>OX465565.1:0-1346600 GCA_950022955.1 Xestia ashworthii | reverse complement strand
AGAGATCGTATAACCCAGTAAGTCCTAACTGGGTTGTGGAGGTCAGATAGGCAGTCGCTCCATGTATTCAGCTGCATCCGGTTAGACTGGAAGCCGACCCCGACATAATTGGGAAAAGGCTAGGCAAATGAATGATGGTCAGTTGCATAAGGTAGAAGTTGGAACTTTGTCCCCCAACTATCTCCGTAACTAGAAAGCATGGTCCAGAACGAAAAACTGATCGCAATGACCATGACGGGGAGAAAAAGTGCTATTCGGCTTCGAGAATGGTCACTTTATACCCTTCAGCTGAAGTATTCGTTGCGCCCGAGATCGATCAGCATTCAGATAATGATGCGCGTGCCATGATTTGAGAGGAAGCTCTGTTACTTCACTCATTGGATGGCAATCGGTACATTTTTGAAGTATAACCTTTTTTTTTTCAATGAAACCGGGTTTACAACTCGGCCAGCCCGCGTAACATGATCACCGATAGAAACGAATGAGAGCTGATGTATGAACATCATCATCATCATCATCATCTCAGCCGAAAGACGTCCACTGCTGGACATAGGCCTCCCCCAAGTGTCGCCACATTGACCGGTCCCTTGCGACTTGCATCCACCGGATTCCCGCAACCTTCACCAGGTCATCGGTCCACCTAGTGGGAGGTCTTCCAACGCATCGTCTTCCGGTTCGCGGTCGCCACTCCAGAACTTTTCGGCCCCATCGGCCATCCGTTCTGCGAGCAATGTGCCCTGCCCACTGCCACTTGGGCAAACCAATTGATTCCCAGTTTAGTTATTGTGGAAGCTGCAGAAGATTGTAAAAAAGATCCTTGCATTGTATAGATTCCATATATTAGTATTATATAACTTCATAGCGCATGTGTGAGTACTATGCACTGTAAAGCCACCATTTACATCTAGTTATTTTATTTTTTTTGACTTGAATAAGCCTTGGCGGCTGAGAGAATGTCATGCTCACTCAAATGTCTCGGTGATGGTGGCGGGTGTGTCAGGTGATCGGGTCATTTAGTTCCCTTCAATATGGTTGAGCTGAATGGTGCTGATACATGCGTCATGTTCGTGAACGGGCGCTGTCAGTTGAGACTGGTCATCTCTTAGCTGCCACGGTTAATTTTAATTAAGTTATTTTTATGATGTTGATTTAATCTTTTCTCTGGACGCTCTTAATGTGCACGTCTTTGTACATCGTTCTCACATATATGTTTAATCCAACATGAATGATGTAACCAAGATTTTGTAACAATATTTTGATTTAAAAGAGTGTCCATGGAGTTTCTTGCCCGTTCTTCTCCATAGAGATCTACGCTAGGGAATGGGCAACTACAGTACTTTCTCAAGTTATTATGCCTTGTGACTGTGACTGTAGCTTTGATTTTTCTTTGTATTTTTGACATTCAAAAGTGCCGTAATGGTCTAATTGAAATAAATGCTTTGAGTTTGAGTTTGAGTTTGACTTAAGTTTAGCAATTCTTCGGGCTACGTCGGTGACCTTGATGTATGAACGTGGACCAGAAAAAGGAGTATGTCACGGCAGATTATGTACTGTAGTTTCATACCTATCCCCATGGAATAAAGTTATGAGTTTATTAGCTAGTTTAAAACTGAAATACATAGTTATTTTATGAGGAGCCGGTCTAAAGTTATATCTACAAAGGAATTCTCAAGAGGACATAGATGTTGACGAGTTGACAGTTTTGACTACTGATGGTCATTCTATTGGTTATAGTATTAAAATACCCGTTGAACAAAACAATATGCAATATAATACATTCCTTATTGGTTGACCAAGTATTGTCTGTGACAGCTGGATATGGTTTACCCAGGTACGTGATGACAAGCTTTTAATTTAAAAAAAAAGCGTGTTTATATCGTTCGTGATTTCGATAAACTAGTTTACCGTCCGTCCCCAGTAAAAGTATTTCCTCGCGCCAAAAAATATTAGTTAAGTATGCAAAAATGTACCGCCGGATAACCCCTAGTTTATCGAACGAATAATAATAATATTGTTGAAAACAATTTTTATGTCGTAATAGTCTAAAATGTTAGTCAAGCTAGAGTCTAGATAATCTTCGTTTGGTGTTCATTTCGCAAAAGTTAACCTTCTCTTTAATTTACAAGAATGTCAACAACAGTTTCTCTTTTACAAACGCTTTAATCGCTAATATCGTTTATATGTTAAGCAACGCATGCAATCACATAATATTTAGCATAATTTCGGAAAAATGGATGTTAAATTTTTATGCTGCCTCTTAAGTTTTTTGGTACCTACAGGTACGAATTACGATCTTATTATACCATGTAGGTACTAAAAGACCAAGAAGATTATACCAAACGGAAAAACCAAGGAACTTGAAAAAAAAACACCTACGCACTATAAAAACTGAAAGTAACATAATGTCGTATCAGAAATCACACCATAAAAATTTAACTAATTAGAAAAGCCGCTAATTAATTAACTTACAACTCGCATATTCGGACCAAGAACTGGCAACACAGACATAAAGCAATAGAAATACCACAAAAGTATTTATGAAACACGGTTCGCATTCCATGTTTTATTGGACACTGTTTTATAATACATGTTACACTGAGTGCATATTTTTACGATTTGCCGAGCTCGTAAAAATTCTGCATATTGCATGAGTCAATTAGAGGATACATAGACATGCCAACACAAAAAAAAAGAGAAAAATGTAAAACCGAATCTTCATGGTAAAAATAGACACTCCTTGTACAATTATACGATAAGTTGAAGGGCAACCGAGAGATTATGCTATTTCATGGATATTGCAATCATTATAGCGTTTACCAATCGTGCTAATAACAGTGATATTGGCTCACGACCGTTCATAATAGTAGCCAAAGAGAAGGCCGATCTGGTGATGACCAAACATTATGCTAATAAAATATTTTTAATGTCAATTCGTGTTCGCATAAATTGCATATTGAGTGAGTATTTCACGAAGCCCTTACCATAATCGGACGGGCAGATGTAAGGTGAAGACTATGTTGAGCCACTGCAATATGGTGGACGTTCTAAGTTTCGCACGGTCGTATTCGTATCGTAGTACAGTCGATCGCTCGTCATTGGTAACCAAAACCAGTATAATTTAGCCTCGTTATTCTAGTAAAACTTCTTACTACTACTAAGCCAGGTCAGAGTCAAAATGTCATCTGGTGAGCTCAACTTTATGAGTATAAATTGTGAAATCTTCTAAGCAAGCGTGCGCCGACGTCGACCACATCATCGTTCAACAACAGGTGTGATGGTAACTTGATAAGTAAAGATAGTGGCCTAACTTTGAATGAATTTCACCAATGACACTGAACACGATCACAAGTACCCATTTGGGAGCTGGCGGTTTCAATATTCTTATATTCAATAACATTGACAGCAGCTCTGGAACGGAGTTTTTAAGCTCTCACACAAATTCAATTTTAATGGTGAATTCAGCCCATAATAATATGAAGTGCCAAGAGAAATAGTGTGAGTCCCATAACTTTCCCCAGAAACGCACCAGAAAGAACTTACAATTTCGTGGGACGCCCGACGGGGAATAACCTCAGATTTTATGACTCTCCAATTCCCCAGACAACATAACCTATTTATGAATAGACACAGAACTATTATCTACGTTAATTTATCGCAATTCGTTATAATCCGCTGTGTCGACCAGTTCACTGGCCTGAGATATTACTTCACGATCACTCAGTGACTCACACGGGTCCGTCTGTGTGTGTGGAACTGTTAACCTACAGAACTGATAACCAAGTTACAGTGAGGTTGCAGATAAAATAGTAGGTATTTGCAAAAAGTTTTGTGTGAAAGAATGGTTTTTACTAGATTTTAGACTGGATGACCTGAAAAACGGATTCGATGACTATTCTAAATCTCAGGTAGATTTAAATGCCGTTTGTCCGAAATTGAAACGTAGACCGAAGAAAATCAACTGAAACTTACGAATAAGTAAGTACGTAAAACTTCAGACGCCCCAAAGAATAACTTTTACAAAATTTTGGAAGAAGTTGTAGCCGTTGTAGGTACTTATTGTTACTTATTGTAACGACAGTCTGAGTTGACATTAACCCTGTTTCATATCTTATCCACAATCAGTTCATTAAATAAAACAATAGTTGACAACAGTCGTGGTTGAAAATAGAAGGGATTCACGATTCCTCAATATGAATATTTTTATTCATACCTCTGAATTCTAGTTCAATGTCACAAATAAAATAAACATTTATCGTATTGTCACCACATTTTGTCACAATATGAATCTATGTTTATTCAACATGACTCGCTAGACGTATTCAGTATACGCGTCATGTCCATAATACGTGACGTCACAGGATACGTAGTACAACGGTCTTCTGATACTAATGTTAATAAATTAGATGTCAACTGTCTGTCCGTTCGTGTGTTTTTTTAACCACCGACAAATACAGAGGGGTGTTATAAGTTTAACGTTGTTTCTGTGTCTGTCTGTGGCATCGTAGCTCCCAAACACATGAATAGATTTTGAGTTGGCAGACTTCTCCCAGTTATTGGGGTGTTTAGTGTAAGACAGTTTCTGTTTTGGTATTTTAGAAAGAACGGAATTGTTGAACATATTTTGTCATTTAGTCAGTACAAGTTCTAGTCTCTTATCTACCTATTTATCTAATCTTGATTAGTTTAACCTACCTTATGATTAAATAAAAATCCTGTACTTTATTTATTTAAAGGTGCTTATCGTTAGCGATTACTCCAAATCATTTCAATTCTTCTTTTTCGTGTGGTTAAAATAGTGCCTATAACCTGGTATTAGAGTTTTTATCCCACCCATGGGCTTCTGCAATCACTCGGCTTTACATGCCGTCAAAAAAGTCTCTCAGACATGCTGGTTTGGTTTCTTAACGACATTTCCTTCACCGAAACAAGTGATTACTATACAATCCGCAAATGAACCAAAATATCAAACCAAAAACATTAACATTATCAAATATTTCAATTGATTATACAGACAAATTGACCGCTATAGATGAACATCGAGATACTATTAACATAAACTATCAACAACAAGTCAATGATATCATCAATACAATACGCTTTCGAGATAGGACATTAGCCCGTCCTTGGAGCTCACTAAAACTAAAACCCTTCCTTCATAAACATGAACGATAGCTATTGTAAAATACGCATGCTCGAGTATACAACTTAATATTGCCCTAGTATCTATAAGTTGACAAACCTGTAGCCAGGGCTGGCCATTTCCGGAGATATTTCAAGTCATCATCAAGCGCAAAACAAATGAATAAGCCATTATTGAGACCCTGTTGTAAACTACACCAAATTAAGAAAAAGGGTAATTCAGAAATAAAAACTACACAATTCCAACCCGGAGAACTAAAACTACGTATTTGAGAATAAAGCAGAGATAAAGAATGACAACATGAAGCGAATGACTGATCCGATAAATACTGAAGACAAAGACGCGAAGAAGTAGAAGAAGGCCTCTTTGGAGTACCTAGACCTTTTTAAGTTTAAGGCTAGCACTTGATGTGAAGTGGTAACCACTACCCATGGCCCAAGGGCAAAACAAAATGCTGCAAGCGTTACCAAACAGAACCGTTGACCAAGAGCATCTAGAATTGCTTCCGATAGCTTTATTTCCTTACAAGCAGCCCTACTTATATCTTCATGTATTTTGCAAGTTCTCGTAACCTTTTACGAGATAGCCGGGGAACCTCGAGATAAGAGCTGCATATACGCACCGATATCGAAACAACTGGGCCCTTACGATGCTCAGAGAATGTTTCCGCATCATCTTCCTATCAATGCGACACCATCCACTGCTGAACATAAGGCTACTTATGTAGGAAACAAATGCGCTCAAATGATAAACCAGAATGCGAAACTGGTTCGAGCTACGCCCCCGAATGTTCCGAGTGCTATCACGATAAGATCGGAATCCGACAATCAAATTGCATGCTGTTTGGAGTATGGATATCGGAAGCCGATTATTTTGAAATCGTAACAATACGAGATCCTGAGAAACAGCTTCAGCAAGTTGATGTACAGACCTCCAAAATTAAAAGCAAATTGTCATCAGGGCCTTTATATTTTCGAAAAAAAATCTTGGAAAACGAGGTGATGAACTTTTTGCACGCCCAAACAAGTGTTGAAAGTATTGAAACTTCCAGGTTTGCAAGTGCAATGAAACTTGCTGAAACTCAAAGTATTGCTTTAAATGCATAATGTATTTGTACTAAGTATTATCTTGTGCAAATATTACATTCACTTACAAAAGTCAACAGCGGTATAGAAACTGTTTTTCTTTTATCTTTTTGCTTTCTCACATCCTCTGCACACTTATTTATTTTTCAAGAAACTTGTTTAATATTCATTACTTTATTCAAACCACGACCACTGAATACATACGTGAGTACCTTCAGGTCATTTATTATCGTTTTTATTACTGAACTTCGTTTAAAATCGTTCTCGTATCAAACTAGTGATTAACTCTAACAAAAAAAAAATGATAAGGTGTATCAGGCACATTATATTTAGGCGCTAAATTCGATAAAGATGTTATAAAAAGCAGAAATGAGTTCGTTTATCAAAGTTTTTATAATCCAGAGGATATCATTTCTTTGCATGTTGTTAAAACTGGCATAATTTATCTCTGAATTAAACGGCATAGAATATAAAATGTAGCAGAACTGTGTATAAATAAGTAATCATATTTCCATCAACATTCTGCTGCCCTCATCCCAATTTATATGAAGTCGGGTCAGAATGTCTTCTTCTTACATACTCGTACTACTGTGTAGAATCACATGTTTCTACTAAATTCAAGGTGTTTCAAGCTTGCAACATGAAGTGCGTGAAACTTGGCGTACGTTTCAAAGAAACTATCATAATGAAAGTAATGAGTAGTGCATTTGATTTGTTTTCTCAACGGTTATTCATCACTTCCACCTGTTCGTTACTCCTCGAATCAAAACAAATGCAACCTCAGATGTATAACTGGTTAAAATACACCACAGTCCAGGGCCTCGATTCTGCTATTACAATAGTGTCAGAGTATTCGATCATTGATTTCATAATGATCAAGTTCTGTCAAATTTTGACAAGTTTGTTAATTCTACTATCATAATGGCGCCATTATGACTTCTCAATGAACAACCACTGACACTCCATTGAAAGAAATGTCATAGAATATTAATCTCGTACATGAAATCTGGCATGAATAAATGTTCGCATTTAGTAGTAGATTTCGAAAACCATTTGTACTAAGGGTTTTATAATAATGACTATACGACAATGCCATTAAAACACAATTTTATTACGAGACCATTGACCGACCATTGTGAATTTAGCAGATTACGAACTTTAAGCAAAATGACAATGGGATGAGAATGGAATCGTGTTGGAGTGACGAATTTATTAAAATAGCAGAATTAGGCCCCAGTTCCATACCTGCAGTAGATGATAGTTATTGCAGTAATTATATGTAATAGAAATTCCGTGACAAACAGAATTCCCAGGCTATAAACAATCACGGTGATACGATACATGACATATTCATCGTGTATCATGAACTCACATGCATCATCACATTTATAATTTTTCATTAGTACAAGCAGATGGCCTTAACTACGTAACCCAGAGATAAGATACCACAGCAAGCATAGCCACCTAGGCATAAAAATATATTTAGTACAGATTTGATAACAGTTTAATTCTTCAGAAGGTTGCAGAAGCGCGTAATCAGCTCATAAATATAAATATCCCACAGCTGGTACACAGGCCTCCTCCTTTGTATTATGAAAGGGAGAGGGCTATAATCTACGATGCGGTCTGTCACATGTTTTCGCATTTTTAGTTTTAGGACATATCAGTTTATCTACGGTGTGTTTTCCATCACCAGTTTGACAGCAATGGTGATGAGATAAATCATAGAAAGTAATGCTATAACTCGTAAGATGGGTGTATATCACTGGGCCACCACAGAAGCAACAAGGCCGAATGTACCAGACAATTAGGCATTGTAATTGTAACACGTGCTAGCTAATTAGTTCGCAAAATTATGAGGAGTATCTGTTTCGTTAAAGCTTACTGTTGCGAGAATGTTATAATTAGAAGAAACATGGCCGGATTTATAACAGCTGTGATGATTGATGCTAAACGCAATCTATCATATTTTCTTAACAGTTTATTTGTATGTACGCTACGGAGAAGAGCTATTATTAGTTCTAAATCAACTGATGAAATGAGAATAGGACTATTAAGAGTTTCTACAAACTTTCATCATCTGAAAGAGACGTAGGTATTCAACAGCTCCTTGAAGTCAGCAAGCTGACTGTGCTGAAAATTAACATCCATAAGAGTCTTTATAGGACCACCATCATCCAGTATAGGCTTCTCTTTAGGAATACCGTTGATGATCGAACAAATTTCGCTCCAAACAATAATTATGAGAGGCTCTTGCGCCATAATGATCCATCTATCACCAACCTAACCCATCTCTAATAAGTCCTTGTATCTAAATCAGTTGATAAGCCGCCAACTCACTTTCACGCCTAGTTATTAACCAGACTGATTGTGTGATAAGGCCTGTGTTGCACTGTTGCAGAGATCCAGGCTATCTTATCTAGCCTACGAGCGTGACGTGTTTGGTTAGCTAAATCAATGTTGTAGGAAGCTACTGCATCATTCTGCTTAACTGCAGTAATTTTAATTTTCATTACAAACTAGGTAACCCAGAAGCAACGTCAAAAACATAAAATAAAACTGTAACACGCACGGTGAAAGGGCCGATGGCATTTTGAATCTAATGCTTCAACAAGATCCAGAAAGTTACTTTTATTGAGACCGTTGAAGATTTGAGAGGTAGTCGAAATCACTAAAGGTTTAATAGTCCACATATCATGAACATCTAAAATAAAACAAATAATTGGTCAGTCGGTCGTCTTAGGGGCGAAAAATAATACCTAACTTCTAAAACAGTAACTAGCTACTATACGGAAGGAACGCAAAATGAATGTTATAGGCAAGAGACATCTTAACAATCACAAAGGTCCAGGTACTCTTCATTTTAATATCCCTTACTATTTTATTCAATTCATGAGTCTAACCAAATATCTACCTACAAAACACACAACAGCTACAAAAGTCGTATCTACGTCACATATATGACGCTAATCTATGCCCACCGTATCTCAAGACATCACGTGGTCGCAAAAACTGCTGGCGGTTTCAAAAACCGGTTGCCATTGCACCACCGAGTACCGGGATGGTTGCTTTAATACTTTAATATGCCATTACAAATATAACTCGACTCGGTTCTGTGTTAACTTAAATATGCATTGAAGTAAGTGGAACTGTTTTTACTTGAAATTGTTTCTTTGGTTCAATGGAGGTGTAGTTAATTATAGTGATTGAAATGGCAGTCTAAAATAAAACAACAAGCAAGTAAATTATCGGTAAAGAGAATCAACTACTTAAAACGTGTAATTAGTTGGGTGAGAAAAACTAAACACTGAAATTAATTCTAGTGTAAAAGAGTAAAAAGGTCCTGAGAAGAAACACAAATTTTAATAATCCAATAATAATAAAGAAATAAATAAATAATACTCAAAGGAGTAATAATGACCAGACAGTCAAGCTGATAACAGAAAGCAATACGAAAATAGTCCCAAATCAGAAATCTTATTTAATAATCACCTTGAAAATGTTTGCAGTCGTCTGAATCCAAATAACGAAGTGCATTAGTTTTAAAGACATGCATACGCTGTAGCTCGCGTAACAATGTTTTGAATACAAATTAATTTAAAACAACGACCAGTGCTAACGGTGGGTACATCGAACTATATGCTAAATCTAAATTAGAATTATTTGAAGGATTTCTTTATAGGTGGGATTGCATTTAAAGGTATTCTTTCATATATTATTCATATTCATATTCGTTTATTTGCATTCCACAAGGTAAAAACATGGTGTGAACAAAAGGCTTAGAGCTAAGAACCGTTGTAGACCCTGTCAGGGCACAGCAAAATCTAATTCTTACATGCTAAAATTTAAAATATTCATGAAAACGAATAATTATATAAACAAAACAAGAAAAATAAGATAAAAATAACGAAATATAAATGTCAAAATACTTTATGTTAGAAGTTAAAATGTCAGTCGTAACAGTAACACAGCCAAAATTAAAATTAAATTACACATAGAAAAAAAAAACAAAATAATTATTTAAAACTCACAAATCAATAACATACAATTAACAAACATATTTATTTCATAATTAGATAAACAAAATAAGATAAAAATAATGAAAATATAAATGTCAAAATGCTTAAAGTTAGAAGTTAAAATGTCAGTCGTAACAGTAACACAGCCAAAATTAAAATTAAATTACACATAAAAACAAACACAAAATAATTATTTAAAACTCACAAAACAATAACATACAATTAACAAACATATATTTATATTATTTGGTAGGCAGGTAGCTCTTTTCTTTGGTTTAATTAAATATTCTTGGCGATAAATTTGTACCTATTTCATTATTTATATATTTAATTAAAATCTATCATTCAAGTATTCATTCACATTATAGTAGCTTTTGTTTAAGAGAAATAATTTTAATTTATTAATAAAAGTGTTGTATTTATTTATATTTCTTATTACTTTATCGATGAAAATTACTTCGAATCTAAGCTGTTTCTTGTCCATAACTGAACCTTCTGCGGCCTCATTTTTCACTTCCTCCTTAGCTGTGTCATTTTTGACAAAATCTACATTAGTTTTTTTTAGTCTGTCTTATATGTTTTCACATAAATCCATCCAAATAGCTGTTATTGGTTCATTATTATCATCAGTGTAAGTCCCATCGACGTTTTGTAGTATTTAAAGCTGGTCAGTATTAGGCAGAAGAAAATAAGTTTACTTTTGGGGAGTTGCGTACCAACTTCAACAATACAAATTGCGCTACTGTTTTATTATTTAGGACTGATCAAAATGCAATCATATAAAAGCTCTCAAACAACCATCCAAGTTCATAAAGACTTTGACCTTGAAAAAGCAGTTCATCGACCATTACGAACTTGGAGGGTTGTATTGATGAATATCATTCTATAACTACATACGTCTTACAGACGCGAACAATATTTTGATCAACACACAACCTAGCACTGGCCTACAAATTGCAAAAAACGAAAGAAAATTTGAAATTTCGCGAGCTACCCTGGAGCATCATCCTTAAGAGTGCAATAGCAGTATTAGATGGAAAAGATGATAAAGATGTCCACACCATTTCGTTAGCAGTACTGAGTGCTAACGAAATGGTGTGGACATCTTTATTATAGTAAAAAAACTTTTTTGCAAAAAATAAAACCGACTTCAAAAAGAAAAAGTGAAAAATAACTTTAGCTTCTGAAGTCGGTGACGTTTGTATGATTGATTTAATTTTTTTGTCACCGACTTCAGAAGCTAAAGTTATTTTTCACTTTTTCTTTTTGAAGTCGGTTTTATTTTTTGCAAAAAAGTTTTTATTTTTCACTTTTTAGTGGTTCACATGGAAAGTGCATACCGTTACAATTACAACAAGCCCAAACACGACTAGGATACATTGTCTCATTATGGAGTTCCGTGACTCTTGGCTTCATCATCAGATCTGATGGTAGAATGGTTCTTATCAAACGCAAATGCTTCACTTGTTGTAGAAAATATAAAAATTGCTGTACGTTATCCTATAAAATTTGAAGAGTTCCCTCGATTTCGCCAAGATTCCATCATCAGATCCCGACTTGGCGACTATGGGACCAACTTGGAAGTATACCCTTTCAAACAAAAAAAGAATTTTTCAAATCGGTTTAGGCGTCTTCGAGTAATCGGGTAACATACATAAAAAAAAAAAAAAAAAAAAAAAAAAAAAAATACATACAGTCGAATAGAGAACCTCCTCCTTTTTGGAAGTCGGTTAAAAATGCCTCCAATTGCTAGACCGAATTACAGATAAGTCTAAAACAATTTTTATGAGCCTACCCGTAACGAGAAAAGCATGTTATGCAGATTACTGTGAACCGTTCTTTGCACTGAAGTGTTTTACCGTAGCGTCTAATGTGGCCACTTAATTTAATTGAGACACATTCATGCCTCTTTGTCATTACCATACTAATATAATCTAACTGGTTTAACTATGTTCATGATACTAGTCATGATAATACCAAGTTTATTTTAGTTCGCATGAGTCTCACGAAAATTACTTTAACTAATTCAATAATTCTTTCTATAAATAAAAAATCTTCGGAATTAATTTTTTTTTTGGTTAACGTATTGTTTGTTTTTGGAAGTCTAGAAATCATCGTATGTCCAGTTACGTAACCTGCACCACAAAAAAATGTTCCAACAGTTTTACGCGTCATTAAATCTATAAGCAACTTTCAATTTCAAAACACATTTAGATTCAACCACTTCACCTAAAAAACTAGACTGGAATTTATGAAGTTCGATTCGATCGTCTATAAATCAAACTCCATCATCTTCAAGCGATGTTTTTTTTCAAAGGCCTCGAGCAAACCTGTAACTACGGAAACTCGAGTTAAAATAAACAACGGTCTACCTTGAACTTTACGGCCGCAAATGCCGCAAACATAATTTAGAACTATTGTGGAAGTTGAGTCTGTAAACGACCTTTTTTGCAATCACTGATTAATTTTTGGAGCCTTGTTCAAAACATTTTGTAAGCACGGATTAGAACGTTCAATGAAGCAAAAAACTATCGAAAAGTTAACATTTCAACTATATTTTATTGATTTGTCCAAAATGATGCTTGAATTGATCGTCTTTGATTTACAAAATTCTAAATTAACCTTCAATTAATCTTAACTTTGGGTAGATTCAAATCATTGTACCTATTATAGTGGTAAACGAATGAAGTGTCACGAGAATGAACCTTAACAGGAAGAATTAGTTTAATACTAGATAATGGCTTGATCTTTAGCCCTGGGCTTACTCACACTTGGCATTGTGTAGTAACGACTACAAAGAAAATCATAGAATTTACTACTCAGTACTGCCACAAACAGTTAGTATTAGACCTTAAAGTAAGCGACTGTAGCCCCGCAGTCACACAAAAGTGTTTTTTTGAGAGAGGGAACTTGAAATTATAGTTACACAGACACACACACAAGTACTCGTACATGTCTAAAAGAAATGAAACGCGTATGAGTTTCTTCTGGTTCTACTCACAAGACTACGGAAAAGCCTACTTGTTTATAAACTAAACCGTTTACAGCATGTTATGTGGAAATATGAATACGTTACACATACTTTGTGTTTAAACACACAGACACACTGCACATTGAAGATAATAATAATATAGTTTTTGCTTTCTTGTCGACGTTTTTTTGCAGTTCACACGTAGCATCGCATTTATGGGCGCCACTTGCAACTGTTCGTAGAGAAAAAACTGAGCAGAGAGAATTATGAATGTTTTTGGGTGGAAGAAATAAGCTACAAAGTCAAAGTTACATTTGTAGTGGAAAAATATAAACGTATCGATATGCGTGGGCTTGAATCGTAATTAAAATGAAGCATCTAATCTGTAGTTTTAACACGAGACGAGCAGAGGATTATAAATATGGAAGAAACATTATCTCAACACAAAATTATGCGAAATTACATGGAGCATCTTCTAGTTTCCAAAATGATCGAAATCAGACGACAGTGGCTGTACGTGCAGGCACTGAATAAGCAAGGATCAAAGGACCGGACTTCGTCGATCCGGCCTTACTCAGATGAAAGAGACTACTAAGATAAGGAAGGAAGCACAGCATGACAGCCATGACGACAAGACGGGTCAATGACATAATAAATATCGGGAAGACCGAAGGATCTCTAGCTTTATACAGTTGGCAATCGCTCTAGAAGCGTTTCGTATTCCAACGATTTTCAAAAGCTTTAAGAACTTTGGAAGCACAAGAGTTGAATGAATTTTGCAAATATGATGCGGAATAGGTCACAGCTTCGTTTCCCTCTAAATAACTATTGACGAAGACTACCTTTACCTGCTAGCGAAGTAGACACAATAGTTAAACAATGGCATCAGACCGATTCGGTCAGCTTCACAGACTAAGGGTTTGGTTAGTATTATTAGCATAACATCAAGTCTGTAATCTCTGAAAGGTTAGGTAACAGTACACCCAATTCTTGCCAGATGTGTTTAAGTCCCATTTTATGGGTTTATAGCTTTTTGCTACCAACCGAGCATAGGAATATCGCTTCGAGCTGCTTCTGAGAAAATCTGTTTAAGTCTTAGTAGTGATGAAGATGAAAAAGAAGCCACATCAAAATCCACATTCACATACGCGAGATAAGATCTTAATAGAAAGAAATCCTTACATAAACAAACACTTGCAGAGCCACGAAGCAAGCATTAAGTAATTGTAACACTTTCGTTTTGCCATGCAACCGCTTGAATTAACTCGAGCCGTGGAAACAAGAGCAAATGTAACGGTTCGTATTATTGTATTATACGCAGGAAATGTTCATGATGATGATGTTCTTTAATATGGTACGTATTTTTCTTGGTTTTAGAAGAGGCTGATCAAGACTCATCACTCTCGTCTTTCTGCTTTTGTCCCTTGTTACCTACTTGGGGTCAGTGCAACACTTTCTCTTTCTACGATTCTCTCCTGTCAACTGTCACCCTATCATTTACTCCTATTACTTTCATATTATTCTCACACAATCCATCCTTCGTCTCCCACTCTTGGTACTTATCTTAATATCAAGATCATGTTTACAAAATTTCAATCAGCGCGGCGTTACGTTTCCCGAATCATTCGTTCGTAGTTTTTTTTTAATATCTAGGACGAAAAGTATCCCAAAGTTGTTTCTAGAATGAGTATTCTGGGAAGGTTACCTATCTATTTTTTTTAAATAGGATCAGTTGTAGTTTGGGCACAGACAAACTGTTTACTTTCGCGTTTATAATATTAGTGTGGGTTCGATCGGTTCTGGATATCAAACGTATCCAATTGTTTTCGCTTACGACTACCATTGGACATGGGTGGTAAGTGGTATCCACTAATACCATATTACATCTCGAGTACTTTTTTGTTGTTCTATGTATTTTACGCAGGCATCAGTCTTTAATTAATGCGACGACCCGATTGGCGTAGTGGTAGTGACGCTGCCTTACGTTCTTAGGGTCCTGGGTTCGAATCCCGGTAGGAGCAAATGTTTGTGTGATGAGCACGGACATTTGTTTCCGAGTCATGGATGTTTATATGTATAATAAGTACGTATTTACAAACAAAAAAGTATATATGTAGTATATCAACTATCTAGTGTCCACGACACAAGCTTTGCTTAGTGTGGCACTAGGTGGCGCTGTGTGTTAATGTCCAGCGATTATATATTATATTAATTATGATTTGTGCAGTAGTTCATGCGTTACGTTTAGGTACGTAGTATTAATAGGAAATGAACTAACAGCAAAATATGC
Source organism: Xestia ashworthii (assembly GCA_950022955.1). Classification (NCBI taxonomy): domain Eukaryota; kingdom Metazoa; phylum Arthropoda; class Insecta; order Lepidoptera; family Noctuidae; genus Xestia; species Xestia ashworthii. Next base: position 1,331,095 of record OX465565.1, on the reverse strand, counting down.
ATCACCCCATTTCCGATTATTTCGGAAACAAACAACCAACTACAAATCAGCCCAATTAAAACTAAGTTTAAAATATTCATTCCTATTAAAATAATTGGTAGGTAACTGTTTATCAATTATTGCCGTAATTAAATCGATATAAATCGGGTTGATGTATAAGTTTATAACCGGACGAAAGGGTTATTAATCTTAATAATAATTGATCTAATCAATCTCACAATTTTTTTCCTGGAAATAACAACCTGGCTAGAAACTTTTATGGTAAGCACATAAGTACCTACCTATGAAAATTAGCTAGGAACTTATCTATTTAAGGGGCTACCTCAGGAGATGGTCCGTGGGTACGATGGTCCGTGGGTACCGCACGATCTCCCGCGAGGCAGCGGGCCTGCTTGCCGGATTGCCGCCATGGGATCTGCCCGGCTATCAGGGGATAAAAATTTTATCCACCGGTTATTTCCACTTTTGTTTGAATTTTGTCCCTTGTCAGTGGAAATAACCGGTGGATAAAATTTTATCCCCTGCCCATGCTAGCCGGGCAGGAGGCGATAGTCCTCGCGCGCCTACACGAATGGCGCGCGGAGGTACTACGCCGGGGGGAAACTCCGCTGCCGCGGCAAATTGCCGCTCAGCGGACTGACCTCCGGCGCGATCTCATGGCGACATGGAGAGAGCGACTGTCGCAACCCCGTGCAGGGCACGCCACGATAGTGGCGGTAAGTCCCCTCTTTGAGGAGTGGCTAGAGAGAGAGGCGCCACGGCGTCCTCACCTTCCGCCTGACGCAGGTCCTCACCGGACACGGATGTTTCGGGAGGTACCTGCACCGAATCGGGCGGGAGGAAACGCCCGGGTGTCTCCACTGCGAGGATCGACCGGAGGACACGGTGGAGCACACGGTGGAGGTCTGCCCTGCGTGGGCGGAGCACCGCCGTGTCCTCGTAGCGGCGATCGGCGGCGGCGACCTCTCGCGTCCGGCCCTGGTTCATTCCATGGTCCGGAGCGAGACGGAATGGGAAGCCGTCACCTCCTTCTGCGAAGCAGTCATGCTGGCGAAGGAGGTGGCGGAACGAGAGAGGGAGAGAGCCTCTCTTCCCGGCCGCCGCGGGAGACGCACCGGGCGTCGGGGGCCACGTGGTGGCTACCGGCCACCGTAGATGCGGGCCTGTGGACGGTTAGCTATGGGCTAGCTAGCCGTCCGTCCGTCTAGTAGTGACGACAGGCCGTGTCGACGGCGCGTTCGTGTTCCACGCGCGCCTCAAAGAGATGTCAGCAGAAGAGAGGGGCCCGCAAGGGCCGAAGCCTGCCGGGGTTGCGGGCTGTTCGAAAGAGATACCGCGGCCCCGGAACGTAAAGGGCGAGGAAGGAACATGGATGGGTTTTAGTCAGTAAGAGTCTGACACTCCCTCCCGCTCCGCCCAGAGTGGGAGAAGTCATTTGATGATTTCCCATCCTAAAAAAAAAAAAAAAAAAAGGGGCTACCTCAGGCCAACGACCTTGAGCGAGTGGGAGAAGTTTAGCAATAGCGTATACCCGTGCGTGAGAGTGGTCAGCGATACACTGCCGCCCGTCGCCCCGAGGAGCCCCGCACCAAGATTATTCGAAAAAACAACCCACCTTGATTTATCAAACACAATACGGATAAAAGCCGTATACTAATATAAAGGGCATTAAATTGTCTTTGAGATGATCTAAGTTTCATGCAAATACGCCCGATAGTTTTTGCGTGATGATCGTTTTTTTGCCGCGTTAGACATTACTTCACAAATTAATTACACTAAGTTGTAAAAATATTTCTTCACATTTTCACATATCAAATTATGAAAGAAATGGTCTCGTATAACATATATTTTTTTCAAAGAAATTAGACTAGAAGTTAAGACGTGATGATCAATTTAAAATCACTAAAAGTCATGTGTCTGCGCCTTAATTTTAAAAAGTTTTTAACCGACTTCCAAAAAGGAGGAGGCTATCAATCAATAGGCATATGACGACAGTATCAAAAAATTACAAATCTATTCAGTCCGTCAGTGAGAGTATTGGAAAATAATGGATACCGACGTATTTTTTGTTTTTCGCAAATTAATGAATATTGACAAAGTTAAAACGCATCAAAACTCGGCAGTGGGGGCTCGTCCTCGTGAAATCAGAACTCGCAAAAAAATATACCAAGGCGTGGCGTATTGAGAAGTTTTAAAAGCGTCGTCGTAGGTATCTTCGTAAATTTTGGTATAAATCGAACTTTAATCAAAATGATAATGGAATGAAAATGGAATCGTGTTGGAGTGACGAATTTATAAAAATAGCAGACTTGGGCCTCAGGTAAGCACCTAGTTACTCGTATATTCATTGTTTACGTTTCATTCACTACATTATAGGTTAAAATGTAGTTACTTGTACTTACTATTATTACCTACATCATCCGACATGTAACGTAACAACAGTCCAAGAATAGCAAAGTAGAAAATAGAAAAAAGTAAATGTCAAACGGACGTTTTTTTATGTCTTTAAAAAATACCGTAAAGTCAACTGCCCAACAGCCTAAGTAGCCGCGGTCAGTGATCCTATAACTGAAAAACACTGGCCACTAAGAATAAGAATAGTTTACGCTCATTGATTCGCCGAATAATTACTTTTGAGCCACTAAATCGATTTATTTTCTTCAGCCTTCGCTGAAAACTTTGGAGACTAATCATACTCTTCAAATTCCTGTTCAAAAAGGAAACTGTCCATTTTATTTTAAAACCATTTTAAAATTCTGAAGGATCGGCTTTTGCAATTTCTTTCAGGGTTAGGTTACCCATTTCTCATTTCGCAAAGTTAAATTAAATACATTTCATTCAGCCTCAATTTTCGTGACGAACACGTGTCATAAGAATTATTATTTTAAACCCATAAGTCCCACTTTTGGGCAACGGTCTCCCCACAACCTTCATTTTCATCTTTCTGTCCGGTTTTCTCCGGCCAATGAATTAACATAAACACTTATTTTTATGTGTGTGATATTTTATCAATCATTCTTTAATTTATTTTTACACGTTAAAATATAGGACCTACCGCAAAAAATAAACCACTTAAAAACCTGATATCGATTTGTGGACTGAGATCGTTTTGACAGTTCAAATATTGATGAATTACGCGGTATTGGCTAGGTAGGTAAACCAGCTAGAAAAACATCGTCATTAGCCAAAATGCTGACACGGACGAGCTTGGTCATTATGCGAGCGTTGTTATAACTTTATTACACATCGACGTATCAATTAGAATCATACGATAACGTTATAATTCAAGATTTCGTAACGCGCCAGATAATTCACGATATTAATTTACGTCCTAATAATATTACCTTTCGCAACAGAAATCGTAGGAAATATCAGTCGTCACTTGTTTACTAAAGTTAGCTTAGAACAATTACTTACGTCGTAACTCCACGTGCACGAAACTCCGGCGAACTTGGCGACACAGCGGCCCAGCTCCACATCCTCGTGCGTGGTGTACAGGTGCTTCAGGCAGTACTTCACGTGTGGCGCCACCCTCTTCAACGTCTCCCGAGAGAACAACACGCCCGGACCACCCATACAAAAGTTCTCATTGTAGTCCAGAGCCAGCGCATCTCGCTCGTCGCTCGTCCCTCGTCCAGCCTGCCCTATGAACTGAGGCTTCCGACTGTCCACGGATCGCAAGAACTCCTCCAGCTTATCACCTCGCACATACACGTCGTCGTCCGCACGCATGAACCACTCAAACTTATCCCCGTACTTCTCATACATGTACAGCAACATCAAGAACGACTTCTTCTGCGGGGGATAACTGTCGTCCACATTACGCAAGGGAACCAAAGGTAAATCCGGCGCCCGCGACACTTCCGAACTGAAAAACGCTATCCGACCAGGCAAGTCCTGGCTCCAAGTTTCGTACACTGCTTTTGCTCGCGAACCTAAATATTGTTCAGCTGTCATAACACCCACGAACACTAATGTCCTGTTCGAGTTGTGAACAGTCTCGTTCGGCAACAAACCTATCAGTGCGATAGGGTCGGGATCGGCAAACACTTTGGCAGCTTCCGGACATGCTTCTATAGTCGTCCTGGATGAAGTCCTTAAACACAACTTGAGGAATATCCCGAAAGTGACACCGAGCGCGACGCCCGCCGCCAAATGCATCCACCTGCTCCTCCGAGGCATCGTGTTAACACTGCGGATTCAATACGAGCACCCACTTTTACCCGGCGTCCACATGTGTGCATTCCAGGAATAACCTTTTTATCCCTTTTTTGTAGCGGCCGGGAGGGGTAGACATTAGCAGGCGGCTTTTTTGTTCGATTTTCGCTCCCATCGGTCGGGGAGCGATCACATGGCCGCGCGGTGCCGGCGAAATGTCGCGCACGAATTCGAACCCTATCACGATATCGCCGGCCTAAATATCGGTTTCGCAGATGTTATCGGCGGTGCAAGCGCGGCGAGGCGCGGCGCGTATAGAAATGCGACCCGTTCATGTTACGTTACACCGCGTCGAGCTAATCGTATCGCGCGTGGGAACAGTTCGACTCGTGCGCCGCCCGCCAAGCAACTGGACCGTTCCAAAACAAAACTCAAGCAGCGGTAATTCCGAGTGTCCGCGCAGACCGTATTTCTCGCTTGCGTTCTCTATCGCGCCCGCGGAATCGCTGTACCTGCGTCTCCCTCGAACGGCTAATGTGGGCTGGATCGGAATGAACTTGCCCCATTCATCGCGGCATGTCTGGCCGGTGATGACAATAGACAATGCAGTGGTCGCCCATTGTCTGGTAAGTCACCGGCTCGCGGAAACTACATTTTATGACCTATTTGCGAAAGTCCGGGAACTACGCGACACCGCAGGAAGCTGGGTTCTTTAATTTGAGTAGGTATGCTGTATCAAATTCACTTGATGGAGGTGTCGAAAATAATTTATTCCAAACGCCCTTGATGATCGCAACTTTCATGTGAGTGTTGCAAATTTCAGTTCCAAAGTGAATAATTTAACCAGAAAAAAGGCCATTTACATACTTATGTAGGTATGTATGTTCTTGACTTCGATCACTAGATTATACCATCGATATCAAAACTTCGTTATACATGCGAAATTCTACATGGTTATTACCGAGCCTCCCGGTGAGTTATCTGGCACACCAACTTAACCTCCACGGTATACAAACACGCAGCCGGTGTATAAACAACCGCATGCGTGCACGCATTCATTAATCACAATCTTGGCATTGACCTATTACGCAAAATGGAACAATATAACCAAAAATCCACACTGTTAACAAACTCTTATCACAAGGCGCGAAGGATCGTTTTGGAGTATCAAAATGATAAAAGATTGTAAGAAAATTAAAACCAGATGGTGGTGTTGACTTGTTGAAGATCATTTGCATGGTATGGGTTCTGTCTGTCGGCAATGCAGTTTGTAAAACCCTACTTATGTTTTTTGCTCGTCCGGTAGCAAGAAGTTTGTGAGTTGGCGACTATGTTAATTAATCAAGTCTGTAGACAAACACTAGATTATTCGGGTCATGTTTTAACAAAGAGCAATGGTCATTGACTTGTCGCATTTGGCGTTGCCGGCTTCTCTATTTTAATTTCGCTATGCACATAAGTATTTTAAATATCCGTTTGATGATTGAAGACCTAATTGCCAATTGATACAGCACAGAGCATCACTTCTGGGGCTATACGAGTGACGAGTTCTATTATCTCGCGGAATAGAACTCGTGAAAATGACACCTATTTAATTTCTATTAAAACCTTATGCACAAAATGTACAACGGCGGACTTAATGCTTTATAGATAGGTACCGAATCTAGAGAAGAGTGGCCCACAAGTTGTTTAAACCTTTTTATTGGATGCAATAGGTACCTATACAGTGCCCTCCAAAAGTGAGCTGAAATCATTCACTTTAGATGTTAGGAGGCGTAAATTGATTACGTGAGGCAACTTTGGTTATTTTTCGAACGCCCCTCCCCCTTGGTGAGATGTAGTGAGATTTGACTTGACTCCCTCACTCCCTCATGAGATTGGGTGAGATTTGCCTGGACGCCCTCTGCCCCCTAAACGCCTCACGTAATTTATGGACGCCCCCTTATGTCCCACGCCCATACCCACACCCCAGTGGTATAACACAAAATAGGCTATACCTAGTATTTTTTTTACAGACATGTGTGTTGTGGACTTCTCGGAGACATGCGAAATAAATATTTTTTTCAATGCTGTTAACTGCTTAATAAACGAGGGAGATACTCTGAACTACTCAGAATATCGAATAGTTACCTAACTACGAATTATAAATTATAATTACTCTTATTTATTTATTTATTTAAACTTCATGTACAAGAGTGGTACATAGGCGGACTTAATGCCACAAGGCATTCTCTACCAGTCAACCATTGGGTCAAATATGACAGCATTGTGGTAGAGTACAAAAATCAATGAGAACAATGCCATTTTGTTAACAAATCGAATTAAGTACATAAATAGTATACATACTAATACACATATATTACAGATAAGATGAAATAAACTAATACATATTAAAATACATACAAATAGTTCAAAATACGAGAAACCTCATAATAATAACTACGACTACCTTGTGAGTAATTTAGTCTGACTTCAAATAGTACTTCCGAACTGTTCGTTTGAAAGCCATTTTGCTTTCAGTTTTTTTAATGCCGAGGGGTACCGGGGGGGGGGGGACTCTTCTACGTGTTCTAATAAATATGTTGGTTTATGAGGAGCAAACAGAATGCACTAAACTTCTCAGGCAAATTCTGGTAGGTACCTGGTAACCTACACTAACCGTAAACTACGAAACATAACGCAACATTATGCAGAGATAAAATTATGGAGTACAAGGTTCTACCTTGAGACCAAGTCATCATTAAATTATTGATGAAGAATAGAACTTGTAATTAAAACCAAAGGTAAAGTACGGGCGGATAGTATCAGTTCAAACAATCAAAATAATTATTTCATTTATTTATTTAATTGAAATGTTGTGGCAATATTGCGAGCTAAATAAAACAAGAAATTGAAAATAACAATTTTTATTTATACATTTCGTTTGTGAAGCTGCAATGTATAAAATCTCCATCAATCGGCTTCGGTACATTCTACCGAAGCCTTCACTTACAATTTACTACTAGTAACGTTCTTTATACTACAAATAAATAAAAACCTCGTTTGAAACAAACAGCTCCTGAGGCGGAGGAGAGGTCACAGAAAGGACTAAGCTTTCTATTAATATTGCCATTCCCCTTTTTGGTCTTTTCTGTGGCCCCGGCCCCGCCCGCTACACCTCTATCCATTCACCCTTATGGTATATTCATTCAATTTATATTACACTAGAGTATTTTTATTATCTACATACAAAAATAATATATTATAAGCTTTATTGTGATCCGCGAGATGCATTTTCGTACAAAATTCTCTTCTCATCTCTTAAATAATATTTTTTACACGTATTTGTAGTTGCAATTGCAACATTAGGGGAGAATTTTGTATGAAAACACAATGTTTTATCTTAGCAACGACGCGTGCTGGGTGAAATGAACATTTATGATAAAGTCTACTTAAGTCATTTAATTAGATCTGAGCAGTAAAAACTACATAATTATTTTAGTAACAGTTTCAACTGACGGAAAAACGAATAAATCGTGTCAAATTTCCACGGATTTCTGTTTTTGGGAAAAATATGTTGTACTGAATATCCTAAGAACGATTTTAATTTGGACTAAGTATAGGTAAAAATGTCAAAAACGCACGTGAAATACACTGCATTTTGAACCTAATCGTAGTGCGAAAAGAACCAGTTTTCGAGGAAGTGAATTGAAAAATTATTTTCCTTTCATGTAGGTTATAAGATTACCAATTCTGTACCTCTGTAGCATACTTTTACCGAAAAATGTTTAGAATTAACCCACTGGTGTACCTACAGCCTACTGTGGCTACAGTTATTAGCACAAGTTTTGCTAAAATATTCAAATAATTACCTAAATCGTGATTGTGGTGAACAAATATACAAAATATAGGAAAATTGCGTGTTATGTTATTTACAATATAAACATTTTTAGAGTAGTTAAATACAACTCATAGTGCTTTCAATGCATTTGAGACTCGAATAAGATAAGAAGGGACTGATAACAGCGGTCACTCTTTTTTATAGTCATAATTATAATAATTTAACTTATTTTTATATTCTCTCTAATAATTTGGAAAGTGGCAGGTTTTGTGACAGGTTTTCAAATCTTTTACAGAAAGGCAAGACATATCCTAATGAATCAGTGTTCTTACAATAAGTAAAGTCGCTATAAACTGTATTGTTTTGTGTAGGTACATGAAAAAATGATTATGATACAGTGCTATCTCACATAAATGCATTTGTTTTCTAATTGTAAAGTTCTGTTCAGATAAGGACGAACATTGATGGAGTGCAGTTATAAAATTCATAGAAATAAAATAAGTAGGTACCTTGGGCAGGTAAGCATGTACGGTCGAACAAGCTATTTGGTTTACAGTTTAACTCACAAATTAGATTGTAGGTATAATGTAAACCAAATAGCTTGTTCGACCGTACAGTACACTAACTCCCGACGAATATTATGGTAGCTTTTCCAGACAATCGTATTCATGTAGCGTTTTAACATTTTAAATAGTTGAAATTAACAGCGATACTGGTTCTCATATTTGTTTCAAGGCCTTTATCCAATCAAAGCAGATTACCATCAAAATTGATACATACAGATTCGTATCAGGAGATCTAAGTGTATTGTAAGTGCATGTTTTAATAGAAAATCGTTATAACCAATTAAACAAAACAAGATCAGCTATCTTAATGGTATGTCTTGAAAACCAAATAGAACATTTCCGTTATTTTGGACATCAAACTGATTGGTTTACAGATTCGATAAGATTTTCTAGATTTCCAGAACTAAGCATAGTGATAAACGTTTTATTATTGTACCTGTAAGTACTTCCGTACAAGACTAAAAACTAAGTGGTTTCCCAGGAAAAAATTTGGCAACAGAAAATCCGTACCTATATTATTTTTTAGTTACGGTGTGACTATTAAAATTTGATTTTTCATTACTCATACTCGGAAAGTAGGTCTGAAGTTGCCTGAGGAGAGGGTTGAAAGTAACACTTTTCAGCCCTAGGGAGAATCACTTTCAACTGACAGCTGTCAAATTATTTAAAAAAAACTAGTTCTATGTTCACATTTCTATTGAACCATGTTCCGACTTCCATAGAGCCTCTAAATTACAGCGCGATGTAAAATTGAAATAACATAAAATTCAGTATTCATTAAAGAATATATTTTTTTAAATAGCTTATTTATAATTTAGTTACAAATATTTCTTTAAAACTTGGGCAAAATATTTACTTTTTTTTCAGTGACGGAAGTGAAAAATAAAGGCTGAATAGCCGGCCACAGAAAAAAAAAACAAAATAGGCGGGAAAGCGGCAATCCGATCTTCATTTTTTTTTCGAGTTGTTTCGTGTTTTTATTTTTATTTTCCTTGTAGGTATTCGTAATGAAAAGGACAGTGTTTACCTCGGGTTAAAGACTTATTTAGTCCCTCGAACTATTGGCGCCCGCGCTACGCTTGGGCGCCAAACCCCGTCTCGGGACTAAATAAGTTCCTTTAACGGTTAAAGGAACTTAGTAGTTAGTACTTAGTACATTGTTACCCTAGGGGTTAAAGTTTAACCCCTAGGGTAACAATGTACTATTAAAATATGATCCGAAATTATAGTTTCCTTGTAGATGTCTAGAGTAGGGCGATCCAGGGATTTACAATGTTAAAGAACCGACATTTTTGTCGCAAAAAACGGAGTTTTGTAAAAAGTTCAGAGGGAATGTTCAAAGAAGGCGAAGAACTGAGCGTTATATAGCAAGAAAGAGAGGTTCTTATTAGCTTCTAGATCCTTCAGAATGTCAGATGGCTTCTTTTATTTGATAAAAGATGCAAAAAGTATCTTCGAATAATGTTTGGGTGTAATGAAGTCGTCTATATTTCAATCTATCAATATCGACACTCCTGATGTCCTACATTAAGGCGATTACACGAGCTAAACGCGAGTTTTATAATTATTTTAAGTAGGTATATGATTCACTGCCATAAACAAGACCAGAAAAATATATGATATTCTTCAGGATATATGCTAGCTAGCATGATACTGTTTTGAAAACATAATACTTACAATAAATTTGGCTCGATAAAAAGAAATCACGAACTTACCTCTAAAAATATCTTAAGCATAATAATTCTACAAGCAATATAGGTATTAGCATGATACTGTTTTAGTTTTTTAATCCAATCAATAGTTTTTTTGTAAATCGATCGAAACCACTCATTTTGCGCTAATTGGCCCGCAGTGGCTGATGTTACAACCACTTTGTAGTGCAAGCTGATTAGAACTTTATTCTAACAGCATTTCAAACGAAGTTTGAACCACCACAAATAGAGTTGCTAATTTAGCTCGTCTAAGCGCCTTAATGCGAAATTGTGAAAAATTCAAACATCCGTAACTGTCGCGGTCGTGACCATGATGTTACGTCATTTTACGTCATTTACCTCAAAAATCAGGCTAGTATTATGTATGTACGAGTATGTTCCCACACATGATTACGGGTCAAACACACCGTTACAATGTAAACCCTACCTTAAAATTACATCTGTATGCTTAAACTCTCTCAACTCAAGTCCTTGCTCATGCAACTATTGAACATCCGACTCTAACCTCTATAATACAAAGCTCCAAATTTTAATGAAATATGCGTTTTTTTGCAAGACATTGAGAGAAAGGCCTTAAAACAATTAATTGCCAGCAATTTGTAAATAACCTAGACACAAATAATAACAAAATTGATTAATTTCCTTTAAATGTTCTATCAAATTTACACAACACATTTTTGCAACAATCTCAAAAATACTAATAATCTGCAGAATCGTGAATGCGCCACTATCAAAGTAGAAGACTGACTCACATTTGGCTATCATCAATACAGACATTTTAATTTTTATTAATTATAATTTTTAAGTATTTTAAAATTATAAAACTACTTTATTCTGGACACTTCAGAACAATAGATTTGTGGTACAAATCAAACAATCGTGCAGACTTTAAATTATTAATAAGACCTACTTACTCATAATGTACAATATAGAACAAGAATCAAAAAGCTGTAAACCAGTTTGAAAGTTCTTTAATACATTTATCAGCTGAACCTTTGTGTGCAAGCCAATCTATGGGACAATCGCATAACACACTTCTATCAACTTTTTTATGATTTTGAAGGATATTCCTAATCTATTGGTTTGTGTTTCGTCATCTGTTCCACAACGTAAATTTTCAAAATACCATATTATCCAATCTCGATCACTTAGAAGCTAAGCCCATCTGATCGAATATCCGGAAATTGCACAAAACATTGAAACAACATCTTACTGCTTGAGAAAACCAAGGTATAGCAAAAGTGTTTAGATGTTTCTTACTACTTGAAAAAATCAAGGAACCTACAGCAGAAACATTTAGATTTATGATTTCTAACATGTTCCTAAAATAGTTGATACACCGAAGAAACAGGTGGCGTACCATGACGTCTTAAAGCAGGATTGTTTTAATCTTACTCCAGAGTGAGAAAGAGATGGCGCTAGACGTCCTCTATAGCTCCGTCTCTTTCCCACACTGGAATAACGTTAAAACATTCTTGCTTTAAGACGTCATGGTAAACCCCCTGAACGATCAAGTTCCTAAGCTTTAAGAAACAATTGCTTAAGGGAGCGCTGTCCGCAGCGACCATAGAAATATAAAAAACAGAAGTGGCAAGGGGGCGGCGTGTCGGTGTCCGCGCGACTGGCACAAGAGGCCCAGTCATAAGCAAATGGCTGTACTATTTTGCAATAAATACATAGCTCCTCAACCACTACTTATGTTTGTCGCTAAGTGACTGGACAAGCAATGTAAAAATCACCAAACAATAGTTCAAGAAGCGGATGCATCGCGTAGTGCGGCCGCTGCTTCTTGCGACGAGTTAGTGATGTGCTTGTGTACCGATGTTTTTGTGTGGGTAAGTTGTACGGTGCATGGTAAATACACGATGTGTTTGATGGCATAAGGTTTATAATTGATTGTGTACTACGTTCTGTTTTAAGAAATGCGGGTGTGTGCGCGACTGCGTAACGGGCATATTTCCTTCTTTATTATATCTAAGGCAGCGACAGTGTCGCATGCGGTCTGCGATCGCCCTGAAGTCTACATAAAAATGAGTGATTTGTATAGAAACAAGTGTCAAATCTGACCCTCTCTTTATCAATGAAGTGCTGCGTGCTTCTTTACGCGGGTGACTATAGACTGAACTAACGCCACCATCTTGTTTTTTCAATACATTTACCAGAGACATTTTCATAAAGCGCCATCTTGCAAATATCATTTAAGCGCCAAAAGAACTACATATGCACTATACATATTATTTATTATTTTCTTGTATTTAAAGTGAGAAGGTAATTAAGAATAATACCTTTTTGAATGTTGGAAAGCATTATTATCAATAAAGAGTTGATTTATAACATTTAGCGTGCAACAGTGACTTACATAACAGAAATTAATTAAAAACATTTCATATACCTAGTTTAAAACATTTAAGCAACTAACGAAATTAAATTATTTTAATAACGGCAAGTTTGCACGCTAATAGACCTCGTCTAAAGTTTATATATGTGGGCTTAATGCGATTTTTTATACAAGTTACTCCATCGCGTTCATGATGATGCTCCAGGGTCAGGCCCGCGTTATTCTATTTTTCTCACGTTTTTTGCAATTTGTAGGACAGTGCTAGGTTGTATGTTGATTAAAATACCTATTGTTCGCGACTGTAAGACGTATGTAGTTACAGAATTATAATCATTTAAATCATCAATATAACCCTCCAAGTTCATAAAGGTCTAGAAACGATTTTGACTTTGAAAAAGCAGTTACTCGACCTTTGCGGCCTCGAATTTCGTGGGCTACCCTGACGCTTTCACCTCAACGTAAACTTCAATTTGTACGGATACTGAACTAGTGACCATAATGGGAACCAAATTCCTTTTATACAAATAAAATTGAACTTTATCGCTATCGAATAAGTTTTGTAAATAAAAACTCGCACTAAGCCCGCAGTATCTACAGATTCTATATATATTATTATCTTCCAAAGTCAAACTACGAAATAGTCAAATGCATCATAAAATCACGGCGCAGCATTTTATACGGATATTCCCCACACCATTCTGAAACTTCTTGCGTACACATTTCGCTGGCCAATTAATACTGGATAATTACCGCTCACAAAAGTTCAGTACTAAGTACAGTGGCAGAACGAAATCGTTAAGCAATATTATAAACTTTTCAAAACTGTTGCTTGCTAAGATAGAAGACTCATGCACTACGCCTATAGGCCCTAAAGGGGCTGAATATTTTCGTTCTTCAACTGTACAATGTTAGTAGGATATTTTCCAGAGCCAAAACCTTGCGAAGACGCCTTTTCCGTCAGCCACAACCTGACTCGATCAAGGAGTGCTTCCTTATCCTTTCCGCCTTCAAAAAACATTTTCCTTACGACTTTTCGAGTCTTCTTACGTAATATTTCGGGGTTTCCTTACTCCGTTACGGTACTAGCTCGTCCAAAGCTTTGTCCCGGTTAAATTCGTGTTTGGCTAACGCTGCTGATACCCTGCCTTCTGGGAATCCAAGGTCCATGAGGTCACTCAGTATTAATAGACCTTCGATCACCTGGAATTTGAAAAAAATGGTGTTGAATAAACTGTGTGTGAATGTGTTAGAATAGAACTCAAAAATCGCAGACATGTGACACCAACCGGGCCAAGACTGGGCCCGCGGCCGCGTGGTGAAATACTATATATTCCCGCTCAAAGGTCGTGTCCCAGTATTGGGAATGGGCTGATTTTGTATGTAAGTAGTTGAAGAATAACATTACTAGCCATTGTATTGAAATTATGGGGACAGTGAGAACGTTGAGACTGTGCACTTATGTCACTCTGTTTTCCTCGATTTAGAAGGTCAATAATAACCAGTAATTTAGTAGTCAACATCGAATTCGTGACGAATAAAATGGCGACATATCATATGCTTAAGGCGAGTACAGGAGCTAAACGCGAGTTTTATAATGCCTGAAAGTATATGATTCACTGCAATGAACAAAACCAGAAAAACATATAATATTCTTCAGGATATATGCTAGTATGATAGTGTTTTGAAAACAATACAATTAATTTCACTCGACAAAAAACTCACGAACTTATGTCTTAAAAATGTATTTTAAGGGCGCTTTCAATTTAGACGTTTCGTGTCACGCCGCGCGCCGCTGCGCGGCGCGGCACTGTACGGCGTCGGTACTGCAGCAATATCGACGCCGCACTGTTGCCGTACTGCGTGCTTTGTATGAAACCTAACGAACGTCCGTACGCAGTACGACAAACGCATTGCTTCGGCGCCGCAGTGGCGCGACACGAAACGTCTAAATTGAAAGCGCCCTATGAGTTCTATTAAGGCGCGTCCCCGAGCAAAAGCCGTTTTTTGTCCTTTTTTTGGAGACAACTACTCTATAACCATAAGAATTACCAAGTAATAACAAATACATTCAATTTCTACATATTCTTGACTGCAAAATGGTAGTTTTTTTTTTTTAAGTCTCATAATATTTTATAAATCCATCCCCTCACAATGAAACGACAAAAATGAGAAAAAAATATTTATAACATGCTTCTTCTCGTAAAGTTAACATTATTTTGATTTCCTTCTTATACTAATGGATAGGCAACTTAATAATGAACATAATGCTAGTTTTTTCTTTTCTTAAAGACGGAAATCTGATTTTATAAAGAATAAAAACCACTAATTTCGCACTATTCGACCCGCAGTGACTGACGTAAAAACCTCTTCGTAGTGCAAGCTGATCAGAACTGTATTCTAACAGTGACCACAAATAGAGATGCTAATTTCGCTTGGGGACGCGCCTTAATTTTTGCAAATTTTTGATTTTTACGTCTTTGATCAAATTATTGCGATCGGCGTACAAGAGTGGATTGTTATTGGCGAAAATTTTGTGTATAGGTCCTTCCTCGTGCAGCGCTCGCGTCAGAATGACTAAATTGAGGAGCGAACTGTATGGACGCAGAATTTAGAGTACCTACTTTAATTTTATTTAGTGTAACGTCGTCTTATTATACTGACTAACGAAAACGAATGAAACGTATTCATTGTAGATCGAAGTTTTATGTCATATAAATTAATTTGATAAAATTGAGTTTATTTGGAATATAATGGCCGCTGAATCAAGACATTTATGAATTAAATTACGATTTTTTTCGTGAAAACTCAAGGAATTTAACGAAATTCTAGAACATTCAAATTATCTTTTAGTAATTTTTGCTTTTATAAGAATTGAATGTAACTATGTGAATTTGAGCGTCAAACTTCCATCGCCGACAGTTTTTCTTGCAAATTGAGTTCGTAAAATATGTACATTAAAGTAAATCACAGTGTTTTATTTTTTTTAGTCCAATCAACAGATTTTTTGTAAATCGATCGAAACTACTAATTTCACACTATTCGGCCCGCAGTGACTGACGTAACAACCACTTTGTAGTGCAAGCTGATTAGAACTTTATTCTAACAGTATTTCAAACGAAGTTTAGAAAATAGAGTTGCTAATTTAGCTCCTGTAGTCCGCCTCCTGTGTGCGCCTGTAAAAAAATCAGTGCAGTCGAGTTAGTCACAGACACTACGCGACACCTAAATATGATTGTAGTTGGATTTACAACTGTAGCATGTAGGCCCAGTGTTGAAAATCCAATCTAGTGTCCATTCGATTTTGCGTAAACGGCCGTACTACGCATTCATCAAAGAAGTGGCGCATTTCTGTTGATTTTGAGGCGCACTGGATCCTTAAAACAATTTGCTACCAAGTCCAGAGCTTATCTTAAAAATATATAGGTACCTATGCAACTTTATAGCATTGTTATAACAACCAAAATGGCGAGTTCCTATATTATTTGACTAGCAACGTCATCAGCCACTAATGTGTTTATAGTAAACGCCGTTATCAGGCTCCAAATAAGCTACATAATTAGGTTATTATATAACGACTACCGGAGCTGTTGGTATCTAAAACACAGATTGGAAGCCCCAAAAAAAACGTGAAGACTGGGAAAAGTAAATAAGTCTTTTAGAGTCCCGACATAGAGATCAAAATAAATTACAATGTAGGTAACTGAGTTATTATGCTTTTTGATGGTTGTTAGGTATTGAAACTAAACCTAAATATTAGGTAATTTGAAGGTACTGAAACAATACCTTCAACCATCCAGCATATTTTACGATTTGGCTCATACTTTTACTTTGTAATGGCAGAAAAGAAAATTCAATTAATACTTTTTAACCACATAGGTACCATACCAAGACCACCGGGTCTAAGAATAGGTCTTAGGCGTTTTTTTAGTCTCACACATACACATCAAAAGGAGATCACCCAGCCTCCATACATTTTTGGGCTATTTTCAAAAGTCCCGTTGGCCAATGAAAATAAACTTATTATTTGGATAGAGCATAACATAATAAACATTTTTTATTATTACACCAAAGTCGTTAGTCAATTCACCGAAAAGTTATTTAACCACAACTCTTCTGAGATGAGATCAACCAAGATTGGGGTATTTTATTATTTGCCGGCCAATTAAAATAAACGCAAAAATTACATGGAGCTTATGGATATAAACATTTGTATAATGCCACCCAAGTTCTACACCCAAGATGTAAATAAATAATGTATATATATATTTTTTTTATTATAAGCCTATATTGTCCCACTGCAGGGCAAAGGCCTCCCTTCCCTCCTTCCATATTTCACGATCTTGTGCGATTGTAGGCCAATCCTTTGCGAAAGAGTCTAGCTCATCCAGCCATCTCCTTCTGGGCCTGCCACGTTGTCGTTTCCTGCTATTTGGTATCCACGGAGTAGTAATTTTTGCCCATTGCTCCTCCGACATGCGGCAGATGTGACCAGCCCACTTCCACTTTAGCACTGACACCCAGTATGCTTCGCTTCATAGCTCGTTGGCAGACCCCAAGTGCGGACTTCTGACAATTTGTAAGCGACCACGTTTGCGCTCCATAGGTGAGGGTGGGGAGAATGCACATGTCTATGAG
This sequence comes from Xestia ashworthii, assembly GCA_950022955.1. Lineage (NCBI taxonomy): Eukaryota > Metazoa > Arthropoda > Insecta > Lepidoptera > Noctuidae > Xestia > Xestia ashworthii. The sequence goes on along the minus strand of OX465565.1, from coordinate 1,313,866 downwards.
CTTTCACTTAAGTGCGAGAGGGAGAAATAATAATGATTACTATAATATAAATGCTACTGGTCAATGAAGACGAGCATCAAGGGAGATCTACCGATCTCCCTGAAGCCCAAATTCATCTCGCGAGGTGTGGAGTGGGGGGACGGAAGGCGGGGTCCTTCTTGCTCCACTCCCATGAAAAGATAATGCACTATTCCTGAGAAAAACTGATTAATGTAACCTAACATCAAAACACTTTATATTCGCCTAAAAAGCGTGGTTACGCGGGGCTCCTATTTCTGTCTGCAGGTTTTAAAGGAACCTAACTAACTTAACGTCGGGTTGCCCCAAGTCCCGATTATGGGGGCAGAGATTTACTACCGTCGCATGCCTTTCACAATATTTCGGTTTCACTTCGATAGATTGTAATCTACCGAAAAATAATGAGTTAAATTGTAAACAGTATCATCGTTTGATAATCTTTCGAGAGTTTACAATCTCGCTAGATAGATCATAATCTAACGGGTTTTACAATTTTACGGTGGCATAGATTTTATACTTTTCTTTTAGTAACCTTAAATGTCCCACTGCTGGGTAAAAGGCTTACAGGTGCTCTTCTCCTGTGCCACCTTGAAGCATTGCCTTCGTGACTCGCGTTCAGATCATCACGCCACCTCTGTCTAGGCCGGCCTCGGCAGCGCCGTCTATCCTCGGGCACCTATCGTGTTAAGACTTGCTTTGTTGACCCAGCGGTTGTTAAACATGCGGCTCACGTGACCTGCCCGATCCCATTTAAGCATGGCAGCGTTTTAAATTCCTGTTTCTGAGCATACCATTGTGTTCCGTATTTTACCTGTTCTGTTTATACCCAGAATGCTGCGCTCCATGAGCTCCATCGCTCTTTCGCAGACCCCAAGGCGGAACTTTTGCAATAAGTTGAGTGAGTAGGTCTGAACTCCGTTGTTTAGGACTGACAGGAAAAACACATCGATGAATTTGGGCTTCAAGAAGATCGGTAGATCTTCCTTGATGCTCGTCTTCATCGACCAGTAGCGCTTATGTTATAGTAATCATTATTATTTATTTAAATTATGGGTATAGAATTTGGGATTGACTTACGACTTTGGTGTAATAATAAAAAATGTTTATTATGTTATGCTCTATCCAAATAATAAGTTTATTTTGGTTGGCCTTTTGAAAAAATCCCAATCTGGGTGATCTCCTTTCCACGCAAACGAAGTCGCGGGCAACAGTTAGTTAAATATAAATTAAGGTGGACGCACTCCTATCCGCGCCGAAAGGAATCGACCGCGCCGAAAGAATCGAATTTTAGAATTACTTGTATGAAATCCTACAAAACCTCGCACACTTATCCGCGTCGAATCGAACGAATAGATGACGTCAAACGTGAGGAAAAATTCTTTCGACGCGGTCGATTCCTTCGGCGCGGATAAGTGTGCGTCCACCTTAAAAAACAACATAAATAATTTTAAAATCACATTCAATTAATTGCTTAGCAATATGAAAGACCTCTATGATTGTAGAATAGGCATTGAAATCAAGGTGTTGTACTATGTTACATGATACAGTAGGAATGTTTCATAAAGTTCAGTAAGAGTCTGGGTTTTTTTTTAATATGTTGTTTGGTAAAAGGCGACAACTCTGGAGAATTTATTTAAAAAAAAGTTCAAGGGGTTTACTTATCTTTTGAAAATTGACAAGGCAAACAATACTAATAATTTTCATAAGCTAAAAGAAATTAGTATTTATGTTCAGAAAACAAAATTATTCCTTTAAACAAAATGGAAAACTTGGAAGTTCTAAACATCATTCTAAACAAAATCCCTGAAAATCCTTGGTTATTAAAACCGACGACCTATTGAATACATATAATATTCCACAAAACAAAACTTACCTTCTTATCATTATCACCTACAAGCGTACACACCCTCGCTACCCTGTCCAGAGGAAAACCCATTCCATGAATCTTCCGACACATTTCCTGCAAGTTTGGTGACAACTTCTCAAATGGATTCGGCAGATGCTCTGATTTCCTCGTACTCCTTTTCCCTTCCTTCCTATCATTTATTACAGGGCCCGCTACCTGAGGAGTTTGGGGCTTAGGAGCCGGACTGACGTTATAAGACCTTTCACTTGTCCGTAGTTTAGCCAACTCCTCATTTAATTCCCTAACAATATCCGGCACACTGCGTGATCTAGACTTCACTGCAGCCTGTGGTCCTGGAGGCACTTGATTTTGATCAATACTCACATTCTGTACAGGCATTTGGTAAGGTTCCGGTGCATTCCCTGGCTGATACGTCATAGGAACATGAGGGTACTGGAAATAGTAAGGCTGTGGAATGTATGACGCAGAACCATTTGGCACAGGTACCATCTCTCCAGACGTAGTTGGTAACTGACTACCATAATACTGTTCCACAGTGGAGTATGGGTTAGGAGGAACATAATATTGGTAATTTTGCATATACATATTGGCAGCATCATCTGTGGGGATGTAGTACCCATTTGAGATAGGGTAGTGCTGTGGTGAGCCATACATCATATTTGTATTTTGCATGGGTTGTTCTAAGTATGTTGCTGGTAAAAATGTAACTCCATCAACATGTGGTTGAGATGCACAGTTGGGCATGGTGTATCCATGTTCTGGAGCATAGTGTGTGTGGTGACTACTTGTAGCCGACTCATTTTGGTCTTGCAGCACTTGTGCCAGCAGCTCCATATCATTTATAGTCTTTAGCTCCACATTATCAAATGGACTGGAAGTGTCATTCTCAAAATCTCTAAATGTTAGTGTGTCTATGTTATGGTTATGTGCTATTCTAGATATCTTTGTATTTAACTTCAAATTCTGCAGTGGATCAGGGTCATCGAGCAAGCTATTCTCCTGCTGATATGCCTTCACTAGTGTGGGCTGCAGTATGTTAAGTTGAGAGTCAACAGCAACACTAGTAGTAGGGTAGTTAATGTGTGTTTGTAAATCAGCATGGTCTAATGTTTTATCTACGTTAGCAGTGTTATCACAGTTTTTATCAGCTTTCTCGTCGGCGGACAGGGGGCTGATGTCATCGGTGCTGGGGTACGAAACCTCGGACACGCTGAGCTGCTTCAGCCGCTCCTCGTCCTCGGCAGCGGCTATCGCGTCGAGTCTCTTCTGTTCCGCCTCTTGTAGCAACTGCAAACGATGTCGCCTCTCATTCTTCTTCGTCTCTTTCGCATTCCTAAGCTCTTTGAGCTTAGCAAGGACGTTCTTCTCAAACGTACACGAATAATTAGCGCTGTCAATGGCATTCTGAGCTCGTATTGGACATTCGTTTACAGAATAAGGTAAATCGTACCTCAGCGGTCGCTTATATTTCTCCGATATTTTAACGGGCACACCGTCCATAAAATCTCCGAAATGTGACATATCAACGCACTGTACCACCGAGATAACGATGATAATCAAACAATGAGAAAGCAAAGTTTATTTCTTTTAACACTTTTAAGGTTACATAGTCCCCACTCAACGTCATCACTCGCTAAATAGATTTTATAATTGGTTCATTAATTGTTCAGATTTTGAAACGTTTTCCATTATCACTGTCAACAATTTGTAACGGGAAATTAGATTATTTTTGTACGTAATTTTATTATTTTTACGTGTGTCTGGCAAATCGTAATGTCAAGTCATGTCAAATTACTTTAAAAAACAAATATTTTGTACATTCATTTTGATGGACCAGGGCAGCGTCATACCATAGCTCTAAGAGAAACAAAGATGCAACTTAAAAATGCTCAAAATATAACATTTAAGTAGTGGAACGTGTACTTTAATGTCAGTGTCAACAAAATATTGCAAAAGGAAAAAAATATACTGAAAATAATGTCATGTGATTTAGAATTTATGTTTTCAGCAGTGCTTTATGTACACTGTATTATTTGCTAATATAAACAATGATTTATTTATCGTATAGGGAAGATTATAGACTGAAATTATAATATTATGATCACTGGCATAAAATGGAACTTCGGAATTTGAAGTAGAAAAAAGTAAAATCACGTGTACTACTTCACTCACATCCGTCAGAGATGTCGCTAGTGTTGCTCCCTAAAGTCATGGCGGATCTTCCTCATTAGATTTTTACAGATTTGCCATAATTCGTGGGTAGATTTATTATTACCGGCGTCGAAATAATTATAGCTAGTTTTTTTCACACAGTGGGAGTCAAGCGACACGTTATTATCGACACAATTGAAGACCGGAAGCTATCAAATCGAAAAAAACGTCCCACTACGATCGTCTCGAATTTCGGCGTACTCAAGATAAATAGAATCACTAGATTTCGACGTCGCACCATACTCTAATTAATTTACTACGCCTACTATGACGCAATAGTCGCCCGTCACGCCGGACGCCATCGGATTTAACGGTCGAAATACAGGTCGGTATGCTAAAAATTAATGTCTAAAATTTCGCCGGTGTTCGTGAACCTAGCTCATAGTTATAACCTGAACCGCCGGCAGGGTATAGAGGTGAGCATGAACGAGGGCGCACCGATGATGTATCATGGGAGCGGGGCGTTTGGAGGGCCTGGTCAGATGTTCATGATGGGTGGGCAGGAGCGCACGGCGCGGCCCTATCCGCTGGACGGGCTGCCGAGCTTGGCAGGATCGCCGGCCAGCCAAACCACGCCGCGCCGGTGGCAGCCGCGCCGTGAGCGCCACCCCAACGCCAAGGCTGCGGGAGACAACACAGCCTTCGGTTACGACTCTGATGACTCCAGCCTCTCAAGCAATGCTTCTGGCTCCAACAAGTCTGGAGAAAAAGGTAAGATTCATTCAAGTTTATGTTATCAGTATGTTTTCATATGTTGTGCTTAATTTTCAGAATGTTTAAGTGAAAAAATTCATTAAATTTCTAAATAAATGACCATCTTATTGTGTCACCATGATTGTGGATTTCCCGAACAATTTTTTGTTTTTTTCTGGCACCCACACATTCAATCGTGCTAATCAGGAAAGTACAGCAGTACAGGTTTGTCAAAAATTGTTGAAAGAATGATAAATTATGTATTTGTTATATAAAAAATACTGGAGCTCAAGGTAAAAGTGTCTGCAAATGAGTATAATGCGAGTGTAAACAAGCATTTTCAGAAATTAATTGAGTAACCTACTAGAAAGTTTACTATGCCATTGAGCATGCACAATCAAGGAGAAATTCAAATTAAAAAATATTCTGCTATTGATTTGAGTTTTTTCTAAACAATTATTTGTAGTATCTCGTAACATAGTGCCATGGTGGTAGAACATAATTTCACTGTCTTTTTTAATTATTAGAGGGTAGATGTAGTTCAGTTCAAATAATTTTTAATCCCAGTTGTAATAACAGCCACTCGGGTTGATCTTTAGGTTAAGCCGTGCTTGCCTAGGTTGGTCTGTGGATGGGTGACCACCCTTACATACTGAGTTTCCTCCATGCTTTGGAAAGCATGTTAAGCTGTGGTGCATCTTTGACAGTCGTTACAGGTAGTCAGTGGTTCAAAGAGTGACAACCAGTCTTCCCAAGTGGTATCGTATTTCCCAGTATTAACAGGGCTGTGGAGGTCAGGCAGTCGCTCCATGTAAAATACTGGTGTCCAGCTGCATCCAGTTAGACTGGAAGCCGACCGCAACATAGTTGGGAAAAGGCTAGGCAGATGATTGTGATCCACAGCATAGCAACTAAAACATTGATCATTTCATATCATACCTGTCAATGATGTATTTTGTTTGGGTACATATGTTGCTTACTGCAAATAAGACTTATTGTTAGATTAAGTAGGTACATCACAAAGGAAGGTTTAAAACAAACTGAACACACATAAATAACAGTACATAAATTTGTTTTGAAATTTTGTTATTCAGTTTCAAGTTTTAGCTCTGTCGGGTGACTATTAATTGCAATTTTTTTTGCAAAATTATGATATGATGTCAATAATTAGTTGAAAGGCAATAAAGCACGCACTTTTTAAATTTTGAACTTTGGAGCACTGATTAAATTTGATAAAATATGAAGGTAGTACCCACAAAATCTACTATAAAAACTTGTTTTACCATTTCATTAGCTGATAAAATCATACATTTTTGATCATAATATTCCAATTAGTATATTCTTATAATAATAATATTCCAAGTAGTTTTAGTACATTCACTAACAAACTGACTATCCTTCACGGTGGGCCAGTAGTTCTAATTAGTTCCAACACGTGACTTCTCACGTGTCCTAAAAAAAATATTTTTAATCTTATTCCTCAATTTCCTGGCGCTTCACTAAATGCGCAGTTGTTGCTAACTAAAAACGTGATAGGGACGATGATAACGCTCTCAAACAGATTCCTCTGGCGCGGCTTCTAGTATCTCAGTGGTTGTAAGCCACTCCCAAATCGGCCAACAACAAACAATTCACGATTTGTTCTTATGCTCGCAAATAAAAAAAAGTAAACAAGTTTTTTGATGCCCAAATTACTTTTTCTGTAACTATGTCGAAGTTGTTTGGCGCTCCTGTTTACAGCGCCACACGTGTTATCCTATACATTAGTGGCCCCAGAATAAAATCCCATTGTAGACACATTTTCTGCTGCGATATATTTAGATGTTTGGAATACTTTAAACTCAACGCTATCATTTTATGCTTTATCGCATCAACATAAAGGTGACAATGGAATGCGTCGTGTTTAACGTGACGTTAACTTTGAATATTAGATAACATTGTAAATAACATCTAAATGATTTATCCTTGAGAACGCCAGAGATAAGTAAATAGATCGGTATGATTCTTTCGTGAAGCATGTTAACACTGATATGAGGCGAAGAAAATAGAAAAATAGCGCACAGTGAGTTTATCCCGCCCCATTTGCTCTCATGACCGACTGACGCAGTGACGCGCAAATTCTTAAGACGCACGGAGTTTAGCAAACACCTTTTCTTTCTTATGACGTGCAGGTATTCCTAACAATACATACCTATAACACTTACTTACAGAAAACATAAGTTATTTTATTAGAAAAATTAAAATAACTAGGTACGTTGTTTAGTCGAATAACGTTGACGGAATACAGGTACCTATAACTACGTAATAACAGAGCAAATAAAACTTTACGTAAGATCGAAAGACGAAAAGTGCTAGAAGCGCTCCTACGGCTGGAATTTAGCTGATCTCGTTAGTAAATAGAACGAGAAAACATCATTACTTTGCTTGACGACCCACATAACAGCGGCCATGTATCCGCATTCAGACAACAGATGGCCCGTTGAATTTCCAAATTAGCATAAAAATCCAAACAGTCGTTCGTTACGCCGTGTGATTCGCGACTTTGGGGATCTATCCGTAAACGAAAAGTAATGTCAGATCCTAAGTTTTACTTCGAACAATGTTAACGACTTCGACTTGAGTTCCGTTTTCAGAAAGTCTCTCGAACTTGGCAGACACACGCATATTATCCCGAAAAGGCTTTGACCCTATAAAACTATCGGTCAAGGTTGAATATCGAATCGAGCTTCAAATAAGATAACGATCAACTCAATAAAACTTTTTCAAGGACTGAACAAAATGCACACATTGCAAAAACTTGAATATCCTCTCTAAAATAGACATCATAAAATTACGTATTCTCTATAGTAAGACTATTTTAAAACGATTACTCCCAGGATGCAGTACCTGGTATGACACAGAAATTACGCAAATAGTGAAATAATGTTGAAATGGCGAATATTCTAGAATTGTGCGCATTATAAATGCGTCAATGCACGAAGGGGGAAGTGCAAGATGCAGTAAGCTAGCTAAGCGGCAATGTCGTCAGAAGTTCACATGTTTGGCACTTGCATGAAGCGTTTGTGCATATCGCGCAAGGAGATCTCGAGCGCTAAATATTTGGACTAAACTTAATTGAAGCATAAGTACCGTTTTTATCTGCTGGGCGGTCTTGCTTAGAAGTCCTGTGAAGTAATGGGGATGTTATTGCTCTGTTAAGGTAAACAAAACTCATCGTAGGTATTATCAATATTGAAATACCGACTTTGTCAATATCGATCAATTCAACCATTTTCTGTAGAGCGATACCTTACTGATAACGGAGCTCAGACTTGGCTCTGTTAGAAGAAAATGCTTAATTAAAGAATGTTTATATCTTTTTTTCTTGCAATGAAACAAATCTAATCGGGTTGTGCTTAGCGAATCTTAATATTCAAGTCAAATTCTATTATTGTATTGTAATGAGTACTGTAACTGCTCTCACTAGAAACTTAACATCTGTTGAAAATTCCGTTGCTAATCGAATTATCGACACTTAAACCAACGTTAATATTCATTTATTTCCGATGCTAAGCCATTTTTTAATTGAACGCGAGCTAATTAAAACTATTAGCACGAATTGATTTAGTTTGTTCAAACGTTTTGCAGAAGCAGTTGTAGTAGTTTTGGGTTTTTGCAGTTGGCGATTTTAGCCTCTCTCTCTCTAGGTAATTTACCATCCTCTTTTTCTCCCGACTGAATGAATGGGTCTTCAATATTGAGGACGTGAAAGTTTCTACAGGGTGACGTTAAGTATGAGATTGTGAGCCTTTGTTCTTAAGGCGCAGACACATGACTTTTAGTGATTTTAAATTGATCATCACGTCTTAACTTCTAGTCTAATTTCTCTGAAAAAAATATGTTATACTAGACCATTTCTTTCATAATTTGATATGTGAAAATGTGAAGAAATATTTTTAAAACTTAGTGTATTTATTTTGTAAAGTAATGTCTAACGCGGCAAAAAAACGATCATCACGCAAAAACTATCGGGCGTATTTGCATGAAACTTAGATCATCTCAAAGACAATTTAATGCCCTTTGTATTAGTATACGGTTTTTATCCGTATTGTTTGATAAATCAAGGTGGGTTGTTTTTTCGAATAATCTTGGTGCGCATTGAAGCGGGGGAGGAGCCCCGGTTCGACGACGGGGCGACGGGCGGCAGTGTATCGCTGACCACTGTCAGGCACGGGTATACGCTATTGCTAAACTTCTCCCACTCGCATCTACACTATTGCTAAACTTCTCCCACTCGCTCAAGGTCGTTGGCGTGAGGTAGCCCCTTAAGAGTCGAATTCTGGTTGATATGACAATTGAGCCGATTAGATTCTTTGTGCAACTGTTGTTGTAAGAATTATTCACAAAAATATGGCATTTAACGAAAATGCCAACCTGCCAATAATCAGCAACTGCAATAGGAAACCTATGGCTGTGCATTCGCAGGATTGCGGCAAGGGAGTTGCCATGGATACCGAATGTAAATCAAATAATCCTGTTGGAAATATGCGCGTTATTACTTGTTCTGATTTCCTAACAGGGGGGGGGGGGGGGGGGGCTTCAGTCCTAAAATTCCCTACCTTTCAAAGTTTGAACGTCATTCCAACCATCTCGTTTTGCTGTTAAAATGACAATTTGTTCATTGTTGTGATAAGTTTAGATGTCAAACCAAGATAATGCCCCATCGTCAAGATAGTGCATTGCACGTATTTTTGTTAGTTATTAATCAGCTAGTACTCATTTGCATGAGTGTAAGTACTAACAACAATAGCAACTCATTCATTAGTCATTAGCATTTCACTTGAAACGGGTCGGTACAAGAACCTTTGCTACATGTTATCATGTGAAGTGATCATGATAAATGGATCTGATAAAATCAAATTAATACCTGGTACTCTGGATGGTTCCATAACCATTAGTCGACATAATTATGCAAGAACCAAGTGCGTTTCAAGTGTCAAAAACTGCCAGCAGTTCCTGTCTCACAGAAAGATTGCATGTCTCAACTACTTACGGTAATTCGCGAAGCTATTCACAATCAGGGTTTAACCAGACAGTGCCAGTCACCCCATAATTAGGTTATCCTATTTCTTATAATTCAATTATGCGTTGAATCATAGTAACCTCTAGTCTACTGTGTTATTTTTTATTTTTTGCAAAAAGCGACTGGAACTTTGAGCAGTAGTGGCTTTATCGGACACGGCCCCAACTTAGGCTGGCATTCACTTTGCGTTATTTATTTCGGCATCATTTCTCTTTAATAGGCGTACTGAGTCCTATAAGCTCAGAACCCAGTTTAAACATGATATAATTAATCATGATTATGTTCTGCTGTCAGGTGAGGAGTCATCCCGCAACACGGAACGTACAGCGAACGGCCACTACACGGGCGGATTCGGGCAAGTGCGAGAATGGCGCGGCCGCCGCGGCCGGGACGCGCGCCCGCAGCGACGCATTGCGCCTGAGAGGTACCTGAATGGATCCTACCCGTTCCAGGTCAAGTTCACGCCCGACGACTTGTTAAATGGTAAGTCCATCATATTTTTTGTACAGTTGCAGAAGACGTCCTGATATAGTGCCGCGTGGATCTTTTGGCGGTTGTGTGATATTTTCAGGAGGGGGTGGTTTTGGTAATCATCTGGTGGTGTTAGTTCCGACTAAGCGCACCCGTCAATGAACCATGCAGCACTATACCTGGCAGGAGTGTCGTGAGGGTGACACTCGGCGTTACAGAAGCTATATTTGTTCGAAGAGTGACTGCCGGGCACTTGAAGAGGAAATGACGTGAATGTCTGACTCTTGGCGTAAGATTGTCTTGAGTGTCTGATTACTTGGCGTAAGATTGACGTGATTGTCTGACACTTAGCGGTAGATTGACGTGAGTGCCTGACACGTGACGTGGTCTTGGCCTAAGTGCCTGACAAGTGGCGTGAGCTTGGCCTAAGTGTCTAACGAGCGAGAAAATAACATCAGTGTCTGATAATTGACGGAAGTGTGTAAAAAAGGATGCTAAAATGGTAAAGATGGTTGTTTTATTCTCATTTTCTTTAGTTTTCACCAAAACAGTGTTTGAACAAATGTTCAAAATGTGTGTCTCTTGAGACAATCAAATGCATATTAAGTATATTTACATGTCAGCTGTAAAAATAAATTAATGTATTAAACATAATTAGTGGTATTTCATTATGGTGGTCAATAGCACAGTTTGGGTTCAAGGCTATTTGGCCAAACAAAATTACAAACTTAAAAGCATCAATTAAACCTCATACCATTACAGACTTGTGAAGTCAGCTGTCCTGCATGATATGTTCAATGAGGTTCCCATTGTAGCCTTAAGCCTTAACTGACGCGCGATCCCCTAGAAAACAGTTTTATCGACGAATTCTAGTTTCTGTTCATTCATAGCGACTTCGTGAACAGAAATTGTGATAGCTCGACTAATTTTCATGATAAAAATATAATTTAAAGCCTATGTTACTTCCCGATAATTTTGCTTTGTAATGGTGACAGAATTTTTTAAATCGTTATTGAGTTTATTTGTTACTACCGGACGTCACGCGGTTTCACCCGCGTAGTTCCCGTTCCCGTGGGAGTACGTGCATGAAATGTAGCCTATGTTACTCGTGGATAATGTAGCTTTCGAATGGTGAAAGAATTTTTAAAAACGGTCCAGTAGTTTTTAAGCCTATTCATTACAACCAAACAAACACAGTTTTCCTCTTTATAATATTAGTGTAGACAAACACACAAAAATACAAATCTTTCCTATATAAAATATCTGTGGAGGTGACAGACTTTGGCATTTTCCATTTTTTTTTATACAGGCTACAATAGCCTTGCAAGTCCCCGGAATCAATATTAAAAAATAATAACTGAATTGGCGGCGATTTATAAAAAAAAAAAACGATATTTCTAGGTTCAAAATGGGACACATTGTCACAAGAGATTTGGGACAAGTTCATAAAGTCACAGCAAACAGAAGAAACCTTCAGAAAGAAAATGAACCTTTGGAGATATCTTTTCATCACAATAAAGGTTAGTTATAGAAGTATGTTACTTTGTACCTATGGCGCTGGATGTCATGGCTTCTAAACGGGGAACTGGATCTAGGTCCTTAAAATAGCACGGGACCGTAAACGTCAGCACTTTCAAGCAGCCGAGAGCCTTTTGACCGCCCTAGTCGTGAAAAGCAAACGCGTACCTTGTATTACGCCAATGTGACAAAATGGTGGTTGAAATTGTGGCTTTTCAGTCAAAACGTTAACAATAAGATTTCTTACCATACTTATTTGTCCCCACAGACAATATTCCCTCGCTACGGGCTCTACGTGGTGGGGTCCACGATGTCGGGCTTCGGACTGGACTCGTCGGACATGGACTTGTGCCTGTACGTGCGGCCGGTGGATGAGCTAGAGCCGCGCGCGCATGCTCTGCTGCACCTCAACTATATACTCAGCTATATCCGGAGCTTTGATCCTAGTGAGTATTACCACTTTTGAATGAATTGCTTATTGTGGCAAGGGTGTGTGTGATCTAAGTTAACCTTCCAAGTTTTCTAAGGACTAAAAACTGTTCATCCGATTTTGTCGCATGATGACCGTGGCGCACCCCTAAGGCCGCATTCCCACTATGTCGTGACTATTGATTTATCGTTGGTTTTTAATTGGCAAAAGTTGAGCACGACAGTAATCAAGTCGTCCTATATGTAAACACCTCCATTTAAATACACAAGCCACGACACTTAAAACTACACGATTATCTGTCGTCACGACAAAGTGGCAACGCGGCCTTACAGCAATCTAGGTTTATTAATAAGGTCTTCGAAATTCTTCAATTTTATTATTTTAGCTAATATAAGGTAGCCGAACGGCTTCTTAAGGATAGTACTGCCGCTATAGAACGGCCATTGTATCATTGTTACTAATTCAGCCTTTGGCCAGTAATTGGGTTGTGGCAGTCAGACAGGCATTCCTCTGCGTTTAATACTGGTATTATATGCTGGATCTTGGCTAGACTAAAAACCAAGCAAAAACAATTGAGAAATGGCTAGGGCAATGGTCAATATTCGCCAGACTCGACACAGAGTTGGACTACTCGAGCCCTTTCTGGACCGGCTCAAACGGCCACGGCTGCACAACTTTCTTAGGAAACACTTTTCTGACTTTTCATTCCAAGTAACCTTCTGAATAGAAATAATAACGTGCTTATTCCGCCCACTGTTCTGTGTCAAGACGCGGAGCTGATCCAGGCGAAGGTGCCGATCCTGAAGTTCCGCGACTCGCGCAACGGCCTGCAAGTGGACCTCAACTGCAATAACGTCGTCGGCATCAGGAACACTAACCTACTGCACTGCTATTCAAGACGTGAGTACTACAACTTGATTAATTTGTGTTGCTTTTATTAGTGTTTGTCTTGGGCTCAAAGACCAAACGCTCAATAAGCGAGAAAACCGAACACAATGTAACTTCAATACTTCATAATGCTGATACGAAATAGTCGGCCATGTATTTTTTTTTACTGTTGGTGTAAATTGAACAATGAAGAATGCTCAACGTTATCAATAATTTAAAATGATTATCAATCTATAATATAAATTTAAATTACGGGGAAGTCCCAAACTTCATATGGCAATTCAGTTGAATTGCATTTGCTTTCCAAATAGATAACAAGTTTGAACAATTTGGACATGATGAGACTTGATGACGAGTCGTAAAGTGCTCTATATGCGCGGTGAACTAGCGATAGTGTTGAGTTATTCGACGCTCCGTGAAGCGCACCGACGGTGGAACACTTCAGGACGATATGTCACTCTGATCCTTTAATGAATGTCAGGGACCCCGACGCACACTGGGGCCAATTCGTTAAAGTAATGCTCAAAAGTCCGAACAAAAATAAAATGCTACAAAATGATTATTTTAATTCAAATATCAGTCAGAAATGAAAAATTGATAAAATACAACAGTATATTTCGGCATCCGAAGCATCAGAATCATTAGAAAAGGTTAGTAATTCTTCTAAAAGCATATCTGTAACTTCTGGATCAAACGGTCTTCTTTTAACTGCTTTCGAAGGTCTTAAATTTGTTATGACAGGGTCAGATGAAATAAGTAGACGATGAAATATATCTTCTAAGTTACTCTGTCTTGAGGTTTTTCGAAGCGATCTCTATAATTATATTATAAAATCCGTGTTTCGTGATTCCTGCGCTTCTTCACTTAAGTGCCCAATCGATACTAAACAATTTGCTATGATTTCATTACCGTGGATTAATATTTTGTGCAATATCGTAGTCATTGGGTACCAAAGATAAAGAGTGACGTATAATTCCGCGGTACTTAGGTCCATGTTCACCGAGAAAATAACAGTGTGATTATCTAAAACAGCTGTTTAAAACACATTTTTGTATGGGAACATGTCACATTGACAGCTGTTTTTCTATAATCAGGCTGTTATCTTCTCGGTGAACACGGACCCTAGACTATTAAATGATTTAAACTTGTTGGTATCGATTTTAAAACCACTTGATATTATTTTTAATATAATAAGAGCTTATGAATTAATGCAGATAGCTGACTATTTTGGAAAAACTTACGAACCACATTTCCGTTATTGTGTTCCCGTAACCTGGTTCGGGCTTATCAACAATTAATGACAAATGGTTTTTTTAATTCGGCTTGCAATCGTTTTTATTTTCCTCCACTACGCTTTCGGTTTCTTTATAATACGCCAATATTGTGTCGGTAATTAATAGGCCAAGTGCAACAAGCATTAAAAAAATCGTATCCGGGCATGAAGTACCGAGATATAGGTCCATGTTCACCAAAAAGTTGACAGCCTGATTACCTAAACAGCTGTTTAAAACGCATTTTTGTATGGGAACATGTCACAGTGACAGCTGTTTTTAGATAATCAGACGGTTATCTTTTCGGTGAACATGGACCATAATGTACTTAAGACTTCTTAAAATTTCGCAATGCTAATTTTAGTTCACTTTTCTTATAATCCGGACAGTTGTATGACGTCTGGTAGGTTTCTAGGTCCATGAACTTCTTTTCCACAGATTTAAAGCTACTTTGGAATATAATCTCACATAAGTTTGCATTTTTCAAGGTGAAGTATGATGATGAACTTTCTTCTGAAATTTAATGAAATAAAGTTATCAACAACAACAAAAAATATCAAAAGTAGGTGCAACAGACATGATTTATTACTGTTTGCTTCAAAATATATCTTGTTTACTATAATTAATTGCTAGGGACTAAATACTTTGGTTTTATAGTAACATCGTAACGCCTAACAAAAAATTCTGCGCAAGAAAACTTTTATTATCTCGAAAATGCGCAAAGTTCTATTGCTAATCTCTTCAGATCATTACTAATCAACACCTCGTAGATATTGTAAAAAATATTTCAAAAATAGAACTTTGCGCAAAAAAGAAAAAATTAAAAATGTTTGAACCGGTACATAAAAAACCATATTGTTACGAGCTGGGTATGAGATAAATTAATTACTACCGATTAAACAACACAATAACTTTATTAATCACAAAACAATTTATACTTAATCACAAGTACACTACAATACACTACTGATCACTATTCGCTTAGATATCGCACTTCAAGTTCACTTCGATTCGCTTCGTTGTGTAGCCAAAACAAGACTGACCGTCGCGGCCCTGAGCGGTCTATTTATACTCGCCAACAGACACACCAGAATAGCCACAAATATTCTAGAAGGTCACAAATATGAACTGTATGCCCTAGGCGTACGGTCGAAATTCTAATGTATTTTTATAAAGAGGTCGCGAGTTTGTAGGTACCTACCTAACTTTGAAAGTAATAATAATAGAAAACACTCGAAATTTCAACGTACACATACTGTAATCACGTGCTTTCTCGAATGTTCTAGTAGGTCCGATGTAACACTGCCCCCTCCTTAGACATGCTCGTCCCGAGCATCACTAGTTCCGTAGTATCGCGCCAACCGGTCTACATGCACAATCTTAGGCGCACCTCGTGAACCCTTCTGTATTCGGTAGGTGACATCGTTGATCCTAGTCACGACTCGGTATGGTCCATCCCATTTTGCTTGTAACTTCGGAGACTTTCCCTTGCTCCGCCCTGGGTTATGCAACCACACCAGTGAACCCTCGTCGAAACCCCTACCGTTTGCCTTCCGATCATAACGGGTCTTCATCTTCTCAGACATCTGTTGGCCGGACTGTCGGATATGCTCCTAAACATCGTTCAACTTATTACGCAATTCATTCGCGTAATCTGTTACACTACATGGAGCATCAGGGGGAGTTTCAGTGATTAAATCAGCAGGTAACCGTAATTCCCTTCCAAAGTTCGCGAAGGCTGGTGGCACAGTCGTACTTTCGTGGACTGCACTTCGGTAAGACAGAAGAAACGGCTGTATGTGCTTGTCCCAATCCCTTTGCCGGCTTTCCACAACTTTCGCCAGATATCTCTCCAACGTTTGGTTGAATCGTTCCACCATTCCGTCAGATTGTGGGTGGTAAGAGGTGGTTCTGGTTTTGTGGGTACCCATCAATCGACAAGTCTCTTGAAATACTTGCGATTCAAAATTCCTTCCTTGATCGCTGTGTATTTCTAAGGGTACCCCAAAACGACAGAAGACTTCCTGAACCAATTTATCTGCGACAGTTGCAGCTTCTTGGTTAGAAATGGCGAAGACTTCTGGCCACTTTGTGAAGTAATCCATGACCACCAGGAAGTACTTGTTTCCGCTCTCACTTACTGGAAATGGTCCCGCAACGTCAAGTGCTATCCGTTCCCAAGGGGCTCCAACGTTGTACACTTTGAATGCACCTCTGCTGCGTGTACGGGGTCCTTTCACGGCCGCACAACTGGTACATTTTCGACACCAGTCCTCCACATCATCTCGACAGTGGATCCAGTAAAAGCGTTCTCGAATTTTTAGTAGAGTCCTTTTAACCCCCATATGTCCTCCTGAACATCCATCATGGTAGAGCCGTAGAACATCCGGTACCTTGGCTTTAGGGACAACCATTTGTAGATGACAGCTGTCCCCTGTAGCGTTTTCCCATTTACGGCACAAGACTCCATCCTGGATTACCAAGCTGTTCCATTGCGCCCAATAGCTCTTCGTGATGAAACTCATCGCAGCCACATCACTCCACTTGGGTTTAGGAACACCAGCTTTAATCCACTCGAAGATTGGTTTGATGTCCGAGTCAGTTTGCTGAGCCTGCTGTAGGGTCTCCTTCCATTCATCGCTGAGATCCGTTCTAAGCATCCTCACGGGCACTACTTCCTTAGTCTCTTGCCTGGCACAGTGCTTACAGTCTTCAGGACAAGGTCTTCTTGACAAGGCGTCTGCGTTACCGTGAGTTCTCCCACTGCGATGTTCAGTTACGAAGTCAAACTCTTGTAGTAGTTCAATCCATCTCGCCACCTGCCCCTCTGGATTCTTGAACTGTAATAGCCACTTCAGTGCAGCATGGTCAGTTCGTAATTGGAATTTACGTCCCAGCAAATATTTACTGAAGTGCTGCAATGTCTTTACTACGGCGAGTAGCTCCCTTCTTGTAACGCAGTAATTTCTTTCTGGTTTGGATAAAGACTTGCCGAAGTAAGCTATTACAACCTCCTGGTCTCCTTTCCGTTGAGACAGCACGCCCCCAATAGGCTTGTTAACTGAAAAAATGTAATTAGTCCGTCACTTAGATTATCAAAAAATATTTGACCCGTATTTTTTCTTTTGTCACAAAAACTAAAATTGACGAAGATACGACGCTTTTAAAATTCCCAATACGTCACTGTTTGGTATCATTCTTAGTGAGTTCTGACGTCACGAGCCCCCACTCCCGAGTTTTGATGCGTTTTATCTTTGTCAATATACAAAAACAAAAAATACGTGTCCATTATTTTCCAATACTCTAACTGACGGACTAAATAGATTTGCAATTTATTGATGGTGGAAACTAGCCTATTCCAGTATTACTTGCATCTGTGTCAACTATGAAGTCATTTTCAGTGTCAGGATATCCCAAAATAGGTGTATTGCACAGACGTTTCTTTAATTCGTGAAATGCGACGTCGCAGTCTTCGTCCCAACAGAATTGCCGCTTTTCCTCAGTGAGTTTGTGCAGAGGTTTTGCAATGTCGGCAAAATTCTTGACAAACCTTCGATAGTAGGAGCACAAACCCAGGAATGCTCTGACCTGTCTTTCGGAACTGGCCAATCCTTGACGGCGACTACTTTTTCTGGGTCTGTTTGAACACCTTCCCCCGAAACTGTGTCCTAAGAAGTTCACTTGCTGTCTGAAAAACGAGCACTTTTTCGGACTTAACTTGAGATTTGCTGTTTGGATTTTCGACAGCACTCGGTTGAGGTTTTTAAGGTGATCTTCAAATGTACGGCCCACGATGATTATGTCGTCTAGATAGACAAGACATGCGTCCCCAATCAATCCGGCGAGTACTTGCTCCATCAGCCTTTCAAACGTCGCAGGGGCATTGCACAAACCGAATGGCATAACTTTAAGCTGCCATAGCCCTTTTCCTGTTGAGAATGCAGTTTTCTCCTTGTCCTTGGGGTCTATTTATACTTGCCAGTAGCCACTTTTCAGATCAAGTGTGGTAAACCACTTCATACCAGTCAGCGTATCCAGTGTGTCATCGATCCTAGGCAGCGGGTAACTGTCCTTTTTCGTGACGTCGTTCAGTCGCCGATAGTCCACACAGAAGCGCATACTGCCGTCCTTTTTCTTTACCAGGACCACAGGAGAACACCATGGACTCGATGAAGGCTCTATAACACCGTCCTTCACCATTCCCTCAATCATGGTTTCCACCTCTTTTTCTCGTGCAACTGGCAGTCTTCTTGGTCGCTGACGGATAGGTAACTCGTTACCCGTATTAATCTGGTGCTGAACAAGTCCAGTTCTCCCTATGTCAGCATCATTTGAAGAGAACATGTTGGCGTACTGAAGTAACATCTTCATAGCCTTGTCCATTTCTTCTTCAGTTAAATCGCAGTTTTCCAAAAGCGTCGACACGTCAAATTTTGTACTACGAATTTTATTTCTGGTAGGCACATCTTGCAATTGACGCATCCAAGCTACTTCCTCGCAAGTGCCGATCAAGGTGCCCTTCTTAATCACATGCTCCTGGTCACTTGGATTCAGTATGCGTACTGCTGAGACGTTTCCAGAATTCCGTGGCAAACAAATTGGCACAACCGTTTCTGATCTGCGAGGAAGAACAGATCAACGTCGGTCTCACAACGATATTTCCGCATGAAGTCCAAGCCCAAGATGCAATCGTCCACTATGTCAGCCACGATGACATTCTGCTTGTAAAATCTGTCACCCAATTTTAACTCTACCTCCTTCTTGCCTCGGACGTTTATGTGCTGACCGGTAGCTGTTAGTAACTGTATACGGTCGTGCTTATTGAAGTAGTCCCCAAGAAACCGACTTGCTAGTTTAGAATTGACGACCGTGTGAGAAGCTCCAGTATCCAGCGTCAGTTTGCATGGTGTTCCATTGACTTCGCCTTTGATGGTCAGGCTGTTCCCGTCATGTGCTTGCGAGATCAAGATTCTCGGGGCTCTTTCAATACCAGCCAGCACCCGCCCCCCAGTCCTGGCATTTACTCGTTTCCCTGCTGTGGCTGGGCAGTCACTTCAGCCACCCTTCCCTGCTGATCTTCTCTCGGGGTGCTGCGCTTAGGACAGCTTGACCGAAGATGACCCCTTTCTCCACAAGTGTAGCACCTAGGGCTATACCCTTGCGGGCGGTCGCGTACAGGTGATGCCACCACCTCCCTGACGCGGTGTGTTCGGTGGTTCTGCCTCACTGCCTCTACTTCTAAGGCATGGGCCAAGGCGTCCTTCAATGTCTCGTGATGCCCAAGTCTCACGGCGGCTCTAACTTCTAAGTCACGTATTCCATCAACGAACGCCTGTACCAGATTTCCGTCAATCAGTGCAGGGGCAGACTGGTAGGCTTTCCGAACGAGTTTCTCAACTTCCAGAGCCCACTGCTGTAGGTTCTCGGCACTACGTTGAACACGGTCCTTCAACTTGGCACGGAATACGTGCTCCAGGTGCGCGTCGCCGTATCTGGACTCCAATGCCTCCAGCAGCTGCTCGTAGGTTACATCCTTGCCGAGTGCCTCGAGAATAGTCAGGGCCTGGTCTCGGAGGCCCAAGGTGAGCGCGGTCATGGCTTGTGGTTTGGTCCATCCATTCGCCTTCATGACGGCCTCAAACTGTATTTTGTAGGCCGACCACGACGATGTTCCGTCGAATGGCGGAACCTTAAAACCACGCGAAGAAGGTACAGCAACCACTGAAGCTACAGTTCCACCTTCAATCTTCAGTTCGCCCAAAGCCTTCTGCACCCCAGCAATCTTAACTTCGGCCTCTGAGATGCGGTTCTCATGCTGGTGAACCTGATCTTTCATCAACTTAAGGTCCTTGCCGAAAGTTGCATGCAGATCCTTTATCAGGAGCATCTGCTCGTTTTGGCGGCGGACCTGCTCCTCTTTGTCTCGCTGCAACTGCTCTTCCAACCGGCGAGCCTGCTCCTCTTGACAGCGAGCTTGCTCCTCTTGACGGCGAGCTTGCTCCTCTTTATCTCGCTGTAACTGCTTTTCCAATCGGCGAGCTTGCTCCTCTTGGCGACGAGCTTGATCCTGCAGCAGCGCCATTAAAGCTGACAAGTCTGGCGCCACTGATGCTGGAGAAACTCCGGATGGGCCAGCGACTGGCTGTGACGTACTAGGCTGGACACCACCCGCTGTCTGTGTCGGAGAATCTCCAAACCGGCTTTGGTCCCTGTCCTGCTGTCGCTGACTTCTGGTACGGATACCGTCCATGTCGTCCTTTGGTAGAATTGGCATAATTTATCTCTCACTTCTGACACCAATTTGTTACGAGCGAGCTGGGTATGAGATAAATTAATTACTACCGATTAAACAACACAATAACTTTATTAATCACAAAACAATTTATACTTAATCACAAGTACACTACAATACACTACTGATCACTATTCGCTTAGATATCGCACTTCAAGTTCACTTCGATTCGCTTCGTTGTGTAGCCAAAACAAGACTGACCGTCGCGGCCCTGAGCGGTCTATTTATACTCGCCAACAGACACACCAGAATAACCACGAATATTCTAGGTCATAAAAAAACACTAACAAAAGAGTAGGTAGGTAGGTAAAAAGTAGTAGGTAATTATTATTACTAGCTACTTGTACAACACAAACAAATATGAACTGTATGCCCTAGGCGTACGGTCGAAATTCTAATGTATTTTTATAAAGAGGTCGCGAGTTTGTAGGTACCTACCTAACTTTGAAAGTAATAATAATAGAAAACACTCGAAATTTCAACGTACACATACTGTAATCACGTGCTTTCTCGAATGTTCTAGTAGGTCCGATGTAACAATATTATCACATATAATTAGTCAATAATCCATAAATACCGATCGTTAAGGTTCATAAAAACAATATTAGAATAAACCATACATTGTCTAGTTGAAACCAAGATGCACTTCAATTAAATATTACTATTACTTGCAGAAATAAATGTTTTAATATTCTCCACAAACTCACGAACGTTATCGGATAATCAATGAGTGGTTTTATAGTAAACTTTGAGCTGATGCACTGGACAGCAGATAGCAGTTACTGATTCAGTATTTGTAGAAATGATGTGACACATTCTTAAGTTTACCCTTACATACTCAGATCAAATAAAAAAAGTAGATACCGCACTTAGAACAAGTGTGAGTATGTGTGAGTAAATGAAGTATTGCCACGTTTTGAAAAAAAAAATCCCTTAAAATTGCGTAAAATAGGTAATATGCCAATGGGAAAATAAATGTCTCATAAATTACAATAACATTATAAATATGTAGGAGGTGTGTAGGATCACTTTATAAATGGTCTCAACAGATAGTCCCGAAAAAAAATATAAGGTTATGTAAAGAGTGTTTATTAATAATAAATAACATAAAACAAAACAAGACGGAATTATGAGTAGAGAAAAAAAAAACCTTTGGAGGAGGATGAAGGATGGAGTTTAGAGTATCGACTTGTAACAATACTAGCTGTTGCCCGCGACTTCGTCCGCTTGAACCACCCTTACCACCGAAGGGTTTAAAAATATCCTTCGACTTGTTATCTGACCTACCAAATATACACAAAAAAAAAAACATTAAAATCAGTCATTGTGCCATTGTGGGTCATTTCGACTCTGTCGAATAGCAGCTACCCATTCATCTCTTATTAAAATATTTGCTGGCAACCTGAAACCAATAATATTTGATAGTAAAAAATAGAAGGTAAGTACTCGAGAATGTAGAAAGAAACGAGTAAAAAAAATAACTATTTACATAAAATGAAGTGATTATAAAATAAAACAATAATTATGTCCACTCTGTGTCTGATTATTTTGCTATGACTTTGCCTACAACTTACTTACCCACATTTTTGGGTATTACAAATACGAACTCCTGGCAACACTCTCTCGATACGTCATTTCGGGACATTGACGTTATTTATGTGGAATAACCTCAAAACTGTGTTTGAATAATATAAAAAAAAGATAGTCTTGTGAGTACTTACGTGTGAAACGATATTCCTTCAGACATTTTGTTCACTTTCGAGTTGTTTTTACACCATTTCATAACACACGACGGCATTTTTAAGGCAAACTTACTGCACGACGAGCCGTAGGATAATAACAAAAATGAGCATAGTTTGGTGCATGTGTGTGCGTGAGTGCGTGTGTTTACTTGAATGAGCAGAGTTTTGTGGCTTCACTATTGGCAAAGGCCGTGCGGTATCTACTTTTTTTATTTGATCTGAGCATACATAGTTAACATTTTGAAAATCGAGTTTTGAGCATTACGTTGTATGGACGGGTCCCAGTGTGCGACGTGCAAACTTTTTCCGCAATTCTAGAATTCTAGACCTCAGTGACTCACCCCCACAATAACTTGTTTATCAGTTTCGAATGTTATTAAAAAAATACTGGTTTCTCAAACGAAAGTACGAAACCAACACAGTCAAAATGAAGATCCCTTAGCTTATGTAAGGCCAGACACATTTACTAGTGGTATTAGGTATTTTTTAAAACTTCGAATGGCGTAGTGGTAGTGAGGCTGCCTTACGTTCATAGGGTCCTGGGTTCGAATCCCGGTAGGAGCAAATGTTTGTGTGATGAGCATGGACATTTGTTTCCGAGTCATGGATGTTTATATGTATAATAAGTATGTATTTACAAACAAAGAAGTATATATGTAGTATATCAACTATCTGGTGTCCACGACACAAGCCTTGCTTAGTGTGGCACTAGATGGCGCTGTGTGTTAATGTCCAGCGATATTTATTTATTTATTTATTTTATTTAATGAGGGATTTTCTTTTTAAATTCTTCCCTAGTCGCTGGATAGATGGCGCTGAACTTGGTACTGCAAGGAGCGGAACGTCATATCATTTCATTTGGATCATGGATGTATTGGTTATATTAGGAAGCATAGGCTAACGAAAGTGTCAGCCAACAAGCGTGTGACCTGACGCAATGCTTTTTTTCAAGCGTTTTGGCTTTGGCACCTAGTAACGTAGTCAGTTCAACGCCATCTACAGAGTTCTTGGAAACTGTTTTTTTTTTAATACTCAAAAAGAAAACCTCTCATAGGAACATTATAAAAATAGTTTATTTGTGGTTCTTTCTAGTGGACTGGCGCGTGCGTCCGCTGGTGGCGCTGACGAAGCTGTGGGCGCAGGCACACGACATCAACGACGCGCGACATAGCACGCTCTCGTCGTACTCGCTCACACTCATGGTCCTACACTTCCTACAATGCGGCACGTCGCCTCCCATCCTGCCGCGCGCGTGTGAGGCGGGCGGCGACACGAGACGCGCACACAACCGCACGACGCTGGCGGAGCTGTTCCTGCACATGCTGCGCTACTACGCAGACTTCCCGTAACTACCCACTACTATTTTACCTCGGATGAGACTACCCTCTTCCCAATTATGTTGGGGTCGGCTTCCATTCTAACCGGTTTCAGTAAAATACCAGAATTTTACATAGCGACTGCTTATCTGATATCCACGACCCAGTTTCTAGGTAATAAATCCCTGGTTGACGAGACTTTCCAGCTTCTGACTACGGAAAATACCCTTGCAATAACAGCACTACGTTCATAACTATGCTTCTTAACACTACTGCATTAGTTTTCAACCGTAAAATATCGTAAGGTAGGATTGTTAAAACATGCAACCAATTCTGCAGGCGATATTGATCGCTTCAGTACGTTTGCTCTATATACCCCTTTTACTATTTAATTCTGCATCAAACATTATTGTGAAATAAAAACTGGAACCGTAATGTTTGAGGAGAGAAATAGTTCCGGTGGTATAAGTTCCCCAGAATGTGTGGTATGTCGTTAGGTACGACAAGATGGCGATCTCGGTCCGCGCGGGCGCGCGGGTGCCGGTGGGCGTGTGCCGGGCGGCGCGCGCGCACAAGAACGACCCGCACCAGTGGAAGCTGCTGTGCGTGGAGGAGCCCTTCGACCTCACCAACACGGCGCGCTCGGTCTACGACCCCGACTCCTTCGACAAGATCGTCGGCACCTTCCGCGCCAGCGCCGCCCGCCTCGCCGCCGGCCGCAGCCTGGCGCACGCCTGGCCCATGCGATGATACTGCCACACTACCAGACTCTTAGCTTAGTGTTGTGTCCGAGCAACGCACGTCACACGTCACACGTCACAGAGTGCCCACAGCGAACATTACTTATTGGGTAGTTGACACCGCCCAGCGATTGACATACCTGAACGTGACCTGATAAAACGCGATTCCACCCTAGATTTTGTATGGCGATACCAACTTGTGTCGCTCATTTGTGAACTCGACGACTTAACTATTTATTTATTTCATAGCAACTAAAAATCTAACAGTCTCAATCTTTTACAGTTTATTGAAAATTAATCGTGTTTTCAAGGTCAAAGTATTTTTTTGAGAGAAGTGGTGTCAAGGAATGATTGGTGAAAGATGTCAACTACGCTGTTCTACGCACATTTATCCATGTTGATGATGATATGAAAATTTAACAACAGTTGAGTATTTATATTGTAAAACTATAAATGTGCCACTATGAAAATTATATGTTTACATTCCATAGTGCCATGTTGTATTTATTAGTTTTTCGTTTCGTTTTGAGGTGGAATTTTTATTGAAACTAACAACCGGGTGCTGCGTTGAAGTGCCGTTTTGCCAGATGAGTGCATCCCACGGTCATAGTATAGTGGAATGGTGTACAATATTCTGGCAAAACTGAGCACAGATATACCAAAGTAACAGGCAATTTCTATAGGGAATGTACAAAAGCGAGCATGCAGCTTTGGTCATTTCCATTTGCCTGCGTATAGATCTCAAATACTTAATTTAAAGTTCTGTTTAATTATTTTATAGTGGGAAGCTAATTCAATAACTTTTAAACCCAGTGTTATTATTTCTTTAGCCAACTTTATAATAGTCTTCTATTATAAACCCAGTGCTCAATTCGGACCAAAGTTAAGTGAAAATATTATACTTACTGCTCACAACATGCTTGTGTTGTCGCAATAAAAATTATACCTCAAAACTAATGTTTGGATGAAATGGAAGCGCTCAACATACTCGACCACGGACGATATCAAGGTAGTTGTAATTGATAAACATCTGCAACCAACTGAATGCGTAAATAATATTCATTATATAATTACCTCGCGTAATAAAGTGTACAGTCGGCAGCAGAAGAAAGTGTACAACTTAACCACAAACAGCTAATAATTTTAAACGTTTCTTTGTTGTAGACTGTATTCAGAATGTGTTCCCGGCGTGAATGTTGGACCCGGCTACGAGTCGGGCCCGGAGAGGGTCGAGTATGTTGTGAGCTGTTCCCAAATGAGCTGTAGCCTGCGGGCATGTTCTAGCACATGACACATGATTGTCAACAAGACTGAACCGAGACTCTCGTAGTCACATGTAGTAGAGTCGTTGTTCACTAGTCGATAAAGTCTGTTTCATTTCTGTGACTGAAGCGACCGTCGCAACAAGTCGTTACGCTGCCTCGACAAAAGGCGTCCTATTCGTTTTTAAATATTTATTATTGTTTATTTATAAGTTATTTAATACGTGTAAATAGAAATAAAAAAAACATAAATATTCATTTTAGGGTCGTGTATGATTTTTATGTAAATAGTATTTTTGTGATGAGGAAAGGGTAAATGACAAAAAAAATATATATTATATATAGAATGATATGCATGCTTTGCGCGGAGGGAGCCAGGTCCCCCGCGCGACGTTATATGTGGGAGAGCGTACGATGGGAGATGAGAAATTCCCTGTGATAATATACGAAAGAAAATTATATTGTGTACGTGTACAGAGTTGATGTTGAAGTAATAGTTTAAAGGTGCTACAATTAGTTGTTACGCTCCGATGCAATGGTTGCAGCTCAATGACCACAACGTTAGTTACGCTCTGACTTACAGACCGGCGACGCGCACGGCTCCAGTGATGTCCGCGAGAGAGCTAGTCGGGTCAAATATGTATTGTCTCCACTCTCCTGGATATTAGTTGTTAGTTCCCGAGCGCTCTCGGGACCATCACTCGAGTCGCCTGTCGCCAGTCGACAGTCGATCAGTGATGTCAACCTCGGCGGTAGACGCGCCTAACATGATCGATTCGTTTGCGCGTAAGATGAATGCGTAAAACTTAAATAATGGTGCTAAATGATTGTGTTGCCTTATATTTGGCGCTGGGCTACGCTTTATATACGATGTAATGTAACAGTTGCTAGATACCATAAGATTATTGAAGGCTTCCGTATAAGAACACATACAAGTTTTATAAAATATATTTACCAATTGTTTTCTTTGACTGTAAATGTAAGGGCATGTCAAACTTCAACATCGTTTGACTGAAATAATATACACATACGTCCAACGAATATTTCCAAATCTTGTCAAATTAATACTATACGCCTTCTTTAATCTTTCCTCGCTAGATAGTCCTGTTAAATAATTTACATGTTAATCGACATGTTAATTTAGCAGTTTTCTCAAATTGAGAAAACCTTAAATTGATATGTTGTGCTATTAATTAATTAATAATAATGTTGAGCAAATATCTTGTATTACGACAAGACGGCATCAAAATTTATTTTACCATGGTTGCGATTGTCATTTTCCGCGCGTGAAATGAATAGAAATGTGTAAAATACTATTTTGGTGCAGTCTTGTGCTCCTACGTTGTATGTGATTATCAGAATTCCTATTATTATATGTGAGGATACTAACGATGCATATCTTTAAAGTAATACAAAGATGGTATAATATGAGGAACACGAGCGAGGAATTCTGTACCTTGTGAACTATGACGTCACTACTCACACGCGTCATCATGAACTGACAATATGAAATTAACTTTTTTACTAGACCACAGTTTACAGCTTTTTACGCATGAACTCGAATCGAAACTCTGTTGTTAATCAAAGTTCATATATTTCTACAGATTTTTTTGGAAATAATTTTAGTTCATTAAATTAGTAGTTAGATCACATAATGTAGTTTAACGTTCTGGTTAAGAGTCGGCATCTACCGATATGTTTTCATCGATGCCTCGCAATTATTGTTTCGTTAAGTTTACAATAGCTAGCCACTAGAATTAAATCTAGACTAGAAATTGTTAAGTTTTGTTTTGTAATTTGATTAGTAAAGTTTCACCATCTGGACGTTGTCCCTCATAGCCCGAAGCACTGACACTATTTGATGTAATATTAAAACGCCTGGCATTTTTATAACGCGTTATGTATAAGTTTTATAAACATTTTACATAAGAGGCACTTGGCCGCGCTGAATAATTAAAGTACAATAAATAATTATTAAAAACAAGTTACTTAAGTAAGAAAACTGATTAGAGTTATAAATAAAAGTGTCTCTCAAACAGTTTGATTTTTTGAAAAGTTGTAAAAAAAATTCGACACTCAATTGAAAGAACAAAAAAATATATAAAAATGAACTTCCAAAAAAATAAAAGTTTAAAACAAAAAAAAAACAAAAAATGAGAAAAAAAATAACAAAAAAATACAAAAAAAGTGTAAAATTCAGAGAAAAAATTTCTTTTTATTTGACTATTTCAAATTTTATCGCATGTTTTAGTTGGCTTCCATCTGCCTCTTAATAAACTGTTTTTTATTAAACAGATTGTTGAATCTATGTGTATATGTATATATAATATTTGTCCATTTTAACTAAACATAAAAATTATCAAAAAGAAAACTAGGCGTGTTTTGAATAAAATCAAACTCATGATAAATGAACATCAAATCATTCATTTGAAAAAAATACTGTATTATTGGTCAACAAATCTCTTGTAATAAAAATGACAAACGTCGTTAATTTCAGTACTTGAGAAAGAGTTCCTTGATCGCGCCTGGCTGCTCTAGTGTAAAACGTTTTGTCGAAGTACTAAAATAAAGAGGTTGACGTTTCTGGACATTTTGTATAACCATATCGTAATCAAAGTGATCGTCAAGCTCATATATCACTAATAGTTTTTCGGAAGACAGTCTCGGTGCGTAAGCACGCGTTCCGTGTTCACGAACAATATGGAAGCAACGGTTGGTGTTCGCGCGACGGTAGCTTTCAATAACTTCACTAGACATCAAAACTTCAAGTTGCCTCGCATTTTGAAGCATTTCTCCCGGCCGGCACTGGCCGGGTTCGGCCACTCCGACACAAATACACAACATTGTTATACTTACGGGCTATATCTGGATCGTTGTTGTCAAACCATCACTGCCATTTTAACGTCCTATATTTGTAAGGATTGGCAGTTTCTTATATAGTTAATGGAAATTATCAGTTTTAAGATGGTTATTTTGATCTCCTTGGCAGTATTTTCAAACAAAATTTTCGCTTTGCCCTAGTATACAAAATCAGCTGAATTAAGTTATGAAATTCGAAGTTACTGTACCTATATCGTATACGTACTTAATTTTCCCTAAACTTATTTGTAGTTCAAAAGAATAAAATGCAAATTGTTCGTCCCAAATATACAATAACTCGATTGTACATTGAGCCTCGTCTTATTGTTGGTTTAATTATGAATTAGTATAATATGTATCGACATTGTATTAAATTGTATACTATTGTAATTATCTGTATGTATAATGTGACCATGTAATATATTTTTGCCTCTAAACGGCCTCTTGTTTTTGTAAAGATATATATTTTGTCACGTTTTTGACAACTTTAGTCTTGTGTTGCATTTTATTTTTATTGAACACAAGCAGATTTTTATCTCCATATTGTACAAAGAAATTATTGTAAAGAAATATTCTGTAATAGTTATATATACAACTGCCAAATTCATGTTTTATTTTAAACTTCCCACCCACTCCCCATTCGAGTCGAGAGTCCAGCGGGCCTAAAATGGCCGCTTTAGCAGAACATAATCCGAATCACCTTAATGTAAATACCTAAAATGGACTTTATTGTTATGACTGTAAAGTCCACTTTAGAGTTTAAAATTTTAACGTGATTCATCTAAGGCCCCCTGTAAGCTCGACGCTATCTCGCGATGGGTCACCGTCAGGATGGCTGGTTGTCTGCATCGGTCCGCGTCATGGTGGTGACCAAAAACTGCTACCTATTTGCTACCCATTACTACCTATAGTCAATTAATTGCTACCTAACTTAAAATTAGAGACTCTAAAATGACCAGCCATTCTGATGTCAGGATGGCTGGTCAACTCTCCGTGTGAGTAAACTATTCAAATTAATGTTCTTATTTTAACGAGTAATTGCTACCTGATTGCTACTCTCACGTATTTCAATGTCCACCTTGTAGCTTTAACAAGTAAAAAGTTATGATCTTTTGGAACTTTTACAGGGACTGGATTTAGGTTATCGAATAAAATAATATTTTAACTATTACAAAAAAGTCCATTTTCATTGAAAAACACTGACCTAATATAGTAATTAACTAGTTGACCCACGCAATTTCGTCTGCGTCACATAAGAAAAAGCTTACAAAAGGAATACATTTTTCCCGTTTTTGCAACATTTTTCATTTATGCTCCGCTCCCATTGGTCGTAGCGTGATTTTATATGACCTATAAACTTTCTCGATAAATGGTCTAACCAACACAAAAATACATTTTCAATTCCAACCAGTAGTTCCTGAGATTAGCGCGTTCTATTAACCAAACAAACAAACTCTTCAGCTTTATAAGATTATTAGTAGGTATAGATAGCACATAGATAAATTTTGGTAATTTATAGCCTTCTAAACTTCCTGATAATTTGGCTATCTATCGGTGAAAAACTGATTAAAGCTAAACTAAGTTAGCTTAGCTCTTGGTCTGCAACCCGCATTATTAATAGGGTCCCGTTGGTTGATAGTTCTGAAAATAACATTTTAACAGGAACATAAAAATGTGCTATGAAAAAATCAAAATATTTAATGTCGTTTGCATCCGACATTAGTGGCTAGCTATTTCATAGATGCGCACACCCCTCTCCCGTTGCTCTGTTGTCTCTCCCTGTCCGTTTTTTCCGGCAATTTAGCTCTAAATTAGAAAAGTGTTTTTCGTCTGACGAGCAGAAAAAATCTTGTAGGGTCAGGTGGGCAACAGTGAACCACAAAAAATTCAAAGTTTTGTCATGTGTTCAAATTAAAAGTTTTCGTTTTCTTTTTTCATACATACCATTTAGTGTCTAATAGACTTAAGGTTTCTTTACAAAATTAAGCTCAAAAACTGATAGGTTAGACATTACCAAGTGTTTTTAAAAAAATGGGAATTGGTTCACTGTGTACACGCTTTGGTACACACTGATCCATGATGAAGTTCACAGTGAACCACCGTTGGACACAGTGAACCATATCAGAATAAAACGAAGATAAGTTATATTTTAACGGGACTAATTCGGGTAAATCGGTCATCAATCAAAAATGCGTCATTAAAACAAAGTTTTTTCATTCATTCAAGAAGGTTTATTGCTTAGAATGTCAAGAAAAAACAAAAAATAGAATTATAACTTAATCAGGATAACATACACAGCACATGTATTTAGAAATAATTGTTAAGTTGGTATACAAAACCTTTAAATTTCTGTAGAACAGTAACATAAAATATTATATTTTATTCTAAAAAATACAATCAATGCGGTTTTTATTAATTGAGATTTATGTTATCAACTTATTATCTATCCTATAAAATCAGTCTGAAAGTTGCGTTTACAGCCTCAATAAAAAAAAAATCCTAATAGTTATTAAAAAAAATAATAAAAAAATAAAATAAGAATTAAGAATCATAATAAAAATAAAAAATAATTAAAAATAATTTGTTTTTGCCATTTGGTATGCCACTTGATGACTTGACGAACTTCTTTTGCCCCGAGCCCATAAAACATTAAGGCGCATTGTTTAATGTAATCTTTTAACACTAGTTCCTGGTCCTGGGAAAATACTGCATTGACTTCGTAATTAGGAACTAAGTTAGTGTTTTCATCCAACTGGATTTTTTTAGCGTACCTCCGTAGCGTAGGATATGCCAAGTGACAATCTTTAGCGGCCCTGCGTATGCTTGCACCATATCATCCTTGCTATGCCCCCCAATCTTTCTTTTCACTGTCTTAGTTCGACCCATCCTGAACCAAAAAAAGGTGTTATCTATTTAACTAATTTGATGTTGAACTTTGGTACACCATGATTCATGAACCATCAAGCGGTACACACTGAACCACGGTTCACTGTGTACCCTGCAATACTGAGTCACTGTATACCACCTACGTTATTTGACATTTGATGTTGAAAAAAGGCAATTGATCAAGGAATATGATTAAAACATAATAACCACATTATTGCTAGATAGTGACTTTACATGTATATAAAATTCGGTACGAAAAGCTCAGAAAACACGACTTTGAAGAAGAAAAGCAAAACTTACCTATTTTTTACTTTTCGCGCGGGAAAACACAAATCGTCCCACCACACGACCGCTTACAACGGGCGCTCGCCCTCAAGTGGGGAGTGAGGGAGACGTAACGAAACACGTTGCTACGTGTCGGTTCCATGATCCGGTAACTTCTAGTTTTGAGTATAATAATACCGATTCTCTGTGTACCACTGGCTCACTGTAGCCCACCTGACCCTACGTGAGTAACGGTCCTTATTTCTGTGAGTAGACTATATTTCTGATATAATGATGTTATAAACAGTGTATAAAAACAAAACTGTGCTAGTTTTGCATGTCTAAACTAGGTGGGAAATATCTTCCCTATATCCATTTCGGTAATTACTAAGTGCGAAATTAATTAGGTACCTAAGTTTATCCCTTTCGCGTTCATTGTTTTATCAATATTTGTTCATATTTTTTTATTTTAAAATAAAAATATGAGGCTCCTGTTTTGTTTCCATTTTGTGATTATTACTTTTTGTGCAATAAACATCCTTCTAATTTCTATGATTTTATTTTTTTCTTAATATTCATGTACGTGTAAAAACCAAGTAAAGTCAAAGGCAACAACTAGTCATTCAGAACAACTAGGCATTGCATTATAGGGTAGGAAATAATTTATATGGCTATTTCTTTTACACCTTGGGTTGGTTTTAGTAAGGGTTTTGTAAGGATCTCTAATTTTATCTAATACTAAACATAGCTTATGTTACTTCACGTATAATGTATCTTCTTAACGGCAAAAGAATTTTTGAAATAAAAAAAAAACAAATGAACGTTTTTTTTTTCCAGGAAATGTTTGACATGTCCTGGGAAATGTATGCATTTCCTAAGGAAATACCCGGATAACATATCAATCATCGGGATCCCTTCTTTTCGCATAATGTTCTTTGTCCTAATATACTTCGGCATAACGATTTTGGCACAATTTGTTTTGGCATAATAATACTTTGGCATAATTTTTTTAGGCATACATTTTATGTTGGCATAATCATCTTAAAGACTAATTTGTTTTGGCATAAATTTGATTCGCATAACGTTAGTAGACCTAATGACTTAGCATAATAATGTTTAGGCATACAATTAGTATAAATAACAAAAACAATTTTCATGCAAATTATTTAGGTCCATGTTCACCAAAAAGATGACAGTCTGATTATCTAAAACAGCTGTTTAAAACACATTTTTGTATGGTAAAATGTCACAGTGACAGCTGTTTTTAGCTAATCAGGCTGTTATCTTTTCGGTGAACATGGACCTAAATATACATAACATTATGTAACAAACGATTTTTCAATCGCGAGATAACTTTTATCTGAAGAATATTGTTACGAGATGGGTATGAGATAAATTAATTACTACCGATTAAACAACACAATAACTTTATTAATCACAAAACAATTTAAACTTAATCACAAGTACACTACAGTACACTACTATTCACTTAGATATCGCACTTCAAGTTCACTTCGATTCGCTTCGATGGTAGCCAAAACAAGACTGACTGTCGCGGCCCTGAGCGGTCTATTTATACTCGCCCACAGACACACCAGAATAACCTCGAATATTCTAGAGGGTCATAGAAAACACTAACAAAAGAGTAGGTAGGTAGGTAGGTAATTATTATTACTAGCTACTTGTACAACACAAACAAATATGAACCTTATCCCCTAGGCGTACGGTCGAAATTCTAATGTCTTTTTATAAAGAGGTCGCGAGTTTGTAGGTACCTACCCAACTTTGAAAGTAATAATAATAGAAATCTCTCGAAATTCCAACGTACACATACATACTGTAATCACGTGCTTTTTCGAATGTTCTAGTAGGTCCGTTGTAACAATATATTAGATGTTGTGTAAAAATTTAATATGCTGTGCAACAAAAGTTAGTGACAGAACCGAATTGCTGCAAAACCGACTCCACGTGGTCTTGTTTGTCCTACCCCTAGAGTGTAATTTAAAATCGCGTAGGCGCGTAGGGGCGAGGCGGCCCGCGGGCTGAGGAGCAGGCGCGTAGGCGGCTGCGAGCGAGCTGCCGCGGCTGAGGCTGGCCGGCTTCGCCGGCCAACAAGCCGAAGCTGCGGTGGTGAGCGAAAGCCGTCTGCGACGATTAGGACGCGTGGGGCCGGACATAGGCCTCCCCCTACTGACATTGACCGGTCCCGTGCGATTCCCATCCAGCGACCTACCCCTACTATGTTATCTGTGGAAATATTCACGTATTGATTAATGAAAAAAAAACGCACGCGTGTGAAATACATTGCATATATTTAGTTTTATATTTAACACAGACTAATTATTTACATAATTTACACAATACAACTGTAAGCGGAAGTGGCTGGCGGAGTCCACCACCCCTACCACCTAAACTCCGTAGTGCACTCACTCACTAATCGCGCAAGAGATTTGTGCGATTCAGAACATTTATCTGAGGAATTGACCCATGTGCAGGAGGTCCTACGGAATAACGGCTACAAGGAGACAACGGAAAAAAGACCGCTTAGGACTCGACCAGCCAGGGCTCAGGTCACCCGACCTACTTGCCATTTGTTAAGGGAGTAACTGACAAAATCGGTAGGATACTGAGTAGGTACTCAATTAAAACTGTGTTTACTCCCTACAACAAAATCGGGCAAAGTTTGCGTTCACCTAAAGACAAACTGCCCTTGGAACATCCTGGGGTATACAAAATTGACTGCACTTGCGGCAGCTCATACATTGGACAAACCAAACGAACCATCTCATGCCGGATTAATGTGCACATCAAAGCAGTAAAAAACAATGAGAGACACAAATCTGCCATAGCTGAACATCTGCTGGACTAGGGGCCAAATCACTGGATTGAATTTCATAAGCCACAAATCTTGTCAACAGACCGATACTACATCCCAAGGTTAACCAGAGAAGCTATTGAGATTTCAAAACACAAAAATTTCAATCGTGAGGACGGTTTTAAACTATCAAGTACGTGGAATCCAGTGATAAATCTAATAAAAACTAACATGCGTCCCCATTATAAAGAAAAACCGAGTGATACTGTGAGTGCGTTCTGTCGTGAGTTACAATCGAGTTCCAGTAGTGCGCGTAATAAAAGACTAAGGAAGAGGGTAGACAGATTTGTCTGCTCATAATTAATAATTTTCGTCCCACCCGCATACCTCTTCAGTATTCCCGCGATCATGATGCTTGTAACAGCGTCGAAATATCGGGTGCTCGAAAAACCGAAAGAAAATCACGGATATAATCCCGTAAGTACTTTAAGTGTAGTGAAAAACCGTGAAAGTCTAAAACGTCGGGTACAGGTTTTCATCGTATTCAAAAGTATTTTAATGTGTGTGAGAACTGACCAAACATGACGTGTTTTTCTCAATAAAACTGAAATATCAACTCGCTCTATTTTTGTATTGATTTTGTGTACAAAATTCCTTTATAAATGTAATCCGATTTTGTGTAAAAAATTTAATCACAACCTGTTTTGTAGTTTAGAAATTATCGCAAAAGTAAATTTGTATGGAGAATAAGAGCTCCAGGCGACCCTTAATGTTCTGCTAAGGTGCAGCGCAAACGGCACACTTTTTGTGCGATCGAGTCTGCGGCGCACAAAAAGTCTGCATGGCGCGCAAAAAGTCGGTCGCGGATTTTTCAGACTCGACGCACATCCGCGTGCGTTATGTCCACCCCTAGCAAATGCAGATTGCCGACCACAGAACATATTATACCCTAAAAGGAGTTGCCGACTAAAGTGTGCGCCGTCTGCGTTAGCGCGCGTTGAAACAAACGTTCAAATTTTTTTCACACACTTAGTGCCGAGCGGATTTTTGTGCGCCGGACTTGCGCGTCGTGTGCGTTACTGCATATAATTGCATAGGTTCTATTTTCACAAACTAAAAAGTGCGTCACGGATAGTCTGTCGTCTGCGCTGCACCTAAAGCGGTCATTTTAGACCCCCAGTGGTCGGAGTAGGCTAGTACCATTAACAGTTCCATGATGGAACTAGTGTTGTTTTTTATTACCACTAGTTCCATTTTGAGAGAATTTGAAAATAATGGAACTAGTGTTGATTTTTTTTTATCACTAGTTCCACTAGTAACATTAACAGTACCACGATAATAATAATAATATAATAATAATAATATTCCACAACTATCACACAACGCCATCTAGTCCCAAGCTAAGCAGAGCTTGTGTTATGGGTACTAGACAACTGATAAACATACTTATATATTTCTAAATACATACATATTAGGTATAGATAAATTACACCCAGACACAGAACAAATGATCGTGCTCATCACACAAACATTTGTCCTGGGTGGGAATCGAACCCACGACCTCCGGCATAGCAGTCAGGGTCACTAACCACTAGACCAACAGGCCTGTCAATGGAATGACGATGGAACTAGTGTTGATTTTTATAATCACTAGTTCCATTTTGAAAGAATTTATTTATTTTAACAATTTTTTTTTATTTATTTAACAATTTATGTACACACTACATAAAGAAAAGAAGAAAGGAATAGAAAATAGGTACAAAGGTGATGCTTATTTCTAAAGAAATCTCTTCCAGCATATCTGCGAAAGGAGAGTAGATAAAAAGAGATGTAGACATAGTGTGTAAAAGATGAGAAAATAGAATACATACAAACTTAAAGCCAATTTTAATTTAACAAGCGATAAACCTAAGAATATACTTATATACATACAAGACAAAAATATATAACACAACTATAAACTACATTATAATATATAAAAAAAAATAAAAATAAATACCTATGCAACTATGGCGAATTAGACAGATAGTGTTCTTTTACTCTTCTTTTGAAGACTGCAATAGTTTGGCAGTCTCTAATATCAGGCGGAAGAGAATTCCACAACCGCACAGCGTGAACAGTAAAGGAGTAGGAATAGAAATCGGTAGAGTGGGGAGGGGATTTAAGGAGGTTCCTAAGATGCGACCGGCAAGGTGCATCAGAGGGACGGGAGTAGGAAAAGCGTTCCCGCAAATAGGATGGTGTTTTAGGGTTATGGAGGATGTTAAAAAGCAGACACAATATCCGAGAGTTCCTGCGAAGTCGGATTGGGAGCCACTTGAGTATCTTGCGAAAGTTGGAGACATGGTCATACTTCCTAAGGTTAAAAACAAAACGAATACAGATACTTTGCAAACGCTCAAGTTTATTTAAAAGCTCCTCGGTGGCATCCAAATAACAGGCATCGGCGTAGTCTATGATGGGCTGGATTAGAGTTTGCGCAAGGGAGATTTTGGTTTTCAAAGGCAAGAAGCTCTGGAGACATTTATTTTCAACGAATGAAAAGTGTAGTGCACTTTGCGACTAACTTCGGCAACCTGAGAAGTCCACGATAAGTAAGAGTCCATTATCACCCTCAGGTTTTTAGCCTTGTTCGCGTATTCAATCTGAACTCCATTCAGCCTGAGTGGAGACAGCGACGCAACATTAAGCCTGTTCCGCATATACCTGCCGCCAATGACCAAGGCCTGAGACTTCTTAGGGTTGATCTGCAGTCCGAAGGACCGCGACCACTCGCCAATGAAGTCCAGATCCTTGTTTATGGCAGATACGGCGGCTTCTGCATCTTCCCTCAAGAAATGACGGTAAAGCTGCAAGTCGTCTGCATACAGATGGAAGAAGGAAGAGATGACACTGGTGACAGAGTTAATGAAGATGGAAAAAATAAGAGGAGAGAGAACGCCACCCTGAGGTACACCCGCGCTAAGAGGGCACCAATCAGAAAAAGATTCATCAAGACGAACACGCTGCGAGCGGCCTTTAAGATAGGAATCGAACCAAGCAATAGTGGAAGAGGAGAAATTAAGAATCTGAAAATAATGGAACAAGTGTTGATTTATTTTTATCACTAGTTCCACTAGTAACATTAACAGTACCATGATGGAACTAGTGTTGATTTTTATAATCACTAGTTCCATTTTGAGAGAATTTGAAAATTATTGGAACTAGTGTTGATTTTTTTTACCACTAGTTCTACATTACGCACTTGTGAAATTTTTAAAGGGTGGAAACACACTAGGGGTAAAAACTTTTTTTTTATTATTAAACTTTTTTTAAGAGAATTCATTGTTGTGAAGTATTTATTTACATAGATTGCAAGTCGGTACATGAAATAAGATGTAACCGCGAACCGGAAGACGTTGCGTTGGAAGACCTCATACTAGGTGGACCGATGGCCTGGTAAAGTTTGCAGGAATCCTTTAAATCAATCGGTTCAACTCGCACTTGACCGGGTTTTTCCTCATCCTCCTCCGTGTTGAAGACGCATAAAATCATTTTTTGATACTCTTTGGTTTTACTGTTATGTACCAATCACCCTTTGATTGGTAAAATTAGGCCCAGTCTGTGAAATGGGTTTAAATACCAAACCTTATTTCCAAAGAACTTGACCTCGTAATGTTGGTGGATATAAGGATACAATTAATCGGGCGACTGTAACTTGGCATCCAAAGTTATGCATAAGAAAACCGTGTTATCCTCCGGTTTCGTCTTTGGTCCCTCAGTTCACACGCACGTTTGAGTAGTACCCTAGTTTCCGCTTGACTTACGTGAGGTATCGTAAACCTTATACATTTGGGTTTTTTCTTATTTAGGAGTACATTATTAACATTAACCCAATACGACTTTTTTGTCAGGGCGCTATTAACATCGTAACTAATTGCTGGTGTTTGAGTTTAAACAAAAGAAAAGTGTCATCTGCAAACAATACTATGGCATGGTTATCCTTAATGAGGTAAGGCAAGTCATTTATATAAATAAGAAACTAAAACGGGCCGAGAATTGAGCCCTGGGGTACCCCCATTCTTACTACGGAACCGGGAGATCTTTTCCCATTAACATCAACTCTCTGTTTGAGTTACATCATTCTGTTGTTTAGAATAAATACAGTGCTTTTTTTAGTTTTTCACGCTAGTCAAAAAATACCAAAATTTCTATTTTTTAATTAATTTGAACTTTGTAGTTAAGAGCGTATATCCGGAAAGTTGGCAACCTCGCAAATACCTGTCAAATGTTTACCTTTTTCCAACATCCTGAATGCGCCCTCTTAACTGTCATTAAAGTTGGAAGGACTTTGGCCATGTATTCAAGGTACAAACTTAGATCCCTTACGCGATGAACGTGCGTTGGCCCGTATTTGCTTAAGTGTGAAGCCCTCATGTTACCAATATGTGAGAGAAGCAGGTAATGCAAAAGCTGCCTGGGAGTCGTTGGCTTCCGTGTT
Organism: Xestia ashworthii; assembly: GCA_950022955.1. Lineage (NCBI taxonomy): Eukaryota > Metazoa > Arthropoda > Insecta > Lepidoptera > Noctuidae > Xestia > Xestia ashworthii. Next base: position 1,274,781 of record OX465565.1, on the reverse strand, counting down.
TGAAAGCAGGGGTCTTTACAGAAGGGTACTATTGCTGAGACAACTTCACTGAGCTGAATTAGGAAACTCCATGAGCGAGTACATTGATTCTATAATGTCATATAGGCAAGAGTATTGAAGATGGTGAAGTTGCAGAAATATTACTAAGTGGACTTACAGATAGATTATACGATGCGCTGGTGTCTAATATGGAAACTACATGCCTTGCGGGCGGTATATCAAGCGAATTTGTTCGCACACGTCTCCTTCAAGAGGAATCCAGGAAAACTGTTGGTGATTCTTCCGCATTTATTGTGAAGAATAAAGTTGTCAAATCAATCAGTGTGTTTTATCTCCGTGGACTCATCCCGCCTCTCAAATCAAGACATTAACATGGTAAAGAATTTTGTAATACATAGGTACATATTATTATTGTGACATACCGAATGCTGTCATTCTCTTAATTTGTCGGATTTTATTCCAATTGTATTTAGTTAATTTTTAAATGTTATAAATGTAATATAATATGCCGGACCCGTGCGATTCGCATCCAGCGGATTTCTGCAACCTTTACCAGGTCATCGGTCATACTAGTGGGAGGTCTTCCAACGCAACGTCTTCCGGTTCGCGGTTACATCTTATTTCATGTACCGACTTGCAATCTTAAATACTTCACAACAATGAATTCTCTTAAAAAAAGTTAATTTTATTGCATAAAATTAATAAAAATACTAAGTGTTTTTACCTCTAGTGTGTTTCCACCCTTGAAAAATATCAAGTGTCTAGGAACTAGTGGTAAAAAAAATCAACACTAGTTCCATTATTTTCAAATTCTCTCAAAATGGAACTAGTGATTATAAAACTGTTAACTTTACTGTCTCTAATTAAAGCTGATTGTGATGTCCTTATACTAACTGAGTGCTGGCTGAGCAAAATAAGAGACTTGCCTGTGTTGGATGGCTACAATACTTACTACACAAAACAAACTAAAAACCAGAACGATGCCGTAGTTATATATATAAAAAGTAAAATTCAACACACGATTGATGAACCAAATTTCATAAATGGTAACTGTCTCACCTGCCAAATTAACAACGAACTAGCAATAGTTGCTGTCTACCGATCTCCTTCGTACAAAACAAAATTGGAGTTTGAGCAGTTCCTACATAGTCTGGATAACGTGTTAACCACCTTCGACAAAACCAAAAATATTTGTCTTATTGGTGACACCAATATAGACATCATGCCATCAAATATAACTGAGCGTGCAGCCAACTATTTAACCCTCAGCGCTGCTCATGGCCTGCTGCCTGCCCATTCAATTCCAACTAGAATAAACTCATGTATTGACCACGTTATCCTAAAAAGTAAAAAAACTACTACTGTATTAATCCTAGATTCTCACATCACCGACCACCTTTCGTTGCTTGTAAAGATTGATGACACGAACTCAATAAAGTCAACAGTACCTGCATATAGAATTCCTAGGATAGACTACGCCAGTGTCAAAACAGATATGGAACGACAGGATTTTTCCCAAATTCTATGTATAGACGACCCTAACTTAGCCTCCACCGCACTAATAACCACCATTAAAGACATTCTTAATGTAAACACAAAAGTAATTCAAGTATCTAAAAAAAATAGAAACCTTAAACCGTGGATTACCCCCGGTTTATTACGATGTATTCGCCACCGCGACAGATTACATAATAAAGCACGAAAGTCACCTGATAATCCAATCCTACAACTCACATTATAAACGGTATCGAAACCATTGTAACAGCCTCCTTAGAAAACTTAAAACACTACATGACAAATACGAACTAGAAAAAGCAAAACAAAGTCCCAAATCTCTCTGGAATAAAATAAAAGACATCACTAACACAAAAAAGAAATCTCCATCACCTACAGAACTGCTGAACACCAAACCTGATCCAAAGGCAGCAATTAACAGTGTGTGTAATTTCTTTGCCACGATTGGTGCTGACCTGGCCACAAAAATTCCTCCAACTTCACAACTACCCGATATACCAAACACTTCCGTAAATTCATTTGTGTTTCTTGAGGTCGCCGAATCTGAGGTGGAGTCTACCATCATGGGCCTGAGGCACGACAGTGCTACAAGGTTGGGATGGAATACCGACTAGCCTTCTGAGGGTTTGTCGGAAACCTCTCGTGCCTCTAATAACCCATATTATTAACATCTCCATAGCAAAAGGAGTATTCCCACAACCATTCAAGAGGGCACTAGTCCACCCGATTCACAAGAGCGGGACCAGAGACTGTGTCAACAATTATAGGCCAATTTCGGTACTCTCGGCTCTCTCCAAAGTAATGGAGAAGTTGATAAACAGCCGCCTTGTAAACTACCTGAACAAGTACAACATTGTTGCATCCAACCAATACGGTTTCAAAAAGGGAGTCTCCACCGAGGATGCAGTTATCAATCTAACTCAATTTGTAGCACAAAAACTGGATTAACACCAAAAATGCACTAGTATTTTCCTTGATTTGAAGAAGGCTTTTGACACAGTCTCTGTTCCCACTCTTCTTTACAAACTGGAGTGTATAGGTATTCGTGGTAAGCCTCTTGATCTCTTCAGGGATTACCTACAAAACAGAAAGATGACTGTCAAAATCGACTCATGCCAAAGTGACGAAGAAACTGTGACATACGGCGTCCCGCAGGGCAGCGTGTTAGGACCAACACTTTTCCAAATCTACATAAATGATTTATGCACGCTGTCCCTGCCTAAATCGCAGATCTTTACATACGCTGATGACACTGCGATTGTCGTTTATGGTAATACGTGGAGCGACGTCAAGTGTACTGCGGAACAGTCCTTGAGGGCTGTTGGGGGGTGGCTGCGACTAAACCTTCTCACACTCAACGTAGCTAAAACTAACTTCATTCCGTTTTTTATTAATTATAAGAACAAAGCACCTCCGGATTTTGAAATTACAGCACATACATGTCTCAATCACACCCACTGCTCATGCACAACACTTACTCGCGTCAGCCAAATGAAGTACCTGGGTGTAGTTATTGATGACGGACTGAAATGGTGCAACCAAATAGACAATATTACTTCAAAAGTCAGAAGACTTATATATATTTTCAAATCTCTGAGACTCTGTGCAGACAAACATATTCTGAAAATGTTTACCTAGCTCTTTGTCAGTCCGTTATCACTTACTGCATCCCGGTTTGGGGAGGGGCCGCTAAAACCAAATTTATCGAGGTGGAAAGGGCCCAGAGAGCTGTGCTCAAGGTTATGCTTGGTAAACCATATAGATTTCCGACTACAAAACTATATGCAGATTGCAAGCTGCTTACGGTGAGACAGCTTTTTGTCCTCCGAGCCACACTTAGGAAGCATAAACTTATTCCTCCACCAGATGGCACTAAGCGCAGAGCAAAAATGATATTCCCAACAATAAGCCACAAGACTGCATTTGCTAGGCGCCAGTTCTACGTTGTGAGCTCTTTCATTTACAGAAACATTGCAAAAACTGCTCAATTAACTGGGTTAAGTCACCATGAAGTCAAGGCTAAACTACAAAGTTGGCTTCAGGATCAGGACTATGTCCGGACAGAAGAACTACTTCACATCCGGCAGTAGCCGCGCAGTATTTCTACCCATTATTGTAATTATTTACAATCCCCACCCTTTCAGCAAGATACATAAATATACTAACATTACAACACATATACAGACTAACATATACAATTACAATCACACACACATTCTTACACACACTAATCACCCCAAATGAACACGCTCACCCTCGCATACACATCTACACACACAATTACCTACACATGCATGCTCATAATCATACAACTCCTTTTAATAAATACCTTCACTCCTAGTTTAATTTTTGTTAAAATAATTTAGTTGTACTCTCAAATCAGTTTTTTTCTTTTTGCCAAGATTTTGTTAACACACTTTTTAGTAAGAGGCTTTTGTATCATAATGACAGCAGAACACTGACTCCTAAGTCACAGGATCTCCTAGTATAAGAGTCAGGGTTACTCTATCTGTATGACCTTTACTTCACTAAAATTCATGTGACCTATTTTGTAAGCAATGTTGAAGGTTTTTGTATAAATAAAGATTTTTATTATTTTTTATTATTTTATTTTAAAAATCAACACTAGTTCCACCATGGTACTGTTAATGTTACTAGTGAAACTAGTGATAAAAATAAATCAACACTAGTTCCATTATTTTCAGATTCTTTCAAAATGGAACTAGTGATTATATAAATCAACATTAGTTCCATCATGGTACTGTTAACGTTACTAGTGGAACTAGTGATAAAAAAAAAACAACACTAGTTCCATTATTTTCAAATGCTCTCAAAATGGAACTAGTGGTAATAAAAAACAACATTATTTCCATCATGGAACTGTTATTGGTACTAGTGACAATGAACCATTTTTGGTACTTGTATCATAAGTGCATACAGAAAGAACATGGATAATACGGGTTGCAGACCAAGAGCTAAGCTAAGTTAGTTTAGCTTAGCTCGCATAGCCGACGCAGTTTTGGACCACCAACGCCAATCGCTTCCATATTTGGTCAATAATTTGTACTCAATTGGTACCAATTAGCAATTAGTACTTGAATAACAAAATTGAAATATACTTACTGATTTGGGTGCAGCTCCTATATTGATTACGTACTAGATACACAATTTTATATAGGTAAATAATGACATCACCAACACATTGTTTGGTTTTGCAACCCACTATGTAGTCAAACTCAAAAGCCGGCGTTATTATAATGATGTGCGACGAAGTAAACAAACAAAGAAACTGAGAAGCGCTTGTTCGTTTCGATTGCTTTGTGACACAAAATGGACCCATACCACCTTCAAAATACAGATCAGTCTTGTCTAATAATCGTAAGATGTTAGGGCAGCGCCATCTAGTATTTAAACATAAACATATTCATTTGCGTCGCGGGCGCCGCGCGTCGCTTTGTGACACAAAATGGACCCTTATCACCTTCAAAATACAGATCAGTCTTGTCTAATAATCGTAAGATGTTAGGGCAGCGCCATCTAGTATTTAAACATAAACATATTCATTTGCGTCGCGGGCGCCGCGCGTCGTAAGCCCCATACCTATTGACCGTACGTGCATCCATTACTGCCACACTATATTGAACTGTGTGCGTTTCGATGGCGCGGCCATGACGTTTTTTTTTAAAAAAAATTATGCCATGATTTTGTAAAAATTTGTAAAAGTAGACTCCCAAAACCATAAATTTGTCAAAGCTATGGTTAAAAAGTTATAAGGGTTTGAACGTGGCCGCGCCATTGAAACGCTCCGAACCGCGCGGCCACGGAGATCTTTAAAACTAAGCATTGCAGAGACCTGAAATTTTGCTAAGTAACAGATTGAATTTGTAAAAAATTTGTAAAAATATAGAAAAAAATTCTGGGCTTATATTTTAGGAGCTGTAAGACTAATACGCCATGGCCGCGCCATCGAAACGGTGAAAACACATTTTCGCCGATATCTCGCTGAAAAAGCAACGCAGACATCTGAAGTTTTTTGTAAAACCCAGATACGAATTTGTCAAAACTAGTAAAAAATAAACAAAAAATCCTCAAGTTTACATTTCAGGAGCTATAAGACTAATACGCCATGGCCGCGCCATTGAAACGGTGAAAACACATTTTCGCCGATATCTCGCTGAAAAAGCAACGCAGACGTCTGAAGTATTTTGTAAAAACGGGATTTGAATTTGTCAAAACTAGTAAAAATGAAATAAAAAATCCTAGGTTCATATTTCAGGAGCTGTAACGCACACAAAGATGTGTGCGTTTCGATGGCGCGGCCATGACGTTTTTTTTTAAAAAAAATTATGCCATGATTTTGTAAAAATTTGTAAAAGTTGACTCCCAAAACCATAAATTTGTCAAAGCTATGGTTAAAAAGTTATAAGGGTTTGAACGTGGCCGCGCCATTGAAACGCTCCGAACCGCGCGGCCACGGAGATCTTTAAAACTAAGCATTGCAGAGACCTGAAATTTTGCTAAGTAACAGATTGAATTTGTAAAAAATTTGTAAAAATATAGAAAAAAATCCTGGGCTTATATTTTAGGAGCTGTAAGACTAATACGCCATGGCCGCGCCATCGAAACGGTGAAAACACATTTTCGCCGATATCTCGCTGAAAAAGCAACGCAGACATCTGAAGTTTTTTGTAAAACCCAGATATGAATTTGTCAAAACTAGTAAAAAATAAACAAAAAATCCTCAAGTTTACATTTCAGGAGCTATAAGACTAATACGCCATGGCCGCGCCATTGAAACGGTGAAAGAATACGTAATCACCGATATCTCGCTGAAAAAGCAACGCAGACGTCTGAAGTTTTTTGTAAAACCTGGATTTGAATTTGTCAAAACTAGTAAAAATTAAATAAAAAATCCTAGGTTCATATTTCAGGAGCTGTAAGACGAAAACGTCATGGCCGCGCCATTGAAACGGTGAAAAAATACGTAATCGCCGATATCTCGCTGAAAAAGCAACGCAGACGTCTGAAGTTTTTTGTAAAACCTGGATTTGAATTTGTCAAAACTAATAAAAATGAAATAAAAAAATCCTAGGTACATATTTCAGGAGCTGTAAGACTAAAACGTCATTGAAACGGTGAAAAAATTTTAGGGACTTAGAAAATTTTTCGTTCTTTGTTTTTTTTTTCGAAATTTTAACAATTTTATTGCAGTATCATATTGATCTTGACCATAGAAACCATTTAGCTTCTGAAAAGCATGGTCCTATAACGCACCGTCTCCGAGTTAGGAGCTGTTTATTTTTATTTAAGTTTTTTGAAAAACCCTGTATATTTCCAAAATGGTAGCTCGGATGAAAAACTTTTCGGGAAATAATTTGTTGCTCTAGTCGTAAACCATGAGAAGATGTAAAAAAACCCGCGAAAATCGTATTTTTTTTTTATATTCGTTTAATTTCTAAGTCCCTGCCCCTAAGTAACGAGAGAACGATTAGTCTTACAGCTCCTGAAATATGAACCTAGGATTTTTTATTTCATTTTTACTAGTTTTGACAAATTCAAATCCCGTTTTTACAAAATACTTCAGACGTCTGCGTTGCTTTTTCAGCGAGATATCGGCGAAAATGTGTTTTCACCGTTTCAATGGCGCGGCCATGGCGTATTAGTCTTATAGCTCCTGAAATGTAAACTGAGGATTTTTTGTTTATTTTTTACTAGTTTTGACAAATTCATATCTGGGTTTTACAAAAAACTTCAGATGTCTGCGTTGCTTTTTCAGCGAGATATCGGCGAAAATGTGTTTTCACCGTTTCGATGGCGCGGCCATGGCGTATTAGTCTTACAGCTCCTAAAATATAAGCCCAGGATTTTTTTCTATATTTTTACAAATTTTTTACAAATTCAATCTGTTACTTAGCAAAATTTCAGGTCTCTGCAATGCTTAGTTTTAAAGATCTCCGTGGCCGCGCGGTTCGGAGCGTTTCAATGGCGCGGCCACGTTCAAACCCTTATAACTTTTTAACCATAGCTTTGACAAATTTATGGTTTTGGGAGTCTACTTTTACAAATTTTTACAAAATCATGGCATAATTTTTTTTAAAAAAAAACGTCATGGCCGCGCCATCGAAACGCACACTATTGAACTTTATCACATGAGGAATACAGGTCAATTCCGTAAACGTTGTGGTACCGTCCTTGATCCGGAAAATGATTATTTTGAATAATTTTGTCAGTTGTAATGTAAGCATTAATAACAGCAACTTTATTTTTCATGCATGATTTAGGTACTTCATTTGATATCTTAATCCTTCAAGCGCCGTGATCTAGACAAAATATATAAAATCATTGTTCCTAGCTACCGGGGTCCCATGCGACGCGCGAAGGCTTAATCATATTATTATAAAGTATTATTAAAATAATGTGTAATTAATAATATTGCGATTCTAAAGTAAATACTCCCTTACATAGACAATTAATAATTTACACAAGACAAAAATTGTTAGAAAGAAAGTTAATAATATTGTATTCGACTGTACTCAATGTAATGTATGTAGAAGTTTACAATCAAATTTAATGGTTTTCTAGGTCAAAAGTCAAGCAAAAATTGGACTGATATTGGGCACTCGACCACGACCTGGATCGAAGGTCAAACGTCAAACATCGATCTGTGTGATCTAATCGATTTTAATTCATAAATAATATAATTTCTCAATTTATGTGGCCTAAAAGTACAGTGATACACTCTGAATAAGTTGTAACTTCAGTGACAGTGTTATCTGTGTTATCTGACAATGTTATCACGGCTTGAAGCTGCAAATACACGTTGAAGAAGGTGATAATTTCTCGCTTAACAATACAACACCACCATAAAAACAGGTACAGCTGCAAACTATTCATACCAATAAGTCCACGCACGGAAGATGTGTCATAATAACAACAATTAAGTATTGACAAGAAACAGTTTTAGACATTTTAGTAACGTAAACAAAGAACAGATGACTCATTAACGGTGTATTTAAAAACATTGACCAATCACACAAGTTGACTGTGACTTTGCAATAAGAATCTTCGTTCGGAAACCTGACTTGACTGTACTGAACACCAGCTTTTTGAGACGACGTTCCGTTATACCAATAATTTATACAATTTTGAATATTAATAGTATTATCTTGGTATACAATGGAGGCATGCAGCAATATCACTTACCGTAAAATACAAAGAACCAGTTCTTTGAATGACATCAGCAGAGACAGTTCAACACTATTTGATGCGACTATGACCAGTTTGCCAAACACGTCATTGAATACTAGTCAAACTGTTATAGACTTAAACGAAAAAGTTAAGCAACTATCGGACGACTTATTAATAGCTCACCAAGAAATTGAGAACCTCAATTCGGAAAACTTTCGATTAAAATCAGATCTGCAAAAATATTCTAAAATTATAGATGCATACAAAACGATAAATCTAGTAGACAAAAGTATGGTTACACCTCGATCTGGACTAAAAAGTAAACTGAAACAAAAGACTGACAGAACACCGAGACTAAAGATGGCTCCATATGAAGACGAAATAACTACGCCTAAAACAGAATGTATACCGACTTCAAGCACTGAATCAAATTCTACAAACCACAAAATGGCCACTAATTCGACGCTGCAAAAAGAAAGTATACCTCATAATAGCAAGCAGAAAATTACTAAAGATATCAAGCCTAGAAAATTGTGTGTGCTAAGTAACAGCTCTCAGAGGTCCAGGCTACAATCTGTAGAACATAACTTTGCCAGGGACTTTAATTATTGTAGTTACTCTTTACCTAATAGCAATATAAAACACCTTTTATCCGGCATACAATACAAATTAAGGGATTTTAACTTAAATGACTACTGTATAATTGTATTAGGCGAAACTGACATTAGAGACAACGATAACTTCATTGATTTAGTGAGAGAAATCAATGAAGGTTTAGCAAATTTGACACACACAAATGTAATTGTCAGCACGCCCACGTATGTACGGGGGGCACCCATTTATAATTACAAGGTGGAACTGTTCAATAACCTCCTGTGCTTGGACATACAATATAATAAATACGCATATTTTTTCGACTCCAACTATGGTCTAACATTTGACATGTTTTCTAGCACATCGGGTAGATTAAATAAAGCTGGAACACTACGATTATTTAAAAATATTATGGATAGAATTAAGATTGACATGAAATTATTCCCTCTAGACCACCCATTATACGACAGTTCAACTGGACAAACCTCTCAGTTTTTTCGTTCAGAATAATTTAGATAATAATTTATGTGATGGTGATAATGATAATGTAAGTATTAATATTTTCCATCAAAATCTATGTGGCATTAGTAATAAAAAAGATGACCTGGAAGTATATGTCAGCGAACTATCAGAGGAACTTAACTTCTTATGCATAACTGAACACTTTTTAAACGATACTTTAGCAAAACAATTTAATTTTAATAATTACAAAATAAAGTCTTACAATACCAGACACAAAAAGAACAGAGGAGGCTCGATGATTTTAGTACTAAATGACAGAAATGTTGAAGAATTGCAAGTGTGTAGGCAATTATATAAAATTAATAGCTTCGAAGTGTGTGGAGTTAGAGATACTGAGACAAATTTATGTGTTGTTTGTTGTTATCGGACTCCTTTAAATAGTAATTTTGACGATTTCATGGACAGGCTTGAAAAACTGCTACAGCTTTTTCTCAATAAACTATGTATAATTTGTGGTGACTTCAACATCGATGTTTTTAAAGATGACTCGAGACATGTTTCCTTCTTATCGTTACTAACTTGTTACAATTTCAAATATCTGATAGACTCTCCTACCTTTCGGAGAAATAAATCTGAATCATGCATTGACAACTTCTTGACTAACTTGCCTGACAGTTGCGTAGACGATACATCTGTTGATCACAATGGGTTATCAGACGGACACGCTGGTCTTTTCTGTAAACTACGCTTAGAAAAAGTTACGAATAAGAAGCGGACAAATTATGTTCGTCTTTCCAAAAGGAAATATAATGTCGAGAACAAAAGTGTCTTTAGACAAAAACTATTGGAAACCGACTGGAGCCCAGGTATTAACACTTTCATCAGTCAATTCAATTATATTCATTCGTCAATTTTTAAAAAGTGTAAAGTAAAAATTAATATCAAAAGAAATAAATGTTCCAAATGGATAACAAGCGGAATAAAAATTGCTAGTAAAGTAAAACGTTTCCTTAACACAATAAATAAGATGCAATGTGACCATTCGGTTCTGGAATATCGGAATAGTTATATCAGAATGTATAGAAAAGTGGTTAGCTGTGCAAAAAGGAATGCTGTTAGGAAACAAATCGAAATGGCTTCTGATTCCAGTAAAACGATATGGAAAATAGTGAATCAACAACGCAATGCTACTAAAGACCTGAACGAGCACCCTATTATACTTAAGATTAACAACACTGTGACTAGTAATGCTCTAGACGTGGCTAATATATTTTCCAAATGTTTCGACAATATAGTTCACCTAGAAGCTTGTAACCAAAGATTAGCAATGACATATCTAACTGAAAGTGTCAGCCGAGTAGAATCCAACATGAGCTTTGATGCAGTTACACCTTCAGAAATTTTCAACATGGTAAAAAAAATGGTCAACAAGCCCTCAGCTGGCCATGACGAAATTCCTTTGACTATAATTAAAGAAAATATTGACTTATTAGCGACTCCATTAGCATCTTTTTATAACGAATGTATTAATGAAGGTCTATTCCCGGATCAACTTAAAATCGCTCGAGTGCTACCAATCTTTAAGAAGGGTTCAAAGATGGATCCTGAGAACTACAGACCGATTTCTGTGTTACCTATTTTATCTAAAATCTTTGAAAAAATTATTAAAGAAAGGCTTTTGAGACACTTAAAGATGCACAATGTCTTAAATAAGCAACAATTTGGATACCAAACGTCATTAGGAACTAGTGATGCTGTTGAGGAATTAGTTGACGAGGTGATATGTAATTTAAATTGCAAGCATAAAGTAGCCGGTATATTTCTTGACCTCAGTTCTGCCTTCGATACAGTAGACCATGGCATTCTCTTGGCCAAATTGGAACACTATGGTATACGGGAGAATGTATTAAATCTTTTCAGCTCTTATTTGCATAACAGGCGTCAGTTTATAGAGATAAAATCAGTGGTAGATGGTGAAGAAAAAATCTATAAATCCAATCTAGTCTCTGTATGTCGTGGGGTCCCGCAAGGCTCCGTTCTAGGTCCAATTTTCTTTATAATATTCCTAAACGACTTGATTGAGTATATTCAAAGACATTTTAATGACATTAAATTAATAATTTTTGCTGACGACACGAATGCAATAGTGTCTGCACACGACATATACGAATTAGAATCCAAAATCAATAATGTACTAAAAGCTTTTGAGAACTGGTTTGGCACTAATAATTTAAAAGTTAATGCAAATAAAACAAAGTGTGTATTATTTAAGCCGACGGTGCGAAATAGTGCCAAGATTGAGGTTGTATCTTGCGGGAACAAAGTCGAAGTAGTTGATAATGTTAAATTCCTAGGTGTTAACATTGACGCATTATTAAATTGGAAGGTTGAGATATTGTCTATAACAAAGTCTGTGAGCTCTGCATGCTATGCAATCAGAACCCTGAGGGAGGAACTAACTTTACCTCAACTTAGGAGTGTGTATTTCGCTCTGGTTGAGTCTAGGCTCAGATATAGTATTGAGTTTTGGGGCAACAGCTACAAATACAATATGCAGTCAGCATTTGTCATTCAAAAAAGAACTTTAAGGACAATGCTTCGCTTGAAACAGACAGAATCGTGCAAGGAACACTTCATAAAACTTAAAATTCTAACAGTGCCATGTCTCTATATTCTTGTGTTGCTAACTAACTTTGTTAAGAATTTGCACAGATTTGAAACTGAAGAGCAAAGACAAGCTAGACATAGTACTCGCAGGAAAGACTTATCCTACACAATTCAACCTAGATTGAAAGTGGTTCGACATAGCCCTAGATATCAATCAGTCTTGTTATACAACAAGTTGCCGTTGGAATTTAAAAGCATAACCAGTGCAAATTTATTCAAACACAAATTAAGGACGTATTTATTGAGGAAAGGCTTTTACAGTATTGAGGAGTTCATCAATTGACAAAATGACAATCATGTATTTATGCGATATTAGCTATTATTGATTTTTATTATTATTTGTATTGCCTATATATATCATTCCCATTAAATTCTTTATGTAATTATGTGACTATTAATTATTATTTTTTTTTTTACTGTAAAAAGGTGCTATTATTATTCTTATCTTTTGACATTATTATTTTAGTTTTGACATTTTTTACTAGCTATTGTTATTTTCATCTTTTGACATTGTTGTTATTATTTTCAATTTATTCGACTATTCATTTAATTTTTGTGAAAAGGAGCTACCTACTTATTGTTATTTTCTTTTTTAATACTTGTTTTGTTATTAGGTACTGTCGAAACCTTATTAATTTAATTTAATTTTAAGTTTTTCTACACAATGTTTTTTGTTAAGAAATAAATGACTTATGACTTATGACACTATTTCAAGCACAATTTTTTGAGACGTAAATTGTACCTATAGCTCGTTCGATATTCGCGCACTGAGGTGAGTATGCTGGGCGTAGAACCTACGCCCAGCATACTCACTGAACGAAGCCTATAACTCCGAAGTTATTCGAGCACTGTTTTTTCTTTTTGGGCACCGTTTGGCACTATTTGGGAACTATTTTTTGAAGTATGAATTATGTTTGAAGCGTATACAGATTCTCCGGACGGAGGTGAGTATGCTGGGCGAAACCTTCGTCCAGCATACTCATCGAACTATGGCTATAACTTCGCAAGTACAAGAGCACTATTTTTTTCCTTTGGGCACTATTTAGCACTATTTCAGAACAGTTTTTTGACATTCATGAAATATCAGGATTCCATGGTGAGTATGCTGGACGAAGGGACACAAAAAAAACAGAACTGAAACATTTGTATTTACCGAGAAATCAACGATGACAACTTCGTGCGCTCGTTCAGCAGGACCACAAATTTGAATGTTAATTCCAAGTTTCAGGCACTTGTCGCTTTCCTCACACCTACATAGAAAATTTGTACCCAAGATAAAATTAGTGCCCAAAATTCAAAATGCGTTCTTCAGTAGTTTACGAGATATACCATGCTATTGGTGGGGTGGCGGTAGTCACGGTGTTAAATTTTCATTTCAAGATTTCCCTGTTAAAAACTCTGTGATTTCTTCCCAAATTGATACAAAAATTGTACCCATGAAGAAGTTATAGTGACCAAAAATTCAGATTCCAAAGTGTTGTATTCTTTCATTAATTTTCCATACTAAATCTCCGCGTAATGATGATGATGAATTGAGCACAAATTATTGACCAAATATGGAAGCGATTGGCGTTGGTGGTCCGGCGGTAGTCACGGACATAAAGATTGAAATAAAACAAGCGTGTAACTTTCGTCATTATCTTTATTGACATTAATCATAATCTCCCAAAGTACAGTTAAAGAATAAAATAAAAAAGGTTTCACAGTATCTAGTCCGAAATGGATTATTTATTAAAATCTATCTAATTTTTAATGGGTCACAACATATAACCCTATTTATAAATAAACAGTATATTAGATATATCACACCAAATTCTGAATCTTACTATATTAGGGTGCGATGAATTTTAGACATCAATTATTATTGTAAAAGGTAGGTATACAAAATGTTGGTGCCTTGCCAACACTGATTCGTGTCATTGCTATCTAACATTACCCTCGGAATAGCAATTAACTTCAAAAGTAACACATTTTGCGTAAATAAGGCATTAATTTATATTGCAATGTGAACGATGTTTACAAAATGTTTAAATCACTTAAAACATCCGATGCAGAAGCTTACGATATAACAGACCTTAATCCCTACACCAGAGACTACTTTGTTTCCTACATGACGTACAAGTAAAACGAAGTACCACATGGTACTAGACAACACTAGTGCCATATTTCCGATTCCAACAAAGACAGCAATAAAGCAGATTCTTTAGACCAATTTATGGGTATTAAACTATGTATACTTTGACATATCGCCGTCTTTAGAGACAGCATAAAAATACATACACGAAAAATATACACCTTACTCAACTAATAAATATAGGGTATTCGTATATTAAAAATAAACTGCTTCGTCGCAGGAGAACGTAACCGTGCCAGCGAGGCTGGACCGATGAGGAACTAAATATGAAAATAAAGTCAAATACTGTAACCCTACACTCGTCGCCACTGCCTACGGACCAGTGACCATGCGACCTATATAGGTTCGTCATTCAAGTTAGGGACACGAAGCTCCAACATGCTATGTTACTTATTATATTATCTCTGAGTATCGCAAGTCCGAGGCAGATCCATTTACTCTAATCGCAATCATCTCTATGCCAATTCCTTCACAGCGATCAGTATCTCGTCAATTCGACTATCCCTGTCTCTTCACGTACGCTAACACTACTTACATTAATATAGAATAGTCTAAACCCTAACTAAGGTTAAAACACTACTGTAAACCGCGGCATTTTTATGTGTACTAGAATATTTTGGACAGATTATGACCACGAGTTCATGTGACCAAAAATAAAGTTTGTGTAACTCATACACAGATAATACAAAATATCGGATAGATTTGCACGTAATAACTAATGTAGAATTAGGTTGACGCGTCTCGCTCTAGTCTTGATGACCCGCTTCCTCGCTCACAGCTTTGTCAATAATGGTTTTATTTAATCTGGTGCAGTCTCCTAAAATGTAGGGTACGACGGGCAGTATGCAGGCCGAGTGCAGCGGTCGCAAGGGCGTGGTACCACAACGTACCGAGAATGGCCGGAAGTTACCGTGAGGTAGCATGGGCAGCGGGTTCGGCTGCGGACTGCTAACTAGTACTCCCGGACCGGCTGAACCAGTTACTGAAGGCGGAATGAAACCCGCGCGGAAAACCGGCTCCGGAAAGCAAAGGGACAGCTCGGGGCACGCATTTTGAGGTGACGAGGCCGGTGGAACTGGTATCGATTGGAGAGCGTCAGAGAGTGCGGAGCCCGCCATGTCGCCTGGACAGCGCTGCGAGCGAGGATGCGGATGCGGCAGGCGACGCGGCGAGATCGAGCGTTACTTCTTGCCTGGGTTCTCCGACGCGTCCATCTTTTCCTCTGTCTTGACCACCTTGCCTTCGCCTAAAATATAAAAATATAACCACTTCAATTACACTTAGCAAATTAAATTAAACCTAGTATTTTATTGAGAATACATATCAGCTCTATAATTAGAGGTAAAGTTTGTAAGTATGGATGTAGTGAGTCTGTTAATCTTCGGAAGTATCGATCTGATTCTGAAAATATTTCATTAATGAAACGCGACATTTTCCATGAGTGTCATCGACTTCATTAAAGATGTTTCTGTGGAATTAAAGAAGTGTACCGCGGGAAATAGCTGATTATTTATGAAAGGATCAGAGTGCCATATCGTCCTGAAGTGTTCCACCGTCGGTGCGCTTCACGGAGCGTCGAATAACTCAACACTATCGCTAGTTCACCGCGCATATAGAGCACTTTACGACTCGTCATCAAGTCTCATCATGTCCAAATACTGAAGTAATTATTACAGGAATTCTTTTGCTTGGTTTTTAAAAAGGATTTTCTGATCTGTAGTTTGTTTGGTCATTTTATTGTTGTATTCGTGAGCGGTAGTTAAAATGAGTAAATAAATATTTGTATAATTATCTGTTTTTATAGTTACAGCTTTTTATTTTATTTTAACTGTCTGTTTCGGTTTCAGCTACACTTTTTATAAATATTTTTATCAGTATCGTATCAGCCGAAGAACGTATTGATGCATTCCTCATTGAATTCATAAATGTTTGAATAATTAATAGGAGATTGAAACTTTAGTGAAAGGAAAAAGCTTGCTCTTTCATAAGGTTCAAAGTGTTAAAGTTAATGTGAAAGTGTCAGGGTACCTGGCGAAATTCAATTTTTACGTTTTTAACGTTTTTAGAAATTTGCAGGCAAGTACCAGGTTGTATGTTGATGAAAATATCGTTTGCGGCTGTAAGACATGTAGTTGTAGAGGAACGGTTCCTCGACCGTAATGAACTTGGGGGGTTGTATTTATGATCACTATATGTCATGATTACTACATACATATGTCTTACTGTCGCGTACGATATTTTCATCCATACAACTTAGCACTGGCGTGTAAATTGCAAAAAATGTAATAAATTATAATTTCGTGGGCTACTCTGCAGCATCAGCCATAAAATAGTTAACATTTTGGACGCCATTGTCACATATACGTGACAAGCAAGCGCGTGCCCTGTACGCCAAACGACACAAATATGTGACAAAATAGTATATGAAAGTTTGGCTTGGCGTGGAGGGCGCATGCGCGTGCGTTTATGCTGTGGCGGTCAAAAGGTTAAAGTGTGAATATTAGGGTGGTGGAGATAACTCCACGATGAGATCGATTAGTACCCCGCCGGGCGAGGTAGCACTCGCCGCACCGACCTACACGACCACATGAGAATGCTGTTACTTAACTAAACACCATCCAACACACACTATGCATCGATCGCTACCTGAACATTCACTAATTACCAACTACTAAATTCAAACAATACTGTTGCTGTACGACGTTTAAAACTATATGCATTGACTTTAAAAATGATCGAATTGAATATTTTAATCTGCCAACATATCCACCATATTTTTTTTTTAAACAGAAACCACGTTCGTTACAACAGACAATCGCATAACATTTCCGAAATAAAAACTATCAAAATTGTACTAACTTTATCATCAATAAATGAACTTTTACTGAATTATTCACAAAGATTTAAATCAAATTAATCCGATTTTTTTTTAAATCGTGATTTTTATCAACCCTGCAGTACAAGTACGTAAGACCACTCGATTAGATAAATTTGACAGTTATTCTCGATATAATGAGTTTTTTACTCCATAAAATCTCATTATATCGAGAATAACTGTCAAATTTATCTAATCGAGTCCTATCGAATCCTACGTACTTGTACTGCTGGTTTCTATAAACAAAGTCCTATAAGTTTAGTGTCACATAACTATCATTTCATTCATAGAAAAATCAAAGAAGGCTTTTCTGTGACATTTTGTTTTTATCGATCGGTAAACAAAATGTGAAACAGACAGAGATAGCAACCTACCGATACCAGTAGGTGTAGTGTGTAGTATGTAGTATGTACATACCGTTGGGTGTGTCAGTCTCAGTGTCGGTGTTGGAGCGCCTACGCTTGCGAGGGAACTTCCAGGCGCCCGTCGTGTGCTTCAGCTTGGGCAGCGGCTCCATGTCCAGCACCTGTGTCACATATGAATGTACGATATGAATCTACTTTAATAAAATCGAACGATTATATTCAATAACATACTGAACAAAATACTTCAATATCATACAAAAATTGCTCCACTGGTTCAGTCACAAAGAAATTAGGATCAGAACAATCAGGAAACAAAAAAAAATTAAACAACAAACAAAACCGATATTGTATTTTATGGTAAAGTAAGATACACACATTTAACAAAACGAAATATTTTTAATTACCTTATGTATCTGCCTGAAGGCAATTTGTCTAAGAAACTGTTGTGCAGAGGCAGTCAGATCTTCACGTTTCTGGGGTGGCAGGTTACCCAGAGCATCCTGAAACGTAGAAACCTACACAAATGAATGAGATTGAAGTGTCCATTTCTAATAGTATAATCTCCGAAACGGCTGAACCGATTTAGATGAGACTTTTAGGGCTAAGTTCACATGACCGCGCGATTGCAGCGTTCACATGACGGCATATGTACGCACGAGCGGGTCTCGGCGCGCCGCGCGGTCATGTATGTACACGATAATCACTGTTTACTTTGATCTTGTACCGCGCGGTCATGTGAACTTGGCCTTACTGGCAGATAGCTGATGTTATAAGGAGTCACTTTATTACTTTTATTTCAGAATAGGAATTAGAAACCCATGCAAAAAAACAAAATCTATAACATTGGTAACAAAATCTGATTAAACAAGGGAAGTATTTTTTTTAAATTGTTTCACGCGCATGAACGTCGAGGGCAACAGCGAATGTAACAATAAAAATAATATTTGTGATTACTATGTATTTATGAATGTCGATAGATCAGAGTGCCATATCGTCCTGAAGTGTTCCACCGGCGGTGCGCTTCACGGAGCGTCGAATAACTCAACACTATCGCTAGTTCACCGCGCATATAGAGCACTTTACGACTCGTCATCAAGTCTCATCATGTCAATTAAATCTTGGTATGGTTTTCCACAATCGAAGAACAATTTTGCAGTATTAACCAGAGCTCTAGTCAACAACGATGACTTTTTTGGACTAAGCTGTGATTTTAGAACATTGAATAATTGATTGCTCATGCTAAATTTTAACATGGTTTTTATTTGTATAAGGAGACAGAAATTAAGTCAAGTAAGTGATGTTTCCTCTTTACCCCGGAAATCATTTTTAACCTGTTGGGCCCGGTTGGTGTTGACGTCTTTGGCACTTTTTATGGACATAAAGTTTTTTTTTTGGGTCAAGTTCGCCACACTATTCCCAAACGACGACGACGGCGGAAGTATTGTATTAGCCAGTAACTGCGTCGTGATGCGTGTTCCATCGGGACCGTTCGGCTCCGGCAGACTGCATCACTATGTGAGGTGTGCATACGTACGTTGAGCTCCTTCTCGCAGGGGTCGCGCAGGCCGGGCCCGTGCTCCAGCAGCAGACCGCCCGCCACCGCCTCCATGACGCGGCGCAGTGCCTCGCCCGGCGACAGGGCGGCTCCGGCAGACTGCATCACGCCCGACACCAGCAGCTCCATCGCCTGTACAGTTATACAGTACAGCGGCTTAGACGCAAACTTGCAACATTCTCAGAAGATAACGAGTGTCGCCATGTGGTTGGATGATTCCCGAACCTCTCTAGTCCACCTTCCTGCTATGTCGTGACGACAGATAATTATTTAGTTTTAATTGTAAAGGCTTGTGAATTTAAATAGGGGTGTTCACATAAAAAACGACGGGATTAGTGTCGTTCATGACTTTTGCCAACTAAATAACAACGATAAATTAACCGTCACGACATAATGGGAATGGGGCCTTACACGTAGATATTCAACAATACTGCCCTTTGAGACTCGCGAGTGTCCGTGAATAACCACTTTCTAGAGAACGAGCACGCGCGTACTACGCGTTTTCGTGCTCGGCTCGTCTGGCGAAAGCAGTCAGAGAGACACTTTGGCGACAAAGGTCTACGTGCCATTAATATGCGACTTTTTATACTTGCGCTTAAGCGTGATGCATCAGATAATGATGGATCAGAGTGCCATATCGTCCTGAAGTGTACCACCGGCGGTGCGCTTCACGGAGCGTCGAATAACTCAACACTATCGCTAGTTCACCGCGCATATAGAGCACTTTACGACTCGTCATCAAGTCTCATCATGTCCAAAAGCTTTATATCTGATGCAGTTCACAGGTTGTATTCTCAATTTATGCTGTTCGACTTCAGCATCATTTAAAAAACTAATTTTGTTCAAAATTTATTTGTTTTATTGCAAGCCAATTTAGCAATAGGCTTGTTAACTGAAAAAATCTAATTAGTCCGTCACTTAGATTAACAAAAAATATTTGACCCGTATTTTTTCTTATGTCACATAAACCAAAATTGACGAAGATACGACGTTTCTAAAATTCCCAATACGTCACTATTCGGTATCATTCTTAGTGAGTACTGACGTCACGAGCCCCCACTCCCGAGTTTCGATGCGTTTAATCTTTGTCAATATTCGTTGATTTACAAAAACAAAAAATACGTGTCCATTATTTTCTAATACTCTAACTGACGGACTAAATAGATTTGCAATTTATTGATGGTGGAAACAAGCCTATTGAAACAAAAGAAAAAGAAAATCACAGATATAATCCCGTAAGTACTTTAAATGTAGTGAAAAACCGTGAGTCTAAAACAGTGAATTGAATTCATATCCGTATTTTTTCGTAAAATGTTATTACATAGTTGATGGATACATTAATTTTGTCTAAAGTCCGGTCGCGGAGCACGAAGAATTTCGTACAATGACCTCTTTACCTACTGACAGTGGTCACAAACATTTTACTATTAAGTGTGGTTTACAAATGAAATATTTGAAGGAGAAAGAAAATTTACCAACTTATTAAATAAATTATTGTTATTATGTAAATTATTTATTTAGATGTTAATTAAGTATAACTTATAAAAATCGAGTTACAATTACTTATTCGACAGAAATAAAAATTACTTATGTCTGGATTTTTTGTCGTGACTCAAGGCCAACCAAAAAACCACATGCAAACAAGAACAAGCGTTTATCTGTGTTGCACAGATACTTGTTTACATGTGTCGAACGGACATTTTGCCCTCAATGATTTGTAGTAATCTACCTTCAAAATGTTTATAAAATCGACGTCCAATTTTTTGTAATACCCCAACTTTTTGTTCTTTTTAAGTAATAATATTCTCATGTAAGTGAATATTGTAATTCTTATGAGAATAATAATTGATCTTAAACCTCAAAAGGTTTACAATCCCTGAGGACGGCGGCCTTTGCATCTGTGCGAGCGATACACATAATATTTACGCGGGAGTGACAGAGACAGGTAATAACAGGTCATTGTACGGAATTCTTCCTGCTCCGCGACCGGACTGACAGGAATCCGAGAATATGCTGATTTAGTGAGTGGAAGTGACCGGTTTGGTCTGTACATTTGGTTGTTGATACTCACATATGGGTTGAGCGGCGTCCAGTTGGGGATGCGGCGGCACAGGTCGCGCATGATGCGGATGATGATGACGCACGACTGCAGCGTGGCCGCCCTAGCCTACACACACACACACGCTGTACTGTACTGCACGCCGCGCCGCCACACTCACCCTCCCAGTGCTGGCTACGGACTGCGGGCACGCAGCTCCCGCACACATATAGACCACAAGTAGCCACATGTTCATGGGAGTTCGCATTGACTCGATTTTAACATAAAATACTACTACTTTATAAGAATTTAAAAAAAATAAACATGTGACTAAAAAATACGTGCGCACTCCCGCATTGAAAACTATAAAAGTATAAAGATCGATTAAGTAGTGACTCGGGAGTAAGTAGCAAAGATAGTTCGAGTCAGTTATTAGGGTAGGCATAAGGCTAAGTACGTGTAGGGTGGAGTGCGCACACGTTTATAATGTCTGGCGATGTACCTGGAACCACTTGGCGTGCCGAAGGGCGGCCAACGCGTCCAAACACTTCTGCCGCGGTAGCACATCCTTGTCGTCTCGCTTTATGTCGCCACCGTCTAGCGACAACAACACAAAGGGTGTTTGACCATCAAAACATCGACAAAAACGGGGCAAACATGAGTAGCCCTAACAGTACAGTATCGGGACACTCGCGCTACGTCCGGGATGTCCGGGGTGAGACTTCACGACGTAGCGGCGAACATACAGACGGACATGCGTCGTGCGCTGATCGGTAAATAATCGTAACAGACAGTACAGAGAATCTACGGATCGTACAAAACGTGTCAGGTTATTTTAATTCGCAAAGGAGAGATATTGCGATTCACAACATTATTAGGCCTAGTAATCAATAGGGTATGATATAAAATCGTAAATAAACAAAATAATAAATATATAGGATTAGATATACAAGGAAATGTTTGCTCCGTTTCAGTAGAGTGATATACCCGTGCAGAGTCAACGCACGTGATATATCGTAAAAGATGATCAAAAATCCTTTTCTTCTCGCCGCATCTTACCTACTCACACCTAAAAATAAGCATTCAACACAGTGCCCGACGCGACAGGCGCCGGGCGGTAAACTTTGAACAAATTATCTTTTTTCATCACACAGAGATGTAAAACAAAAATACTCAGTAAAATACATAATACAAAGAATATAAAATATATGATACCATAATCTAGAATTGTAGATAGTTTGTTCTGAGCTGATCGGTCCTCCGTTCGGTGGAGTATAAAGTGACGATTTCGACTACCAATTTCCACTCGTCCGTCTTAGTATCGTCAGCGCGCTAAGTTTTGTCTAGAACATGTAAAGAGCCAGGAGCGATCAGAAGTGATAGTACAGAGGTGTGTGTGTGAAATTGGCGGCGTCGAACATCGCTGGTGTGATAGACGCGACTGACCTGCGGGCTCGCGCATCACGGCAGACGTCAGGCTCACCAGCACCGACACGCTGCCGTCCGACACGCACACCGCGCCCTCCGCCGGCAGCAGCTCCACCTTGTACTTGTGCTCCTCTGCGCCGGCCTGAGGGTACCACGACACGCGTGAGACACAGGTACACACACACACACACACACTACCGCGACCTCGCTCACCTTGACCTTGGCGAGGTGCGCGGGCAGGTCCTGCGCCACACGCTTGAGCAGCGTGACGGTGGGCCGGTCGTGGCACAGTACCACGAGGCGCACGGACCGGTCTCCCTTCAGCAGCAGCCCCTTGGCCAGCAGACCGACGCGCATCACGCCCTTCAGTGCGCGCACGGTCACCTCGCCGCCGGCCCCGCCCGACGTCTCGCCCTCCATCACGAACGAGAACCTGCAGGAGTACACGACCTATGACAATCTACATCGACGGAATACTTCATAAACGGCAAAATCATTATTGACAATAATTTATTCATGCAATGTTGAGTATCTATGGAATTGTTAAAATTAAAAAAGCCAAGAACTCGCGGATCTTTTTTCTTGCCTCGAGGTCAGCTGCACAAAACTGCGATCTCATGAAGTAAAACAACACTGTCCCCTTAACGCGGCAGCCCCGGTTGTAAATGCTTCGCAAGTTCTTAGCTTTACTACACTGATTATTATTATGACCTACACTACAACATGTAACTACGTGACACTACAAGTCAAACATCTTGTAACACAACTTGACGTTATAAATCATGTCTGACCGCAGTCTATCTACCTACGTAAACTACGTTCAACTAAAAGGTCTACGACATTTTGGCATGTGGTTAACTTACGCAGTATCCGTGTCAATCTCCATTGGTACATCCTTTTTTTGATTTCTATTCAATCTCCGTTTACAACTGTACAAAAGTGTACGCAAACATAACAAATGGGCAAACAAAAATATACTAAAAGTGCCAACTAAAATAAAAATGAGAACAACATACATTAACATTCCACACACAAGAAAATCATTTACTCACAATTGATTATCACGACCATCTTCCTTGCCTTCAGGTTTGTCTCCTTTCGGGTCATCAGCCTTAACAGCTTTGCCAGCACCCTGTTGAAAAGATTACAAAAAGTCAGCTTTGATAACATATACATATCATAAGATCATACTATTCTGTGGTCTTTAGAATATAGTCCTGCTGCTGTACGTCCGCAGGGTAGATGTGAATGTAGATATGTGTAGTACCTTAGGCTTGGTCTGGTCGGCGAGCGCGTCGGACAGCGACTTGAGTGCGCGCTCCGTGTGCGACACGCAGCGCTGTATGTCCTGCAGCTGTACGTCCGCAGGGTAGATGTGAATGTAGATATGTGTAGTACCTTAGGCTTGGTCTGGTCGGCGAGCGCGTCGGACAGCGACTTGAGTGCGCGCTCCGTGTGCGACACGCAGCGCTGTATGTCCTGCAGCTGTACGTCCGCAGGGTAGATGTGAATGTAGATATGTGTAGTACCTTAGGCTTGGTCTGGTCGGCGAGCGCGTCGGACAGCGACTTGAGTGCGCGCTCCGTGTGCGACACGCAGCGCTGTATGTCCTGCAGCTGTACGTCCGCAGGGTAGATGTGAATGTAGATATGTGTAGTACCTTAGGCTTGGTCTGGTCGGCGAGCGCGTCGGACAGCGACTTGAGTGCGCGCTCCGTGTGCGACACGCAGCGCTGTATGTCCTGCAGCTGTACGTCCGCAGGGTAGATGTGAATGTAGATATGTGTAGTACCTTAGGCTTGGTCTGGTCGGCGAGCGCGTCGGACAGCGACTTGAGTGCGCGCTCCGTGTGCGACACGCAGCGCTGTATGTCCTGCAGCTGTACGTCCGCAGGGTAGATGTGAATGTAGATATGTGTAGTACCTTAGGCTTGGTCTGGTCGGCGAGCGCGTCGGACAGCGACTTGAGTGCGCGCTCCGTGTGCGACACGCAGCGCTGTATGTCCTGCAGCTGTACGTCCGCAGGGTAGATGTGAATGTAGATATGTGTAGTACCTTAGGCTTGGTCTGGTCGGCGAGCGCGTCGGACAGCGACTTGAGTGCGCGCTCCGTGTGCGACACGCAGCGCTGTATGTCCTGCAGCTGTACGTCCGCAGGGTAGATGTGAATGTAGATATGTGTAGTACCTTAGGCTTGGTCTGGTCGGCGAGCGCGTCGGACAGCGACTTGAGTGCGCGCTCCGTGTGCGACACGCAGCGCTGTATGTCCTGCAGCTGTACGTCCGCAGGGTAGATGTGAATGTAGATATGTGTAGTACCTTAGGCTTGGTCTGGTCGGCGAGCGCGTCGGACAGCGACTTGAGTGCGCGCTCCGTGTGCGACACGCAGCGCTGTATGTCCTGCAGCTGTACGTCCGCAGGGTAGATGTGAATGTAGATATGTGTAGTACCTTAGGCTTGGTCTGGTCGGCGAGCGCGTCGGACAGCGACTTGAGTGCGCGCTCCGTGTGCGACACGCAGCGCTGTATGTCCTGCAGCTGTACGTCCGCAGGGTAGATGTGAATGTAGATATGTGTAGTACCTTAGGCTTGGTCTGGTCGGCGAGCGCGTCGGACAGCGACTTGAGTGCGCGCTCCGTGTGCGACACGCAGCGCTGTATGTCCTGCAGCTGTACGTCCGCAGGGTAGATGTGAATGTAGATATGTGTAGTACCTTAGGCTTGGTCTGGTCGGCGAGCGCGTCGGACAGCGACTTGAGTGCGCGCTCCGTGTGCGACACGCAGCGCTGTATGTCCTGCAGCTGTACGTCCGCAGGGTAGATGTGAATGTAGATATGTGTAGTACCTTAGGCTTGGTCTGGTCGGCGAGCGCGTCGGACAGCGACTTGAGTGCGCGCTCCGTGTGCGACACGCAGCGCTGTATGTCCTGCAGCTGTACGTCCGCAGGGTAGATGTGAATGTAGATATGTGTAGTACCTTAGGCTTGGTCTGGTCGGCGAGCGCGTCGGACAGCGACTTGAGTGCGCGCTCCGTGTGCGACACGCAGCGCTGTATGTCCTGCAGCTGTACGTCCGCAGGGTAGATGTGAATGTAGATATGTGTAGTACCTTAGGCTTGGTCTGGTCGGCGAGCGCGTCGGACAGCGACTTGAGTGCGCGCTCCGTGTGCGACACGCAGCGCTGTATGTCCTGCAGCTGTACGTCCGCAGGGTAGATGTGAATGTAGATATGTGTAGTACCTTAGGCTTGGTCTGGTCGGCGAGCGCGTCGGACAGCGACTTGAGTGCGCGCTCCGTGTGCGACACGCAGCGCTGTATGTCCTGCAGCTGTACGTCCGCAGGGTAGATGTGAATGTAGATATGTGTAGTACCTTAGGCTTGGTCTGGTCGGCGAGCGCGTCGGACAGCGACTTGAGTGCGCGCTCCGTGTGCGACACGCAGCGCTGTATGTCCTGCAGCTGTACGTCCGCAGGGTAGATGTCCGCATGCTTGGCCAGCACGTGTCGGTCGTCCGACGTCTCGGGGCGCCGCCCCACCGGTCCGTACGGGATGCTCATGCCCTGCACACGAAAACGACACGTTACACTTCTAGTATTAATGTTTCCTCACGACTGTCGAATACCAATGCTTGGCATCATCATTCCTCTACCATTATACAGACTTCCTTTTATGTATGTACTAATTTCTTATTTTATCCAATCGCGTTACGCCACACATCCCCCTTATTATTCTCATCTCTGTCACATATAACAGCCTTTCATTCATACCTTTTGTGGCCCAACACCAGTGATTAGCATATAAACCTAAAATGATCCCACAACTGGAACAATGGCCAATAAAGGTCATCAGCACACTCAGTTGTACCTTATCATGCCAAATTTGATTGACCCAACGTATATTTAGAATACCTCACTACTTCTTTATTTTATTTTATTTATTTAAGGAAAAACAAACAGTAGCACAATAAGAATTCGTAAAAAAAAAAAAATTTTAACCATTACAATCTAAAACCATTATGCTACCCACATCGTTCTCCACAGATTACAATTAAAAGTTTTTTAAACTAGCTAATTACAACACAGAAACAATACATAAATTATATACAACGGTCATTCTCCTGGAACGATTATTAAGATTTTTAAATGTAGGTACTTGATTAGACACATAAAAGAAAAAAAAAAGAAAAATTGTGTGCATATTTAACATTACATTATTATACCTATATCTAATAATTATATGTTATTAAGTTGCTGGTCCTTTAGGGTTGCTCGGATTTGTTTCCTAAATGCATTTTTAGTTAGAAAAAGAATATCGATTGAATGAAATTCATTGTTGTATGTTTCAAATAAACGATGCAGTGGTGATCGAGAGCCAGCGTTGGATTTACAAAGGCTAGTAGCAAATAGACGTCGAGTGCGAATCTCACGTACATGAACTGTTCGAGGTTCTTAGCGTGTCATTGGCAATCTAAAATTGTGTCAGCCCAGAACTGAGCCATTAATTAATCTCCACCTGAGCAGATGTGGGCAAGTAACTGAGCGGTGTGCTTTTCACAAATTAGATAGTATGTAGTAACTGACATGATGATGGTGATGCATGGGCGGCGGCACAGGTCCGCGGCCCCACCAGGGCTCCATGCCGCCATCCCAGTACATGCGCTCCTCCTCTTCCATACCCTGCAGAATAACGGTATAATATCAACTCGCCGCCTACCATCACTTCATTGCTGTATAGTAGACAGTAGCACTAATTATGTTTATGTCACCGTAAAATTGTCAAACACGTTATATTGTAATCGCTCTAGCGGTATTGTAAACTCTCAAAATATTGTCAAACGAACATACTGCTTACAATAAAACGCATTATTTTTCGTGAAATCATGCGATGGTAGCCAACTCACGCGGTGTGGAGGGAAGGAGGGGTCCCCCTTGCCCAGTGTGGTACCACTCTCATGAAAAGATAATGTACCATTCCTGAGAAATACCGATTAATATAACCTAACCTTAAAACACTTTATATTCCCCTAAAAAGCGTAGTCAACGGCCCCTAGTTTCGAGTGCATGGTTTAAAGGAACCTAACCTAGGTTAATAACGGGGGGTGCCCCAAGTCCCGATTATGGGGGCAGAGATACTTCCGTATGTTCAGTTGACAATATTTCGAGAGTTTACAATATCGCTAGAGAGAAACACGTTATATAACGTGTTTGACAATTTTACCGTGACATATACATTTATCCAAATTCAAAGCAATTTTTTCGTGAAATGACGATTGTAACTAAGAGATACACCACAACATAAAATTACATAAATCACTGGCAAATTAGTGCTAATGTCTGTATGGTAACATCAACACGAATCCCAAGCAACATTTACAGCAGCAAAGCTTGTAGTGTTTTAAAAACATGCGATACCTACACTACAAGCATTGCTGTCACTTCAACACAACTAACATAATTGACAAGACTAAGTACAGTAAACCCAGCCGTAAACAAGCCATATCGCATTTTAGACAAAGTTCTGTTTTATAAAGCTCAATGTCCATATTTACGACCAGATAATACGGAATCTACACACTTGAAGGTTTTAAGTAGTACAATTCAGCTTTATAGTTGAAAAACAAGAACTGTAGCTACGTCATGCACAACCAGAGACGTCTGACAAAACATGTAAAGCACATTAACGTATGTATACGTACATCATGCATGCGTCGTCGCGCCCACATCTCGTCACGTACCATCATACGCTGCGCCTTAGCCTCGGCGAGCTTGCGCTGGTGCATCGACGGCTTCACCTTCACCTCCAGGTCCGGCTGTACCTGCGCGACAATCAGGGTTTGCTGTCATTACACTGAGTTTATCAGATTTTTTGTGCTTGCAAAGTGGTACTATATCCTCATAAGCAAGTTGTAATCATTTGACGCGCGGATCTCTTGGCGATCGCGAGCGACCACCAGGCTCACGCGCGCCTCAAACCTTTTACTAAATAATCATTGGAAATTAGACCTGACCTAACCAAACAACGCGTTGCATTGGTTTGATTTTAATTTAATAACGACACATCTCGGAAGCTGCCGAAATGTCCATGTTCTATATACTTCTGCTTGCAGACCTAACACTTACTAACAACTTAGAGCGATTTCTACTAACATACCTTCTTCTTGTACTGCAGACGATGGCGACGGCCCTTCATATGCATCTCCTTGGCGTTGGGGTCGTTGAACTTGCAGTCGCACAGCTTGCAGTTGAAGCTGAGCGCCTTGCCGTCGTCGCCGCGGATCTCCTCGATGTAGTCCTGCCCCACAGGCTGCACCTCGGGCTCATTTTCACCGTCCTCATCTTTGTCCTCGCCGTCCTTGTCTTTCTCTCCTTGGGCAGGATTTGGATCTTTGGTTGATGTACCCGCGACTGTACTGAGCCCGCCGGACGCTACAAATGCGATCTTCGGCGTCCCCGCCACCGTCTTTTTGGCTGATAGATCGGAAAAGTCAAATTTTCTCTTGTTACTCATTAGCCAAGAGTTTGTTTGATTGTTGATTTGTTTTGACAAGAATCTTTTTTGAGCCTTTTCTACATGTATTGTTATTTATCATTCTATTTTTGGTTCTGTCTTATTTTTTGATCATTATCATTGCGTACGTTCATAAAAAAGGCCCATAAACACACTCCACATATCTGTACTGGGTGCCGAAATTGTTAACGCTGAGAAAATTTGACTATTTGCAATACTTAACTGCCAAGTAGACGCGCGCTTTATACAGATATGGCGTTGTGACGATGCGGGTGTCAGCACAGATGCGGGGCATCGGCAAATATGTTCTCCGTACAATTGATGAAGTACTTGGAGAGCATATCTGATACACAATATTTAAAGTTTCTACAGCAGCAGAGACAAACTCAACTGAATGACAGTTGGTCATCATGTAATAGAGAGAAGGATTTCATCTACTTGTACTGGGAAAAATATGAAATAATTATTCCAATAAGTCTGCTTCCAAATAAGTACATTAAAACTGTGAAACAACTATACATGAAAGTAAAGAAGTCAGATAAGTTTAATTTTAGTTACTCAACTAAATATTGAAACAACAAGAGAACTCGAACATTAGGTGAGTGGATAATAACTGTCTTACTGCATATTCTATTTCATTATAGATTAGGCAAAACAGAAACAGTAAGAGATTAAGTGTCTATAACACTCATATGGAAAGCAAGCTTTTAAAAAATATATATTTTAGGACTCTACTAAAATATATATTTTTTGCAGTACAGACTGTAAACCTATTTAGCTACAAAAGGACTAATGCACGATGCCCTTTGAATATCAAAATTGTGATTCGAGTGGTGTCGTGATGTCGTCGAACATACCTTGTCCGATCTTGGTGGGCTCGGTGGACGGGATGGGCTTGCCCAGCATGGTGTGCAGCTTGACGACCTTCTGGTGCTTGATGCCGCGCACGTGCGCCGCGTACGCGTCGGCGCCGGTGCACGTGACGTCACACAGCTCGCAGCGCAGCGCCCCGCCGCCCGCGCCTCGCCCGGCGGCCGCGTGCGCGCCGGCCGCGGCCAGCTTCACGGCCGCCTCCTTCTTCTTGTGCTTCTGGCCCTCCAAGTGCTCCTTGTACGTCTGTACAAAATACAACCATATTAGACATGGGCGCCGCCGCCGCCGCCCCCATTCGCCGCTCGGCGTGAGTTCGGCTCGTACAACGTCATTTTGTTTGAGTTTTACCACGTTAGGTATTACGTTAAGAATACACGTTAAGAATCCCCGAAAGGGATCCGGCTGCCTAAAGCAACGACTGGACCTGGCAACGTATAACACGCGTACGGACGAGAAGATAGCGGAACTCGAGGAGGGATTGAGCAGGCTGCGATGGAGTATTGTGGGGTTATCTGAAGTCCGAAGAGAGGGGGGAGGACACGATAATCCTGAAATCCGGCAACCTAATTTATTTCCGAGAGAGTGACCGGCAATCCCAGGGTGGTGTGGGGTTTATCGTCCACAAGTCCCTTGTGAACAACGTGGTGAAGATCGAGTGTTTCGACCAGGGTGGCGTACCTTATACTCAGAATATCCTCAAGATATTCGCTGAAGGTCATACAGGTCTATGCCCCAACCTCGGCACACCCCGACGACGAAGTGGAGACCATGTATGAGGATATCTCTACAGCCATGCATGATTTCAAAACTCACTTCACCATTGTCGTGGGGGACTTCAACGCAAAACTGGGCAAACGAGATGGGGATAAGCTGCAGATGGGGCAATTTGGAGTTGGACGTCGGAATCAACGGGGCCACCAACTGGCTAGCTTGATAGAGAAGGAGGGCCTCTATATGATGAACTCCTTCTTCAAAAAGCGTGAGCTGTGGAAGTGGACCTGTCAGAGCCCCGATGGTGCATCAAAAAACGAGATTGACTTCATCATGTCAACCAAGAAGCAAATGTTAACGATGTCTCTGTGAACAATTCGGTAAAAACCGGGAGCGATCACCGCATGGTAAGAGGCACATTGAACATCAATATCAAGCTAGAAAGGTCTCGACTGATGAAATCTACGCTCCGTCCAGCACAGATCCAAATCCATAACCCCGAGAGCTTTCAGCTTGAACTCAGAATCGTTTCGAGTACCTAGGAAGGACGAATACAACGATGGGTTCGTGGAAACTGTCCATACGGCCGGGTCAAGTTCTTCAAGACACGTCAGATCAGAAAAAGAGGTTCTCTGATCAAACTCTCAAGCTCATGAAGGAGCGGCGAGAGATGATCCTGCAGTCTTCAGACGAGGCGTTGAAATACCGGCAGCTCAAACCTATCCTGCAGCAAGGTGTGAGACAGGTAGACGTCATATCTCCGAAACTTTTCACCGCATGCATTGGAGGATGTCTTCAAGGTTCAGGACTGGAGAGGGCTAGGCATCAACGTAAATGGCGAGTACATCACTCATCTTCGGTTTGCCGACGATGTAGTGGTCATGGCCGAGACCATGGAAGAAAAATTAAAGCCCTTCTTTTGTTTTCGAATTATAAAGCGAGTTTTTTCTTAGTGATATTCTGTAGTTTAATTTTTAACGCCTCCTTCAAACTCCGCCACGCCGCCGCCGGACTAAATTCAGCAGCACGCCGCCGTCGTCAAATTTGGGGGCGGCGCCCATGTCTAAACCATATATGACCCACGTCTTGTTTTTCTCCAATACAGAGTGAAGAAATAACTCTATCGCCCTTTTCGACATTTTACTGATCTCTGTTAATACAGGGCAAAGTCCTTAAGGCATTTATTTTAAAGATCTCGAAAAGTTACATTGTTAAACCGATCAACTCCATAGCTTACACCTAGCTGCTTTATTACTTACGACACCTCAAAATAATTAAGGACATATTTGATGCATACAGTCACAGACACATAATTAAAAGTATCATGAACGTGTTCCTGCTACTAATAGTATTAAGGCACGCGAAACTGACACGATCTCATCAATTACTCGAGTTATATCAGGTAAATAACTGACACGCTACAAAGAATCGCGTCTAATTGGACAGTAACAATAATTAACCGGTTTTCAGATAGCCAGGGTCTTTGGCTATCTGAAATGAGGGATTTTGGATGCAAATTGGATGAACAGTGGTTGATGAAAAAAAGCATTACAACGAATAAATGCACATTTAAAATTATCGTTTAGAGATGAATATTAGCGCCTGTATACGATGGTTTACTTTTGTCTTACTAGTTCATAGTAAGTAAGACTTATACTTTTCGTTTTTTGTAGATAACCCAAGAAATTCTACTTACAAAACCAAGTCTGAAATTGTTAAACAGTGATTATGTTACCTGTTCATTAGGCGGTAGAAACTACCACTTAGTGAAAGTCATACTATAAAATCCTTCAAAAATCAACTTTTATTTAATTTGCTCACATGACTTCAGAGATTTCACAGAGACAGAGATTTC
Organism: Xestia ashworthii; assembly: GCA_950022955.1. Taxonomy (NCBI): domain Eukaryota; kingdom Metazoa; phylum Arthropoda; class Insecta; order Lepidoptera; family Noctuidae; genus Xestia; species Xestia ashworthii. The sequence goes on along the minus strand of OX465565.1, from coordinate 1,242,022 downwards.
AATTCATTCCATTAAATTAATGAAAGCATATTATTTGATTACCAAGATTCAAAGTATTATGTTCATGACATATTGACCTTGAGTCAAAAATATTTCTTAAAAACTTCTATTAATAAAATGTCAACAACCTTGACTGATGAATCTATTTTCAACCAAACCAACAGTTTGTTGAAATAAAGATCTTTGCTTGCTTCACTGAAGTAACATATTCATGAGCGTAACAAAGAATTCCTGTCGTGATGTTCAAAAGCAGGCTTTATTGAGCAGGACTGCGGGACTATTCGAAAGAGATATCGTGGCCCCGGAACATAAAGGGCGAGGAAGGAACATGGATGGGTTTTGGTCAGTAAAAGTCTGACACTTCCTCCCGCTCCGCCCCAAAGTGGGAGAATCATTTGATGATTTCCCCGGAAAAAAGGCTTTATTGAGAAAATTTCCACTTCCGCTTTATGAAAAGAATTACAAAACTTGCCGGAAGACTTACCAAATCTTACAAAGACACATGAGGGTTTTTGAAAGCGCGTATACGCGCGGCTTTTGCCTTACGTGCAACTCGTTCGAGCGTTGACGTGCCTAAATGCTCGTATTAGCGTAAGCCGTGAGGCGAATCAGGAATAAGCGTGTGTACGCGCGTCCGGTTTTTAACTGTAAAATGTGATCGACGCGCTACGAAATACGCCGAAACCGCTCTAACTGAAACTTAACTTGTCAGTCGGAATCCAATCCTCGCTAATTGATGTTAACCTTTGTTATTGAGACCTAAAAATCAACTGAATTGCTAGAACATAATGTGAAATCAACTAATAGGTAGTTGTATTCGTCGTATGTAGAAGGCATTTATTTACCTGCGGGCCCGCGCAAGAGATGCGGCACACGTCGCAGTAGTGCAGTTGTTGCGCCTTGGGCGGAGGCTTGGGTCGGCGAGTCTGACCCGCGCCAACTCCCGTCTTGTTGTAGTTCTTCCAGCTGCTACTACTTATCCAACACAAAAATAATAAATGTTAAAAACATTTCATCATTGGGGTAAACAGCTTGTAAGTTTTACTGGTTACTAGGCCACAGCCGCCAGTGTCTCCACTTGTCATCCAAAGTGACGACGGTCGCAAGACAAGGTCCTCTCATAAAACTCTGATAATTCTCCACTTAACAAAACTTATCATCGTATATTGGTGTTAGGAGACTCCTGAGACCATGTTTCTTTAAAAATATTAAAGATTTTGTATACTTACGTTCCACCAGTGGTCTTGTTCTGCTGAGCCACATACATAGTAGCTGCGTTGTAGAGAGCTGTGTCATATGCAGTGTTGCCTCTGTTGGCTGGCTCTGTGGGGGCGCACTAATGTGTGAGTATTGTGAAAAAAACTGGTACATACTATAATCACACACTCAAACATTCATTGAAAAAGATAAAAATTTAAAAAGATTTCAGCAATAGCAGTGAGAATTTGAAAATAGCCAATAAAAGAAAATCGAATCAAATATTGCGTATTCAGTACGCTCTCTGCGTCAATGTGTTTTCATAAATTTAATTTACTGAGATTGCACAACTAGGCTGGGCTGATCCCAAAAAAATGCAATTTTCCTCCTACTTCATAAATATTGCTCAGTGGGCGATGGCGTGGGAGTGCAGTGAAACTGTAACGCATGCATATAAATTATTCTGTATATTTATCACAGATATTTCTTTATGTACTACATTCCGCAAGTCCGCGATATCGCCTTCTAAAAATTAGATTAAAGCCCATCAAATATAAACATATTTGATGGGCTTTAATCTAATTAAAGCAATTGTCAAACGACAATTAGCAAAAAAAAGTGAGAAGACAGATTAGAAGATTGGGCCAACTGTGTTGGCTAATCAAACTGAAATGTTTTCATGCAAAGACTTAGCAACTCTGTACTCTCATGCCTTATACTTTATTCGCCTTGTGTCGAAAAGACAAGTTATTGAGCTCCATTCTAAACACTTATTTACTAGACATAACATGACACAGCCATTTTACTACTCTACAAAATTGATGATGGATAACAATGAAAGCATCTTAGTAAATTGTCTTTTTCACACTTAAAGGCTGAGGACACAAAGTGATAAGCAAATGGAATGAGGTGTGAATGATCACTACTTCTGCAATAACTTGCGTATATTACCATGACAATACTTTATTAGATCAATGTGTTAACGTCTTATGATAGTTAGCACTCCATTTGTTTACTGCTCCATGGTTCAAATACACAAAAAGTACAGTACGCGACAGCGAGGGAGTGCGGTTAAAATAATGAAAGGAGGAGAAGAAATATTAGTCTTTTTTTTCCTGTGTATGATATTTAACTTTTTAATTGACATTTTTTGCATGTTCTAGTATAAGTAATGAATAAAACCGCAGTCCCAAGGTGTCGCGTAGTACGAAGAGTACAATACCTATGTTGACGTGTATATACTGACGTTTGGCGGGCTGCGCGGGCGTGGCGGAGTAGGCCTGCGTGGGGTAGGACGTGGCGGCTGTGGTGGCGGTGTATACGCCCCCGTACGCCGCTTTGGCGCCGCCGCCCTGTCCGCGGGCGCCGCCCTGGTACATCGAGTTCGACTTCAAACAGACATAAAACTCTTTAAAGCATGAAACTCAATAAAAATAATTGTTTATACAAAATAGATTAGCCTTCACTGTAATATGTAACACGGGGTATGTTCGTTATTACTCTGAAGGTTATAAATAGATGAAAAACCAAATGGTAACTAAAGCACGGTCTCTCTCTATTGGTGTGCAACAAAATTTTGGTATGTCATCCATTTGCGATTATCGAGGTAAAAGATAGAAACCTTCTGTAACCAAAGTGTCAACAGTTAACATTAAACTATGTTAACACCACCAGCCAGCACAGCTCCGTCGATGTATGTATGCGGCTGAGTTCTGGTTGAAGCTAATTTAATTAATATGTGAATTATAGACACTAGGAAGTAGAAATTCTATGTTAACCATAGACACATTGGTTACAGAAAACAGTACTGAGACTGTTGTATTAATTGTAGTTGACCAATGTGTTACTGAATATTCAAAGGGGCAAAGCAATATATGAGGTATACCTTGAAACTAATTGGATATATTTTCGGGGACAGGCTCTATGTCACTTATACCTTTGAAGGCAAACTTATAGCAGCATACACATTATGTAGAAGATTACTTCAGGAATAGAATACTAACGGATTTTTAGGGACATGGTGGTACATAATGTAGGTACTTGACTTTGCGATCAAAAAGATAGTAGGTACTAGGATGGGTTTCGTCATAGTATAAAAAAAGACTAGTAGGATATCTTCATATAAACGCACCGCGCGCGGCTTGTATGTGTGCGTCATACTATCTTTACGTCGCCGCACGCACACTAACAAAATCTCGACCCGTGTCTTACTGCCGCCAGTCGAGGCTTGCACACCGCACAAAGTTCGCGCGTCACGGCTTATAAGGTATACGTAAATAAATTAAAAATGGGTGATTATCGCAGGAGAACCTATTGCTGTGTGTATGGGTGTCTAAAAAATAACAGGATAGGTTAGCATGTCGCTTATTCTAGCATATCATTTATTATTGATGTATTAGTCTTCTATTAGACAGACGAAGTAGGTAGGCAGGTCTACTTTCCCACTAAAATATTAGGTACCTACTTGATCTGACAATAGATTCTATGACTTTGTTTACGTTGAGTTATGCCGATTTCTCAGTATTTTAGGTAGGTATAGTAACTAAATCCCTACTTAAAGTTATAAAATACGTAATTTAAAATGATTGACGAATAGGGTAGACGACAAAAGAAATCTAATTAAGTAGTCCGTCAGTTAGATTATTAACAAATAGGTATTTAACCCCTATTTTTTCTTTTGTTACACAAACCAAAATTTACGAACGTGACGCCTTAGTATAATTTTGAATGAGTTCTGACGTCACGAGCTCCCACTCCCGAGTTTTGCTGCGTTTTATCTTAGTAGGTATTGACCATTCGATTTACAAAACCACAAAAGTGCCGTGTCCATTATTTTCCAATACTTACTGACGGTGTCGGCGACGAGACTCTTTCTCCACACCAGGGTGCAAGCAATGGTGCAAGTAATGGCCATACGTAAAAGGCATCGTGAGTCGTTTTAGTTTTGAATCAAAATTTTGTGTTTTGAAAACTTGTGAAAATAATTTTATGTCGTAAATAAGTATTTTATTCTTTGATCAATAATAGTACTAGATTAAGGATCAGGAACAAAATTACGTCGCTCAAGTGGCCACGTTTGCACACACGCAAACATCTACATTTCATAGCAAAAAGTTTAATAATATGAACAACCTACAGTTTAATGTAAACCTTAATTCTTAAACGTAAAGTTTAATTACCATTGCAAAATATGTTGATTTAAGTCCTTTCACCGAAGAAAGGATTAAAAGAACAAATTTAAAATGTTGCTTGAAAATAAAAAGTCATCAGTACAAAAATATTTATTCTAAAATGAATCTTAAGTCTGAGTCCTTAGGTTAAAAACATTTTGTTTACAATGTCGTGCTTATTCTATTGTGGAACTAAACGTAATTTTTGGTATGACATTTCAATATTTAGAACACAGTAAGTATTGAAAGACGTAGAGTTGCAGAATATATGTTTTTAGTTTCGTATGTATGGTAGCAAATATTTCTGATCGATTCAAAAAGGTAAAAAAATACTGTTTTACATTGCCGCTATTACAACGAATAGGTAATAAAAAAACTTAATAAAGTTAAAAAAAATAAAGGGAATCAAGAAACGTGTTTTCGGCGTATTCTTCATACAAAAGTATCTGAAATAGTAATCTAGGTAAGTTAATTAATAACATTATAAGGGTTGCATATTTTTTTCCTATTTCTTTCGAGATAATAGATATCCATTCTGCACAACGAAATGGGTCACTAGAAAAACGATAAATAAAAATAACAACACTACTCCATGCGTTCCCTGTTCAAGAACTGTCAATGTTTGATACAATTGTTGGTGCGTTGTAGCAAACATTGGCCAAACAATTATAATATTAGCTGTTTGAATTTATTAACTATTTAATTGTTTTTATTTTATGAAAAACACATAATGAAATAAACTTACCAAAAAAAAAAATTTGTTCCAAAACCTAGCGGATAAGGTGGTATTTTTACACAGTTTTTGAACTCGCACTGCAGCATTTTGACGTCTTAATGTTGGCTATGCTTGGACCATACTAATTTGAAATAAGACCACAAAAGTATTTGTGGTCTTATTTTCCGTTTAGGGCCGTTTTTGAAGCGCTAATCGGGAATCTAGTACTATTATTGATCGAAGATTTTATTGATGGTATCTTATTGGAATCTTCATAGTATTATGATGAATTAGCATCATCACAATTTTCAAGTCCAATAAGACCAAGAAAAATGTAATTTAAAGTTTTGTGTCAAATATTTACGTAACTTGAAAAGGTGATTTTTTGTTAATTAAGATATGGCGTTGAAATTAGTGTAAAAACGTTGGACTTGGCTTATAACCGATATCCATGCAAAAATCATGTAAATCGGTCTAGTAGTTTATGAAATATAAGGTAAAACAAATAGTGAACACTGTGTTCATCGTAAATTTCACACTCTTTGTTGTAGAATATTTTTTTTTATATTAGACATACTTAGTTTTTTGGTGGTTTTACGATGTTTTTTTATATATTTTAGTCACTTTACTCCACTTTTTATGATAGATACCTAATGTGGGTATATTATTCAATCCATTCATCAGAACAATGTTTTGAATGCGTTACATTGCGTTACAATCGTTTGAAAGATATACAAATCCAAAATGTCCCCCCTCTAAATTTTAAAATAAGAGAGTAAAAAAAAATATGCTGTAGATCTCAATGAAAACCAGACAACACATTTCTAGGCACTGAATTTAAATTTAGCTAAAAGTGACAACCCTGAGACAGGCAAGTACGGTAGGTAATTATAACGCGGATTGAGCTGTAGATGCACTACTTCTCCTGTTTATACTATGGTTTCGTATATCAATTAGCACAAAACACACCAATTAAACTTGATATTCGGCTTCGTCATATGAATCGACAATTGATTCGTGCTACGAACAAACAACAGCATAGCTTGGCCTAGTAACAACATAATCTATCAGCTATGTGTATATAAGTTTATGGGCAAAACTTTACGAGTCATGAATAAGTTATTTTAATATTAAACAAAGCTTCAAATGAAAAGGTAGGTGAAATAAGAAACAAGAATGTCAAATTATTTACAAAATATACCGAGAACCTATGAATAAAATGAATGTGGTTCACCTATTCTAAATTAATCACTGTAATTATATCAAGAATATTTTTTAATATAAAATATTAAAAAATATTGAGAGAAACAGGAACTGGCAATCATTCAATATCAACAAACATTTTTTCAAGATTTATCTTGAGAAAATCGTTGATGACTTCCAGATCAACAAATTCAGTAGATAAAATTAAGACCTAGTTTCACCATACCATGTTAGTTAGTTTAATCTCCTGTTAAAATGTTAACGGGGCATTAGGAGTAGCGAGTGTTTCACCATGCGCTAATCCATGATTAAATGTCTAAGGTCCGTGTTCACCGAAAAGATAACAGTCGGATTATCTAAAAACAGCTGTCACTGTGACATTTTCCCATACAAAAATGTGTTTTAAACAGCTGTTTTTAGATAATCAGAGCGTCATCTTTTTGGTGAACATGGACCTAAATCAGGCATTAAATTTAATTGCTGCCATAGGGGTCCGTTAACTTACTAACAGGCATTTAGTCAGTTGTCAAAAACATCGAAATGGAAGCAGCGTACGACTATATTATCGAAGATCAAAGATATTTGGAAATTTATAAAGAACGGCGGCACTATTTTGAAGAATACGAACTCCTCAGCTAAAATTCTCCATCCCTCATTTTTTGCTGCAGTTGTAGCAGCATCAGGTTTTTTTATTTTCAACTATTTTGCAATTAGTTATTAAAATTTCTTTCTCATTTGTATCGTGCCGCCGGGCATGTGTGGATGCGCCATTAGAAAAACAAAATTTGAAAATGTGAATGACATATGTACCGACAAAGTAAAATGTTGCAAGAACACACTCAAATCAAACTGTATTACACTACTATTACACAACTGACATTATAATTTAGTTGTATTATTTAACACGAGTCTTTATTATACGGCTAACTAAAATGATGCATTGTCAGTGAATATTGACATGCGGCATTGAGACTTTTTATTTTGGTTGGTTTTGACAACTGACCGATCTATGAGTGAAGAATACCTGATTCGTTCACTTAAGACCGGGTTTAGTAATGTGGTGTTATTTTTTTCTGGTGGAACGTAAATACCAATAACATCGACATTTATTTTAATGGCTGATTAACTAATGTCCGATTATGAACAGGTTGGTGAAATTAGCCCTAAATCTGATGGATGAAATTTGTTTTATGGAATATTTGATTATTGAGAATATTTAGTATCAAATTGAATAGCGGTGAGTTAGCTTTTTATGTTAATGTAACAGGTGCTATAATAGTATCATCTTCATTGACCTCAAATTGTTGTTCTCTTTCATTTGTGGAACAAACTATTCAGGCTTTTAAAAAGGTTGATCTATAATATCTAAATTGTTACTATTATAAATAAAAATATTGTATTGAAATTATTGAGGGCTAAATTCTAGTGCTTTTACTTAATTCACTACTGCCCATTTCGCTATCACTAAGCCATACCTAAATTAATGCCTAAATACCATTGCATTGTCGGAATTTTAACTGTCGAGCATAAAAATCCAACAATCCATTTTTTTTGTATCCAGTTATGTGTCATCTAGGATCAAAGCGGGCATACAATTATTAAAGGCGGTTTCAGATTAGCGTATTTTCGTCGCGAATAAGCTCGTTTTTGGACGAGCGCATTGTTCGTTACAAACTCATACGCGCTAAAATACGCAAGTCTGAAACCGCTCTAAAATGTGAAAGACGTTCGTAGTAGGAAGCTAGTATTGGCAGGCCATTAATATAGCCATATTTTGTCTGAGTTCAACAACATTAAAACAGCTTATGCCTTTACTTGTTGGAAGGGAGACCATTCCATTCAATACACAGTTCCAGTAACCATACACAAATAACATTTGAGCAGTTGGAAGCCCAAAAGTCTAACAATCAGTCTAACCTTATAATGCCAATGTCCCTCAGTAACTGGGTAGCTCAGGTTAGATATTATTTAGACGGTTTAGACCCGTGCATAATTCGGAAAAGGCTAGCCTGATGGTTAGTCAACCACATTATTAAATGATGATTGTCACTCACTGGCCGTCTGAAGGGTATTTCCGTTGCAATCGACCGCTGAGTATGATGTGGTGTGATCATCTGCATGTATGGATGTGTTGTCAGGACAGACATGGTCAGAAATTCCCAAATTGAGAAGAAGAATGACAGAGATATTAAAAAAGGACAAAGGCTTTAACAGCGAGACACATGACATGCTTTGAACATAACAAAATACACTGCTGCTTGTGTCATACCATGCACAAGGTAAAAGACTTCCATAGTCAGCGTAATGGGTAAAGAACTTCACGAAACATAAAATACATGCAACACATTTACTTGCACAGTCAACTAAGAATGCTTTTGACAAAGTACGAAACGAAAACAGCTACAGACTCCTAACAATTATTTTGGTTTTTGAGTAAAAGTGGCCAATGTTTCAGATACACATAACTACAGAGTACAAAATAACTACAACTGCTACAAGCTTTGTAAATAATAAAGCACTGACCAGTCTATGGACAATTTGTCTACACACAATTTGTCACATTAATGGATGTCACCCAATGGATAAAAATCAAAGCTGCATAACCAATAGCCAACCAGGACAGTTCATTTATTAGTCCAGCAGAAACATAGTCCATTGTCTGCTCAGTGCTGAAGAATCAATCAAAATTGGTATTATGACTTATGCCAACATTAGGGAATAGTGAATCTTTAGTGGTCTGCACTGATATAAAAAGGGCAACAATGTGTATACAGTCAAGGAAATAATGTTTAGTGAAAAGAATAACTTCATCATCATCATCAGTCTACAACAGTCCACAGCTGGACCTCTCCAATCACACACCACTTGAGTTTCTTTAATAAGGATGGTGGATTTTATATTTCCAATCCACAAATTCTTTCAGTTATACATATGAAATGCTTGACTTCGTAAGATTGATAAAGAATTTGCTCAGGAAATCATGAGAGGACTGCTAACTGTCCACTGAAAACACAGCAACTTTAATGTCAAAGTAATGGAAGTTACTGTTTCTTATTATTTATTTCCCTGACTGTACATGGGTAGTCACAACACCCACAACACATCAAATAATCAACTCACCTGAGCGTAAGTAGCTGGTGTAGAATAAGCTGGTTTGGCGGCGGTAGCGTCGTAGGTGGGCTGTGGCTGTGGCGGGGCCGCTGTAGGGTATGCCGCAGCAGCCTGCTGGTAGTACGCAGACTTGCTCGCGTCGTAGGCCGACGCCGCCGCCGCTGCCGCGTGAGCATGCGCGTGAGCCGCTGCTGGTAAAACCACACCTGTTACCAGTACTAGTATCATGTCATGAGTTATGCGTTAGTAGATAGCGTGGCATGGGTGTTAGCTGAATGGTTACTGACAAATGATGTTATGTATTTGATTATTGCAGTCTCTTCATCATACGAAAATAAATTGAAGTAAAAAATAAAACATTTTGAAGCTAGATGAGGTTAGTGTATTAATTCTCTGAGGAGGATCAAACCCAAAGATCACGGTCTCTTTTATATTCCATGTAAATAATCACAAACAAGTCATGAGGAAATGATGGTTGTTAGTAGAGAAGCCTATAGAAAAGGTGAAGGATTCTAAGCAAGAAGACTTGAATGAATAGGGGTGGCTGATTGTGTGATACCTACTACTTGGCATTATAGAATGAAAGAATAAAACTGTAAATCAATGATATTGAGGGAAGAGATACAAGAGGATGATAAGCCACGATTCTCCATAGGACAAAACTAATTTGATAACACTATAGCACACACAACACTAATGGGCATACCGATTCTGACATTTTATTGGAACCCATGATTTTTGAATTTCATCTCTTCCGTTGGTTAACTGATGAGATGGAAGTAAGATAGTGCAAGATAGAGGAATAAATATGTATAATATTGTACAAATTGTATTGCACAACGGGCTGGTGTCCGTCCGCAACTTCACGTCAATAGCGCCTATTTTGCAATACAATTTGTACACAATCAGTAAGTACCTATCATTTTATTTCCGTTTTCTTGGTGTACAATAATATTTTATTTTAGAATTTTGTGGTTCTATAGACATTTTCCCAATCATAAAAAAAAAATCTGATCAAAAAAATATAATCCATTCATCACAAAATAGTTTGAATTATATTGTAAGTTGTAAGTAATGCAACTTGGTAAATGAATCTGTTGTACTGGCAATCCCTGATAGGTAGTTAATGTCACTTAATGTTTCTGTAGGTAATGAACCTAGCACAATGCCTTTATGGCGGAACTCTAACCTATCAAATTTAGATTCTAGATCATTTTAATACCTAGCTGATTTTTTATCTCTACTGAGCTTAGTCAGCCGACCATGAAGTGGTACAGTTATACATGTGGCTAACCAATGAATCACAGGTCACTGACAGGAAACAGTTTGTTACGAGCAATAAGTAATAAGTACCTACACGTCCCAGAGATTTGGTGATCTTCAGCAGCCATTCTTAAATAATTCAATTAAGCAAATCATGTCACGGTATTATCGATTTTACGGACAGACGTGTCGTTATGGAGATAACTGAAATTTATGTCCCTGAAGCTGTTTATTTTGTAAACAAATTGTGTTTTGCCACATTTGCTTGGAATTTGGCGGGTTTTTACACACCTTGAGTGGCCGCTGCCGCCTGATAAGCCGTGTCGTAGCCCGTAGCGGCCGCACGCTGGGTGCCGTACGTAGCTGCTGTCGCAGCCGGTGCTACGGCGTACCCAGTCTGCCCACCATACGCTGCGCTAGCCGTTGCCGCACTAAAATTACACAAACCTCACATTACACACGAAAAATCACATTTCACTATCAAAATCCCACGATCAATACATTTCAGACGCCATTTTGATTAGGACAAACATGAGCGCAAAGCACATCCATCACAATTCTCTCGTGGTACATTCATTAGAATCACTATCACATCAATTTTATCAATAATACGCAACAGAACTTACCCGTATTGGGTTCCTCCATGAGTAAACCCAAAATAATTATTTGCTGCCATCATTTACCAATTTTCCGCGTCGAAACAACAGACGCTTCAGAACGGAAAAGACCGACCGGCGTTTTGTTTGTCTTTGATAAATATGGCCGCCAATTTTATCGATCGGGGATGCCAGGTAGTGAAATCAGAATACCCCCATGTGGTTGCTTAATTTATGTTTTGAAAAATAAAATATCGTAAGAGCAGCTTCCTAAAATGCTTTAAATTTTCTATGTTTATTCCTCGCCTTAAGACATTATTCTTGAACATCGATGGTAAAGTTATGCTCTTTGTGTTGCTCAAAGCAACATTCAGGAAGTTACGAACAGGAAGAACTACAGATTATGAGAAAAAAACAGTGATAAAATCAGATTTTAATTTCAGTACCCGTTTGTAGGGAATGATTTAACCTTCTGTTATTTTAAACTGTTGTCAAAATCACAGTCATATTCCTAACTTTCCAGTATTTACTCTGCTACTAGCAATACTTTTTGGCATAGACATTATAGAGCGGAAATCCATAAAGCTGCGTTCAAACCAGTTCAAACTCACCGTGTCTGATTAATAAAGTGAACGCATCATGAATATTCTGATTTATAAATTAATCTATTATTAATAATCTATTATTAATAATACGTATAATAAATCTGTAGAAGGGTCAATTCTGTACATTGAAAATATTGAAAAAATAATTAGCGGGGGGTGTTGCTGGATCGATACCAAACCCAAATATGTGATTAAAAAAATTTTTGTCTGTCTGTCTGTATATGCAGGCATCACGTGAAAACTAACGGTTCGATTTCGATGAAACTTGGTATAATTATACCTTATTATCCTGGGCATAAAATGGGATACTTTTTATTTATTTTTGACGACCCGATTGGCGTAGTGGTAGTGACGCTGCCTTACGTTCCTAGGGTCCTGGGTTCGAATCCCGGTAGGAGCAAATGTTTGTGTGATGAGCACGGACATTTGTTTCCGAGTCATGGATGTTTATATGTATAATAAGTATGTATTTACAAACAAAAAAATATATATGTAGTATATCAACTATATGTATAGTGTCCATGACACAAGCCTTGCTTAGTGTGGCACTAGGTGGCGCTGTGTGTTAATGTCCAGCGATATTTATTTATTTATTTATTTATTTATCCTGGAAAAATACGTAGAAAAAAAATCTTATTTTTCAGTTAATGCAACATTTGTTCTGTAGAACCGCGTAGAACCGCGAACACACGTTGCATTACCCGCAGTGGATTCAGCGCCGTAAACTGTAGCGCCGAAAGTCGGATTTGGCTTGAACCGTTTGCGGCACACGCGGGCCACGTCTCCCCGACTCCTATATAAGGAGCCGCGTTCCGCGCCGCACGATGCAAAGTAAGCAGATGCATCAAAAAACTTCGTGACGAGCAGTAGGACAAGACGCTCAGCGAACTCGAACCGACCCACCAGGCCTTTTGGGAACTTCAGAGAAAACTACAATCCTCTAAAGTTGCCTCCATGCCTCCCCTCACGCGCCCAGATAATACCGTCGCCTTCGACGACGACGACAAAGCCGAATGCCTGGCAGCTAGTTTAGAAGCGCAATGTTCCCCCAGTACCCAGCCAGTAGACCCAGCTCACCTCGCTGAGGTGGATGCTGAAGTTGAACGCCGGACCTCACTACCCCCCGTAGAAGACCCTGATAATCCCCTTCCCTCAGTCACCCCTGAAGAGGTGGAGGATATAATCAAGGGCCTTAAGCATAGGAAAGCCCCTGGCTCAGATGGAATCACCAATAGGGTATTCAAACTCTTCTCCCCAGCCCTTATAGTGCTAATGACCGCTATCTTCAATAGCGCCATGGCCAATAACGTGTTCCCTCAAGCGTGGAAACAGGCCACCGTAATAGGTATTCCCAAACCGGGTAAGCCCAATTCCTCGCCGAGTAGTTACCGGCTCATTAGTTTGCTCAATGTATTAGGTAAAATCTATGAGAGACTTATTTACAAGCGACTCAAAGATTTCGCCGCAGCAAAGAGCTGAATTCCGACAGAGCAGTTTGGTTTTAGACCTCAACACTCCTGCGTCCAACAGGTGCACCGCATAGTCGAGCACATCAGTGCCCGCTTCCAGCGGGGACTGATGACCAGTGCCTTGTTCTTCGATATCGCGAAGGCTTTCGACAAGGTCTGGCACAACGGGCTGATATACAAGCTATACCAGCTCGGTGTGCCGGATCGGCTCGTACTGATACTACGAGACTTCTTGTCGAACCGCACATTCCAATACCGTATTGATGGTGCGCTCTCATCCCCTCATCCGATACGTGCAGGCGTCCTGCAGGGATCGGTGTTTATCCCTCTAGCCTTCACGCTTTACACCAGCGATATACCTAAGAGTAGAGCAGCCCAGTTAGCCTTGTTCGCTGACGACACGGCCATCTACTACTCTGGTAAGAGTATATCCAACATTCGCCGTATTCTTCAAAACTCCGCAAGAGCCTTAGGCGATTGGTTCCGGAAATGGAGAATCGAGGTCAACCCCGATAAGAGTCAGGCCGTACTTTTCTCTAGCCCCCGCGTAAGATTCTCCCCGTCCCCCAGTCCGATAACCATGTTCGGCAAGCCGATCCCCTGGGAGAAGCAAGCTAGATACTAAGGAGTCATTCTCGATAGGCGGTTAAGATTCGGTGAGCACACTAGCTACTAATATAGTAATCTGTGATCAAGACGGTACGTTCGCGTGCCGCCTTCGCTCTCGGTAGACTCCACTGCTTGCTGAATGCACGTAGCAAATTGTCACTCAAGTGCAAATTGCGTATTTACATCGCGTGTATTCGGCCTATCATGACATACGCGTGCCCCGTGTTGCGCATGCCAAACCCCATCTCCTTCATAGGATGCAGACCCTCCAAAACCGATTTTTACGTAAGGCCACGGGAGCCCCATGGTACGTTAGGAATGAGCAACTACATGTTGACCTCAGGATCCCCACCATCCAGCAGTGCATGAAGCGACTCACTAAGGGTTTTTCGATAGGGCCGAAAAACACCCTAACCTGTTAGTCGTTTCATCAGCTAGTTATGTTCCCTCCGCGATATCTAGGATTCGTCGCCCAAGGTCCACCCTCCTCCAGCCCGATGACCCCATCACCCTCTTGCAGGAAAGCCGTAGGGAAACCAGCACTCTTAGAAAGCACACAAGACGACATACAAACCGCGAATCCGGTCTCGCCACCGAGGCACGCCGCGACCTCCCAGTAATATCATTACTCCCCGACCCTTGCTCGACGAGCCAGCCCGCGACGCTGAGCATGTAACGTTAAATTCCCCAAATAATATTCCGACCCAGCCTGTCCCTTGCTGCCCTCCCGATAATGACGCACTAAGTCGAGGCCCGAACCCCACAAGGGGTGCCCTTAGTGATCGTCATTTAAATGTAAATATTTTTAGTTTGTAAGCCCTGGCTGGGGGCCTTAAAGTAATTTTTGGCCACCCACAGGATCGTTCGGTTAAGTAGTCAAGCAACTTTAGAGAGTTGCAACTACGAGTGGTCATACTAAAAAAAAAAAAAAAAAAAAAATGCCGCACGATGCATATAAAGGTGGACGCACACATAGCCGCGCGCCGAACGCGCCGAAAGAATCGACCGCGCCGAAAGATTGGAATCACTCATTTTTTAAAACAATGAAGAAGTAGAGTTTGAAGAAAAAAGGCGGGAATTAAAAAGAAAACAACGGCTGTTAATAGACAGGTATAAACTGCTTAAACGGCGTCTAAACTATGTATTATTCAGAGTTATAATTTTTTTATCATTATATTTTATATTATAAGTATAGATTACCTGTAATTTTCGAGTGTATTATTGTCGCCAACGAGACCCTATCTCCACACCAGGGAGGCAAGTAGTGGCCATACATAGAGTATAACGTGAGTCGATCAGTTTGAATTAGTATTTTGAAAACTTGTGATATTAAACTTAGATATGTAATGAGGGATTTTCTTTTTCAACTCTTCCCTAGTCGCTGGATAGATGGCGTTGGTCTGACTACGTTACTGCAAGGAACAGAACGTAACATAATTTCACTTGGATCTAATGGTTATATTCGAAAGCTTATGCAAACGAAAGTGTCAGTCAACGAGCGTATGTGACGTGTGTTTTTTTAAAGCGCTTTGGCACCTAGTAACGTTGTCGGATCAACGCCATCTATCGAGTTCATGGAAACTATTTTTTTTAATTTCTCAAAAAGAAAACCTCTCAAGTAATTTTTTTAAATAATCTCACTAGAATTTTGCTGGCTTTATATATATTATAAGAAGGAAAACGTAGATTCAAGTTTTTGTGTCGTATAATTACGTAACTCGAAACGATGATTTTTTATTTGTTGAGATATAAAGTACAACTAAAAAAAAACTGTTTAGTGTCAAAACGCTGGATTTGGCTTAAAACAATTTTCCACGCAAGAATCATGTAAATCGCTCCAGTAGTTTAGGCAATATAAGGCAAAATAAATAGTAAACATTTAGTACATCACACATTTCACACTCATTCTGATTCAAATCACTTTTTATGTCTTTATTAGTCAATCATACTTAATAAAATAGAGCACTCCCTCGTCGAACTCCTTTCTGATTGTTTTCGGCATTATTTTAAACAAAACCAATGTATATGTGATACACATAAACACAAGATCAAGATGACTCAAGTACGAAACGTGTCAATTTCTTTGACTTCTGAAAATAATTCGTGGACAGCTTTCGTTGGCCAAACTCTAGTACTCCAACGTTGTGCGACAGCATCAGCCGCGCCGAATCTGATGACGTCACGCGTCATCCAAATTTGTCTAGGATTTCTGGCGTTCTGCATGATTCGGACGATTCGACGCAGTTAGGTGTGCGAGGTTCATGGGATTTCATACAAGTAGGTAATTCTAAAATTCGATTCTTTCGGCGCGGTCGATTCCTTCGGCGCGGATAGGTGGGTGTGCGTCCACCTTAAAACACACGTCATAATAATACGCTCTAGACTGACACTTTCGTTTACCTAAGCTTCCGATGGACATGGACCTAATGGTTGTAACCTACTTTTTCGGATAGGAAATCATGAAAAAACTTAACTTTAACTTTTGTCAAACTTTTACTCCCATCCATGTTCCTTCTTAGCCCTTTGTGTACCAGAGGCCCTGCTCCATAACGCTTCGTCCGTATCTTCGGATCTATTCGTCTCTCTCTCTTTCGCACTCATCTGCCGACGGCGGCCCTGAGGCCTACTAACTGGCAAGATATACTGATTGAAGACCTTAGTCTTTAGGCTTTGTGGAATACGCGACGAAAAGACCCGACAAAGCTTCCCAAACGCTGCCCACCTCTGCTGAATTCTTCTGTTAGCTCCCCTACAGAGTTAAAAACATATTCTCGAACAACCTTGAAAGGACCGCCACAATAGGTCTTGGGGTGACGTGTTCGTTGAGGAGACCCTAGGAACACCAAGATCCCTTGCGGATGCCCTGAGGAGACTGAGAAGTTTGATCTGGTTCTGGACAGAGATGGGCTAGTTGGAGTAATCGGTCACCATGGCTCACGCACAATGGTCCACTTCAAGGACTAAGTGCGGAAACCTTAACCCCATGATAAATAGATAGATAGAGCCAAAAGCCTCCTCATAGTTCACAAATCCACAGCAGCAGATTATACTATTCAGACTTCTGCATAATCTTCCCCACTGTTTAGATGTGGACTATGGTGCTGTATTCTCCTCGAAAGCTGGCCTACTCCAGTGGCAGTTGTAGAGTCTTGATGCTAGACCGGTCACCACATTTTGCAAAAACACGTCTCTTTCTCCCTGAGAATTTCCACCATTTGGTTGAGTACCAGTTCAAAATTATTTGTGGTTTCTACAATTAGGCGGTTCTGGCTAAAATATGCATTTAATACAAAAAAAAAACAGCCTTAGTACCTATGCAAATGCATAAACATATATTATATTATTCAGTTTTGTGTACTCTCTTAAAAAATTATATTGCAAGCAATTAGAATATTGATCTTCTGACTACAAAACACTTGACAAATTGGTTATAAATAAACTATAATTTCATAATGGAAAGTCAAGTAGAAACCAATTTTTAACTTTACTTGTTTTTGAAATAGTTCAGTAACCAGTGCCCTGCTCCATTGCTGGTAGCTTTCTTCTTATATACCTAAATATAAATTTTCTTCTTTTATCCCAGTAATAATTTAAATATTATTGTAAGTATATTCAGTATGATCAACGGAACTGAAAAAGAAAACAAAAAGATTTTTATGAAATAATAGCAAGTTAGCCTTATTTTTAATAAAGTACAAATTATTTTACAGTTGTAGATTATAACTACAGATCAGATATTTATTTGGATGCATATTTACCTAAAGTTTGAGTCCTGGCTATTAAGGAGAGCATGTCAGGTTTATTTAAATAAGTATGTAGGCATTTTTTAAATAATTCATAATATTTAACAGTTTGTCATTTTCGATATTTCAGTGGCAAAATTGGAATTTAAAGAGCTATTGTATTTTATTAACTTGTTATTTCAAATTTCTTGCTTGGATTTAAATAGATTATAAATATCATTATGCAGTAATTCTTCAATGTAGTACTCAAAAAGTACTACATCGAAGAATTATTAAATTCCACAATCCTGGTAACCACTTCTATACTTTCATACTCTTTGCCAGGAGAAAACATACTTTAGGCAAATCACCCGAATATCAAATCCCTAGTTATTTTAATTAAATATTTTAAAACACTAATTACGGCCGGTCTAGTAGAACCTCAATGTTTTGCATACTTACTTCTGGTGACGGTCCTGATAGATCTGACTAAGTTTAAAATTTGGAACTTGACTGTCGATTGATCTTCAAATCCTTGGTTCTGATTGTTGGATCCCCAGCCCACTAAAACAAAGTATAAAGCAACATGAAACAGCAAGATTTAGTTAAAATAACTAATTAGGAGAATAGGTTAAGTTGCAAACTTACTCTTTTGCATAAATCTTTCTTCGTGCAAGACGCAGACTGCGTTCAAGCAAAGCAACGATGCCTCAAACAAGTTCCATAAAGTAAGCATGTTGCCAAGTATTCTAATTCTAATTTAATTGCTAACAAACAATAATTGTTGTTACGAATACACAACGGATGGAAATAGTTTGACAGTTGACAGTGACATTACCTTGACAACAGGCACTTTTGACATCTGCGGTACACTCTGATTTACGATAGGATTTTGTTAGTCACCCGCTGTGGTCACCCGCCTACACGACGCAAAGGAAAGTGATGTTTTATTTTATGTTCTAAATAGACTGGAGAAGGACGATAACACTGTGAATACTTGTTTTACAAATGTTTGCGGACGCCCACGGTTTACGAGATTTAATTCTATAAAGTTTCTTTACAAATTGGAAAATAGCAAGCCAGTTTCAAAGAACAATCATACTTCCGTTGGCGTTAACGCCTACAGAAAAGGGATTTTGTCTAGGCCCTCTTAGCCCGGAGCGCATCGGCTAGCCTCGATAACGCTGTGGGCGAGGGCCCCTCTCCTGGTAGGGGGCAGCCCTAGCCGCCTCTGGCTGGTCATCATCCGCTAGGCTTCATCCGGGGCACCGGGAGTTCCACCTGGCGGTGACAGACCGCCGAGGTGGCGTGAAGATACGGTTAACACCGTGGCGCCCTCTACCCACACAACATGACACTAACACACAGGCGAGCGGCGATTGCGCGCTCGCCAAGGCCAATGCCTATATGGCCGCCCCATAGACGGCACCCGTAAGCCAATGGCGAGCGCGCTAACGCCGCTCGCCTGTGGGTTAGTGTCGCATAGTGTGGGTAGAGGGCGCCACGGTGTTAACCGTATCTTCACGCCGCCGCGCCGCCTCGGCGGTCTGTCACCGCCAGGTGGAACTCCCGGTGCCCCGGGAGAAACCTAGCGGATGATGACCAGCCAGAGGCGGCTAGGGCTGCCCCCTACCAGGAGAGGGGCCCCCGCCCACAGCGTTATCGAAGCTAGCCGATGCGCTCCGGGCTAAGGGGCCATGTATGTATGTGTAGACGGTATTGTGTTATAGTAACACCGTCCATGTTTGCGAGTACATAGCGCGCCCGCGTCGCTATGTATCGCGTGAGTATATTCGATTGTGGAGTCGTGCGGGTATGAGGTGGGGTTGGACGTCGTGCCTATAATAACTTAGAACACGACGTTTCACCAAGTGTGTGTAATGGGTGTGGAGTCATATTGTTGAGTGTGTCGCGTGCGACACACTCGGGGTCAATTCCGGTGGGTGGCGTCACTCGTGTCCGTCACAAGGTCGCGCGGAAGACGTCGCGGGGTGCGCCCCGCGTCGGGCGGCCGTGTGTGCCATGGCGCTATCTCCTTGATATGCGGCCAGGCAGAGGCGTCGGCTCGCGTAAACATGTTGGACGCGAGGCGGCCGCAGAAGTCCTCCAGGCTCTCGATGTTGAGGTCCCGCCGAACTACGGTGTTCCTCACGTAGCGAGGGGCTGCAACTATCTTCCTCAGAGTCATATTCTGCTGTTTTTCGAGTTCTCTTCTGGATTTTTCGCTCGTGAGGGCAAGCCAGGCTGGAGCGGCGTACGTGAGCAGTGGACGGATGTACGCTTTGTATACGCCCAGCTTGGCACGCAGCGGGAGGCGGAATGAGAGCACTGGGTGCAGCAGGAAGCGGGCGCTCCTGCTTATCGCGACGAGAGTGCGGACGTGTGGCGCCATGGTGAGCCGACTGTCGATAGTGACTCCCACAGGTACTTGGCCTGGCGGAGCCACTTGACGTCGGCGCCTTGAAGTTTCAGGGGTGGTGGCTGCTTGTAGCCGCCCACAGTCAGTGCTTGCGTTTTTCCCACATTCACCGACAACCTCCATTTGGAAAGCCATTCTGGCAGCAGCTCGAGCACGCGCTGCAGCTTGACTGCAGCGCGGCACGTTGAGTGAAGTGGCGATGTACGCGGCGTCATCAGCGTACAGCGCGAGCGTGGTATCCGGTGTGGTGGGGATGTCGTGGGTGAAGCAGGAGTAGCACCACGGAGAGACGCAGCTTCCCTGCGGCACTCCAGCCGCGATGGGGCGGGCGCATGATAGCGCTCCGTCAACCACCACCCTGAATGTCCTGTCTTGTAGGAAGGAGGAGACCACCCGTATCAAGCGACGAGGCGCTTCTGTCATAGACAGCTTGTACAGCAGACCGTCATGCTATACCCTGTCGAAGGCCTTTTCCATATCTAGGAATGCTGCAACTGCTCGCTCCTTCTTGTTCACTGCCGACGTGAGCAGGTGCAGCACCCTTGACAGCTGGAGCGTCGTTGAGTGCTCGGAGCGGAACCCGAATTGTTCCTCGCGCGGCTGCACATGCTTCTGTAAGTGTCGCAGCAGGAGTTGCTCAAACACCTTGGAGATGCAGGAGAGGAGAGTGATGGGCCGATAGCTTTCAGGCTTCTGGACGTCTTTATGTGGCTTCGGTAGTAGTATGACGCGCCCCTCTTTCCACGCAGCCGGGAATACCCCGGTGCGCAGGATCCCTGTAAACAGGCGCGCGAGTGCCGCGACGGTACGGTATGGCAGCTGACGCAGCGCTGTGTTCTTGATCCCGTCGGCTCCTGGGGCCTTTCTCGGCTTCGTCCGGAGGATGGCGCGTCTCACAGCGCACGGAGAGAAGAACACCGGATCTTCTTCTGAAGCTATCGGCGAGGCAAAGTACCCCCCAAGGTGCCTCTCGACTGCTGCGACGTGCTCGGTGTTGGTAGTCGGGTGCGGCTGGAACTGACGCTCCAGGTGTTCCGCGAATATTTCGGCTCGGTATGCTGCAACGTATCTGAGCGTCCCGTCGCTGTGGCGCAATGGGCGCACCGGGGCTGTAGTGTTCGTGAGTGCTCTGCACAGCTTGTGAAGAGCGCATAGCTCTCTCGGAGAATCAGTGCTGCAGCCGGCGGTACCAGGGCGATGCCTCCTGCCCGCGGAAGCTATACCGGGGCCCGCTACAGCGTGGCCCGTATTAGGTGGGGCGCTGCCCCTAGGTCCTACTGGGTGCATGGTAGCAACATGCACCCATGTGTGTGAATGCTCTGATGTAACTGTAGGCGCGCCACAGCGCTGTCACACAGCGCTGTTTTCTTCACGGCACCTCGGCGGTCCGTCCCCGCCAGGTGAGACCTCCGGTTACCCGGAGGAGGCCCGGCGGGGGACAACCAGCGACGGAGGTGCCGACTTATAGCGCACCTACAGTGGATGTGTGAATCCCGCCCGCCCCACTAACCAGAGCTAGCCGGCAGTGGTACGGACTAAGGAAACGACATGTGTGTGTGGGCGGTATTGTATTGTGTAACACCGCCCATGTGTGCGTGTATCGCAGGCCCTAGGGCCGCGACAACGTGTGAGTCTACGTGTGTGTAGAGAGATGCATGTCTGTTCTCGCTACGTTACATGCCCATATTGACTTGGCACACGTCACGCAGCTGGGTGAGAGTACTGTGTGTGGAGTCTTTCTGTGCAGGTAAGCTGCGTGTACCGGGAAAACAGCTTACCTGGGTCCAATCCGGTGGAGAGGCGGTGGAGGGGGGGGTGACCATGCCTTGCAGGGCCTCAGGAAATCCCTGTCCCGACCGGCCTAGCCTTGGTGCAGCTTGTGTAACGAAGCCAGGCCGTCACGGCCAGGCACGGGCTGTAAATTCCTTGGATGTGGCGGGGCCGGCAGCTGGGCCGGCAATGGTAGTGCCGCTCTCGGCACGGAACTCGTGTGGTTTTTGGGCCGGGGGTCGCGCCATGCTGGCGCCAGCCATCGGACCCTCCGTCTTCTTCTGACCCGGCATCGGTGGGGCCGTGATCGGTGACACAGCCCGCGCCTGGGACGAAGGCAGGTCGCCCGCTTGGTCTCCCTCAGGAGCGGTGGAGGGCTCGGGTGCCTTACCCTTGCCGCCTCGCTTCCTCTTCTTTCCCCTCCGCCGCTTCGAGGGGGGAGCTTCTCTCCTGTTGGTGGGCCCGTTGGCCGCCGCCATGAGCGACTCGCCTTGGGCCTCGGTGGAGGTCACGTCCTTTGGCCCCTCGGCGGCCGTTACCGGCCGCCGTGAGGCGGTAATGGCGGCGGCTGTGCCCGCCCGCCTGTTCGCCCTTATCTCTGCCTGGTACGCCGGGCACTTGAGATTATTGGCGGGATGATCGCCCCCGCAGTTGACACACGTGGCTGGTTCGTCACGTGGTCGGGGGCAGTCCCGCGCTGCGTGCCCTTCACCGCAGCGGACACAGGCGAGCGGTCGGTGGCAGTGGTGCGACGAGTGCCATTTCTGGCACCGGTGGCACTGGGCGGGCCCACGTTTGGCCCGCCAGGCTTCAATTCTGACACCTCTCATGTTCAGGAACACGGAGGTGTCGAGGATCCTGCGTACGTCAGTCGTCCTGCTGAGTACGGCGTGGAACACGCAGCCGGGTCGTCCCAGGCTCGCCTTGATGTGGCGAACGTACTCCGGCTGGTATCCCAACGCGCGGAGCTCCTCCTCGATTTCTGATGGGGTGGTGTCGGCAGGCAGCCCCCTGATGGCTACCTTGAAGCTTCGCTCCGCCTGCAGCGAGTAAGCAAACCAGGCTGTGCCATCCTCTTTCTCTAGGCCGGTCAAATAGCTCTGGACCACCCTATATTCGACTTCACTCTCAGGAGTGAAGCGAATTCCAGCGCCGAAAGGTCGGGCGCTGGGGGGGTGACCCAGCTTTTCTTTGAGGGCCCTGAAATGGGAGGCCCATCCTGGCAGCTTTTCCACCACAAGCGGAGGATACCTAGGCCTCTTCTGTGGCTTCGGCTTTGGCTGGCTGGCGGCTTTGCTGTCTGAGTCCTGGGGGGCCGCTGGCTGTGAGGGAGAGACAGTGTTAACACTCACCCCATGCTGCGTCCCTGGAATCGTCGGCGTCGGTAGTGGAGAGGGGGGAGGCGTGCGGCGGGTGGCCTCCGCAAAGGTAGGTGACCCGGTGGCGGCCCGCCCCCCCCGCTGCGGCGCGCTCTCGCGCTGCGGCAGTACCGTTTCGCCTCCTCCTCGGACTCGTCCGTGCTGCGGCGCCGTCTCTGAGGCCTTGGTTCCGACCTAGGGCCGTGACCTTGACCCCTCGACGGCGACGGAATCTTCGTCGGTGTGAGCCTCCTCTTTGCTTTCGGCTCTAAATCGCTCGAGCCCGCGGACATGAGCGACATGCTCGAGCCGGCCTGCGACGAGCAAGCCGACCGTCCTGCAGGCGAGTCGTAGGCCGAGGCACGGGGGGGGGGGGGGAGCGGCGATGCCGGCACCGGGGGTGCCGGGCGCGCTCCGGAAGTCGGCTTGGTGTTGCGGGCGGCGGTCCTTGCCGCGGATGCAGCCCCGAGGGGCGCAGTCGACGCGGTTGGGCACGCCGCCGTGGTGGCGTGTTGTTGCGCGGCTGGGCGTGCAGGTGGCGTTGGTGTCGGCGCTGTGGGCGTCGGGATGCAAGTGGTGGTCGCTGGGGTGAGCAGCAGCGGCGTGGGCGCGCGCCACGGAATCGCGGCAGTTTGCACACGCGGAGAATTTTTTGCCGAGTGATGTTGTCAGCACACCAGAGATTCAGAAATGGTTATTGTCTATTGATGGCATTTTGACCGAAGTCTACAGTATTGTTGGTGAAGGGAAAATGAACTCTGACCAGAAGCAACGCGTCATGAATCTTTGTCGGAAGGTCCAAAGTGGGACTTCTCAGATGGCTGTCCTTTATCAGTCGGTGAAGCAGAAAATGCTCCAGTCCCACAGCACCGTTCAGCACCTACAGCTTCAGAAGAACATGGCAAACTCTCTGGACCAGGTCAAAGAGGTTATAGACTCAAAGTTGAATATGTGCAACAATTCTTATGCCAGCATGGTGAAGAAAGGCTTCGACAATTTCGTCCGTCCAGCAAATTTGAGTGCAATCGCCATTTATCCTAGCGATGAAACTAAAACGAGTGACGACACCAAGTCACTTGTTCAAAAGCTCATATTTCCCGAGCAACTCAAGCTCCAGGTACGTGGCCTGAAAAAAGTAAAAAATGGGGGAGTACTGATAAGCACGGAAAATAAAAGCGACATAGACAAATTGAAGAATTCAGAGAAGATATTCACCTCGGGCCTTACAATAGAAGAACCTTCTAAACGACGTCCTAGGGTTACTATTATTGGTGTTCCCGTAGCCCTTTCTGAGAAGGAGGTTTTCGACTGTATTTTCGAGCAAAACGTATCCGACAAAATGCCGAATACAACTCGTGAATCCTTCCTTGAGAACATCAAACTGAGCCATAAATCGGGCAAGAAAGGCCTTCCTACGTGCAACTACATTCTGGAGGTACCCGCTGGCATTAGAAAAATGCTTGTTAACCAAAGCAGAATTTTTATAAATTGGACCTCATGCCCCGTGAGGGATTTTACAATAGTCACCAGGTGTTACAATTGTCAGCAGTTTGGCCACGCAGCTAAGTTTTACCGTGAAACGAGTCCTACTTGCAATCACTGTGCAGAGACGGGACACTCCGTGAAGGAATGCAGTAGCAAAACTTCTCCTCCCCAGTGTGCGACGTGCAAAAGATTCAAGAGAAAATGTGACCATCCCACCGGTGATGTAAGTTGCCCGGCACGTAAATATGCAGAGACCAACTACATCAATTCAATAGACTATGAAGGCGCCTAAGAGCGCCACAGTATCTTATTTTTAGTAGGCTTACACACAGGTAGCTTATCCTTTATTTGGACAACGGGGTGGGATGAAATACCCAATAACGTACTTAAAAGATTTCAACACCTACTGGCCCCTCTGCTTACCCACATCTTCCATTCCCTGTTTATCTAAAGGGATATTTCCAAAATTGCTAAAAAAGTCTGTGGTGACACCTATTTTTAAGTCTGGTGACAAAATGAGTGTGAATAACTACAGACCCATTTCAGTACTAACGGGTCTATCTAAAATTCTTGAAAAAATCATAAACAGTAGACTGATAAAATATCTGGAAGATAACAAACTTCTTTCAGACAATCAATTTGGTTTTAGGCCCAAAAAATCAACTAGCCAAGCAGTAAACAAATTGATTAATTACATTTCCACAAATCTGGATAGAGGAATGCATACAGTTGGCATCTTTCTTGACCTTGCCAAGGCATTTGACACTATTTCTTGCAGAAGCTTGAAAGACTTGGAATAAGAGGACCGCAGCTTCTACTATTATCTGATTATCTTAACGATCGACAGCAATGTGTAAAAATTGGTCCAAATACAAGTTCTGATCTTTCTAATACTCATTTTGGAATTCCACAAGGCAGTATATTAGGGCCTACTTACCTTATTTTTAATCTATACTAATGACCTGTGCAACCTGCCACTCGAAAATGGTGTTGTTATGTATATGCAGATGATACTGCTCTGTTGTTTGCAGCTCAATCAAGAGCTGAGTTGCTCAGAATGGTTTCAACGTTGTGTCTAATTGGCTCCAAAATTATTTTCTAACACTGAATGCTGATAAAACCAAATACATTTCATTCACAATGAGAAATACTAACACACCGCTTACTAACCTAGTCATTAACGCGCATACCTGTACCTCGTACGCTGACACTGCATGTTCTTGCCCTACTTTAGAAAAAGATGACCACTTGAAATATCTTGGTGTCACAATTGACTCCAATCTAAATTTCCGTAAACATATCGAGTTACTATGCACTAGAGTTCGCAAACTAATATATGTTTTTAAGTACTTACGTAATGTAGCCGATTTTAAATTAATTAAACAGGTTTATTTAGCATTGTGTCAATCTATTCTAACCTATTGCATAACGTCCTGGGGTGGCGCGGGAAATTCGATTCTTCTCCCTCTAGAACGTGCTCAAAGAGCAATTCTGAAGGTTGCTACCTTTCGTCCGTTTAGATTTCCGACACAGCTGCTCTACAAGGCATGTAATGTGCTCACAGTATGGAAATTATTTATTCTTCACGTTATACTACAGCAGCACTCCACTCTCCCCTATGTCCCAGTACCTTCCGATAGGAGAAGGAAGGACCTGGTTTGTACAAAACCTCAAACGAAACATGCTTTTGCTCATCGATTTTATGTGTTTTTAGGACCTTTTCTGTATAATAGTTTCAACAAGAAACTAAACTTCTATAGTCTCAGTTATAGGAAATGTAGTCTTGGAATATCAGATTATTTAGCGGCACTTAACTACACGGACACAGAAAAACTTCTAGAAGTCATAGTATAATTTTGTTATCCCCTCGTATTTAATTGTACTGTATACCTTAATTAGTTTTAATGTTTAATGTTTTAGTACCAGTTTTATTGTTGATATAATTGTTAATAGATTTATTTTATTTTAAAACTTTTATTGTCCTAATTAAACTATGTGCTGTAAGTGATGGCCTGAAACACAGGTTTAAATATACCTAAATCAGGCAGGTCGCTATCTAACATTTGAATTCGTAATTTTCGTTACTTGCAACTATTAAATATTATATTTTAGTTATAATTTTACTTACTAGCACTAACTATATGATTGTTTAAGAAATAACACTACTGCACCTAAATGTACACTTTTGTAATATCTACTTTTTAAATAAATTATTCTTATTCTTATAAATTTTGACATCATCAGCATAAAAGGAAAAGTCGCAGCTTATTCGAGAAGCAAGATCGTTGATAAATATTATGAAAAGAAGAGGACCCATGTGTGAACCTTGTGGTACACCAGACTTAGCATAATACAAACTAGACTCATGACCACCCACTGAAACTACTTGTTTCCTTCCGCTCAAATATCATTTAAAACAGGCAAGAAGGGAACTATATAAACCATAAGATTCGAGTTTCTGTAATAAAAGTTGATGGTTTACTTTGTCAAAAGCACTAGAAAAGTCTGTATAAATCGCATCAACCTGGTGTCCTCCATCAATGTCAATTGATAGATCAGATAGACTCTGGCAAATGAAAGTAGACACTCGAATTATTTGCAAACTTTTCATAGTGCAATGTTTATTTATGTCAATCTCAATTTGTCAAATTAAGATGGCGTGTTATTGTTGTTTTATCGGGACCTATAAATAAACGTAGTGATTATATACTCTGTGCTATAAATAGGAGAAGTGGAGTGTGGGAGATGGTGTTTCATGTGGCTCAGGTTGGCTGGACAAATCTTCAAAATAGCTCGCATTTTACTAGGTCAATAGGGCACTTTATGTGACGGCTAAACACCCTTATTTCAGAATTTGTGACGCTACAGAATCTTAGATAATCGATCGAATACGGGTCCAGCCATCTTGAAAAACCACTTTTCGCTGGTCTCTCAATCTCGATAACGGAAGTGATTTTGACGACTTTTTGCATATCAACGGGCGTCACATAAGTTTGTGACAGGCATCGAGCTAAAAGTTTTGTGATACGTACAGTGGTTTAGTAGAGAAATGCAAAAAATCTGTGCCAGCCATCTTGAATTTACGTAAAAAACTTTTGGCTGGCACTTCCGAATCTCAATAACGGTAGCGTTTTCGAATATGGTTCTTTTACTAAAACTTGGTGACGCAATGTGTGACAGTAATAACGTTTGATTTATGGCGTCACATGCAAGGGTTTACGAGAAATCAATAAAAACCTAATGTCCAGCCAACCTGAGTTCAAGCTGGCTGGACACCTGTATCTCCGCTGCCTGATGATCTACGACCTTCAAAATGTGTAAAAATGTTGTGACGGGGACGATAATGATAACCTGAATTTGTGACGGAGAAACTTTGTGTAGTTTCAAAGATATTGATCATTTAAATTTTCCCATACAAACACTGCAGTAGGGTTACCAATATTGTAGGTTTTATGTAGGACTGAGTATATTTTACGATGCGGTGGCCCAGTGGTGGCGGCCCCGACTTACGTTCAGTAAGTCGTGGGTTCGAACCCAGGCTGGCGCATTACTTTGTGTAATTTATTACATCACCGCTGCTCTCAAAACGGCGAAGGAAAACATCGTGAGGAAACCGGCATGTCCTAGAACCATAAATTCGAAGACATGTTACATCTACCAATCCGCACTGGGCCCGCGTGGTGGATTATATAGCCCATTCCCTCTCATAGAGAGGAGGCCTGTCCCAGCAGTGGGAACATTAATAGGCCGATAATGATGAATGATGAAGTATATTTTATGGTGTTTTCTTTAATGGACGAAAATCCGTGTACTGGTGATATTAATAAGAACAACTGTAGATGTTTAAATCAATAGAAGACAAAAGTGTAGAAGTGAGGAATGGGGGTAATTTTTTAATGTTATTGATTATTTACGTGCAGATTTCTACTCTTTTTAGTAAGTAGGTATTGGTGTTTTTCATGGTAAGTACATAGGTAGTTAATGTGTCAGGATAACTAAATAACTAATGCTCTAAGGTATTAAAATGAAAAAATAATGTTTGCTGTAAATAAAATCACATTTATTTGTACTTATACAGCGTTTCAAATGACGACGATCAACTCCATTTCAGTAACCCTCGCCTTGTACCACAACGTTGTTTTTACCACCGCCCTAAGTGTTTGAAGCGCAAATGAAGTCGGTGGTCGTCATTTGTAATATAGCTGAATATACTAAAATATTCTTCAATACCTATCTAAAAAACCGGCCAAGAGCGTGTCGGGCCACGCTCACTGTAGGGTTCCGTAGCTTCCCAGACCATTAAAAATACCAACATTTTTCGTCAGCAAAAATAACTTTGTTTTTCATAGTATTTGTATGAAAAACAAAGTTATCATTTGCGTTTTTTTGAAAAAGTGCTATATAACTCAAAAACTATTCAACTCATCAAGTTGAAAATAATTTTCCTAGAAAGTTCATATAAAGGTCTACTTCTGTGATTTTTTTCATATTTTTTAAACTTATGGTTCAAAAGTTAGAGGGGGGGGGGACACATTGTTTTTGACTTTCGGAGCGATTATTTCCTAAAATATTAATATTATCAAAAAATGATTTTAGAAAACCCCTATTCATTTTTAAATACCTATCCAACAATATATCACACGTCAGGGTCAAAATTAAAAAAAAAATCGCTCCCCACTTTACGTCTGGGGGAGGTACCCTAATAAAAATGTTTTTTTTAATTTTTATTTTTGCACTTTGTCGGCATGATTGATATACATATTGGTACCAAATTTCAGCTTTCTGGTGCTAACGGTCACTGAGATTATCCGCGGACAGACAGACAGACAGACATGGCGAAACTATAAGGGTTCCGTTTTTTGCCATTTGGCTACGGAACCCTAAAAAGGCAATTATTACACAAAATCAATCACAGCATCAGTGTTCATTTTTGGTTTTAATAGTTATAGTTAGCTAGGTGATTTTGAATCAATAAGTTGCGTAAAAAATGTACAAAATATCTGTGAACGGAATGTAATACTTCCATGATAGCTGATGTTGGTGTCGCCATCTATTGCTTAAAGTTGGTACTACTAGGACAACTGGTCGAATCTTCTCTTATTATTTTGTTGTCTTACCGCAGACTAATTAAAAGTTGTCTTACTCTGATTAGTGATAACACTTCGAAAAGTACATACACTGTAGACTGTCGAGTTTAGTTCTCATTTTCAGTTATCTAAGATAACGAACTAAACGCGAAATACAAGTGGGCTCTCTTTTGCAGCGCTGGTAGTCAATTATTATTTTGAATTAACACATACTTACGCTTTTTATTGCAGGAAAACCTTTTATTCCCACGGATAAATCAAATACAAAGCAGGCGTGGCTGCTACCGGCTGATTAGTATTTTAAAAAGAAATCCTATAATTATGTAAAAAATATGGTCACCTCACAATATTAATGGATGTTTGTATGGGAAAATTTAAATGATCAATATCTTTGAAACTACGCAAAGTTTCTCCGTCACAAATTCAGGTTATCATTATCGTCCCCGTCACAACATTTTGAACACATTTTGAAGGTCGTAGATCATCAGGCAGCGGAGATACGGTTGTCCAGCCAGCTTGAACTCAGGTTGGCTGGACATTAAGTTTTTATTGATTTCTCGTAAACCCTTGCATGTGACGCCATAAATCAAACGTTATTACTGTCACACATTGCGTCACCAAGTTTTAGTAAAGGAACCATATTCGAAAACGCTACCGTTATTGAGATTCGGAAGTGCCAGCCAAAAGTTTTTTACGTAAATTCAAGATGGCTGGCACAGATTTTTTGCATTTCTCTACTAAACCACTGTACGTATCACAAAACTTTTAGCTCGATGCCTGTCACAAACTTATGTGACGCCCGTTGATATGCAAAAAGTCGTCAAAATCACTTCCGTTACCGAGATTGAGAGACCAGCGAAAAGTGGTTTTTCAAGATGGCTGGACCCGTATTCGATCGATTATCTAAGATTCTGTAGCGTCACAAATTCTGAAATAAGGGTGTTTAGCCGTCACATAAAGTGCCCTATTGACCTAGTAAAATGCGAGCTATTTTGAAGATTTGTCCAGCCAACCTGAGCCACATGGTGTTTCGCATGTTTTCGAAGTTTTAAGAAAAACAACAAGAGTAGTAGTCCTAGTTCAATCAGAAACAAAATTGTTTACGTGTGGTATTGGATTTCATAAGTTAGTATGACGCTTTGATTTTGATACTTTGTTTGTATTCGTAAATTATAGAAAATATTTTAGAAAATTGTTGTTTTTTTTTATTCAGTAATATCACATTTTACCTAGTCACAGCAGCGGTGGCCCAGTAGTGGCGGCCCCGACTTACGAACAGTAAGTCGTTGTAGCTACTAATATATAATCTGTGAGTCGTTGGTTCGAACCCAGAGCTCTCAAAACGGTGAAGGAAAACATCTTGAGGAAACCGGCAATCCGCACCAGACTGGGCCCACGTGGTGAATAGCCCATACGCAAAATACACGCTTTGACGTGGAGCTGCTGGGGACACCAGCCCGTTATACAACACAAAAAAAAAAAAAAATTTGGCCAAGGTTGAGAGAATAGCAATGGGTCTATAGTTTTTAATGTCTTGATCGATTTTCTTGTAAACGGGAACAATTCGAGATTTCTTCCATTTTCCATTTGAGATAAGAGTATTTTTGCCCGTATTGATTGGTTCTTAGTGATACTCATTTCACAGAGGCTTGCGCATTGTGCAGAAAAAAAAACTTTTTTGCAAAAAATAAAACCGACTCCAAAAAAAAACCAAAAACGTGAAATAGTACATTGTGATACAAGGGGCTAAAATGACCCATTATAGACGAGGTAAGTTTTACTACCGAGCTTTAGCGAGGTAGTAAATAGAAACCGAGTTATAATGGGATTTTAGCGCCGTGTGTTACACCGTACTTTTCACTACGATTGCGAGAAAATAAAATAACCATATTTAATATGATAGTTTATTTTATTCACAATTAAATGTGTAAGTACAATTTGTGCTGTTGTTCAAATTTAATGAGATGTTTTTTCCCGGCAACATAATTTCAGTTCTCTGTGAAGACGAATATAATATTGTGTCGTCTGTGGGGTAAACGTAGGAGATAAAAAGGAATCCTACTTATTCAAATAAATAATACAGAAAAAATCTTAAAATTTCGCGCCCATGCCTTTTTTTGTTTCTTCTGTAGCTGGAATGCAACGCACACATCCCTGCCAAAGAGTTCGGCGTTCGGCGCGTTTGGTTCCATTTTTAAAATAAAATGTTTTTTTTTTATGGAACAGTAATAAGTCAATTCTTCATGAATTATGAGTAAAGACTTTGCGCTTTCGAACACCGACTACGAAATTTAAAAAAAAAAAAGGTTATTTTCCCTAGGGCTATAATGAGCAATTTTACGGCCCCTCTGGTACGCTATTATGACGGTCTTTTCGAGCAAGAGGAGTGAAAAATAACTTTAGCTTCTGAAGTCGGTGACGTTTGTTTGATTGATTTAATTTTTTTGTCACCGACTTCAGAAGCTAAAGTTACTTTTCACGTTTTTGGTTTTTTTTGGTCGGTTTTATTTTTTGCAAAAAAGTTTTTATTTTTCACTTTTTAGTGGTTTACATATCGACGCTGGAAAGCGATTTTGTCGTATCTCGAAAAATGGCATTTTTTTTAATTGCATCATTGAGATAAGAAAAAAATACTGCGTCAGACGGTCTGATCAACGTTTTCCTACGATGTGTTTTTTTTTTGATACGTCGTTAACTTTTTCTAAACTTTTTTAAGAAAAGATACTTCAAAATGCTGTAGATACCATAAAATCAACTATTTTTAAGTTATACATAGATACAACAAAAACGCTACAAGTATTTTTTTTCGCAGTCCACACCTATTTCGTACCAACAACTACCAAGATACAGCAAAATTGCTGCTTCAAATTGAAATACAAATTGCTGTAACTAGTATAAAACGCATGTTAGACTAACTTTAGAATGCTATCATTATTGCCATCTGATAAATTTCATTATAAGAACTAAGTGTTCCAAAAATGACCACTCTGATTCAGCTAGTTTACGAGTTATGAATTTTTGAAATAGTTTTTTGGCTCTGGTGTAAAGTTCAACTTTTCGAGATACTACAAGATTGCTTTCTTGCGTCGATATGTGCTTGGTACACATGGAAAGTGCATACCGTTACAATTACAACAAGCCCAAACACGACTAGGATACATTGTCTCATTATGGAGTTCCGTGACTCTTGGCTTCATCATCAGATCTGATGGTAGAGTGGTTCTTATCAAATACAAATGCTTCACTTGTTGTAGAAAATACCAAAATTGCTGTACGTTATCTTAAATAACATACCTAACTGTCGAAATATGGGTATACTGTACACATCTGCGTACCCCCTCAGAGCATACAGGCGTGATGTTATGTTATGATGTTGTGTAAACAATAAACATCCAAGCGATTGCAGCAATCACGACAGATTTGCTGTCTATTATTGAAGAGTTCCGTTCCATATCTCCGAAGTTCGTGATCAGATCATGACAATATTTCTATGGGACCAACTTGGAAGTATACCCTTTCAAACAAAAAAAGAATTTTCAAAATCGGTTCAGGCGTCTTCGAGTAATCAGTGAACATACATAAAAAAAAAAAATACATACAGTCGAATAGAGAACCTCCTCCTTTTTGGAAGTCGGTTAAAAAGTAAAACAAATGAATCCACGTATCTAAAATACGCCGAGAGCCCGCACAGCACAGCATGTGCCACGGCATGGGTTTGCGCCTTATCTTCCTCGAATAACCTACAAAAGTTCATGGCTAAATGTGACAAACGTTAGTGATTATATACTCACCTACTCTGTGACGGAGTGATTATATACTCTGTGCTCTGAGTAATCTGTGGTGCTCTGTGATTTTGTTGTCCACTGCGTAGTGAGTGATTATATACTCTGTGGCCCACTGCATGATTTTAATTGTTTTTGTCGTTGATAAACATCTAAAATTCAAGAAAATCAGGAGAGGAGAACAGCAGCTTTCATTATATTCCAGAAGGCATGTGAATTTGTAAAGCAAAATGTCTGCAGAAGATTTATCTGAGGCGGTTTACAGCGAAAACGTTGATGAGGACAGTAGCCACATATTAACAGGTATAATATTAATACCCCAGGAAGACGATCAGGTGGGGTCTGTGCCACAAGGTATTGTATATTCGTACCGCCAACGTGCATCCTTAGCTGCATGACTTTCGGCACTGGCCGACTTCTTTCCAACTCAATGTTATAGAACTCAAAAACAAAACTGTTTACGGCCTAAACATGACTATTTAGTCTGACCGAAAATAACATCATACAGTAAACATGTTAGTAATCATACAACTGATACGAAAACAATTAATTGCTGGAATGTTAATAACTAGTGGTCTTGTAATTTTGTGGATTGCAGTTGAATTCAATTTGTGTTCTGATATCCGTATATAAATAAACGTTTTTATTATTATTTTTTTATTATTATCCATTATGTATTTTGCCTCCTTTGCTTAGATACAATACCTAAATCTGTAGATGCTCTCAATGTCTTTCCCGTTTTGTAACAATTTTTTTTTGACTCGTTAATAATTTTGATTTCAGTTCCCGAGATTGACAAAAAATTTGTTATGCATGAGGTGATAGTTGAAATCATGCCATTTGATGGTGATAATGATGTGAAGCCTGATATTAAAATGTTAGATGAAGATGCTGCCTGTGATATTCTTCCAGAGGAGGTTGATGATG
Source organism: Xestia ashworthii (assembly GCA_950022955.1). NCBI lineage: Eukaryota > Metazoa > Arthropoda > Insecta > Lepidoptera > Noctuidae > Xestia > Xestia ashworthii. The sequence goes on along the minus strand of OX465565.1, from coordinate 1,207,534 downwards.
TTAATGCAATGGATGTATTCACAAATGAAGCAGATGTGTCCACAAAAGAAGTAGATGTATTCACAAATGAAGTAGATGTATTCACAAACGAAGTAGATGTATTCACAAATGAAGTAGATTTATTCACAAATGAAGTAGATGTATTCACAAAATTAAATGAAGTAGGTGTATCCACAAAATATGAAGTAGATGTATCTACAAATGAAAAAAATGTTTCAAACAACTCTGATCTACAAGAAATTCACAAAGCTAATACTACAATAGCTGACAAAGCAATCCAAGAAAAATCCACAAATGAAATTGATGTTTCAAATAACAACACTGATCCACAATATATTCACTTAACTGATACTACAAAAGTTGACAAAGCAATCCAAGAAAATGGGCCACTTGAACAAACAAGCACAGTTCATGATCTAAGACAAACAAGAACCAGTATTGAAGAACTTGTGATACTACCCATCAGCCAGAGAGCCAATGTTAAGCTGTTTACCGAAGATACCGGGCCCCAAATGTACAAAGCAAAAGGTGCTTTAGTGACAGCACCGATAGTAACCAAGAATTTGCCAAAAGTGTTTGATTACCTGCCCATTCACGGCAAGCCTCAAGACAACAATAACTTAAATGAATACTTTTCAAGTAAAATTAGAGAGTTTGTTGGTTGTGGCTTGACTGATCATGAGTTTCAGCAGCTGGAAGAATATTGCAGGTGATTTATATTTTGTTTTTTGTTTGATTTCTGTAACTTTGCAATCTGTGTTGACACTATACGTCAATCACTTCGTAGTATATAATTTAACATTTGTGTTCTAATCATCATTGGGAGAAGGATTTTTTTATGTATTTCTCTCCTATTCATTATTTGAAACTCATGGGTAATAGTGTAAGGACACCATGCTTCTTCAATTGGCAGTATGATGTACTTCCTGTACCTTGAGGTCAGACGGTTGATGTGAGTAGATATACTTTGATAGCATTTTTTTACTATGTTAAACAATCTCTTGTATGACGGTATTTAGATCCTCATCTATGTATTTGTTGCTCATGTAGTAGGGTATGTACAGTCAGCAAAACAGTTAGGTTTATAGGCTAGCAATCTTCTTACTACTATTATAAATGGAAAAGGGTTATAATCAATCTGTTTGCAATTTCATCCAAATTCTTTCAGTAGTTTCTGTGTGAAAGTATAACAAAAATCGATCTTTACAGACTTTTACGTTTATAATAGTCGTAAGATTGCTAGCCTGCATACCTAACTATTTTGCTGACTGTACGTTTGAACAAGTTAATTGATTTACATCGCACACTGGTGAGTGAAGTCATAGCTATGCACACAGACACTGTTTAAAACGAGCGATCTCTGTTATTAGTGTGCATATGGCACATCAATACCATATACCAATGTATAGTAATCATTCATCATTACTGAATGACATACAATATTTCGCTTAATGCTCTTAAAGCAAGTTTGGCGCAATGGTTATCGTCTTAGGTTAGTAAATAACAAGTCGTAAGACCAAACCTCGGTGCAGCCTAGAATGAATACTCTTTTTCTTTTTGTATTCATTATTTTGTTGAAACATTACTTAAGTAGAATTTATTACGATTCGATCCTGTTCGTGGGTGAGTAATGAAGTTTAGAAAATAACTACCGCCAATGATTTTTTTTTTCAACTCTTCCCTAGTCACTGGATAGATGGCGCTGGTCTGACTACGAGACAACTACAAGAAACAGAACATTACATAATTTCACTTGGACCTAATGGTTGTATTTGGAAGCATATTATTATGCAAACGAAAGTGTCAGTCCGAGCGTATGTGACGTGTGTTTTTTCAAGCGTTTGGGCTTTTGGCACCTAGTAACGTAGTCGGACCAACGCCATCTATCGAGTTCATGGAAACTATTTTTTGTTTTAATTCTCAAACAGAAAACCTCTCATTTAAAAATATTGTTTTCAAACACCTTCATTAAAAAAACTTAAGCGTTCTTAATAATTGTCAATAGGTATACGAGTATTTGCGTTACTGAGTTTATTGATTACTAGACCAGATGCGCAACTGTGGTTTTCGTTTTTAAAACTGTACCCAAGCTGTTAGATGGCGCTGTTAGTTTTTGTTCAACAAATAAAAATAAAAAGTAATTCCTGACTTTGGGAGTCACTGTCACCGCTAGGCTATCTACTTCACTGACAAGTTGTCCAAAATAGCTGTTCTCCTTATGACAGTTGTAAGCTGTAAAACAGTTGAAAAGTTGGTTTCCTCAAACACACAGATGGCAGCACTACCTATCTATGAAAATTTTGTTTGAAGCCAATGTATGGAAGTTAAAAGTTTTACCCCCCTGTACTAGACTCATATTCGTGTACGATTTTATTCTGTGGATCCAAACATGCAACATTTATTCATGTTCAAAAAGCCAGAAATCGTTGTTCTGCATGAGCGAAACGTGCATGAGAAATAAGTGAGATTGTGAGTGTAAATGTGGTGTTAGTTGTTACCCCATAAACGATGGGACACTTGATACCGTGTCCTGCCTGTCCTGTAGTTCGCACGTCACAGGAGCTGATGGATGCTACTGAAAGTGCTAAACTTGACGCCGAATTTTGGGTTCAATTTGGATTGTCTTCGACACCCTAAGTAGAAGGGAAATGGCGCTGAATGATATCGGTGAGTAACAATTAGATATTACGTTGATATTTTACCAACCTAATTAGAGAAATTTAAGTGCAATATATACCTACCATAGATATAAAACTGTAATACTATCGTAATTTAGTTTTTTTTTTACACAAATGGGTACTTACAAACATATTATAGAAAAGTCTTCGAATAACGTAAATAACAATTGTAGATTATGTTTTGCTAAGTTAGTTAGTGTATATTTATTATTATCTTGTATCTAAGTATTTATAAAAGAAATATCAATTAGGAATTTACCTATGTAGGTATATTAGACATAATTTATTATTATTTATTTAGCCATTATTATAAAAAATGTTTTTATCCACAGTGGAGAATCGTGCAGTTATGGGTCCACCGATATGCGGATTCTGGAGACGTAGAACATCTTCGACGTGGGCCAAAACCAAAGGCAAATTCATCAATCATCGTGGCTAGGCACAAGGCTTGTTGTCCACCCGGTCCGCGTAACAGCACACATTGTGTGCATACAAATTGTGAGAAATCACCTACATTCCGCTGGTTCACGTTGCAGCAGCCAGCGCGGAAGAATTTATTGTCCACTGCACACCGACAAACCTACTACAGCTTGCTAGGTCATACATCAATTTTGATTAGGAGAACAATCTAAGTATTGATGTTTAGCGATAAAACCTTTTAACTCGGATAAGTTTGGGCGTAGAATAAATAAATAAAAATAAATAAAATAAATATCGCTGGACGTTAACACACAGCGCCACCTAGTGCCACACTAAGCAAGGCTTGTGTCGTGGACACTAGATAGTTGCTAAACTACATATATACTTTTTTGTTTGTAAATACATACTTATTATACATATAAACATCCATGACTCGGAAACAAATGTCCATGCTCATCACACAAACATTTGCTCCTACCGGGATTCCAACCCAGGACCCTTTATTTTTTTATTTTTTTTAGGATGGGAAATCATCAAATGACTTCTCCCACTCTGGGCGGAGCGGGAGGGAGTGTCAGACTCTTACTGACTAAAACCCATCCATGTTCCTTCCTCGCCCTTTACGGGGCCGCGGTATCTCTTTCGAACAGTCCCGCAACCCCGGCAGGCTTCGGCCCTTGCGGGCCCCTCTCTTATACTGACATCTCTTTGAGGCGCGCGTGGAACACGAACGCGCCGTCGACCCGGCCTGTCGTCGTTAGACGGACGGACGGCTAGCTAGCCCATAGCCAACCGTCCACAGGCCCGCGTCTACGGTGGCCGGTAGCCACCACGTGGCCCCCGACGCCCGGTGCGTCTCCCGCGGCGGCCGGGAAGAGAGGATCTCTCCCTCTCTCGTTCCGCCACCTCCTTCGCTAGCATGACTGCTTCGCAGAAGGAGGTGACGGCTTCCCATTCCGTCTCGCTCCGGACCATGGATTGAACCAGGGCCGGACGCGAGAGGTCGCCGCCGCCGATCGCCGCTACGAGGACACGGCGGTGCTCCGCCCACGCGGGGCAGACCTCCACCGTGTCCTCCGGTCGATCCTCGCAGTGGAGACACCCGGTCGTTTCCTCCCGCCCGATTCGGTGCAGGTACCTCCCGAAACATCCGTGTCCGGTGAGGACCTGCGTCAGGCGGAAGGTGAGGACGCCGTGGCGCCTCTCTAGCCACTCCTCAAAGAACGTAAGGCAGCGTCACTACCACTACGCCATTCGGGTAAACACCGTTGTCACTCAAACCACGGGTAGATGACATAAATAAAAAAATATAGGACAGAGTTAAGAAACTGGCTATGGGATTTTCTTAAAAAAAAATTAAATTAAATTATCCGCCGATGTCCCCGAAATCATGGCTAGCCCGACTACACGAGTGACGTAATCGCTGCCCGCCCGTCGAGGCATCTATCTACTTACAGAATTCTCGTAACATTACCTGATAAATGCAACTTTTCCTGGCAAAATACCTACCTTGCGTGTTGCGTGACGAGTCTAAATGTAACTTTGATGTGACAACAAAGAAAATGAAAAGTAATCCAAACTACTGAGTAGGTATTTTGGCGTATTTAAAAAGTTCATCACAATTTTATGTACGTACAGTTAAAAATCACCGATTAAATTTACGCAGAGGTGAGTGGGTCGTCATAAACAGATTGAATATCTACTAACTTACCTACTGTTCAAAATTCACACATTGTTGTTGAGCACTCGAGAATCTGATGTCTGCATACATCCTACGAGCCTCGTACGTTATTTATCATCCGCGATGGCGTAAAGCCGTACCATTTCGGTCCACTGTTCACTTGTGTAAGACATAGCACTAAATTTACGCGCGAGAAACTTAGGACTCGGCACACGGCGCGCGCTCCGACGAGCGACGTGGATTCGCTTTGGCGACAGCTGGCCGACTGAGGTACTCGTGAGTCACCGTTCACTCAATCGTTGCGCAGGCGCGCGGGCTGCGGCGCGGTCGTTGACCCGGTCGGCGGTCAGCTGTTTCCGAGTGCATTAGGGTGAAATGATCTTGAAGAAAATAGGGATTTTCTTCAAAAAAAAGGTTGCTTTTTTCATTGGTTTTAGGTTCTACTAATGAAACCAAACCCCTGGTTTCAAGGATAACGGTGTCCACACTAACACCCTGTATATAAGGAATGTAGTCTTCTGACTTGTAGGAATTGTGGCCGAATTTCTGTCGGGTATTGGGGCTAAATAGCGGAAAAAATGCGTTATCATATTATAAGCAAGTATAAATACTTATGTTCATATTTGTTTAGTGAATGTGAACAAATACAAACCTTAGCAATAATTAAAGTTATAATCTGCTTCTTTAAACCATAACTCATATTGAGTATTGAAAGTCTGGTGAAGCGATGTTATTTTTACGGGGTTAGAAGTTGTCATAATTTCTTACTATCTAACATGTTCAATTTCTATACCTACCCACTTTGACAAATTATTTACGCCCACCCATAATGCTTGTCTTTGTCAATATAACTGGTAAACAACAGAGTTTTACTCATTCGAACGTCTAGTATGGATAGTTATAGCCATAAATGTTTAAAACCAGTTTGCATTTAATCATTGTATATGTCACCGTAAAATTGTCAAACACGGTATATTACAATATAACGTGTTACTCTCTAGCGATATTGTAAACTCTCGAATTATTGTCAACTGAACATACGGAAGTATCTCTGCCCCTATAATCAGGACTTGGGGCACCCCCCGTTAGGTTAGTTAGGTTCCCTGTAAACCCTGCACTCGGAAATAGGGGCCCCGCGAAGCGGGGTCTCCGTCGACTACGCTTTTTAAGTGTTTTAAGGTTAGGTTATATTAATCAGTATTTCTCAGGAATGGTACATTATCTTTTCATGAGAGTGGTACCATTGGGCAAGGGGGACCCCTCCTTCCTTCCACACCGCGTGAGTGGACTACCATCGCATGCATTTCACGAAAAATAATGCGTTTTGTTGTAAGCAGTATGTTCGTTTGACAATATTTCGAGATTTTACAATATCGCTAGAGATATTACAATATAACGTATTTGACAATTTTACGGTGACATACAGGGTGTAAACCACCTCATCACAAAGCCGTTAACCAAGCATTCTGTACACCAAACTAAGTAACTTTACGCAAAAATTATTGCTGGGAAACCACTTTTTTTTTTGAGGTTATAAATCATGTTTTGTGGTAGAACTCAATTGAACGCACTTAAAACATAGTGCTGATGGATGGATTGAATAGTACGGCGGTCGTGGAGGTGTTAAAAGTCAAAATCTTGCAAAAAAACTTGTCAAAAATTTGCAACTTTGACCCCCCATATCTCCGTAACTAGAAGGTTCCCAGGTATGGTGTAGAACAAAAAAATGATCGCAATGATGGGGAGAACCAGTGCCTTTCGGCTTCGTGAAGAGGTGTTTGACACTCTTTATACAAGTTATTTTTTGCCAACATTCAGCCCATACCAAATTGAACCTTAAAACAACAGCTGTAAGTTAAAAAAAAAAACAAAGCATTTATTTCAAGTAGGCCAGTTACAGGCACTTTTGAATTGTCGAAACAAAAATGAACATTTAAAGTAGCTACAGTCCCAGTCACAAGACTGAAAGTACTGTAGTTGCCCATTCCCTAGCGTAGACCTCTATGGAGAAGAACGGGCAAGAAACTCCATGGACACTCTTTTCAATCAAAAATGTTGTTACAAAATCTTGGTTACATCTTTCATGTTGAGATTATACATATATGTGAGAACGATGTAGAAAGACGTGCACAATAAGAGCGTCCAGAGTAAAAAAAATAAATCAATAAAGTAAAGCAATTCAAATGATCCATGGCAGCTAACAGATGACCAGTCCCGACTGACAGCCCCCGTTCACGAACATGACGCATGGATCAGCGCCATTCAATTCAATCATATTGAAGGGAACTAAATGACCCGACCCACCCGCCACCATCAGCAAGACATTTAAGCGAGCATGACATTCTCTCAGCCACCAAAGCATATTCAAGTCAATGAAAGATAACTAAATGCAAATGGAAGCTTTACAGTACATGGTACTCACACATGTGCTATGCAATTATACAATACTAAGAGATGGAATCTATACAATGCAAGAATATTTTTATAATCTTCTGCAGCTACCACAATAATTGTCCAATAAGTTTGCACCTATGGTTGCGGAGCAGGACCAGCATTTAGCCAAGCATTTTGATCCTCAATGTAATCCCCCAGCTTATAATATGCTTGCCTACATAGTGTGCGTTTTACACAAGATTTAAATTTCGTCTCATTCAGTTGTAGAATGTGGGGAGGTATTTTATTATAACATTTTAAACAGAACCCCGTGAAAGATGAATCTACTTTAGCAAGCCTGAAACCCGGCTGAACTAGTTGGTCCCTATTTCTAGTATTATAGTGGTGTCTGTCACCTCTTTTACTGAATAAATGCAGATTTTTCCTTTAACAGTTCTCTTAGAGAATCGCGTCTACGTATTTCATAATTATATGGCTCTGATGGCTCTTCTCTGCAGAATAAAAATAGATTCGATGTCTGCAGCCCGTCCCCATAGTAAAATACCGTATGACATAATACTATGAAAATAACTAAAATAGACTATCCTCGCCGTATCAACATCAGTAAATTGACGGATTTTTCTAACAGCATACGCTGCTGAGCTCAGCCGGCCTGCAAGAGATGTTAAATGAGGACCCCATTGTAGCCTGTGGTCGAGCGTAATTCCCAAGAAAACCGTTTTATTGACCAATTCAAGTTTCTCTTGATTCAATACTATGTCACAATCACTACTTTTGACATTTGGTAAAGCAAATCTTATGCACTTAGTTTTTTTCCCATTTAGTACTAAATTATTAGCGGTAAACCAATTATGAACCTGCAGTAGGGCGCTATTTACGACGTCAAGATTTGTGGCACGTCTGTTTATCCTAAATATTATAAATAAATAAATAAATATCATGACTCGGAAACAAATGTCCGTGCTCATCACACAAACATTTGCTCCTACCGGGATTCGAACCCAGGACCCTAAGAACGTAAGGCAGCGTCACTACCACTACGCCAATCGGGTCGTCATATTAAAGAAGTATCATCAGCAAACAACACCATTTGCGGATAATAATAATAATAAATATCGCTGGACATTAACACACAGCGCCACCTAGTGCCACACTAAGCAAAGCTTGTGTCGAGGACACTAGATAGTTGATATACTACCATATATACTTTTTTTTTTTTTCTTTGTTTGTAAATACATACTTATTATACATACAGACATACATGACTCGGAAACAAATGTCCATGCTCATCACACAAACATTTGCTCCTACCGGGATTCGAACCCAGGACCCTAAGAACGTAAGGCAGCGTCACTACCACTACGCTATTCGGGTCGTCGTCGGATGGTTGCTAAATACTCGTAAATGGGGTAGGTCATTAATGTATACTAAAAAGAGGAAGGGACCCAATATCGAACCTTGTGGTACAGCCATTTTTATTTTTAAACCCATCGAATTTACACCCTTTACTTGCACATGCTGCTGTCTATCATTCAGATATGATTTTACTAAACTGAGCGCAAATTTACCTAAACCGGAATGCTCAAGCTTCAAAATCAGGGTTTCGTGATTTACGCAATCAAATGCCTTCGAGAGGTCACAGAAGATTCCTATGGCATCTTGTGCCTCTTCCCACGCAGTAAATATGTTTTAATAAAGTGACACCGGCGTCAGTCGTACAACGTCCTTTGGTGAAACCGTACTGATGTTCGTGTAAGATTTTATTGGTGTTAAAATGGTTAAGCATTTGATTGAGCATTATCTTTTCAAACACCCTGCTGAAAACCGGCAACACGGATACAGGCCTATAATTGTGTCTTTAGTGTCCCCGGATTTAAAAAGCGGTATTACCTTACTGAATTTCATTAGATCCGGGAAGACCCCTTGATCCACGCACAAATTAAATATTGAGGCTAAATACGGCGCTACAGTCTCAACAATTGAGGTACAAGCTTTGGTAGACATACTCCATAGATCTTCGGTTAATTTGATCTTGATTTGCTTAAAAGCTTTTATGATTGTTGTGGGGTTTACATCATCATCATCATCATCATCAGCCTATCAATGTTCCCACTGCTGGGACACAGGCCTCCTCTCTATGAGAGGGAATGGGCTATAATCCACCACGCGGGCCCAGTGCGGGTTGGTAGATGTCACATGTCTTCGATTTTTTTGGTTCTAGGACATGCCGGTTTCCTCACGATGTTTTCCTTCACCGTTTTGAGAGCAGCGGTGATGAAATAAATTACACAAAGTAATGCGCCTGTCTGGGTTCGAACCCACGACTTACTGTTCGTAAGTCGGGGCCGCCACCACTGTGCCACCACTGCTCCCACACTGATGTGATGTTTACATGATGAAATTTAAATTCATTTGAACAGGCTGAAACGTTCGCCTTCAATAAATCCATAGAGAGCAAGGGAGAGGAATTTAAAGTTTCAGTAGTTTTAAGTGGGATACTGGTAAAGAAATTTACGAATTTCATTATCACCAGACCATGTGAGGTCTTTAGAGCTATGTCATTACTTGGTTTTTTAGATCTATTAGTCTCACTGTTGATAATTTCCCAAACCGTCTTTATTTTGTTATCGGCTGATTTTATCTTTTTGTTAATGAAGAGACTTGGCTATCTTGCAAGAGTTTTAAAAAATTTTCGAGTAAGTAGCCACATATTTACTAAAAGTTTCGGTGTTGATATAAGGCTTAAGGCCGTACAGTTCAAACAATCGTTCCCTACTTTTCCTAATACCCTGTGTCCGAAGCGCAGTCCACGGAAGTACGACTGTGACACCAGCCTTCGCGAAGGTTACATCCGGTGTGCCGCAAGGCTCAATTTTGGGCCCTCTCTTGTTTATATTATTCATAAATGATATACATATGTGTTTCAGATATTCCAAATTTCTACTATATGCCTATGACCTTAAAATTTTTAGAACAATTCTAAACAAAAATCATTGTCTCTTATTTCAAGAGTATCTGGATAGATTCTCGACATACTGTATCGAAAATAACATTCAACTAAGTATTGCAAAGTGTTCATCTATAACATTTACCAAAAATAGAAACGTAATAACTCACACATATAACTTAAATAATACCTTATTGCATAAATCAAATTTAATAAGAGACCTTGGAGTGTTGCTGGATAACAAACTACATCTTGATCAACATATGTATAGATAAGATTGTTAGTAATGCCTTTCGCATGTAGGTATGGGTTTGTGATGAGATGCATGACCGATTTTAAACATAGGTAGGTATGTACATTCATTTATACAAATCTTTGGTGAGATCACAGTTAGTTGGTTTCAGTTAATTTGGAATCCCTTCTACATATACAAAATACAAAGAAAACCTTGAAACCGTACAATATAAATTCCTTAGAGCCACCCATTACCGATGTTTCTGTAAAACTACCTCTTACCGTAATTTATTGAAACATTACAAACTTACAACTCTGAATATTAGACGCACCTTTTTGGAAAGCATATTCTTTATGACCTGTGCAATAAATAACAAATACGATTGCTCAGATATAACAAACAGACTATGTTATGTACGTGTAGTACCTAGGACTAACATAAGACGCGAGGCGCGCGAAGGCCTCGCCCGCTGTTTGCTGTCTCCTCGTGTCGCACAAACGCGGGGAACCGCGCACCGTCGTTTAGCGGAAAATTATAACACCCTATGCTCAAATTTGGATTTTATTTAAAGTGATATCCTTAAAGCTATCAAAGACTGAGGATTATTGTATCAGTAGATCTTGTTGTTTTTTTCACCTTTTTAATTTATTTAGTATTAGTAATAAAGCTAAGGCTTATTTATTGTACTCGTGCATGTATCTTCCAATTTTAATTATATAAGATGTGGATAACAACGTAGTTATTTGCACACTGATGCAGTCAGTCAGACCAATTATTTGTTAACCATTTATAGTGTGTACCTAATTGTTTGTTTTCCCTAATAAATAAAATAAAAATAAAATATGGTATCTATTTTACTCATTATTTAATCTTTTGGACGCCATTGTCACATATACGTGACAAGCAAGCGCGTGCCCTGTACGCCAAACGACACAAATATGTGACGTGTAGTACCTAGATGAAATTATGGCTTGGCGTGGAGGGCACGCGCGAGCGTTTATGCTGTGGCGGTCAAAAGGTTAAGCAATCAAAATAGCCCGAACTTTAGAAAAATTAAAGCACTGTCATGTAATTCTTTGCTTAATGAAAATACCTTTAATTCATTTGAATAATAAGAGCACACATTATTACAGTCCAGAACAATTAAAAACAGGAAATGAAATGGTGATGGAGACCACTGTCCCTGTCATGGGTGTTATAAGTAGGAAAATTATAGAAGAAAACCTTGATTCCCCCGATGACGACGAAGTCCCGGACCTCTGTATTCTCAAGAAGAACAAGCTACGGATGGAGAAGGATAGCAAAGGGCTTTTTACTAAGAAGCTTAAGTACAGAGGGGTTCGGAGTCTACCGTTTACGCAAGTGGTAAGTTAGTCACAAGGCTTTTGTGGAGATTAACCCATCAATGCATTGTTTCAAAAGCTAGCTATGTAGAATTAGAACAGATTTCAAGTTGGTTTTCAATAGCAAGTACCTATCTATTATCTGAGTTGACTGTAAGTCCAGCCCCAAATTCAATATTGAAACTCATTTACTTATTGTTTTATGTGCCAATATTCAAAGTGTTCCTTCTCTATAATCTGAACTAAGCCACTTGTCCCACTCACTGATGACGAGGAAACAACAATTTTCTTGCTCAAGATCTACGAATGTTTCTTGGTCGCATTGCAGGAGTATCAATTACCACCCCTGAAGCCTACTGAGGATACTCCCGATGTGGATCTGGAGCCAGGCAGGGATATACTCTACCGAGTGAGGGTCTACAGGCCGTATATCTACAGCCAGTCCAAGTTTAGATTTGTGAGTAAAGTAACAATGCCATTGCGAATCATCATCATGATCATTTCAGCCGAAAGACATCCACAGCTTCCACTGGTAGACATAGGCCTCCCCCAAGTGTCGCCACATTGACTGATATGTGAATGCTAGGGGCGTAATATCCCCAATACATATCCAGCCACTTATTTGGTTTGGTCGTCTGAATAATCATATTCGAATCATATGAAAATAAATATTTCACATAATAATGTTGTATATTTTATAAAATATTCGCATCAAGACGCCTTTTTTATGGTATCGATTCTCAGTACGTTTGCAGGCCTTCACTGGCTAACTGAATGTGACCCAGTATGACTCCTACCTGCTACATTACAGACTCGCACCCGCCACTCGGTGTTCTGCTACGACATAATGCTGACGGGCCGGAACAAGCTGTCCGACTTGCGGGATCGCTTCGTGTGCCACAACGACTTCGACATGCGAGTCGACGTGTCCAACCATCCGGATTTGCTGCCCAGTACGAAGGCTAAGGTAGGTTGTGCAATAAACTAGTGTGGTTCCATAACCCTAGATACAAAATCCAGCTGTTATATCTGGGTGATGGTCAAAATACATGATAATCATATTCAGAGGTCGAGCTATGGGAACCTTATTTTACTTAGAAGAGAAGCCTGTGTGATCTTATGTTGCCAACAACAACGACGACAACGTCGTGGCAAAATTTTGTAAGTATACCTGTTCTTGCCATATGGGAGACTTGTCTTTTAAAAGGCCTTGTTGTGAATTTATACTGTCACTTATGGAATATCTTCCGTGATTATTGTGTTACATAACCTGGTGATACTGTGAGTGTGTTGTGTGCCGTGACTTAGTGTCGAGACAAAGAAAGAGGGTAGACATATAATGTCTGCTCCTAACAATTTGTATTCCATCCCAAGTAGCACATTAGCGATGAATTAGGTCATAAACTAGCCACATTACAGTCTACAGCTTTTATGCAGATGTACTAAAGGATAGGACGAGTCTTTAGACTGTATTATGGAAAGATTTTACACTATTAAACAGCATAGCTGACTAATGACTTTATAATGACGCAAAAGTATACCAAAAGCATTTAAGTAGAATTTTAAAATGATCTAGTCCAGCTTTTGGCTGCATGTGATACTACTAGCTGGTTTAGAAGTCCAAGCTTGTTAACGACTGGTTAATATGACAAATTCGCCTCTCTTGTAATGTTGCAGGCTGCATTATGGTATCAAAATATGCCACTGGCTTTTAATTGGTCTACACTAATTCTATTTTAATTCTACTTCAACGAGCTTGTTAATGGCTGTTTAAAAGTGAATATATGAATCTCTACAAATGCCGTTACATTTTTAAGAGAATTATTAAACACCGTTAGTTGTAAATTGGAGTAGGCGTACTCCATCCTAATGCCAATGCATAAAGTGTAGCTGACTGCTATTTTACAGCTTACGGCGCTATTTAAGAATAAATCTAGATTAATGGTGTTTAAATTACGTCAGATTTGATTTCTTTTTGCATAACGTCGACACGACCTAATTAAAGCTCAAGAGTTACTACGTATGTTTTAGTACACTTTAAATAAAAAATGAACAACTTAAAACCATGGAATAAAAGAAAACGAACTGGTGGAGTAAAAAGAAAACTGTTAAAAGAATACGCTAAGGCTGATGCAGTTGATATTTACAAGCCCGTGTCGTTTACGCATAGTGAGGGTTCCGCACAAATAGATTTTGATCAAAATATTGCAGATGCTTATAGTAATCAGAATGTTCATGAACCAAGCTGCAGTAAAGAGAAAACGTCGTTGGAGAACAAACTGAGTTCTATATATTTAATGGATTCCGACAGATACGAATTTGGATAAAGTACAGATGAAGACAAGGAAGAAAGCATATTCATTAAAAAATATAGAATTTATTAAAAATAGCATTAAAGAATGGGCCATAAAAAGAAATATTGAATATTGCGTGGGAATAGACGATCGTTTGACTGTGCACTCCATTTTAGTCCAGTCTGGAAGCGGCGTCGATTTCTCACTTTTTGTCAATTTTAAAGAAACGTTTTTCCTGGCCATCTCAAAATGCCATTGCTCCCAACCACTTGGAACATCTGTTAATCTTTCCTTTCCTTTTTCAATGGTTTTAATTATTTTGAACGCATTATTATTCCTAAAAACAATAATAAAGTAATTAGCAATCATAATATTAGTACGAAAAGGGAAAATAAAAACAAATCAAATGAACTAAGAATTTGTAGGTAAATTATGTACGATTTGCTTTCCAAATACTCTTGCATGTCCGAAAGATACCTACAGTTAAAGTTCAAACCCGATGTTCGTCAGTCAGACACTATAAGCTTGCCTATGAAATCACTGAAATGACGACCAACAGACGTACAAACAAAGATATTGTACATAAACAGAAACACCGCACTTACGTCGGTGAATCCCATGAATCCGTTATGGACACGTCTATCGTCATATCATTGTATCGTGGAGTTAAAGTAGAAAATATTTTAAAGTTTTAATTTTGCCTGTTGTTACGTACAAGTACCTGTAGTGTATTAACTGTATTTCCAAAGAGCTACTGACTGTTGAACGAGCCAAGCCTTCTCTTAACATGTTATTTAAAAAACTAAAATCATATCTTCTGGGCCTGCAAGGGGATTTCGAAAGCCAAACATTGTAAGTACATAATGAAATGGTTTTCTTTGGACATTTATTTATCCCTGAAAAGCTATTGTATGCTCTCTCTTTATACCAGTACACAGTAAGAAAGACAATTGAAATCCTTTCACCAGCCAGCATAATGCTGGAAGCTGGTACATAAGACTTGGTAAAACCACTGTACAGTAAATGACTTTACAAAAAAATTTTTGGAGAGTTTGTGCTGGATATCAAATGGACGCCATTTTAGCATTACAGACGATTTGTTATTAAATATCCAAATCTTTTTTTATGGATTTCAAGGATATTTGATAGGTTTTAATTCAAACAATATATTTTCCACTTATTTTCTAATAGAATACAATAAGTTGGAAAGCAATAATTAGAGGGATAATTATTATATTAGGGATTCCTACACCATATATCTTGTAAAATATTTTCGTTAAAGCGATATTATTCTGATGGCGCGTGAAATATTTGATGTAATTACCTATACACATTTACAGTAAAATGGTACTCGCAACTCAATTTACACACAAGGACACTCAAAAACCAACGTGAAAAATATTTAAAATATCTTACCAATTAAATATGTCCAACAAATAATAAATGTCGTCTAGCTGTCACAATCCCAGTAGATTTTTTTTTGTTATTTAAACTTTATAAAAGTTGTTTCCAAGCCTCAAAACATCTAAAAGCGATTGAAGAGATTTAAAGTAGCTGAATCTTACGCTGCAATGACTGTTGTATAGCTGTATAAGCCATTGTACAGGCCTTGCACAGCTGTTTCAATAATAATACTGCCGTTAACCAGCAACTGTAATGCTCAAGGCTGGTTAATTTGTGGCCCAAATTAGAATTACAAGGGCTGCGTAGCTAACTATACAGCCCTTATGTAGAAAACTACAACAGCCTTGAGTATACACAAAATTCTATTATCAAGTCACTGTGCGGCTGTCATGTGCTACTTGGGATATTCTGCAATCAACCCGTGATCATTTTTTCGGATGAGAAATCATCAAATGACTCCTGCCGCTCCGGGCGGAGCGGAAGGGAGTGTCAGACAGTGTTCCTTCTTAGCCCTTTGTGTTCCGAACAGTCCTTTCTGTCTGCAGAACAGTCTCTTTCGAATAGTCCTGCCGCAGCCCCGATAGTTTTAACCTTAATTCATAAAATGGAAGATTTTTCCGTCTTATCATTTCTCAACTCTTTATCTTCTAGGAAGTGTTTCCTTCGGGTTTCCTGTTCATAAACAACGTCTTTTACGTGGACACGCGGGAGGGATGCGTGGACTACAGCGAACCCATCCGCGAGTGGGCGCGCAAGAAGGAGATAGGAGATTTCCCTAAGAAGGACATGTGCGCCGTCAGGTTGGAGGAACTCACTCTGAAGCTGGGGTATCCTGAGGTAAGATGAGTCATGACGTTAAAATCAAAATCAAAGCATTTATTTCAAGTAGGCCAGTTACAGGCACTTTTGAACTGTCGAAACAAAAATGAACATTTAATGAAGCTAGAGCTACAGTCCCAGTCACAAGACATAAAAACTGTGAAAGTACTGTAGTTGGAGTTGCCCATTCCCTAGCGTAAATCTCTATGGAGAAGAACGGGCAAGCAACTCCATGGACACTCTTTTAAATCAAAATATTGTTACAAAATCTTGGTTACATCATTCATGTTGAGATGGTATATTATGTGAGAACAATGTAGCAAGTTGTGCAAGTTAAAAGTTCTTATGATATTCAATTACCTTATTATTGCTCTCTCCTCAGGTATACGTACATCAAGGCAACTGCGAGCATGTATTCCTGTTCTCAGAAATTCGCCTCCTGAACCCGACGGATCCTCTACGCCTCTACAACTACCCTTGCTCCACCGCTGTAGCTCAGAATCAAACGGTCTACTGCACGACTTGTGCCGAATTCTCCGCCAAATGGATCGTAGTAGGATGCAGTCGAGTTCCCTTCGACCCTGCCTTCTTTTGCGACATTTGCTTCAGACAATATCTGTATATAGATGGACAGAAAATTGGAGATTTCAAAGCCTACTCGTATCGAGGTAATGCTTTGAATGTACTAAAGCCTCAATGACATCAGCACCATCAGCATTTAGATTCGGGGAGCGCACTATATCGCAAAATGATAAGATATAACAAGGGGTGGGAGAATGAGATTGATCCTCCGACCGTATGCCTGAAGCGGAGCAAGAAGCGGGTAAAATCATTGAATAGTCTGTGAGAATTTAACAATTCAGAAATAGCTTAGAACTATTTAAAGCAGTGGTTTCCAACGTTACTTAGATGTTGAAGTTTATTAAGGGTTTTGTCCCACGTGATTTGAATGAAAGATACCCACTATGTTCGTTTTGTTGGACACCAGCTCAAATATTGACTTATGGTCCATGTGACTGAAAAGGCCACGGGATCCAGCCCTGACAGTAATTCGAATAATAAGTTTTAAATAAAAATGAGTGCCTAGTCTAAATCGAAATGAATGTGATTCAGGTTGGCTGGACAAAATCTTCAAAATAGCTTGCATTTAACTAGGTCAATAGGGCACTTTATGTGACGGCTAAACACTCGTCAGAATTTGTGACGCTACAGAATCTTAAATAATCGATCGAAAACGGGTCCAGCCAGCTTGAAAAATCACTTTTCGCTGGTCTCTCAATCTCGGTAACGGAAGTGATTTTGACGACTTTTTGCATATCAACGGGCGTCACATAAATTTGTGACAGGCATCGAGCTAAAAGTTTTGTGATACATACAGTGGTTTAGTAGGAAAATGCAAAAATCTGTGTCCAGCCATCTTGAATTTACGTATAAAATTTTTGGCTGACACTTCCGAATCTCAATAACGGTAGCGTTTTCGAATATGCTTCCTTTACTAAAATTCGGTGACGCAATGTGTGACAGTAATAACGTTTGATTTATGGCGTCACATGTAAGGGTTTACGAGAAATCAATAAAAACTTAATGTCCAGCCAACCTGAGTTCAAGCTGGCTGGACACATGTATGTCCGCTGCCTGATGATCTACGACCTTCAAAATGTGTTCAAAATGTTGTGACGGAGACGATAATGATAACCTGAATTTGTGACGGAGAAACTTTGCGTAGTTTCAAAGATATTGATCATTTAAATTTTCCCTTATAAACACTGCAGTAGGGTTACCAATATTGTAGGTTTTGTGTAGGACTAAGTATATTTTATGGTGTTTTCTTTAATGGACGAATATCCGTGTACTGGTGATACTAATAAGAACAACTGTAGATATTTAAATCAATAGAAGACAAAAGTGTAGAAGTGAGGAAGGGGGGTAATTTTTTAATGTTATTGATTATTTATGTGCAGATTACACTCTTTTTAGGTGTTTTTCATGGTAAGTACATAGGTAGTTAATGTAAAAAATGTATTTAAAGTTAAACGTCGGAGGACATAATATCTGTGAACGAAATGTAATACTTCCATGATAGCAGGTGGTGTCGCCATCTATTGCTTAAAGTTGGTACTACTAGGACAACGTTATCTTACTCTGATTAGTGATAACACTTCGAAAAGTACGTACACTGCCGACTGTCGAGTTTAGTTCTCATTAACCGACTTCCAAAAGGAGGAGGTTCTCAGTTCGTCAGAATTTTTATTTTTTATGTATGTTCCCCGATTACTCGAAGATGGCTGGACCGATTTGGAATATTTTTATTTTGCTTCACAGGTGGTCCCATAATTATCCGGATCTGATGATGGAATCCTGGAGAAATAGAGAGAACTCTTTAAATTTTATAGGCACACATGAAACGATTCGGGTAGTTTTCGAAACAGTACTTTTTCGGAGTGATCCCACTTCAATTTGGTAAAGATCTGATGAAGAACTTCGGAGGTAGGCAACGGAACTCCTCAATATATGATAGCAAATGGACTGGGATTGCTGAAATCTCATGTCTGTCTACTATTTACACCAGTTCATAACATAACATCACGCCAGTACGCTGTGAAGGGGTAAGTGTATGTGAACCACTAAAAAGTGAAAAATAAAACTGTTTTGCAAAAAATAAAACCGACTTCTAAAAAACACAAAAAAAGTGAAAAATAACTTTAGCTTCAGAAGTCGGTGACAAAAAAACAAAATCAATCAAACAAAGGTCACCGAGTCGGTTTTATTTTTTTTCAGTTACCTAAGATAATGAACTAAACGCGAAATACAAGTGGGCTCTCTTTTACAGCGCTGGTAGTCGATTATTATTTTGAATTAACACATACTTACGCTTTTTATTGCAGGAAATCCTTTTATTCCCACGGGGAAATCAAATACAAAGCAGGCGTGGCTGCTACCGGCCGAATTTATGTATAAATATGGTCACCTCACAATATTAATGGATGTTTGTGTGGGAAAATTTAAATGATCAATATCTTTGAAACTGCGCAAAATTTCTCCGTCACAAATTCAGGTTATCATTATCGTCCCCGTCACAACATTTTGAACACATTTTGAAGGTCGTAGATCATCAGGCAGCGGAGATACATGTGCCCAGCCAGCTTGAACTCAGGTTGGCTGGACATTAAGTTTTTATTGATTTCTCGTAAACCCTTACATGTGACGCCATAAATCAAACGTTATTACTGTCACACATTGCGTCACCAAATTTTAGTAAAGGAACCATATTCGAAAACGCTACTGTTATTGAGATTCGGAAGTGCCAGCCAAAAGTTTAAACGTAAATTCAAGATGGCTGGACAGAGATTTTTGCATTTTTCTACTAAACCACTGTACGTATCACAAAACTTTTAGCTCGATGCCTGTCACAAATTTATGTGACGCCCGTTGATGTACAAAAAGTCGTCAAAATCACTTCCGTTACCGAGATTGAGAGACCAGCGAAAAGTGGTTTTTAAAGCTGGCTGGACCCGTTTTCGATCGATTATTTAAGATTCTGTAGCGTCACAAATTCTGAAATAAGGGTGTTTAGCCGTCACATAAAGTGCCCTATTGATCAAGTTAAATGCAAGCTATTTTGAAGATTTGTCCAGCCAACCTGAGTCACATCGAAATGAGGGAGGTTTTTTAAATCGTACATTTGTAGTAATAAGTTTTAAAATTAGATGATAAGATTTTTGATTATAATAGTATTATGTGGTTGATACTTTGGTAAAAAGTGCTATTTTGTATGTAAATCGTGAAGATGAAGACTGAGGTGCGGTGCAACAGAACAGTTTTTGTAATAAAAGTTCCATTGTGAGAGAGTAAGGTGGAAAATAGTGATTCTTTTAGACAAACAATGTAAATAATGATATATGAAAGTCTCTTCTTTATTCTCAGTCTAAAGACGAGAGTGACTGGGAGTCAAGTGTATCAGTGATATTATCTGAAGATTTGAATGTGTGAAAATAGCTCTGATACATTCGTATATGTATGATTCTTGGTGCTGTAATATACATAAGTATATTACAGCAGTAGATTTAAGATTTAACATTAAAATAAACTCCATTGTAAAGATACTTTACATTTCATGCGTCTCAGTCTAAAGACAAGGATGAAAAAAATCAAGGCTGAAATTGTCAGCCAAATCTAAAAGAATGGCGGCGAACTTTTGGTAGACTGGGTCTAGGTTAAAAGTCTTAATAAGTACACAATTGTTCCTGTTCTAAAGATATATTGCGGCCAAAGGACGCCCTTAGGGTCCTACCTAAAAGGCTGAATTTTTCTAGACCTTGTTAAATAGGTTTGGCCAATTTTAAAAGAGACTGCATGAAAAATACATATACATAATTAAGTTTTCTACCATAAGTTGGCAAAGAATGTCTTAAAGACTTGTAATTGTGTCGAAGTTTGTCTTTAAAAGATTTGTGATTGTAAATAAATACCTGTAAGTAGGTACACCGCGTAAATACGCTGCGTAGGGCCCCGTTCCCACCTTATCGTGACGACCGATAATCGTAGTATTTTTTTTCGTATTTTTTTTCCAAATGGCCATAAGTTCTACTATAAGCCATTTCAAGGTTATCCATTCATCACCGGACATCCTGTATAAATGCTGGAATACTTACTTTAATACCTACTATGGTAACAGTTAACTCTCTAGTAATATTAAAGTAGTATTTATATGGAGACAGGCCATAATAGGATAGTTTCCACCATCAATAAATTGAAAATCTAATTAGTCCGTCAGTTAAAGTATTGGAAAATAATGGAAACGTATTTTTTGTTTTGGTAAATCAATGAATACTGACTTAGATAAAACGCATCATAACTCGGGAGTGGGGGCTCGTGACGTCACAACGCACTAAAAATTATACCACGGCGTGACGTATTGCGAATTTTAAAAGCGTCGTATCTTCGTCAATTTTGGTTTACGTAACAAAAGAAAAAAAAATACGGGTCAAATATTTTTTGATAATCTAACTGACGGACTAATTAGGTTTTTTCAGGACACAAACCTATTGAATTGATTGTCTTTATTTATGCGGGTATAACTAAATCTAAGCATAAATAAATATAAGTTTTCTGTGATGTGTAGCGAATTAAGCCTCAATCGAACTAAAATCGATACGTTATTTGCTATCATGTAGATTTACTATGTGTGAAATAAATATATTTCGAACTATCCAATGTTTTATCTTAGGCTGTGTCCTAATATAATCCTCGTCACGATAATTCATTAGTTTAGAAACCAAGAAGGCCCTCTGTGGACGTGACGCAAGATGGTTCGCCGAATAAAATGAACGCGACGATCACTTATATTAGGGCATGGTGTTAAGCCGTTTACCTACTCATGATGTGGTTAAGTGCTTTGTGTAGGACAAAAAGGTTTTTACAGTAATTATAAAGCAAGTCCATACTCATCACAGTCTACCCTGACTACCTTTGGGGTGATAATTAATTGATCTACCTTAAAACGATAGGCAGATGATTTAAATTTAACTGCATGTGCATTGTGCAAATCGTGCATTCTTCCCAAGTACCAATACTAAACCATGACGTCAGCCTCATCCTCTGCGTGTTTGGACTGATTGATACATTTATCTGAGATCAGCAGCTGATTGGTCCAATCAAGATAGCGCATTCCCACACCGTTGCGTTATTTGTGGAACTTGCGGAATAATCGCAAGCAACGAGTAACCAAGTCGTGTGGGGCATTCGCTTCTCTGTAATTGACTAAAGAATGCAGTGTTGGTGTGAAACCTTGAAACTTGGAACGTTGACAGGTATCTTTTTATCATGATTAAAATTTGTAAACCTATTTAAACTGTAGGATGTGTTATAGTCGGAAAATTCTGAGGAAACATTCACGTACTGACGGAAGACTTTCCGTAACGACATTTCCTACCCATACAATTCGCTGAAACTTTATTGATACCCATCACATTTTGGTGTTTTCAACATAATAATTATGATAGCATAACGTGACATGCCGCGGGAAAACAGTATGCGGATACCTGGAAGGACACAGGGGATGGGGGGGGGGGGACCTCCGCTTTTGCCCTTCTTTTTTTTTCTGGTGGGAAATCATCAAATGACTTCTCCCACTCTGGGCGGAGCAGGAGGGAGTGTTAGACTTTTTTACTGACTAAATCCCATCCATGTTCCTTCCTCGCCCTTTATGTTCCGGGGCCACGGTATATCTTTCGAACAGTCCCGCAGCCCCGGTAGGTCCGCGTTTGCCCTGCAGAGAAACGGAGCAAACCCGCAAAAAAATGGCGCCTTTCTGAATTTTTAATTAAGTCGAATCCAGCCATCTAGGTTCCGGGAGCCACCTCATTGACATCAACTGGGTAGGTATCTAGACAACAGATCTACGCTAGGTGCTCTAGTTTTTGAGACATAAATGTGGCCAAGCTGGGGAGACTCCAGATCGGCCACTTATAAACCCTTATATCTTTTGAACCAGTGACCGACAAATTCTGATGTTTGGCGACAAATATCGACTAATTAGCGACAATTTTTTTGTGTTATCAAAATTAAAATCCCTGAGCTGGCCAAGCCAGTGTCAGTCACACCTCCCTGCAGACTACATGCCGTTACCTACTGGAATATTTCTAGTTAACCGTACGAGTACCATAAAACACTAGAAGTGTCTTGAACGACGAAAATACGACCTTCATTGTGCTCAGCAGTTGTGGTTACTACCATAGGCACTACAGGCTCACAGATCAGATAGGTGTTGAATTCGACTGAGTTATTCTCGATTACACTCCTTTAGTTTCTTGTATTCTTTACCGACAGCCAAGTAGGTACCCACGATAAATAGGTAAGTAGTGTTAAAACTAATAGTAACTATGCTAAACTGGTGGGCGTCTAGAGATTACCTATCCCAGTTGTAGGCCTGCTCCATCATCATTAGTGTTGATCGGATAGTCAGGTATCACCTATTGAGGTCTAGGATGGGCAAAGTGCAGGTTAACTGGGGCAGCTAGATGAGTCTGGAGACGTTAAGACTGTATTACAATTATTTGATTTATTTGTTTTGATTTGACTTCATGACTTGTGAAGAGTTATAAAGTAGGTCGTAAGATACTTAGTAAAATATTTCTGTGAATCAATATTTTATGTAGGTAACGCGAACTTATTATGTACCTACGTTTGAGTTGTTAGTATGCTAATTATATTTTCTCTGATGTATAACTATTTAAATAAGTCAATATAAATAGTAGGTATCAAACAAAGACATTATTTTATAATAGTTTTATTTAAATTGTTGTAGACTGGTGATATACAATTACACGCAAGTAGGAACATACGTATAGGTACCTAAGCTAATGTGGTTTCTGTCCATGACTCAAACCACAGAATTACCAACATTTCATTTGAAACTCCGAACACATTTTATATTTATAGCTTTCTAATCCTAGACAATATGTCACCACTTGGTTGGTGAGAAGAATGTTAGAACAACACAATACTTATTGAAAGCTATTTTCAAGCGCCTGGTAAACTACAGCAGGACTGGCAACTAGGTACTATTTAATTGCTCGTTGATAATTTCGAGGCATTGAAATCCCTTGGACATCCAGCTCAGATTGACTTAACTTTTGAAGCAGCCAGAAGATAGGTATCAAAATATCGAGACGTATTCATTTTCTTGTCGGTAACGAAAGACCCTTTTTTTTCGGATGGCAAATCTTCAAATGACTTCTCCCAGTACTCTGGGCGGAACGGGAGGCAGTGTCAGACTTTTACTGACAAAAACCCACCCATGTTCCTTCCTCGCCCTTTATGTTCCGAGGCCACGGTAACTCTTTCGAACAGTCCCGTAGCCCCGGAACGACAGGCCCTGCCTGGACGTAACAAAAATAACAGATTTCTAATCTTTCTACCTAGAAAAACCTGCATAAAATAGGTATCTATTTCTTACAATGATGACACCCATCACTGCTAGGTGTTATTATCCAGCGAATACCTCAAGGACTATTAAGTGCTACCAAGATGAGTATCAAGTCGTTAGTGACATAACCATCACATATTTTTATCCTTACGTAGGTGTAAGTATAGCAAATTGTGGAGCATGGTAAATTGTAAAATTAGTAGAGCATCAGACTGATAAGTTACGGTCCGTCGTCAGTAGGGTTGTCGCTGGTATTAGAAATGTAGGGGCATCACAGTGTTTTTATAGCAGACTATGGGATAATTTTATAGCAGACAAGAGCCTTAAATGTCCAAGGGTTACAATAATAACCGTAAATAACAGGCCTAAAATACACCTACGCTGCTGAAGATGAATTTTCTTAAAAGCCGCAGTAGGTCCTTAAGTTCCAGTGGGTATAGGTACTCACAGTTGTTTTCCCAAACAGATTGTTGTTGAATAGTTCTTTATCTTGGTCCATATACTTACCTCCATTTTCGAACCCCCAAAGATACCAGGAGGCAACAAAAATAAGTTGTGACAAACACGGGCTTCTAGGACTTCTTTTAAAAGACAGGTAAGCCAGGGCACTAACCTAACTGGTCTCCCCAACAACCATTGATTGTCTACCGAATTCTTGTTTTTTTTTTATTAAGTACAGGTTTTTTAAATCGTTATTGCACTAACTCTTTGTACAAACACAGGTAAATAACATCACTATTTTAAAAGCAGGCACCACCGCATGTGATTGCTAGTTGACAGGTGCAGCAACATTTCCGCGGGGGCGAGTGTCCGATGACCGTGATGGCAGCCAATCTTCATTACCTACTGCACTGCATACAATGTTAACTAGCGAGCAGATTGGTAGAGCGACCAGTTTTTGTAGCTGTCCTGTCATCGGAGATGGCTGTAAGTTATGAGGCACGTGCTTGAGATTATGGTGCCATCATACGTAATCAGGAGCTGGATATACCTATATCTCTGTGGATGATAGGTCCCTTTCCTCATGCGATCTATTCAAATTGCATTTTTCATCTAGAATGTGGGAGGAGTTTTCATACCTATTATTTCTTACATTTGTAAGAGTCTGGGTTCGGTTTCCAGAACAGATAAAGTCTCATCCTCTTGCCCTTATCTCAATTGATTTGGGGTCGGCGCAGCAGCTAGGTCTCCTTCAATATTACGAAGTGTTACAGCAATAAAGTTATGAAATTTTCAAAGGCCTTTCAATTATCTAGCAGATAGGTATAGTGTATCCAGACCGGACTAAGCGTAGTACCTACACCCGACCCAGATTTTGTTGGCGTTGTCTCAAAAGAAGTCTTAGGCACAGATAAGAAAGATAATGTTGAAAAGAATGTTTAGAAAATTTTTGGATATTTTGAATTAAGGTCTTACAGGCTGTACTGCGACAACAGAGTGGAAGAACACATCAACATAATCAGAGATTGAATGAAGTATAACGTTAATTTATAAGCGGGAGATAGTGGCGCCGCGTGGCCCACCGTGGCGCAACTGACCTGGAAAC
Organism: Xestia ashworthii; assembly: GCA_950022955.1. NCBI lineage: Eukaryota > Metazoa > Arthropoda > Insecta > Lepidoptera > Noctuidae > Xestia > Xestia ashworthii. Next base: position 1,181,846 of record OX465565.1, on the reverse strand, counting down.
CAGACGTGACCAGGTTATGCAGATAGGGTAAACTTGCTTAATTCGTACTTACGCCAAATTCGTACTCCACTTAAAACTCGGCTTTGGTAACAGCTATCAGCGCCTCTAGTGTCAAAAAATATAAATAACAGTCGGCCATTTTACCACCTGACAGATAACACCTGTGAAGCTGCTCTCGACAAAAATATTGAAAAAGTAAGCTTTTTTCGACTATTGCTGTAATATTTTTACACATTTCGTAAGAGTTTTATTCAAATAAGGTCGTTTATAACCTATTTTACGATTTGATACGTATTAATGTGTATCTTTACGATTTCATCTGACGTGTTATCATATTCGTAACTGTTGTCAATTTTTTTGCCGGTAAATTTAAAATTTGTTTGGCTCTTGCTCCTATTTCGTACTTGAGTTAAGTTCTTAAAACAGCTTAAAACGTACTGGTACGATTTAGCGATGATTGCCGAGAATTGGCGAAGATCATCCGTCGAATTTGTTAAGAATTCCTACTTGTTTTAGTAACACATTGTTGATTTTGATGCTGATTCTCAATACTGTATACCAATGAATAAAACTCAAAGTACGATTTGGGATGAATGGTCTTAAATCGTACTTTTTTCAGATTTTTTTAAATTGTTTGTTTTTGAGAAGTTTATAAGGTTTATGTTAAATTTGATTATAGAAACAATAAAGCATTAAGCAAACAAAAATTCCTAATAATTAAAACTAATTTATCTTTCCTAATTTTCTAAATATGATGGTTTTCCCTTAAGGGGTACGAATTATGCAAGTTTACCCTAGTTAAAATAACAATCAAGTTTTATTGTCGATGGTGTTTGATTAACTTAGTTTTTTTCCTATTTTGGGGAAGCTGCCCGTGATCATGCTACTACGTGGGATGTTTTGCAAAGGAAATGCACTAAACTTAGGTACACCTTATTATTTCGGTGTAGGCATACCTCCTACTTATCGATATATTATTTTGCAGATCCACCAGGTACCCTGAGAGTTATCAGCCATTTTTTATCGTCTCTTTTCAAATCACTCATCGGTATATCTGACGTTTTCTTAGTGTTGCAGAAATCTTTCCCTAGTAGTTTTCCAATACCTCACAGCTACAATCTAAATTCATGTTCCTTGAGTCTTGGTGAAGCCTGAACACGGTTTTGTATCGAAAATTAAAATGCTTTATCAGTAGCTACGAGTAGACCAAAAGTAGGCACGCCATCTGTCACAAAAACGATCCACCTACCACCACCTAATTAATTACAAGAAGGAACAAACAGAGATAGCGTTCCTCCATCATATTGCACAGTGGAGTGTTGGCAAACGCAATGTGGGCCAAAAAATGCGAAAATATTTGCACAACGTTCGGTGCATAGCAGAGCAAACACAGTATGAGGTCGCATACCAATTGTGTGACTTATCTCGTGCGGTGTGCATCGGGTGATAAGCAATTCTTGTATAACTATAATTTATTACACTTTAATTATTTTCAGGAGAATGTCTCGTTATAAAAATTGGAGAAGCTCTAGCCCAAACTGGCGAAATGTGGGTTTAAGTACTCTAGCTACCATTGGTCTCCATATTTATGGTTCTATCTAATCCTATAGGGATTACGTTCATGTTAAGTACGTGTTATGTTGTATTTGGGTGTTCCCGTTGTGTTTAGAGGCTCCTGCTACAGGTCTACCGAGGCTTATATTCAAATCTCTACTTATTTGTGTCACGCAAAGCTCAGAATTGTTAGTTTTGCTGAACCTTTATAAGTCTGTCTAATGTTTTGAATAGCTACTTCTACTACATGTATTGGTAAACTGCAGCTAAATAATGTTCAATATTCTCAGGATAACCCTGAAACTACTGCTGAAATTTTGATAGCTTCTGTTCAGTAATTAATTTTTGAACGATCGAAACGGTTATTAATTTTTCGTTGTTTCGTTTATTTATCCGGCGACGAACAGAAGTCTGCTTCACAGTATGATGTCACGTACCTACTGCTCACACATACCTACCACAAGATACTCGCACATAAAACAAATATTATCAAACAGAACTATGACTGTTTTACTTTACATTACATAACGCACCCTACTGTTTGCAGATTTGCTATTAGGTACTTACACTCGTTGAGCAATCTAGTTTCTTGGTATGTTGATCTAAGCTACTGAAATAAATAAAATGAATGGTTGATAGTTCAGGCAGTTTTCTCGACACATCAGGCGGCTTTCTCGAAATACCGGGTAATTTGGACCATACAACCGTGACTCTGACCCACATTCTTTCAGAAGGGTTTCTTTTTACGGATTGACTAGGCTGGCAAGACAAGACCCTGCTTGCTTTCTGACCCAGAATAGATTTCAGCCTGTTGTTAGAATAACTAATTATACGATGGAACTAAGATTGATGGGTCACTTTTGCCTAACCCTTCAAGGAAAAGGCGTGATGTTATGTAAATGCCAAGAGTAAATAAAATAAATACAAATAATCCATATATTCCATTGACGACTGGTCAATAACCTACTTTATTTGCATAAGACAGATACACGCAAAGTTGGATGACATAAGTGCTAAGCTTCTGTTCTATTTGATAAATTGATACCAACTAATATTGAACAAGAATGACTAAGGATGATCTTGTTTTCCATGGAATATTAGCTGATGAAAATATTGACTTCGAAGTTTCTGTTGCAGGCCAGGACACACCCACTTACTTACCTAGCCCTCAGAATCTGTTAATAGGTGTTACCGCTTTTCATCAATCGTTTAGCTTTTTCCCAACTGTTTTGGGGATAGATATCAATCAGTCTAGATAAGATAAGATAAGATAAGATATATTTATTTGCTCAAAACATGTGTCACATACAATAATAAAAGTGCATGTAGGATAAAATAAATACAGAAAATCGTTCAGACATGTTTTGCCACATACATGGCGTGCAAATGTTTTAAAATTGGGAAATTGAGATTTTTAAATATATCCTTTCAGTCAATAGAATTGAAATGAATGGAAAATACTAAATGTCCAAGCTAAAAGTTACAAAAACATACAAGTAATTTTACCCGTGTCTGTAAAAACAAAAAAAAAATTGCAACTAGTAATAAAATCTCAAAATGATACATGTCAAAAAGTATAAGGATAAAAAATGAAAATTAAAAAAAAAAAAGCAAATAATAATAAATGTCAATAAATTATACAAATCATGTCAAAAAAAATTAAATAGTAAACATAAAAGTCAATGTAGTCAATAATAAATGTCAAAATTATACAATAATTACAAAAGAACAAAAATAAAATTATTATTATAGCAAAAAGCAAATAAAATGTCAGAGTACAGTCAAGTCATAAGTTACGTAAATTAATAAATAAATGTCAAAAGTCAAAGTACATCATTTAAATAATCGGCAACATTATAGTAGCATTTATTTAATAAAAGTTTCTTCATGCTTTTACAAAAACTATTTATATTCAAATCTTTGTATGCCTTTGGTACCTTGTTGTATAATTTTGGGGCCATGCAGAATACACTTTTACCCAAAAGAGCTGTTTTAGATCTATGTAATCGAAGTCTCCGACTGTCACGTTGACTTCTTTCGGAACCATCTGAACACTTCGGAAACAGTTGGGGATTCTTTTTAACAAATAATACCGTTTCTAATATATATAAGGAAGGAAGTGAGAGAATTTTATGTTTTATAAAATAGGGTTTGCAACTGTCTGTAATTTTAAGACCAAACATAGCTCTTATGCATCGTTTTTGCATTCTGAATATAACCTCTTTATGAGTGGAGTTCCCCCAGAAAATAATACCATATCTAAGGATCGATGCAACAAGTCCGTGATAGGCAGTCAGCAATGTATCCGTATTTACGATTGGGGCGAGTTTATGCAATGCGTAGGAAGAACTACTGATTTTCTTGCTGATTTCTTCAATGTGATCTTTCCAATCAAGTTTTTTGTCGATGGTGAGTCCAAGGAATCTGGCTTTATCGACTCTGCAAATGGTGTGATTTCTATAACTTAAGTTAATGTCATTTCTTATTGGTATTCTTTGACTGAAATGCAAGATTTGTGTTTTATTTAAATTAATTTTTAGATTATTATTGTCCAACCAGTCAATTATACAAGCTAAAGCATTATTAATGTCAAGTTCATAGGTTTCAGTTTTCTTACATGCTATTGTGATTGTGCTATCGTCTGCAAAAAGAGTCATTGGATGCTCAATGGATTTCGGAAAGTCATTTATGTATATGATAAATAAGGTGGGTGGACCATGTAAGGCCACTCTAACGAATAAACAGATTTTATTTGTTAATTTACTGGATAAATAAAATAAAGTAATCATTAATTAACACTTTGTTTTATTGAGTATCATAAAAAATACTTATTTTTATTCTAGATGTAATCACTTTTTCTTAAACTTAACTTTTATAAAGCTCTTCTAAACGGCTTTGTAAGGAACAAGGCTCCATACAAGGCCAATATTATAAATCAGTCGTTCAACTTAAAACTAGAATTGAAATAATCAAAATATTCGCTTTTACTAAAACTACAGATAAAGCTCTTTAATTTAAATGAAAAATTAAATGCCTAACATATTATAATGTTCTTTAAAAAACTCAACAAACATTCCTTGAACATCATCGTATAACTAAGAATATATTAATGGAAATTAAATAAAAATTATAGTGGTGAGTATTATATCGATAACAAATAAGTTTCCAATGCGTTTTACAATAAAATAATTAAAATTTTTTTAAACCCGTAATGGCCTTCTTATGGGTCCGTTCTTTGTAAGGCCAAAATGTTCTTAAGAAGGCCAAACTAACAATTATCATCTTATGAGATCCTTTTTTATATTTAATGAAATACCTGATAGACAGTAGGTAAAGACTATGTTCTCTAATTATAAAGAAAGTATAAATGGCACATAATCAGTCTTGTAGTCAAAATATTTCAACTCAACCATACCTAAAATTAAAAAACGAAAATATAAGAAAGTAATAACTAAAATTCGGAATCAAACTTATCAACTAAAAAGAGTAACAACTTTGGGTATTTTAATCACAATCTGAGCATAAAAATGCGAGATCTTTTTTAGTGAGACCAACACACTCCTCGTGATACCACTTTTGACATTCGCTGCATCGCCTCATGACTTCGATTCTACACTCGCCACATGCGTGGCAGTACCATTCCTTTTCTTCACCTTCTGCACCTCTCTTATCTATTAATCTTTTGCTTCCTGTTTTCAATCTTTTGCTTTCTTTTTTCACTCTTTTGCTGTTTTGTTGTTGTGCTTTTCTTTTCAGTAATTTTGTGGAATCATTTTCATTGGTATTTTTCATTTTTTGTTCTCGCTTACTTGTAGATTTTCCTTTTTTCTTACTTGTCGTTTGCTTCAACTCGTCTTTTTTTTCTTCAGTTTTAAATAAATCTTTAACTATTCTTTGTCCTTTATAATTAATAGCTTTTTGTCGTGGACGAGTAGATTTTATCTTAGCGTAGTTTGGAGTAGGCAAAAAAGTATGAAAAGATTTTTCCTGAATTAGGTTAACTAACGGCTCGTCATCATCCGAAGATCCAGAGGGACTTATCTCATGACTTTTTATTTGAGCTTTTGTTTTAGGTCTGATTAATTGTTTTTTTGGAGTGATTTGTTCTTTCTGATCGGGATCTTCATGAGATGACGAAGAAGAAGTGTATAATTCGGAGACTTGAAGTTTACTCATGTAGTTATTTTTAATAAATGATTCACTAAGATTCAAGTCAAGATCAGATTCAGGGCTAGAATAATCGTCATTTTCTTGTAGCCCGGACGTACTTGGAACCGGATTATCATAGAGAGATGGTAGAGCGTCATCAATCGTATCTGCGTTGTTGAACTGGTGTACTGAAGTTCGCAGAATGTGGCCGCACTGATCATTGACCGAATTATCTAATTCCATGTCAGAAGCATCAGTTGAAGGACTGTAAGGAACTAGAATTGGTTTTCTATTTTCTGTCGCAGCTGAAAATTTTGGTGATGTTGATACGGTTTTCTCTTCTGAAGTTGATGGAAAAACTGAATATACGTAAGCATGAGCTGGCCTGCTTTCGTCTATCAGCGACGGAGATGACAATTCAGACACAGGGGACGATACTTGAACAGGTAGAAGCGGTTGGTCGATCTCGTTTTGTAATGTTTCCGGTAAAGGTCTTTGAGATAGAATTGAAGGAGCATATGCGTCTTCGGGTATAACATCAGGATCAAGAGGGTATAAGCCAGTGGCTTTGAATCCATTTGTTATATTGGGTTGAGTTATACATTTCGGCCATGTCCGCGAGAAAATTTTATTAAATGCAACTTTGTTTAAAGTTCTCTCTAGAGAATTGCTAAGGTAGTTCAACACTTCTTCATCCCAGTGATGTTCGAAAGACCGATTAACTGATTTGTCCAGAGGTTGGAGTTCGTGCGTAGTGTTAGAAGGTAAGCAATACAGCACTATATTATTTTTATCTGCCTCTTCCAGAGCCTCGTATGTTAAATGACACTTTGCACCATCAAAAATAAGGAGACACTTACCGGGTGCTTTATGTTGAGCAAAATGTTGAATGAACTCTACGAACAAGCTACTGGTCATGCTGCCTTTGGGTGCCATGCTCACCTTTGTTCCATGTGGCAAATTTGTTCCTAATTCTGATCTGTACCTAATTCCTTTGAAAATAATCATTGGAGGTATGGCATTACCGACAGCATTTACACACATTGCTATAGTAACGTTCTCAGCGTGCTCCGGAGCAACAAGATGTACTCTGTTGTTCCCTTTTTCTGCCAAAACTACATTTTGTTTGTGAACCGTAATGCGACATCCCTTTTCATCCATGTTATACAAGCGTTCTGGATGTGCATTAATGTCTAACTCTTCATAAAGTTTTTTCACTTCTTCAAAATGATGTTTCACAATGGGCTTATTCATTTTTTGGGCTCTAGCTGGATTCATTAGCTGGGGTTTTCTTTTTGATATGGATGGATTTCGAATTAAAAACATTTTAAGCCATTTGCGTCCAGCCATTCTTGTAGACATATTGAACGAATGCTTGATTTTGAACCTCTCACAAAATAAAAAGGCTTGTTTCCGAATAAATTTAGGAGTAAGTGGTATACCCAGTTTAGCAAAACGTTTGATTCGCTGCGATAAGTCTTCTTCTAATTGTTTTGTAAGGATAGTTGTCTTCCCAATAATTTTAGTACTGTTACCACTTAGTAAATGGTTTCTAAGAGTGCGTCTTGGAATATTGAATTTTAACGCAGCAGCATTTGTATTTAGTTCATTGTTTTGTACTGCTTCCATGGCACGTCTTAAACTATCTTCATCTCATGTACTACCCCTTTTTCTAGGTTTTGATCCTGACATTCTTGTAATCTGAAATAATGCGTGTAAAATTTAAACAACTGTTCAATTATCGACTTATTCTTATAGCGACATTTACAGACATGACCATCTCATAAAGGAAATTTAAAGATATAACTGTAATAGAATAATTTTAAAGAAATAACTATTCAGTCTAAATTATAAAGTTGAATAATCCTTATAAATAATAAAATTATAATAATTGAACATTGCTTCAACTTCCCCGTAACGTATTATTATAATAAGTAAAAACTAAGTGTTCAAATTTTATTAGTAAATGTTCCTGGTAAGGCCCGTGTACCCTAGCAAGGCCAACCGTCAAATTTTTGATTGGCCTTATAAGGAACCACCGGCTTTCATAGGAACACTATTGATATTTTAACTAAAATCAAACAAAATTGTTATATTTTTTCTTTAGTACCACAAAAAGTCCTAATATAACAACTTACAGTAAAAATAATACGATAATAATAGGTTATTTACATAAAAACTCACCTTTAGCTGAGCGCGCGAATTACAATTTTGACGTCGACGTCCGAAGTCTACAAAGCGAGAGACCGCACTGGCAAAATAGCAACGCGAGCGACTCGCCGCCGCGTCTGTGACCTTGAGTTTGATGGAGCTTCGTGTGAGTGGAAGGAATTTGTCATCACGTGACTATAAATATGAGTTTTTTATAATCGGCCTTCAAAGGAGCATGGCCTTCCACGGTCCACCCACCTTAATAATGGCCCCAGAACGCTTCCTTGAGGTACACCGAATTTTACTAAACGTTCTTGAGACAAATACGTAGTCGCTTTTTTGGTACGATCTATTCTTGAGATTGCTGTGATTTGCCGTCTATTAGAGATGTAGGATTTAATTAGTCTAAGAACATTGCCTCTTACTCCATATGAGTCAAGTTTATTTATTAAAGTAGTATGGTCAACGTAATCGAATGCTTGTGTCATATCGCATAGCACAGCGCAGGTAGGAGTCCTTTCATCCATCCGCAACATTACAGTATGCAGAAAATCATAAACCGCCATATTGATTGTCTTATTTTGTCTGAAACCCTTTTGCTCACTACAAAGAAGGTTATTTTTTTCCATATAAGAATATAATTGTTTGTAAATGTATTTTTCAAAAATCTTCGACATAATTGGTATCAGCGCTATTGGTCTATAATTTTCGATTAGGTCTCTGTTTCCTTTCTTAAATAGAGGTTTAATTATTGATGTTTTCATACCATCAGGAAAAGTACCCGTACTGATACATAAATTCACGATGTGACTTAAGTGGCTGCATATTATATCACCAACAGATTTAATTATTTTAGTCGAGACACCGTCATAACCCACGCTGTTAGTATTTTTAAGTTGTTTTATAATGTTTAAGATATCACACGGTAAACTTGGGGCCATGAACATAGATTTTTGTTGGTTCAAAATACCTGATGTAACATTTTTTCCGGACTCTTGTATAGGGATAACTCGGTCAATGAAATAATTATTGAATTGGTTCGCTATTGATTCTGGATTTGTAACTATTTTACTATCAACATTTATTTGATGTAAATTATCCCGAGGTACATTAAGTTTTTTATTATTTATTAGTTGCCATGTGGTTTTTGTTTTATTTTCAGCTGTTTGGATTTTATAATTATTTTGAGCCCTTTGGGTAAGTCGTATAATTTTTTTAAATATTTTATTGTATTTAATAAATTGAAGTTTATTGGTTTCAGACGGTTTACGTCTATACTTCCATAAGAGGTGCCTCTTTTTCTTACTACAAATTTTAACACCACGTGAGATCCATTTAGGCTTTCTGCTTATGTTAATAGTAACAAGTTTACATGGAAAGCAAAGATTATAAAATAATGTAAACTCCTCCATAAATGAATTATATGCGACGTTAGGGTCATCTGTATTATAAACATCAGAAAATGTCAGACTTTCTAGACAAGATCTGAACTTTAATATATTTTCTTGTGAATAGTCTCTCTGCGTTTTTTTCCAGTATTTACTATTGTATGATTTTTTTACAGGACATTTTAACAGTTGCGCTGTATGGTCAGATAATGCAAATTCTATCACTTCAGTCCCACATCTATTTTGAAAATTATGTGCGAAATTGTCGATGCAAGTCTGGCTTTTTAATCTAGTAGGTTCATTAATGGCTAATTTCAGGTTGTAATTTAATAACAAACAAGTGAAATCTAGGCATACACTATTTTTCTTCATGATGTCAATATTGAAATCACCAGCCAATATAATGTTGCTATATTTTTTTTTATTACTTACATTTGTTAATAGTTGTTCCAATTTTTTTAAGAATACACTCAAATTGGCAACTTTAGGTACACGATAAATACATACAATTAAGGTGTTATACTTTGTCAGTGAACTAAACTGATGCATTTGAATACCTTACATCGAACAACTGCCCATCTGATGACGTCAACATAGTTACTGGGTAACAACACCCATTGGTACGACTAAATGTCAGACTTACCAAGAGATTATCAGACTGGTGGCCGCGAGCTTATTTACTTATATCGAAAATAGGACCATGGAGTTGCAGAATGTAGAAAAAGTAGTTCAGTGAATACCAGGGCAACAGGTTCAAGCAGACGTTGAACTTGAAGACCCTTAAATAATATGATCAGAAGACAGCTGATATCGCCTTATATTCTTGAAGAGATCTCCGCAAATGTCTGAAATGAACCGCTAATAGTTATAAAATGGTTGATAACGCTCATAGCAATAGTTAAAAACCAGTCAAGGTTGCAGATAACGTAATAAGTTAATGTATAGCCGAGATAACTGCAAATTGGCCGACGCTATTAATTTGTACCGTTTTGTATCGTTTTAGATGTTTCGCAAGTCTGTATGCCTATGAGATTCCAAGAACCTTAAACATTGTAAGTAATTTCAATGTACTCTTAAAAAGGTAAGAGGTTGAGAAAACGAATAATTTGGCACTTTTACCGACACTCGAATAAGAGATATCCAACAAAATACTAAATAGTAAACTAAAAACTGAATCAAATGAAGCGTCCAGTAAGTATTGGCTGATAGTTAGATAGTTTTATGTGGATAAACAGTTAGAAGATACCTTCTTGCTTCGAAGAATGTCCTGTCATGATGGTGGTGACCTGATAAATCAATAGTCAAATTACGCTATTATTCCAGACATTGTGTGACTGACACGATGTCTAGGCCACAACAGATGTGCAATTGGCTCGGGCCTCTGGGGGCCTTCATACCGCAGCTACAGACACGAATATTATAGGTGGCACTACTGGTGATGCAGAAGTCTCATCAATTTTGAATTAGATACGTGGAAGAAAAACAGTAAAGGGAAATTTCAAGAAACTTCAATGTAGGAAAAATTGCAAGACATACAACTCACAGGGGGCCTCTCCCTGTCATAGATAGAAGCGTGTGCCCCGGAAGTGGGAACTTATAGGTTGATAAATTACGAGTAAATTAAAGAAAATTTACAAATATTTTACAATTTATAATCACATGAAAATATCTCCAACGCCTTCGAAAACATTCGAACTCCAGAAATTGGGTCAGGTTAGCAAGGAGGCTGCGGCAAACAGAGATTAGATAGTGTTCACAAACAAGAGATAAGGGCAACCTGCGTTACGTGCTCACTCATTATACTCGTAATTAGCTAATGATCGCTCTCGCTCATTGAACGGATCTGGGGTAAGTAGCCTTTCTACTTGATCGGAGATTATACTTCCGAAGATGGAAGGATTGAATGATGTGGAATTTGTTTGATCTGACAAAAGTTGTCTCGGTTTCCTACTTCTAATATGTGAATGGCACATGTCGTAAGTCTTCTTAGGTACTTAAAGAAGCTGAGTTGATTTCGGTGAAACTGCAATATTAATTAATGCATCTGCTGATAAAACAGACAAATGGGCAATTGAGAAACAGTTGAATAGTAGGTAGGTATTACTTATCTTCTGATATTTTTTTTCCGTATGGGAATTCATTAAATGACTTCTCCCACTCTCGGGCGGAGCGGGAGGGAGTGTCAGAATTTACTGACTAAAACCCATCCATGTTCCTTCCTCGCCCTTTATATTCCACAGTATCTCTTTCGAACAGTCCCGCAGCCCCGGCAGGCTTCGGCCCTTGCAGGCCTCTTCGTTTTGCTGACATCTCTTTGAACACGAACGAGCCATCGACACGGCCTGTCATCATATGACGGACGGACAGTAAGCTAGCCCATAGCTCACCGTCCAAAGGCCCGACGCCCGGTGCGCCTCCCGCGGCGGCTGGGGCGAAAGGTTCCCTCCCTCGCGCTCCGCCACCTCCTTCGCTAGCATGACTGCTTCACAGAAGGAGGTGGCGGCTTCCCATTCCGTCTCGCTCCGAACCACTTATCTTCTGCTTAACAACTGCAACAAAATGTTTCGGGAAATAAAATAACGACGACGATTTATAAGCCAGTTGAGATAGACAGGATGCAGAAGGAGGAGAATCGGGTGTCGTGGTCCAATCTGGGTTTGCGTTGTCCAGCAATCGACTGGAAGGGGGGAAGGTGAAAGCTTATCAAAACCTAATGCGAAACTTATGAAGGTGCCGAACAACATGATCCACGAACAACATGATGACGTCCATATCATCATTCTCTTCCCCGTATAGGTACCAATTTATTTGAGGTCGGCGCAGCATGTCTTCATCTTCCATACTTATCTATTACTCGTCATCTCATCAGACACCTCCTTTCTAGCCACATCATCATTCACACAGTTCATCCATCATTTACTCTTATAGCCATCTACAGTTTGTTACGCAATTATTGACACCCAACTGTTATACTTTAAAAGACAAATATCAGATACGAGCCTATAAGAATAATCTCCACGATTCCTAATCAAAGCTGATGAGTCATGTGTTAATTCTTGGCCTGGAATGTGATCCGCAAACTGTCCAAGTTACATGCGAGAGGAATTCGGACGTATTCGCGTTCAAAGCAAACAGGGGGACTTTGTTTGACTTACGTTTGATATAATAGGTAGTTACAATTTTTTGCCACGATAATGTTGTCTTTATTTTGTTTTGATTCACGATTACTCTGAATGAATGAACACTTCTATTCAGTTTCTTCTTTACGGGCCGGAATTCAGTGTTCTAAGAATTCACCACACTGGGATAATAAGAATTGAGTCGAAAGATTGGCTTAGGCAGGTGAATTTTACATAGTATCTGATGATTTCTAATAGTATATTTTATAACGAGGGACTAAACGAAGCCATAATGTAACCGAGGTGGTTTGACTCCCGAGCTTGCGAGGGAGTCAGTGAAAGCGAGGGTATATTAAATTGGCGTTTAGTCTCGAGGTGCAAACTGTACTTTTCACTTGGTGTGCGAGAAAAATAGTAATTTAAAACCGAACAAATTTACATTCGATAAAAATTCTGAACTGAGCAGTCAGATTTTTCTTCAATCAGGTCAGTCACAGATTAACAATTTAAAACACAACACAAACTCTCAACATTTTCACAATGAAGATGATCCACACTCCACAGATAATTAGTACCTACATTACTGCAGCGGCTAGCAACAGAGGCATTGCACATACTTTTTAAAATCAACGATTCACACAAACAACAATATTTTTTCTCGCGAGTCCTTTTTTTTTTAATAAACTGCTTTCTATTTGCAAGCTAATTCGAAATTTAAATAAAACCTTTGATAAGTTACTCTTTTGTTACCATGTTTCAGAGTAAAAGATCGTTCCATTTTTAAATTACTTTTTACTCCCTAGGGAATAAATGGTCACTTTGATCCCGCTTCGTAGGGCTATATTGGCGTATTTTTAGAGCATGAGAAGTGAAAAAGTACCTTACAGCATAGCTTTGAGATAATACTATAAAAGTTGATATATCTTTGACTCAGCTGTGCAGCAGCTCAGGCCTGTGGTGCACGACTCTTGATAACTTTATCTTCGGTTTGGAAGGGAAACTAAAGGCTCTAAAGATACAAGTAGGGTACAAATTGTAGTTTTTACACCTACTTACATAGCAACAAGAAAATTTGCAATCTTATCTCCCCATTCTCGTGTTAATCCATAAGATGACGAGCGAATACCTCGTCTAGTACGTAACCGCAGAAATATGAGCGCCTGAAAACAAATGTATCAGTTTAGTACGTTTTATCTTGCTTCTAAACAAATATCTCTTGTGTTATGGCAGTGACTTATTGTAAACAATGGTTGGTGTCGAATTAAGACGAATATGGTCGTGCACGGGTGCTGCGCATGCGTCGAATGACGTTGCTCTTCATTCAATGTTTCAAGTGGAATGCACTTGATAAAATTAGAGAAGATGTTCAGGCTTATTCGACTTATTGTTGAATGGTAGATGACAAGAATCTGTTTTAAGAGGAAAACTCACAATAAACATCATACTCATTATAAAGCAAATTATTGTATCAATAAGAATAAGCGGGGAACCTCTTAAGAATGAGACAAAGACCAATATTGCTGTCCATCTCTTCCTTAAGAGTTTAGGTGTCTTCTGAAATAGGAGGTCCCTTTTGACCACAAGTTCAATAATATTTAATTAAGTAGGTATCTCATGAAGAAAATTCATACAGTTTAATAGACTTTGGATTTACAAAACAGTACTTATTTATTCGGTAAAGTCTGTTGTAAGTACGTGCGGCAACTAAAAACGAAATTCAAGATTAAAGTGTGTAATTTTCACTAAGAAAATTAAACAAGAATTAGTTCAGAAATTTGCTTTATCAAAACAGCGTAATGTGTTATTAAAAAACACTATGCTAAGACAGGGTTAACGTCCTTTTCTAGCTGTTAGATTTTGTTGAACTTTAGAGCAAGGGTATCTGTAGTCTCATCCCTGAGTGGAATGATCTAGTAGATTATTACACGAGGGCGGCTATAGTCCGAGTAGGAATTGATGTCTTTCACCCGAGTTAAGCTCAGCGATTTCGAATACAAGGAAAGTAAAAAATAGTAAGTAGTTTTATGTTCTTATTTGCTCGCCACTTAATAAAGTCATTGTATGTATTTTTACATTTCTGTCAAAAGATTTTCGATAACTGTATTTGCCTCGTCTTAAACAGAATCTCGGGACAACATTTCAGAATCACTTGAACTCATTTTTAATAAGATCTTGAAAAAAAAAACCAGATTTCGAGACAGAGATTTATCCCGCCAAATTATTAATTCTATTTAAAATTTTAAATATGGAACAAACCGCGTCGCTGCCGCGGGCGTACCCGCTTAGTTTTTGTTTCTATTCACACTGGCTGTTTATACACTAACAAGACCACAGCATTTTATTTTTAATTATGATAGATTTTCTGCAGCCGATTGCCTGACCAAATTTAGTTCGATTTTTTTTAATTTATTCCCACCCTAGAGAGGGAAGCGATTACGAAGTCTTTCCCGCCCAAAGGTGGGAAGTAGCACTTTCCACCCGCTACTCGGATCAAACAAACACTACTTTCCGAGTATGAGAAATGAAAAATATGTGCACCCCTAAGGTAACAATGTACTATTATACTGTGTACTTTGAATTTAGAACACATCCACACAGCTGATATCTACGGATATTTACTGTAGTAAAAGTACTGGCCATTTGAAAACGCCATTTATGACTGGCACTTGTATTTACAGTATTCCAAATTCAAATGAAAAAATATTATACGGAGGCGGCAAAATAAAATTTTTTGTTCATCGTTAAATGTTCCTCCATTTGTGTTTAGGATTTAATTTTTACACATTTGTTGATTAAATTAGTATTGGCGTTTTTTTCTATATCATGGAACGCCAACATTTTTCCGGAGAAGAGATGATGAGACCAATAGGCATGCTGGAAGTGGGCGCGAGCCAGTGCAATGTTGCTGATGCCACTGGTACCAGTCAGTGTCATCAAGATTCTGATTTGGTTACCGGGATACTGGCGAGGTAGCGGTGTGTGCGTAATGTAAGTACCGTAGCTTTTTATTTGTAAAATAACAGTTACATTACTTACTTGTTATGTAAGTATATAGGAACGGTTTTAGTTGTGGACATCGCTTGTGAGGCTATTGTACCTTTCAGCTAAAGATGGCAAAGGAAGCTTTAGCTCCTGCCGGGGCTGCGGGACTTTTCAAAAGAGATATCGCGGCCCTGTAACATAAGAAGGAACATGGATGGGTCAGTAAAACTCTGACATGCCCTTCCGCTCCGCCTAGAGCGGGATTTTGATGATTTTCCGAAAAAAAAAGCTGTAACTGAAGGTCGAAAGCTTAAAGTCCTGTGATGTTAATTACCTAAATATCGTCATGTGATTTACAAACTTTCGATTCTTATAACTTGTACATATTTTGTGAGTTTTGCAAGATCAGTCTTTCGCCACTTCCATAGCATCGTCGGTAGTAGCGCATAGGTCGCTCTGGCCTCCGCTTTTGAAGAGAGCAGCATCATTAAAAGTAAAGCAATTCATGGCCTACTTTTAGCTGCCCATACTGCACCAAAAATGGTGTTCCAATCAAAACTGTAGCGCCACAGTCAAAATAACCACTTCCTATCAATCAATCAAGTTAGGAATATAATTCAAAGACAATTACATACCCAAACACGCTAGCACTAGCCATATACCATCAAATAATTTGCCTGTAATAAAGTCGTGCCTACACGCCATTGTTGATGTTAACGCCTCCGTAATACAGTGGATAAGGCAGTTTTTAATCTACTTATTAGCCTTTTTGAGATGCATTATGTTAAAATAAATGTGCCTATTATCATGTAAGTATTTTATTACATTTTCTATGAATCCAAATCCCTACAAGGTCAATGAACTTATCATTGACCTTGTGGAGATTTTTAACATTAGGAGCAACAACAGGAACGAAGAAACTCCTCCTCTATTCAGATACCAATAGGTTCTGCTCTCAGCATCGCTCGCGTTATGGTCGCAAATATCCAGGGGAACGTTTTAAATATAGCTTTACACTATAGCTTCGCATAGAAGAAAGATTTTTGAAATCTGATCAGGAGTTCCGATCATTACCCCCTACAAACTTAGAAACTTTACCTCTAGTTATTATTAGTGTAGCTGTAGATCAATCGTAATGTAGTACTTATTATTCAGTAGTGAAAACAAGTGACAATAATTATCTCGTCCTTCAAAACTTTGCTCTATGGAGCTGCAATGTTGGTCAGTATAGTTAGTACCTAATTAAATATACGTTTTGTAGATACAAATGTGTTTACTCTGAGTACATTTAGCTACGTTACGTAAACACAGCTCGTAAATCTCATAAACGTACCGATGACCTAATATCAGTGATAAATCTAAACAAATTCTCTTCACAGAGCAAACTATGTCAAAGTTAAGACTTTATTTTATAGCTCCCCAGTTATAAGTACAGACGGACAAGGTTCTTGGTAGGTATACCTAGAGACAGAAATATTAACTTTTCCACTTTCATAATGTGCGAAATAACAAACTTTTGAAGACAAGACAAGAAAAAATATTACCTGTTACACTCAAATTCAAAGAACAGGAAATATTGAATTACCCAGAAGTTAGTCAGTTAGCCAAAAAGTAGCAACTAAAGCTCGCCCGTCCCAAAACCAAATATCTATCAATCAATTTCATTTTATTTCAATCCAACTATGATCATAAAATACATTACATATACATAACACACATATAACACACTTAGTTTTGCATTTGATTCACAATTTCTATTAGCAATTATAAAAAAAAACAATCACAACAAGTCTTAGTGTCAAATACAATAATCAATTAAATAATGTCAATTAATGTTATTAAAAAATCCAAAATTGTAATGTGAATGTCTAAAATAAGTAAAATAAATATGAACAATCATAAAAAAATAAAATTTCAATCACAATACATTCTTATACGAAAAAGCATCTAGTAAAAAACTACACAATACAAAACCCCGATGATATTATACCAAATAGTATATCTAACAGTACATCACAGAGTGGTTTTTATGATCCAACGAGCCGCTAATCTGTGAGACAGCTTTAAGGCCAGATTTAAGTAAAACAATGATCACACATGACGCACTGAGTATGTACCAGCACCAGCACACATGGCCATACTTCAAGGTCGTGATGAGTAAGACTGCGCAAGTGAAACTTCAGAAAATAAAAATAAACGATCCATGAAGGGATGAAGAATTTTATAAAATGAAATACATAAGTAGTTTAGAATGGAAGATGAGCACATCATAGGAAAAGGTAATTTGAGATAAATATATGCATGGAAAAGGATCTGCGTCTATTCCACCAATAGTAACTGAGTTAGGATTGTCGGAGTAAGAGTTCTACCAGTAACCACAGCATACAGGCAAGGTGATCTTCGATCTAGAATCGATGGTGTTCCTGTTTCCAGTGGTGTTTAGAAGTTAGGTTGCAATCAGTCAGTCGATTTATATGAGTGAACAGGACAGCTGAAATTACTTAAGTTATGTGATTTGAATGACGTAATGTACCAAAAGCTTCACAATTAAAGCCAAAGTTTAACGCTACTTAGGAAAAAAAATAATGATCTTTTATAACAGTTTAGAGAACCGTTGTTGTGTGAAGACTCGTTAAGTACTGTGGCATTTGTCATTAAACACAAGGATATATTATTTTATATCATTGTACGCGGTACCTTTGATTTTAAATGCAAGAGCAATACAGTGTGACATCATTGATACCTCCAAAGCTGTAATAAAATAAACTACGGAATTGTAGCGTTTGCTGACTGTGGTTACCTTAAACTTACTTAACTAAATCCAAAGATTTACGTAATTTTAACTCATAGAGGGAACTAGCCGTTCAAAGTGAAGTACCTATTTTAGGAAAAAATATGCTGCTCATAATGAAAATAATGAATCCATCTGAGTCACGAGCAAATCTTGGTACAGTGAAGCAAAATTTTTTAATAGGCGAAAAAAGGGGAAAGTCAATGCGTTTTAGCTTTAGGTTTTTGGGCAAAGACAATATTAACACCACATCCTGCGACTTATTTGCGATAAATTTTAAATACTTCTCCATAAAAACAAATTCAACCTTATATTTGGTTAACAGGTCTTCGCAACAATATCAGCTACCATCAAACATTATACCAAACTAACGACGCCTACGCTGTCCAAATTGAGTGTGGTCAAACAGAACTGGCCACTAAAGTGGAGGTGTTGTATCGGCGAACAAATCAAAGGCAGCGATCAATCTCGTGTCAAACTAATAATGGGTATGAATAGCACGTTAAATGTGAGTAATTGTTGTCTATCAACACAATGATGTAACAAACAGGAGTACCAACTGTCCAAAATGTTAGGCCGGACGAATGTAGTTTTGTTTTGATTTTGGATAAGTCTGTTTGTCTGTCTTGTATGGGAACCCGTTAGTCTATACGAAATCCCGCAGTAAGCTAGTTATTTTCCTCATCTCAAAGGCATTATACTTACTTTTCAATAGGGTTTGCCCTGTGTTATAGTCTATAAGATTAACCACCAGCATTTCGTTAAAACTAACTAACTTGATTTAAAGAGTGTTCATGTTTCCTGTCCGTTTTTCTTCATCAAGATCTACGATTTGGAACAGGTAAAGGACAGTTAATCTGAGTGACTCCTTGACAGTTTAAAAGTGCTTGTAAATTGAATTTGTTGAGATAATTAATAAACAGGTAAGGAAAGGAAGGATATATCATTTGTCCTGACTTGCTTTTTATTTCCATGTTTTTTTTTTTTAATCTTAGTCAACTAGTAAGTAGGTATATTGTGTTTGAGAACGGATTCTTCTTGGTAACTTGTAGATAAAGTAGCAACTGACGACAGCAATCGGGTGGTCCTATTGGTAACCGATTGAGCACACAAGAATAAATTCAACGTCATACGCCACAATCATTTTATGGGAACCTTTGCATTTTACATACGAACGAGATGCAAAGAAGGCACTAAGTAACTAGTGTCGAACTAACTTGCAATAATAATGTATGTGTGCGGAGTCAAGGAGACGTTAAGTTGTTTGGATATCGTACGGCTCAGGTACTGGCTACTGTTCACTGTTGAGCTATTAAAACCATCGCTCGTATAGAGCAGGGACTGTGCGTTTGAGTTCTATGTCAGGTCTAGCTGATTCAGATCGCGCAGGGTTCTTGTCTCGGTTGGGGTAGCCATTTTTGGAGGCTTGGTGCACGTGCGGTACTTATTATTTTCATTTCAAAGGGTTTGCTCATTACATGCATTTATCTTTAGTAAACAACAACAAACTACTAGAAGAACTAGCCGCAGTCACAGGAGGACCTTTCGTGCTAAAGAGCATCGTAGAACTTTCATCATCTTTCATTCGTCGGTAGGAATTGGAACTACTCGCTTCCCCAGCTGGTATTATTTTCCCACGCAACAAACTTCCATGTTATACAGTTAGTAGCAAATACGGTAACTGAATTTTGACCCCAAAGTGCATATTTGATGTTACTCACTGCTTGCGAACTATTCCATATATTTTTTGCTAAAGTTCATTAGTCATCGTTATTTGTATCCTAGATCCATTCCTAAATGGTTATACGATTTTATTATGGCTATTAGAATTGTGCAGATTGGCATTTGTTTATAGACACTATGTTGTGGACATTTATCGTTGTTTTATTGGTTTTGGGACTGTTGTATATAAAACTTGACTTGTCGAAGGAAAACGAGTCATCGTTTGAAGTGTTCTTTCATATGCAATATTCAATTCATATTTTGCATCATCACGAGAAGAAGAAAGAAATAACATGTAATATTTCAATTAACTTCTCATACAGAGAAGACACGAGAGAAGAGGCCTTTGCCCAGTAGTGGGGAAGTAATGGGCTGGTATTATTATTTAAATTACTTAGTGTATCGCTATACTGCGTGAATTACATATAGGTCGCATAGGATAGGGCTCTCCCAGGCTGGCCACAACACCCGGTCCACTGCTTCCCGCATCCAGTCTGCCCAGGCACCTTTTTCAGATCGTCAGTCTAGATAGAGCAATATAAAAAACCCAGACAAAGTCAAGTTAGTAAACACACAACCATCTAACTTTCCACTCCTTCCAGAAATCATAAATGAAAACCAAATAGTGCATTTATGAACTGTCAAAATGTACTCTAACGTACCATTCTACGGCTAGAAAATTTAACACTCCGATTAAAAATAAATCTAACGTAGTATAAACAATTAAAATAATCGGGAATGCGCATCACCGCCATTAAGCACAAATTCGTTTAAACCTTTATGTAAATGAAGGCTATTTAATGAACAGTGGGGTATCATAGGAGCACTCCAGTGCACGATTAGTTGGCGCCGGTAAACAAAACTGTGGGTTATAAGTTAGAGTAATGACCTAATTTATCTGGACTGCAGTGGAATTTGTGGTTACTTACCAGATGTTAAAAGTATCTGTAGAGAACTGTATCCTCTGAGAAGTGTATTAGAAGGTTAGTTTTCTCTTTTATTTGTTTGTGCCGAACACGCAAATGTTTGTTGTTCAATTGAAAAAAAAAAACGCACTCCGATAACAGCCTAAAAGGAGGTAAACAAGTCTGATGCGTGGAAAATGTACGGAGCTTTTCAACGCAATAAAAAAAGGCAAACTTTTTTTATTGCAAATAATTTTGCATGGCTTTTGACGATATAATTCAGGATTCAAACTCAAAACTGACATAAAGATCGCGAGAATATGAAAAAAAAAACACTTGGTTTACTAATAAAGTAACTACGAGTGTGGTGACTCTTATAACCTATAAATGTTACGATTATAATATGTGATGTCATAATAAAATAATAATTATTCAATGCGCTACATAGTTTTAATTTAGTACATCATTATCTTCACCTTATCATGACTCAGTCATACGCCACTGAAAAGACACATCACACACTTACAAAAGAGCTTTAAAGTGGAGAACTTTCAAGCTCCAGTACAAGTTGAAGTAAAAATTAATTAAGTACACAAATTACTAGTGCTCAAAGTATAGAAACAAACATTTTGGTAAAGACAACACTAATAGCGTAACGGAAGCACACAGATCTAAGTGGTTGAGCAAACGTGCGCGTGCGGGCATTATGTGGTCGATGATAAAGCTCGCAATTTTAGTTGTCAGTCGGGAGCGTGCCGTGGATCGAGTCGGTCCTCCCTTTCGGTCGGCGCGGAAACCCGTGCGCGTTTATCATCCATCCGGTCGTATCATCACCTACACTCGAACCTCTCTTGAACATCCAACAGTACTCTGGTTGCCCTCCACAGAGGAATCCAGTGGCATGGTAATTTGTGATAATAATTCCATCAGGATAATGTTGATTTAATTTTGTTACGGACGGATCCTGGGTGTTTGCCGCCTATTGTCTCTTGAATAGAGCTAGAGATTGGTATTGTATTACGTAATGTGTATTAAAAATATTTTATTTTTATAACTATTTAATACATTTTTATTTGATCTGATGAAATTTTAAAGCATGCAATAGATAATATTAAAACAACGTAGCACTTTATAAAACTTCTTGAATTAGAAATGAATTAGATTACACTTTGCAGATTTTTCCGGCAAAACTTTTTGAATATTTTGTCCAAGTAATCTAAAAGCTCACTCCGCTACGCGCGCCGAGAACAATTTCAATTTATGTTGAACTTTTAAGTGAGTTTTGATGATTTTCGCACTTACAACATAATTTTGACATTACAATCTGCGTGGTGCCTACATCCTCAGTTAATAGGGCCAGGGTTAAACATTGGTCAGCGATGAGTCCCTTATCAGAGTAGGAACCGGCCGAAGGCTAGCCGATTTGCGCAATCGGCGGGAGCATATCACGTCCGACGCTAAATTCACTTGTGTGGGAATATTGCTCTCCATTTAATTGTCATATTTATATGCGATGGCTTCTGTCTTGTTCAAAGTGCAGCTTTTGATAATTTTGCCCCTGTTTTGTAAAATTTTGTTAGGTTTTGACTAAAAAGCCTTACAAAATTGCGGCATTGTTTTGCGGCGAAAACAGCTACTTTGTGGAAGCTCTCTCAGTCCCATTAAATTGGTCGAAGAAACTTTTGCCCATCACGGTCTGTAAGGGTTTTACATACTCCCTAATTGGTTATTTATTTATTTAGTACATGAAGGACTTACTGATGATATGCCTGTACTAGAAGTTACGTTATGTATAAAACACACTACTATTTGATTGTAATCATCAGACCTTTTTTATAAAAGTGGTCTTTGATATGCCTTTAAATGACTCTACGAGCTTGAAGGATCAAATATTCGCATAGCTCGATAACAATGCTTATCCAGCAAAATTTGTCGTTCCTACATTCAAACGTCGGATTTCACGCCTTTTACGTGTTGTAATGTCAATGTAAATTTACACCTCAATTCTGCATTATGCAGTATGATCGACGTGTTTAGCTGTAATGATTGTCATTTGCATAGAATCTCCGTCGAGTCTTGGGTCCTAGGACCGGTCGGCATTGGCCCTACATTTAACAGCTAATTCCCCATTGTGTTCGCTATTTTACAACCCGTCGTTATGAATTACAACTAGTACTTATCTGTCACTTTAAACGGTATTGTCGCCAGCGATAAAACGTTACGAGTTCTGTACTTATGTTATGTCATCATCGATTTGTTAATTCGGGATTTATGTCTTGATATTGTTGGTGCTATTTGTGGGAAAGATTTTAGAATAGCTTAGAAACCATGGTTTTTGTAACTCTTGTTTTTCTTTATATAAACGCTATTATTTGAGGTTTTCAGGACTTTCCTCTTCATAGAAACCAGTTACAAGATTAAGTTGATCTGTAAAAACCACATCATACCAAATCGGTAGATATTTAATGCTATTCATAATTATGTTGGGATATATAGGGTGACTGGTAATTAGTGTACGATACTTTAACCCGTGATTGTGCTCATGATAACAAACAACTGTTACTATGGGACCAAAGCTGAAATCGCGAAAAAAACATTAGCTGTTCGGTACATTAGGCGAACATAAATGTACTGAACAGCTGATTTGTTTTTGCGATTTCAGGGTTGGTCCCATAGTAAAAGTTGTTTGTTATCATGAGCACAATCACGTGTTTAAGTATCGTACACTAATTACCAGTCACCCTATATACGATCTTACTTCAAGTTAAATTTTCTTCGCGTCTAAAATGTAAGTGATGTTTTAGTCCTTTTCAATAAGTGTAACCTACATTTGCAAAGTAAGTGGAGTCTTCATGAGAACTGTCTGCACAGCTGCACTTGCTTTGACACAGTTTTAACATATGCCTTACTTATGTCTTCGTCCATTTTGTTTGTTTTTTGAATACTCATATTAAAAGGAGCATATTTGCTCATTAGTTGGTCAGATTTCGAAGCACATGTGATACGTTGGTCGGATTTGTTATTATGTGGATTAATATGGCTGTGAACTTTTATGGATGGGGAATGATGTCAGCTTGATGAACTTATTTTTTGCTAAACGAGAAGTTCATTTGGGTAGTGTAAAAATAAAGTTATATATTTACATAAGTATATGCTAACACTTACTGCAAAACTTTGGTAGAAAATGTTTTTCATTTCAGTGAGACTTTTTGGCAGACTTATCTAATGTTTTTCAGATTAAAACTTGGTTTTCATTTATTTAAGACATTCCTCAACCTCGCATACTTCAGTTATCTTTTATCACAGATCGTAATAATTATTTCATCTTCTTATTTTTGTTCAGGTTTTTTAGATTAGATCATCATTAGATCGTTGCAAAACAATTCTGGAATCGGAATGTTAAAAGTGAGTATCTTATTGGATCGCAGACTATTTTAGATTTATGTCCCAACGTTAAAAAATCAAGGATAACAACGCAAGATTTATGTTTTTGTTCAGATTTTGAAACTGCCTACATTTTCTATGTTGAAAAGTTGCAAACACAATACATTATTTTCTGTTTGCAAAGTTATTTATTCGCTCCTATTCGTTTTTGTTTCCACATTATGTTTATGTTTTCGTTCTACCTAGCGTCTCGAATTTTCAAGGATCTTATCTAGATTTTTTGATCCGCGGTTTGCATCGACAAAAATACCATATTATATGTTGACCCATATCGACTGAAATTATTTTTGTGTGCACTTTAAATAGAATTTTTTTTTACAAAAAAAAAATTCAAAGATTTTTTACATATACCTATTTAGAATTTCACAAATACATGAGTTTATTTTACTGTTGTAGTAATTTTCTTTCATCCACAGCCCGAACTCACCCACTGCTGGGTATAGACCACTGGTCTTTTCTTGTGCCAATTTCCACGGTCCTTTTTTTATTGAAGTGAAACTTCTAATGCAACTTCCAATTAGGTCGCGTTAAACGTTTAACGCTACTATGGAGCCTCCCCCCTTACCCCTTCCTATTTTCATTACCTCATTACCAAGTTTCACTTCTTCCGCGCGGAGGGACTCCACTCACTCTTTTTTTTATACTGTGAAAAGTGCCTAACGCATACCACACCGTCCGGGGAGACGGTTTGGTTATGTAGGGCTTGTACCCACTAAACACCGCCGTGTGCCTTCTGTCGCGTTTGTGGATGAGCAGCGAGAACTGCTCCGGATGACGTTCGCGACCCATCCTGCGTAACCCGCTTCCGGGTACCAAACTCCTATGGCGATGTCCGGACTCACCTGAGACATCGCCACAACTCATGAGGGCCGTGTAATGCGACGGCTCCCCGATGTATCGCCCGCTGGCACCTCCTAGGGCGGCATCAGGTCGATTTGGCGCCTCCTCCGCCGCCCTGTCCTCCTGCGGCGAATCACGTCAGCGAGGGAGTTCTCCTCCCTGACGCGCTCCGCCGCAATTTCCACGGTCCTGCGCCAGCCTCATCCAGGTTATTCTACCGATGGCAACTATGTCGTTTAAGCTTAACATTTAGTAAGGCTTCACATTTTGTTAAAAGTAACTAATTTAAGGAACGTAAAACCACCAACCAAATCGTCCACAATCAACCATGATAGAATAAGCTTAAAAGAGTAAATAGATGTTGATGGTAAATCCAAATCATCCCGGCTCTTCGCCTCTTAGGACCAAAGTTTCCTCAAGTGGTTTCTCAAGTGTGCTTTGGTCCTTAGAGCCAATTAGGTGCGATAGATTACAGACTGTATCTGCATAATGTATGCAGGTGTGGCCAGCAATCTGTCATCACGCACTATTTGCGTTGTTACATGTCATTATGCTGAAACTTATGTCTTTATGTGTTTGTGAAGAACTTTACATTTATTTTATTTTCTTTAGTCAAAGTCTTAAAACGTTCCTTTAAATCCTAGTGTAAAGGTATCTGTGATACCATATGGACCATAATTTACTACGCGGTCTTAGTGCGAGATGATATTTTTAAAGTAGTGTTTTGAGTATTGTTTTGTTCAAAACTTCTTTTATATACTTAGTCTAAAGGAGAACGGCAAGCGTGTATGAAGGTTTTTCTTTTTCGGCTAGAGATCTGAGACACGTAGCATATTTTCAAAGCCATTCAACATAAATGACATAAATTTTTCGGTAGTTAATATGCAATCCCATATATTTTTGTTTTTTTATAATGTCACTTTGCCTAGGGCACCTGGCGAATCGTCTTTTCAACCGACTTCCAAAAAGAGGAGGTTATCAATTCGTCTGTATGTTTTTTTTTTTTTTTTTTTTTTTTGTGTTTGTTACCTCATAACTTTCGACTGCGTTAACCGATTTTGATGATTCTTTTTTTATTTGAAAGCTAGTGCTTCCCATGTGGTCCCATTTTAATTTGCTAAAGATCTGATGCTGGTCTTCGGAGATATACAATGGAACTCTTCAAAAATGTACGGCAAATCTGCAGTGATTGCTATTATCGCTTGTAGGTTTATTGTTTATACAACATCATGACGTAATATCACGCCTGTATGCTCTGAGGGGGTACGCAGATGTGTACAATACAACCAGATTTCGACAGTGTTTGTTACCTCAGTACTTTCGACTGGGTGAACCGATTTTGATGATTCTTTTTTAATTTGAAAGCTGGTGCTTCCCGTGTGGTTATATTTTAATTTGCTGAAGATCTGATCCGGATCTTCGGAGATATACAATGGAACTCTTCAAATTTACACGACAAATCTGCAGTAACTGCTGCAATCGCTTGAATGTTTATTGTTTACACAACATCATGACGTAACATCACGCCTGTATGCTCTGAGGGGGTACGCAGATGTGTACAATATTCCCAGATTTCGACAGTTAGGTGTATTAAGTTCCATTTATTGGGGATAAGTTTTTTTTTATTTTATTGGCAAGGGTACTTCAAGGGTAGTTTGATGAGAATTTGATTAGGTTCTGATTATGGGATCCATGACAAAGGAACGGAACTCTTCAATTCTTAGAAGCAAATTAACGATACTCGGCCAAATCTTTTAAAGGCTATCCGGATATTTGAGTCACGTACCATAACGTCGTTATTAACCGACTTCAAAAAGGAGGAGGTTCTCAATTCAATGTTCCCCGATTACTCGAAGATGACTGGACCGAATTTGTTTTTTAATTGTTTGAAAGGGTATACTTCCCAGAAGGTCCCATAATCATCAAGTCAGGATCCTGATAATGGGATCCTGGAGAAATAGAGAGAACTCTTCAAATTTTATAGGCACACCAGAAGCGATTTGGGTAGTTTTTGAAAGAGTAGTTTCTCGGAGTGATCCCATTTAAATTTGGTAAAGATCTGATGAAGAACTTCGGAGAAAGGCAACGGAACTCCTCATTAAATGTAGCAAATGTGTGTCTCTTACTGGGATTGCTGAAATCTCATGTCTGTCTATTGTTTACACCAGTTCATAACAAAAAATCACGCTGGTACGCTGTGAAAGGGTATGCACATATTGTGAACCACTAAAAAGTGAAAAATAAAAACTTTTTTGCAAAAAATAAAACCGACTTCACACAAAAAAGTGAAAAATAACTTTAGCTTCTGAAGTCGGTGACAAAAAAATTAAATCAATCAAACAAAGATCACCGACTTCAGAAGCTAAAGTTATTTTTCACTTTTTTGTGTGAAGTCGGTTTTATTTTTTGCAAAAAAGTTTTTCGAAATGGAAAGCTCACTTACACAAAGACGATTAGGCATTCTTTAATTTGTTTGAATAGCTTATTCCTAAACTTGACCATCTTGATTTTTTGTTGATTTACAAGCTTGTTTTTTATCTAGTTCTCATGCCCTTATTCCAATTTATTTGGAGTCGGAGCGCCATTTCTTTTTCCTCAGATTCAGATTTCAGATTCAGATTCATTTATTTGCCTGAAATATGGTAATATACAGATTTTACAATATACAAATAGTTCTTCATATTCCGCCAACTATATAAATTCGGCATGCAAATTTTGTGTCGATAACAATGGTTCTAATTTAACAAAATAATTGAAATACTTATAATGTCAAATTAAGTAATAAATCTCATTATTTAAGTCGTCAACTTCTTTCTAGCCATATCATCTCTTACACACTTCATCTATCGTTTCCTTGGTCTCACCTATCACACTATACAAACACCATATTGACACAACAGCACATTAATTTCCAAACAAGCTCTCGAAAGCTATCTCCATTTCGCGAGTGCATTCCTAAGTGGCCCTTTGATCGTCCTGAAACGTACACCGTTCCACCGGCGCCTGCGCTTCCTAGTCGACGCATGAATGGCCTCCTTATGATCGAAATAGGCTGATTTGTAATGTGGAGCCATTGCTTACAAGTTACATAGCTGTTAGAGAATCAGTGTGATGATGGTGTTTAGATTGTGAGATGGTTTGATTTGTTTGTTTATAGATTTCATTACGTGGATGTCTATCTTTATTAATAAAGGTTTTATGAGTTGTTTAAGTAGCTGTAAAAGGCTCTTATCATTGCTTATTTACGGATGGACCATCTCATCTTATTCGTATGATTTATGTAGTTTCACGAATTTCTATCAACTTACTATTTCGATGAGTCAGTTGTTGATAAAGAATTCCAAAAATGTGTAAATCAGATTACCACAACAGTAGATAATCTTAAAACATGTATGTTCATCCTAATCCGTGGTCTCGTTCCAGTTCTAAATATAGAACAAATAGGTCGCATCATAACATAATCACATGATCGATATTGAACACGCCGTTCAAGTGAATCCCTACAAAGTAATCTCTACAAAACTTAAGTGAGGCTATTTCACGCCCTGTACTATTATTTCTGTTACCAAGCAGTTGTTTTCTTGGTCTTGCTACAGAGTTTTAGACAAATGCCCTGCCCATGGATTTTTATAAAAATTGTCGGGATCAAAGGATCAATTTTTCTGAATGAATTAAAATAAAATGTAATTCCTCATTCATTGATATTTTTATATATTTTGATTGCTAAGCTAAGACTACACTTTCAATTTGTAAGTCATTTAATTTTCTTTGTATGAGGAAAATGTCTGTTAATATTGAATGCCAGTTTTAACCTACATGTTTATATGCTGCCCTAGTACCTGCGGAGTGGCAGGTGAATTAAAACAGATTTACGTACTTCGTTGGGTTTCAGGTCAAATCAAAATATTTATATTTTTTTTTAGTCTTTTGTTGTTTTTTGATAGAGGAAAAATTTGACCAGAAACTATGGCATGTCTAAACAAAGTATAAAATATGGGCCGGAATTTGGGTCGCAATGATTTTTTACGAAGAGTTTCGGCGATTGGCATTTGTTAGGAATTTCTTCTATTGTTGCAACTGAGAATTATTCGGAGAAATGGTTCTCTGTTTTTAGATCACAAAGTTGATAAGTGTTCTTTTTATTTGAAGCCTATATGAAATCCAGATGTTTCAATAACCTTATTATCGTCTAAGCTCTTATTAGTATATTTTTCAAGTCAAATACTTAAAGTAATAATATTGACTTATAACTCCAGAAGTCACACTTCTAAGAGATTTCCAAGAATGAATAGGAAAACAAGTTAATCAGAGCTAATGAAAAAAATACAAATATAATTAGGATGAGCCAATATTCGTCTTAATTTTTTTTCTACGAAATTTATTTCCGGGTTGGTTTAGATTAACCTTGTTATTTATAGTTTTGAACAGCTTGAGAGATTCCCGCAAGTAGCTCTAAGCTACTTCTTTCGCCAACAGTGTCCCTCGACGACCAGTCTCTGTATCTAATTTAAATAAAATTTCAGGGACCATCATTTGCTAGTAATTACTTGTACTATGGAATAAAATTGGAGATTACAATGCATCACAAAAAAAGAAATGGCCTTGACCCAATTGTTTATCGACGAAGCTAGTCCTATTCGGTCAGTTTCTTCATATTCGTGGTACGGACATGGGGCTGATAGTTTGCTTATCCGAGCATGACCCGAGGGACCTCCCAGATATCGGTCAGAAGAAAAAAACTTTTTTGTGTAAAATCACTTGTTATCCCAAAATAGAATACCGTTTTGTGCATTATTTTTGACTTTATAATGAAGTGTTGTTCTGTAACAACACAGATAACAGAAAATTCTAGATATTTACTGCAATTGAGATGAAGTTCTGATTGAGTTTTAAGAAAAGATATCACAAGCGTGATTGAGGGTCGTGATTTCGTCTTATTCATTCACAATTTATTACACATGTACATGGTACACAATTATCTTGAATTAAGTACCCTTTTTCCATTCTTATGCTATGTCCAATTCTGCATATACCTATGGGACGAAGTCATTGTGCATGTTTAATATAATGTTCAGATCAAAACCATTTTTCTTAATTTGTTTTTGAGATAAATCTTCTTCCATGTTTAATCTGCATTTGCAATCATCCAGGTCAAAGCCACAAAAGCCCATGGCACTCCGCACCGCTCCATCAGCACAATTTAGACACCTTAAATTAATTAGTCCACGCGCTCTAATTAAGATTAGTGTCACGCATTCTTGTTCCAATAGTGCTGTGCCGCCGTCGTCGCTCGCACTGTTTACCTGGCTGTGAAACAATCAATCAACGTGATTGATACTTCTCGTGGTTTAAACTTTTATTTTGCAACGTAATGAGGTTAATCTTATCAAGTTTGTGTTAGTTTTGGTGCTAAAGTGTTTTCTTTAACGTTGGTTGTGACATGCTGATTTTTTTTTGTTGTGTTACCTTTCGACATCGTTTTAGTAGTCTTCGTAAATAGGGTAGGTACAGTGTTTTCACTTCTGTTATATAGGCCTTCACTCTGTAAGAGGGACCACGGGCACAGTATAGATTGGTTGATGTAACATGTTTTGGATTTTTTGGTAAATTTTTAGTGTTCTCATACGTCAATTGGACGGTGCCCAAGAATAAACGCAGGGGCATGGTTCTCCTGCACCATTTTGTTTTACAAGTTTAAGTTAAAGGATCATATTCATACATTTTCCACACGGAAATCATAATATGTAATAGCATCGTACAATATGCAGACAAGACAGTCAGGTAGAGTAAATAGTTTTATTAATTAATTACGGAATGTATAATTTTGAATGTTTGCAATAGCCGTCATTGTCTACAGACATATGGTAGGATATTATGTAAATAATTTACCTGCTTATTTTTAAATTAATTGAATTCACTTCCGAAATATTGCACGTACCTATGTACCTATGAGTACTACAAATTATGCAAGAAATATTTTTTGGTTTATAAATAATAGGTTAGGGATGAATGGTTGATTAGAATATTTTAGTTTAATCAAATTAAATATGACAGCATTGATGTGTTATTGCATTAAGTAGGCAGGTACTTAAATAATAAGCTTAAAAGCTAAATGCGTTACATCACAGCTACTTAAGCTAAGCACAGAAACAGTTACTCAAAGCTGCGCATACGCAGTCGCAGTACGTAACATCGAGTGATTCGATTGATCATCGATTATGGAGCGATCAATCATTCGATTCAATGTCAAATGTTTTGGCGCCTTGCTGTCTGCATGCAGGCGAGGTCGTTGACCCCACTCTGAGGCTGGTAGACTAACGATCACGTTTTACTCTGAACATTCTGGATTATTGATAATTGGGACATGGTATGTCAGTGTTGATGATGTTAGTGTCAATTTTATGGTGACGTTCAGGAATGGTTCTTAAAACAGTGATAAAGAAGGCAAGTGTCGTGAGATCTATTTTGATTTTTAACTGGCTCAGTGTCAACAAGGACTATCAAAAAATTTAACGCCTTTTGCGGATTGTTGGACTAAAATCGATGTGCGCGAGCCTCTAAGTACAGTTTAAAGTCCTAGGATTATAATTTTGTTGATCAATAAACTAATCGGGCTCACAAGGGTACTTGGGACCATTACCGCATTCCATAACCAACCAATAAATTATTTAGTACAATCAATTAACTAAACTTACCATTATAGTATATACGGGTTATAATTATTAATGATTGTTCTCTCGAAGCTGGTATAATTAAATATTTTAATTAATAGCCAAGCTCTGTACCGGCTGGGGACCACCCTCTTGACGGAAAAATGCCGACGAATAAGCTGTTACATAATACGAGTAATGTGGTTTTGAATGAGAATGAAACAGCTTTAAAAATGCATGTTTTCAATGTGTGCTTGAATAGATACTTGTGTGTACTACTGCTGTGGCTCTGCCTAATGTTTCGATGTTAACAGGCGATGATGTTTTGTTCTTTGTAGAAAATGCGAAATATAATGAGATCGAAAATAAACAATAGTATAAAAACCCAATTTGGTCCTTTATCATCGCCATCATCATTATCATTGAACTCGGTGTTTGTTGTTTTGTTTCAATCAACTTAATCAATGACTTTGTGATTTTGAAAAGAGAACGTACGGAAGTTTTGTTTTAGCCTCCTTGCTAGAATCCCTTTTGTTAGGCTTTCAGTAAGCCAGAATACTAAAAAAAACACTCAATATTTTGGGTGACAACAGACTCCAACAACAATTGTCAACTCATAAGATACCGCTCTATATCATTATCACCATAGTTAATGTAAATGCCTTGCGATATGCAATTTGCATGGAAACAGACACGCATATTATAAACAATATATTTTCTAAATATAATATTTATGCTGGAGATGAACCATTTACATTGTACATTAAGTGCTCTACTGGGAAACGTGCTGGGTCCCACTCTGTTCATATTTTTTCCAATTTACCCATAATAAAATGTATGTTTAATGATCTTTTTGTAACAAAGTCCCGACTAATCAATAACTGTTTCAGCAACACTTTAAAGCTCATACAAGCAAGTTTACTTAAACAATCTAACTGCATCGTCGTCAGTAGAGTTTGTGCGTTGCATCGCATCGTTAGAAGTCGGCGCGGGCGCAGTCAGTGGCGTGCGTTAATAACCCCTCAATTGGGGGCACTCGCTCGCCTTTAAGGAACAGCTGGAAGGCAGAGGCGGTAGCGAATTTTGCAATTGCTTGTTTTGTTTCAAAATAAGGTAACGTTATAATGTCCTATTAGAAATGTGTGTTTTCTTGGATTACAACATTTTGGAATCTTTATCTTATGGCATCATTCTTTTTTTGTGAATATTCCAAAAAACCTCTAGTCCTATTTTCTTGATCTTCAATTTTTATACCTACCTTGTCATCAAAATCGATGAGATGTTTCACTCAAAGTCTAAAATCTAAAAAAAATCTCACTTATGCGCTGGTGTGGGCGCATTTCATCAAAATCGCTGTCACTCACACATTGGTCCCCTCTCCCCACTATATTGATCTAAGCGCGTGCCGACGTTTCCTCCCGACCGTAGCGTTAGACGCATCATCGTTGATCATTGCGTTTGTTGACCGTACACACTATTTGCGTGACACTTGACACTGATTGGGCGATGCTTTGATTCCAACCTGGTCAAGGGCAAAGGTTGTTGATGGGAAAGGTAAAGTTGACTGATTATTTCGTAAAGGATAATGCCTATTGTGTTAACACATCAAAGGCATAAGCATAAGTAAATCCTTGAACCTTTTTAATTGCAGCGAGAATGAAGAAATTTAATAATCTTGCGCCCTGGTGTTTTTACTTCTTCAGCTATAAGAGATTGTTGCAGAGATACTATATTATCTTCAACCATGTTCGTGGCCTTATATATCACCTTTTCTTTCACCGGTGTCATTACAAGCATTGCAATTGCAAGTGACCTTTGTGCTGCCACCGACGGCCATGTTTTGGGCCAATAAAATATATAACACAATATTAAAATACTGTCGTACCAACAACACGAAGAAGTAGTTAAAGTTACAGTGGATCCACAAGAAGGCGTATGGTACCTCGCTCACAAAATAATTTTGCGATGTAAAATTTCAAATCTGCATAAGGGCCAGAACGTGTTTAGTGCATACAATTAAGGGCCTATGCACACCACGTTTTTTAAACGCGCCGTCGACGCGCGTTTTGGGAACGCGCGACGCCAGCGCGTTTTTATCCTGCAGAGCAGTTTGTTGTCGTTTGTATCGATACAAACGCGCGGCACCGGCGCGTGTGTATCGATACAAAGAGCGCGGCACCGGCGCGTCTGTATCGATACAATCGCGCGACACCGGCGCGTCTGTATCGATTCAAACGCGCGACACCGATACGAGCGCTAGCGCGCGCGCCTTCCCTACGGACGGGGTTGATTGAATGCTGTCTCGACCGACGCCATCTTGCTACTGTTGACGAGGTTCTGCTTAAAAACGCAAAATGCCAGCGCGTTTGTATCGA
The DNA here is from genome assembly GCA_950022955.1 of Xestia ashworthii. Lineage (NCBI taxonomy): Eukaryota > Metazoa > Arthropoda > Insecta > Lepidoptera > Noctuidae > Xestia > Xestia ashworthii. The sequence goes on along the minus strand of OX465565.1, from coordinate 1,147,776 downwards.
TACACACGCGCGTTTGCATCTCCTCTGTATCGCTACACACGCGCGTTTGCATCGCGTCTGTATCGCTACACACGCGCGTCGACGGCGCGTTTAAAAAACGTGGTGTGCATAGGCCCCAAACCGTAGTAGAACATAATATATTTGACCCGGTCATCGGTCAGAATTAGTTTGGTCTCCATTGATATTAATGATGGTCATAACTTTAGACGCCATTTAGCATATCAAGGTGCGGTTGGGCATTGTCATACATTGGTGCTAACAGCCAATTGTGATCAGAATCGGCATAAATCGGCCGTACTAATAAGAGAACCTAATAATATTGTAACGGATAGAATTCTGAGAAATTGTGCGAACATACTCGTATAAGTTGTAAATTGTAGAATAGAAGCTCTGTGTGGTCTAGGTGAAAAAAGGACCACACCTTTTCAACCGACTTCTAAAAAGAGGAGGTTCTCAATTCGTCTGTATTTTTTTTTTTTTTTTTTTTTGTGTTTGTTACCTCAGAACTTTCGACTGGGTGAACCGATTTTGATAATTCTTTTTTTGTTTGAAAGCTGGTGCTTCCCGTTGGGTCCCATTTTAATTTGTTGAAGATCTGATGCTGATCTTCGGAGATATACAATGGAACTCTTCAAAAATAGACGGCAAATCTGCAGTGATTGCTGCATCCGCTTGTAGGTTCATTGTTTATACTACATCATGACGTAACATCACGCCTGTATGCTCTGAGGGGGTACGCAGATGTGTACAATATACCCAGATTTCGACAATGTTTGTTACCTCAGAACTTTCGACTGGGTGAACCGATTTTGATGATTCTTCTTTTATTTGAAAGCTGGTGCTTACCGTGTGGTTCCATGTCAATTTGGTTAAGATCTTACGCTGATCTTCGGAGATATAAATGGAACTCTTCAAAAATACACGGCAAAGCTGCAGTAATTGCTGCAATCGCTTGGTTGTTTATTGTTTACACAACATCATGACGTAACATCACACCTGTATGCTCTGAGGGAGTACGCAGAAGTATACAATACACCCAGATTTCGACAGTTAGACGTGTAAAGTTCCATTCAATGGGATCCCGGAGAAATAGAGGTAACTCCTTAACTTTATAGGCACACCAGAAGCGGTTTGGGTAGTTTTAGGCAGAGTACTTTCTCGGAGTGATCCCATTTCGATTTAATAAAGATCTGGTGACTTCGGAAGATAGGCAACTGAACTCCTTAATAAATGATAGCAAATGTACTGGGATCGCTGGAGACTCACGTCTGTCTATTGTTTACACCAGTACATAACAAAAAATCACACCGATACGCTGTGAAAGGGTAAGCACATGTGAACCACTAAAAAGTGAAAAATAAAAACTTTTTTACAAAAAATGTAACCGACTTCACACAAAAAAGTGAAAAATAACTTTAGCTTCAGAAGTCGGTGACAAAAAAACTAAATCAATCAAACAAAGGTCACCAACTTCTGAAGCTAAAGTTATTTTTCACTTTTTTGTGTGAAGTCGGTTACATTTTTTGTAAAAAAGTTTTTATTTTCGTCTAGGGTTGAGAATCTTAAGATTCTATAATGATCGTATGCAAAATAACCTGAAACTTTGTGAGATTGGTGTAACTTATCCATCTTTTCGTGTTGATTGACTCCTAAAATATTCGTAGTTATGACCGACCAGTCAGTGTCTAGTGGTCATCTCTGTCACTTCTCTCGAATGAAATGAACTGCTTAAAAATACTTGCACAGTTTTGATGTTCAGATATTTGCACTAATTTTCAAGTTTCTGTCGCTTTTTATATATCTCTACCTGAATTCTATGTCACTTGAATTCACCAACACCGTATTACTACTTTTAATCAACCATTTATTTGAATCAATCATCCGAAAATAGTTTTAGATCTTTCCTATCCATACAGTTTTCGAAGTTTTATTTATTTAAATCACAATGTAATGTGAAAGTTCATTTGTGTCCATTCAGGATGTGTTGAAAAGAGTCATGTTTGCTTAGGACACGATTGATTTGACGGGAGTATATGTGGGTCAGCATCTAACGGTACTGATCAAGGATCGGTAAATCACGAGCGTTCGAATCGGAGAGTAATTTGATTCGGATGGCTTAATTGAAGTAGTACATAATTAGATGCTATAGAAGTAATATTGATAAAGGTAATTAGGGTACATAATTAGGTTCTTGTTTGTTAATTTTGTTTGTTACAACTGTTATTCTTGTAAATTCATCGAGTAAGTTCTGAGAAACTAAGGAAATAAAGGGAACATTGGATACTTTTTCTGAAACTGCATAACTAATAGTAATTCTTGGAGGTGAAGTTATTTTTCTGAAGGACCAATTTTGAACTGCTCGGGAACTAACCCATTTTACAGCTGAATGCGCCTTTTTCTACTTCTGCCTCGTGCCTATTGAATTCTTTTTTAATAAACGGCATCCGAATGCCACGTAAAATTCGTCACATTTGATTAGTATGATGCCCAGTGTGTGGCCGGCGTTGGCCATGTAGTAAGTAAGGAAGACGGTGCCGTGGGCGGCGGCATTCACACCGCGTGACTCATGCCATTGATGGGCGCCCAACTTTGACTCGTTCCTGTTCGCTCAGTACAATGCCACCTAAAATCTAACTGAGATGTATACTGATGACAGACAACTATGATAGGTACACACAGGACACGATACCTAAGAAAGTAAATACGTCTACTTAGCGCAGACAGATGTAACGATCACATTTGAAAAAAAACAAACATATTGTAAAATAATGAATTATTTTTCCTGCATCAAAAAGGCAGAAAATAATAAGGCAGAAAATTTACAGTAAAACCCTAGTTTAAAACCAAATCCTATCGAATTTGGAACAAAAATGTGTGTAAAGAATTCAGGTACTAAGCTCGTGGTAGTCGTGGTGTATAATCGTTTAAGCCTATTCCAAATAAGCTAATGATGTTATATGCTACATGTAGATACGAGTCAGTCTTGGAAAAGAAAATTGACAAGTGTCTAGATTTTTTTTAAGAATCTTTCTGAATTTTTTGTACCTCAGGACCAGTTTCTTAAAAAAAAAATGTTTACTCCTAGTAACTGTCAAAGCAAATTGTGATAGTAAAGAAACAGTGTTGGTAGTTAAAACTGGCACTTTGTCCACAAAAGGCTCTTCTGTAAATAGATGTAGAACATCAGACAATGCGTATACTGAGTAGCACGCCATCGATTCATTCATCGACAGTACAACTTTACAATTTAGTCCACAACTAACGTAAGGTTGTTGCTTTTACTAACAAATGACGTCATTTGTAGAACAAAGCTGGTGAAGAATTTTTACTAATTATAGCAACAGATTGTGATTGTGTTGCGTGCCCGGTCGACGGCCCTCGTTATCATTTCGGCACAGATTGCTTGATCCCTCCCCGCCCCTCTTTTCCCGCTCCTCCCGCCATCTATGTGCGGTGTGCTTGCTCCTCTTTCGTTGCGTGTGTTGTCTTTTTCCATCCAAAAAAGTCTTTACTCTTTAGTGTTGTAACTTGTAATCTTTTTGGCTGTTTCAATAGTTCTTTGGAAATGTTTATGGAGTTGTTTTGGTTTTTAATATCTTAGGATCTTACACAATGTTACCGAACGTATCATGAATTTTTGGTTTTTGTAAGTGAAGGCTTCAAATGAAGTCGTAAATTTATTTCTACCTAAGTTATTTCTTGTTTTATTTAATGTTACTCGTTTGTATTCGTTTTGCTCCAAAACTCTATAGTAGTCAGATAAATAGCTACAATGATATTTATTTTAAATAACGACAAATTATTATTTAATCGTAAAATGAACTCAAGTAAAACTTTGTTGTGTTGAAGTAGTTATTGACTTGAAAAAATACAGGTTGTAACAGTGAAAATTCGCGGAGTGAATAAAGATAAAAATAAATAAAATATCGCTGGACATTCACACACAGCGCCATCTAGTGCCACACTAAGCAACGAGGCTTGTGTCGTGGACACCAGATAGTTGATATACTACATCGATACTTTTTTTGTTTGTAAATACATACTTATATTAAACACTAGCGGACGTCCCGCGGTTTCACCCGCATAGTTCCCGTTCCCGTGGGAGTACGGGGATAAAATATATCCTATGTTACTCGTGGATAATGTAGCTTTCGAATGGTGAAAGAATTTTTAAAAACGGTCCAGTAGTTTTTAAGCCTATTCATTACAACCAAACAAACAAACAAACAAAGTTTTCCTCTTTATAATATTAGTGTAGATTAAATAATCAAAATTAATATCTCAGTTGGAAAGACCTTTTACGTTATGAATTGAGCAGCCACTGGTGTGAGCATTCAAAACACTTTTTTTAAAACAATCTGAACATTCTATAATTTTAAGTCAGCAACATTAATTTTATATTTCTATTCTTATGTATTCTAGCATGCCCTAATTGCCCTAGAACCAAAAATTCGTACACATGTGACATCCATGAACCAGCCAGCACTGTTGGCTCTCCTACACAGCGAGGAAGTCCCAGTAGTTTTGGCTGTTGATATTTAGATATTCTGAAAGCGATACTAGCTTCCGTGATAGGTATCCACCGAAATTAATTGAAACATTTTTATCACAAAGCTTTCAGATAGCACAAGTGTATCTTAAAATGTTTTTGGCACTGATATCAGAATGTGCCTTTTATTGTGTAAACACTCAATTATCAATGCAGTTATACAGATAAGAATGTACCGCGTAATCTTTGCCCCAATTACCTACTGTTTGTTTATTAAGATTTCATAAGGTTACCGTATTGAAGGCTTGACACTTCACTCACAGTATTAAAATGTTATACAATTTAATTTAATTTTAAATTTTGTTAATAAGTAATATCTAATGTTTGGCAGATTTGTTATCCAGTGTTAGGAGTTATCATATTTTTATACCCGAACCACAGATAATATACCTAATACTCCCGAACGGAATTACGTGGCGATAGAATAACTTTGTAAAGTCATCCGTCACTATTTTTATAATTAACTACTTACTTAAAGTGTGATAACGATGCCCATTCATGATCTCTTTCAAACTATGTAAAGTAAGTAGAACAGTAGTTTAATTTGAATGTATACGTATAAACGGCTTAATTAGTCCCAGGATCCGGACTTTATATTTATTTATTTACTTATTTAACAGTTTATGTAAACACTACATAGAGAAAAGAAGCAAGGAATAGAAAATAGGTACAAAGGTGATGCTTATTTCTAAGGAAATCTCTTCCAGACCTGCGAAAGGAGAGTAGATAAAAAGAGATGTATAGTGTGTAAAAGATGAGAAAATAGAATACATACAAACTTAAAGCAAATAAAGAATTTAAATATAACATACGATAAACCTAAGAATATACTTATTTATACTATACATACAAGACATAAAAACTTTTTTGCAAAAAATAAAACCGACTTCACACAAAAAAGTGAAAAATAACTTTAGCTTCAGAAGTCGGTGACCTTTATTTGATTGATTCAGTTTTTTTGTCACCGACTTCTGAAGCTAAAGTTATTTTTCACTTTTTTGTGTGAAGTCGGTTTTATTTTTTGCAAAAAAGTTTTTATTTTTCACTTTTTAGTGGTTCACATGTGCATACCCTTTCACAGCGTACCAGCGTGATTTTTTGTTATGAACTGGTGTAAACAATAGACAGACATGAGATTTCAGCAATCCCAGTAAGAGACACACATTTGCTACATTTAACCCATTTCCAGTCCCATGAGCCACATATGGTTCAGAGCGATTGTTAAACTATTGTGTCTTTTCGTGGACAGTGAATGTGTTAATGAGGAGTTCCGTTGCCTTTCTCCGAAGTTTTTCATCTAATCTTTACCAAATTTAAATGGGATCACTCCGAGAAAGTAGTCTTTCTAAAACTACCCAAATCGCTTCTGGTGTGCCTATAAAATTTGAAAAGTTCTCTCTATTTTTCCAGGATCCCATTATCAGGATCCTGACTTGGTGATTATGGGACCTTCTGGGAAGTATACCCTTTCAAACAATTAAAAAACAAATTCGGTCCAGTCATCTTCGAGTAATCGGGAAACATTGAATTGAGAACCTTCTCCTTTTTGAAGTCGGTTAATAACGACGTTATGGTACGTGACCCAAATATCCGGATAGCCTTTAAAAGATTTGGCCGAGTATCGTTAATTTGCTTCTAAGAATTGAAGAGCTCCGTTCCTTTGTCATGGATCCCATAATCAGAACCTAACCAAATTCTCATCAAACTACCCTTGAAGTACCCTTGCCAATAAAACAAAAAAAAAACAATACATGTCAAGGAGGCTTATCCCCAATAAATGGAACTTAATACACCTAACTGTCGAAATCTGGGAATATTGTACACATCTGCGTACCCCCTCAGAGCATACAGGCGTGATGTTACGTCATGATGCTGTATAAACAATAAACATTCAAGCGATTGCAGCAGTTACTGCAGATTTGCCGTGTATTTTTGAAGAGTTCCATTGTATATCTCCGAAGATCCGGATCAGATCTTCAGCAAATTAAAATATAACCACACGGGAAGCACCAGCTTTCAAATTAAAAAAGAATCATCAAACTCGGTTCACCCAGTCGAAAGTACTGAGGTAACAAACACTGTCGAAATCTGGGTGTACTGTACACATCTGCGTACCCCCTCAGAGCATACAGGCGTGATATTACGTCATGATGTTTTATAAACAATAAACCTACAAGCGATAACAGCAATCACTGCAGATTTGCCGTACATTTTTGAGGAGTTCCATTGTATATCTCCGAAGACCAGCATCAGATCTTCAGCAAATTAAAAGGGGACCACATGGGAAGCACCAGCTTTCAAATAAAAAAAGAATCATTAAAATCGGTTCACTCAGTCGAAACTTATGAGGTAACAAACACAAAAAAAAAAAAAAAAAAAAACATACAGACGAATTGATAACCTCCTCTTTTTGGAAGTCGGTTAAAAATATAGAAATAACACATATAATATAAACTACAATGTAATAAATAATAAAAAAATACCTATGCAACTATGGCGAATTGGACAGGTAATGTTCTTTTACTCTTCTTTTGAAGACTGCAATAGTTTGGCAAATTGGCAGTCTCTAATATCAGGCGGAACAGAATTCCACAACCGCACAGCGTGAACAGTAAAGGAGTAGGAGTAAAAATCGGTAGTGTAGGGAGGGGATTTAAGGAGGTTCCTAAGATGCGACCGGCAAGGTGCATCAGAGGGACGGGAGTAGGAAAAGCGTTCCCGCGGATAGGATGGTGTTTTAGGATTATGGAGGATGTTAAAAAGCAGACTGAATATACGAGAGTTCCTGCGAAGTCCACTTGAGGCCACTTGAGTATCTTGTAAAGTTGGAAACATGGTCATACTTCATACTACAATTTTTGAAAATGATTGAAAGACATTTTATTTCTTCTTCTAACTTGCTTAAACGTAAACTCGTTTACAGTGAGCCAGCAAAGAATTCAACAATATCGGAGAGTTTGCGCTAACGAAACATTTATTAAAAACATTATAATTTCTATCTCTTTCTCGTGAGTTGAAATATTTTACCTCAACAGACATCATATTTTACGTTAATTTTTCGCCAGTAGAGACGGACTAATATCATCAGACTTAATTACGTCTGATGATATTGGTCTTTCGTCGCAAATATTTAAACAATCCCTATTTTCCGTTGTTCCAGGGTGATGGTTCCAAGATGACAATGTGGCGGCTCGTGGCGGCAGTGGCCGTGCTGTGCGCGTGCGTGCACGTCGCTGCGGGCGATGCGCGCGCGCCGCTGCCCACGCGTGCACCTCGCCTTTGGCCGCGCGCCTCCAGGACGCTTTCTGAACGCAAGCCTAACCAGTTCGTAGGGTAAGTTGAAACAGCAACAACAAGACTTACACCATGATGTAGGTATCACTGGTGACGATTGGGACAAGTCGACTCTGTATGTCACCAATGGGGAAAGGAAGGAAGAAAGAAAAAACGAATAATGCCTCATAAAGGGCCTCAGCTCAGCATAATGTCAAATGGTAACACAAGGTGTACCACCTGATGCTGATTTTCGGCTGCAGCCCACAAATGCTATACACTCTACATTAAAGTCTCAATTTGCACAAATAAAACAAATAGTAAAAATGATGGAATGTATTAAATAAATAACATTGGAAAATTTTCATAAGGTATAAAATTTATATACTGTGTCCATTATTAATTAAAAAAGAACAATAAGATACCAATAAACAGCAAAAATGACAAAATCGAGAAATGTATAAAATTCATAACAATTATAGGACGGATGGAGGTGGAAACTTTGGCGACTAAGAAGCGAAATCAAACATTAGTCTAAACACATAAAGCCTGAGACAAAGTACTTACTACTACTGATAGGATAAGGATATAATGAATTAATGATTCAATGTATTACATGACTTATGTAAACAACAAAAAACCACAAATTACTGACGTTGCTCAAAAAGCCACAAAGCTAAAGTGGGACTGGGCTGGCCATATCTGCCGTATACCTGACGAGCTGTGGGCCAAATAACCATGATGTGGAGCCCTGACACAGCCAGAAGGTGACGCAGTAGACCTCGCAGGAGATGGTGGGACGAGTGGTCCACATTGGCCCTGGATCGAAGAATATAGAAGTCATGGGGAGAGGCCTTTTCCCAGCAGCGGGATGACAAAGGCTACCAGTAACAGTATGTCAACAACATACAGAACAAATGTCTTGGAGAGAGGATGTCATAGACAAAAGCAGACGCTGGATCGTAGTTGGAATTTTTATAACAAAGCATTTAAATTGTCTTCAAGTTCCAGTTACACTATTTATTGTTACCTATATTTATAACACAGCTGAATCATCATAAAATATTGTAAACGGAAAAATCAATCGCGCTAACCATCAAAGTAAAAGAATGTGATGTAAATACAAGTTAATCGGAGGTGCATCGTCCGGTCCTTGGAACCGTACGTGAACCGCATACGGCGGCGGTCGAGTTGATACAAATCTCGGTACTTCACACTGTACGGTTTTATAATCGTATGCACTATTCCCATCTTTAAGCGGTACACGTTTTACATACATATATTCTTTACCGTCAGTTGTAACAAGCTTGGCTACTGGCTGAGCACGTGTGAGCTCCTGTCTATGATTTTTTTATAGAGTATTATAAGTTTCTTATGATGTATCACTTTTAGATTTGAGTTTAACCACGACACTAAATGCTCAATTTGGCGCAGATTCAAAATTGGTCGCAGCAAAAAAATAGTGCCCGTTGCGTATCAAGTGTTCCTTAATTTCATAACAGTCAGTATCGCTAAGGGCCTTATAAGATTATGTATTGAATTCCACACCAATCAAAGTTTACAAATACACAGAGGAGTACAATACAATCTCACAAAAAGTTACAGTCAAGCTTTAATTTTCTCAATCTTCTGAAGTCAATAATTTGGTTAGAATTAAAAATATGGTGCAATTAAAAACTACCAGAGGATTTTTTCTTCCACGAATTGCTACATAGAGCTCAGTAACATAATACATGATGTGTAGTACTCTGCCGTGGGCGGCGGCGCGTAGGTGATTTTCACGCTTATAATTTCGGGAGTCGGGCAGAGGACAATAGCGGAACCAACGGCGGGTTCACTGGGGCAGGCTATGACGAACCGAGTTTAGATCCCAAGGTCGTGAATGCAATCAACGAATGCAAGGATGATAGTGATACAGACGAATTTATCAATGGTCGCAACGCTAAGATGATGCAAAGCAAAGGTATGGAAATGAAGTTATAAGTAGGGTGAAAGCACTACATGTAACTTGTTTATTGTAGGCTAAAATCATTTAAGGAAACAGTAACAGTTATAACAGAGTCATCATCTGCCTAGCCTTTTCCTAACTTTGTTGTAACAGGTCATATAAATAATTAACACATATGGAAATGTCGTTATAGAAACAGCTAATGACATTAGCAGAGGTTAAGAGCGCGGTTAAAGATGATCAATGGATAAACAACACTAGTGCTAAGATTATAAATTACTAATCAATGGATATTACCGCTCATATTAGTATTGCTGTGATAATATTCTGACATAACGATGAGGTAACCATTGCTTACTATGGCGAACACGCAATCAGGGATCGTTATTCCTGTTTTATATGACTGTAGCGTAGTTATGACACTGTACTTATTTAAGAAAAAAATGTTATAATAGTGAAATCCGGAACGATTTTATCACACTTTATTAATATTATTACTTAATATAAAAATATAGGAGAAATATAAATTAATCTTTCACTAAATAAATATTGTTTAAATGACCGCAATGCTCTTGAATGATAAGCTAATATTTAGCAAAACAGTGATATTAAATAATTAAGTGCAGTACCTACTGCACTAAATCTCGATTTCGATACAAGGTTTTCAGTGTAAGGACTCGCGATACTCTCTGACCCTAGAACAAATTAGTCTAGTTTAAGCAAGCGGGGAGAATCTATGCGGTACAACTTAGATACGCTCATAGGAGCAAGGCTATTGGGATCATCGCTCATAAGCTCCTCTTGCTAGTGTTGCGTAATATGTTACTAAGACATTTTCGTTGGCAAGTGTTAATTGATGATGATGATGACGATGAGTTTGACATTCAACAGAGCTACTGTTTCTTCTAAATTGTTGTTTCTATTTTTTGTTGTCATTGTTATTGGTTATAGATTTAATTATCAGGTTGCGGACAAAAGGACCACCGCAAGTCTTTTGAAAGGCGTTGTTGGCGGGTAGGTATCTAGTTTAAAATGATTTTAAGTTAGCCCCGGTGGCTTAAAATTGGTTTTAGAAGAAATCTATGAGTGTTTAGGCAATGATAATCTAGCGTAGAGAAAAGGTTTATAAGATACAAAGTTCATAAACAAATAACAAATTCTAAACACTATTATATTCAAACAGTAGCATAAGAAAATCTTGTGGCTTACCATAAAATGTCGAAGCTGTGAACGTGTTTACAATGACTTCGACAATAAATCAGGCTTAAACAACACCTGCGTGACTTTAATGAGCGCTTCGTTAGTTGTCATACAAAAGCAGCTGAAATCTGCATTGTTGATCCGAAGGTAACATTTTATGAGCTTCTTGGTCGCCTTCGAGTTACAGACTAGTAATTTGTAGTTTTTGCGCAGAAGCTCGTAAACGCAAATGGTGGTATAGAATATAAAATATAGGTCGACTTTTTTCATGATGCGCTTCATGATTACTATTTACTATGGGAACTGCCGAAAGGAAAGTCTATGAACAAAAGCTTGCCTTTGTTAATGAAAACTAACGCAAAAAGCTTGACAAAACAAGTCACCAGAAGTCACAAAGAGATTGTCACAGGTTGCTGGAAGAGAAACTACATTTCAAACATAATTATAGAAAATAACTAGTGTTTCTAATAGTTACAAATCTTATAAGAAAGTTATAATGTGTATGAATGAACACGAGGTTGTAAAATATTGTATTTGTTGCAGCCCTCACGTATGCCGATCTCGCAACAGCACGCATTGCTGTCCCGGGTGGACGTCGCGGCCGAATTCCTTACTTTGTATAGTCCGTAAGTATTTCTCCCTAAACTTGAGTTTTATTCATTATTTCGCCTTACGTGAGGCAAGAACTATAACAGGTATTACTATTCAGTAATTACCTTGTAAAGAATAAGAAAGAAAAATGATATTTTTACTTGCATTGAAACATGGTAATTATTGGTCTCCTAGTAGCAAGCTTGACTATGAAGTAATAGTGCATTTTGATACAAGTGGAGAAAGTTTGTTATTGTAGGTCAAGGCGGTATTAACACACGAGCCGTAGGCGAGGGTGTTTTTGAGCCGAGAACTGCATTATCAAATGTCCACGTGTATCAAACGACGTTTTTCAATACACTTTTGAAGAAATAAAATGAAAGAATGTAAAATATTTGTGTCATGAATAGTTACGAGACTATGATTTAATTTTATTTCCGCGCTTTGCTTTCGCCAGGTTGAAGGAGAAGCAAAGGTATGAAGCTGTTATACAGCCTAATAAATAAATAGTTTTGTTTTTATATATTTTTGAATTTAGAACACAAATAAATGTTAATTTGTTTTTAAAAGAAAATAATAATTTTAAAGAATCATGTTTATCGATGATGTTGAATTTATAAACACAATTTGAATATTCAAAAACTGTTTACGCCGTAAACAGGCGCAGGCACAGGTGATTTTCTTTTTTAAATTATGCATTTACCAGTTTCGACTAAGTATAAGTATGCACATGTGTGGAAAAAACATGAAAAACGCACTTGTGTGAAATACACTGCATTTTGAACCTAATCGTAGTTCGAAAAGAACCAGTTTTCGAGGTTTTGTATTGAAAATTGTTTTTTCATTTCTCATACTCGGAAAGAAGGGTTTGTTTGATCCGAATAGCGGGTGGAAGATGTTACTTCCCACCTAGTTTGGGCTGAAAAGACTCATAGTAATTGCTTCCCTCTCTAGGGCGGGAATAATTTATAAAAATAGAACTAAATTTGGTTAGGCAATCGGCTGCAGAAAATCTATCATAATTAAGAAAAATTGCTGCGGTCTTGTGAATGTAGGTATAAGCAGACAGTGTGAATTAAAAAAGAAAAAAACTAAGCTAGTCCGCCCCCGGCAGTGCCGCGGTGTGTTCCATAGTTAAAATTTTAAATAGAATTTATAATTTGGCGGGATGCTGTAAGGAAATCTCGGTTTTTTCCAATATCTTATTAAAAATGAGTTCAAGTGATTCTGAAATGTTGACCCCAGATTCTGTTAAAGACGAGGCAAATACAGTTAAGTATCGAAAATCTTTTGCCAAAAATAAAAAAATACGTACAATGACTTTATGAAATGGCGAGCAGATAAGAAAATAAAATTACTATTTTTTACTTTCCTTATATTCGAAATGAAAAGTAGAGTGCTTCCCTCGGGTGAAAGACATCAATTCCTACTCGGACTATAGCCGCCCTCGCTGCACTCGGGCGTCTAAATACCTCGTATGGGAATTGATTCCTTTCGACCCTCGTGTCTACTATTTCCGTCAAACTGTTAATCCAGAAGGTCCATTGTGATGTGTTATAATTTCCAGCTTTATGCCGCCCTGACTGCGGCTCCCCGGGCGCATGCGTGGCTCCCAACATGTGTCGATGTGCTGGTGGAGTGGAAGCGCCGTCTTGTGGTGGTGGCGGTATTTATCCCTATCCAGGTATGAACTATCAAATAAAGTGATTCTAGGCCGTTTTATCATCAGAAATTTCTCAGTAACAGCCACAGAGGCTAGCTTCTTAGGTTCGCTTCGCTCCCAGTTCATGGGACTTTAACATAGCTGCCAAAATGTGGGTCTACTGCTATTTAATAGGTATAACTCTGCATCATAATTTCATAATGGGACATTAGTTAATTGAGACTCTGTTTTATTTGATTACAGTACGAACGCCGGGTGGCTGTCGACGAATATGTATGAACGGTGGTACTTGTTCAAACGGCACATGCTCCTGCGCACCCGGCTGGAGCGGGGAATTTTGTACTGAACGTAAGTGACACTGTCCTTAGAAATAGTTCAAGTGTGTAAAAAACACACTTGAACTACTAAACGAGCCATTATGGGTAGGAAATAAAGGGGCTGTCGATATGAACGGATGTTTGATTATTTGTAATTTATAATCTAATTAAGTGAAGATTCAAGATATATAGAGATTGAGAAAACCTGCAGAATCCCGTGTGTCTTTGTGAAGTCGAAATACCAAGACATTTTGTTAATTTCCAGCAATATGTCGGGAGCCCTGTTTACACGGCGGCCGATGTATAGCCCCGGACAGATGCGTCTGTTTCCACGGGCTGTCCGGCACGAGGTGCGAGATCGACAGACGAACTGGTAAGTTTCATAAGATTAAAAATCAAAAAACATATCATTAAGAAAATGACGATCAAACAGGCAATCAGAAAGTTTTGTTTATTTAGAAGCATGAAGGTTCTATCTGCTGGGTCACAGTAAAAACTCTTAAGACCTGTAAAAATGTGTTTCAGTTAAGTAATGTCAATAAAAATATATATGATAGCGGGTTTTTTTTTAATCGTAACATTCATTTTCATGAATAAAACTAGTCTTTCTACTACATTCGTGTTTTAGCTCTAAGTGTAGAACTGTAATTCCTGCAACATTTCGCGGTGTTCGTTTCCAGGCCCTTGCTACACGGACACCAGAGGAGCGCTATGCACGGGGGCTCTGGATGGCGTGGTGTGTACCAAGCAGCTGTGCTGTGCCACCGTCGGCGTCGCCTGGGGACATCCCTGCGAACGTTGTGGAGACCTCGACTGTCCTCAGGGACATCTGAGGAACTTGGCTACTAAGGAGTGTCAGGTAAGGAGGGAACAACTTTGAGTAAACGTAATAATAAATCTAATTGGATGGAGATAATGTGCTGCTCGTATTTGGCTTCATACAAGACTTTTCACACTGATTTAAAATTATCTTGCCGTACGAGTCTCAATAAACACTTTTTCTTTCTTTCTTTTTCTGCTGGTTGAGAACCTCAATGGCATACAAGTAAGTTAGCGTTTGGAACAAACTCACACCTTTCTGTCTTCTCTTGTTGCCATGTCAGTTTCACTCTATTTTATTGAATCTCACATTGCACCAGCATTGGTTTCTGTCATTGGTGTATAAAGATTTTTCTTTCCTTCTCCAGGATATAGACGAATGTGCAGCAGTCCCCGGTCTCTGTCAAGGAGGTCGGTGCATCAATTCCATCGGTTCGTTCTCTTGCGAGTGTCCCCCCGGTCAGAGGCGGCACAGAGTGACCAACAACTGCGAGGATATCGACGAGTGCGAGGATCCTGATATTTGTCCTGTAAGTAGCGGTTTTCAGACATATGGAGATAGAAACAACATGTTATCTACAATTAAGGTCTGACCGCGTCGACTGTTTCAGTGATTAGAAAGTCAAGCGACTGTTAGCGCCAGATTGAATACCTCCACCATACAAGTTAGTTGAAACAAATGGCGCGACCGAATATCAATCCGCATCCCACACGAGATTCGTTTTAGTTGTCTCAGAGCTTTAGAATTGTTCACCTGATTTAGAGACTTTAATGTCGTGCAAAGTTGCTTGTATGTTCATGATATTTTTCCTTTACAGAACGGCAAATGTGTAAACACAGAAGGCGATTACTACTGTCTCTGCAACCCTCACTTTATTCCAAGTCCAGACAAGAAATTCTGTATAGGTCAGTTTCTTCACTTATTTTTCTTGTATTTTTAATAAGTCTCCTCTTTAAGTCACGGGAGGTTGTTTTGTGCTTGTTCTTCTCCGCACTAAAAATCTCGGAAGTGTTGAAGGGCCAGTGTTTCGGGAGAGTTTTTAAATATTTTATTTTCAAAATTGCTCATTGTCAGCCTAATATGTATTAATGACCTTTGGTCTTGAGTTAATCTTTTGTATGTTTGATACAGATGGTCGAGTGGGCAGTTGTTTCACGTACATGAGTGAGACTGGCGAATGTGCCGACCGGCTTCCGATGCCGCTGTCGAACCGCGACTGTTGTTGTGGATACAACATGGGACGAGCTTGGGGAGACATGTGCACACCCTGCCCGCCTAGAGGATCCAGTGAGTGTAAATATTAGATAGAAGTAAGAATATGAAAGAAGTAGGAAATCGAATATCTTCGTGGCCTCCCTTAAGAAAATAAGGTCTTAAATAAAATACGAAATTACGTTAGTCAACAACCAAATGCGTGGTTTGTCAAGGAAGGTCATGCTTTTGGTGAAATATCCATTTATTTCCTGGACAAATTGATTAGCTTTGAATTTATTTCCAGCTGAATGGACTCATCTCTGTGGAGGAGGTGTGATCCCTCCGAACTGGCGCCGGAATGTGACGGGAGGCGGTGGAGGGGGGCAGGAGGGAGGCGGGGGAGGGGGAGGGTCGTACGAACCTCCCGCTATAGCCAAGATCAACGAGTGCATGCTGCGGAACGGCATCTGTGGACTTGGTACTTGTGTGGACAAGGATAAAGGGTGAGCTCATCGTCATAACGAAGATAAAAATACCGAGGCTCTTCCAGTCTTCGATAAACTTTAATTCAATTCGGTAGTTGATGTTGACAAAATACGTTTTTTTCATCCAGGTACCAGTGCGACTGCTGGGATGGCGCTGAATCAGTAGTGCAGGATGGTAACCCGACCTGTATCGACATCGATGAATGTGCTCTCGAATATTGTAAAGGAGGTTCATGTATCAACAGACCAGGTGGATTTGACTGCAGGTGGGAAAATGAAAACTACATTATGTCAAATTGTTGTGCGACTATTCAAGCGGGATAAGGAATATAAAATTAAATCAAATATCTTTTTCTTAGGTGTCCACCAGGTTTCGATCCTATAGAAGGAGGATTGAGGTGCAGTGATAAAAACGAATGTGAATCGACGCACGGAGGCATGTGCACGAACGGAGTTTGTAGAAACAGTGATGGAGGGTGAGTACTACATGCAACGCGTACTTAAAAAAAAAACTTGTATTATGTAGACAAAAGCCAAAAAAGAAATCCTTTCGATCACCAGATTCGAATGCGTCTGCAACCCCGGCTACGAGTCAACAGAAACAGGGCACGCATGTCGCGACGTAGACGAATGTCGCGACAACCCTCGAGTGTGTCGCCGCGGTCGATGTCGCAACACTGCCGGCTCCTACGAGTGCGACTGTGAACCTGGCTTCTCAATCACCGCTGGTGGCTACTGTACGGATATCGATGAGTGTTCTGACAAAAGCGTTTGCCAGGTTAGTTTTGGGATAGGCTTTTGATACAGTTTAGCTCTGTATATCCTATGGATTTAAAATGAAGACACTCTATAAACTGAAAGGTATACTTTGATGTAAGTCAAGCATGTGAAATGCTGTCACCGACGATGCGGTGAAGTAGTGAAGTTCTGGTCTAACTAAATATAAAACCTGTCGTGCCAGTGACAGAGGTGAAATTATTATATTTAAACAAAATTTCTAATAATTCACTATGTAATTCCACGTTCACGTCCAATGTTCCACAAGGTAATGTATTTGGTCCACAAATATTTAAAGAGTTTATTCTATTTAAATTTCAGGGTGGTCGCTGCGTGAACAGTGAGGGATCGTTCCAGTGTGTGTGCGAGGCTGGTTACCGTCCTACTCCAGACCGCGGCGCATGTATCGACGTTAACGAATGTTCCGAACAACGCGTCTGCAGGAACGGCCGCTGTCACAACACGCCGGGATCATTCAGATGCGAGTGTTTGCCTGGCTTCTCACTTAGCAATGATGGAAGGACTTGTCTTGGTAAGCGAATTAACTAACTGTCTACTACAGTGATATTAAATGGAATAAAATTAATACCTGTGTAATGTTTCCTTACAGATGAGGTTCAAGACTTGTGTTACGAAAAATACGAAGAGGGGCACTGTACTTTGCCTGGACAGAATCCTGTCACCAGATCTCAATGCTGCTGTAGTTCTAGTAAAGGTAATTTTATCATTAAATAATAAATGAATTCGAGCAAGCTAATGGGGACTTATGATTACTGAAACTGTTACGTATTTTAGGTCTCCATTTAGGCTGGGGTGTCGCCTGCAAGTCCTGTCCTGAACGCGGCAGTACGGAGTACGACGTCCTCTGCCCCGAAGGCGCGAGTAAAGACAACGGAGGCACTGACATCAACGAGTGTACCATGATCCCTGGCATCTGTCCTCACGGCACCTGTGAGAACTTAGAGCCTGGCTACAAGTGTATCTGCGACCCTGGCTTCCATCCTGATGATGATGGTATCTGCAGGGATATCGACGAGTGTGATATGCACCAATCCGTAAGTACCTATAAAACCTAAAATTTTGTTCTATACCACTACAAATGTGGTAAATTGATTACGACGAAAATATGCTAACACTTTGCAAAGATATACATATAATATTTTTTTCCAGTACTGTACCGGCGGTCAGTGCCGCAACACTCTGGGAAGCTTCTCGTGCGTATGCCCACCAGGAACTAGATACGAACCCGACGAACAAATCTGCCGAGACATAGACGAATGCGAGGGTGAGACTCTTTTCATCGTCAAGGAATACGATCGGGGAGACATTCCCCCTATGATCCCCGTCGGAACAGGTTACCAACCTTTCTGTGACAAGCCAAAACATCATAATGTTCCATCCATCGGGCATCCTAACCCTGGACTAGCATCATTTGACCAATATCCGAGCTTGGTCACCGACCATCGATCCATCCATTGTATGGATACCGACTATAATTGGACATTAATTTCACGCAATTCGATTTCATTGCACTGCTTCATTTTATCATGTTATTAATTTTTGTAACTGAGGATCTATAAAATTCCAAGGCAGTTATTTAAAATACTTATCGAAATTTGCAATCATTTCTAAAATGCCTGCACCTTTTACGGCACGATTGGTTTTAAATGTTAGGGTTTGCCCATATTTATACTGTTAAATTAAAGTATAGTTACTGTCTTTTTTTAAAGCAGTAAACCTATTATTCATTTCAATTGTGTCGATTTTATTCGTAATACGTTGTTTAACACTTCTCTTGGTTTTGTAGAACAATCGAACCCTTGTGACAACGGACGCTGCATCAACTCGCACGGCAGCTACGAATGCGAATGTGAAAACGGATTTGTCCTCGACGCCACCGCACAGCATTGTATCGGTAAGATCATCAAGGATTTTGGCAATACAAGACAGTTTTCAACCTCCTTTGCTCTTACCTGATAATGTTTCATCCATTTTTTAAATTCATGGTATCATTTTAGTTCAAATATTTTTTATTTGTTTTTAATAAATTTAGGGTTTATTCCAGTATCTGCAGTATTACCATTATGTCCACACGAATAATTTACTCTGTTTCTAGATAATTTTTTTTCCGTAATGTAGAAATGATTAATTTGAGAATAATATAATGTATCGTTCCCGTGATGAGTAATCTGACCGTGACAGACAACCGGCGCGGGTCATGTTGGCGGCGCGTGGTGGACGGTCAGTGCGAGGCGGCGGCGCTGCGGCCGCTGCTGCGCCAGGAGTGTTGCTGCAGTGTCGGGCTCGCCTGGGGCTCTCCCTGTGAACCTTGCCAGCTCGAACACTGCCCTTGTCCCAAAGGATTCGCCAAGGTATCAATCTCAATATCATTGCTTCAACATCTGGATGTATTTGTATGACGATTAATACGCAGTGGCATTAAGGTGCAGTGCGGTGCAAGTCAGACCGGTACGTATAGATATGACCGGTCGTGTAAGCCGGACACTAAAAGGTACTTCAGTACATTATCTTTCAAAGTCCAGTGTTTGGAGACTCGTCTATAAATGGTTCTAGCCAAGCTTCCATTGAGGAAAGATGGAAGCTCTCTACACGGTCAAATATCAAACATAATTAAAATTTGACGTTGTTGACAGTTGGACGGCGCGACATGTCGTGACGTGGATGAGTGCCAGCTGGACTCCGAGCTCTGCATCGGCGGCACCTGCGTCAACACGGACGGCTCCTACAGATGCGACTGTCCACCGGGACTTGCGCTTGATACTACTGGTAACTAACGAACTTAAATATTATTCGGATGATTGCAAGCTGAATCAAAAAGTACCACTACAAGTGCTCAGGATTATGACAGGTTTTAGTGATATTTTGTTTCAGTATGTGAGAAAAAATGAAATGGATGAAGACTAATATCACTATACCTTTTCTATAAAGGAAAACTGATGGCTTAACACTTCATAGTGTGGCCCTAAAGTAAATAGGATTGTAAGCTGTTATCTCCGTCTTCAATCACAACACAATCCAGAAACATGCGAAAATGATTCCAATTACACATAAAAAATACGAGATAAAGATCAAAAGCAGGCTTAATTATAAAGCAGTGGCGACCTCTCGCGTCCGGCCCTGGTTCAATCCATGGTCCGGAGCGAGACGGAATGGGAAGCCGTCACCTCCTCATACTAGCGAAGGAGGTGGCGGAACGAGAGAGGGAGAGAGCCTCTCGCCCCAGCCGCCGCGGGAGACGCACCGGGCGTGCACCGTAGCGCGCAGGCGCGGCCTGTGGACGGTGAGCTATGGACTTGCTACCGTGGCCCCGGAACTTGGATGGGTTTTAGTAAAAGTCTGACACTCCCACCCGCTCCGCCCAGAGCGGGAGAACTTGATGATTTCCCATCCGAAAAAAAGGCTTAATTATAAAAAATACTATCTTCTAAAGTCTGTCATTGTTAACAGGTAACCGTTGTGTGGACACCCGTCGGGAGTACTGCTACACAGACTTCATCGGAGGACGCTGCTCCAGTCCGCTGCAGATCGAAGTTCTGAGGGCCGTGTGCTGCTGCTCGTCTCTTGGGAAAGCTTGGGGCGATCACAGATGCGAGCCTTGTCCTAAAAAGGGTAAGCCCTTCAGCGATTAACTCCTTCAGTTCCTAATTGTTAAATATTTCTCAAATAACATCTTATAGAAGGAATTTTCTCTTCATACCTTTCTTTTCAACTGCCTCGACTATGTAATACAATTCCTCAATCGTAAGAACTCTCCTGTCTGTTCAGGAACCGACTCATACCGTAACCTCTGCATTGCTGAGGGCAGCGGTCCTCACGGCCCTACCGTCTGGGATCGTCCTGGAATCGTGTTAGATAATGGAACCGTCATCTGGGGAGGAGATGGCCAGGGGGGCGGCGGTACTGGCGGCGGTGGTGGTGGTGGTGGTAGCGACGGCGGTGGTGGGGACTACGAGTGGGGACAGGGAGGCGAAGGTGATAACTGGGGGAACATCACCGGAGACAACTGGCACAAGATTCCTGGACCTGGAGTAGTGCCCGGACAGATGGAGGTCAATGAGTGTGCGGCCTTCCCAGGGTTGTGTGGACATGGACGATGCAGGAATCTGGTCGGCACCTTCACTTGTGACTGTTTCCCTGGCTATGAGAAGGTTTGTATTTATTATCTTAAAAGTTGATCTTTCTAATATGTGTAATGTTGTTTTTATAACCTCTATTTGCAACGCTCGATTTTGCGTCAAGAGTAGAAATTCTAATAGAGTGCAATAAAATGGCTTTACTTATGAATTCCTGATGTTGAAGTAGTGTTTTATATACTTATCTGGTTGGAAACGATACCATATTTATTTGTTTAATCTCAGGACTCAAAGAACCACACATGTGTGGATGTGAACGAGTGCGAGATTGTGGACGGTGTGTGTGGGTCTGGAGAGTGTCGCAACACTGAAGGCAGCTTCAACTGCCACTGTCATCCTGGACACAAGGCTGATGACTTCACTAAAGTATGTGTTGGTAAGTTGAACGTAAAGACCATATTTGTTCATATTTTTGTCGGTTGTTCCATGTATAATACTGCTATTAACCTGCAGCCGATTTGACTGGATGCCGACTTCGACATAGTTGAGAAAAGACGATTTGCTCACATTATTGTTTGCAGAATGAGTCCATTAAATCTAATGATTATTTTCATGCAGATATCGATGAGTGTTCCGAAACCCGAGGGTTGTGTCGTGGTGGTCGCTGCATCAACACTCCAGGATCCTTCCGATGCGAGTGTGGTCCTGGCATGGAACTGTCACCCGACAGACTATCCTGCAAGGATGTGGATGAATGCTCTATTACTTCTGGTAAGAACTTTTTAGTTCGCTTCGCTTTCCAAAACTGTATGTTTTTCCCTTGGTGGTATTGAGGCCACATTGGCAGTAACTACTTGTAAAATAGTGGTCCATCATTTTCTTGCAATTTGAGCAAAGAATTTATGCAAATAGATTTTTAGACATACTTTACGGGAAATAAATACGATATAGAAAAACAAGAAGTCTGTGTTGATTCCACAAATGAATTCGTCCAGGTATCTGCAGTAACGGCGCTTGCGAGAACCTGATGGGCACATACCAGTGCGTGTGTGACGAGGGGTACGCGCAGTCCAGCGTGAAGTCTCACTGCGACGACATCGACGAGTGCGCGGAGGACGCCTCCAGGTGTCAGCACCACTGTGTCAACACGCCCGGCTCTTATCACTGCACTTGTAGGTCAGTCACCTACATGTCATCTATATACAGTATATACTGACCACCGACCGACCAGGTAGCTGCTTCTCACATATTATAATCACAGCTGAACTGGAACCTGCTTCAACTATATGTATGGCCGACCGATTCCTTGACAGGGTCGGATTTTTTTTCATCTTTATCTTGACGTAAATGCTTTAGTTTGATTTAATATTACACTACATAACACATATTATACACAATAATTCGGAAATCTGACATTTTGCGTTTCTGGCGCTCTTAGCCCAACGAGATGTTCCAGAAATGTATGGAGCCTAGGCCAGCACTATGTACGTGTGTACCTTTTGCGCGGTCAATCCTATATGTAAATATTGCTATATAATACAGTAACCGTTTTTCATTGTTAATTTTCTTTAATTTCACTTCGTTTCCATGTAAATTCAAATGAGCTTGGTCAAGGAGAGCAACACAACATAAAATTAAACATGGCGGATCAGAACAGATCCAATCCAAACTCACAATCCAAACTCAAAGCAAAGACAGACGAAGATGTCACTTCTTAAAACTGTCAAAGTCGTCAAACGTCCTGTCACACAACTGTCATGGCTGCCCTAAAATAGGGTTTTCTTATTAAAAACTACATTTATGTACGCCTGGGGTACAGGCGTACATAAATGTAGTTTTTCTCTCTCCAAATTAATTTATTGGTATTTTTATTGAATTCCACAATTTTTTTCCTATTTATCCATGTAGTGTACATAGTGGTGGCCCAAAATCAAACATCTCCTTTATCAAATACACATAATACGAAACTTTTATTTATTTAAACTTCATGTACAAAAGTGGTACATAGGCGGACTTAATACCACAAGGCATTCTCTACCAGTCAACCTTTAGGTCAAATAGGACAGTATTGTGTGTGATAGAGTACAATAAAATATGAATACCATTTTTAGCATAAAATTAAAACACATAAATGGGTATACATAATAATACATTATATACTAAACTTTTCTAATCATAATATTATTTTGATTCGCGAAGTTTGTCTATTGATTGCGTCTGGTTGGCGATAGTTATCTACTTTTAGTCACCCTTCAAAAGAACTGCTTAAAACGTGTAATTATCTGTGTCCATCAGAGATGGCTGGCACCTCCGTGCAGACGGACGAACGTGTCGCGATATCGACGAGTGCGGCAAGGGAGCGCGGCCCTGCGGCGGAGGAGAGTGCAGGAATACTCCAGGGTCCTATGTGTGCACCTGTGCTGATGGGCTGCTGCCTTCGCCGGATGGGGTCAAACCGACGTGCCAGGATATTGATGAGTGTGCTGATGTAAGTTTTATATCTTGAAAAACTTGATGAACAATCAAAAAGTTTATACATGGATATATCTATTTTAATTACCTTATTTTATGCTATATATGTATAATGATCGATCTTTGGTGCTTTCTCTGTTTCTCAGTCTTTATTAATCAAAGATTGCTGTTACTATTTATTGTTAGTAAAACATTGTTACAGTTTTAAAACATCGCATTTCACCGGAAATTTAGACTTGCAAAAGCATCATTAAAAATATTCTTCTCTCCAGGTGCCAGACCTCTGCGGCGCAGGTGAATGTCACAACACGATCGGTAGTTTCGTCTGCCGCTGCCCTGACGGCTACAGCGTGAAGCCCGAGCAGGGTCCGGCGTGTACTGACGATGATGAGTGCGAGCTCGGCACCTGCGACTGTCATCCTGCTGCTGACTGTATCAACTTACCTGTAAGTACAATGATCTCTCGATCTAATCTTATTCATTTAATACCACCTACCTACTGCCTACTGTCTGGTTTGATTTCCTTGTCTTTACCCATGATTAAGTGGTGTGATGACCCAAGAATTGGTCTACAGTTCAATCAATGGAACAATTAAAGCGTGCTGTTGCACTTTCAACGCTCTGTAGCTTTACTCAGAGAATTGATAATTGTAATAGTCCATAAATATTTAGGCTATTCATTTAGTGCTTTGTATTAGTGAAAAGAGTTTTGAATTCCATTTATCTATCGTTAATATAGGGTTCCTTCCAATGCCGCTGTCGCGATGGTTGGCGAGGCGACGGGACGGAATGTGAGGATATCGACGAGTGCCTCACCAACAACGGCGGCTGCCACCCGCGCGCGACCTGCAGCAACACGGACGGCTCCTTCATGTGTCTCTGTGACACCGGCTACAAGGGAGATGGGTAACTTACATTCACTTTGCACTTATCATAGTAGGCATAGTCATAGTCATTTATTCATAAACAAATAATTGTATCTGAATTTAAACACAAAAATAACACAAGTACAGTAAGACAATTAGGCACAATTAGACACATTAAAATAAATTAAATTTGATTTTCCTAGATTCAAACAACAAATCAGCGATTTAAAAAAATGATCTGTTTGCCACAAGGCTTTTGATCTTCAATTTGTCAAGTATGGCACCAATTCCTTTCAACGTCATCCTATGTAGGTCAATAGAGCGTATTCTCCGAAACTTTTTTTATAATGTCAATCTAAAATTCATCCTGTCACTGAAAAATGGTAATATTTGCTTGCTTTCTCTCTCTACCCTTCTCTCTCTCTTCTCAAAAGACACTTTATTACTTCCTGAATGATCTTCTTATCAAAGCCATGTTATTTTTGTGGTCCCTATTTATAACATAATTATGAGATTAGTCATCTCCTTTCCCGTGCAGTTACTCCTGTGTGGACATCGACGAGTGCGCGAACGACCCGACGCTGTGCGAGAACGGTCACTGCACGAACACGCCCGGCGGGTACGAGTGCGACTGCGACGTCGGCTTCACCAAGTCGCCTGATGGCAGGTCCTGTCTTGGTAAGTGTCTGGTTTTTTTACGAAACAATAGCACTAGGGACCAAATATAATCTTGAGTGCTTTAGTCTTCCGATCTTCCAAGTGGAGGCGGGTAAGGTGACGGCGATATTCTCTGTATAATTAGTTAAATGGCGTAGCTGTGTTCAGCAGTGGATTTGTTTCATATCCTTATGAAGACGTCAGTGATGAGAAGTCTCTAATTTTAACACAAAATTAATAAATTTATTCATCAATGACAACGAGCCATCGTAAAAATGATACTTTTATTCATATGGAACTTCGTGTTTGACAGACATGGACGAGTGCGCGACGTTCGACAACGTGTGCGTGTTCGGTCGCTGCGTGAACACGTACGGCATGTTCAAGTGCATCTGTGACAAGGGATACCAGTCTGACAGCATTGATGATCGTAAGTATACCAGCACTAGCTTCTTCTATGTCGCACTTTTTGCCTTATGGTGAGATCTTAACGTGTTAATTCAGGCTTTATTTGCGTTATTCTTGAAACCTCCGTTAAAAAAAAAATCACGGTGTAAGCTCTAGAATCGCTTGTTACGCTCGGGATTCTACTCTTGAATCCTTCGCTGCTCTCGGGATCCAACTTAGTCCCTCGAATTAAATTACCTTTGGAACAGGAGTACAAAATATGTTTCGTCGGATATTAAAAAGGGTAGTACCCACAAGGTCAAAATGTCTGTAACAACATGTTTTTTTTTTTATGGCAGACGTAAAATTTTCAATATATAACTTCACCTTGTTCCCAGTGATGCCTGGCTTCAACTGCACGGACGTGGACGAGTGCAAGTCCCCTCAGTCGTGTCAATACGGGCAGTGCATCAACACGCAGGGCTCCTACATCTGCCGCTGTCCGCCCAACTACGAGCTCGTGTCGGACGGCACCGCTTGTTTCGGTAAGCTTTATTGGATTGATATTATGGTCATATAAAAATCCTCGACCATGTAGTTTCGTAAATAATATCATCTCATAAGTTACATGTCTTTTCCCGTTTTTGATTTGAGAGACACTAATTTTGATGTGTGTAATTTTAGATTCGAGAAAGGCACGCTGTTACGGCAAGGTGGATCTGAAGTCTGGAGCGGAACATTGTCGAGACAGTGACGAACTGTCTGAAGACGGCACCATGGCTGCTTGCTGCTGTTCTGTTGGTAAGTTAACAACAGCATCATATTCCTCGGCGGTACTCTTCTCATTAAAATGCCATGCGTGATCCAACACTGTTGAATGTTTTCTTCGAGACTCGCCGAGCAAAAATGAATCTGGCCACTGTTGATTCGGCTTTCAGGAGTTGCGGTGGTTCGGGGTTTTGTGACAGTCTTGTCGCAAAAAGAATGTTCAAATAGCTCGAATAATAACTAAATGATACTTGCTGCAGCTCATGCTATTCTGGCTAATTACAGGTGCGGCTTGGGGCAACTACTGTGACCTCTGTCCTGAGCCTGGTTCAGAAGCTTACAGACAACTTTGTCCTGGTGGTCCTGGATATCAACCTGTTCTTGAACCCGTAAGTCTACTACATGATTATTAGATATTCTTATATGAATTCTTGCTTCTCCTTTGCGTGTCCATTTCACTTAGATTTTAGGTATCCACCTATTGAACATTTTCATTGATTTTCAAGGAATATTTGATTCCCTCCTTGCAGCCATCGTACGTAGTAACCCTGGCCGACATCGACGAGTGCGAGCAGCACAGTGCACTGTGCGAGCACGGCACGTGCACGAACACGTTCGGGTCGTTCGTGTGCACGTGCGGCGACGGCTGGCAGCTCAGTGCCGACGAGCAGCGCTGCGAGGACATCGACGAGTGCAAGCGCCCCGACATCTGCGGGCCCGGCATCTGCAGGAACATGCAGGGCTCCTACGTGTGCCTGTGTCCCGAGGGCTACGTGGCCATGCCTAATGGAAGTCAGTATATATTTAAAATACAAATTTGAAGATGAGTGATATCCACTAAATCACAGTAGGCTCCCTTTATAAATAACGGGTTTCCTCCTTCTCACAGAGATGAGACCTTATTCCCGGCAGGGTAGCATAGTTTGTCGATAATATTATTAATTGGACGCCCATTCTTGCTGTGGATCTCCCCGATTTCAATCAGATTTTCCATCTTTATTTCTTCTTTTGACGGCTGGAATGGTTCCTGAAATCACTTACTTGCTTAAATAGGTGAGGTGCATTTACACCAACAGAATCTTACATGATCAACAGTATGGTTTCACCAAGGAACGTTGTACAACTGACGCCGGTGTAACCTTATTAAAGCACATATTTGCTGCGTGGGAAGAGTCCCAAGACGCAATAGGAATTTTATGTGACCTCTTCAAAGCATTTTGTGCAGACTGGGCACACTTGTGTACTGGGTTGGTGGAGAATAAAACCACTGGTTGCTTCTTTCTTCTGTATTAGGAGAGTGTTTCTAATACTGGCTGGCTGACGACTGTGTCGAACCACCAAAATGGCACGTCTTTTATACAAAAAATATTAAGTGATTAACCAATCAGAATCTAATTAGAATTTACAAAAATGCGGGAAAAACTAAAATCCAATCAGAAAAAGGCAAAAAGGCGCGAAAACATTGTGCACATTACCTTAAGTACTGCGAAACTTTACCGTGATGAGAACCGCGTAACAATATTTACGTTTTTTACTAACTTTTTCTATGTAAACGTGTATAAAACTATGTATTTATGAGATCTATATATCACGAACTATCATATAAAAATATAAAATCAATGAAAACATAACATAATAAAACTTATATATCCTAACACTAACACCCGTATTCCAAAAACTTGCTTAAGACCATTTTTTTGCTTGAAACGGTCTTTGTTGCCATGGTAACAAGGAAACCACTGCAGGCCACCGCCTCCGACACGCCTACAAAATTATGTTCATAGGGTGAGTACAGACTAGCTAAAACATGTATTTTCAACAAGTCATGAAGACACCAAGCTGCTTAACACTTTGTTAAAACTTGATTTAGGTACTACTTTTGCTTCATTCACGTTCATATATCTGGGAACACGCGGAGACACGCACGCAGGACTCGAGCACTGCCACCTGACTTTCTTTAAGAAACCTTTAGGTACCAATAAAGTATGTCCTCCTACGTTCTCTTTCGGTTTTTTTTAGTCGCCTTTTACTCGTTCTATCAAGATGTCTAAACCATCTAAACATATTCTTTTATTTTATTGTCCTTTTACATCTTTTCAATCGCAAACTTGTAGTTTTATCATTATTCCTAAAATTATCAACCAATGTTACATCACACATTCTTGACGGAAACCAAAGGAATGTTATAAGTAAATACGTTGAACACCGTGCCAAGCTTACGTAAAAACATTACAATACGTTGAAATGCTCATATGAGTACTCACCTTAATCTACCTGCAAAACATGCTGCCCATATCAAACTCAAAATAAGTATGTTGCATGAAGGTTGCAAGCTGCTTTATATGCTAAAAATGTTTTAATAGAATACGTCACAATGCTAGAGATGTCATAAATTGATGTTCGATCGAATGCTCTTGGTTGACATCATCTGTCAAAGAACAAAATCATAAAACCGCATAAAACGGATTAACTTTCAAATAAATATTTTTTCATCATTCAAGAATCATTCTCAAGAATTTAAAATGGCCTCAAGGTTTGCTTTACCTCCGGAGAAAAATCCTGCTTACTGGAACTTGTGCGCAAGTACAAGCTCCATTTATGTACGACGTGGACGACTAGCCCATCAGCAAAAAAAATGCTTGGGTTCGCCTGACCCAAGAATATAACTCCATAAATAATACGCGCAAGTACCGGGTAAGTACCAAATAACATGTAGGCTGTGAGTCCGAGGGCATGGAGTTTGAGGCACGGCCAAAAAATTTAAAAGGGAATGAGGAACGAGATCAAGAATCACATTTGCTAAAAGTGAAAAACTTAAAGCGGATTCAAGAAAGAGAGGAAGAACTGCGCCAGATGAAAATGCAGGAGAGGAAGTGGCTATTAAAGGCAGCAGAGGAAGCCTACTAAAATGCAAAGCTGGACCGTTTAAGTGCCGCGCAGTTGCTTCAATTCAGTGAGGCTGCAAGGGAGGACGCCGAAAAAAATTAAAAATAAATTATTACACATTATGCAAGCCAATTGATTTTTATTATAAAAGTAGTATCACGTATGTATAACAAATAAGTAAAATATCTACTTAACACATTTAAAGACATAGAAAAACAAAGAAAATGATTTTTCATTTTCATTTAGTCCTACGTAACATTAGATCCAGTCTATGGGTTAGTAAAACCCAACAACACTGCATGGCCTGGGAATCGAACCCATAACCTCACACTGTGCAGTTTATGACTAGTGGACCTACGAGACAGCAAAAATATAAATATAAACATCACACAATTATCAACATAAAAAACTGGAGCATACATACATACTTATTTAGAAAAATAGGGGTAAAATCCAAGGAAGTGCCAGATTTTGCATTTTTGCACCCTTGAAACCGCAATTTTTAATAAATTGTACCCTGCTGCCTCCAATCCGTCGCGGCTTCATGGTGGTCTCTCCAACCCAGCTGTGCTTTATGAGCTCACAGCTTCTGAGCTTTTCTTCGCCAGTTTGCTCTATTAGCAAGTTCCGGTCGTCCAGAGTTGAGCAAAGAATTCAGTCGGAAGATGAACCTTCTTCTGCTTGTCGTATCGATGTACTTCTATACTAACTTTGCAGTCCATAACACCCTTAATTGACTTTCACAAAATGGCATTCCAACTTTCACAATTCTTTGGGAATGTTTCTAAAGCCTAAGCACTTTTTCAAAGAATTTTAACAAAGTGGCCCTCAATCCACACGCACATAGTTTGGCCCCAGTAGGTGGCCACGTTTATTGCAGTGGCAGAGGCGCTATTCAGGTCGTAACAAGTGCAGGTAAACGAACACCTTGGACACTTCAGCAGATAGCCCCGGCATAGTTTGGTTCGGACCGCCGCACTTGCACTCGGTATTGGAGGAACCAATAATACTCCATTTTGCCAAATATGTTTTGCAGCGGCCTACTTGTGTACGCAATCGATTCAGAGCTTTCCAAATAGGCCACTGCAGGTCACTGTATGTAAAGGGCGAGGAAGGAACAGGGATGGGTTTTCTTTGATTTCCCATGCGAAACAAGTAAGTGTGGGAACCTCTCTTGCCATAACTGGCTTCGACGATGAACGATGAACCGAGCAGCTTAGAAGTATTCGATCTGATTATATTATTACTAGCTTCTGCCTGCGGCTTCGCCCGCTTGAAGTTTGATTATTGTCCCATGATATCTTACTACCGGGATAAAAGTATCCTATGTTTTAATCCAGGTTTTAAAGTATCTGTGTGCAAAATTTCATCAAAATCCGTTCTGTAGATTAAAAAAAAAAAAAAAAAGTTTCTTAAACTCAAGGAATGTACTATATTAACGAGTTACGAGTATATGTATAATACCGCAACACAAATATACTAAAGATGTAGGTTGGGGGCTAAATAAAAAAACAAAACAACCTTAGCCAAAAACTATTTAAAATAAATGATGTTCGGTAAGCAACTTATGTACCGCATTGGTTTCTCATACAACTTGCTAAATTTCAAAAATAAACCAATATTAGTTCCCAAACATCACGAATTCACGAGCTACCTATGCAAGCTCGCTCTTGTTCTCTGAGATTCAAAATGCTGCGTTAACATTTTCATCACCATCATCATCATCAACCTATTAATGCTCCCATGTGTTCGAATTTTTGGTTCTAGGACATGCCGGTTTCCTCACGATGTTTTCATTCTCATGCTTTAGAAATACCAAATGAATTAAGCTTGTATTCATCTTTTATGTGTACGATACTCCATATTATGATTATTTGTGACGACTATATTATTTACGCGATCTTGATAAATAGCTCATACAATTCCACGACAATGAACATTTCCAAATACCCACCGATTTGGGAAAGAAACTGTGCTCAATATATATTTACCACGGAGCAAGTGCTTGCAATTCTTAGTAATAATCATGAATTACTAATTCCTCCTACATACTAGGTAGCTTTGAAATTAAACGCGACGGAAAATAGGTATTAGCAACTATGGTCTCCGGCCGTCCATTGCACAGGCTGCAGGTAAAAGTTTTCAGAACGAGAACGTTGGAACCAAAAATGAACCGTGTTTTCTTTTACAAAAATAATACCAGCTTATTACTGTCCCACTGCTGGGCAATAGCCTCTTCTCATACTGAGAAGGCACGAGCATTGATCACCAAACTTGCTCAAGACGGGTTGGTTATTTATTTATTTATTTTACTTTATATCAGCCCGCTATGTCCCACAGCTGGGCAAAGGCCTCTCCCATGGCTTTCCAATTTTGTTAAACATTGCTTTCTTCGACCAATCCGTTATGACAGTACCCATAGACATTATTAATCTTTCGAACAGTTTCTGCATACGAAAATAATGTGATTTTTAAAGTTTTCCATAGTGTGAAGAGAACGATTTCAAAGAAAATCAAGGCACCACGGTTAGGCAAATAAATGGTAAGACCTGCTGTCTTGTACGGATCAAAATCATCATCATCATTCCAGCCGAAAGGAAAGACGTCCACCGCCGGACATAGGCCTCCCCCAAGTGTTGCCACATTGACCGGTGCCGTGCGACTCGCATCCAACGGATTCCCGTAACCTTTACCAGGTCATCGGATCACAATGTTTGGCTACAAAACAAAATGAAAGGCAATTTTATATGAAAATGCTCAGATGAATGGGGGATGTGTAGTGTCATGTGAATGGATGGAATAACAAAGTAATACAAAGAGGAAGACGTCTGAAAAGTTGTGGTAAGTCTATGGTTGTAATGGTATGAGTTCGTGATGCGGCTGAATGAGGAACATGTTGTGAAGAAAGATTTGATTACGAATATTTATTATAAGAGTAGGGGAAGACCAAAGAAACGATGGATGTACTCTGTCAAAAGAAATAGGATAAAAAAAATGGAAACATACTGCGCCGAGCGTAATTGCATTCGGATAACGGCAGCAGAATTATGTTGGACCACTCTGGGTTCTGGCGTCCGCATGTCTCCATTTACCATGATAGAAATATTGTGGAGTATGGCACAGGCACTAATGATATTCAAGGTGTTTGGTAATTTGTTTTGTAATTTTCTACTGAGACATGCAAATCGCCTTTTCCAGACCCCTTTGAATCGCTCAATCACGTTTCTTGTTTTTATTGTATTGTAACTCGGCTGGAGTCTGTGGATGAAGCATAGGCGTGAACATATACGATGTTTGGGCATAGCCGCTGTCCCCGATCAGTATGCAGTAGCTGGATTGTTGTCGGAATTGATAGTCCACGATCAGAACTACGCTAGCACTTTCAAATACCAAGGGTAAAAAAAAATTCTGCACGGTTTCCTTCTGAAACCGAAATCGTCTTTGGAACTGTTCGTTGTTGTAAAAGTCAAATGGGTTATCGGCATCGCGTAAATATCGTCGCGATAAATAATTATATGACGTATCGTTCGCATAATCGACATACTCCTCAAAATTCATCTTACTTTCGCCATTTCTAGACAATCTCAAGAAAATAATTATACACACGTCAAACTTGAATTTCAGTAGGTACATATATCACCCACAACGTAAGTTTCTCGATTTCAAGAATCTTCTGGCGCGGGGCAAACATCAAAACTAATGCAGCCATCTCTTTCTTTTCTAAATATTTCTTACAAAACAATTAACAAAAGGTTAACCATCAGCGCCCCCCTGTTGGCTTCATTCAAGTGTCAAAAGATTCTTGTACTACTGTACGTTGAATTTGACAGAAAAGTGGGCGGATATGTCAAATTATAAACAAACTTTAGCTGTCAATATCTCGAATGGGGTGGAAAGTAGGCGTGTCAAGACGGTTTTGAGTCAAGTCGAGGACTCTGCATACGGGTGTAAGTCTACTAAGTACGTGAAAAATAAACTATCAAAACTAAGTGAATATACACTTTCTCACTGTAAATAAGTGTCTATGTATCACTGTCACATTATGTACTGTCCTATTAGAATCTATGTAACACTTTACATTATGTACTGTCCTATTAGAATCTATTTAACACTTTGGGACACAAATGGGACTTGTCGCGCTTTAAAATAAATTGGCTTTGAGCCCGGCTTGACCTGAAGAGTGACCTTTGGCCCATTATAACAGCCTAGTTCGTTTGAAAACAATTTCGGATACTTCGTTATCATTTGTTCCACATAGTTTCTACAGTTATTAACTGTCGCAATTTTTAAATTGAACTTTGATTTAAAATCCCTGCCTAATAAACACGGACCATCACACTTTAATACATAGACTAGTATATCTATCGTTTTGGATTTGTAAGTGATTGGCAGCAAAATAGTTGCAGTTCCTGCAGTTTCAATGTTGCTGCCATTGTAACTATGAAGTAAAGTTTTGCTTTTGTGTAATTGCAAGGATTTAAAGTAATAATTGAACACTTTTTCGGGCATAATTGTCACTGTGGACCCAGTATCAATTTCAAAATTAAGTGTTATTTTATTTACCAGGACAGATTCCCGTAACGGCTCACCGCACTTGGATGAAATATTGCATATATAATGCTTACCGTCGTCACCGATATCATCCAATTCGACCTCGATAAAGTGTTGCTGCACTTTACTTTGTCTACACACGCGCCGCAGATGACCACGTTGGCCACACTTTCCGCACTTGTAACGTTTAAGTCTGCACGTGTCCTCCTGATGTCCGGTGTAGCCACAGGCAACGCATTTAACTGCGTCCTCCGACGTTGCGGTCGCCGGTGCCGCCGCGCCTCCAGAACCGCTTCCGCTCGTGCGCCTCTGACCACGTGGACTGCCGCCTGACCGCGCCGCTCGTTCGCCCGCGCTCGCCACCACTTTATAGTAGACAGGTTGCTCTGGATGCGGTGATGACGTCACTGCTGAGCCATGTCGAGCGCTGCGAATACTTTGCGCGGTTTCCAAGGCTTTGCCGATTGTTAGCACGGCCATATCCATTGTGAACAGCTTGTCTCGCTCTGGCCCTGGTAACATGCCAAGGACGAAACGGTCACGCAGTAACTCATTGAGACACGAAGCAGGAAAAGCACAATCAACGACTAGTCCGCGAACACGTGCTGCCCAACTTGCCAGCTGTTCTTCTGGTTGTTGAGTCGATGTGTAGAAGCGATTTCGTTCGGCGAAACCGCATTTAGCTGGTTCGAAGTGATCAGTAGCTTCACTATAATGTTGTAATCTATTGATGGTTATTTTATTTGGTAGTGCGAGATCTCTGACCAGTTGAAATGTGTTTTCTGATAAACTGCTGAGTAAAATCGCACGTTGTTTAATTTTTGGTTTGCCCTCCGCACTTTCTAGTTCATTTGCTAAGAACCACTGTTCCAGTCGCTCCTTGAACACTGACCAATCGTTTTCGTGATTAAAACTATTCAGAGATCCAACGGACACTTTCGACATGTTTGATTAGTGCACGCGTTAATTTGTTCGTCTCGTCGCCACTGTTAGTTGCGGGGAAAGGAAACACATGCGTTCCAAGCTAACGTATAATATCGACTCCCGAGGTCGGGTCACGCGCAGCGTACCCTCTTACATACTAACAGCACTGTTTATCGTTGTCCCGCACATCACTCCCGCCGTGCGACCGCGTCGCATCAGCTGCCGGATCGGGCTCGACGTCCGTAGACAGGGGCAGGATCACCAACTTCCTCACTGGCCGACGCAGGATACCTCCTCTGGTCAGCACGTCCACCGTCCGCACGATGTCGTCGGGGCCTGGATACGTAGCGACGACTCTTCCTCGGATCCACACGTTGCGAGGCAGGTTGGGGTCGACGATCTGTACGAGGTCATTGACCTGTACTGCTTGACCTCGTCCGTGGGGCTCCCGCCGGTGTTGGAGTTCAGGGAGATACTCCTTGACCCAGCGTAGCCAGAAGACGTCGGCTAGCCTTTGTGCGGCTCGCCAGCTGGATCGTGAGATGGTGTCTTGCTCGGTGAAGGTGCCGAGCTGCGGCACTCGCCCTGGTCCCCCCAACAAGAAGTGGTTAGGAGTGAGGGCTTCCGGATCTTCTGGGCTGACTGAGACGTGAGTCAGCGGACGACTATTTACTGTGTACTCTACTTCGGCGAGTAGAGTCGTGAGAACTTCTTCTGCTGGATGACGTTCGTGTAACGTCGCGGTGAGCGCCGTTTTTACTGAGCGAACCATTCGCTCCCAAGCTCCGCCCATGAATGGAGCTCCAGGCGGAATGTAGCGCCAGGAGATGGTCCTCTTCGCCGCTTCTTCTGCAGTCGCTGTGTCGATTGCTTGTCGTAGTTCTTTGTCGGCAGCCTTGAGGTTGGTGCCGTTGTCCGACCAGATTTCAGTCGGGCAGCCTCGTCGTGCGATCAGCCTTCTGACCGCCATCACCGCAGAGTCGGCGCTGAGCGAGCCGGCGACTTCCAGGTGTATAGCTCGCGTCGTGAGACATGTGAAGATGGCCACATATCTCTTCTGTCGAGTTCGTCCGACGATCACGGAGAGGGGTCCGAAGTAGTCGACTCCGGTGAAGGTGAAGGGTCGCTTGTGATGAGCTAAGCGACATGCTGGCAGGTCCCCAGTTCTCGGATGCGGTGGTACTTCGTCTTCATTCTGCAGAACAGGCATCGTCGTAGTAGTGCGCGCGTGATAGGGCGTAATCTTAATACCCAATATTGTTGTCTGCACTCGTTGACTGTGGCTTCTACGCCTGTGTGATGTAGTTGCCGATGAATACCCAGTATCCAGAGCTTGACTGTAGGATGATCGCCGTCGATTACCAGCGGGTTTTTGAATTCTTCCTTCATATCTTTGACAGCTTGAATACGACTTCTTAGTCTGATGGCGCCGTTCACGGACACAACGCTGAGTAGGTGAAGGCGGCTTTCTTTGGCGATGGGCTTCCCGTTGTTTAGGCTGTTTATCTCCTCTGTGAATGACTCCTCTTGAGAGGATCGCATCAGGAGTTCTTCAGCTGTTTTGAGCAGCTCTGCTGTGACCGGTAGTAGCTTCCTTTTTTCTTGTGACGACTTCTTTGCCGTCGCGGGCGCCTGCCTTTTTACTGTAGTCTTGTTCTTTTTCCAAGCTGGATCGGCTTCTTTATTTTTCCTTGTTCTTCTGAAGTTGATACTTTGTTTGGTAGTTCTACAGAGTTGAATGAACTGTAAAACGCGTGCTGTCGAGTACCGGAGTCGGTCCCAGCTGGAGAATTTGGATGGGTCAGGCAGACCCTCTGCAAGCTTCGATCTTCTTTTGTCGCTCATGTGATGAGTCTTTTCTTCTTCAGAAGATTCTTCTGTTGTTCTTGTGGTTTCTGTTGGCCATGAGTCTTCTGTCAGGTATAAGAAGTCAGGCCCTTTGAACCACCGATGATCTCTATTGAAAGTTGCTGGTACATCTCGTGTGGCGTCGTCCGCCACGTTCAGCTTCGTCGGAACCCAGCGCCAGTCGTTGACCTTGGAACTCTCTTCTATCGCTGCTAGACGATGAGCCACGTATGGTTTGTAGGAACGTGACCCTGTCCTTATCCAGGTTAGGACAGTCTTGCTGTCTGTCCAAAATACTTTACGGTCGGGCTTTCTCTCATGCTCTTCGATCACTGTCTCTGCGAGTCTGGTGCCCATGACTGCTGCCTGTAGCTCCAACCTGGGTATCGATGTCAGCTTCAACGGCGCCACTTTTGCTTTGGCCATGATGAGGGATAGAGCCACTTCGCCGTCCGTTGCCACTGTTCTCCAGAAGAGGACCACAGAGTAGGCAGACTCGCTGGCGTCGCTGAAGACGTGAAGTTCTAATGAGGCGGCGTCACTGTAGTGTAGGTATTGCCGCGGGATTGCTACATCATGGAGGCTTTTTAGGTGTGCCATCCAGGTTTCCCACTGCTCCGCCAGGTCTTCATCTATCTTGTCGTCCCATGCTGTTCCACGGCGCCAGACTTCTTGCAGGAGTTGCTTCGCCCTGATTGTGACAGGTGAGGCGAATCCAAGCGGGTCGAAGAGCGACATAACTATTCGTAGAGCTTCTCTCTTCGTTGGCTGTTTACCCTCTATAAGTGTTGAAGGTATTCTTGCTAAGTTGAGGTTGAAGGTGAGCTCGTCGGAGTTGATCTTCCATATGACGCCCAGGACTCGTTCAGTTTTCTCTTCTGTTCTGTAGAGTTCTATGTCTTCTGTTTGACTGTCTTCTCCGAGTGTTTCTAGGAGTGACGCTGAGTTTGACTTCCATTGTTTCAACTCGAAGCTGGCTTTCATGTGTACTTCTCGTACACTCTTGGTGATTCGCATGGCGTCTTCAAGGCTTCTGAAGCTGTCTAAGTAGTCGTCGACGTAATGCTTCTGTATGATGGCGGCGGCGGCTTCGGGATGAGATTCTTCATGTTGTTTCGCATTCAAGTTCTTGACGTAGATTGCTGTTGATGGAGAACTCGACGCCCCGAAGATTAATGACGTCATTCTGAATTCTTCAGGGGGTTGGCCATCTCGTCGGTCACCGCGCCATAGGTATCGCAGCGCATCTCTGTCTTCTGTTTTCAGCTTGACTTGCATGAACATCTCCTTGATGTCCGCTGTGACTGCGACCATGTGTTGTCGGAACCGCATGACGACGCCTGGCAGCGACTGTAGTAGATCAGGACCTTTGAGCAGCATGTCATTGAGAGCCACCCCCTTTGTCTTGGCTGCAGCGTCGTGTACTACCCGAAGTTTGTCCAGCTTCATTGGGTTAATTACGGCGAAGTGAGGCAGGTACCAGGTCTTGTCAGCTGTCTTCTGTTTCGGGGCAGGTTCAGCGTACCCCTTTGCGATGAGAGCGTCCATCTGTTCGACGTACTTTTTCTTCAATGTAGGGTCACGATCAATCTTCTTTTTAATGCTGAAGAGCCTCTTCAGTGAGTTTTCATAGTTGTCTGGAAACTTGACATCTTCTTTGCGCCAGAAAAGACCGGTCTGGAATCTTGCTTCTTCTATTTTAGTTGTGGTCTTCTCCAGAATACGAAGTGCTTGTTCTTCTGGGTCAGTCTTCGGTCTCTTAGGATTGATGCAGAGTGCGTCCATCTCGAAGTATTGCTTCACGAGATCTTCTATGTTGTCTTCTGGATCTTCTGTGACGTGTGACACGAAGTCGATCTTCTGGCCGAAGGTTCGTGTCTGACTGCCGTGGAGTACCCAACCTAGTGGCGTGAGAGATGCCACTGGGTGGTTTTTATCCCCTCTTCTTTTTTCTGAGGTCAGCAGAAGATGCCAGTTGTCTTGCCCGATGAGTACTCGTGGTTTTGCATTCGCGTATGTGAGGTGCCTTCGGATGTCGCACAAGTGTTGACACCCTTCCACCAGTTCTTGTGGAACCCGTTGAGATGAGACTTGTAAGTTCTTCACTGTGCGTGCTTGTATTTGCTCTTCATGATCGTTGAGCCCCTTCAGGTTGATGGTGACTCTTCTTGACGTTGATTCCGATGCCTTCATGTCGTTGATGGTTTCTATCTTCAATGGATCTATGGGTCCTGTTGCTCCGATGCTCGCCACTACGCTGTCGTCGACGAGCGTGACTGTTGACCCGTCGTCCATCAACGCGAAGGTGTAGATGGCCCCCTTTGGTCCCTTCACCTGGACCGGTAGGATCTTCAAGTAGGACTGCTTCTTGACTGTCCATGTTGAATTGATGACTTCTGTTTTTTCTTTATCTTCTGATGCTTCTGTTTTTTCAGTCTTCTTTTCGTAGTGCAGCATCTTGTTATGAGAGTACTTGCAGCTGTTGACACCACACGGCTTAGGTTTGCAGTGGTGTGTCTTGCTTCTGTAGCGAAGACATCTGAAGCAGAGGCGTTTGGACTTTGCCATGTCCCATCTTGCATTGGCGTCCAATTTCTCGAATTGTTCACATTCTGTTGCGTTGCTGTGCCCCGTGTTGACATACGGCGCACTTCGATGTCTGTGTTTTCTCAGTCACATTGTTGACCCGTTGCGTCTTCTTTTGTTGTGCGGTCGAAGTAGGTGCTGCCATCTGTTCAGGCAGCGCGTAAGGTCCGCATAACTCTGCTTCCCTCTTGAAGAACTTCTCTATTTTGATGAGGCAAGGATCTTCACGTGGCTGCGTGGCTGAGAAGTCGTAGTATCTGTAGCGTAGAGTCGGCGTCAGCTTGTCCACCAGTGTCTTCGCGAGTTCCGGGTTGTACATGTAGTTGAAACAACCCAAAGTTTTCAGTGTGGCCACGACGTTGGATACTTTCGTGGCGAATATGCAGATGTCTCTCGGCGACTCGGTGAGGCGAGGCAGGCTTCGAAGTGTTTCCATCTCCAGCATGGCTATTGACTCAGGTCTTCCAAATCTTGACTCCAAAGCCTTCATCACTTCAGCTGGATGCGCGTTGGTTATAAGTAGACCTTCGACCGCTTCTCTGGCCTTTCCCTTCAAGTTTCTTCTAAGTCGATTCGTATTTTCAACTGAGGTGAACATTGCTTCTGTCTCGTAGTAGGCGGCGCGAAAGGGTAGCCACTCTTGATGAGACCCACTGAAGAACGGTAACTCGACGAACTTGGGTCGCTGGGTGGCGCCGATAGCCCGGGTGATGGCTTCGGCTAGGAGGGCTAGGTCGGTTTGACCTCCCGCCGGTGACTGACGTGTTTCTTCATGCTTCGCTGGCCTTGTTTCTTCTATATGGGCGACGGTTGGTTCTTCTGGGGGGTTGTGAGGCTCGTCGGCGATCGCTAACACCGGGCGAGTCACTTGATGCTCCAACCAATTGTCCACTCTTGCATTAACTTCCGACTTCGAGTAGAGAGTGACGTCATCTTCTTCATCCTCGGAGTCTTCTTTCTCTAGGGCAGCTAGGCGCGCTTCGGCTAATTGCACTTGAAGGCGAAGTAAATCTTCTTTCGCCTTCGCAAGCTTGAGTTGCTTCGTTCTGCTATGCGTTGATCCGCCCCCTACCCCTTTCTTGCTGAAGGGGGGGGTTATGAAGGCCGGTCGTCTTCGGTGGACCGGCGTTGCTTCTCGAAACTTGCTTTACTGTAGCGGTTTCTGTTTGACGAGTGTTGACAGTCGGCGGCTTCATCAGCTGCTTGGCTTTCGTTCCCGTAGTCAGCGTCGTCGTAGCGGAGGGGGTTACGGACGGGGCGACGGCGCCAGAGGGGTGCGAGGGGGCGGGGGCGCTTGCGGCTGAGGCGGCGGTTGCAGCGGTTGCTTCGGTGACGGAAGTCTCGTTGGATGGATCAGTCGCCGCGGAGGTGTCTGTTCGTTCCGATGTCTCCGTGGCAGTCGTCCCTGTTGCTGTAGATTCTTCCGTGCTGGCTTCTGCACTGGTACCGGTCGCCGAGTTTGTGTTCTCGGACGACGAAGGCTTCTGTTCCACCGGCGGCTTGCGGCCCCTTCCCTCGGAGCGTGTGACGGGCATGTTGGCAGCTGATGAACGTCTTCAGAACACTCTTCCTAAATCTTCCCTATAAAACTTGTAGCATGAAGTCTTCACGTAGAAATATCTTCCCTAATAACTGTAGCACGGCGTCTTCACTGTAGCACGACGTCTTCAGTTGGAGAAATCTTCTAGCTGGTGAAGTCTTCAGGTCTGTTCCCCACGATATCCGGCTATCGAAGGACCATTAAATGTGCAGACTGGGCACACTTGTGTACTGGGTTGGTGGAGAATAAAACCACTGGTTGCTTCTTTCTTCTGTATTAGGAGAGTGTTTCTAATACTGGCTGGCCGACGACTGTGTCGAACCACCAAAATGGCACGTCTTTTATACAAAAAATATTAGGTGATTAACCAATCAGAATCTAATTAGAATTTACAAAAATGCGGGAAAAACTAAAATCCAATCAGAAAAAGGCAAAAAGGCGCGAAAACATTGTGCACATTACCTTAAGTACTGCGAAACTTTACCGTGATGAGAACCGCGTAACAATATTTACGTTTTTTACTAACTTTTTCTATGTAAACGTATATAAAACTATGTATTTATGAGATCTATATATCACGAACTATCATATAAAAATATAAAATCAATGAAAACATAACATAATAAAACTTATATATCCTAACACGTAAGTCTACTAAGTACGTGAAAAATAAACTATCAAAACTAAGTGAATATACACTTTCTCACTGTAAATAAGTGTCTATGTATCACTGTCACATTATGTACTGTCCTATTAGAATCTATGTAACACTTTACATTATGTACTGTCCTATTAGAATCTATTTAACACTTTGCACTGTTTATCGTTGTCCCGCACACATTTGATTGCGAAAATCACCACACATTACTCTTCAAACTAGAGCATTACGGACTGGGTAAACTTGCACTTAGCCTGGTAAAATCTTATTTGAGTGATAGAAAACAACATGTTCAAATAAATGGTGTTAATTCACAGGGATTGAAAGTAAAAATGGGGGTTCGGCAAGGCTCAATATTGGGTCCTTTCCTTTTTCTAGTATATATAAATGATCTCCCTTATTTATTGAAAAACCAACCTCAAAATATGGTGTTATTTGTTGATGACACTTCCCTATTTTTTAAGATAAATAAACGGGCCCAAAATCTAGATGACGTGGATAATGCCCTTCTTCAGGTCCAAAATTGGTTCACAGCAAATAATTTAGTATTAAATGAAAAA
The DNA here is from genome assembly GCA_950022955.1 of Xestia ashworthii. Lineage (NCBI taxonomy): Eukaryota > Metazoa > Arthropoda > Insecta > Lepidoptera > Noctuidae > Xestia > Xestia ashworthii. The sequence continues at coordinate 1,106,162 of OX465565.1, read as the reverse complement.
ATAAAAAAAAACTGTATGCATAAGATTTGCTTTACCGAATGTTAAAAGAAGTGATTGTGAGATAATATTGAATAAAGAGAAACTTGAGTTCGTGGTTAAACGGCTGGGGCTTACACTTCATTCAAGGCTACAATGGGGTTCTCAATTAATATCTCTTGCGGGGCGCTTAAGTTAAGCAGCATATATCATTAGAAAAATCCGACCGAAAAGCCTTCTTCTTTATTGACAAATGTACATCTGTTCCATTCCAGAGGAGTGCGTGGACGTCCGACAGCGGCAGTGCTACATGGAGTGGGAGGCGGACACAGGACGCTGCACGGGCGCGGCCGGAGTGCCGCAGACGAAGTACTTGTGCTGCTGCTCGGTGGGGCAGGCGTGGGGCGCGCCGTGCGAGCCGTGCCCCGACAAGGGCTCGCAGGACCACATGGCGCTCTGCGGGGAGAAGCCCGGCGAGTACATCAACCCCATGACCAACGAGACCAAGCCCATCAACGAGTGCGACATCATGCCGCAGCTCTGCAAGCCCGGCACTTGCCACGATACGCCGACTGGCTTCCAGTGTGGATGTGATCATGGGTAAGAATAAAACATGTTTTAGTTGAGCCCCAAATTTTGTACGTAGCTATAAGATTTTGTCATGTTGGACACACAATATAGGCATGTCATACATTACTACTCGTAACATGGTTCCAGTACCATAAACATGTTGGTAAATTGAAGGCAATATACTCGCCCTCTATTCCTGGGACTTAAACGTAACTGCCAAAATGTGGGTACTGTTCAGTCACTTTTGACGGGTTTGAAAGGGTGAACCTTTGCGAAAACAATTATCATACTCATATTATGATTTTTTGTTGGTTTAGTTTCGCTTCGCTATTAGATAATATATTTGTATGTCGTCAGGTACGAGCACGACAACACGTCGCACCTGTGCCGCGACGTGGACGAGTGCTTGCTGCACCGCACGCCGTGCCGCGGCCTGGCGCAGTGCGTGAACCTGCCGGGCGCCTACGAGTGCCGCTGTCCGCCCGGCTACACCCTCACGCCCCAGCTCGACGAGTGCGAGGACGTGGACGAGTGCGCCGACGAGCGGCTGTGCGAGCACGGTGACTGCAGGAACACTATCGGATCCTACAGGTCAGCGGATGGTACTTCTGACTCGACATCATTGTCAGCTGCGTTGGTTGATAAACGACATCTCTAGTCTAGCCTGTTCAAGGGCTAACCCCTTCATTAGCTTAGTTCTATTCATCAATTCATCCCAGCTAATTTGGAAGTCAGCCTTTTCACGACTGTCTTTGTAAATTAGAGTACTTTTTTTTCAGATGCGACTGCAAGCCCGGCTACACTCTCCGCGACAACGTGTGCCGAGACGTGGACGAGTGCTCGCGACCGCGACCGATGTGTCGCAACGGCACCTGCGAGAACCTGCCCGGCTCCTACATGTGCCACTGTGACGAAGGGTTCAAACCTGGCGCCAACAATGATTGTATCGGTGAGTTGTAGGACGTATTGGATTCTTCTTCTCTGTGTCGATGGCACGACCATTTTTAGGGTTCCGTAGCCAAATGTCAAAAAACGGAACCCTTATAGATTCGTCATGTCTGTCTGTCAGTCTGCCCGTCCGTATGTCACATCCACTTTTTTCCGAAACTATAAGAACTATGCAGTTGAAACTTGGTATGTAGATGTATTCTGTGAACCGCATTAAGATTTTTACACAAAAATAGAAAAAAAAACACAAATTTTGGGGGTTCCCCATACTTGGAACTGAAACTCAAAATTTTTGTTTTTCATCAAACCCATACGTGTGGGGTATCTATGGATAGGTCTTCTAAAATGACATTTTTTTCTCAACTAAATAGTTTGAGCGAGAGACACTTCCAAAGTGGTAAAATGTGTGTCAGTCTCTTATTTTAGAAGTTACGGGAGGGGGGGGGGGGGGGGAGTAACTTCTAAAATAAGAAACTGATAAGACTTACAAAAATCAATTTCTATCAAAAATTGGTTTGAACGAGATCTAGTTAGTATTTTTTTTTAATAAGTCATAAATCGTAAACCGCCATTTACACAATTTTCATACGGAACCCTTCATGGGCGAGTCCGACTCGCATTTGGCCGCTTTTTTATATTTTGTTGGTCCAAAGCTCGGTTACACAGCGTTGTCAGTGGCAGCAGAGGTGACTTTGGCCGCATGTTTGTATTGTATATCGAGCTGGTGTCTAATGTTGGATGGCTTTGTCACCGTGAACACCATGAACGTGGTGATTTTGAGTGTTCTTGTTCCACAGATATAAACGAGTGTCGCGAGGGCGGCATGGTGTGCCGCAACGGTCGCTGCCGCAACACGGTGGGCTCGTTCCGCTGCGAGTGCGCGCCGGGCTACGCGCTGACGGCGGACGCGCGACACTGTCGCGACGTGGACGAGTGCTCCGAGCTGCCGCACGCCTGCGGCCGGGACGGCGCGCCCTCCTGCACCAACACTAACGGAGGGTGAGTACTGTTCCGCTGCGAGTGCGCGCCGGGCTACGCGCTGACGGCGGACGCGCGACACTGTCGCGACGTGGACGAGTGCTCCGAGCTGCCGCACGCCTGCGGCCGGGACGGCGCGCCCTCCTGCACCAACACTAACGGAGGGTGAGTACTGTTCCGCTGCGAGTGCGCGCCGGGCTACGCGCTGACGGCGGACGCGCGACACTGTCGCGACGTGGACGAGTGCTCCGAGCTGCCGCACGCCTGCGGCCGGGACGGCGCGCCCTCCTGCACCAACACTAACGGAGGGTGAGTACTGTTCCGCTGCGAGTGCGCGCCGGGCTACGCGCTGACGGCGGACGCGCGACACTGTCGCGACGTGGACGAGTGCTCCGAGCTGCCGCACGCCTGCGGCCGGGACGGCGCGCCCTCCTGCACCAACACTAACGGAGGGTGAGTACTGTTCCGCTGCGAGTGCGCGCCGGGCTACGCGCTCACGTTCACTTAAAATGCTTTAGAAACTTGCACATCTTAGTCGCGAACGCAGTCCGGACTGGTAACCAGATCTATCTAAATTCTTGACTCAAAAACATTACATACAAACATTAAAAGTTAGGGAGTGTAGTGCTTGGGCGGAACATCGCCGTGTCCTCGTAGCGGCTCACGGCGGCGGCGACCTCTCGCGTCCGTCCCTGGTTCAATCCATGGTCCGGAGCGAGAGTCTGTCGGGGCTACGGGACTGTTCGAAAGAGATACCGTGGCTCCGGAACATGGATGGGTTTTAGTCAGTAAAAGTCTGACACTCCCTCCCGCTCCGCCCAGAGCGGGAGGAGTCATTTGATGATTTCCAATCCGGTAAAAAAAGGAGTGAAGAGCTGTCAGTTTGAATATTTACTTGTTATAGGACCAACAGAAAAGCAAGAACTGCATGTTGTGTCTATCACTGGCCTCTGACATTCTGTTTGATTCAGGATGATGTTACGATTTTTTTTCCTAAATAACGGCAAAACAAAGCCACCAGTGGCCAATCTGCCGAAATGATGATGATAATATTGAAAAAAAGGCTGCTTTTGACCAGCTTGCAGTTCTGATTTCATCTTAATCTGTTTTGTTACCTTCAGATACGAGTGTTCATGCGGGGCCGGCTGGAGGCTGGTGGGCAGACGGTGTGTGGACCGCGACGAGTGCAAGGAGATACAGTACGTGTGCGCGGGCGGGGAGTGCAGGAACTTTAACGGAGGGTTAGTTTCTAACATCTTGTAGTATGCGGTTGTAAGGACCAAGAATGAAACAAGCAGTCTATACTGCAAAAAAGTATTCAATTGACTCTTAGACTCAGAAAACTTCTCAGATTCTTTGAAGGTTCACTACCTGTGTGAACTAAATAAACCGATGAACAAATATGGTATTGAGGTGGTATGTCAAAAAACTATGACAATAGAAGCCATGAGTCCATGACAACTCATGATTAATTCAATATTGGCGTCGTCTTCCTGTCTAACTTGATGCAATTGAATACTATGTAGTATTTTACATGGAACGATTGCCTTTCTCACCTCCACAACCCATTTACTGGAATAAACGAAAGCAGAAAATCAATATTTTTATCATTTAGAGGTTTTCTTAGTCAGAGATGTAAATGATTTTCAGGTACGTTTGCGACTGTCCTCCCGGCTGGCGGTTCGACAAGGCAGCCGCTATCTGTGTGGACGAACGTAAAGAGTTGTGTTACGACGAGTGGGAACAGGGACGCTGTCACCGCGCGCGGCCGCTACAGCTCGGGAGACCAGACTGTTGCTGCTCTGAAGGTACGAGTAACTTACACTCATGCTCATCTTGGGACTGATTTAGGCATTCAAGCGGAATTGCTTTCGACGGCTTGTCGAAATATGCCACATGTGTGTGGCTCAAGCTAGTTGCGTAGTGGTCGTCGACTACAGTCTGTTATAAATCGTAAAAGATCGTTGGTTTCTTGTAACACAGGTAATGCCCTAGCAAGTGAATAATTATGCAATTATGACCCTTAATTACAAACTTTCTGGTGGTGATACCACAATAAATATTGCATTGAGTATTTAATAAATACCAGGGGACTGCAAGAACCAATAAGTTTCATAGATGAAATTCACGTAATACTTCTTTCAAGAGTATGTTTTTCTCTGTAGGTGCTGCTTGGGGTAGATACTGTGAACGCTGCCCGGCTCCTGATTCTCCTGAATTCCTTCGAATTTGTCAAGGTGGAATGGGCCGACCGAATCTTACCCAGGTAAATTGAACGTGAGATGTCCATAATTTTAGAAAATCAGGTCACGATATGTCAGAACCTTGTTTTTGTGTCTGTGTCTGAATTGGTTTTGTACTCCCTTAGGACCTAGACGAATGCAAGGTCCGTCCGGACGTGTGCAAGGGAGGTCGCTGCATCAACACGGACGGGTCGTTCCGCTGCGAGTGTCCGGCGGGGTACGCGCTGGAGCCGAGCGGGCTCGCGTGCGGGGACGCCGACGAGTGCGCCGCGGATGTCAGGATCTGCGGGAACGGGACCTGCACCAACACGCCCGGGGGATACGAGTGTCGATGTAACTTTGGATTCACGCAAGGACCTGACCAGGTGACGCTGACACATCTTTGTCTAATGTTTTTAAATTCCACGAGAAGTTCTAGTGGAAACATCATTTAAATGATAAACCTGGAAGGAACTAAAGTATACGCTAACTTTGATCAAACGATGATCATTTGCAGTCGATATATTTTATAGAAGTAACAATGTTAACACTTTCCAGAATGTGCAACTGGATTCCGTTAGATCGTCATTGACCAGTCCATATTAGGGTTCTTACCATACGAGCGGCAAATTGCCAACGGCAGATAAACTTCAGCCGTCGCCACCAGCCGACGGCTGCCGGTCCGGTCGACGCATCGACGCGGCATGCCACAACTGCAAGCGTCAATGCCCGTCGACGGCAATTGTAGACTCTTTGGTGGCTGCCGTCGACGCGTCGACCGGTAGTTTACTCGTATTTGCCGTTGGCAACGAACTACTCGTCTGTAAGCACGCTTAGCTGCCAACATGGTATAATATCACTTCTTCTTACCCTTGTTACAGACATGTGTGGACATAGACGAGTGTGCAGAAGGGCGTGCGATGTGCACGTTCCGTTGCCACAACACGGCGGGTTCGTTCCGCTGTACATGTCCGTACGGTTACGCGGTCGCGCCCGACGGCGTGCACTGCAAGGACATCGACGAGTGCGCGCAGGACAACAAAGTGTGTCCACATGCGTGCGAGAACGTCGTCGGCTCTTACATCTGCAAGTGTCCTGAAGGTAAGACCCTAATATAGTTCCTCTTTTTCAACCCATTCCTGCACAAAAGTGGTGTCCTTCGATGACTGTTGGGAAAAACATGTTCTTGTGTGGAAACCGCGAATTGGCAAACGTAAGGTAGGTACAGCAACTGCCACTGGTGTAACTTTATTAAAATACATATTTACTGCCAGGGAACATGCACAAGATACCATAGGAATCTTCTGTGACCTTTCAAAGGCATTTGATTGCGCCAACCACGAAACCCTGATCTTGAAACTTGAGCATTACGGTTTAGGTAAACTTGCGCTCAGTTTATTAAAATTGTATTTGAATGATAGACAGCATCAAGTACAAAAAATGGTGTCAATTCAATGCGTTTACAAGTAAAAATGGATGTACCACAAGGTTCGGTATAGGGTCCCTTCTTCTTTTTAGTTTATATTGATGACTTACCCCATTTTTTAACAACCAGTCACCAATGGTTCTGTTTGCTGACGATACTTCGTTAATATTTAGGATAAGCAGACGTCCCACTAATTTTGACGACGTAAATAACGCCCTACTGCAGGTCCATATTGGTTTACCGCTAACATTTTGTACTAAATGGGAAAAAACGAAGTGCATTAGATTTGCCCTACCAAATGTCATAAGTAGTGATTGTGAAATAATGTTGAATCAAGAGGAACTACAATTTGACGATATAATAGTGTTCTTGAGAATCGCGCTCGATTCAAGGCTACAATGGGGTCCTCATCTTTTGCAGGACGACAGAGCTCAGCAACACGTGTTGTTAGTAAAATCCGTCAATTTACTGATATTGATACCGCGAGGCTAGTCTATTTTAGTTATGTTCATAGTATTATGTCATACGGTATTTTACTATGGGGACGGGCTGCAAACATCAAATCTATATTTAATGTGCAGAAAAGAGCCATCAGAGCCTTATATGAATTACGTAGATGCGATTCTCTGAGAGAACGGTTTAAGGAAATTAATATCTTGACAGCACCTTTTCAATACATCTATGAAAACATGATGTACGTTAGGATAAATCTGCATTTATTCAGTAAAAGAGCTGACAGACACCACTATAATACGAGAAATAGGGACCAACTAGTTCAGCCAGGTTTCAGGCTTGCTAAAGGGGATTCATCTTTCATGGGGTACTGTTTAAAAGGTTACAATAAAATACCTCCCCACATTGTACAACTGAATGAGACGAAATTTAAACTTTGTATAAAATGCACACTATGTAGGCAAGCATATTATAAGTTGGGAGATTACATTGATGAAGAAAAGGCTTGGCTTAATGCTGGTGCTGCTCCACAACCATCAGGGCAAACTAATTGATTCCCATGTTAAGTTATTGTGGAATGTATGTATGTATAATCTTGACATGAATGATGTAACCAAGATTTTGTAACAGTATTTTGATTGAGAAGAGTGTCCATGTAGTTTCTTGCCTATTATTGTCCATAGAGATCTACGCTTTGGAATATGCAACTACAGTACTTTCTCAAGTTATTATGCCTTGTGCCTGTGACTGTAGCTTACCTTTTTTGTAAAAAATTATAACTAAACATTTGAGGGCGTTTCCATGCTAAACTCTTATGAGAGAATTTAAAAAGGGTAAACTTTCCATTACAGGACAACGATTTTGAAATCATATTTTTTTTTGTAGATTGTACACATAAGTACAACTCTTTATACAAATTTTCAATAGTCGGACGCTCCAGCACCTTCTTTGAAATCTACCTCCTCCTGCGGCTTGCCGGAGGGATTTTTTGTTGTATATTTGAAATGCAAAAGTGCCGTAATGGTCTAATTGAAATAAATACTTTGAGTTTGAGTTTGAGCAGTGGACTTTTGTAGACTCATACCATATTCTGCTTCTTCTCCTCCAATTTATTGAACCTCTCATCGTTTCCCAGGTTACAGAAGAACATCATCAGCGCACGACGCGCCGGATGCGTGCGAGGACATCGACGAGTGTTCGGAGGACGCGGACCGCTGTGCGCCCGGCGTCTGCATCAACACGGAGGGAGGGTTCGCGTGCGACTGCGACGCGGGGTACCAGCCCAGCGACGACGGCATGGCTTGTATCGGTGAGTACGAGGACGCGGCGTCTGCATCAACACGGAGGGAGGGTTCGCGTGCGACTGCGACGCGGGGTACCAGCCCAGCGACGACGGCATGGCTTGTATCGGTGAGTACGAGGACGCGGCGTCTGCATCAACACGGAGGGAGGGTTCGCGTGCGACTGCGACGCGGGGTACCAGCCCAGCGACGACGGCATGGCTTGTATCGGTGAGTACGAGGACGCGGCGTCTGCATCAACACGGAGGGAGGGTTCGCGTGCGACTGCGACGCGGGGTACCAGCCCAGCGACGACCGCATGGCTTGTATCGGTGAGTACGAGGACGCGGCGTCTGCATCAACACGGAGGGAGGGTTCGCGTGCGACTGCGACGCGGGGTACCAGCCCAGCGACGACGGCATGGCTTGTATCGGTGAGTACGAGGACGCGGCGTCTGCATCAACACGGAGGGAGGGTTCGCGTGCGACTGCGACGCGGGGTACCAGCCCAGCGACGACGGCATGGCTTGTATCGGTGAGTACGAGGACGCGGCGTCTGCATCAACACGGAGGGAGGGTTCGCGTGCGACTGCGACGCGGGGTACCAGCCCAGCGACGACCGCATGGCTTGTATCGGTGAGTACGAGGGCGGAATGACGGATACCAATGCTGTGGGATTAGTACTAGATAAAGATGAAGATGATGTAGGTAAACAACTGAGTAACAGTTTTGGTATATCAAAAAGTATGAAATTACCCGTGAGCACTGTATGTCCAGCTGTCTCTCACTATTCACGATACAAACGCCCAGTTTGACTATGTTATACATATTTTAGATCTAGAAATTGTCTAGTTTTATTCTTAACCGTAATGTTTCAGATCACCGCACGGGCATGTGCCACCGGTCGCTGGTGTCAGGTCGCTGTATGCCGGAGCCCTGGCCAAGAGCCATCGCTTCCACACCTGTCCCACCCGCTCATGTTACTAAGTAAGTACTTATTTCGACTTTCTTATAAATCTATATTCATAAAAAACTGTTGCTACATTCGCACATAAATGCAAAAAATCAACATAAACTATGTTGAAATGGGATATCGCTCTGTATTTTTTCTGAGTTGAAATCAAATATCTCGTCAAACAACATGATTTTAAAATTTTGAATTTACAGGCAAGCAAACCCCAGTTATAAAGTGTAATGATCGACAAACCTTTCAGATTGTCTAGTAGGATAACACTTTATGAAGCTTTCGAAACTGCTGTGTTTGTCTAGTAAGATACTTAAGAATATTAGTGCATTTATAAAACTAATACATTCCCATTTGTAGGGCACAATGTTGCTGCACGCTCGGCGTGGCGTGGGGTCCGGAGTGCGAGCTGTGCCCGCAGCCCGGGACCCCGGAGCGTCTGGAGCTGTGCTCACCCATCAACCTGGGCGGCGGGGGGGGCATGGGTCCCGGGGGGACTGGCCTCATCCCGGGACTGACGGGAGAGAACCACGGCATCGGGGGGAACGGGATCGATATGTTCGACGTGGACGAGTGCGCCGCCATGCCGGGGCTCTGCGCTCCGGGCAGATGTGTTAATACTATTGGCAGGTCAGTTGCTTGCTCTGATGGAAGTACCAAGAGAAGAGACGATTGAGGTTTCGATCTCTGGGTCCCTAACTCTAGTGTGATTTAAAAGAAGACAGTCCGACCCATCAGGTACTTAGAAACTAATCAATGTGCAATATGCTATTGCATATCTGAATAGTTATCGCTTAGAAAAAAAATCTGTCGTTCAATCTTCCCCTTAGCATAACAAACATAATATCACCTTAAGGGGATAGAAAGAGGTTTATCTATGTATATTTAACCCACATATTATGCTACTTAAGTTGAAGTTTAATGTTTAACATTGCTGACCGACAGTGGACTTGGACTCCGATGGGCTGAGTTGATTGAGAGCCGAAATGATCACTTAAATGGCTTTTTATATTGTCAGTTTCCGGTGTGTATGCGGGCGTGGGTACAAGGCAGCCGGGGACGTGTGCGCGGACGTCGACGAGTGCAGCGTGCGCCCTCCTCCCTGCGAACAACTGTGCAAGAACACGGAGGGCTCGTACTCGTGTCTCTGCAGGAGCGGCTACGAGGTGGACGAGGACGGCGCCAACTGTCGCGACGTGGACGAGTGCGAGCGCGGCACGCACACCTGCCAGCAGATCTGTGCCAACACGGAGGGCTCCTACGAGTGCGAGTGTCACGACGGATACGAGAAGAGGGGAGATGCGTGTGTTGGTGAGTTTTATTTATTAACATTATTCAGTTTTTGAGAACTCATTTTGCATTTTTTCGGCGTATACTTGCCACGTTGAAAAATACCAATTTTAGTTCGTAAAACGAAAAAGTGTTATCAGTTCGCCATGGCTGACCGAACCAGCACAGTACTAAGTGCGGCCGATGTCCACGACTTCAGGATATCTCATAAAGGCGTGGAAAGAGCTGTATATGTTTTATTTGGCCTTTTGGGCTTTGCACAGGACCATTATTTTTGTTCTCTTGTAATAATAGTCTTGTGCGAATTGCAATAAATGATCTCCATCCCCAGACGTGAACGAGTGCCACGAGGAAGGGCTGTGCCCGCCGCCGGGCAAGTGCGTGAACCTGCTCGGGTCGTACCGCTGTGTGTGTCCGCGCGGGTGGCGCCTCGACGTACTGGGGACGCGCTGCCGCGACGCCGACGAGTGCGAGGACGGACGCTGTCAGTCGCCTTGCAGGAACTACGCCGGCGGGTACCGCTGTGACTGTCCTGCTGGTATGTCACTACACTGCCATTACAACTTGAACAGTATACCCTTTCATTATAGAGCCGCTGTTCTGATTGTACATTTTCTTATGCTTCTAATAATTAATTCTGTAGTAAAAATTATACTGTCATTTACGGATTGAGATTGTCTGTGGCACAATATTAGTAAATGCTTGGGTTATTCACCAAAAATTTGAAGCAGGAAAAAACTAAGTGTTTTAGACTTTCGGGAACAAATTATAAAAGAGATGATTAGCAGGCCCAGCACTGATAATCAGCCCGATGACGCTGCAGAGGAGGGTCGGCCCCATGCACAAAGAAAGCCAAAACATAAGTTAGAGAAAACGGAAGGAAAGCTCAGAGATACCCGAACGAGATGCAGACCTTGTTACGACCATTTTACGACAGCCGAATCTGCGGGTACCTATGGCTAGAATAAAATCGAAACGCCTAAATACATTTTGCTCTGCGTGTCAAAAACCAATGTGTTTGGATTGTTTGTTTCAATACGATTCATACAAAATAATTTTCATTTTATACCATCCATGATGGCATTTCATTTTATATTTTTTTCAATTTTGATTTAATATTCAAATAATTACATTTTCTTCGTACAATTTATGTTGTGATTAAGTATGTCGTTTTTCAATATTGATTTTTGTTTACTTCTCGAAACAATATCCACCTCTTGATCTGCACTATGAAAATTTGTCAATTTTATTAGGCGGGGACGGTAAGTACAACACTTTCTCTCGAAGCGGCACGAATTTCTTAGTATAGTGTGACGTAGCCACCGGTGCACGGTGGTCAACGACCATACAGCCTATAGACGCCTAATACACGATCTAACGCACGAAAACTATTCTGTCAACTCGCTGAAGTACGAGGTACGCGAGGGGGACGGGGTACTGCGTTCTGATTGGCCAATTCAAGGTCATTGCATTTCACTAGGGATGGGAGAGTTTTAAATCAAACAAGAAAGTATCGACATTTTTTAACTGTAGGCATAATAAAATATGTTTTACATACTTTACTTGCATTAAATTACCTTCTTTATTCTAATTACGATTGAATCATGTAGGTAAAATATCTGAACTTATATGAACTTAGTAGGCGGCGACGGTTTTTCATAGAGATAAAACAATCTTCGGTAAAATGACGTGAACATATTAATAAATAAATAAATGTTGTAATTTTTTATTATTAAAAATATATAATTTTTTGCATAAATAAATAGTTATAGGTTTTATTTTTTGCTTTATCGACAACAGAGGCGGTCGTACGATTTGGAACATCACTAATTATGTTAACGTAACACCGAGGAAAAGAGATAGAGAAAAAAACACTTTCAAAAGAAAGGGACGCAATCATAAAAGACATCAAGTATGACCAGTATATGATGAACTCCGATAAATATTGTCAGACATTTTAATCTAATTTAGATTATGGAACTTTTAAATTACCGATGACATGTGATAACGTCTTTCAGGAAACTTGAAGTCCGGCTTTCTTTATCACACCAACGTATTATACACGGGGCCATATTATGTCTATTTTCTCGATTTTTTAAAGGAGTAGTGCGGAAGTGTTTGCGGCTCACAGGAGTGGTCGAAACTAATTCGAACTCGGTGAGTGACGACGGCTATAAGATTTATACCCCTAATGTGTTGACAGACATCGGTCGCCTGTTATTAGGAGTCTAGAGGCTGTATGGTCGTTGACGGTGGTACACCTCGCCCTGTCAGCTAATGTTCCGCGCTCCACCGCCGCGCGCCGGTCTGAATGTATTGCATCACCCCTGAACATAGTTCAGGGGTGATGCAATAGATGGCGTTTTGTTCAATATTTTGTAGTTTACATAAAATAAAATAAAAAGTGCTATAATCTAAATCTTGGACATTCAGAAATGTAACGTAGCACTTAAGTGGACCGATCGATGACGTGGTAAAAGCTGCGAGAATGCCCTAAATGCTATAAGCCTGCAGTGGACCTCTTAATTAGTTCAGAATAAAAAGCACAAATATTTGTAAGCTCAATTATTCGGGTCTCGTAGGTACAACGCGGTCTGCAAGCGGTGTGTGTGTCCCACAAGACGCGTGTGCGGCAGGACCGTGCGGCACGTCGCCGTGCTTCGCGGTGGGCGGCGCGTACCGCTGCGGCTGTCCGGCGGGGTACGGCTGGGACGCCGGGCATTCTGTGTGTCTACAGGTAAGCTGACAACAGGTGAACATTAAACGAAATTCTGCACGAATAAACGCTTGTTTTGCATTTGTCATTTTGTTTCGGAAGATACTTAGACATAAGGTTCAGTATTGACTGAAACAGCAGTATCTACATTTTTTACCTTTTTCAATTCCCAATCAAACTTAACTTATTATGTCATATGTTTATAATTATTTGGGTGAAAAGATCATAAAATAGAGGAGGTGACTGCTTAGATGGCGTGTAATAGAGAAGTATGACGAAGATGTCGCGCTGCGCCGATCCCAAATAAATTGGGATGGGGGTTAGAGAATAAAGATGATGATCATCATCAAGAAATTGAAATAATTATTTCAATAGATTATAAATGTTTCATTTTTTAAAAACGTTGTGGTGTATGTTTGAGGACTTCCAATCCCACAATACCAAATAGTCCGGGAGAAATACCATTGGTGAGTGCGAAGAGGTTCAACAGGAATTCAATTTTTCTTTGTCTAGTACCTAAATGTCGGTTGTGAGTGACAGAGTCCAGCGTCCTTGCTGGGAGATGTGGTGTTGAAGAACATCTATCAGCATAATTACGTTAGGTGGGTAATAAAGTATGTTTGTGTCAGTTGGCAGGCGGGTGCGCGACAGCGAGCTGCCTGTACGGCTGCAACTCGTTCGGGTCGGTGTACGAGTGCGGGTGCCCGGCGGGGTACCAGCTGGTCGGCGCGGGACACTGCCTCACCGCGCTCGACGGCGCGCTGCCGCCCGACGACATCGGCGACGCGCCTGTCTTCCCCGTCCGCGACCAGTACAAGATCGGCGGGGACAACGACTTGATATCTACCGAGGGCTGCTTCAGTTGTAAGGTATACTGATCGACACATCACTCTACTCACTGTGAACAGACTCATCACCGAGCATTCTTTACATCAAACTAAGTAACTTTACGCTAAAATTATTGCTGGGAAACGATTTTTTTTTGGGGTGACAAATCATGTTTTGTGATAGAACTCAATGTAACGCACTTTAATCATTGTGCTGATGAATGAATTGATGATTGAATAGTATTTAAAATAAATTTCCCGTATGGTATAGAAAAAAAAATATCGTAATGATGGGGACAACAAGTGCCTTTTAGCTTTCTTTAAGAGATTTTTTACACCCTTTATTTATATAAGATTCTAAGTTTATACTTAGACTGTCAGAGCGGATCGTTGTGCAACCACAATTTTCTATCATCATCGATTATGGACCACCCCTTTTCACAGAAAGGCGGCTTGAATCTCAGCACTGAGAACGTTGTAGGCTGATTATAATGAATTACAGTTGTTACTATCCTCAGAGTATTATAGCAGGATGTTACTGCTACCAACATATTGTTCCCAGGTGAACGGTCGAAGACGAAGGGCGCCGGATGAGGCGATAGTATTCGCTAATGGCACAATGATCGTCAGGAAGCGCAAGAGGCGTAGTCGCCGTAAGTATCTCTTATATTATTACTAGCTGTACCCGCGCGGGTACAGCTCCAGCTCGCGTGTTTCATACGTTGTTGTTTATGAGATTTAGTGTGAAAGTTAATGTGAAAGAAAACAGACCAAGTGCACTTTCGGGAAAATAGATGGCGTGGCTTGATTAACTCGAAAATTGGTATAAATAATCTCCGAGCTTCCAAGCTTTGGAAACGTCCTAAACGCTCATGGGTGAAAGATTGAAACCTTTCCCAGTTGTTACACACGTGGCACACAATGCTGGCTCGAATTTGAAAAGCCATGGCTACAATACCGTTCACGAAATAGGATAGGGATGAACCAGGTAGGTATATTTACTAGTTTGCCAAGAATATGCGCTTCGTTAGAAGTGATAATTGGCCACTACTCGACACAATCAATGGCAGTGAATTGGGACTGGGATTGTGAAGTCAACTGCACACATTCCACTGAATCAGTGAAAGTCGGTGATTCTTCAATTTTGTCAAAGGTCAAAAGATCATTTTGATTATTTAAATTGGCCAACAGATCTAAAACATCAAAATGACCTTCATTGAAGTTTCATGAGAATCGTTTTTTTTTTAATCCCTGTTGTGCTTCCCCAAATCCAGCAACAAAAGTACCACCTTGAAATACCTGGAACTCAAATGGGAATAATTTCGCACAAGACATTTCAGCGACGTATTTACGCTTTGAACCATAAACAGCTCCTGACCGATCCTGGTTGAAAGGTTGGGATCTTTCCCAATTGTTAGACATGTGGCGCACAGGCCTCGAATTTGAGAAGTCATGACCACGTTACCGTTCACCAAATAGGATGGAGATGAAAATAACCATGCGGCATCGCCATGGGATATTTACTATTTGGAAGTGGTCAGAAGTGAAAATAATATGATTATCCATTTTAATTTAACAATGTTCACGACCAGTTAGTAACATAAAAAATATTACTTGGAACGTAATTTTCTTTATAGCTACTCTTTTACAACACCAGCCTCTACCAAAGATATTAAACACTAAAATTAAAATACGAACGTAGGTATTCAAGCACACTATTTCTAGTAAAAACTATTACAGTAATACCACAGTGTGCACACAGTGGTACACATAAGTACAACTCTTTATACAAATTTTCAATAGTCGGACGCTCCAGCACCTTCTCCGAAATCTACCTCCTCCTGCGGCTTGCCGGAGGGATTTTTTTCTAACTTTTCTGCATTTCTGATCTTACTTTTGATGAATGAAGATAAAAATCCAAAATGGCGGCGACGAATATTTTTGGATTTTCCATCATGGTGTCGTTTCCGTGGTTTTTGGTGTCGCTGATAATGAAAATCAGTTCAAAATTAACATGGTAAAAAAAGTTAACAGAAGCAAAAAAAAAACAGTTCCCTTTTTTTTTCTTCGGCTTCCCCTGACACTATTTTCACCCTTCGCTGTTAGGTAGAGGTGTATCTAATCCTACACCCACATTTCGCACATTTAGCTTATTTCCATCAACCGGGCACAAAAATACAATAACACTTTGCCCGTCCCGGAAATCGAACCCAGGACCTCATGCTCAGTAGCGCTTGCGACAACTTGACCAACGATGCAGTCTCACACATGACCCATCAATATTTTCACGCGAACGAAGTCGCGGGCAACAGCTAGTATTGTATAAAGTGAAAACGTTATATTGTGAAATGTATGCGATGGAAGTCAAATCGCGCGGTGTGCAGGAGGGGGAGGGAAGGAGGGGTCCCCCTTTCCCCATGGTACCACTCTCATGAAAAGATAATGTACCGTTCCTGAGAAATACCGGTTAATTTATCTTAACCTCAAAACACGTGATGTTCCGCTAAAAAGCGTAGTCGACGGCCCCTATTTCTGTCTACAGGGTTTTAATTAACCTAACGTGGGGGTGCCCCAAGTCCCGATTATGGCGGCAGAGATACTTCCGTCGCATGCATTTCACAATATTACGGTTTCACTTCGATAGATTACAATCTACCGAAAAATAAAGCGTGATATTCTATGCAGCATGTTCAGTTGACAATATTTCGAGAGTTTACAATCTCGCTAGAGAGATTACAATATAACTTGTTTGAAAATTTTATGGTGACATATGTATGTAGACGAGATTTCGTGATGAGTGGTCAGTCAGTCAGTGAGTGGACTACTCATTTATATATAATACAGGGTGACTGGCTCGGGACTAGCCATAGCAAATTCGCATATAGAGGAGGTTATTTGCTAATTACTGAACCTTACTTTCCCTAGCCAAAGTTTTATAGTTTAGGAGATATGTGTATTTTTATACTTCGGTCCTACGGTCAATATTTCCAAAATTTGACCTTCAAGCATTCATAACTTTTTATTTGCTTTATTATTGTGTTTTTTTTTACTATTTGTTGGTCGTCATAAATATTGGCGATTAAAATACCTCGGAACTGGGGTAAAAAATAAGATAGTACGCTTTTTAAAGAAAATAATGCCAAATCAAAATCATTACGATCAAATTCAACCTCAAATTAAAAAAAAACGCTACGGTGTTTCAATAATTACTTTTTATCAAAATTTGTTCTCTAGTTTACAGCCTTTCCAACGGTACCAAATTTGTATTTAAAAAGTTGCTAGTTAAAAAAAAACAATTCAGTATAGGTTTGTTGAAGCTAATTGTGCAAAGTATTTTTTGCAAATTTATGACTAGGAAGGTAGAAATTCTTAGTGGATTTACATTTTTTATTATTCAAAAAAATACTTTAACAATGTAAAACAGAAAAAAAAGGAAAAGATATCGGAAAGCAAAAGCAAAAATTTAAGATTTTGCTGGAATTGCTCCCGCGATATCTGAAACATGCCTGATATCTTTTCCTCATTTCCGTTGTGGTAAGACAAGCTTAATATCTTAATAAATAACTGAACAAGAATTATTGCTGTTTTTTTAATAAACTCTTCTATTGTCCTTATTTAAATTTCTTCATTGCACTTGATTCTTTTACGTCTGGGGCCGGGCCAAAGAGTTGCCTGCAATTAAAAAATACGGACAAAGGATTTTAAATTCCCGGTATCATTTCCTATAGGTAAGGTTGGCTTGGTTGTTGTCCTATAGTGTTTGTTTTGCATTGTTGTACCTATCTAGGTACTATTAGCCACACTGCAAATATCGTTACGGGTTATCGTTAGGCATAGGTATCCCTCTGGATACCTATGCCTAACTATTATTTGAGAATCAAGTGACGGAGTCAGTTCGGTTATCGGCGCGCGGAATTGATTTGAGCTAAATTGAAATAGAAGTCAATAGTTGGTCCTAGCACGTGAGCGCGTGTGTTTAAATCGAAAATACAATTATTCTATATGATTTTATTAAGTCAAGTTATTTGCACAATCATCCATTTAATGAATGGCCAATCATGAATAAATCTTAAATCATGACGCTTGTCTTACGCCTCCGGTGTCGAGCCGCTTCGTCCGTTACGAAAAGATGTCTTTATTGTGTACTTTTCTTCTGTAAGAATGTGGTCGGCCATTGGATGTCTTTTGAAAGCCCTGCTAGCTTAAGTTCCATCTGAGTGAGGTCGATGGCCCCCCCCCAGGGCGGCGCTCGCTGCTGGAGCCGGAGGCGGAGCTGGTGGTGGTGACGGCGACGCCGGCGCAGACGTGGGGCCGCGCGCCGCTGCTGCGCCTGCTGCCGGCCGAGGGCGGCGCGCGCGCACACTACCGCGTCGCCTACGGGGACCCCGGGAACGACTTCCTGCTCTCCAAACGGGACGGCACCTGGGCGCTCCGCCTGAGGAGACATTTAAAGAGCCAGGTATGTGAGCGTACATCATTCATGATCAGTGTTGAAGCCTACATTCAAAGTGTTTTGCTCATCAACTTTCTTGCACAGCTTCTCACAACAGACTGTCCTCTGCCTTCCGCTACCAATGTAAGAGCCCACTTGACGGCCACTCGTGTTACTTTCTGTGCCAGAACTTCTCTCGTAATAAGATGACGCATCAAAACTTCTCTTGAACCCAATTTCTTAACTAGCAATACGCTATAGTTCCAAAACAATGGAGATGTACCTATTCCAATGTCATCAGTATCGACTCCAGTTTAAGTAACGTATGGAGCTATCCGTCTCATCTGAAAGTATTAGTGCTGCGCTCACAACATTCGCCTGGTGCAGGTGGTGATGACGCGGCAGCTGGAGCTGGAGGCGCGCTTCGTGGCGCCCCCCTCGCGCGGGGCCGGGGGGAGGGGGAGGGGGAGGGGGGGGCGCGCGCGCCGCCACGCCGACGTGCCGGCGCCGCTGCGCCTGTACGTGTCCGTGCGCGTCGCGCCGCTCAAGCGCTGACGCGCCGCCTGATCGCGAGCTACAGAGAGCGCTTTAAGCACTGCTGCCGCATTTGTAACATTTCAGCGGACAATAACTCATGACGACTCGACTCCACACCCCTATACAGTCGATGTCCTGCGTTACCTGACCACTTTACGGGGCTCGAGTAACGCAGGCCGCCGACTTCACCGGCTAAATGCGAGCGAGTGTGAGCGGATGGATCGCTGTTTCATTTTTATCCAGAGACGGTCACGGTGTCTTGTCCGTTAAAAAATCACAAATATGGACACTGTTAAGCCGTGTACGCACGTACGAACAAATTTGTTGCGTTGCATGATACGCAACAACTTGGTTCGCACGTGCGTACCACTTACGAACATCGAATACTCTGTTCGTCAAACATGTTTGCGGCGATCCTTTAGTATGTTCTTTATGGACGGTGTTCGAAGAGCTTTAATAAATGTCGATCGATAACTTCAAACAGCGCCGCTATGACTATTAAGATAGATTTCACGGCTGTTGTGCGCGAACTCGATTCGAACTATGGTCGCATTCGTGTTCGAATATGCCGTCCATACGTACGAACCAAATGTTCAGATTTGATGTTTGTGTTCGCTATCTTCGTGTTCGTACGTGCGTACACGGCTTTAAGGGCACAAAACACCACGCATAGATAATTAGGCATCAAAAGAAAGGAGGTTATCGATGTCGCTTGCTATTTCGATGTTTGTTCGCGATGTTGTCACAAAGCGCTTTCTGTAACTGCTTATTTTAGTGTCCAGTAGTGAGACTTGTATATTATACTCCTTATTTATAACACTGCCAGAACATTCAACGACTGCCAATTCGTGCGTAAATTATAAAAGTAAAATTTTGTAGATCGATTCGTCGAATAATCGCTTAGGATTACCGATTGGAATTTATTGATGAAGTCTCACTACGTTATTAAAATTGATGTGTCATTGAAATGATAGACTGGTTCTGTATAATGTGTGACTAAATATTATGTGTCGACGGAATTGTGTATTTTAATGTTCGTGCGAGAATCGATTCAATGACTGCGATTACTTAGATCAGGTTTTTATTTATAGTATGTATTACCAAAATGGCCGTCCCCACAAAATATTAGCCGCATGTTTCCATCGGGCCGTGCGCCCGCGCCGGTCTCGTCGGCAGTATTACATAATTTGTGTGAGATTGAATGCATAATATGTAGTTATTTGATTCTACTGGTCGACGTAATGTCGATGTTTGTTACGAAAATAGAATCGTTTTTTTTTTACTATTTACAATAAACCACTAGTTAATTTGCCATTGATATGAAAAGTCAGTGAATAACTTCGATCAATTTATTGATCGAAGGTGAATAAGTTTGTTCTCATTATAACTATGGGAATTAAGTTAAGGTATGTTTTCCTTTTTTTCTCTATTCACAATGAAAGAAAAAAGAAAGAAAAGAAAGAAACCCATACAAAATCCTTATATTAAACAATTTTGAAATCTACTAATTGCTGTAAAGATTGTCATGTATTTTAACTTGTTAACAAAGATTGCTGTCGACTGATTTCATCGATAAGTAGGTTTATTTGTATGAAATTACAGTACCGACGTAGTACCTACGCCGCCATAGTTATTATTCTGTGAAAGCAAACGTCGTCCTGAGCCACTACAGAGCTGCCGCCCCTAGCAATAACAATAGGGGGGGAAGAACTAAATAATCAATTTATTTATTTTTGTATTTCAGATTTTAAGTTCTTAAAATGAGTGATTATTTAGAATTACCCATTTTTGTGAGAGATTTTAATACATTTTACCATTCTCTGGCACTAAATAATTGTTCTCTAAAAAAGTACAAAAAGCAATGCAATAGTTTTTTTTTTGTAAATATGTGTATACAAATATTAAAATTAATATAAAATATTTAGTTATTTTAGTGAAGAATATTTTAAGAACTATTTTAACTTAGGTGTAAGGCGAAGTGGATCAAAATGAAATTAATAAATTTTTAATTCGATTTCTTGCTTTTTTTTTTCAAGATCTCAACATGCCCATGATTTCTACTTCTAGGACGACTAACTTCGAGGATGCCGAAACTAACCTTAAAATTGCTCTGAATATTCTCAGCAGTTACTATGAGAACAATGCGCATTTCACTTCAGAAATCGCGAGGCGAACAGAACCCGTAAAATAAAATGGCGAGGCGCGGCCATTGAACACAACAGCAACCCTGTCTATTTGGGAGCCACACTAGATCGCTCACTCACTTACAAACCCCACTGCATTAAGACCAAGCTAAAGGTCGGCGCTCGCAACAATTTATTACGTCGGCTAACATCCACCGCCTGGGGCACCTCCGCACATATTCTCCGGACTTCTGGCTTGGCTCTCTGCTTCTCGGCTGGCGAATTTGCATGTCCAGTGTGGCATCGATCAGCTCATGCCCGAGAAGTAGATGCAGCCCTAAATGAAACATGCCGAATAATTACTGGCTGCCTCAAACCTACACCATTAGCTGCTCTATATCCTCTTGCAGGAGTGGCCCCTCCAGAGGTAAGAAGAGGGGCTGCCTGCTTCTCTGAAAAACATAAGCAGCAGATAGACTAGAGGTAGGCTGAAGAGTCGGAAGAGCTTCCTCAGGTCGACTAATTTATTGGTAGACAACAACAGGCCTAGTGAAGCAAAAAAAAAATTGTGGCTCCTCAAGCATCCCCCACCGACACACTACGTCGAAGTAGCAGAAAAGCTCCCTCCGGGAAACGTTCTGCCATGGCCCACCTGGAAGACCCTAAACCGTTTGCGAAGTCAGGTGGGCCGCTGCAGATACAACTTGGTCCGGTGGGGGTATTCCGATGAAGCCTTGTGTGACTGCGGTGCTTCAACACAAACTATGGCTCACCTCCTGTCCTGCACTATGTGTGGCTCCACCTGCAGTCTGAGGGACCTTTCCGAGGCCACCCCCAACGCTGTCGAGGTAGCAGAGTACTGGTCGACAACAATTTAAAAATAAAAAAGGGGAAATCATCGACACGACGAAGAAGAAGATTTCAGATAGAGTAAGAAAAGTGGTTATATTTATGTGATTATACATACACAAAGTGTCGCACGTGACGGGAATCTCGTGAAACCTGGCATTCCATCAATGCCTTGTTGTGACCAAGGCTTGTATAGTCTGCAGCTGTCAGCCTGTTGTCCGAATTCCAATCTGGTTTTCGGCCTGGTCACAGCACAGCCACAGCCTTGCTTAAGGTTACTGAAGATGTTAGGGATGGCTTGGAGAATTCGAGGGTTACGGTGTTGGTTTTAATAGATTTTTCCAACGCTTTTAACACCGTTGACCACGATATCCTTCTCGCCATACTGTTTCAAATTGGAGTCTCTTCGTTGTCACGTGACTGGTTTTCTTCATATCTTCGTGGTCGCCAGCAGGCGGTGCGTGCCGATCAGGATTACTCCGACTGGTGCGACCTGGTAACTGGTGTTCCACAAGGCGGCATTCTCTCTCCTCTCTTATTTTCGTTATTCATAAATTCTATTACTACTATCCTCAAGTGCTCTTACCATCTGTATGCTGATGACCTGCAACTTTACGCTCAATCGGATATTGCCAACCTTGACAATTGCATCTCGTCACTTAATGCTGATCTCCGAACCATCGGAGAATGGTCTGGCAAATTTGGGGTTGCTGTCAACGTCGGGAAGTGCCAGGCCATCCTCATTGGTAGCTCGTACTACCTGAGAAATTTGGACACTGGCCGGCTGGTGCCGCTTATGTTCGACAACTCCGTTATACCTCTCTCACCTCACGTAAAAGACTTGGGCCTGTACATTGACGATACTTTCAGTTGGAATAAGCATGTTGCTCAGGTTAGCCAGAAGGTCACTTACTCGCTGCGATCTCTCTCTCTATAGATTTAAACATTTTCTCCCATCTAGCATTAAAATCACTTTGGTCCAGTCGCTTGTGCTTCCGATTATCGACTATGCTGATGTTTGTTACTCTGATCTTACCCAAGAGCTTCTTAACAAATTGGATCGTCTTCTGAACAATTGCATTGGGTTCATTTTTGGACTACGTAAATACGATCACATCTCTTCGCACCGCTCTCAGCTTAAATGGCTGCCTATCAGGCTCAGGAGGTCCCTCAGATCTCTCTGCATGCTTTTCACGATTATGAATGATCCATGTGCTCCCGAATACCTAAAATCTTATTTCAAGTTGTTGGGCAGTTCTCACAGTCGCAGCCTTCGAGCTTCCAAAAACCTAATACTTCAAATTCCCTCTCACCGTACTGGTTTTATGTCCTCTTCGTATGCTGTCTCCACTATAAAGCTCTGGAACGCGCTACCCCTTGCCATTAAAAAAGCCGAAAGCAAATTGGCTTTCAAAAGAGCAGTTCGGAAGTTCTATTTAAAGTCGGACTAAATTGTTTTCTTCTCAGTCTTCACTAGAGTCATACTAATTAGTATAAGATTTCTCGTTTTTCGGTCTATTTGTATGTTTTTAATATATATTAGTTTATTTTATATGCCTATATGTGTATTAGTATGTATACCCATTTATGTGTTTTAATTTTATGCTTAAAAATGGTATTTTTATTTTTATTGTACTCTATCACAATGCTGTCTTATTTGACCCAAAGGTTGACTGGTAGAGAATGCCTTTTGGCATTAAGTCCGCCTATGTACCACTCTTGTACATGAAGTTTAAATAAATAAATAAATAAATATAGTACTTCTCTCAAAATACTAATAATGCGAGGAAATTAACACAATTAAGTACTACAAACAATACACAACAACACACACACACAATATTTTTTCTCGCAATGAAGAGTTCATTTGTTTTTTTTTTTCAATGAACCGCTTTCTATTTGCAAAACAATTCGAAATTTAAGCTAAATGCTTTAGTGACTTATGGATCAACGCACAGCCTAAACCGCTGATCGTAGAGACCTGAAACTAGCAGGGTGTGTTCTTTATATGATGCAAGCATTCGGTATAGAAGAATTTTCCAAGATTGAACCCCTAAGGGGTAAAAAAGGGGGGCAAAGTTTGTAAGAAACATCGTGATTACGAGATCAATCTACTTGAAATATGGCATAAACGTTTTTAACTGAATTGATGGAAGACGTGTTTCGTATTTTGTTAAAAAAAAGGTAAACAATTATTTTGGCCATGGCGCTGATTTGCTTCGAAGTTGATAGCAATACTCAGAGCTTTTGATTTAAACTACATTTTATTTTGACACATGTTTGAAAACTCAATCCGATTTTATTCAAAAAGGTTGAACTCACATAAAACCTTGGTGCTGATACTCTAAAATTGAAAGAATTGAAAGTCACCGTATTATACATATTTGAAGGTTTCAAAGCTTTAGAGGTTATGCACTTTTAAGACACGGCCTCATGGGACGTAGAGTTAGAAAATTGAAATGGAAGAATAAAACATTTTGGTTTCAAAATTGTCACCAAAGGTATTGTCAATGAAGATGGAAGGCAGTTTGCCTTGCAACAGATCCGCAAGAGTTTACAACAGCTTTATCGTGTTTAGGGCGCTTTTAATTTAGACGTTTCGTGTCGCGCCGCTGCGGCGCCAAAGCACGTTTGTTGTAAGTTGTTGTACGACTCGAAACGTGTAAATTGAAAGCGCCCTTAGGATCATTTCATGCAACTTGATGAGAACCTTTAACCTTACTAGAGTACGACTTTCATCGATGATCTGACGATGGACATGAAAGACAGTAGCGAGAAGTCCCCAAAAGTTTACAGCAGCTATATCGTGTTTCGGCTCATTTAATGCATTCCGATGAGAACTTTAGATCTGGCAGGAGTATGACTGTTATTGACGGTCCAACGATGGGGACAAAAGGCAGTTGCAAGAAGTCCTCAACGGTTTACAGCAGTTATATCGTGTCCCGGCTTATTGCATGCACCTTCATGAGAACTTTCGACCTAGCTGGAGTATGACTGTCATCAAGTGTCTAAGGAAGCAAACGTAAATGATAATAATATAAATTTTATTTCAGATCAAATCCAATCCATTTATGTACGAGTATTAACCTAATGTTAGTAAAAAAAAAGTAAAACTAAGAAACACACTATATACAAAATAGATACGACTTACACCTATGTGTGCAGCCGTCTCTAGTGAGCTAGCATGGGCAAGCTTTCGAGGGAAGCCCTTATTTGGAAAACCTTATGTAGAATATATGAGCGATTAATGCAAAGATTTTCGAGAAATTAAATTGTTACCTACTTGAATCTACACTAATATTATAAAGCTGAAGAGTTTGTTTGTTTGGTTGAACGCGCTAATTTCAGAAAATGTTGGTTCGAGTTAAAAACATATTTTAGTGTTGGACAGCCCGTTAATCAAGGAAGGCTAACATCACCAACAGGAGCGGAGCATCAATGAAAAATGTCCCAAAAACAAAGATTTATTCCTTTTTCTTTGCTTCCGTTGCAAGCACTGCATAACGTGGTTAAAGTTACACAGCAATCACGTACGTTGTTCCTCCATAACATTTAAAAAAAAAGTCCGCGATTGCATGTCTATTTTTTTTAAGGTTGACTCACACTTTCTCTAACCCTCACTCGCAGACGAAGTTGCGCGGGTCAGCTAGTTTTTAAGAGGCCGTATTATGTAAGTAGTTTTGATGATATTGATTGAACTTTATCTCGAAATCTATATGACCTAAGAGTTCACTATTTCGACACCATTAACTTGGACTTATAATCTTTAATTCTGCCGAAGCAAAACACAATTGGATAAAAAAATCTCGATACAAAAAAACATACTAAAACATGTTGTTTTGCACATACTTTGAGTTGGATCTCTGAAACCTTATGGAATTTAATGGTGATTTTTAGCCCAATAGATAAGTAACATTATTATCTCAAATCCTGGCGTAAAAAATCTTATTTTTCTACGTCGTTTTCTCGTAATTAGCATCAAGGCTAGGCAGATGATTTGGCGCTTACGTTATTTTATTCTAAGCGGGCACACACACTCTTTCTGTCTCTCGTTTCGCACGCGGTAGTAATAGCGCTATCTTTTTCAACCGTTCAAGTTCAGTAACTAAACGTAGTGATTATATACTCTGTGTCAGTAACGAGCGGGCCTTCCCAGAGTGAGGACTGAGGACGTATGTCTTTGCTGCGCGGGTCACGTGTGTTCTTCGTAAATATATTCCAGTGATTGTACGCCGACTACCACATTTTAATCCGAAAAGATTTCTGTAGAGTAAACATAACATCACGCCTGTTATTATTTGAAGGTGGATTTTTTTCGGTTATTTCGTCATAATCGTCATGGGTGTCGTTTTCATGGTTTTTGGGGTCGCTGATAAAGAAAATGATGTCAAAATGAAAATCCAAGATGGCGTTTAGATTTTTTTTTGGTTTTTCAATCATGGGTGTCGTTTTCATGGTTTTTGGGGTCGCTAATTACGAAAATGATGTCAAAGTGGAAATCCATGATGGCGCCTAGGAAAATGTTTGGGTTTTCCATCATGGGTGTCGTTTTCATGGTTTATGGGGTCTCTTATTACGAAAATGATGTCAAAATGAAAATCCAAGATGGCGTCTAGTTTTTTTTTTTGTTTTTCAATCATGGGTGTCGTTTTCATGGTTTTTGGGGTCGCTGATAAAGAAAATGATGTCAAAATGAAAATCCAAGATGGCGCCTAGAACCGATCTAGATCTCGGTATCTTTATGACCTAAGAATTCGCTATTTGGACACCATTAAACTTGCCTTTATAATCTTAAAATCTGTTGATGCGAAAACACAATTTTAATTTTAATCCGAAAAGATTTACTCTGTAGAGTAAACATAACATCACGCCTGTTATTATTTGAAGGTGGAATTTTTTCGGTTATAAGATAAGATAAGATAAGATTTATTTATTTCTGAGTATATGGTACATTAAGAAAAGAAATCCAAGATGGCGTTTAATTTTTTTTTTGTTTTTTCAATCATGGGTGTCGTTTTCATGGTCTTTGGGGTCGCTGATAAAGAAAATGATGTCAAAGTTTAAATCCAAGATCGCGTCTAGATTTTTTTTATTTTTCAATCATGGGTGTCGTTTTCATGGTTTTTGGGGTCGCCAATTACGAAAATGATGTCAAAATGAAAACCCAAGATGGCGTCTAGTTTTTTTGTGGTTTTTCAATCATGGGTGTCGTTTTCATGGTTTTTGGGGTCGCTGATAAACAAAATGATGTCAAAGTGGAAATCCAAGATGGCGCCCAGGAAAATGTTTGGTTTTTCCATCATGGGTGTCGTTTTTATGGTTTTTTGGGTCGCCAATTACGAAAATGATGTCAAAATAAAAATCCAAGGTGGCGTCTAGATTTTTTTTTGGTTAATCCATCATGGGTATCGTTTTCATAGTTTTTGGGGCCACTGATTACGAAAATGATGTAGAAATGAAAATTCATGATCGTATCTAGGTAAATTTGAAACACCCATGAAAACCACACCTATGCGCCATCTTGAATTTCCACTTTGACATCATTTTCTTTATCAGCAACCTCAAAAACCATGAAAATGACACACCTATTATGGAAAAACCAAAAAAAACCTAAACGCCATCTTAGATTTTCATTTTGTCCTTTTTTTATCAGCGACCCCAAAACCATGAAAACGACACACATGATGGAATTACCAAAAAAAATCTAGACGCCATCTTCGATTTTCATTTTGACATCATTTTCGTAATTAGCGACCCCAAAAACCATGACAACGACTCCCATGATTGAAAAATAAAAAAAATCTAGACGCGATCTTGGATTTAAACTTTGACATCATTTGCTTTATAAGCGACCCCATAGACCATGAAAACGACACCCATGATTGAAAAAACAAAAAAAAAAATTAAACGACATCTTGGATTTTCATTTCGACATCATTTTCTTTATCAGCGACCCCAAAAACCATGAAAACGACACCCATGATTGAAAAACAGAAAAAAAACTAGACGCCATCTTGGATTTTCATTTTGACATCATTTTCGTAATTAGCGACCCCGAAAACCATGAAAACGGCACACATGATGGAAAACCCAAACATTTTCCTAGGCGCCATCTTTGATTTTCATTTTGACATCATTTTCTTTATCAGCGACCCCAAAAGCCATGAAAACGACACCCATGACGAAATAACCGATAAAATTCCACCTTCAAATAATAACAGGCGTGATGTTATGTTTACTCTACAGAGTAAATCTTTACGGATTAAAATTTAAATCGTGTTTTCGCTTCAGCAGATTTAAAGATTATAAGTCCAAGTTTAATGGTGTCCAAATAGCGAACTCTTAGGTCATAAAGATACCGAGATCTAGATCGGTCAACATCACCAAAACTACATAATACGGGCTCATATTTTACTTAAAAATAATATCGTTCATAAGATCAAAATGGGTTAAGCGATCACTACACTCGATCTTAACCCTTATGTGCGTGTATCTGCATTGAACAATGCACACAAACATAGGATCGCAAATAATTTGCCTAAACTCTAGCGAGTGAACGCGCGCTGCAGAATCACTAACACGACAGATATGAGTTTACTATGTAATTTATTTGGCCGCTAAACACGACTGTCATGGACTTATGGATTTTCATACAACTTGAGCTTAACACGCCCATACAAGACAGTTGCCACACTCGGGATGTATAGATGCTCTGTGAATCGAACTGACTAATATTCGAAAAAAATGCTTTTTACTTTTTTGTACTTTTATGAAATCAATCGATAGGGTCAATCTTATGGATCAAATCTCTCCAACAAACATGAATAAGTATATCAAAAAGGAAAGAAAAACCATGAAATCTAAACTTTTAAATACCATGCAATAAGATAAAGCAATTTTACTCAAACTCAAACTCAAATCATTTATTTCAATTAGACCATTACGGCACTTTTGAATGTCAAAAATATAAAACTAAATCAAAGCTACAGTCACAGTCACAAGGCATAATAACTTGAGAAAGTACTGTAGTTGCCCATTCCCTAGCGTAGATCTCTATGGACAATAATAGGCAAGAAACTCCATGGACACTCTATTAAATCAAAATATTGTTACAAAATCTTGGTTACATCATTCATGTTGTGATTATACATATAAGTGAGAACGATGTCAGATGTGCACATTAAGAGCGTCCAGAGAAAAGATGAAATCAACAACTTGAAAAATAAATAAATTATGATTAACCGTGGCAGCTGAGAGTTGACCAGTCTCAATTGACAGCGCCCGTTCACGAACATGGCGCATGTATCAGCACCATTCAGCTCAACCATATTGAAGGGAACTAAATGACCTGACACACCCGCCACCATCACCGAGACATTTGAGTGAGCATGACATTCTCTCAGCCGCCAAGGCTTATTCAAGTAAAAAAAATAAAATAACTAGATGATGTAAATGGTGGCTTTACAGTACATAGTACTCACACATGCGCTATGAAGTTATATAATACTAATATATGGAATCTATACAATGCAAGGATCTTTTTTACAATCTTCTGCAGCTTCCACAATAACTTGACTGGGAATCAATTAGTTTGCTCCTATGGTTGTGGAGCAGGACCGGCATTGAGCCAACAATTTTTATCATCAATGTAATCCACCAACTTATAATATGCTTGACTACATAGTGTGCGTTTTACACAAGATTTAAATTTCGTCTCATTCAGTTGTAGAATGCGGAGAGGTATTTTATTGTAACATTTTAAGCAGTACCCCATGAAAGAGGAATCTACTTTAGCAAGCCTGAAACCTGGCTGAACTAGTTGGTCCCTATTTCTAGTATTATAATGGTGTCATAAGTCATAAGTCATAAGTCATTTATTCATTTGTTTAACATAGGTACAATAATAATGGTGTATCAAGGCAATAAAGAGTGCGCCATGTTATGCCAGACAGCGTACAAATGTTTGTAAAAAAAAACAAAAACAATTTAATTATATTTAGAAATCAAGGCAGCCAAGTCTCAATAATAGAATACAGAATCCCATGCTAAAAATTAATTAATAAAAAATAACAATCGCAATAAATTTCTAGAAAAAATAAAACTAAATAATTAATATAAAAAATAAAATGTCAATATGTAATAATAAAATGTCATTCCAAGATATACACTGAAAACAAATAATTATTCAATGTCAATACACAATACCCATATCAATAAACCATACTAATGTCAATATACAATACTAATGTCAATATACAATACAAATGTCAATATGCAATACTAATGTCAATATACTATAATAACAAGGACTCAAATAGCATGTCAAGTTTCCATTATTACATTTTTGTCTGTTAAGAACTCCGAAATACTGTAATATGCTTTGTTTACCAGTAAAGTTTTTAGCCGTTTCTTAAATAAGCTAACGTTCAATTCTTTGATTGATCGTGGTAAGTGGTTAAATATGACGGGTGCCATGCAAAAAACACTCTTATACATTAATGCTGTGTGGGACCTTCTTACGCATAAGCTACTGTTATCCCTTCGACTTCGGTTATTAATGTCTGACATTTTTTTAAACAAGTTAGGGTGGGTCTTAACAAATACTGCAACTTCAAAAATATATAAGCAAAGAAAAGTTAATATTTTAAATTTAATAAACAATGGTTTGCACGTATCTATAACCTGTAACCCAAACATTGTCCTGATGCACTTTTTCTGTGCTTTAAAGACTATTTCCCTATTGGTTGAATTCCCCCAAAATATAACACCATATCTAAGAACTGAACCCACCAAGCCATGATATGCTGTCACTAAAGCGTCCACACTCATAACTCCGGTAAGTTTGTATAGAGCATAGGCAGACTTACTAATTCGTTTCGTTAGCTCCTCCGTATGTGTTTTCCAATCTAATTTATTATCAATTGTTAATCCTAAGAATTTAGATGTGTTTACTTGTGTTATGCGTTGGCTATCATAGTATATACTCATATTTGTGTCTGCACGTTGGCTGAACACAGTTAATTTAGTCTTTTCTATATTTATCTTTAAGTTATTGTTATCTAACCATTGCACTATGGAGGTGATTGTCGTACTAATTTCGTCATTGTAGGTTTCAGCGTTTGTGCTATTAATCGTCACAGTGCTGTCATCAGCAAATAGTGACATAGGGTGACTTGTAACTTTCGGCATATCATTTATATAGATTATAAATAGAGGAGGTCCCAAAACACTGCCCTGGGGTACGCCATATGTGAGTGTTCGAAGGTTAGATTTGTAGATACGTTGACATTTAGATTTAAAATCTATTTCAGATACTTCAACGTACTGTTTCCTGTGCTTCAAATAAGATTCTATTAAATTCAACACATTACCTCGAATGCCGTAGGCTTCTAGTTTTCTTAACAAAATATCATGGTCCACATAGTCGAAGGCTTGAGTCATGTCACAATATATCGAGCACACAGGTATTCTATTGTCAACATTCGTATACACATTGTTTAAAAAATCATAGATGGCCAAATTGATACTTTTACCTTTTCGAAAACCTTTTTGTTCCTCGGTCAAAATGTTTTGTTTTTCTAGGTATTTATAAATCTGAGCGTAAATGTATTTTTCAAATATTTTGGATATTATTGGAACAAGCGCAACCGGCCTATAAGAGTCCATGCATTCTTTGTCATTTTGTCTGTCACCTCTTTTACTGAATAAATGCAGATTTTTCCTAACGTACATGATGTTTTCATAGATCTCTAGAGTTTTCATAGAGACTCAAAGTTCCATCCGATTTCTTATGTTAGTACTAACCTAATTATCGAACCGAATAACTATTTAGGAAGTGTGCTATTTGCAACCAACAGGTGCAAACCGCAAACTTCCTAAATAGTAATTCGTCATTTTAATAAATAAATGACGTCAAAGGTAATTCATAGGTTCAGGTCACGAGTAAATGAGCTTATCACGTGAGACGCGAGAGACTCCGCGCACGCCCGCTCACCCCACTCGGACACGTAAACGCGTTCAGTTTTTGAAGTGCTAAATGTGGTGCGCATGTAAGCACGTTAGCCAATACGAGTAGGCCATGCGGAACCTGGAAAAGGTCCGATGCAAAACTTTAATGTGGGGTGTAGTCACAATGGGGAGAAAAACTCAAAGGTCGACATAGATGTCGCTAGCATCGACTCAGCCTTGCCAGCTAGACGTTCACGATATAGTGAATTTGTTAATGCTGTTTTCGAATATTTTTTATATATAAAATGTATTTTTTTGGACTGTTTCACGATTAAGAGTGGAGTTACGTAAAATAAATGCATAAACCAAGGGAAAAGCAGTTTTGATTGAAAGGGAATCAATAAATAATGTTAAGGTATATTGATAAATAATCGATATTCTCATCAAATCTATTATGATGTATGTTTTTGACTTTCACATCAGAATCCGCAATTTTAATTTCAACGTCAACCTAGAGCCTGGCACATCTCTCAGTGACCCTCAATATCGGTGCCCACATAAACAAGTTGCATTGCTTTCGGGCTTGTAGGTACATCAAGCATTAATTTTATCCGGGACCTGTTTACTAAACGTTTTATACGCTGTTTTGCGTATGTTGATTCTACTTTTGTTTTTATAAAAGAAAAGATTGAAGGCACTGCAGTTTTCTTTTATGAGAAAAAGAAAACCTTAGGCTCATACACTGAAATAAATAACATATTATATCATTATTTTATATGCAAAATGATCTATTAGTATTCACGAGTTATTATAATTTAAAAGGCCAAAATAATCAACAGCCTGTATAATGAGCAGGGCACAATACAGAGTGGTCGGTTGCTTTAAAGTTTTTGATTCTCAACGCTTTTTCCCAGGCTTTTCGGCGTTCTGGATCTTTTGGACATCAATGTCTCCCTTTTTTAACCGACTTCTAAAAAAGGAAGAGGTTCTCAATTCGGATGTTACCTATTTTTTTTTTTTTATGTTTGTTCGCGCGTAACTCCGTCGCTTGCCAACCGATTTGAAAAATTATTTTTTTGTTGGAAAGGGTATACTTTCCAAATGGTCCCATACTCACCAAGTCGGAATCTGATGATGGAATCTTGGCGAAATCGAGGGAACTCTTCAAATTTTATAGGATAACGTACAGCAATTTTGGTATTTTCTACAACAAGTGAAGCATTTGCCTTTGATAAGAACCATTCTATCATCAGATCTGATGATGAAGCCAAGAGTCACGGAACTCCATAATGAGACAATGTATCCTAGTCGTGTTTGGGCTTGTTGTAATTGTTACGGTATGCACTTTCCATGTGTACCAAGCACATGTGAACCACTAAAAAGTGAAAAATAAAAACTTTTTTTCAATAAATAAAACCGACTTCAAAAAAAAAAACAAAAAAGTGAAAAATAACTTTAGCTTCTGAAGTCGGTGACAAAAAAATTAAATCAATCATACAAACGTCACCGACTTTAGAAGCTAAAGTTATTTTTCACTTTTTTGTTTTTTTTTTTGAAGTCGGTTTTATTTTTTGAAAAAAAGTTTTTTTTTCAGTCTGGAGCACAACACTGCGTCATATTTATAGTATTTAATAGTTTTCGATATTTGTTTATTTAGATATCGTAAAAAACTTTGACCTTTGTTTGATTGGTTTAGTTTTTTGTCACCGACTATTGAAGCTAAAGTTATTTTTCAGATTTTTGTTTTTTTAGAAGTCGGTTTTATTTTTTGCAAAAAAGTTTTTATTTTTCACTTTTACTGGCTCATATGCGCATTACCCCTTCACAGCGTACTGGCGTGATGTTATGTTATGAACTGGTGTATACAATAGCGCGCGAGTTATTTTTTGCTTTTGCGCGCGCGGTTTCGCGAGTGTTCTTCTTGATTTCCTTGGGATCCCATCATCATATGCTGACTAGATGACCATATGTATATACCAACTTGAACTTGTTGTATATACCAACTTGAATATGTACCCTAACGAACAAAAAAAGAATTACGCAAATCGGACTAGAAATGTTAAAGTTATCGACATACTTATATACAAAGTATCGTCAAAATGACATCGTCCAAGAAAGAAAGAAAGAAACATGTTTATTTGGCTTATGCCGCAAGTGCACACAACATAAGAAAAATAGGAATATAATAAAATTAAAATTAAAAACAAGATAAAAAACTAAAAACTAAACATTAAAAGGTAACTAAAGAAACTTAAACTGTACAGAAAACAAAAGAGATAATATTGTGTGTCTCACGGCTGCGCCAAAAAGGCCCAGTTCAGCAAACTGCCGAGCAGCTAGTGCCCAACGCTGGTTTTCAACTGGACCTGATGTAGGTGATTTCACGGACATAAAACAGTTGTGTGGTGTGAGTGTACAAATTAAATTTGTGTAAGTATGTGTGAATAGATACTTAAATAAAATAGTTGTGTGTAGAATATAAATATATAACATATAACAGATAAACTACTTAAGAATAAAACGAAAACGAAAAGTGCAAGACAAAGCAAACAGTAAAGTAACTAAATAAATGAGACGGACGCATTAGACATTAGACGCATAATATTATGACATCAATCCGTGCACTTCGTCGCTCAATATATTATGCTGCAAGCAGCCGAGCGCGATGGAGTGATAATGTAATAGAAATAACAAAATGAGAAATGAACGGAAAAGTTTGCATATGCGCTGGCTATTGTGTGGGTATTTAGATAAGTAGGGCATACATCCAAATAACAATAATGCTTATAAAATAAAAACTACTATACCAAACTGAAAGCAATTTTTATGGGACCACCTGGCAGCTATTTCGCGTCGAACAAAAAAAGAATCACGCGAATCAGTCTATTAACCGCGGCGTAATCGATGAATCATACATAGAAAAAAAACATACCGGCCGAATTGAGAACCTCCTCCTTTTTGGGGTCCGTAACATAACTTCGAGAGTCATTTGTTCGATTAACGGAAAGTCGACTAAACGATTTTTCGAATGGAACTTATTGCGAAACAACCTTTTATCGCCAAACGCTACTTCGACTGAACGATTCATCGAATATTTACTAATCGATGGACTGCACTTTTTAATGCTGAATGCTGTTCGTTAGTCTCGTTATAACTCGAGAACGGCTGAACCGATTTGATTAATTTAGTTTTTGAAATATTTTGGCAGTCCAGGGAAGGTTTAAAAGGTAAGTGGTGGGTAGGTGGTGGGTAGGTGGTGAGTAGGTGGTGAGTAGGTGGTGAGTAGGTGGTGGGTAGGTGGTAGGTAGATGGTAGGTAGGTGGTAGGTAGGTGATAGGTAGGTAGATGGTGGGTAGTTGGTAGGTAAGCGGTAGTTAGGTGGTAGGCAGGTGGTAGGTAAATAGTAGGTAGGTGGTATGTAGGTGGTAGGTAGGTAGGTGCGGTAGGTGGCATGTTGGTAGGTGGTAGGTAGATAGGTGCGGTAGGTGGTAGGTAGGCGTAGATAGGTTAATCGGCAAAGAAAACTTCCGCAATAACCTCACTTCCGTCCCTTTTAATTTTCTGCGTTAAAACTTCCATTGTCAAAACTGACGGATTCGTTCCAAAATTGACGCGTTATGCGTTTCATTTCACTCGAAACTGTATCGGTATAGTTGCATCCCTATATGTTTGCTTTTAGATTCCAGTAGGTACTTTGCTTATTTAAAGAAAGACTACAAGACGCTTATAATTTTAAACGATATTAATTAAATCAGTTTGTATTACCATTTATTGTTTCTATAATTGTTGAATAAATTAATTTTTATTTCTAACGGGAAAATTTAAATCAAAAGGAACACATGGACAGGCTTGACTTCATAAGCTCGATGGCTTACATTTGCCACTTTAAAAAACAAACAAACGTTTAAATTTTTATGTTTGGATTAAAGATTTCAGGTCGTGGAGAAGATTTTTGATTACCTTGCGAAAATCATTTATATATTTTTTGTAATATACATTTTCCGTTCATTTGTACTTTACTTTTTACCACCGACCTGCCATCTACCTACTAACTACCTATCATCTACCTACCCCCTACCTTCCAACTACCTATCACCTACCTACCCCCTACCTTCCACCTACCTACCACCTAACTACCACCTAACAACTACCTACCTACCACCTACCGACCAACTACCTACCACCTACCTACCTATCACCTACCTACCCCCTACCTTCCACCTACCTACCACCTAACTACCACCTAACAACTACCTACCTACCACCTACCGACCAACTACCTACCACCTACCTACCTACCTCCTACCTACCACCTACCTACCACCTACCTACCACCTACCTACCACCTACCTACCCTTCCACCTACCTACCACCTAACTACCACCTAACAACTACCTACCTACCACCTACCTACCACCTACCTACCCTACCACCTACCTACCCTACCACCTACCTACCTACCAGCTACCTACCACCTACCTACCACCTACCTACCACCTACCTACCACCTACCTACTACCTACCTGCCATCTACCTACCACCTACCTACCACCTACCTACCACCTACCTACCACCTACCTACCACCTACCTACCACCTACCTACCACCTACCTACACCACCTACCTACCACCTACCTACCACCTACCTACTACCTACCTGCCATCTACCTACCACCTACCCACCACCTACCCATCACCTACCCACCACCTACCTACCACCTACCCACCACCTACCTACCACCTACCTACCACCTACCTACCACCTACCTACCACCTACCTACCACCTACCTACCACCTCCCTACCACCTGCCTACCACCTGCCTACCACCTGCCTACCACCTACCTACCACCTACCTACCACCTACCTACCACCTACCTACCACCTACCTACCACCTACCTACCACCTACCTACCACCTACCTACCACCTACCTACCACCTACCTACCACCTACCTACCACCTACCTACCACTTACCTACCACCTACCTACCACCTACCTACCACCTACCTACCACCTACCTACCACCTACCTACCACCTACCTACCACCTACCTACCACCTACCTACCACCTACCTACCACCTACCTACCACCTACCTACCACCTACCTACCACCTACCTACCACCTACCTACCACCTACCTACCACCTACCTTTTAAAAATTATTTTAGTCGGGAGCCCAAGATGGCAGCCCCCACAAAATGGCGGATTACATAACTCCCTCAATATGGGTATCATAATTATGAAAGAAATATACGCTATAATAAATTTAAAATCCATGATGGCCGCCACCACAAAATGGTGAGTTTCACGTCATTTTTTAAATGTAAATACTTTTTTAATAATAATTTAAAAATACCTTGAAATTATGAGCTTAAGCGTCGGGTTTTTATTTTTATTTTAAATTTAATGTAACTTGTTCAAAACAGTTTCCGTAGACAATTTTACAAATGCTTACCAACAGCGCCACCATGACACCATCATTCAAGAGTCAAGAGTACTTATTAATAAAATGACAGAAGATTTTAAACCCATGTTAAAACTATTTTAGACACAGAGCATCTATATATACGGGGAATTATATACAGCCATGATAGATCTTTGATATGATGCTCTATGGATCTTTGATTTTATTTTTTGACAGTTTTGACCGAAGATGATTTGTTTTTGCAAACATTTTACCAATATGGATTTTTTTAATTGAAATTGCATACAAGTTACGCCAAGACTTAAAAAATCCAAAAACAAAGACACCGTGCGTGCTAGGGAAACACAATGCCGCCGAAGGCGGAAGCGGAAGAGTTCTCGTGTAAGATCCACAGCAACAAATTCTTCATACTGTGCGCGTTGGGTGGCATGGTGGCGTGTGGCACCACGCACTGCTCCGTGACGCCACTCGACCTCGTCAAGTGCCGCATGCAGGTGGACCCCTTAAAGTACAAGTCCATCTTGACAGGGTTTCGTGTCTCTTATCAGGAAGGCGGTGCCGCGAACCTGGTTAAAGGATGGGCGCCTACATTTATCGGGTATTCATTGCAAGGCGCTGCCAAGTTCTGTGGTTATGAGTACTTCAAGTATAGATACGCCAATATGGTCAACGAGGAAAACGCTTACCTGTACAGAACAGGTCTGTACCTAGCAGCGGCGGCGTCCGCTGAGTTTGTCGCCGATATCTTTTTGGCGCCGTGGGAAGCCGTCAAAGTGCGGATGCAGACCACGCCGGGCTACACGTCGCAGATGTCGAAGGGCATGCCGCACATGCTCAACACGGAAGGGTTCGGGACCTTCTACAAAGGAATAACGCCACTATGGGGTCGACAGATCCCTTACACCATGATGAAGTTTGCTTCGTTCGAGAAGGTTCTCGAGCTGCTGTACGCGACAGTGTCGCCGAAGCCTAGAGATCAGTGCACGAAGAACGAGCAGTTGGTGTATACATTTACAGCGGGCTACATCGCGGGTGTGCTGTGTGCGATAGTGTCGCATCCTGCTGATACCATCGTGTCCAAGTTGAACAAGGAGCCGGGCGCCACCATCGGCAGCATTATAAAGGACGTGGGCTTCTGGGGCATCTGGGGCGGCTTGCCCCTGCGTATAATCATGATCGGCACTCTCACGGGGCTGCAGTGGTTCATCTACGATGGGTTCAAGGTGTATACCAAGATGCCTCGTCCTCCTCCTGCTGAGATGCCATTATCACTTCAAAAGAAATTGGACGAGGCAGCAAAAAAGAAAAAATGACGGATGAGCTTGTTAAGTCGAACAGTTTGTGATCCTGTGGTGTTGCTTCTCAATTTGAATGCATTGTAAATTTTCGCGACCAACAGATGTTACCTATTTTATGTTATGTAGTATTAATTCAGATATTTCTACGTATTTTTTTGTCTTAGTCTTCATTGTATATCTTAAGGGGCTCGCGGAGCATGCGTAGTTAATACAAACGTTATACCAAAATAATTTTTAAATCAAACATATTCTTAAGGTAGTGTGTATTTATTTCAATTGGATTACATAATATCTATGTTCCCAAATAAATATTTTGCAAGGACAATGATACAAAGACGAGATTTGAGGGATTTTAAACCTAGATATTCTGTAATCCAACCGAAATAAATACACACTACCTTAAGAATATGTTCGATTTGCAAATTATTTTCTTATTACGTTTGTATGACCCTCCGCGGGCCTCTTAAGTATTTGGGTCAGACTTTATTTTTAGCCTGAAATAATTATTTCTGGCAACAAGGCCGTTCTATGAACCATTCCCTGTCACAAGCTACCATTCGGTCTGTCTACGGTAAATATTAGTGCTGATTTGTAAAGACAATATTTTAATTTGCTCTAATTTTGACGAATAAACAAATTTAATTTGTGGCTTGTACAACATTTTTTACCAATTAAAAATTAAATAAACGAGCAAGCTTTGTATGATTGACACTGGCTTGGCCACCATCAGGGATTTTAATTTTGATAACACAAAAAATTGTCACCAAAGTCGATATTTGTCGCCAAATATCAGAATTACTCTGTCACTGGTTCAGATATAAGAGCTCTGCCTCATGAAGGGCTTCTTCACACGTCCCACAACCACACCACGTCGCAACGACAAAATGCTGTCAAGCAGTGGTTGTGTGAATAGTGTCGCTGCAGCTTTTTATAGTTGCGTTGTGGTAGCGACGAAATGTCGATGTGGTTGCGTTGTCGCCAGTGGTTACGTGGTGTGCAGACAAGGTTCGACTCCAGTTTTCATAGCGGAAGCATTGTCGTTGCGTCGACGCAACGTTGTGTTTGCGATGTGGTCGGCCACTAGTTCGCAGTGTCGCTGGTGGTTGCGTTGTGGTCGGTATCACACACACGGTAGATAACGACTGCAAAATGTGGTACAGTCAGCAAAACAGTTAGGTATGCAGGCTAGCAATCTTCTTACTACTATTATACATATATGGGCAACTACAGTACTTTCTCAAGTTATTATGCCTTGTGACTGTGACTGTAGCTTTGATTTAGTTTTGTATTTTTGACATTCAAAATTGCCGTAATGGTCTAATTGAAATAAATGATTTGAGTTTGAGTTTGAGTATAAGTGGAAAAGGGTTAAAATCAATCTGTTTGCAATTTCATCCAAATCCTTTCAGTAGTTTTTGTGTGAAAGTTTAACAAAAATCGATCTTTACAAACTTTTACATTTATAATAGTCGTAAGAAGATTGCTAGCCTGCATACCTAACTGTTTTGCTGACTGTACGTGTGAATAGTCCCATCCATTTTCAATGCGAAATATACGCCCGGCCACGTGGTGTGGTTGAGGTGTGGTTGTGGTCGAGGTGTGGTTGTGGTCGAGGTGTGGTTGTGGTACATGTGAAGACCTGGCTACTTCTAGCATCCGAAGATCGCCAAATCGAGTGGCCATGCGTCTCGACAGTCAGTTCGTTAACGTCATCAGGAATGGATGTAGAAGAAATCGCATTTGTTCGAAAAAAAGATATCCATGGGTTCATCCTTTTATATCGAAACCAAAGTCTTATTATTATGTTCACTATATCATCCCAACCTTTATTTTTTAAGTTACGATCGGAATAATCATTTGATGTACTATCCCATAAAAAAGGACGGTTTCGAATTTCTATTGTTCATGTTTCAGTATCGAAACTCATTATTTAAAACTTCAACTAAGTACTTACTATATTCCGAGCGAGCGTCCAAAATGGCGGCTGACTGGCGCCTGAGTCAGCGATTACACGTGTACATTATAGTGACAACGTCACCAGGCCGCCTGTGTATCAGAGGTTATATACTCTATGTGTGTATCCAGAAGCCACGTAGGGAGCTGTAGCTCGTGGCCAAGCTTCCAACTTGGCGATGTTGCCATAACGTCGCCAAGTTAGTTGGATACCATGCATTTCAATATGAACTGCTTGGATGCGTAGCCTGCGACGTCCCCATGGCGTCTTAATGAGGCAGAGCTCTAAGGGTTTACAGGTGGCCGATCTGGAGAGTCCCCCCATCTTGAAATTAACACACGGGTAAGAGTTTTTTTTACGATCAGTTTCCTCTCTGTAAAAGATCTTAACTTAGGTAACTATATCGGAAAAAATGTATCAAAAAGCAGGTCAGTACATTACGAGACGGTCGTATACAAAGGAGGGATCCTCTCCGGCAATAACAATAATATGGGGATTTATTCGAGCACGGAGGCCCACTTACCGGATTTAACCGGCCCGATCCGGTTAGAGTGACCAGCGGCTAGCGGGTAAATGGAGCTCGCAGCCGAACTATGTTTTATAAGTGGTCGGATCATGATCTCAAACACTGGCCGACCCATTTAACATAATCTAGCAGATACACGGGCCTATTCACCAGATATTACTATTTGTTTTATGATTTAAACGGTTCTCTGGAACAGCCTATTTTGTTTTTATTTGGAGTTATTCTTCGTCGTTGTTGTGAGCGCATTCAACATAAATCTGACAGGATTTGGATACAGAGAAAAGGTCTTTCGTGCGTTTCCTCTTATAACAATAACTTTAGAAAATATTCTGTTGCTATTTTCTAAAAAGATAAATGTGTTTAGAAGACACAATAATAATATCGTCGCCGTTCGTTGGTTTAAATGTATGAACATAGTTTTCTTGCATCATCATATGCTTAGCCTTTTCCCAACTATGTTTGAGTCGGCTTCCAGTCTAACCGGATGCAGCTGAATATCATTATTTTAAATGGAGCGACGGCTTATCTGACCTCCACAACCCAGTTAATACTGGGTAATACAATACCACTGGGATATACTGGTGTAGTGTGCAGCTCGCCTAACCTTATATATGTAACTGCACACACCAATTATTGTCATTATTATACGAATCGTCGAACTGAACAGTTCTCTTTTATTTCGACAACATCACTATAATACATGGCGACCCTTAGCCAGCAATTAAAATTTTGCAATCTACGCGATAAGCGTCCGTAGTCAATCATCATTATCATCAGCAATCATTATTCAAATAAATTATGAAGATTATACCGATAGAAGTTTGTGAAGACGGAAAATTAGAAGAAAGAAGGTGAAGAAGATTTTAAAAATTTATGGAAGAATCAGAATCCCAATAGAAGAATTTGGTTGAAGAGGCGAAATCATTAAATAAGAAGGCAGAAAAGGAACGTTGCTGCCGGGTGCCGGGAGAATGCTCAAGCCTTATGATGAGAGGATATGCAGGGCGCCGGGAGTTGAATTGTACGGGTCCGATGTGGAGCAGCTGGGAGTCAGTTCCAGTCCAGTGCTGAAGTGTTCATTCATCTATGCCACGTGAGACGTCGTGACCTACATAATCGTTGTCAGTAAAATAAGTAATTACTGCAATGTAAGTTTTGCACTGCTAGCATTATTTTTTTTATATATTCTATATTTCGTGTTAATGTAACTGGATCCATGCACTATTTATATTTTGTTCTGGAGATTAGGAATGTCCCAACAATTGCATGATTTGTACGCTAGATTAAAATATTTAAGAGAATATTTAGTAAAACTAGGTCCAGATAGGCGTAGAAAAGATATAGCTTTTAAGAAACTAGAAGAAGCAGAAAAGGAGTATAGTAAATTGGATTGTATTTTGACTCAGTTGAACCAAGAAGTTATAGATCGCAAGTTAGACAAAGAAGCTTGTGAGGTTTTCCAAACATTAATTAATGAAATTCAATCGAATTTTCGGAAAATAAAGAGTTTACTTTCTTTAGTAGATAGTAGTTATCAAACTAGTTCTAAAGATTTCGTAGAATATACTGATTGTCTTACAAAAATGGCAGACGCATTTGATATTAAAACTGCAATTTCCCTGTTGCCAGTGTTGAATGGCCAGGAGCAGGTGACAAATCAGCTTATAGATGGTATCTTACTTTATAGTTCGCTCATTAATGATGCCAGTAAAAGTCAATTAATACAGTTTGTGTTAAAAACGCGTCTCTCGCCAAGTGCAAAATTACGTCTTAAAACTAACTACGCAGATATAGACAGTTTGGTAGAAGATATTCGCATTTATTTGCTACCGAAGAAATCGTCTGTAGCTTTACAAAGTCAATTGTTTAAGGCGACTCAAGGCCGCAGGAGTATAGAAACATTCGGTACGGAGATCGAAGAGTTGTTTGTCAATCTCACGATTGCGCAGGCTAACGATAAGCGTGATGCATATGAGGTTTTACGTCCACTCAATGAGAAGATTGCAATTAAACGGTTTAGTGATGGGTTGGCTGATAAGCGGCTCAGCACCATCATTGCCTCACGTCAGTTTGCATCATTATCTGAGGCTATAACGGCTGCGGTAGATGAACAATCCATGTCTGTCCAGCTACAAGATCAGGTTATGCAATTTAGGGCTAACCAAAATTATAAACGAGGTAGCTTTAGAGGTTCTCGAGGCCGAGGAAATAGACAATTTTATAACAGAAATAAAATGTGTAACCATAATTATGATCAAAATAATGAAAATAGCACAGGTCAAAAAACTTTAAGCAGCGTAAATCGAGGTAGAAACTCAGGTGGACAACGTCAGCAGTTCCGCGGACGTCCGGTGCGTTGTCAGCGTATTCAACATAATGTGCAACAGTCCAACGTCCATGACAACTTGCGCAATGATCGCACAAATAGTCATGAAAGCCTAGAATTTTTTCGTACCTAAAACGAACACTCATTCTATTTTTAGTTTTTGTAATTTTTGTATTATTAATAGTCGGTTAACAAA
This sequence comes from Xestia ashworthii, assembly GCA_950022955.1. Classification (NCBI taxonomy): domain Eukaryota; kingdom Metazoa; phylum Arthropoda; class Insecta; order Lepidoptera; family Noctuidae; genus Xestia; species Xestia ashworthii. The sequence goes on along the minus strand of OX465565.1, from coordinate 1,062,896 downwards.
TAGTGATGTTGATCTTAATTTACTGATTGATAGTGGAGCTAGCTTATGTATGCTAAAGTATGAATGGTTGTCGCGACATAGGAATTTATTGAATTTAGTAAAACAGGATAAGATAGTCATTAAAGGAATTAGTGGTAATTTAGAGTCCATGGGATACATTTATTTAGAAATTATAATTAATAATGTAACTTTTCAACAACAGTTTTACATTTTTGAACACTTATCTTGTGTTGCAGAAGGTATACTCGGGCAAGATTTTTTTGAGCGGTATAACGCTGTATTAAACTATAAAAATGGTACTCTGAGTTTGGAAACCCGAGACCAGTCTGTTAGTGTTCATGTTAATAGGAATTTATTTACAATTCCGCCTCGTTGTGAAGTAATTAAACACATCCCGACGTCACACAACAGTGATTGCGTCGTTTTGTCAAAGGAAATTTACAAAGGAGTGTTCACAGCAGGTGTAGTATCGAAGCCACATAATGGACTTATTCCTGTTAGGATATTAAATACAACTGATAATTCGGTTGATATCAATACTTCGGATTTAAGTACTAGTTGCTTAAATGAGTTTTACGTTTGCAAGTTTGACGAAGATAATATTTCTGTGGATAGAGTTAAAACTTTGCTTACTACGTTACAACTAAATACCTATTTAAATAAAGAGGAACAAAGAGGTATTGAAAACGTATGTGCCAAATATGCCGATGTTTTCCATTTGCCAGGAGATACGCTCACAACAACTAATTTAATAGAACATTCAATTAAATTAAAAGAAAACACGTCACCAGCATACGTGAAGCCTTATCGATTGCCTAAAGCATTGAAAGGCGAGGTACAAAGACAAATAGATGAAATGGTTAAAAATGATATTATTGAAGAGACTATTTCAGAATGGTCAAGTCCAGTTCTATTAGTACCTAAAAAGACAGATAGGTCAGGAGAAAGGAAATGGAGACTTGTAGTGGACTATCGCCAACTCAATAATAGAATACAGGATGATAAATTTCCCTTACCTAATATCACTGAGATACTAGATTCGTTATCTAATAACATCTATTTTTCAAAATTAGATCTTAGTCAAGGTTACTATCAGCTGTCCTTAGAAGAAAAGTCTAGGAAGTTCACTGCATTTACAACAGACAAGCAGTATCAAATGAAACGATGTCCAATGGGACTTAAGACATCGCCTAGTGCTTTTGCTCGTCTCATGACAATAGCAATGTCTGGGTTAAATTATAAATCATGTTTTTTATATCAAGATGATTGTATTGTTGTAGGAAATTGTCTCGAAACGCATAACAAGAATCTTATAAAAATTTTAGAATGCCTAAGAAGAGTGAATCTAAAACTAAATCCGCTAAAGTGTGAATTTTTACGTAAAGAAATCGTTTATTTGGGACATAAAATAACCTCAGAAGGAATATTTCCTGATCCATCGAAGGTAGAATGCCTACAAAAATATCCAGTCCCACAAAATGTAGACGACGTTAAGAGATTTGTAGCATTCGCAAATTATTATAGACGTTTTATACCAAAGTTTGCTGCAATAGCTTATCCTTTGAATGCGTTATGTAAAAAAGATGTAGCATTCGTATGGAGTGATGAATGCGAGCGAGCATTTTACAAGTTAAAACAGATTCTTATTAGTCCGACTGTACTTGACTATCCAGACTTTAGCGACACCAACACTTTTACGTTACAAACTGACGCATCAAAACTTGGATTAGGCGCCGTACTGTCTAATAGCAATGGCAAGGTAGTCGCGTACGCAAGCCGTAACTTGAAACCAGCTGAGACGCGATACCCTGTGATTGAGTTAGAATTACTTGCTATTGTTTGGGCAGTTCGACATTTTAGACCTTATTTATATGGGAAAAAGTTTTACATAAAAACAGACCATAAGCCATTGATTTATTTATTTAATATGACTGATCCTTCAAGCCGGTTGACAAAGTTTAGATTATATCTTGAAGAATATGACTTTGAAATCAGCTATGTACCAGGACGGCACAACGCAGCTGCAGATGCATTGAGCCGGATACCTATTACATCCAACAGTTTAAAGGATATGAACAAGCATGCAGTATCAGTCATGACAAGGGCACAGATTCGAAGGTTACGCACTGACTGTGACAACGACATGACTACTGAGGTATCCTCTACTCCAAGGCCTGATCAACCTAAGGTAGTGGAAATCCTCAAACGACCGATCGACAGCATTGAATTGATATTATTTAGTAATAAAAATACTATAAAGCAGATAGAAAAATCAAAACATTTCACTAGTGACAATGGTAACTGCAAATTCGTTCCTGAAAAATCAGCAATTTTTGTGATTTCTCGATCGTTATCGACCGTAAGTGTGTTAGCGAGAGAATTACAACGTTTTTGCAAGCAAATCAAAATAAACGAGCTCATAATAATTAAAAATAAGCGCTATGAAATTTTTGTAAACAATTTCATAAAGGAAATGAGTCATTTGAATGACATACCGAAGCTACTTGTTATTAAAGATGTGACAAGAGTTTCTGACAAAGACACGAAAACAGTGATCTTGAATGACTTCCACTTATTACCCACCAGTGGCCACGCGGGAATAAACAGAATGTTAAATAATATTAGGAAGTACTATTATTGGCCAGGAATGACTAATGATGTAACAGAATTCGTAAATAAATGTAGAAGTTGTCAGATTCAAAAGCATTCCAATAGACATACAAAGGAACCGATGGTTATAACGTCAACAGCATCCACTGCTTTTGAAAGAGTTAGTTTAGATTTAATGGGTCCTTTAGATGTAGATAATTTAAATTATAAGTATGTTCTGACATTACAGTGCGATTTAACAAAATACGTTGAAGCCTATCCTTTAGAGAGGAAAGATACTATTTCTGTAGCTAGGTTATTTGTAAACAATTTTATTCTGAGATATGGTATCCCTAAAGAAATAATAACAGACCAGGGAACAGAGTTTATGTCATCAGTTTTTACAGAGATTTGCAATTTGTTACATATAAATAAACTGCATTCAACAGCCTATCATCATGAAACTCTGGGAGGATTGGAAAACACTCATAAGGTTCTAGGAGCTTATCTTAGGATTCAGTGTGATAAAAATAAATCAGATTGGAGCAGTTGGCTGCCATTCTGGTGCTTTTCATTTAACACTGCAGTACACTCAGAGACAAAATACACTCCATTTGAGCTAGTATTTGGAAAGAACTGTAATTTACCATCCAATATTGCACAAAGTTCTTATGTTGATCCATTATATAATCCTGATTCTTACCCTTTGGAACTAAAATACAGACTTCAAAGAGCACAAGCTGAAGCTAGAAATAATTTATTATTTAGTAAGGAATTAAGAAAACATAATTTTGATAAAAATGAAAACGGAATAAAATATAAGAGTGGAGATTTAGTTCTTATAAAAAATCAAGTAGGAAATAAGTTAGATAAAATTTATTTAGGACCATATAGAGTGATTGAAGATGTATCACCAAATGTAAAAATTTTAAAAGATGACAAAGAAATTGTAATTCATAAAAACAATACAAAACTGTTTGTTACTTAATGTACTTTGGTTATGATAAGATGTTACTTTTTTTATATAATGTAATGATAAAAAGTATAATTATTTAATAATATGTTCTTTTGAAAATTTAGTATAAGTTAAGAGAAAAAAAAATGTTTCATGTACTTAGATAATAAAGCCATTTTTTTTTAAAAAAAAAGGGGAGGTGTAGTGTGCAGCTCGCCTAACCTTATATATGTAACTGCACACACCAATTATTGTCATTATTATACGAATCGTCGAACTGAACAGTTCTCTTTTATTTCGACAACATCACTATAATACACTGGTTTTCAGACTTTTTGGGTCACTGACTACCTGTAACGACTGTCACAGATGGACAAATGACAGCCGGGACCAACAGCTTAACGTGCTTTTCGAGGCACGGAGGAAACCCGGTATGTATAGGTGGTCACCCATCTACGGATCAACCTAGGCAAGCATGGCTTAACCTAGAGATTGACTCGAGCGGCTGTTATTATTTAGCCACGAGCTAAATAATAATGAGCTATGTAGGTACATTGTTTTCTATTTATGTAAATTAGTTAGTATTATTTATATAAGATAATTCATAGTTTGTAATGTAACAACAAAAATGAGAATAAAATGTAGTGACACCTTTTAAGTCTGTACTCGAAGAAGTAAAAGTCAAACCCGCGGATATCTAAATTTTATTTATTACAGTAGCATCAACTAAATATATATATAAGTAAGTACATACAATATAATTATGCTGCAAATGATTATATAGATTTTATATAAAGTCAAAGCAACAAAAGCGTATGTAATGAACGTCGGAAGCGACTGAATAAATATTTACATTGATGTTCATCACATCTTTCTTAATACTAACGGGTTTATGCGTATGTGGCAATCGAAATTCGTCTGAACCACATTTGAATAAAGTCTACAATGCCTGCAAACTCGTCGGGCATGTATTCTGCCCACGATATGACGACAAGTTGGGAACTTCGCTAAACTTTGGCACGTTTTACAAAAGTTACTAAATCGAATTTTTGTTGAGACTCGATTCGAAATACAGTTTTAATATCGGAAAATATTGTTTCATACACTTTTAGAGGCAGCAAGACGTTCTACGGCATAGTTGAAAAAACTAGACTGTCTGAAAGTTTCCTTGTACGGATTATTCTCCACGTTATTGACGAGAATCCGGAGGAAAGTAAACGGATATACGTACCTACTTGTGTTAATAAAGAACAGCTGAAATAAATACTTACAATAATATCAGGTTTTCTTGCTTGATTGACTCATAGCTGCGCCAAAATTATCTTATCCTAATTAGGTAGGTAATGCTGCATATTTAAGCTGTAAAAGTCAAGCACACTTGTGGGCTTTAGCGCATATACTACTTAATTAATGACACACTAATCAGGCTACGTGTTTGTATGTTATTTAACTAAATGCTGCATTATCGCACCAATCTCAAACATACTGGATTGCTACACGACTCGGTTCGTATTATCTTCTCAAGTATAAAACACTTTTCCCAACAGCAAGTGACTTTTGTTATCAAGTCTTTGTTAGTAGACAATCTCAGCATCTCTAGAATATTCCTCAATCTCTCTTCATAACTAGTTGGACAAGTTTTCAACGGCATTGCAGGAACTTGCAAATCAAATAACTTGCTAGCTTGGAATCGAATCCAATAAACTACAAAAGGAATAATTGAAAAAGTTCCGTTTTAAACGGTCCCACTCTACTGAACAACAGTTTAACGCAAGTTTATCGTCGGCAAATCGCAGCGTTGCCGCAGCGGTCGGCTGCGACAGCAGAACTGAATTAAGACAGCTAGACAGTAGCGAGTTTGTAACTAGTTGACCCCGATCTAGAGCTGCGTTCAACGACACCACTAATGTAATAAGTCATTATCGCGCGTAATTACTTTCCAGACAGAAAATCTCATTTTGCTGAAGAAAATTGTACCCTGAAGTGATAGTTGCCGGTAGATAGCGACACGGTTTATGTAATCTTACTCGAGCTTAGCAACAAATTATTAAATGAAAATGTTGATATGAAATCTGACATTCAACACAAAAAGGTAAACTTTATTTTGGGCTTAGTATATATATATCATTAGATACATTTTGGGTTCAATTGTATCTATTCAAGTTCATACGGTTTTTCCACCACCTTTTCAGAATCTGAAAAATAAACTATCTATAGTGTACTTTAAAACCATGAAAGTTTAAAACTATCAATGTCCAGTATTGTCCAGTACATCCAGCGTCCATACATCGGTGTCGGCAACTTGTCGGGAGTAAGTTTCCTTTGTCAGTCGCTTCGACTGTGCACAATACACGCCCGAGGTAAACGGTACACTCTGTTCTGTTGCTGCGAATATAATCATTGTCCTACTGATATGTCAGGACTCGGGAGGAATGGGATGCAATCGGTTTTAATTATTGGAAAGTAAACAGCAATTAATGTTATTATATTTAAAGTGACGTGGAAATCTAGAGCTGCTGTATTTTTCCATTATAGAATATCGCAGTTGGGTGTCTTGTAATAAAGGCAAGCCTATTAATTTCCATTACTGACCTAGACATATTGTGAAACGTTATAAAGGTACTCATCGTCAAGACATAAAGGTTTTTGGACTAATTGTAAGAATAGGAGCCTCTGGTTTACTTTATCATATCGGTTGTGATCCTTTGTCAAAAATTGTAATCACTTCAATTTCGTAAATCCCTACTCAGCAACACGCAGCAGTATTGCCCTTTAAAAACAAGTAATAAATAATTTCACAAGCCGTCCCCTGACATTCCTGACGTGGTACACAATTGACTAGAAGTAACATCTGACTGACAATTCCGACAGGATCTCGTATTCCTCACAATTTTCCCGTAAAATTGTCTGTATTTAATTAGTAAGCCGGCAAACGGTTGGTAAGTAATTAAAAGCTATGATGTAATTACTGTCGAGGACGCGGTATATGCTAATTTTAATAGGTTTTATTTGGAAGATGTTTTACTTTGCCCCGGATGGAGTAATTAGTGTATGTTTCTCTTTAGAGGTAAATACTCAACCTCTCCCGGTTGGTGGCGTTTGAGATGATTATAAGAGGTGTGGGCCTGTGGGGTGCCGACTTAGAAGAGGTTTATAGGGCGATTTTGCCCTGTTGATGTCACTTGTGGTGATTAAGGTATTATGAAGGTGGAAACTACCTGTGGGTATACTTTTCGTACTCTGAAGATACTAGATTTGTCGAAACAAAATCATCGTTTGTAAGTTGTGGTACGACTTTTTAGAAGGCGGCACCAATTTGTAGTACGGTGTGAAAAAGACTGGTTGGGTGGCTGGTTACGGCATACGCAATACTTACTCACTTAACTAGAAATTTATTTAAAAATCCTAGTCATCAACGCGTTTCTTAACTCCCACTAAAATACGATCAAATTCTTTAAATGTTATTCGTAACAAAACAAAGTGTAGTAATGATTACCGTGGTCTACCTGGCACCTGGCCCGCTGCCAACAGCGCCTTTAACCGAAGATTTACTCAGTAGCTTTAACTGAACCAATTGTGTTACAAATTGTTAAGTTTTAACTTTATTACAGCTTAATTAAAGCTTAGTTTCCAGCATTGAGTTAGTCTTTTATTTGATGATAGGCAACGAGTCTTGGAGTGCAGATTGCGTCTCCCCGGCAAACATGATGGACCGAGAATCCTTAAAAAGCTGGCTGGGTAGGACTGGATGCAGAAAGTTGAGTGCGGGGTTGTGGGGCAGCTCGGGAAACCCATGACCAGCAACAAGATCTGAATGTTGTTTTAAGCTATCACGGTTCACAGCTAAACTTATAATGTCACTTACGGAATATCTTCTGTGATTGCTATTGATTTTGAGCTCCCGATATTTCGACAAGTTTAGCTAAAGGTTGCTCGAGATCTCCGCTGAAGTCCTTATGTTAAATGCGTCTTCTTGTCAAATCTCTGTGCTGTGAGCATGAATTATAAAAAGAGCTCATTTCAGATTAAACGATTTTGTCATGCGCTTTTCTTGTATGGTGATGGAAGAAGACCGTTTAAAAATTGTTTCGAGATCGTTTTAATTTCTAAGTCCATCGTGTTACGCATGCATTAATTGGTGAGTACCTACAGTGTTGAGAATAAGAGTAATTATATAGATACAAAGGTTGTGTATAAAATCTCACTCTTGAACGTCCACAATTGTCCATTCTGCATTCGGCCGACAAAGAGCATACACAACCCCGCTGAACTGTTACCTAACAAAGGTGTAATGGACGACGAGCCCTTGATAAAAATGTAATTTTAGTTTAAGTAGTTTTTGTGTAAACAATGGGGACCTATATGTCTGTCCACCCCCAAACTATTATATACTAAAAGCCTTAAGCATTGCACCATGGCTCGAAATGTTGCATCAGCCATTCGTGAGAGGGGATACGGTCAGGTTTGAACCTGTCCGACGTGGAATATTCCATAATAAAGAGTATTATTGCATCAGCAATTGGGAAAGTCCATTTTTACGGGCTGTAGTTGGATAAAGTTCCCTCAAGGACGCTCAGGTGCTCCCACGACTTGCAATGACGTAATTATTTATGTAAGGGGGACCGATTAAATTGGGGAGAATCGAGTCAAATAGTAGTAAATAGAAACATGTAACTAAGTCATTCCATCAGATAATTGTGGTGTAAATACTCTTTCATATTGTCGTTTATAAGTTTCTATTGTTATATTTAAAATTAAGACATCATTGATTCACTGTCACAGCTCTGTCATATCATCTGCATAATTTTAACACAATAAAACCATAATTCGCAAATGGTTTTATCTTTTCTTTCTCGTATCAATTTATTGTGTTAAATAAAAAAAATCGCAGTATACGATGGCTTCCATAGCGCGACTTCTAAGACCAGACAAATTAGATGTCGATCCGGGGACTCCAACCGCCGATCTAAAATATCGTCACTGGAAGGAGACTTTCACGAACTATTTGTCGGCAGAGACGGTACTAAACTAAAAATACTTTTTAACAATGTGTCACCTAACGTCTACTCATTCATACGAGAGTCAGGAGAATATTCGAGCGCTATACGCCTATTAGATAAAATATACATAAAATCGAAAAATGAAATCCATGCTCGCTACATACTATCTTCAACAAAACAAAAGTCAGAAGAGACAGTTGCAGACTACATACGCACGTTACAACAACTAGCGTTTGAGTGCTCTTTCACGTCTGTTACTGCTGAAGAATATAAAAACGAATATGTGCGTGACGCTTTCATTGCGGGCCTACGTTCCCAACAAATTCGTCAAAGGCTACTTGAAAATTTAGAAATTAGCCTAGAAGAGGCGACTAATCAGGCTATATCACTAGAAATGGCTGAAAATAATTCTAAAGAGATCGGAAAGAATGACATCTCTGCAAAGGAACTCTATCAAATCAAAAATTCTGACGAAGCGGGTAACAGCTCCAATCTGGCTGCGGCTCCATCACGTAGACGCTGCTTCTTTTGCGGGGGAAACGTGCATCAGAGAATAAAATGCCCGGCCTTTCATGCAACTTGTCAAACCTGTGGAAAAAAAGGCCATTTTGCTAAAGTTTGTAGGAGTGGAGCCACAACCGATAAACCAGGTACCAACGCTGTAGTGCAACCAAAAGACTTAGATTTATCAGCAATTTCAGCAGCGTCACCGGCTAGTCTTCATAAGACTACAGTGTCAATCACCATTAACGAACACAAAGCCGAAGCCTTAATCGACAGTGGGAGTTCCACGAGCTTTATAGATAAAAATTTCGCTCTATCTCTAAACCTGAAACGCCATCCCTGGAAGGAAACGGTAACACTGGCTTCAAATAAACGGACTTCGCTCATAGATGGTTTTTACTATGCAACGATCAAGCTAAGCGAGCACATCTACAAGGAGAAGCCTCTTTACGCCTTAGAAGATCTCTGTGCTGATGTTATCATTGGTCATGATATTCTAAGCGACCATTCTTCAGTAGAAATCAAATTCGGAGGCTCGGCTAAACCCCTTAAGATATGCAACGTAATGGAAGCTGCGGTGCCCCCTGTATCACTTTTTAGTAATCTTTCGAATAATATTAGACCCATTGCTATAAAGTCAAGAAAACATTCAGAAGCAGATAACCAATTCATAAGAGATGAAATCAGTAAGCTCTTAAAAGATCGGACCATTGAGCCCAGTAACTCTCCATGGCGAGCTCAAGTCTTGGTAACAGGAGGTACAACGCACCGCAAACGTCTCGTCATTGATTACTCGTTGACGATCAATAAATTCACGGAACTGGATGCGTACCCTTTGCCAAACATAGAATCGATCGTATCGAAGGTGGCCCAATATAACGTCTTTAGTCAAATTGATTTACGAAGTGCATATCATCAGGTGCCAATCATGCCAACTGAAAAAAAATATACGGCTTTCGAAGCTTGCGGTAATTTATATCAATTTACAAGAATACCATTTGGAGTTACAAACGGAGTCGCTGCGTTCCAAAGAACGCTTAACTATATTATCAAGAAAGAAAAACTGACAGGCACCTACTCATATTTAGATGACGTCACAATTTGTGGCAAAACAGCAGCAGAACACGATCAGAATTTGTCTCGATTCAAGGAGGTTGTGGCTAAATATAATCTCACTCTAAATGAGGACAAATGTATATACGGACAAGAGTCTATTAAGTTACTTGGATACAAAATTGAAAAGAATACCATTCGACCCGATGATGACCGTCTTAATCCTCTAATGAACTTACCCGTGCCCACTGACTCGCGATCACTTAAAAGGACACTGGGCATGTTCGCCCATTACTCAAAATGGATTCGGAATTTCTCGGAAAAGATAAGCCCCTTGACAAAAGTTTCTGAATTTCCTCTCGGAAAAGACGCTGTCGATTCTTTTCAAAATCTAAAGGCTGATATAATGGAATCAGCCCTAACGGTCATAAATCAGAACGAGATATTCACCGTTGAAACTGATGCTTCAGAACACTCTTTAGCAGCTTCACTGTCTCAGAATGGCCGTCCCGTAGCTTTTTTCTCACGCTCACTCAACATTTCGGAACGCCGACATTCTTCAATAGAAAAAGAAGCAAGTGCTATCGTTGAATCAATAAGAAAATGGCGGCATTACCTCATTGGTAGACACTTTTTATTGATAACGGACCAACGATCTGTCTCTTTTATGTTTAATCAATCTCATAACAGCAAGATCAAAAATGAAAAGATAGAGAGGTGGCGTCTTGAACTATCAAATTATAAATACGATATAATTTACCGACCGGGTAAAGACAATATTACGGCTGACACTCTCTCCCGTGTGTGCTCAAGTATGTCCACGGATAGACTGAATGAATTACACAATACCTTGGGACATCCCGGTATCATACGAATGTTTCACTGGGTACGTTCTAAGAACCTGCCTTACTCTGTAAATGATGTTAAGAAGATAACGTCTGAATGTCGTATTTGTGCAGAAATCAAACCAAGGTTTATAAAAAAGCAGGGAACGCTCATAAAAGCAACTACTCCATTCGAAAGACTCAACATTGATTTTAAAGGACCTCTACCAACTAACACTCAAAATCGGTACATCTTGACGATTATAGATGAATATTCAAGATTCCCATTTGCCTACCCGTGCAAAGATGTGTCTGCTGGCGCCGTAATAAAATGCTTGAAGGACTTATTCACTACTTATGGGGTTCCACAGTATATACATTCAGATCGTGGAACAGCCTTTATGTCCAACGAATTGCGGAACTATTTGATAACAAATGGAATTGCATGCAGTCGAACCACACCATATAATCCTCAAGGAAACGGTCAAGTTGAACGTTTAAATGGTACCTTATGGAAGACAATAAAACTATGCTTAAAAACTAAAAATCTGGAAATAGAAAGCTGGGAGCAAGTGTTACCGTTCGCTTTGCATTCAATTCGCTCATTGCTGTGCACGACCACCAATGCCACACCTCATGAAAGATTTTTCAAACATACACGTCGAACTGCAAATGGGGAATCAATGCCAACATGGCTCTTGGAATCAGGCCCTGTTTTGATGCGGAAAAATCACAGAGCATCTAAATACGAGCCCGAAGTGGAAGAAGTGGAGGTTTTAGAGGCTAATCCATTATATTCTCATGTGAGATTACCAGATGGCCGTGAAACGACCATATCGAACAGGCAGCTAGCACCTCTTCCGTTGTCGCCGTTGGAGAGTGATGACGATTCCGAAGATCACTATCAGGACGCCGAGGGTGACGCAGAGATTCCAACTGGAAATGTTCCAGGGTTACCAACAGTAGAGGACTCTCTCGCTCATGATGTTGTAGCACCTCGGCGTTCCACAAGAGAGAAGAGAGCTCCAGCTCGTCTCCTGGATTACGTTCTCTGACGCGGGGGTGAATGTGGTGTAAATACTCTTTCATATTGTCGTTTATAAGTTTCTATTGTTATATTTAAAATTAAGACATCATTGATTCACTGTCACAGCTCTGTCATATCATCTGCATAATTTTAACACAATAAAACCATAATTCGCAAATGGTTTTATCTTTTCTTTCTCGTATCAATAATCAAGGAGAAGTCTTCAAGAAGTCAAGGAAGAGCTCCATATCAGACAGATTGTCATGAGAAATTAAAGTAGAATCATAGTTCTAGTGAGTCCCACGCCCCCAGTGTTAAATTCCTTATATACAGTCTTATGTAAAGTCTTGTGCCCCGCTATGTAAACCTATAACTATATAATAAAAAGTGTTAAAAGTAATCGCGTTTAATTCATTAGACGTATAGAGGAACCACCCCACCTAGTTTGGCCATATAAGCCGGGTCAGCAGCCGAGTCCCAGCAACTGGTCTACGAGAACCGGGGTGCGAAGAACAATAATAATACAGTCCACAAAAGGTATTTGGCCTCCCTACGAGCCGAATACATAACATTTTTGGTCCTTACGAGCCGGATGACCAAATAACATTTTTGGTCCTTACGAGCCGGATGACCAAATAACATTTTTGGTCCTTGCGATCCGGATAAGCAGAAGTGCCGGTATAATACATAGCGCGTAAATAAGTGATATAAGCGGGCACATAAACTGTAAGTACTGAACAAAATTAACTTTATATATGTCGTGAGTGAATAAAGTGCCGCGATAGGAAAAGTGATATTCTGTGTACCAAAAATCGCGATCATAGCGCGCGTTAAAAAAGGGGTAAGCAGAATAGTGGGACTCTTATGAAAATTAAAAAGTAAATTGACTCGATTCGCGCCGTGAATAAAATACTAACGGATGTATTATCGTTATAAAACGTAATAAATGACCACGTTGTGAATACATAGTTACGCGTCATATATAAGCGCGCGTTATAGAACATAGTGCGCGCCGCATGGAACATTATTGTCGCCGTAACTATATAGTGCCGTCAGGTACATAGGGCCGTCGTAAGCACATAGTGCCGTAAGGTACATAGTGCCGTAAGTACATAGTGCCGTTACAAGTACATAAGTGCCGTCGCGGTAAATAAATGTCCAGTCGTGATATAATAACAGTATTGAAGTGCGAGTAAGTGAAACGTCGTAGTGGACGAATCTGGAGAAGTCCAAAACCAGGTTAGGTTAGTTTGGATTGTCGCGCTCCTTGCTCCCCGTTTAAAGTCAACCTGCAGCGTACCAAAGAACGATGGTGGTCACCCGAAGCCAGGGTGATGCTGCAGAAGCTGAGGACCAGAGGCGGGCCCTGCAGAAGAGGGCAGACGAGCATAGAGAGGCAGTTCTACGCCAGGAAGCGGAACGGATTCGAAGAGAGAGACTACGGAGGATTTCAATGGACCCGCCCTTGTCACCGGCAGTAACAGGTGAGCAAAATATTATAGCTGCACGACTGATTACCGCGCCCCTTACGACAGCAGACACGACCTTAGCAGGACCATCGTCAGGACTTCTCCTGAGCGAGGAGCATGAACAAAGGACGAGGTCGCCCACCAGATCGGTGAGGTCACATAGGTCATAGAGGTCACAGAGGTCAACCAACAGTATTTCAACGCGCTTAAGACTGGCGGAATTGGAGGCTGCAGAAAAGCTGGCAGCCATCCAGAAGAAGTCTCTCGACCTGGACGCAGACCTGGTCAAGAGAAGATTAGCCGCCGAAGTATCTGTTCTGCAAGATGAGCAGGACAGCCTGCGGGATGAGCCCCTCATCACCCAGGAGGAAGGCCACCACAGTAGAGTGGACGAATGGCTTAAAACGAACCCCCTCAGATCACGGGGGGAGGGGGACCAAGGACCCCCCCGGGAGGACCCAAGACATATTAAATTCGAATTGCCACGGGAGAGGTCACCGACGCCAACGAAGCACGGGAACAGCATCGACAACCTGGCAGCGACCTTAGAAAGGATGGCAAGACCCCGATTACGGCATACGGATTTACCGGTGTTCTCCGGTGGTGTGAACGAGTGGTTGCCGTTTAAGGCGGCCGTAAACGACACCACCAACATGTACAACATATCGCCAGCTGAGAACATACAGCGATTGAGGAGCTGTCTCAAGGGAGAGGCAAGAGAGGCGGTGTCCGCCCTCCTACATACTGCCACCAATCCAGAAGTCATCATGAAGACACTCGAACAATGTTTCGGACGACCGGAAGTACTCATCGACCGCGCCATCGAGGAGCTGAAGAAGATGACGAAGCCCACGGCATCAGCCGCCGACTTAAATAACTTCGCCATCAAAGTACAAAACACCGTAAACGTAATTAAATCGGTCGACCGAAGGAGATACTTATATAACCCGTTATTAACTCGTGAAGTGCTAGAAAAGTTAAGCCCCCATATAAGGTCAAGATGGTGCGACTTTGCCTGTGACAACGACGACACAACGGAGCCGGAGATAGTAATGCTGTCCCATTTCCTGATGCGAGAAGCGGATAGGGCGTTGCGATACTCGTACGCCCCTCCCACCAGCGCCGCAACCGCCAGCCAGAAAAGGGAAACCAGACAACCGGTGACAGCAAAGAAGAAGGCCAGCCCCGTCTACACAGCCGTCGACAGCCAGGAGGAAAAAGGTCGGTGTCTTAACTGTAAACAAGATCACGTGCTAACAAAGTGTCCCAAATATAAGGAAATGAGTGTCAAGAAGCGGTGGGAGTATATCAAGGCCAACGGCATATGCTTTAGATGTGCCGAGAGGAAACACTGGCGATATAGGTGTAAGGCGAAGCCGTGCGGCGTAGGCCAATGCCGCCGGCCTCATCACGCCTCCCTCCACGAGGAGAAGGAAGGCGCCAAGGAAGAAGCGACGACCGCGAAGGCTACCGCAGAGCCCAGCAAGGAAGAAGCGGTACTGTCGGTAGCGACCAAGCTCGCCGCCGACCAGAAGAAGGTACTGCTGAAGATGTGCCCCATCATAGTCACCGGGTCACGGGGGGAGGTTATGACGTATGCGTTGTTCGATGAAGGAGCAACCGTCACCCTCATTGATGAAGACCTGGCGACCAAAGTAGGAGCTGAAGGGACTTCACGCCCGCTACGTCTATGCGGCGTGAACATGTCTTCGAAGGAGCAGGACAGCAAAGCGGTGAGGGTGCGGGTCAGAAGCATCCGGAAAGACGGTCAGTCGCACGAGCTTCGAGCAAGGACCATCAAGGACTTGAGGCTCCACCAACAATCCATCCCAGAAACCCTGCTGGAATACAAGCACCTGCGAGACCTGCCAAGAGAGGAAGTATGTTACGAGCAAGCTCGTCCAGGACTCTTGGTAGGCACAGACCATTGGGAGTGCATAGTGACCAGGGAACTGCGAGTCGGTGGCTCAGATCAGCCAGCCGCATCACGAACGAAGCTGGGATGGGTGGTGCACGGAACAGCACCACGAAGCGTCATCACGCAAGAGGAAGACGTGCTGCACGTCATCGAGACCGGGAGAGGAGACGAGCAACTACACGATCTAGTCGAAGCACACTTCAAGATTGAAGCCTTGGGCGTCGCCAAGAAACCCCGCGTGAACGAAGCGGACCAGAGGGCGGCGACCATCGTAAAGAGGACGATCAAGAAGATCGACGAAGGCTACGAGGTGGGGCTGCCGTGGCGGACCGATCACGTGGTCATGCCCTCAAGCTACGGAGCAGCGCTGAGACGACTCAAGAAGATCGAAGAGAAGATGGATGCGTCACCGGACTTTGCCGTGCAGTACACCACGCAGGTCAAGAACCTACTAGACAAAGGATACGCAGTACCATGCGACGGAACCGAGAAGGAGAGTAACGTCTGCTGGTATCTGCCTCACTTCGCCGTGCAGAATCCGAACAAACCTGGGAAGCAGCGACTAGTCTTTGACGCGGCGGCGACGAGCTACGGAAAATGTCTCAACGACGAGCTGCTGGAAGGTCCAGATCTACTGCAGTCCCTGCCGGGAATAGTATTCCGGTTCCGAGAGCGGGCAGTGGCAGTCACCGCGGACATACAGGAGATGTTCCTGCGGGTGAGGATAAGACAGGAGGACCAACCGGCTCAGCAATTCCAGTGGAGAGAACAAGACAGGACGTCAGCCCCGCGCCACTACAAGATGAGAAGCATGATCTTCGGAGCAGCCAGTTCCCCATACATGGCTCATTACGTCCGAGATTACAACGCGGAGCTTCATGGCAGAGACTATCCCAGGGCCTTGGAGGCCATAACCAAGAACCACTACATGGACGACCTGGTGGCAAGTTACAGCGATCCAGAGGAGGCGTGGAAGGCAGTAGAAGAGACAAGAAAGGTACATGCAACCGCCGGCTTCACACTGCGAGGTTGGAGCTCCAGCGAGGCGACGGTTCTGCGCGATGTACCCCAGACGCTACACACCACCGCCCCAACGCAGTTAGGAGGGGAGCAGCCTGAGAGCAAGATACTCGGGCTGTACTGGAACGCGGAACGAGACGAACTCGGATTTAACACATCCATGAACCGAGTGCCGTCCGAAGTAAGAGACCGAACCCGTGCGCCCACCAAAAGGGAGGCACTTAGCGCAGTAATGTCCATCTACGACCCGCTGGGGCTATTGAGTCACTTCACAGTGCGAGCGAAGATAGTACTCCAGAGCCTGTGGCGCCTACAAACAACGTGGGACACGCCTATTCCGGAGGAAGAGAACGAGCTCTTCGCGGCCTGGCTAGGTCAGCTAGAGGAAGTAAGCAGACTGCGGCTACCCAGATGCTACCTCAGAAAGAAAACACAGCGCATCGAACTACATGTGCTGTGCGACGCAAGCGAACAAGCGTACGCGACTGTAGCATACTGGAGGGCGACGTACGAAGATGGAAGCACAGATGTCGTGCTGGTCGCGGCCAAGGCAAAAGTAGCACCGCGGCGAGCCCAGACAATACCACGTCTGGAGCTGCAGGCAGCGATGATAGGAGCCCGACTCGCCGAAACCATCAAGAAAGAACACCGCATCGAGATCGACAGTACGACCTACTGGTCGGACTCCTCTACGGTGATCCACTGGATCCATCACGACATGAAGAGATACACGCCGTTCGTCGCGCACAGACTCGGGGAAATCGCCGAGCTCACCAGCAAGGAGGAATGGCGCTGGGTGCCGACGGAGCACAACGTGGCGGATGACGCCACTCGACTCACCGACGCGCCGATCTGCGCGACCGACCGCTGGTTCCGCGGGCCGAGTTTCCTCCGCCTGCCGGAAGGGAACTGGCCCGGGACGCCGCGGCGTCGGAAGACACCGAAGAGGAGGTCCTGCACATTGTGCCGGGCCCCGAACGAGACAGCTGGCTGCCTGATCCCGCCCGCTTCTCAAAGTATGAGACGCTGGTGCGCGCTGCCGCGCGCGTGCTCGCATTTATTGATGCGTGCCGCCGCGTCTCGCCTCGACTGGAGCATCGGCACATAGAACGCGCCGAGAAGGAGCTCCTGCTGAAAGCCCAGCAGGACAGCTTCACCGAAGAGATGGAGAGAATCCGGTCTGCACGCCCCGTCCCCAGGACGAGTCGGCTGTACAGACTGGACCCCGTAATTGAAGACGGCCTATTGCGCGTGCGAGGACGAATTGAAGCCTCTAACGTGCCCGTGGAGGCCAAGCGACCCATCATTTTGGATGGTCGCCACCGGATAAGTAGGTTAATTGTGATGCGCGAGCATTGCGCCGCTGGGCATGCCAACAGGGAACGAGTTACAAACGACCTACGGCAGCGCTATTGGATCATCCACTTGCGACCCACGGTGCGAGCCATTGAAAAGGCCTGCACGTACTGCCGGAGACTGCGAGCAACGCCACAGCCGCCGGCCACGGGAGACCTGCCTCGCGCCCGCCTGGACCCCTTCCACCGCCCGTTCACCAACTGTGGTGTGGACTATTTCGGGCCTATGATGGTGAAGGTGGGCCGGCGTCGAGAGAAGCGGTGGGGTGCATTATTTACGTGCCTCACCTCCCGCGCCGTGCATCTCGAGCTCGTCGCATCATTGTCAACAGACTCAGCAATAATGGCGCTGAGAAGGATGGCTGCGCGCCGCGGTTGGCCGCGGCTTATGTATTCCGATAACGGAACTAATTTCAGAGGAGCTGATCAAGAACTGCGAGCGGCTTATGAAGAGTGGGCACCGGCACTGCAGGAAGAAGGACTACTGCACAGGATGGAGTGGCGGTTCATCCCTCCTGGCGCACCCAATCAGGGAGGTGCGTGGGAGCGGCTGGTGCGCTCCGTGAAGACTGCCCTCGCTGCGACTCTGCGCGAAAGGGCGCCTGCCGAAGAAGTATTACTAACTCTACTTACAGAAGCGGAATTCGCCATCAACGCACGCCCCTTGACTCATGTCAGCGTGAGCTCCACTGATCCGGAGGCCCTCACCCTCAACCATTTCCTGTTGGGGTCCTCTATGGGTCTACCCTCGACTGGGCCTTGTGACGAGGCCGATCGACGTGCTTGGCGGGCCAGCCAGGCCCTAGCCGATCACTTTTGGCGACGCTGGCTGCGGGAGTACCTCCCTACGCTGGTACCCCGCGGCGAGCCGCAGAGCAAACGCCAACCACCGGAGGTCGGTGACGTCGTCATCATCGCCGACAGCACACTGCCACGGAACGTGTGGCCGATGGGAGTCGTCGAGAACATCTACCCGGGACCTGACGGCGGCATCAGAGTAGTCGACGTGCGAACGAGGACCGGCGTCTTCAAGCGTCCGGTTAGCAAGCTCGTCGTGCTGCAAAAGGAAGAGAAGGCTGCGCAGGCTACGCCGGGGGGAGAGATGTAATGGACGACGAGCCCTTGATAAAAATGTAATTTTAGTTTAAGTAGTTTTTGTGTAAACAATGGGGACCTATATGTCTGTCCACCCCCAAACTATTATATACTAAAAGCCTTAAGCATTGCACCATGGCTCGAAATGTTGCATCAGCCATTCGTGAGAGGGGATACGGTCAGGTTTGAACCTGTCCGACGTGGAATATTCCATAATAAAGAGTATTATTGCATCAGCAATTGGGAAAGTCCATTTTTACGGGCTGTAGTTGGATAAAGTTCCCTCAAGGACGCTCAGGTGCTCCCACGACTTGCAATGACGTAATTATTTATGTAAGGGGGACCGATTAAATTGGGGAGAATCGAGTCAAATAGTAGTAAATAGAAACATGTAACTAAGTCATTCCATCAGATAATCAAGGAGAAGTCTTCAAGAAGTCAAGGAAGAGCTCCATATCAGACAGATTGTCATGAGAAATTAAAGTAGAATCATAGTTCTAGTGAGTCCCACGCCCCCAGTGTTAAATTCCTTATATACAGTCTTATGTAAAGTCTTGTGCCCCGCTATGTAAACCTATAACTATATAATAAAAAGTGTTAAAAGTAATCGCGTTTAATTCATTAGACGTATAGAGGAACCACCCCACCTAGTTTGGCCATATAAGCCGGGTCAGCAGCCGAGTCCCAGCAACTGGTCTACGAGAACCGGGGTGCGAAGAACAATTATAATACAGTCCACAAAAGGTATTTGGCCTCCCTACGAGCCGAATACATAACAAAAGGTATCACATACTTCATACAATAAACAACAATAAAAACGGTGAAAATTTCGCAAATATCTAACAGAAACATAATACCAGCGATCGCCACGAATGGACTCTGTAAATTGTTGGCAACCTCGGTCCGACTTGTTATGCATCTACCAACTTACCTATTGTAAAAACAACCAGAATTGAAACAGCAGGATGGTTGAATATGCGTTTTATTTAGGACTGACAATGACGATTTTACAGTATAACTTGCAGTTTAGTCTTCTAGCAATAATTACGTCGATTTTATTTAGAAGTGACTGCTCGCTATGAGCTCCAGAATAGAATGAATCTCGAAAGGAATCGTTTCTGCCTGAACGTAACTGTTCCCCACTACCAGTGCATAACCCCACTAAACCAACGAAAACTCAGTGTTGCCAGTAAAATAATTTAAGTGTGTATCAAGTCTGTTACACCTGCAAAAGTTTACATTCGGCCATCCAAAAGAAACGAGTCCCTTCGTTGACAAAAAACATGAGAAAAAAAAAAAGAAAAATACAAAAAAAAATATCTAAAGAACGCCAGAACACTAACGAACATGATATAATATTATAATAATATAAAAAATTACGTTTCTAAGTGAACTACGTAAGAGAAAAGTAATCACATCATGAACCGGTTGAATGAAGTACAAAGAATACTGTAACGAAAAACATAACAGACAAGATAAAAATTACTTAGCATTATAATATTAAAATGTATAAAAACAGTATGGAACAAAACAATTTCACACCACAATCAACACTAATATAATAAACAATTTCTCATCACATTTACATTTACTATACATTTTAATTCAAATACTCGTATTGGTCAACAATTTCAGGCGGCACTCATGTGCTCCTACCTGTATTGGTCAACAATTTCAGGCGGCACTCATGTGCTCCTACCTGTATTGGTCAACAATTTCAGGCGGCACTCATGTGCTCCTACCTGTATTGGTCAACAATTTCAGGCGGCACTCATGTGCTCCTACCTGTATTGGTCAACAATTTCAGGCGGCACTCATGTGCTCCTACCTGTATTAGTCAACAATTTCAGGCGGCACTCATGTGCTCCTACCTGTATTGGTCAACGATTTCAGGCGGCACTCATGTGCTCCTACCTGTATTGGTCAACGATTTTAGGCGGCACTCATGTGCTCCTACCTGTATTGGTCAACAAGCTCAGGCGGCACTCCATGTGCTCCTACCTGTATTGGTCAACAATTTCAGGCGGCACTCATGTGCTCCTACCTGATATGACTAAATGTATCAACATATGATAAAACTAATCTTGATTAAACCATTATCATTATTTTTATGACACAACATCATTTACAACAGAAAGAAACCTACTTTAGAACAAGTCTGGTGAAGCTATAAATCCTCGCTATCACTACTGGAACTACAACTAGGAGCATTGTAACTGAGCCACGGAAATATTTTATCTATTGACACTACGCTCTCAAATCGTCTACCTTTTCGAGTAAGTGGAGTGTCTTCGACAACAAATCGGTCATTCGGCAAAATCTTTTTAATTCTGTACGGGCCCTGACATTTACTCTCCAATTTCTTCGATTGCCCTGTTCCCGACGCAATGGCTCTAATTATTCTCACTAAGTCGCCTATTTTATATTTTGTGCTTTGTTTCCTATTTTTATCAAATTTTTCCTTACTTGTTTTTTGATGTTTAGTTATAGATTCTCCGGCTTCGACCCTAACTTCGTCTAAAGTCTTTTCCATCACACCGCTACCAACATCCTCTATTACTTCTTTTAATACACCTAGCGAAGGGGTTGTAACCCTTCTCCCAAACAGTAATTCAGTTGGGGTTTTTTTCGTTACACTATGCACAGAGGTATTAATACCTAATTGTACGTCTTGCACATACTCGTCCCACGTATTTGAATTTTTACCGTGTGTCATTGTGCTCAATGCTGACAGAATCGTACGGTTGTACCTTTCTACTTGACCGTTAGCACGAGGCGTGGCCACGGAATTTAAAATGTGTTTAATACCTAACGATTTTACAAACGTATTAAATTTTTTACTAGTAAAACTCGTACCCCTGTCAGTTATGAGTCGAGAAGGGGTTCCGAAATAACTAAACAAATTCTTACACGCCTTAATGCTTTCTTTCGTCTTAGTACTACGAACCGGAGCTAAATTGATGTACTTGGTAAAAGAATCAACTATTACGAGCAAATAGCAATTCTTATTTTTGGTACGAATAAATGGTCCTAGGTGATCGGCATGGATTGTGTGAAAGGGCACTTCTACCTTTGGTATGGGATGTAGTAATCCTTCTTTAGCGCCCGAGGGTACCTTGTGGTGAGCGCACTCAAGGCAGGCAGAAACATATTTTTTTATAAACTTCCTCATTTTGGGGAACCAAAAGTAACCACGAATTCTATTTAGGGTCTTTTCAAAGCCAAAATGTCCAACATCATCATGGTTAGTTTTTAGTACTTGCCATCTTACGCCTTTTGGTACGACCCATCGCAATGTATTCTCGTCTATGACGCGGAATACGCGACCGTTTAGGATTTTGAAATCTTTACGTATACTTGCAATTTTAGCGGTCTCTGGATCTTCTAAAATTGATTTTATACGTCCGATTTCAGAATCCCCGGACTGAACGGTAGATATCCAATCATCGGTATTTATAGTCAGAATATCAATTGTGTGTATTGGTTCCGATTCATCTAAGACCGGGTTTCTGCTCAGCGCATCAACGTGGGACATTTTCTCGCCAGGACGGTATTCTACGTCACAATCATATTCAAGAAATTGGATCCACCATCTTGATATACGAGGTAGTAGGTCCCGTTTAATGAATGTACTACGTAGTGCGTTACAATCCGTAACAATGGTAAATTTAATACCGAGCAGATATACCCGAAATTTTGCAAGAGCGCTGACTACAGCTAGCGTTTCGAGCTCAAACGAATGGAGCTTTTGTTCGTCAGCCGTAGTCTGCCGACTATAATATGCCACCGGTCGCCAAGGATCTGAACCAATCTTTTGCAACAAGATACCAGCGAGACCTAGTTTACTGGCATCTGTATGCAGTTGAGTTTCTGCCTTATGATCATACAGTGCCAGAATTGGTCTCTCTGTAAGAGCTCGTTTAAGACGACCAAAGGCATCTGCCTCAACTTCAGTCCATCTCCAAGGAGTATCCTTTTTAAGTAGGTTAGTCAATGGCCTGGCGATTAAAGCAAAGCTTTTGACGAAACGCCTGAAAAAACTAGCCAAGCCTATAAATCTCCTTACATCGTGCTGGTTACATGGTATAGGAAATTTAGACACGGCTTCTATTTTCTGTTCCCCAGGTTTAATCCCATCTTTGCTTATTTCGAAACCAAGAAAGTTTATTTTTTCATGGAAAAAATTGCATTTCTCCAATTTCAAAGTGAGACCACTATCGCGAAGTGCTATCAATACTTCTTCGAGACGTGCTAGCCCTTCTTCAATAGATTTAGCCGGAATCAAAATGTCATCCATATAAATGATAACATATTTTAACTTGGCCTTGCCTAAAATTTTATGCATAGTCCGTTGAAAAACGGCTGGAGCATTGGCCAAACCGAATGGCATACGAGTAAACTCATATTGTCCATCTGGTGTGACGAAGGAGGTCTTATCTATTGAATCGGCAGCAATCGCTATTTGATGGTAGCCTGAAGCGAGGTCGAGAGTGGAGAAAATAGAGTGACCTGATAGCTGATCCAGAAGATCATTGATCAAAGGCAGTGGGTAGTGATCTCTTTTTGTCTTTTTATTAAGAGATCTATAGTCGACACACAATCTTTTTTCGCCAGTCTTTTTCTGTACTAGGACAATAGGGCTAGCATAAGGTGAATTTGACTCTCTGACTATACCAACCCGCATCATTTCATCTATCATGTCACGCACATGTTCTCGCTCCGAAAAAGATAATCTATATGGTCTATAAACTACAGGTTCCGAGTCTTTCAGTTGTATAACCATTTCAGTAACTGCGGTGAATCCCAAGTCATGCAATCCGTAAGAAAAACAAGATTTATATTTCTCTATTAAGGCTTTTAAATTTTTGACTTCAATGGTAGTTAACTGATTGCCATGTTTTAATTCTTTAGTTGGATTTATTATTGCCACGTTCATTATTTCGACTTCCGTATTAATGTACCTAGCCCTAGTAATAAGAATTTCTTTCGGAAATGTGATAGGAGCTGGTCCAATATTTTGGATTAAGACTTTCGATTCACCATTTTTAATCTCGTATTCCCCCGGTAATAGGTAATACTCACTACCTATCTTCCCTCTAACTGAACCACCTACATATATATTGCCTGTGAACGCAGAGTCCGACTTTACGGGGATTAACTTAATTTCTCCCTTTTCAATACAGAGCGCACTACTAGTTTTTAAAATAACTTTTGTCTCGTCCTTCGGTATTACCCTTTGAAATTGCAGCTCTGATGGAGTTTTTACTATGTGAATAGTGGGCCTTTCTGTAAAACTATGTCCTAGAAGCACTGGATAATTTATTAAACAATCCTCTACTACAAGCACCTCTACATCATTCTCTACAACACCCTGTACATCTATTGTAATAAACGCCTTTCCTTTTGGCAAATAAGGCGCATTACCTAATCCTCGTAATAAAGGCCCGGTACCGGTTTGCCAGTTTAATCCTATTTGTCTAGCTTCTTTTTCACGGATTAACGTAGCCTCACTACCTAAATCTACTTGACATAATATTGGGTTCTGATTTATGTTAATTAAAATTTTGTATTTATTATTAGGATCATTTTGGGAAAACTCTAAAGATGCGGGTAAGACATTGGTATTATTGGTAGCAACTTTAAGAACGGACTTTTGTGAATCGGGTTTGGGTTTCCTCCTTATTGGGCATTCCGCAATAGTATGACCAATAAATCTGCAATAGTTACATTTAGTAATAGGTTTCGGGCACTTAAAACTAACATGACCCTTCTCCTTACAATTATAGCAAATTACGTTATCAGAGTTTTGACGAGCTTTATTCGAATCGTCTGGAGGTCCATTACCTTTATTTGTCGTCCGAAAATTATTTGATCGAGGTAAAATTCTGCCTCTTCTAAACTCGCTATTCTCTTTGGTTTGAGTTTTAACAGTTTTGAAAAATTCTAATACTTCTTCCGGTTTTCTAAATTTTGCGGCTTGAGCACCCAACCTTATACTCCTATCATCTATGCCGTGGATAATACAATCGATAGCTTCCTTTCCAAATAGTTTGCAACGATTTAGTAAATTTATTTTAGAAAAATAATACATTTCTAGTGACTCCCCTTGGGCCACCCTCCTATTAAGCATTTCTGTTAACAATTCAGCATAATTTTCTGAAGCCGGAAAAGATTCTTTTAATAATTGCTTCCATTCAGACCAAGTTCGCATAAGAGAAGGGAGACCTTGATACCATAATTTTGCCTGACCTACTAGTTTGGGCAGAGCGTAATGTATAGTCTGTTTACTGCTCCATCCGTATATTTCCGAGCACTCATCCACTTTGCTCAACCAAACAGTAACGGATTGTTCTTTCGAAAGAGGATCAAATTCGGGGATAACGTTATTCATGGAGGGAAAACTATCACCAGACCTATTCCTTAGCAATTTTATCATTTCCTCAAAAAACATTGATGTTGTGTCATACCTTGATCTATCCCTGGATCTATCTTGAGATCTATCTCCAGAACTGTTCCTCCGTGTCGATCTTCTTCGTAGATTAGAGTCTCGAAGTGTTTGTCGTTCTCTTTGAAGTCGGTTCTCCAGCAGCTCCAATCTTTGCCTCTCCAGACTGATGTTTTCCTCTAATTCCCTAACTTCACTACGGCTGCGTGATCGCTCTTGACGTCGTGATCGATAGTGCGAAGTCTGAAGACTATTGCTTCTACTGTGACGTCTATCCGGCGACTCTCTCGGCTCCTCTGTAGTCATGACTGGTCGGGAGACTATGGGACTCATCGGAGCTTCCGGTGTACAGTATTTATCAGCATTGTCCATTGTTTCTGAAACTTGTAAAACCTGAGTTATACTTTGCCAAATGATTCACAAATTTTAAACACACTGAAAAGTTAATACACAATTACGTTGAATAAGCAAGCGCCTTGATTTTTCACATTCCCAGACGATAGCCCTGGCATGGAAACATCAGCTTCACCAAATACATACGTTATGATAGGGTAAAGTGGACAATTAGATTACACAGTAATGTGTTTAGTAAACGCCTTGAATTCTCACATCAAAGAGGGTAGCCCTGGCATTCATGTAAGAACTCGAAGCCTTTAGCAAAACTCACACATCCCCAGAGAGTAGCCCTGGCATGGATATATCAGCTTTACCAAATACATTCGTTATGATAGGGTAAAGTGGATAATTAGAATACACAGTAAATATTTAATACGTAAACGCCTTGAATTCTCACATCCCAGAGAGTAGCCCTGGCATGTAAGAACTCAAAGCCTTTAGCAAAACTCACACATCCCCAGAGAGTAGCCCTGGCATGGATATATCAGCTTTACCAAATACGCAAGAATATATCTGTTACGTAGGGTAGGGTAGGGTAAGGTAGGGTAGGTTACCTATGTATTATCATAACTGTACTAGATGAATGTAACGTAGATGTTTAGGTTTGTAAAAACGTCCACAGGATATTCTCCTGTATCAGTCGTGAAGTGTCCCAACAACCAACTTGGGAGTGTCCACGAATGGATTAACACATCAAGCGGCCATTGGGTACGAATACCAGAGGGTAAACGCTGTGGTGTGCAAGTCTGTGGGATGCAGTGTAGTGATGTATTTGTAGTAAGAGTTAAGTATGTGTAAAACGACTTCAGGATACTCTCCTAAAGCCGTCGTAGAGTAACCAATCTCCAACCTTGTCAGTGCCCACAAGTGGGTTAACACAACCAAGAGGCCGAAAGGGTGCCAATTATCTTTCGATAACGGAATGTGTGTGAGGGTGAAGAATACCTAGATGATGAGTAGAGTAAGGATTGAAGTGGAGGGAGTGATAGATGAATATTTGCCAATTAAAATTACTTGTACATTAAAACCTAAAATACACAAATAAAAATAGGGTAGACGTACCCGCTTTTTTTTTTTTTTTTTCTTACAAGGTCAAGACAGGTTCAATTCCAATGTCTTTATTATTGAGTATGCATACACTAGATAATAACACTCAACTATGCTTCATTAGATCACATAAAAGCTTGGACTCATATAAATTAACATTTAAATTCAAAACTTTGAACTTCAACGATTGAAACCAGAAATTATTACTTGAAAAGGAAAGAGAAAAAAAAATATATAAAATAAGTAGGTACTAACCTTAATATTGTAGGCGTATTTATTGGTCAATCCCAATTCTGAGATGTAAAAACAACCAGAATTGAAACAGCAGGATGGTTGAATATGCGTTTTATTTAGGACTGACAATGACGATTTTACAGTATAACTTGCAGTTTAGTCTTCTAGCAATAATTACGTCGATTTTATTTAGAAGTGACTGCTCGCTATGAGCTCCAGAATAGAATGAATCTCGAAAGGAATCGTTTCTGCCTGAACGTAACTGTTCCCCACTACCAGTGCATAACCCCACTAAACCAACGAAAACTCAGTGTTGCCAGTAAAATAATTTAAGTGTGTATCAAGTCTGTTACACCTGCAAAAGTTTACACTATACAATTCACATGAACCTTCAGTCGTTGTGAATGGTGTTGTTTTTGCCTGCCAAGGGTAAGGTATGTGTAGCAGGCAGTGGTCGCGACTTGCACGGTAGCCGGGTGAAAATATACTGATAACAGGCAGTTGAGAAGGGTACGCTGGGAGGTAATATACGGGACTTATTGCTCTTGAGGTTTTCGGGACGATTGATTTTTCTTGTAGGTACAGGTTTTTCGGTGCTTGAATTTCTACATATAAACTATAACTACGGGGTTAGGTTTTAAAAGTTTCTTTGATGCAACCACTTAACTTTTTAAATTACTTTTGTTTTAACCAGTATTATTTAAACCATTCAGTGAGAAAGTGGTCAAGTGACGAGCAAAGCTTCGAAAGCTGCTGCATTTGAATGGATTAATAGTAGTTAGAGACATTTCTGAAAAGATTGCACAATACAAGACTAAAATCGAAACTAGCAAAGAACTTGATCAAGCAGAATCAACAAGCCACCTGAACATTCTTCAACCACTGTACTAGAAGTAGTAGAAGCTTTTTAAACCATATTTTACTAAATGCAATAAACTTTAAACGTATTTAAAACATCGCTCTGTTTTTGTCTTTCGTTTGAAAAATTACAGACACCACCACCACCAAACACCTAATGTAAAACACCTATGTTTCACAAATAAACTGATTGATTGATTGATTGATTGATTGATTGATCATTATGTTGAAATCACGATTACAGCCGGCCACCTGTCTTGCTTCCATACCTAATGCTCTACATCATCGTCTATCTCGTATGTTTCCAAAACAAAGTTTCTGAAATACTATTCTGCATACGATGTCCGGAATAGGAATGGATAAAATAGTCGAAGTGATGTATAATGTTTCGCATGATATATCGGCGCCTCATATATTGGATTCTGCAAAGAATTTGTTGTTACCAGGAGGACTCAACTATTTGTGTAACCCGTTGTATTCACAGGTATTGCTTTTATTTATAGATTTCGGATTGGGTGTCTTCTATTTTTGTATTGTGTTGGATAAGATTTTTGTTATTTTTGTTACCTACTCATGTGTGTTTGACAGGTCTGTTATTTTAGGTCTTTATCAAAGGTAATAGTGGAGACCAGAGAGGTAGCAGTTCCATGTACAATACTGGTATTCAGCTGTGTGCGGCTAGACTAAAAGGTGACCCCAACATACTTGGGGAAAAATAAGCAGATGCTGAATGCGATGATGATCTAAATCTATTTCTTCTTACTTAAGTTATTTCTACATGGACAAATAATAGATGTGGGTAAAGGAGTTACTACAGGGGTTTCACGTATAAGTCCCTTATCTCATAAACTAAATATGACATCTTACTGGAACCAATTCTCGTTGAATGTTCTTTGTACGTGGTACGTTCTACACGCCCACATTTTTTGCAGAATTTTCCTCCTTTTACTTTAGAAATTAGAGGGATGGGGGGGGGGGGGGATATACCGATGCGATGGACAGACAGACTCCACGAATATATAGGAGTTCCGTTTTTTTGCCCTTTGGCCACGGAGCCCTAACAAGGGAAGGTACCTAACGAATTTGCTATGTCTAGAAACAAAATAAACAAGTACCACAGTAAATGAATTTCCCCCTTACTACACACACCATACAAAACGCATCTGATTACCATCTACCATGACGGGCAACATGAATATCAAAGTGATTAAATTAAAGATATTAACAGGGAGATAAAAATCTCATTTGATAATTACACGGCTCCCCTTGATGGTGGCTCGTCCCCTCTAGATAACTTTCAGCCCAAATATAACCACGTTGGAAAAATTAAGTAATTAAGGATATACTCTTAATGCTGTTTCGTTTGTGAGTGGAGCATTTTGTTGATTATGATTTTTTTTGTGTTTTGTTTGACTACCGTCGCGTCGGTGCTGTATATAATTAAGAGAGGTTTGTGAGGCAAATGCAGTTTTGGAATTGTATGTAGAATGCGACTTACTAATATGTACTTGGTCTTTTTTTTTTGGAATTTTTATGAAATGTTTTTTTGGCAGAACATAGTAAACTACGCATGCCTTTCAGAATCTTGCGGCAGCAAGTTCTTTATTCAGCAATAAAGGCTT
Source organism: Xestia ashworthii (assembly GCA_950022955.1). Lineage (NCBI taxonomy): Eukaryota > Metazoa > Arthropoda > Insecta > Lepidoptera > Noctuidae > Xestia > Xestia ashworthii. The sequence goes on along the minus strand of OX465565.1, from coordinate 1,033,485 downwards.
TTTAATTTGTTTTAAATTCTTTTTGTTTTGAAAATAATAATGCACCTAATAGAGGTCATACATGCTATGGGTCGGTTTCATTTCAGCCTAATAACCTACTTCTATTTATATAAATACTTAGGTGGCGTCCTTTCTACAAAGACACGGGCCCGTCTCACCGTCTCTTTGTTATAATAAACTGATGTGAAGCTTCCCAAACCAACAATCTAATTTCACACACCAATTCTTTCAGGCAAAAGCTCCAATCTTTCCAGTAATTCGTTAAAATTTGCCTGATCCCCCCGCCCCCCCTCCGTTCGCCGGCTCCCCCTCCGTGGCCCGGTGGAGCGGAGGCATAAAACACAGTATAATTCCCAGTCATTATTCACAGTTTTCCAAGGGATTTCGGGCGTGCGTAATGACTTTATTTGAAATGGAATTTTGTAAGACACCGACACCGAGTGTGGCAGCGTGGCAGCGTGGCAGCGTGGCAGGGAGGCCTGCGGGGCCGCGGGCCTGTCGCTCATTGAATTAGACACTTCAAGGTGGATCAGGCTGCTTTTAGGCATGAGCCTGGTTATTGATTCATCTGCTGATTGCAAATAAAGACTCCTAAAGGGTTGGGTACATATAAAATCACGACCGTTACTATTTGTACTGTGTTATTTTTATTTTGCAGCTTAACGTAATTTTATGATTGCATTTTGTTCATGTTTGCATTCCGTTTTTATATCACAATCACATTAAATTATTGTCATCTGCATAAACTTATTTAATTTAGTTTGTAATTTCATTTTGTAATTAGTTTGTATTTTGAACTCCTTAAGGTTAAATTACTATAATTTCACTGTAATCTGAAAATTCTACTGTATTTATTGTATGTGTATTAGTGAATAAGTTGTTGGAGAGCCATAAATATATAAATACACACAATAAAAAAATTAAAGAAATGTAAATAAGAATAGGCAAAGCAGTTTAATATACTTTTTTTTTCGGGTGTGAAATCATCAAATGACTCGCGCTCTGGGGGAAGCGGAAGGGAGTGTCAGACTTGTACTGATCCATCCATGTTCCTTTTTAGCCCTTTGTGTTCCAGGCCCGCGATAACTGTCCCGCATCCCCCCCGCAGGCAGTTTAATATACCTTGTTGATACTTTCGGTTGACACTTACTTTTTTCCGGGTGTTCCGCTGAGTTTAAGTCACCTCTTGTCGTGAAGGTAGCACACGGATCACGTGAGAAGGATCAATCAATCCGTCTGATTACGTGGAGGCAGTGTTTCTTGAATTCTTTGCTGAAAGGTTCATGTTACAGAGTAGATGTATGTAGTTTATTTTGCTATTTTTAAAGGTGGCTACGTCCTGCTGGCAAAATAGGAGATAAAGGTAAAAATATTCCATCTATCCTACTACAGCATTCAAAGTTCTAGATTTGACCTACAGGTATTCCCAAGCTGCCTCGTTGCATAAGTTGTCGCAAGCACTACTTCCGAGTAAGGTATAGTGTTCGATTACAGACAATGATGAATAATACCAGGACCTTCAGGAATATCTTTCTGGAATTATTTCCAACCAGGAATTTTCAGAAAGCATTTCTCGGCCGATGTGTATCCTGTTAGTGACATAGTCTTAACCACAGCAGGACAACGACATGAATTGGGCTCTCCCGGACTCCAAGACCGACGGAGAACAACTTTTACCACAAGGTGGTCATGTATCAGGCCAGCAAAGCCACAACTCACAGGGAGAAGAGGAAGAGTGGAGCGAGGCAATCTCAGAGCTTAGAGAAGCGATAAGAGCGCCAGCGGCTGAAACAGAAGCTCAGCTAACAGCTAAGCCAAGAGCTGAGCTAGGATCTAGGGCAGCTGATCCTAAGCCTGATCTCCGAACGGATACGGAAGCTCGTCCTAAATTAAGAAATATTGCTAGAGCCAATTATCGTAAATTCTTCTAGTTATGTACTATTTTTAATTCTTATTATTCTTTGTTATATACTGTTGTAATCAAGAAATAAGGGTGGAGGGTTGTTAGGTTAGTGACTAGTAGTAGCTATAGATATAGCGGTGTGACCTGCGTGTCATGCGCGTACGCCTCCGATGCTCAGTGCAAATAAAGGACTTGTTACCGAAGGCCGTGTCTTATTTAACAATATTATAGTAAATTACACGAAAAGAAATATGAAAATGTGTAACTCCAACTTTCAAGAAAGAGAATGGCACTATCGTAATACATAAGCAAATAATTGAAATATCTTACTGCTGCTGAAAATTACAGCGTCAAAAATCATGGATTTGCGTAAAAAGTGTAATATTACTGGCGAATGATGACTAAACTGGTACACTTCTGCTTAACCCTCCGGGGTTTGCTAGCGTGATGTTGATGCTGTTGTTCTATCTGTCTTATTACAACAATCAAAGCCCAAGATTTGGCCTATTTAGACATAATGAAAGGGCAATCAAGTAAAGTTTACAAGCCATCGCAGTAGTCTGCCGAAAGTCATATTCGCGCGGGCTGGATACCTGTGTGTGAGGACACATTTGACAAGCCCAGCACGTGGCCTATGAGCTTTAACGTCAATCAAATCCCGGGTATAAGCTTTATAAGTGAGTTATAGCGGAGGGCTGTTCAACAAGCGATTTTTTATGCTTTTGTTCTCATTAAGCCCTGCTAGCCTTTAACTTTATTGTGCAGTAAGAGAATTACTTTTCAAAATGGCGTGAAATATAAGCTTTTTGTAGACTTACTAATAGAAATTACAGTTAAGGGGCCGGCGGAGCGTGCGTCCTTCATACAAACGTAATACCAAAATAATTCGTAAACCAAACCTATTCTTAAGAAAGTGTGTATTTATTTCGATTGGATTACATAATATCTAGGTTCCCAAATATATATTTTGATAGGACAATGATATTTAGACGGATATGATGATTTTAAAATATCTATAGAAGACCTATGACACCTATGGTTTTTCTCATAACTCTTGTTTAAATCAATGTCCATTCATAATATATATTTGGGAACCTAGATATTATGTCATCATCATCATCATGAAGAAAGAAGAATATGTTTGGTTTACGAATTATTTTGGTATTACGTTTGTATGAACGACGCACGCTCCGCCGGCCCCTTAATTCCACAACGAGGTTGTATTTTCTTTATTGTCCTGCCCTATCCCAATTTATTCCATACTTGTCTATTTGTCGTAATTGTACGAGTAACCCCTAACACGGTATGTTACTTTCTAACATATCTAACACGGTATGTTACTTTCTAACATATTTATTTTTTTATTTTATTTTATTTTCAACATATTATGTAACACGGTATGTTACTTTCTAACATACTCGTATCTAACACGGCATGTTACTTTCTAACATATCTAACACGGTATGTTACTTTCTAACATATCTAACACGGTATGTTACTTTCTAACAAATCTAACACGGTATGTTACTTTCTGACATATCTAACACGGTATGTTACTTTCTAACATATCTAGGTTCGCCTCCTGTTACATGGGAGATAAATATAACCAGTGAATATAACTAGCGAACAAACACACACAGCCACATTTTGCCAGTTATTGACATGATACACCTCGGCGTGATGTTATGTTATTTCTATTTATTTGTATTGTCGCCAATACAAAAACGAATTCTTAAAAAAAAAAACAGTTTTAAAGGAGTGCAGAGTTTGGAGAACGCTAATATTCATGAATTTGCAAAGCCCTTACTAACTATCGCTCACTTGATGGCCGAACTAGTAATTCAAGAGTGGAGTATTTTGATCGGCCCCGTTCGTGCACTCGTAAAGCTTCGCAGCTGCCATCAGTCAGTCGAGGCCCGTTTTATGGCCCCACCCGTTCGGGCTGAACGCTGAACACACTACATAAATTGGTACAGAAGGCTAGATTCATGAAAATAACAAATAACTTAGGTAAATAGACGTACAGACGTAAATACGTAAGGCATAACCAGCGTATAATGTTCCCACAGCTGTGACACAGACCCCCTCTTCCGCCAGGCTTTACGTGGGCCCAGAGTAGATAGGCACATTTCACATGTTTTGGATGGCTTGGGTTCGAAGCCACATATTACCATTCGTAGGTCTGGGTGGTCACCAATGGACCGTCACTGCTCTCTCAAACAAACTCATATGAACGTATGGAAATCGCGGACTATGCCAAACAAAAGCACGCTTGACCACAGGCTACAATGGGGTCCTCATTTAACATCTCTTGCAGGCCGGCTGAGCTCAGCAGCGTATGCTGTTAGAAAAATCCGTCAATTTACTGATGTTGATACGGCGAGGATAGTCTATTTTAGTTATTTTCATAGTATTATGTCATACGGTATTTTACTATGGGGACGTGCTGCAGACATCGAGTCTATTTTTATTCTGCAGAAAAGAGCCATCAGAGCCATATATGAATTACGTAGACGCGATTCTCTAAGAGAACTGTTTAAGGAAATTAATATCATGACAGTACCTTGTCAATACATCTATGAAAACATCATGTACGTTAGGAAAAATCTGCATTTATTCAGTAAAAGAGGTGACAGACACCACTATAATACTAGAAATAGGGACCAACTAGTTCAGCCAGGGTTTAGGCTTGCTAAAGTAGATTCATCTTTCATGGGGTACTGTTTAAAATGTTACAATAAAATACCTCCCCACATTCTACAACTGAATGAGACGAAATTTAAATCTTGTGTAAAACGCACACTATGTAGGCAAGCATATTATAAGCTGGGGGATTACATTGAGGATAAAAATGCTTGGCTAAATGCTGGTCCTGCTCCGCAACCATAGATGCAAACTTATTGGACAATTATTGTGGTAGCTGCAGAAGATTGTAAAAATATTCTTGCATTGTATAGATTCCATCTCTTAGTATTGTATAATTGCATAACACATGTGTGAGTACCATGTACCGTAAAGCTACCATTTGCATTTAGTTATGTTTCATTGACTTGAATATGCCTTGGTGGCTGAGAGAATGTCATGCTCGCTTAAATGTCTTGCTGATGGTGGCGGGTGGGTCGGGTCATTTAGTTCCCTTCAATATGGTTGAATTGAATGGTGCTGATTCATGCGTCATGTTCGTGAACGGGCGCTGTCAGTCGGGACTGGTCATCTCTTAGCTGCCGTGGATCATTTGAATTGCTTTATTTTTAATTGTTGATTTATTTATTTTTACTCTGGACGCTCTTATTGTGCACGTCTTTCTACATCGTTCTCGCATATATGTATAATCTCAACATGAAAGATGTAACCAAGATTTTGTAACAACATTTTTGATTGAAAAGAGTGTCCATGGAGTTTCTTGCCCGTTCTTCTCCATAGAGATCTACGCTAGGGAATGGGCAACTACAGTACTTTCTCAAGTTATTATGCCTTGTGTCTGTGACTGTAGCTTCGCTTTATTTTTCGTTTTATCGACATTCAAAAGTGCCGTAATGGTCTAGTTGAAATAAATGATTTGAGTTTGAGTTTGAGTTTGCAGCTACGTACACGACGCTTGTACTCGAAATGTGAGTCCATTTATGTTTTTTTTTTGTATTTAGTCCAATCCAAATTGCTTTTGTCGAAGAATTGCCAAACTTAAGGTCGTACGTGGCTCACTTGACAAGCACCGCACCAGCACGGCACCAGCACAGCTCCTGACCGGCGTCGCCTCGAATATAGGCTACGGCGCGCGGTCCGCGCGCCGCAAGCTAGGTGTAAGCCCGCGGTCACCTCGCTTGCGGCGTGCGGGCCGCGCGCGGTCCCCTCGCTTGCGGCGCGCGGGCCACGCGACGGCCACTCGCCGTTCGCAAGGCGCAAGCTCGTAGTCCGCACGCTGGTAGTAATAGTCCGGGAGGTAGCATTGTATTTCAGGTATTATCTCTAGTAATTATATTTTGTTAACGTGGATTCGTGGTTTAATTCACCTACCCCGCGAACACCCTTTCCATTACAGTTCTGAGATTTTTTTAAGTTCAGTATATGCAAACTATTTACAAAAAAGTTTCAGCCGGTGTACTGTAACGATTGATTCAGTTATTGTAACATAAGATCAACCTTCGATTACAACAATATCAGTCGGTTTATTAGGGCTTTTTTATTTGCTTTTTATTTCTAACCGAACTAGGTTTAGTGTCGTGGGCTCTCTAACTAAATTTGTAACTGGCCATACATTAAACAAAGAGTACCCACGACGTGGAGAAGCATGACGGCGCAATGACATTGTTTCGCGGGCCACTCGGCGTCCGCGCGCGGACGCCGAGCCGCCCGCGAGGCGAGTCGTATGGTAGCGGCAAGCGCGTTGACCACCCGCCGTAAGCTTTTTCATATGGACATTAAAAAATATGTTATGCGACACACGATTTAATGCTCTAATTTGAATGGCAAGTAAATTGCTGGGTTGGAGCGGTGCTGGTGCGGTGCTTGTCAAGTGAGCCACGACCTTTAAGCGGCAGTGGGCAGGGCACATTGCTTTTAGAATGGATGGCCGATGGGGCCGAAGAGTTCTGGAGTGGCGACCGCGATCCGGAAGACGATGCGTTGGAAGATCTCCCACTAGGTGGACCGATGGCCTGGTGAAGGTTGCAGGAATCCGGTGGATGCGACTCGCACGGGACCGCTCAATGTGGCGACACTTGGGGGAGGCCTATGTCCAGAAGTGGACGTCTTTCGGCTGAAATGATGATGATGATGAAATTGCTTTTATGGTGCAGCCAGAAAATTGTATGGAATGGAGCTTCTGTTCCTTACCTATCTATTTTATGGATCAAACGCCAACATTTTTGTCGTCTATGCGGAAATAATTAAGAAATACAGAATTTTGTGGGAATTCCCAATGAGTTGGTATTGGTATTCCAAAGGCAAAGAGGACGGTCATAGAATTATTTTGCTTATTATTTGAAGAAGGAAATATTATAATGATGTTGCGTGTGGGTTCCGGAATAGAATGGTCGACTATTTGAGTGGGTGTTTTGAAAGACGGCTTAGGACTCTTTTCACTTGACTTCGGTGACACTTAGAAGCAAGGTAATGATTTTTTTCTTCTTCATCACGACGTAAAAAGATGACCTTTCAACTCAAATGGCTCTGTTTACCTATTATGTAGGTTGTAAGGGACCTGAGGGAACCAGAAACTCAAATTCAACTCATTTTTACTGTACGATTCAAAGAAATGGACAACCAAGAAGATAAGTTGGTCAGCCATGTTGTTTCAGTTTTCAAAAACATTTCCCTCTTCACCATCCATTTAAATAATTAACCACCCATTTAAGTTTCAATCCTTTGAAATTATATTCGATTTACTTCACATGCACCTCATCCCGCAGGTAAATGACTCATCAAGTGTCGCCAGCGCCTGTAAAAATAAAGGTAAAATTGTATTTTTGCGCTACCGTGAGCAATTAATTGAAAAAGCGATTAAATTAAATTAACGGGCCCATTCATTTGGATTTTAACTGCACTTTTGCCAAAGAGTTGCACTCGCAATTTTGGTTATGGTACTCACAAATTGAAATTGACTTATGTCGTAAATTCTTATTAATGTAAACATGTGCGATATATAATGCGTGTATTCTTTTGAGGATTTCGTAACCCAACGGAAAAAAACGCAACCACCATAGATATGTCCTGTCCGTCTGACTGTCTGTCCGTCCTTATAATAACATAGCCATTTTACTTCGCGACTGTTGGCAACAGTTGAGTTGCAGTTCAGCTGAGTTTTGATGTGAACTATGCAGAAGAAGAGGGAGTTTCAATGATTATTTTTTTTTTAATGTCTAGAAATCGGTCGGGTAGACAGAAATTAGAAGCTACTTGCACATTCTTAAACGTAGATGTAATTCATTCATTCATTCGTAGCAAAGTGCTGCTGAATATAGACCTGCTCCCTTTTGTGACATTCTTCCTTGATCTGCGCGAGGTCCAACAGGTCTTGTCTTAGGGTCCTCAACTTTACATTACGAGGATCGACCGGAGGACACGGTGGGCTAACGGTGGAGGTTTACTCCGCGTGGCTGGAGCACCGCCGTGTCTTCGTAGCGGCAATCGGCGGCGGCGACCTCTCGCGTCCGGCCCTGGTTCAATACATCGTCCGGAGCGAAACGGAATGGGAAACCACCACCTCCTTCTGCAAAGCAGTCATGCTAGCGAAGGAGGTGGCGGAACGCGAGAGGGAGAGAACCTCTCAACCCCGCCGCTGCGGGAGACGCAACGGCGTAGCGTCGGGGGGCACGTGGTGGCCCCGGTCACCGTAGGCACGAACCTGTGGACGGTGAGCTATAGGCTAACTCGCCGTCCATCTGTCTTATGACCACAGGCCGTGTCGACGGCGTGTTCGTGTTCCACACACGCCTCAAAGAGATGTCAGCATAATGAAGAGGTCCGCAAGGGCCGAAGCCTGTCGGGGCTGCGGGACTGTTCGAAAGAGATACCGTGGCCCCGGAACATAAAGGGCTAGGAAGGAACATGGATGGGTTTTTAGTCAGTAAAAACTGACACTCCCTCCCGCTCCGCCCAGAGCGGGAGGAGTCATTTGATGATTCCTATACGAAAAAAATAGGATCCTCAACTTAGATATGAAATAAAAGAGTGAATCTTAGACCGTGCTACTGTCAGTGTTTGAGAAATACTCATTGCTTTAATTAAGAGCTTGTTCTTGGAAACATTATGATGGGTAAGTAGAATCTGTTACTATCATCTGACATCATTACAGTAGATACTCCGTTTTGAAAGTTATGGGTGGGTTGGAATATTTATCACTCTTATCAGCACCAGTAAAACCAGCCCTGGGGAATTTAATTTCGCATTAAACATTTTCATGGGACATCTGAAAATCACATGGTTTCTTTATTAAATCACATACCATAAGATACCCAGTAGTCAATGTTGATCGAATGAATTGTTTACATCTTACACATAAAAAATATGGAGTGATCTATAAATGTGAGGGCTTGTGCCTAAACAATAAAAAGGATCTTCAAGGATAAGCAAAGCGCACCGAAGAAGTCCTGCGGATGGGTGACCACTAAAAGTCTATCTTGTCAACAGGGTATCGTGATACCCAGCAACTGAGTTATGGAGGTCAGGTCGCTCTTTTCGTTTTATATTGGAACTGGACTGGTAGCCGACCCCAACGTAGGTCTGTTGGGGATAGGCTTAGCAGATGTGATCAGACGTATTGGTACCTACTACACTGGGTACTTGCAAAAGATACACTTACTGCCCAACCCATCGTGTGTTACGGCCGTTATCTCTCTTTTTATGCTTTGTTGCGACAAAAAGCAAAATATAACTCCTATTACGAAAAATTTTCTACAGCTTCTAACCTAACACACACCATTTCATTTCACCACTGAAAAAAAGGCAACCTAAGTATAATAAAAACTCGGCTATTTCGCTCAGCTCCCAGATAAGTATAAAAGATTTAAAAACCTACAGCCGTAGGATATGGCCGCTGGCACGTACCGACTGAACGGTTCTATCGCTTACTTAGAGCGGACACCTAATCCTCCAAAACGGGCGAAAATCAAAAGCCACAAGCTTCCCTACGATTTTGTAGCGAATTTTATACTTTATGACCGTCAACTAGGGTGGGAAAATGTGAAAAGTTATTTTAATGTAGTGACATTGTACCTTAACTGAATCTATAATTTCTGTAAATTTGGCTGAAGGGCATGTAGGGGCGATCAGTAATGAATTCGATAATTATGGCACTGGTGTCGGTTTCATAGGTGTTAATCCAGTTAAAAGAAGTGTATGGAAATAAGAAATATTATTATGCAATAATTAATATCGTAACACCGAATAATCTGTTTTAGATGAGAAAAAACTATTTGGAAACTTTCCAAAAGTGTTTTCTACACCTAAAATGGTTACAACCTCAAATTCAGTATTCTAATTGCAATTAATTATTAATTCTAGTTCACTAATTGAACATATTTCTTATTTCCATACAGTAATATTGTCAAATTAAATAGGTAAATATTTGACAGCTATTTGCGATGTTGCCAACTTTTTGGATACGCGTTTAAACCTACTAATCGAATGCGGAACGTTGCCTTCGATAGCGGCCATAAACACCATAGGGCATAGGTATGGGGAGAGGTACCTTTTTTTTTTTTTAGGATGGGAAAGCATCAAATGACTTCTCCCACTCTGGGCGGAGCGGGAGGGAGTGTCAGACTCTTACTGACTGACTGGGGTAGACCTGAGAGTGGCGGTAGGTAGGCTCAAGGCCAAAAATACCGCCCCGGGACCCGATGGCTTGCCTGGCAAAGCCTGGATCCTGGCCTCGGATGAGGAGGCTCTCGGGCCCCGACTAAAAGGGCTCTTAAGCGCATGCTTGGAGAGAGGCCAGTTCCCGCTTCGTTGGAAGACGGGGAAACTGGTCCTCATCCAAAAGCCGGGGCGCCCTGCGGACTCTCCGTCCGCATTTCGGCCCATTGTGCTGCTCGACGAGGTGGGCAAGCTCTTTGAGAGAGTGATTGCAAACCGCCTCGCCGAGCACCTTGAGGTGATGGGGCCGAATCTTGCGGAGAACCAGTTTGGTTTCCGCAAGGGGCGCTCCACAGTGGACGCAATCATGCGCGTGAGAGCCCTCACGACGGGGGATGCGATATCCCGGGGCGGAGTCGTCTTGGCGGTGTCTCTCGACATCGCCAACGCCTTCAACTCCCTGCCCTGGAGCTGCATCAGGGAGGCACTCCGGTATCACCGGGTGTCGACCTACCTCCGTCGTGTGATCGGGGACTACCTGACGGACAGGGCCGTCATCTACCCCAGTCGCTGCGGAGAATGGAACCGGCGAGAGATGTCGTGCGGTGTCCCACAGGGATCGGTTCTGGGACCGCCCCTGTGGAACATCGGTTACGACTGGGTGCTGCGCGCGGACCTCCCTAGTGGTGTCAGCGTCGTTTGCTACGCAGACGACACCCTGGTGCTGGCACAGGGGAGGTCGCACGAGGCGGCGGCCGAAATTATGACACGCGGGGTTGCGATAGTCGTTGAGAGGATCCGGCAACTGGGTCTCGAGGTGGCATTGCACAAGTCCGAGGCCATGTGCTTTCATGGGTCTCGGAATGCGCCACCATCGGGATCCACGCTGACGGTGGGAGGGGTATCCATCGGCGTCGAGCCGACGTTGAAGTACCTGGGACTCGTACTCGACAGCCGATGGAACTTCGTGGAACATTTCCGACGTTTGGCCCCCAGGCTGGAACGGACCGGGGCTGCCTTCAGGCGGCTCCTGCCCAACCTTGGGGGGCCAAACGCCTCCTGCCGCAGGCTCTACGCGGGGGTCGTGCGGTCCATGGCCCTCTACGGGGCCCCAGTGTGGGCGCGTTCCTTGAGGCGGCGAGCCGCCCATTATCTGAACGCGCCCCAAAAAGTGGTGGCCGTAAAGATGGTCCGTGGGTACCGCAGGATCTCCCGCGAGGCGGCGGGCCTGCTTGCCGGATTGCCGCCATGGGATCTGGAGGCGATAGTACTCGCGCGCCTGCACGACTGGCGCGCGGAGGCACTACGCCGGGGGGAAACTCCGCTGCCGCGGCAAATTGCCGCTCAGCGGACAGACCTCCGGCGCGATCTCATGGCGACATGGAGAGAGCGACTGTCGCAACCCCGTGCAGGGCACGCCACGATAGTGGCGGTAAGTCCCCTCTTTGAGGAGTGGCTAGAGAGGCGCCACGGCGTCCTCACCTTCCGCCTGACGCAGGTCCTCACCGGACACGGATGTTTCGGGAGGTACCTGCACCGAATCGGGCGGGAGGACACGCCCGGGTGTCTCCACTGCGAGGATCGACCGGAGGACACGGTGGAGCACACTGTGGAAGTCTGCCCTGCGTGGGCGGAGCACCGCCGTGTCCTCGTAGCGGCGATCGGTGGCGGCGACCTCTCGCGTCCGGCCCTGGTTCAATCCATGGTCCGGAGCGAGACGGAATGGGAAGCCGTCACCTCCTTCTGTGAAGCAGTCATGCTAGCAAAGGAGGTGGCGGAACGAGAGAGGGAGAGATCCTCTCTTCCCGGCCGCCGCGGGAGACGCACCGGGCGTCGGGGGCCACGTGGTGGCTACCGGCCACCGTAGACGCGGGCCTGTGGACGGTTGGCTATGGGCTAGCTAGCCGTCCGTCCGTCTAAAGACGACAGGCCGTGTCGACGGCGCGTTCGTGTTCCACGCGCGCCTCAAAGAGATGTCAGCATAAGAGAGAGGCCCGCAAGGGCCGAAGCCTGCCGGGGTTGCGGGCCTATTCGAAAGAGATACCGCGGCCCCGGAACATAAAGGGCGAGGAAGGAACATGGATGGGTTTTAGTCAGTAAAAGTCTGACACTCCCTCCCGCTCCGCCCAGAGTGGGAGAAGTCATTTGATGATTTCCCATCCCAAAAAAAAAAAAAAAAAAGACTCTTACTGACTAAAACCCATCCATGTTCCTTCTTCGCCCTTTATGTTCCGGGGCCGCGGTATCTCTTTCGAATAGTCCCGCAACCCCGGCGGGGAGAGGTACCTAAATTTTATTTCATAGATCGTCTGCCTAGCCAGCTATGTAGTGGTCGGCATCCAGACTAACCGGACGCAGCTCACGCAGCTGAATACCAGTATTTTCCTACCTAAGAAAGATTCAATAATATACACTTAGGTACGTTTTTATAGTTTCGTTATCGCCCGGTATTTCAGCAATCTCGTAAATAAATACCTACGTAACTCACGATTTCCGGAATGAAAACAAATGATTTTCCGTAAAATAATTAAAACAAATTCCTGTAACAAACTTGCTGGCATTTAAAGACTTTCATAAACGACCCATTCTTACGCCAATTGCATTCTTTCTTTCATTCACAAAAAGTGCAGAACCTCCATTTTAACACGGACAAAACATAAAATGACATTTCCAATCGTAGCTTTTTCATCTCGAACGACAAAAGAGTTGTCTTTGAGCCGACCCGTTCAACAGACTCGTTCATTCAACGGCCGGGAGTGAGTGAATGAAAAGAAACAATGAACGAATTGCTCGGTCGAACGGACGTCAAAAGGAAGGCAAGTGGAACGAGTGACACTATTGTAGTATTTGAAGTGATATTAAGATATTGTGCGATAGCTCAGTCGTACATGTGTGTCCCGAATCACTCGCAATTATTGATGTTTGTCGCAAACACTAATGAAATTTGTTAAGTAGTTAAACGAAATATTTTCAGGACATTGTATTTTTTTGGTTTTTTTTTATACAACTTCGAAATAGGTAAGGTAGGAACCATGATTTTTTTTTTTGGGAGTGTCAGTGATGAAACGTTACTAAGGACCCATCTCTCTAAAAACTTAGAAAAGTTCAATGTTTTGAGGCGGTGCTTATTTGTAGCGATAGGGTGCGATGATAGATGCGACTACAAAGAGTGCTGCTTAGAAAGAAAATAACTTCAGTTGTCAAATCAAAATGCTGAAGTTCCTATGGCAAATGCACAAGCAATGAAGCTAATAAAAAATACGGAACTCAAACTCGAATCCTTGGTCCACCTATAAAGGTAGACGATCTAAAGCCAAATAAACATCTCCGTAATCCGGTAGCCAACATTTCAAGTCAGCAAAGCAAGTCAAAGATGCTGCTTAACCGGTTAAATTGAAAAGTTAGGTACATGGACAGCTAAGTACGTGCAGTCTAAGCTATCGGTCCGAAACGACGGCAATCAGTTAAAAGCATGCGAACCCCGGACTTAAGCGGTGTACACAAGTGTTGAACCGGATTTTAAGAGCTGAAATTTTATTAGAAAGGTTCTTCTGGGTAAGAGAAGATGAAAGAGGTTAGCTTGTTTCTTTGTTCTGAGAAGAAGTGACGTACTTTTAGAAAAGTGACTTCATCATCTGCCAAGCCTTTTCTCAACTATGTTGGGGTCGGTTCCCAGTCTAACCGGTTGCAGCTGAATACTAGTATTTTACATGGAGCGACTAACTGGGTAATACGAAATTGCTTGGTAAGACTGGTTGTCAGACTTTTTGGGCCACTGACTACCTGTGACAACTGTCAAAGACCTACAAATGACAGCCGGGACCAACACCTTAACTTTTAGGAAAGTGTAGTTTTTAACCTATGTTGTCTGGGGTTTTGATTAAATTATGAAGTTATAGTTATTATAATTTATATTTAAATACCTACGCTTTGTGTGTCTGCATCGAAACACTATTGAAGTCTTCAGCCGGCCGCGAACGATGTTAGGACATTCCGAACATTTTTAAAAAGGCCTTAAGTGGGCTAAGAACAGTATTTAACCACGAAACCACAACGCAAAGCATGAATCCTGGGACAACTTCATACGTGGGTACGTTTCCTAGACATTTAGCTCACACTCCTAGTTACTTACTCATCAAAATTTCAAAAACCCTTTCACTAACTAATATGTGAAAACCGTAATCCGTTGTGTCCTCAGCCTTAGCACCGTGAGACGAGCACAGAGGGCCGGTTAACTGTATTTTAGTGGATTTCAGAACGTATTCAATGGAAAATGTTACTATTTCCAGCAACAAGATACTACGATACAAAATACAACACAAGAATATCTTGGAAAATATTACGGGTGTAATTCTAAATGTTTCCAGTCGGAATGAATTCTAAGTAATACGTATCTACATTATGCAATAGACTTAGAATGGAAAACGATATCTGGAATCTTGTGATTTTTAAAAGGAATTATCGATTCACAAAGATACTAAAAGATAAGTCGTGCAGAGGATGCGTTGTACCTTTTTCTGAATCAAAGAGTCTCCGCATGTGACGTTGTTTCGATTACAATACGTATTAGCAACCCGCCTCTGCTTTTGAAGGACTTGACAAAATATTATAGATTAAAATCTCTATTTTTAGGAACCAGAAGTGAAAATCAAATAAAAAAACAATCTTAGTCAGCCTAAGACTAATTTATTTATAAACAAACTTAGCTTTAAACAATTATTTAATAAATCATCAGATTTCCAGTAATCACAAACAAACAAACAGTCAAACAGCCGTTAATATTCAAAAATAATAATCACAATAGAACACAAAAATATATCACAAAATAAAATACCACTGAAGCAAAAATATGGAACGAACTCACTGTATAGTAGCGTAGGCACCACCTTACCGATCGACGACTCAGCAACAAATGGCTTGCACCCTGTCGAGCGCTCGCTTTTTATAAGGATCGGTGGGGATGCCCTCACTCCAACCATAAATTCGCTTATACGGCCTATCCTGATCGTGCGCCGTCCTCGGCTGCACCATGAACTTCTTCAGTAGCACTGGCAGGTACGGCGAGAACTTGATCGCTGCCTTCGTCTGCATTTTCACCATCTGGACTGGCACCGTCTGGACTCGTAGCATCAGAAGGGCACCAGCGGGACCCACAGGAGGACCTGAAGGCTCACCAGCATCGTCAGGGTTGTCGTCATTGCAATCTGTATGAGAAACAAGTGGTTAATTATACGTGACGACATACAGCTTTGCCTATTCTGTCATTCATCACGCATACAAGGCCCTCATTCGGTCTGACACACTTATATTTCTTATCGTACTTCTAATCTTTCATCATCTAAGCACACTTCTTCGAACATAAATTTCATTTCGATCATTCTTCTCTCCTATAATGTTAGTGTGTACCAGAACAACTTCACACATTGGTGTTTGTGTAGGACTGTCGTCCAAGGCACATACACACACCATGTGTCTGCAGGACTAATGTCCAATACACATATACAATGTGTCTGCAGGACTAATGTCCAATACACATATACAATGTGTCTGCAGGACTAATGTCCAATACACATATACAATGTGTCTGCAGGACTAATGTCCAATACACATATACAATGTGTCTGCAGGACTAATGTCCAATACACATACAATGTGTCTGCAGGACTAATGTCCAATACACATATACAATGTGTCTGCAGGACTAATGTCCAATACACATATACAATGTGTCTGCAGGACTAATGTCCAATACACATACATGTGTCTGCAGGACTAATGTCCAAACATATACATGTGTCTGCAGGACTAATGTCCAATACACATATACAATGTGTGACCAGTAGCCATTCAGACTAAGCTTTTAGTCTCCGACTACACACCAGGTATGCATTATTGAATACCTGAAACATAACAACACATGTTAAAGCACAGCAACAGTTTACTTACTCTCAAAGAAAACTGCACAACTCTAGGGACACCACTCTCCTTTCCAAGATACCATGTACTGAGCTGCGGCTTGAGTTGTCTTGCCTCTGGCTCCACTAAAAAGTTTCAGCTCGTAACGATCAGCTCGAAACGATCACTTCGTAACACTTTAGTCACGCGGTACGGACCCCTCAGTCCAGGGTCGAGCTTCCCAGCGGACTGAGAATACTTTATCACGAACACGTGATCGTTTACCTTAAAACGCTTGTCGGGTGCCTTAAACGATTTATCCGATCATCTTGACCACTTTGATTCTTGTCAACGTCTCCAGTTCGTACGAATGGTATTTTGGTTCTGCGCCCTGGGTTACTTTACTAAAGTAGGCTATCACCCGTTTACCACCGTCCGCGTGTACTTGAATCAACACAGCACCGTACCCTGCACTGCTGGCATCAGTATGCAGCTCAGGCACAGTTAACTAGTGCCTCGATTTTGTGTGGGTTCGGCCTAACCTGACCGTGACAAATGACGCGACCTAGGTACGCGACCGTGGTGGTAAGAAGTAAACACTTGCTCACGTTAACTGAGAACCCGGCCTCCGTCAAAGTTGATACTCACTCGTTGATCACTTGTTAGATTGATGTGCATTTTGCCAGTATTTACAGTAGTGGTGGCTGTACCGGATATTAAAAACTGAGAGAATTCGTTAATCACTGCCACCAACGTAACAAGTTCCGCATCTTGGAGAGATGTATTTATTTGGCTAGACTCACTAACCCATAAAGTGTTCACTTTCAGTACCTTATCCGGCGTACGAGTCAGGTACTGTCCGTGTTTCGTGCGAATAAACGTAACACCATCGCGATTTAGTACGTCAGTCCCTATGATAATGGGAGTACCTACTCATACATGATGCGGGCACTACGACAAAGTCTTCTTAAAGCGTAATATTATTAAACTCGACAGTTAAAGTGATGTATTCGCGGGCAACAACCTCCTTATTGCTTATTCCTTTCAAAGAACAGTTAGCTTATTCCTTTCAATTTGTTTACGCGAACCGGAAAAGTAATTTACAACCGCTAAGGTATCAAGGACACATTAAGTACCCCACTATCTATGAGGATATCTATCGGTATACCCTGTATCACTGCTGTACTTATATCGTTATTACTCTTCGCATTTGAAAGTTCACTACACAAGTTAACTTTACGTTGATTGCTATTCTTACTTTGAGACTCAGATTGAGCCTTAGCGAGACGGTCACTCTATGACCTGCCTTCTTGCAAAAAGAACAGACTGGTCTGGCATTACTACTACTATCGGCTTTATCATCGACATTACGTTTCTTGGGACACTTGTCCTTATAGTGTCCTGTTTGGCCGCAATTAAAACATTTGTTTTCAGATTTACTAGAACCGTTAAAATTACGTCTTTTAGTCGCATTACTGGATGACGAAGATTTATCGGTGTTACGGTTATCGGGTTTGCGAACAGGCTTTACGTACGTAGCTAAAAACGAAACTAGATTTTCTGTTGTTAGGCATTAGTAGCTGTTGCTTGTACCTGTACATCACTGATACCGTGAATCACTATTTGGACCATAAGCTCTTCGCTTAACCCTTTTATTACACGTAACCTTAATAACGAACGCCGCGCATATTCTGCGTATGACGCAAACTTGTCAGACGTGGTGTTTATGACGTCATGAAGAGTTTGGGCATAATTAATCTTTTGCGGACACAACGACTTAAATTCTCTGATGAAATTGGACCATGAGCGATCATTTGTACCCCACTCGTTTAACCACGTTTTCGCGTCACCCTTTAAACAATGAGCCATAAGCGAGAAACACTCGAGATCGTCCCAATGATTCACATTCCTAGCCCTGTCCACTTCGTTGCACCACACCTCAAAATTATTTATAGCCGGATCAAAATTTGAAACGTAATAGTTGATAGACTTGACTCTTGTTAACTGTCCTAACGCATCAACAAGTGCTTGGGTCGTAGAAACATTTTTATCTAGCGGAGATGTGCTGTCACGAATTGACGGCGTAATATGCGAAGCGGTGTTTTCCTCAATAGCAGTTAGTCGAGACATGATATTGCCCAACACACTTTGTACGGAAACATACTACGACGACGATTAGGATTAACCGTACGTGATCTAGATCCTTCACGCAAACTATGATTGTCACCTTTACGCTAGAGACTGCAACGTGATCGCGAGCGAGTTCTATTACGGCGCGAACGTGAACTAGTTCTATCACGGAGTGAACGTGAACGATTTCTATCACGGCGCGAACGTAAACGAGTTCTATCACGGCACGAACGTGTTCTATCGTGAGGCGATCGTGATCCATGCCGACGGTATTGTTGCGGTTCACTACTAGGGCTACAACCATCCCCTGAGCGAGGTGGCGTCCTAGCTAGCTTTTCACGTGACCCTGACGAACGTGGTATTATTTGAAATCAACGGCTGTTTGTGTAAGTATCAAGGCAGTAGTTGCGAGCAAATAAGTTCTATCCCACTTCTGATTTTAGGAACCAGAAGTGAAAATCAAATAAAAAAACAATCTTAGTCAGCCTAAGACTAATTTATTTATAAACAAACTTAGCTTTAAACAATTATTTAATAAATCATCAGATTTCCAGTAATCACAAACAAACAAACAGTCAAACAGCCGTTAATATTCAAAAATAATAATCACAATAGAACACAAAAATATATCACAAAATAAAATACCACTGAAGCAAAAATATGGAACGAACTCACTGTATAGTAGCGTAGGCACCACCTTACCGATCGACGACTCAGCAACAAATGGCTTGCACCCTGTCGAGCGCTCGCTTTTTATAAGGATCGGTGGGGATGCCCTCACTCCAACCATAAATTCGCTTATACTATATATTTATTTATTAAAATCTCCATTGTATTACTATCTAGTACTACTTACTTATTAACCGTCTTCAAAAAGGAGGAGGTTCTCATTAACATCTAATATAAACATAGCTTTGTAGCAGTCATCGCTACACCGGCATTTAATTTGATTTAAAACTTAAAATTGAAATTAAACACTCCACACACGTTATTTTCCCGTTATACAGAAATGTCAAATATGAACAAGTGTCAAATCATAGACATCAAACACGATCATTGTCTTTGGATAAAAACTAACAATTATTAACAGAAATACTTTACGCATTTATTTAATTACTATATTTGTAACACACTTAATATCTACTTACAAATTTAACATCAATAATGAATATTTACACTGAACAAAATAAGCATACATACATTGTAATGTACTGGGACCTTTCCGAACGCAACTTCGGGCGCGTTGGGCTAGCCTGCATACATAGCGGTCCGGTACACATAAACTCAGATGCTGCAGCACTCCTGGGTTATGCTCAATGCCACGAAGTAACCTAACTAAATAGGAAACAAGCGTGAATTCTCGTCGCACCACTCGCACCCTCAGTTGGTTGTAGCTGACCATACCGAGCACAAACACAGTGGGGTACATCAACGGGTAAAACGGATATACCCCATATAGCTTCCTGTATACTACCCAGATGCTGTTTATCTTTTGTTTAATATTTATCTTGTTTTACATTTTTTGTATAGTAAGCAACGACCTATTATCGGGCCTACGCTGTCCTCCCATACTAAAGTACTGCTGTAACATAATATTATTGTAACACCAAATGGTTTGAAAAGAGTAACCTTGGAGTTTCTTGCCGGTTCTTCTCCATGGAATCGATCAACGCGATGACTCCTTACCAGTGCGTCATATAGGGCTCTTACTGAAGCGATGTTAGTAAAGTGCCTTGTCTGCTTCAAAACCAATCCCAGGTTTCTATACGCTCTTTTACAGAGGGTACGTATCATAATCCCGAATTTTAAAAGACCGAATTTTAAAATACCGATGGACGAAATCCCGAAAATTGAAACACCGAATGGTTGTTTGACCGAAAGTTTAAAATCCCGAAAGTACATTTGCCCGAAAGTTTAAAATCCCGAAGTTTATAAACCCTAAGTTTAAAATCCCGAAGTTTAAAATCCCGTAGTTCAAATACCCGAAAGTTCATTTGCCCGACAGTTTAAAATCCCGAAGTTCAAAATCCCGAAAGTTCATTTGCCCGAAATTTAAAATCCCGAAGTTCAAAATCCCGAAATTGTCACCGTTTCCGAGAAAAACGATTTTTTGTAAACCTAACGTAAAAACACTTAAAAGTTGCCTAGCAAGCAGCACGCATGCAGCAGGCATGCAGCAAGCATACAGCAAGCATGCAGCAAGCATGCAGCAAGCATGCAGCAATCATGCAGCAAGCATGCAGCAAGAACGCAGCAGGCATGCAGCAGGCATGCAGCAGGCATGGTTTCTGTCACGGCTCCGGCGCTGCGGGGCTCCGGCGGTCACACGCGAGCTTATCGTCGCAGAGGGTTTTAACACTCAAAGCCACCTGCTCCTCAGCTCACGGCCCGCCTCGCCACTCCGCGCCTACGCGGGCTTAAATTACATTCTAGGGGTATTGCAGAAAAGACTACGTGGAGTCGGTTCTGCAGCGATTCATTTCTGTCACAAAATTTGTGCTTATATATGTCACCGTAAAATTGTCAAACACGTTATATTACAATATAACGTGTTACTCTCTAGCGATATTGTAAACTCTCGAATTATTGTCAACTGAACATACGGAAGTATCTCTGCCCCCATAATCGGGACTTGAGGCACCCCCCCGTTAGGTTACTTAGGTTCCCTTTAAACCCTGCACTCGGAAATAGGGGCCCCGCGAAGCGGGGCTCCGTCGACTACGCTTTTTAGGGGTCCACCCTTTATAGCAGAACTTTTTATAGTATAATATTATTTTGCATACCAGCTGATAGCATAAACTTCATTTGGCAGAAAATTGTTTGGCAGATACTCATTTATCATACGTTTAAACTCATAATTTTGTAAGCCAGAATCATCTTTAAAAAGTAGAACCATCTTATCGCAGAAAGTTCACAGTCAGAATCATCTTTTGGGATAATTTTCAAATCGATAGTTTTTAAAGGCAGAACTATCATATCTCAGAAAGTTTACAGTCAGAATTATTATTTGGCATACATTTCATATGCATAATAATGGAAAGATTCATCTATCAAATCACAGAAAATTCATAAAGTCAGTTGATTGTGAACACTTGGTTTTTATTTCTCTGTAAGAAGCAGGCAAACATGCAAACAAGCATATATCGTGCATGTAGCAAGCATGCAATATGCAAGAAGGATGAAGCATGTAAGCAAGCATGCAGCATGCAAGCAAGCATGCAGCACGCAGCATGCAAGCAAGCATGCAGCACGCAGCATGCAAGAATGCGTGCACCATGCATGCAGCAGGCATGCAAACATCTGAACAAGCATATACCATGCATACAGCAAGCATGCAGCAGCAGGCATGCAAACATCTGAACAAGCATATACCATGCATACAGCAAGCATGCAGCAGCATGCAAACAAGCATACAGAATACATGCAGCATGCAAACAAGCATGCAGCAAGCATGAAGCATGCAAACAAGCATGCGGCAATCATGCAGCATGCAAGCAAGCATGCAGTATGCAACATGCAGCAGGCATGGTTTCTGTCACGGCTCCGGCGCTGCGGTGCTACGGTGGTCCCACGCGAGGTGAGGAGCAGGTGGTTGTAACACTCGCCGCCGCAGCTGAGGCTGGCCGGCTTCAGCCGGCCAGCAAGCCGAAGCTGCGGTGGTGAGCGTTAAACCCATCTGCGACGACAACTCGCGTGGGACCGCCTCGCCCCTCCGCGCCTACGCGATTTTAAATTACACTCTAGGGGTAGGGCAGAGAAGACTACGTGGAGTCGGTTTTGGAGCGATTCGTTTCTGTCACTAACTTTTCTAGCACAATATTGACTTTTTAAGATAATATTTTAATTTTAAATTAAGGTTTAAAATGCTATTTTGTGGCATTAAAAAATGGCAATAATGCCAAATAAAATTATTCCAAATGGAATTCTGCAATCTTCATAGTATGCCAAGTGAAATTATATCAAATATTCGTCGTCCTAAATAAACATTATTCTAAACGAAATTATGCGAAATTTGAACACTGCCAAAAGTAATTATGTCAAAAAAAATTCTGCCATCTAAAAGTATGCCATTCCAAATTCGGACATACAAACATTCAGCCAAACAATAAGTATATTTAAAAAAAAAATATGCCTTTAGCATATTCGTATAAAGAAAATTATGCCAAGTGTGTTATGCTAAATGAATTTCGGAGCAACAAGATTCTGCCAGATAGATGGAAACCGCTTTTTAGGGGCATATAATACGGCTATTAAATAAAAGTTTTCGTCCATTCGGGATTTCATCCATCGATATTTCGTCCATTCGGGATTTCGTCCATTCGGTATTTCGCCCATTAGCGATTTCGTCCTTTCGGGCATTTGAACATCGGTATTTTGTGTTTCGGTATAACGACTATCGGTATTTAAAACTTTCGGTATTTCGAATTTCGATGTTTTGGCCGTCGGTATTTCAATCATAGGTATTATGAACTTTCGGGATTATGATACGTACCCTTTACAGATCCTCGTAACATAATAATAATAAATAATAATTTTATTTCTATAACTTCAAAACACATTACATCAGTGTGGTCTCAACCCCTGAACTAGGACAACCTGTATGACAGGGGTTGAGGTTGGGAATATGACCGCGAAACGACAGTTCAGGAGTGACAATGACTCCCAAATCCCGCACTTTAGAGACACGTTGCATAGGCGCGGCACCCACTACGTAGGTACGCGTGTACTAGAGGGCATGCGCGCCGCGCGTAACTCATCACCGACCACTTTTGAACGTTGAAGGAAAGCTTGTTGTCCTGACTCCATTCGACTACCCTATCTATATCCTCCTGCAATCTTTTGCAATCGGATTTACTATTAACCTCCAGCAGCCAATTAAGGTCATCCACAAATAATAAACAAGAGCCATGCTTAACAACTTTCGGCAAATCGTTGATCATTATGATGAATTCGAGAGGCCCCAAATTGCTGCATTGGCTTACCAGGTGTAATATGGTTCGAATTTACACCCATTATAATCTACGTACTGCTGTGCTACCCTGCATATAACTGGCGAAGAAGTGCAATGAGTGAAGTGTGTGTGGTATGAGGTGTGCAGCCGACTTCTGTTGGCTTTGTTATTAGGATGTCATTGTCGACGGTGTCGAAAGCTTTTTTAAAATCAAAATAAGCAGCATCAACCTGCCCACCAGCATCTACCGCCGGCACCACCTGCGCCATAAAGTTCAGCAGATTGGTTGCTGTGCTGCGCGCCGGCTGGAACCCATGCTGCGCGTCATCCACGTTACATAAAACTTCAGGAATAAATTCTCTGAGATGAAATTTTCTGCATGAGGGGTCAAACTCCAGGCGGCGGGACTGCTCGAAAGAGATACCGCGGCCCCAGAACATAAAGGGCGAGGAAGGAACATGGATGGGTTTTAGTCAGTAAAAGTCTGACACTCGCTCCCGCTTCACCCAGAGTGGGAGAAGTGATTTGATGATTTCTCATCCATAAAAAAGGGGTCAAAGTCAGTTGCTTGGTTTAGTAGAATACCAACACGGTTGCACAGACGGGCACGAAAAGCGATCTTGATTTATAATTTGCACAGATAATTTAGAAATCTAGGTGAATATCGCTCACACGTCCTAATATTTACGACCAGTATTCGTTAATCGAATTGAGCTTCTCGACAGAAAATCGATTTAGTATTCAAATCAGTGACAGATCTCATCTCAGTCGGTTTACTATTTAATTTATACTCACGTTACCAATATTGATGAGCACGTAATGCCCAATGTGTCTGCTTGTACAAATTACTTATTTACGCTCAATTCTGCTAACCTTTTGATCTTGGATACTCACGATTGTAACACTGTGGAACAAAGAGATAGACACAGAAGATCGGCTACATGCAACGTGAAAAAATTTAATAGCCGATCATTGACGCAGTACGTAGGCAATTGCGAGATTACCAAAATCGCGAAATTAATAGGCATCATTATTATTTTTCGACGGTGTGCCAGTTGAAACTTTAAGGTCTGGCTTCGTCATCATCATAATCATCATAATTATTATCAGTCCGGAATCACCCACTGCTGGATATAGGCGTCCCCTTTTGTCTGCCTCTCTTTCCGGTTCTCTGCGTCTCTTATGGCTTCGGCATGATAGTGATAAATCATTGCAGACTTGATATCCACAGAGGAGTCTCTGTATAGCGAAGTCAAGCAAAGGTCCAGAGTGCCCTTGCACTGACTGAAGGTACGTGAAACGTTTGTGTCCATGTGTGCAAGCATTTTTTCTCGTTGTTTGAAGCTTCTGTACTTATCTATTCTGTGACGGTTTTGCTCGGTGAGCCACGCTGTTATTAATGCACAACAGATAAAAAATATTCTGCGTCATTACCCAACGGGTGAAAATATTGAATTTTAATGCGACGAATGTGATTTACACGTAAAAAATGTGCGAAAGGATTATGATTTTCTTTGATACAATAAGTACGAGTAGATTGGCCGTGAAATAAATAATAATGTTTGTGCGTAATGGCGCCCACGTGGGACATCCTTTGGGCTTGGTTACTTGAACAGTCTACGAAACGTATTTTTTTTGGAACGAAGTTCCTTATCGCGCGTTGAGAAAGGGGGCTAGACGGAAAAAATTCTTACGAAAAAGTTGTCACGACACTTTTTTCTTTTTAAAAATAAATGAAGGTTGCAATGCTTTTTAGAACAGCGCCATCTAATGTGTATGAGTGGTACTAATGATATTGGTAACTGCGACATCTATTGTTAAAATATGTAAGTACTACTCCGTTGTGTTACTAGATGTTGCTAGTAGTTGGGAATGCACTGAGTAACACCCTCCGGCCGTTTTCGTAATTTTTGCCATTCGCAACGCTGAAAGTTGTTTTAAAAAACCAAAACGGGGAAATAATGTTTTGCTATAGTAAGCTGTGCGGCGTCGCATGTTTCTCTGTCTGTCTCTCTCACTCTTATAGAAAGCAAGCCAGAACTTCGTTCCATCCGGGTGTCCCTTGACACCTCTCAAGTTTTTTTTTTTACTTTATACCTTCGACTCGGCTGTGTATAATATGATATATAATATGTAATATTATTTCTTTTTCACGATTCAAAGGATTTTGAAGGTTACACCTGTATAGCTCCAAAAATCTTGTTGATGAACACCGATCCTCTTTCTATTTTCGTCTCTCGTCAAGTAAAGGCACGCCATACATTTCAGCTATCAGAAAAATAACTTCTTACCCTAGTACCTTCTTACCAGGAAGTCCCTGTAGCTACTAGGAAAATGTAACAAAAGTATCATATTCCTCACTAACATTTCTAGAAGCAAGCCGAACGGCTTCCAGTCATCCAGAAACCTTCAGGAACAATGCCGTGGAATATTTCCATACATTTATTATAACAATAGTCGCCCTTGAGCCGTCTCCAGTGTTCACTCGACCGATAAAGGACTAAAAGGGTGTCAATAAGGAATGCGCAAAAGAAATTATTTCTCGTCTATTTCATATTTTTGATGTGTACTGACTAGTGAAAGGTACTAAGAAGAAAAGGTCGATGACCGGAGGAAAGTACTTGTGAAATGGATGTTGTATCTTTTTGAAGAAAATGGTTTTTTTTTTCTACTATCTATTAGTGGTAGTCTATTGTTCTTTTTAAATTATGAATATTTAGGTTCTGTGGTAGTGAGCAGGGAATATTGCTCGCAGAACGGATGAAGATTGGGCCGAAAAGTTCTGGAGAACTTTTTGGAAAACGATGACGTTGCGTTGAAGTTGGAAGGCCTAGTACCATTAGGTGCGGGAATCCGCTGGATGGGAGTCGCACGGGACCGGTCAATGTGGCGACACTTGAGGCCTATATTACGCCACTTCTCATCCTGGATATTTGATTGAGTTGATGACACATAAAATAAGTATTTTGTTTGTCATCAATATCATTGACAAATACATGAATGATGAATGATGAACTGATGAATTGATCAATACTTGAATTTTCACAATGACTTTATTTTACCAACTAGATCAATTTAATTCTAAAAAAATCCGTGTCGAATCTGAATTTAAAACAAACAGTTTCAAAAACATTTCATACATTTTTCCGGACAATTCATTTTTCAATCAACTAGACATTATTAAAGCGTGAAAAACAAATAGATTTTATATTTTGTTCGTAAATAGTATATCAAAAACTGTACGGAGGGAAGGCCCGGATGTGCACATACCAGAAAATTGATTTCACCAGGTGTTCCAAGCCAAATTGTTCTGTTTCCTACCGCTAGCGGAAAGTGTAGGTACAGGGTGAATTCTTCAAGTGGGCGTGGATAGCCAAATCCAAAACTATGAGGCAAAGCGAAACATACTCAAAGAAAGAAAGAAAAAGTGTTTTGATAAACACTTTTTCTTCCTTCACTTCACTTTTATTTTTTTTTTGTTTTGTCAACAAAAAAAGTGAATCATTTAATAAACATTAAAATTATTAAAAAGAAAACAGAAAAAATAAAACAATGAATTTACATCGTGCAAATTCATCCCAAAAGGATCCTATCTCAGCACAGAGCTGTGACATTTAAAAAAAAGTCACAGAGCTGATATTCTGATAGGGCCCAAAAGAGTCTCAGGCCTGAAAACTAAAACTGTATCCCTGTATATTTGAAAAATCTACATTTCTAGCCAGGAACCGCACCCGGTGATTTTGGAATAAAAACACATACCTAGTGTGTGGCTACTTACTTGGGTTGTATGTGCGTGGGCACCTGTTTGGGCCGATAGGGCCACCATAGGAGCGGTGCGACGTAAATTGCTTCAAAGCCAGCGTTTGGCGTTCATATTCTTATGCAAAGCGTATAGGATGGTTAGTACCGAAGCTTTACCGGT
Organism: Xestia ashworthii; assembly: GCA_950022955.1. NCBI lineage: Eukaryota > Metazoa > Arthropoda > Insecta > Lepidoptera > Noctuidae > Xestia > Xestia ashworthii. The sequence goes on along the minus strand of OX465565.1, from coordinate 1,006,389 downwards.
GCTTGCGGGTGTACTTCCAGTCGATCTTGAGGTGCAGCGGCGGGCTGCAATGTACTAGTGTTATTACACTATTCGATAGTGTCGCCAATAAGCATTTTTCGCCATTGTTTATAGTTTAGGAATGGGCCATCCACGTCCACTTGAAAAAATCACCCTGTATAGTACATATCTACATACCTAGGTTATAGGGATGTGCTGCATGCTGCATGTAACACTGTGATCATTTGTAGTAAAAATTGTGTAGCGAGTATTTTATCTGCTATGTGCTGTTGTGTTTTCAAAATAATATCGTTTTGGATTTGGTTACACTTGGAGTATTCAAAACAATCCGGTATTGTGTGTTAATAGTTAAATTGATGTACGTGTTGCTGGGATTTTAGCGACATTACTGGAGACAATGCAGTTCCTAGTGAACTACACCTACTATCACCCCAAATTGACTACAAAATTGTAAGCATTCATGTCAACCAAGATCTTCATAATCATAACAGTAAAACCTTACAAAAGTTTTAGGTGACAGGACATCAGATCTGACACTCTGCCTCTTTCTTTGGACCCAGTAAGTAGGTACCTACTTTATCTTCTTTCGTGGCCCGTGGGACTTAAACATAACTGGTGATGAGGTTAAACTGTAAGTATTGCCTTACCCCTCAGACAAAACCGGCGCCATGTTATATTGTGTGGTCGACCATATTCGATCTTCACCATCTCCAATTAGAAAACTAGAAAATCAACACTTACTATTAATGCTAACAATAAAGCACACTCCAAGTAACCTTTCATCAGCTCCAGCGCTCACAAAAAGCGGCGCAAAGCGCTACAGCGCCATATCTCAGTGACCAGCACAGTCGGTGCTAATCACCGCATACGTCACGCTGGCCACGCCCCCTCTAGTGTTAACATTCCATGTAATTGACAAGTTTTTGTTGCTATTACGTGCGCTGATCTCGGGCGGAGTAGGTGGTTATACAATATAATAACAGCCGCACGGAACGATGTTACAAGGTGAAAATTCATTACATTCCGAGTTTCTTCCGCGTCCCGGAAAACACATCAAGCTTTTGGTCTCGGTTGTCGTTAACTGGTTTGAGAAAATGTCGATTTTTGAATATCGTTAATTTAACAGCAAGCAAAGGGTCAATGGACCGCATCTAAATCATTTCCTAAATGGATACAAAGACGCGTACACAAAACCCAGACTATTTACAGTGCATTGCTTACATCCACATTTAAACGAGCGACTCACAATAATTTAGCGAGTTTGATCTCATAGTCCAAACTAATCTATTAGCCAGACCGGTGGCGGTACGGAGAGCGGCAAATATATTAGCTTCATGTGGAACTCCAGGCATTTAACTGTTGACTCGGACCGAAGGACCAGGTGGCAATGATAAATGGATGCGGGTTGGACCTTGTTTTTGATCAACTTATTTTTAAAGCTATCAAAATAAGTTGTTCAAAAACTAAGACCAAGAAATTATTCACATTTTTTCATAGTACAGGTTATTCGATCTACCCTGCTATTATTTGAGGTATTCCACGAAGCACACCCAAACGAAGCACACCCAGACGAAGCACACCTAAAGTATTCCACTAAGCACACCCGTAGGTGGGTTTCAAATAAAATTTTTAAGAAATTAATTTCCTATTCCACGAAGCACACCTACGAATATCACTCGCATAGTGCGGGGACTAAGAAATAAAAATATCGATAGAAGAAAATATTTAATAATTAAAAGAGTAACTTAAATTTCTAACATCATTCAGATTCATTATAATATTGTGACTCAATATTCGTCTTTTTTATAATATAACTATTTAAAATCACAGATTGTTTCATAATTATATTTCCAAAAAAATTTTTTTTTTTCTAAAAAAATAGCATTCATAGAAAACATGTTGCCTTGTGTACGGTTTTGCCACATTTACCGCTGCAAGACTTGGATGAGGCCTGGCTCTACATCATGAGCGAATGTCCTCAAGGAGAAAGTATTTCTAGATTTAACGATTACATTATGACTCAGTGGCTCGGACATAATTTATGGCACGACAAATCGGTCGTGACGTTAAAAGTAAAACTAATAATTATACAGTCTCATTACTCTGAAATAAATAAAATTTTCGATAAAAACAGAGCCATAAATCTGGCAAAACGTTTAGATTGCTTCCAAAAAAATTGCTATAATTATGCCGAAATTAGAGTAAAAATGGGTTATTCAAATCATGATAAACATGCAGAAATAAAAAATAATATAATAGAAAATACAATAAAAGATTATAAGAATGGCTTAAGTTCGGTTGGACATTGTCTAGAGAAATTACGATACTGATTAATAATAATTCATTTGATTGATAAGTTTAAATACTAAATTGTCCATTTCTTCAAGATTATTTAAGAATCTTAAAGATTGTGATTTGTGGTTTTAAACAGTCTGTGATTTTATTAAGAGCACAAAAAAGGAAAATAATATTACAATGAAACATTACACACATTTTATATTATAATGAAACTGAATGATGTTAGAAAGGAGATAATTTTTTTTGCCCCGCCTGGTCGTTGCATTTATTATTCATAATAACACCAAAAAAAAGTAACCAGTAAAAAAGTAGTTTTTTGGTGTTATGGTATTAAACGAAATATTACGTAGAAATGAAAACGAAACCTTAAAATCATATTAAATAAGCTATGTTATGATATCTTTTTGCGAGTCAAATCATTCCTGTTGTGGTCAATGTCATTTGACAGCAAATACTTACGTGAATAAGGGCGTTTTTTTTTTGTTTACTGAAAAAGTACGGTACCCGTTGGTAATCATATCTGCTATAATTATTATAGAATCAGAAAGAATATAAAAATAAATATTATTAAACTGTGAGCATTTTAATGCTATTTTTAAAGGTTTACACAAAATCGCATAGATGGTTTAAACAATCAACGTGGCACTTTTTTAGTGATTGACAGACAACTTCATTATTGTGACATTTACTTTTTCTGTTTATTTTGGTTTTTGTAAGTGTTTTTGCAGATTTTTTGCATTTATTCCGGTTAGACAATGCTTAGCTAATTTAACCACTGGAATCTAGAGGTTATAAGGAAGAAATCAATGTAAGTTTCATTATTAAATGCTACAATTTATGTGAGTGGCCTATTCCCCGAACAAAAAAAAATGGCTCCATTAAGTTTGTCTTTTAAATAATAAATAAATATTTTCTTCTATCGACATTTTTATTTCTTAGTCCCCGCACTATGCGAGTGATATTCGTAGGTGTGCTTCGTGGAATAGGAAATTAATTATTTTAATTTTTAATTTGAAGCCCACCTACGGGTGTGCTAAGTGGAATACTTTAGGTGTGCTTCGTCTGGGTGTGCTTCGTTTGGGTGTGCTTCGTGGAATACCTCTATTATTTTGTTTAAATGTTTTAACTATCCCGGAATATTAAAATATGTTAAATAGAACTGGCAAAGAATTGGCTAATGCAGAAGTCAGAATTAGCATTGTTCGTCGAGTCGTTGAGCTCTTAAGTTCTGTATTAAATGGACAGGTCCACTCAAATCTAGTCCATCATGTTTCCTAGTCCATCTCAGATACTAATATCTTATCCTCTTCCTATGTTTTGAAGTTTTTTCTCGGCTTGGAAACACTGAGCTCATTTGGTTTTTAAATACTATTAAGTATTTATTTTTGAAGCAAGTGTTTTTGAGACCCAATTTACAGAAATAAATATATTTAGGTGTTCGAGCCTTCGCTTGACCCACTGTGAGATTACCCTCGAATTCTACGCGGTTGCAGTGTGTATCTACCCTACAATTCCTTCACAATTATAGTCACGTGATCTCCCCGCCACTATGGCGGGCAGCCATCGCCGGTGCATGGTTCTTTCGTCAGTACGTCTTGAATTTTTGCGTGGTACGCAGTGTGTAAAAAAAAAAAAAAAGAAAGAAGAAAAGTATATTAAATTAGTTTATTGGTAAGTACAAAGTGTACTTTTATATCAACAGTAAGCTAGAAGCTATTTGGGAAAGCCCCAAACTGAATTATAACTGGATTCTGTACTAATGTACTGTATACAGTACGAATCATCCCTTGGGTAAGCCCCAAATAATGTTACTTAGTTTTAATACGTAGTTCATGATTGGGAAAGCCCCAAATTGGACAATACATTATGATTCATGAACCTAACTACGTGTTTTGCTGAGCCGCCATCGGCGCTCAAGCCTAACGGTCAAGTAACCGTCGGCTGCGCAGCCGACGCTCGTCGGCTGCGCAAACTTCAAATGTAGGGTGCACAAACGACCCTGTCGGCTGCTCAGCCACCTGCTAGCGCCTGAGAGTTACTCTTATGTAAGGGTATTAAGTCAGTTGTACTTCTTTACAGACATGGCTCCCATAACTATGGGCGAACTAACGGCCTGGGCTCCACCTCCAGAGGAAGTCGAATATTTTCGGCGCTTCGTGAAGGTCCTGGACGAATTTTATCCAGAACAATGGAGGCTGTGGGAGATTCAAGATGAATCTTATACGGACCTTTTTGGAGATCAAATATCGTCTGACGATGAGTGTCGCTTGCGTTTTGCAGTGCCAACTATGGAGTTAGCACGGATCTTCAGTGATTCGCCGCCGCAATCCTTGAGTGAACGAAAGTACAAAAAGATTAAAAGAATACTTTTATCGTGGCCTCTAGGCAGAGCGACGATTTATACTCCGTTCTCCACGATGAAGAAAATACATCCGGACGAGGCGTTTAACGGGTTCTTGTCGGCGTTACCCGATCTCAAACCTCACCTAATACCCAGAGCAGAGGCAGATAAACTTCTCAGAGGATCTCACACACCATCGTCATTGTCAAGCCGCGCAAAGCGTGCACGCAGCACAGACATGGTTGAACAAGCTAAACGAGCTAGAACCACAAATGAGCCAGAAGCAAGCTTCATGAAGCAACAAAACTCGATACTCGAGAAGTTGAACGCTACCATCGAATCTCTTCAGACTCAGCTGCTAGGCCGAGACAAAATTCGTGTATGTTGCGAATCAGATTCTAGTAATGATTCGAGCGAAGCAAATAGTTGGACAGCTCCATCATTTCAGCAAGAACTGCCACCAGAAGAAGCCCAGGGATTAAACCCAAACAATGAAGAGGATGTTTTCCTCGACTTCGCGCCACAAACAAAGGAAACTGAGGCTAAAATCAGTGCTGCTGATGCAGACCTAGCTCAACAAGGCATACAGTGTCAACGCTTAGGCATGGAAAGCTGGCAAAATATCAGGTACGCCGAGGTACAGAAGAAATTCCAAGCAGCTCCAGTCTTCACAAACCTCAGAACAAATAGTAACTTAGCAACGGTTACGCCATCATGGCAGCTAGTCACTATACTAGAAAAAATGGATCTTTGCCTCGGAGCTATCACCCACAGGTTGCTGCAACAAAGAAAGGAATTTCAGGAAATTTACCAAAAATCATCTCTGGAGGTCAAACGAGCAATAAGTGCCAATTTCCTGGCTACAGACGCACCTTTTCGTCGCACCTCAGATACACTTCTGCAGTATACATGCGGGAAACGTGCGGAGGTTATTCAAAATAGACGTAGTATATATAAACCTTCGAACAAAGTTCTAAATGAGCTCCTACACGCAATTCCACCGTCTTCAACACACCTTTTTGCCGAACCACAATTGTCTGATCTAGTGAAAGAACAGGGTGGCATTAACAAGTTTTTTCCCGGCAAAACCAAATTCAAACAACGGCCGGGATATAAGGAAACGTCTCAGCAATCCCATCGACAGGACCCAAAAGGGAAAACGAGAGTCCCAAACTTTCTTAAAAGGCAACAGTTTAGGCCACATGACAAACAACAACAAACGACGTCAAAATCCGATAATAGGCGAACTTCCGGTGGAAAACCGAATAAATCTAGATTCGAAGGAAGAAAGTTCTAAATTTACAGCTGGACAGGTCAGTCTCAAACTAAGCACTTGGGAGCGCTTCGGTGCACCTAAAAGTATCTTGTCCATTGTAAGAGGATATAGAATTCCATTTGTTTGCTCTCCTCCACTAATTATTTTTGATTATAATCTTTGTCAAAGGTTCCAAGCCAAATGCTCTGCTGAAATGTCCAATGAAATAGGAAAACTATTAAAAATAAAAGCTGTTTCTAAAACATGTAGTAAAAGCGGTTTTTTTATCGCCTTTATTCTTAAGACAAAAATCTGATGGTACTAACCGTCCTATTCTTAATTTAAAAATGCTGAATAAGTCTTTAAGACCACCTAAATTTCACCTGATAAATCACCACAAAATTCCAGCATGTTTAAATGATATGGATCTTATGGTCAAGATTGACTTATCACAAGCTTATTTCCACCTGTCGGTCATACCATCTCATCGTAGATTTTTAGCTTTTGCTTATGACAATACAATTTATGAAATGACATGCTTACCATTTGGTCTTGCTACAGCACCCTCAATCTTTGCCAAGATCACTAACTGGGTCGCAAACCTTTTCAGGGAACGGGGAATCAGAGTGATCATATACTTAGACGATTTCCTGTTAATTCATCCCAATCCAGAAGTTCTGACACTGCAAAGTCAACACGTGCTACAAACACTACAAAAACTGGGATGGTGTGTAAATCATCAGAAGTCTTACTTAACACCATCACGTGCAGTCGAATATCTCGGAATAATTTGGAACACGGAAACGAACTCCAAAATTCTCCCCGAAACAAAAATCTTAAAAAACATGGATCTAATAAACAAAACGTTAAGACATCAATGGTGGAGCTGGTGGTCGGCCAAAGTCATATTGGGAAACATCAACTTCGCATCGTTCGTAGTTCCACTGGGACGACTACACTGCCGAAGGATTCAAATAGAAGCATCTCGTCTTCCAAAACAAAACCGCCACAAGAAATTTCCTTTGCCGGAAATTGTCTCGGACGAGCTGCACTGGTGGCAAAGAAACCTCCGGAAGAACTCCCCCATACATCAAAAAGAAGCCACAGTTTTCATAACCACAGATGCAGCAAAAAACGGGTGGGGGGCCACGGTAAACGGAGAGAGACTTCAAGGCTTATGGAACCAAAGTCAAAAACAATGGCACAGCAACCAAAAGGAACTTTGGATGGTACTAGAAGTACTAAAGAAAACCGGACCCATGTTACAAAATCAAACTGTCATGTTACAGACAGACAACAAATCAGTAGTGGCTTACATATCAAAAGAGGGAGGGACCAGGTCCATAAGACTTCTGAACTCGACACAAGAAATACTGAATCTGGCAAACCGCTATCAAATCACTCTCATAGCGAGATTTCTCCCAGGGAAATACAACCTCACAGCAGACCGCCTATCAAGGTCCACCGACCAATCGGAGTGGTCATTGAGCAAGCAAATACTAGACATTATTTTCAAGAAATGGGGTACCCCCAACATAGATCTCTTTGCCAGTCAGCGGTCAGCGATCTTCGAAGCATACGTGAGCGAAGATGCCAAAGATCAACAGTGTCAATTTGAAGTGGGAGCGAACATTCTGGAAAGCGGAACTCAAGCAGCGGGCACTGAGCCCCCCGTTTACAATACCGAATCTTCGCAACCACCTGGTCGACTTGAAAACAATGAATCCTCCACCGGCAGTGGACGAGCTATGTTTGCAGGTATGGAGGGTTCAGGCTGGGCCTCTCTAGTAAAGTCGTGGCCTTCAGATAGTCAAACATTACTGGAGACATCTTGGCGAAAGTCTACACTAAAGACTTATAATTCTGCGTGGCAACGATGGAAGTTGTGGGCTTCAGACAATAATTGTAACCTGTGTGACCCGAGTGCAGAAGAAGTGGCAAAATATATTTGCTTCCTACATAAAACAGTGAAATTAACACCAAAAACAATAGCTCTTCATAAATCGGTTGTAGTAACGTTTGCAAATCCAGAGAACGCAGATAAACTCAACTCTCACCCACTTATTAGACAATTGTTAAAGGCCGTGGCCCTTACCAAGCCCCCCATAAATAAACCACCGACATGGAACGTATCCCAACTCATGGAATTCCTACAGCATTACCCACTGGATGACAAGAGTCTTTTCCAGGTGTCCCGACATGTTTCAGCCCTGCTTCTCCTTGCAACAGGACGACGGGTGCATGATTTAACATTATTAGACATTAGTCCAACCTCATACGAATCCTTTGAAGATCACATAATACTCTGGCCAAAATTTGGGTCAAAAACCGACTCGGCTACCTTTAGACAATCAGGTTGGAAATTTTCAGTCGGTGATGTAGAGAGATTAGATGTCGTAAAGTGGGTTGCGCACTTAATTAACTTATCTAAAGATAGAAGAAGGGCTTGCTCCTCTTTGAATAATCTCTTTATAACAACGAGAAGTAAAGTAAAAGCCGCATCTCGAACTGTGATCGCGGGTTGGTTGCGGACATTATTTCGCGAAGCGAATATAGAAGCATCCCCCGGAAGCTTCAGATCAGCGGTGAATTCAGATAACTGGTCAAATAGAAATCTTAATCTCGATGATGTAATGAAGAGAGGAAATTGGAGATCCAAAGATACCTTTATTAAATACTATTTTAAAGAAGTTCCAGCTAGGGCTACCAATCATACAGTTCCACATACATTTAGTGTAACCCAAACATTCTCTCCAATATGAAACTGATTTTACTATTGTTTGATTAAAGACTGATTAATTTTGATTATAACATGTATTTAGCCATAAAAAGTGGCGAAATAAATACGAGTATTCGTTAATTATGTAAAATGTAATATCATTTACCCTTCCTACACACCTACCATACACAGTACGTCTGGCCATCACCGGCAGATTATAAACACATCATCTCACAGTGGGTCAAGCGAAGGCTCGAACACCTAAATAAACCCGTTTTCACCCCGAAGGGGAGAAAACGAATATTTAGGTTTCAGCCGTAGCTTGACCCACCAAAGGCCTTGCCGGCTTATATAAGTGAGAGTACTGCCGAAAGAACCATGCACCGGCGATGGCTGCCCGCCATAGTGGCGGGGAGATCACGTGACTATAATTGTGAAGGAATTGTAGGGTAGATACACACTGCAACCGCGTAGAATTCGAGGGTAATCTCACAGTGGGTCAAGCTACGGCTGAAACCTAAATATTCGTTTTCTCCCCTTCGGGGTGAAAACGGGTTTAATTTATCATTCTACGTAGTATTTCTAAAAAAGAAACTAAGATAAAGAAAACTTACAAGGTTGTTTGTTCTAAATCTAGCCTCAAAAAGGCTTCTAAAACTTTTGTTTTTAGTTAAAACATTCTAGCTCACTGGTCCAACATCAGTAGACGAATGTGTCGCCTTAATCAAGGAATTAAACTTATTTTTCTAGACTGAGATAGCGAGTGGGGATTAGTGGGCATGCCCCTGACGGCTGGCGGGATCGCGGGATGGCGGGATGGTGGGGCGGCGGGATGGCGGATAGTCCCCAAGACTAGCCCGGCTAAGTGTTTAGATTTACAATGAAAGCTTGACTTATTGGGTGGAGATATTTTAAGGATTTGTTTTACTACTGTAAATGGTTTAACTGTGTTAAAGTTTTATTAGTTTTCCTGTGTGATAAAATAAGTATCTGTATTAAGCGGTATCTATTATTTTACAAGAAATAAACTGACTGGCAGCATTGCCTCGTTGAAAGGCAATGCTAATTCTTTGGCCAAATGAGCCAGCCTTCCCACCGGTATTGTGCGTGTTCTATGCATTTAACATAGTCATAGGTCATGTATGTGTTCCACATAAGGGTGCACCTGTGCTGAATTCATGGTTGCAGTTTATGTGTCGATTTCTTCTAGACCACGTACCTATATGGTGACTGGTAATTAGTGTACGAAATTTAAACACGCAATTGTGCTCATGATAACAAACAAGTTTTACTATGGGACCAAAGCGGAAATCGCGAAAAAAATATCAGCTGTTCAGTACATTAGGCGAACATAAAAATTGTTTGTTATCATGAGCACAATCACGTGTTAAAGTTTCGTACACTAATTACCAGTCACCCTATATAAGGTCCCATTAAAATAGGTGGACAAACTTTTAGGAATCATTCAGACCACCAACATAAGGACAATGTTAAAAAATATTAAGAAAAACTCATTAGATGCTGACAAGAACATATTTGTTACATAGCTAACAAATATGTTTTATATTCGTCAGCTGATTTATTCTTGTCAAGTTTGTCCATCTATTTTAATGGGGCCTTATATTAAAAATAATAATAACTCCAAATAGACGATACCTAGAGTGGGAGAGTAAGCAGAAGAAACTGATTGCTTAAGAAAACAATATCTTAAACCAAATAAAAAACATTGTTAGGCAGCTTTACGTGTCTTTACGATAGCTATTATTTCAGTTCATTAAGTTTTTGAAAGTCGTGTGTGCGCTATTTCTAATAACTTTATTGTAGACAATGTTAAGCGTGTGCTAATCCAGACGAAAATAATATAGACTAAATTGAATGTTAAATCGACACTCATGATGGCTTATAAGCTAAGAAAATAAATGAAGACTTGCCTCATTAAAAATCTCTTGAAAAGAAAATGGGTAAATTTTTTCTCCAGAACATTACTTTGAAAGGGCGAATATTTATAGGCTGTACAAACATCTGTCTTCAACATTCGTAAATCAGAAGAGTTCGGACTACAAGCCGCTCCCCCCTTTCAATGGCCGCCCTTAAACCTGTTATAATGAGCGAACTTTTTCCATTTCTTTTTTAAAAAGTTTCCAACAAACCTCTTTTGTGATACTCTTTGAGTTCACTCAGAGTAACTGACAGACGGATTTTAGTTGTAAAACCTACCAGTATTGATGGTAACGAAAGGATTTTTTGATTAATTTGAAAATGGAAGGATTGGATTTCAGGGTTTTCTTGGTGCATTGTGTTTTAAAATCTATTGTAAGTTTTGTAAAAAGAAATGACTCGGGATTTAAAGTTTTCTTAATTGTGGTGAAAGTTTTTCAGCATTGTTAAATAAACTAGCCAGTATTTTAATCCCCAATGAGAATCGTTTCATCATCTAAGTGAAACACCTATTTTAGGCATGATCGTATATCATCATGAATAGATTTATCTTAAACAAACTCTATTCATATGTAATACGCTCCCGTATGGCCTGCAATCAACCTGGTACAAACTCCTGGGTTTGTTTAGGAAGAGGAGAGAGAACTGCCCTATAGCGCACCCAACTATAGTTTACTCCTCTTCTTAACCCTCTGGAGATAAAAGACGTGAACAAATCAGTCAGCTTGTTGCAAAACCCCTTACCTCAAGCATTCAGGCAGGTGCCACAATAAAACATCACCACAACATACGGAGTTAAACCTAACTACATGGAAACCTAATAAAGGCGGCCATAAAGTTCGTCATGAATATTTATCTCTACCGGACATAAAGGCGACTGCACACTTGCTGGCCGTAAAGCAAACCTCCTTTCAGATGCACTTCACGATAGTTATTATGTCATCAGCAATGGACGAAAAAGGTCCAGCGAGAGTTAGTGGACCTGGTGTTCTTTATTTGAACGTTTTTAAAGTTGTGGCTTTTTTATGCGACAGGTGATGATAGTATTCGTAAAAGTAATGTGGTTTTTAAGAGCTTCGGCATATCGCGACACTCGTGGTGCGCGGTGATTCGACTGCTTCGGTGGTACAGCATGAGCGCCATGTTCGGTAGGCGCTGCTAAGGAGGCGCTCGGCCCCACGGGTAACACGCACAATAAAGATTTCATTTCATGTTTAATTTCATTCAGTAAGTATCTCTGATACATAGAAAGAACAATGAAAATGATAATCATGAAAAAAGTGGCGTAGTTTAACTAAAAATAATAAAGCCTTTCTAAATGTGCTTATAGTATTGAGCTTCAGGCTATTTAATTTGACTTTTTATATTTTACAAATACTCAGGCACACAAGCTCACTTCCTTTCCCATGAGATAGGCAGAAACTTAAGAACGCTTCCTGCCACAATCCTTAGAAGCACCTTTTGCTTCGTCCAGGCGAATACTGCGCTCCTGACCTTTCTGAAGAACCACTAAGGACCAACTTCTGACGAACCACCTTTGGTCATGCCCCTTCTAGGGTGTGTCCTAATCAGCGTTTCTATTCACATCTGCTATGTGAATAGAAACATTGCACTCAGTGAATTTTTTTAATGTTTATTGTTTTTTCTTTTTCTAATTTCATTTTGTAAGTGTGTTAGAATTATGTGTACCTATCTTGGTAGTAACATCGCATTGACGTAATAGCTGTTGAGGTGTTATTTACATAATTTTAAAGAAATAAATGTGTATGTTCTTTCATTCACCCTCTCCATATGTTTTTTTAAAGTTAGTCATGAAACCCGGTAGTTGATTAGGTCCTTATAATCAATAGTAGATACCTTTGTACTTTATCAACAGCTGTAGTTCCAGCAACTTTGCTCGCGGTCCTCCCGTCCGCGGTCAGTTACAAATTCAAGTGATCCCCGTGTATCAGGGAGGACTCATTACGCGACCCGAGTTACGAACACTGACCCTAATTGTGTCACTTCGTGCGTAAAGGAGCACTTAGTTACCGAGCCCTAGGGGAACTACCAGAGGACCATAAGTCAGACAGTGAGTTTTTAAAACTTGAAGGGCGTTTCACATGCGATTTCTCTACATTTTCCAGTGTAGTTGGAAGATAAAGTCTTGGTACTTACACGGTTGATTCGTTCAACTAATATAACTAACGCGGGATTTTATTTTGATAGTTGTGTTACGAGTCCTACCAAGTCACATTTATTAGCTTGAAGCAAAAGCTACCCAAAGACTGTGGTATAAAAAAAAAATATAATGTAAGTGATTTTTACAAAAAACACTGAAGATTCTATCATCATCTGCTCAACCTGTTCTCAACTTTGTTGGCTATCTGCTTCCAGTTTCACTGGATGCTGCTGAATATCTGTATTGGACATGAAGCGACTGAGCGCTATGCTAAAGCTTATTAATACTACGTTCTAGTAGTTAAGTCTTAGCATGCCTTTAAAGTCACTCATGCAGGGTTCAGTAAAACTTTTCTTCTATAGAGAGACTATCAAAGAGGAGCTCGTGACTAAATAATAACTGACGCTCATGTCGATCGTAACTTTATTTAAGTGTCTTTGAGTATAGCCAATAGTAGTGGTGAGCCGCACAAGGTCGCGCGTCCGTGAATAGATGGAGTTAGACCCACCAACCCCGAATATACGACGGTTCTAATTTTACATACTCATTCAAATAATAATAGAGTTTCTTTAGTCTATTAGTAGACACTAATTTATGTTAAACTAATATGTGCTCTAGAATAGACCTAAAGTTAATTTCATAGCTAGCATTTAATTACATAATGGTAGTTAGTTAAATGTGTTATCTTTTATGTAATTTAACTAATGAATTTTGTTTTGAAAGTAAAAAAACGTTTGAGTTGACTAGTGAGGATCTAGAGAACGTCGAACGAAAACTTTATGATAATTTCAGGTCCCACTAAAAGCCACACTGAGCAGTCAGACAGTCAGAGTGTCAGACAGACACTCTGTTTTAAAGTGATAACCCTAATTTAAACTCAAAACGTTATACTTTTAACCCCTCAAACGCGGTTTGATGGAATTTAATCAAGGAGGATAAAATAACTTCGCCGACAACGGCTTTTTAATTAAAAAAATACACGTTTAAATAATCCGCTCTCTATTTATAAAATAAATCACTGCTTAAATCGCTTGTCCGGGTTAAGCTTCAGGGATAAGCCGAACTGTTGCAGTTTTTTCAGAGTGGTATCAATTATTTGTTCCTGTTACGAATGAAGTGATTATTTTTTGGTGCAATTGTATTGGAGTTGTTTTATGCAGAGTTATTGCGTGATACACTCACAAACCCTATACTATTTCTGTAAATAATACCACTCATTGCCTCATTGACATTGCTGAAAAAAATGTTTTTATTCAAACTTAAGAAGCAATAAGTATAGAGGATTACGAATTTTCTTCTCAAAATTTGTTATTGTGACAAAAAGTAGGTTTTTCAATTATTTGGGGGACGATGTTAAGTTTATCTTTCTGTAGTAGGGTTTAAAATTATAAAGTTTGCAGAAATCAGAACAAATATTTGTACAAAAAGGTAACTAAAAATAGTTTTATAAAATCATGGTTCAAAATCTGGAATATCTTCAGTGACGAAATCTATATTTAATATTTGCACATTGTTTATTGAATACGCTACCAGTGATATTACATTCCTCAAAATGGCTATCTAAGTAAGAAGCAATATGGGCGTGAATATATTCAATTACCCATATTCACAATGACGTCATCACTGTGCCAATAGTTGCTAGCCAGATCAATGTCCTTTAAGACTAGTACTATGAATCTAGTGGCTTTTCTACGGCTTTTTAAGATGTTTATGATAACTACAATTAAATAAACACTAAAAGTAATAATTAAGCTACCGGTTAGGTTTTTAAGACTTGTGCATTTAAAACACTGAATTTGTATATCTAGCCTGGAACTTCTACTATTTCTTTCTAGACTTTGAAGAGAAACGAAGACTCACGAGCTTCTCGAAGCTACCGTCCACAATTCCAATATTGCCATCGACCCGGAATCCCAATCCTCAGCACAGTAAATAATTTGAACGGCGCGCACCACAGTTGAAAACACTTACAACTTGTTACGAAACTGAAATTGAATTCAAGAAACTTAACTCGACTAGATATAAGTTGGTACATTTGCTCCAGATAACGCTATCTTACCATAAAAGATTTTTGTTGAAAAAAAAACTTGGTCCTCGCATCCGCGCGGTGACGCTAAAGATAATGAACTCTCGGGGACTTAATTAAAATTGTCTTGGCTGAATTCCCCTTTTAAAATTCATTCGTGGGGTGAAAATACGATAATTTTAACACAATCTTCTCAACGTGTGGGCTAGTTGAAATATAGACGGTGGTATGCTTAAAATTATAATTTTTTGAGGGAACTCGTGCGGAAATAATTCTTTGATATTTAACGTGGCTAAAACGCGAGTAGACACGGTCTAAGAATAATGACTGCTACTATTGAAACAGCTATTATTATTATTTGTTGAGCAGCGGTGGCCCAGTGGTGGCGGCCCCGACTTACGAACAGTAAGTCGTGGGTTCGAACCCAGGCAAGCGCATTACTTTGTGTAATTTATTTCATCACCACTGCTCTCAAAACGGCGAAGGAAAACATCGTGAGGGAACCGGCATGTCCTAGAACCAAAAATTCGAAGACATGACATCTACCAACCCGCACTGGGGCGCGTGGTGGATTATAGCCCATACGCCAAATACGCGCTTTGACGTGGAGTTGCGGACACCAGCCCGTTGTACAATACAATACAATACATTATTATTTGTTTTTTTTTTCTTTATTCTTTAATTTACTTCTTCTATGAAACTCGATTTTTTCTTTGCCTTTCAATTTCATTCCTTAAACAAAGAGTACCTACATACTTAATTACCCGTGACAAGTATACATTTGATATTCCTGTTCCATTCGTTTCCCCGTAAATGTTCCATCAAAGAGTGACTGTAATCTCATTAACTACGTCACTACAGGTTGACGTCAACAAGACACGAGTATTTGTAACACAACACGAGCCAATACAGGTCAACTCGAGCCATCGTGGACCATCAGGAGCCACGTTATCTGATATGGTCTTTGTATCAGAACATAAAAGCTGATTATTATGTGTCAATTTTGCAAATACGTTTATATTGGGAGCTTGTGAAATCTATGTTATGAACTGTGACTGCATTCTGTCTAACGAAGATGATTGCTAAATATTTTTAAATAGTCGAATAGACATTGATTTTTCATCGATTCTTAATAAATAATTAACGTCCTGATGGACCAAGGGTCTCGCTTCTGTACGCGAGATTGTGGGAGTTTAATTCCGGTCGTTAATGGTCGTATACCTTCTATAAAGGAAGAGGCTTTTACCCAACAATAGGTAGACCATGATCTAAGATTTCTCCTTCTTTGACCTTTCGTAATTTGGTAGTATGTTTAAATTATAGTTAAAATATAAGACCACTATACAAAACGATGCGGTGATATTTCGAATGTTGAACGTTATCTCCACACATGAGATGTCAACTTATTATTTTACTCTTTGCCAAGGAAACCAGCGTGATTTGAGCATTTTAACATATTTTACCTGGTTGTTTTGTGTTTACAGACTTACATTAATTGGTCCTTTGATATTTTAGGCTAGTTTTTGATATTTTATATGATCGAAATGTACGTATAATATACATATCAGCAATATTGACATCATTAACTTTACCGTTAATAAGATTCTATAACCAGGTTCTACGAATTCAAGAATCAGACCTTAGCAACAAGAAAAAGAAGTCTTGGTTTATTTGTTGTTCTTTCACAATAATACTTACTTGTAAAGATTCTGGGCAAATTATTTCAGACAAACTTATTATAAAAGATGATAGAAATGGACCTATACACATACACGTGGACCTAGAAACTAATAGAAATACGTAGAAATATTCTGAAAATTTGATAAAGTTCCCCCAAGCTATCCTAAGCAAACTAATCTAAGTAAAGGTAAGTTAATCTAATCTAGCTTAATGTACTTAGTTACGTAACACGATTCCGATTTTCTCATTATACCGTACTTAGCAGCTTTGAGAACTACTTACATAAGTTAAAAATATTGTCTGAATTATTTATATTGCTTGGTAATAACAGTTACAATTAGTGTTTTAGTCCTGAATTTGTAATTTGGGAGACGTGATCTCCGTTCCAGATGCTATTATAGACTTAAGACTATGTATAACATTGTGTCGTGTCTTATTTGTTAAATAGCAAAACAAATTAACCTATGTCTAACCTTCTGTAGGTATATACAGAAGGTTCAATGTTCGGTGGCGAAAATAGATGGGTCTGAACGAAAACCCGTAGTTTAGTGGGAATGTAAATAGGAATAATTGGATCTGGTAGGTAGCATATGAAAATAGCCTCAATCTCAAGTTTGTACCTAGTCACGACATTTCTGCTTGATTTTCAAAACTTTATACCCAAAACTCCATTTGTGATACGAGAAAGTTTAATAAAATCATTCTACTTTATTGTAAGAAGTCATAAGATCATACTTACTTGTTATTCCGCACTTATCCGCACTAACGTGACAATGGAACCAAAACGATACTTTTACCAACTCCAAGATATTTTCGTACATACCTAATTCCCAAATTCTCGAAGGAAAACAGGTCACAGAACGCTGGTCTTTTAAACATTTTGGTCGTTATGTCCAGTGTTTAGGGATCTGTTAGACAAAACCGCCCAAGACATCGGTAGTAGGTACAAGTCATCTTTCATAGATCGTGACACCGCTGTCAGGCTCACGCACAACTGGAACAAGTAAAACTTCCAAGCCAAGACAATTGGTTAAAAATAATCGCCACACAGTCAAAAAACACCCTTATAACTTTTGAGCCAGAGTGGGTTTTTGTGTGCGGGTTGTATGGAAAACTGGGTCGAGTACCGTCGTTTAGTTTGACGGTAATTCATTATTATTAAAGCCTCTTCGACGGTGATGTGTCTGTGTTTGACAGCTGGCCGGCCATTCGGTGCCATTCCGTGCTATTCAGACGATCGCCGCCCGGACGTGTGGATGTGACTTTACACTTGTATTTAATTTTCTAAAGTTACAGGTGCTGGTTATATTTTTAGTCCTCAAAGCTGAGGTATTTAGCCACATCTGCTTAGAGTTGTAGCCGACCCCAACGTAGTTAGGAACAGGGTACAATTATGGAAGGGTTTTTTAAGCTTCCGGTGGTAAAAACGTTAGTTCTTTAGTCCACTGTTTTGAAAATTAAACAAATTATTATTAAGTGCCTTTATTGAAGGGATTGGCTGAAGACAAAGAGTAAGAAAATGTAAAGGGCACTTGAATCCCTTAGGTACTTTAAATAATTTTCCTTTAAAATATTCAGGAACGTCTTGAAAATGAATAAATGTGGCGATAAAGGATGTGTCGGAAGGCAAATCCATACGCGAACATTCTTCTACCGAAGACGTTCAACTTGTCCTTAAGAGCATGTCTGATGCTCCAGGGCTGACTAGTTTCATCAAACATTTCTGTCTATTGATGAATTTAATCTTATTGCCTTGTGGTTATAGCTGGTTGTAGATTCACCAAAAAAGCGTTTCCCAGTAGCAGTTCGGAACTCGTTTTGGCCGGTACCAGTCGGCCGGGCAGGAATGTGTAGATGTAGCAACTTTTAAAATAAAATCTCCCTACTGATGCTAATATTGTTATGTCATGAATATAGTGTGTTGGAACTCATACTATTACGAAATAAGTGTTATTTAAAAGTTCTAAAGACGTTTTCTCCGAGCTCCGAGAAAACTGCTTTAAGATATTGTGGCTAATTGTTTATTTATTAGTGCTCATGACAAAGGTACTATCCTCTCCTCTCTTAGTTAGGGCACAATATTGTGTAGTGTTCTGAAACGTTGCGGAATAATATTTAATGAAATATGTTGTTAGCCTTTTCGCTGCAGCCCTAGAGTAAAGATCAGTTTTTGCGTGCACTTTTAGCTTCAGTTAAAAGGCGCGCCACCAGCTCTCCGATCGACAGAATGTGCATTTCATAAAACATATAAAAACGGGTATTTATCGCGAATTTACCTTTAATTTAAGCCCGACGTTTCGACCGGATTGCACCAGCCGTGGTCGCGGGGAGACTGAAGTGTGGAGGTACCGCCACAGCAAAGTGAAGGTGTTTATTCAACTACCCTCACTTGATCTTCATAAATGTTAATTAGGGCCGGTTCACACTAGGACAGCACACTACACTAACCGTGTCCGTATACCGAGGCGATTTCACGATAAATACCCGTTTTTATATGTTTTATGATGTGTTTTGATCGAGAATGTGCATTGTTTTAATGGCCTTTATATCTAGTTTACATATATTTTTTAAGGCAATATTTTGTCCTTTTCCGAGTGGTTTCGTCTCCGCTTGCATGTAGATGTAGTCCAAAACTTGCCTAAAATTCGAAGTCTGAATCATCATAATTATGACTGCCCATTTCTTCTCACAGATGTGATATTTTCCCAGTAGTATAATAAGCTGTCGCTTCATGCCTTATGTCTTTGAAAACTGTCGTTCCTTAGAATACAAAATTACTAGTGTGTTCCAAGCCCAATGAAAAGATGTACCTCATTGCAACTCAGAAGGTATTGCTAATATAAAAGCTTCGAAAATCCAAATAAAAATTGTGAGAAGTAAACTAAGTAACTATATTTATATTATACAAGTAAGCAGTGCCGTATTAGCCGTATAGAAGACAACCAAAGTTCCACATCAATAATCACAACTACGGGAACAATACAAAACTAAACAGACCCCCCGTCATCCATTGAAGACAGTACGTCACCCCTGACGCTTAGACTAGTGGCGTCAATGTACCGTGACGAGTATGTCCTGATCCTATTGTAGGCTCGACGTAAGCCTCCAGGGAGAACTAGTTCCAGAGTTTTATTCTGGTAGTTTATTCTTGGCATTTGTCTGGGTATAAAATTAGCACAAGTTGGTAGGCTTTTCTGGGAAAAAGGCTTAGTTTGGGTATACCTAATGCTGGATGACTGAAGAAATAGAATAGACCGTATTTAAATGATGTGTGAAAATAGAAATGGGTAGGTTGGTACAAAATACTATATCGGTGATAATCTACGTCTCTACTTATAAAATTGTGTAAATCATGTTGCTAATATGAAATATTATCCGGTTTCAGGAGTCTTTTACCTTCTAAGGAAAAGGGAAATTCTACTAACGTGGAGATTTACAGATGATTCCTCCCTAGACTGTAAATGTGATGCTGTTCCTCAAGCGATGGGGCACTTAATATCGTGTCCTGCTTATCCTGTTGTTTGTTAACTACAGGAACTGATGGATGCTACTGGTGACGCCTAACTTGGAGCCAAATACTGGGCCAACTCAATTTAAATTGCCGTCGTCACCCTAACTCAACATAATGAATATGATTTAAAATGTTTCTCAATTAAATTCCTCTTAGTTACACCTCTCCGTTAGTGATATATGCTTGAACATCTTATTTATATTCAAAGTCACACACACAGGCTCTAGACCAGACCGTGAAGGGCAAAAGACACGAAACCTAAGCATTTCTGACGACATAGCGCCTCGTCAGCGTGTGTTCAAATAACGTTAAATTCAAATCACTCATAGTTAAACAAACTAAATCGTTGTTCAACAAACCTGACACGTATATACACATACTCGTACATACGTCTACCATTATGTTCCACAATGTTATTCCAGCCAGAGAAAATCGTATGCAAAGAGGGAGGCATAACTTAAACAGAGGAAAATATTCTCTACCCTCGAGTCGAAGGTAACTGACTGACTCGGAATAAATGACTAATTACTGGCCCAACTCATTAGCACAGATTTCTCCTTCCAACACTGCCAAATTAAAGAGCTCACTCAACCAAATAAGCACGTTCATAACAGTTACGTTTAAACTCTGCAGGGTTATACTTCAAAAGTGGGAGGATTTTTAAATGGTAGGTATTTGAAATTCGAACAGAGCAATCATAATACGACGCTTTCCATCTGTTTTACGCTTATAATGGAGCTTATTTGTAAATGTTTATATGTGTGTGAACAGAGTTTAAAATAATTTCATGTGATGTTTATTTGAAATCTAATTCTGTAAGATTTATTTCCACAGTTATTTTGAGAATAGATAAATTCAGTTACTTTCCCTAAAAACATTATTTCGATCTGTTTCATTCATTTACTTGTTTATTATTTTCAAACACTTTTTCAGAAAAAAGGAAAACCCGGTGTTTTCCCTTTTCCCGCAAACACTGTCTGTTCCAACACAACGAAAAACAGCAAAGATTCCGCGCGGCATACTCTTACCAGTCAGCAAAGATTCCGCGCGGCATACTCTTACCAGTCCGCAAAACTAAATACTTTATTCGCATCCAATTATACGATAAACAAATAAAAAACAACGCCACAGCATAAAACAATCGCGTTGGAAACAAAGCGAAAAGCAGTGCATCAACGTGCAAACTTAATAATTTGTTGCAGCTATTCATCACTCTGGAACTGCGAAGAGTTTGGATGCATTAAATGCAGGATAGGAGAGTGCGTTCAAATTGAAACATTTTCGTTGCGAACACTGAAACGTACTCCGTTTCATTTGAAATTTTTATTTTATTGCTGCAGTACACCACACGGGGACATCTGACTAAATTGAAGTGAGCTCATTTTATTTTCGTGTCGTGTAATAGTCAGGTATGTTGGTGTACATTGAAAGGTTTCCAAACCTTTCAGTATACACCAAAATACCTGACATTTGAAACGTTCAATAGCGTGATGGTAGATGAGCGAACTTAATTAGTTAATTAACGGGGTTTGCAATGCACGGCCGGTGTCAGGTTTGATGCTTGTGTACTTTGGACGGCTGATAATAGCCATGGTCCGTATACGCCCTGGTAATATCGCACAATAACCTGGTAATATGAAACTAAAATTAAAAAGGCACACCTAAACAGTGTCAAGAGCTGTTTGTAACTGTGACATTGCAAGCTTTTGAACGCGGTTTCGATGAGCTGATCGCGTTCATTGATGTAATCCGCTCTAAGCAGTAACTAGGCAGAAGTAAAGCGACGTATGTAACAACCTGGAAACAAATCAAACACTTACAAATACGACCGTCCTTGAGTTGGATGTATAGGTAAGCTGCTTAGGTTCATGGTCCATTGATAATAATCCGCTCTCTTTCACAAACCACGCTGAAAATGTAACATTCATTTGGAAAATTCTATGTTCTTTAGATACCGACGAAATCCCAACAGGGTAGCTCGTGTTTGAATTCAATTGCTTTGAATGAAGCCTTTGGATCTTTTCAGTAATCGTCAACATGAAGTAGTAATTATTACCAAGAGGAGATGGAAAACGGTGGGCGGAAATGTAATAGGTTGAGATATGGTCTAAAAATTAGTCATATTTTTCTATTTCATAATATGAAAAATCAGCTCAATTCTCAATCTGGAAGAGGAGATAAATGAGAACTATAGTTTTCATAACATTAGCGATTGAATTAATCGATAGCAAAAAAAAAAAAATAGAAAACGGAAAGCTTTGCACTAGGTAATTTACTCAAAGAATTTAAATGTACTTTGAGTACTTGTTTACAATATAGTGCATTTAATTAATAAAGAAAATGACAATTTATAACTGGAAAACCTAAATTATTCTCGATTTCATATCGATTAAGCTCAATCATATTTTTTTGATAATAACAGCATTAACAGCAGCATTGACAGCCCACCGCCATCAACACTTGCCAATGATTATATACTCTGTGGCCAATTCTTTCTGCTCCACTCGCTTCGTGTTTTCCGTTAGTTTTGAGTGCTTTCTCGATTATTTTGTAATTTCAACAACTACTGCTTTGTTTTACCTACCTTGTACGACACTTCCTTATAAACTGGACTTACCGAAGGTCGCTCACACATTTGAATTGTTTTTTTTTCGATTTTGCAATCGACTTGGATTGGATATTGTTGAAAATATGGATCGCTGTGTGAATAATTGTGGGATTGCAACTAATCACCGCAATACCCTAGGCCGACGACCGTCGGGCGTGAAACAATTCCGAACAACATATTGTTACTATTAATTAACCATGTTCTATATTAAATTGTGTTTTTTATTTATTCTGGACGCCTTTTCGATAAATCCATTCTGTTATCTATTTATGGCTTCAAGTCAAGTTCAAGTTTATGGATTCAATCATAATATGACTTTTCAAACATTCTCCACTGAATATAACATACATGAGTGCATAAAGAACTTATTATAAGTAACCAGCACTTTTATATGGACTGTTACATAAAATCACTTTTACTAAACATCAAATAACTCTGCTCTCAGATTGTCAAACCTTATTGAATTTTCAGCGAGGGACTGATAAGTCTGAATTTATTAATTCATACCATTTTCATCTCGTAACATCCAAACCCAAGAATGTATGTAAGCGTTTACGTCTCCTTTTCCAAATATGATTATAAAATAAAAATAAAATAAAATAAAATAATCTTTAATTCGGATAAGCAACATCCATTAGTTAGTAAAAAAACAAAAAGATAACTTATACCTATGTTAGTAAATTTATATAATTTTGTTGTTGTTGTTGTTGGTGTGTGTTGTTGTGTTGTCTTGTTTTTGTAATGTTGTTGTTGTATGTTATGTGGTTGTGTTTATATTATGTACCAACACTAGTGTTTAAGATGTGATTACTAACAAATTGGATTTTATGATCTATTTTTGATCATAACAGAGTTTTATTTTTCAGCTGTGCTTTTGGTACTTGAAAGTTTTTGACCTTCAGGAGAAAGAATCTTTTTTTTTGCTTTGACATTTGCCTTGGTAAGTTAAGTCTTAATTTTCGTAGCAGGAATCTCTAGAAATTGTTGTTTCTGGTTGAAAATAGATTGCTGTTTCAGTTGGCAAAGTTTGTTATTAAACTACTCATGTACAACATGTTATGTTATTAGTTGTTATGTACATAACAACTTCTCAATTATGTTTACAAACAAATGTATTTATAGACAAATATAATTATATATGTAGACGAAGCTCGCACACGCTCCAACGAACAATTTCCACTGAAACCTATAATTCCAAGTCGGTATTCGATCGAAGGCTCGAGTATCTTGTCCCAAGGACTTGATTCGTCCGAAGCAATATATCCAGGGGATAAAGCCAACGACAATAAATAAATTGGTGTTTCGCAATCAACGCGTCCAGATCTCGAGTCCAGGGTAACAAATTACGCTAGTTTACATTTTACAAGGAATTGTTCGTGCGAAATAAACTCGACAGAATTTCAACGGTTTGAGCAAATAATTTACGTGTTTAGAAATACCTTTCGCGATTGGTGAGTTACTGAAGCGTTAAATATTACGAGTGGGAGGTGGAGCTGTGGAGCTTGAGCTGCATTTGTTCTTCATTTTGGTTCAAGACTTTTCAAAATCTAAAGATGGCATTACATTTACGTGCTTATGCCATGATCTTATTACCTATAGGTTGAATTGATCTGCTTATTTTACACCAACCTTGAATCTGGCATTCTTTGTAATCTTCACATCGACTGACCTGCCCCATGCCTTCGAGTGACTGCGCTCGTGGCAACATGTAAATAACTCAGATGTGCATTTACAGTACACAAACATTTCGACAGGTATGTTAAGGAACACAATAGGGGGTGAGTCTATGGCATCCACTGGGCTAATTTCTGTACTTCACTGGATACTGACTTATTCCGACCGTATGTTAAGAAGTGAGGAAGTAAGCATGCTTCCACTACACCATTAAATTAGGTCCCGGGTTCGATTCCCTTGTCAGGTAAAAGCGACAAGCAATCGAAAGCGGTTTGCACTACTATATTGTCTACTGATAACTTATTCTTCTGATGAAAACATTAAGTTGTATGTTTAGTTTTTGTTTATGTAATTTTAATTCTTTTTAAACCATGTAATTTCAAATACAATTTATTGTTTATGAATAAATGACTAATGACTAAATTAACTTTCGGTAACAAAAGTGATTTGACTTACTGCGCCAAGTTTGTCAGTGGCCACCCCTTGGAACAAACACCTTTCGGATTGCTTGTAGCCACAAATGACCGGCTCTGGAACACTTGGGGGCAAGTCGCTAGGTGGCTACATTAACTTGTGTTTTAACTGTACAAGATTCGAAGGTCTCTTTGAATGAAGTCGTGGAAGGGCCTTTGTTGGTTTCACGATGAAAGCATAATTTACTAGTACTTTTTCTACATTGTTGTTTAAAAAATGAACTATGATAACTTTATCATGCTGTGATTGTAAGCGGCATTGATCTTCAGTCAACGGCAGCCGCTGGATGCGAGCCACACGGGACCGGTCAATGTGGCGACACTTGGGGGAGGCCAGCTGGTTTAGTAAAGCTTGATTGGTCACCGTGCGTACTCACAGCAGGCTCATGCAAGTAGATAGACAATGATTATATATGCGTCGCGGCGGTCGTCTCATAATCATAATGATCATTTCAGCCGAAAGACATTCACTACTGGACATAGGCCTCCGAGGCCTATGTCCAGTAGTGAATGTCTTACTCTCTTGTGCTGTCAGTACGCACGGTGACCAATCAAGCTTTACTAAACCAGTTTATAGGGATCTCTCAAATAAAATTGATACAAAGTGAGGCCATGTTATACTAGAAAAGTTGTTATGTTGCCGTGTGTACAAGTGTAACTTTGCAACTATTGTGTTCTAAAGTGTCAGTGAGACATGGGATCACGTTCACAGCCTCTCTGAAGTGTCTTCATTAATTCAATAACAACTTAATTACCAGAAGTGGTAGTGGTTGGTGATTTTGGAGCTATTATGTCAAAATAGAGAAATGACAGTCTATTTCAACCATCAATTATATAATCTTAATATTATAAATGCCAAAGATTTTGAGGATGGATGTTTGTAATACGCAAAAACTACTGACCAGATTTTGATGAAATTTGGCTCACAGATAGTTTATAACCTGCATTTTCATATTGGGAACCCGGTTGTGCGATCTCGTAGGACAATCTCCGAACTCCAAGCGGATGAAGCTGTGGGCAAAGCGAGTAAGTATATCATATTTTAAAGACCTCAGCAATCCTAAAATTCATAACCCAACACACATCCTTCCCCGTTTAATATAAGCTCATTTTATTGACATTTTGTACCTTGATAAAATAAAATCCGTATTTCTTATATATACGAGTGAGGAGTGCAGAAACCGACGAGGGTTCTCGTTTCTGGGAACTTGTGCCCGCAATCCGTAAAATACGAACGTAGGTATTCAAGGACACCTTTTCTAGTAAGAACGACTAATACTAAAAATCCTATTATAGTAACACCAAAGTGTGAAATACACAATATGTAATTCGCAAAGAAATATACATAACAAAATTCCAACCAGGCAATAGGTAAGAACACAGTAAAATGATTATCCTCCAATTTAAAATTACTAAGTGAAACATACCAAAACGAAGACAAACCAAACAACGATGATGTCAAATATTTCAACGCAAATTAGATACAACCTACAGCAAAATATCGCAGAATAGAAATGAGCTTGATCGTGTATCGCTTGAGTTCGTTTTTTGAAACGTTTTTTTCTTACCTTTCCGCAGACGCCTGCATACTGAAAAATACTGGCCACATAGAAATTGGAATAAAAACTTTAAAACGTTATAGAACCTCATTGCAATACCTTTCAGCAGACGCCTGCATATCACTGAAACATACTGGCCACCTAGAAATTCCGCTTAAAAACTGAAGATAAACCTCAAGGAACTTCCAAATTCTTATTTCAATGTAAAATATGCATTAACGCGTTGTCGTAAAATGCAATTTGGATCTATATCGGTTTCCGAATTCTAATTTCAATGTAAAGTATGCAATAACGCGTTGACGTAAGATTCAATTTGGATGTTTAACTTTTTTCATACAAACATTAAAAACCCCTTTTTGTACCCTTATGGGCCGAATTTCGTAAAACCTTTTCTTAGTGAGCACCTAGAAGCCAAAAGGAACATTCAGGCTTTACATTCATATCTCTAACTTTAAAAACATAGGACTTTCATACAAACTTTGACACCCCTTTTCAACCCCTTGGGGTGCGAATTTTAAAAAATCCTTTCTTAGTACGCGCCTGCACCCCCTAGAGAGTGCTTGTGCCAAATTTGAGTCCTTACGGCCCAGTAATTTCCGAGATTTCGTGATGAGTGGTCAGTGAGTGGACTTCTCCTTTATATATATAGAAAAAAAACTAGAACAAGTGCGAGTCAGACTCGCGCACCGAGGGTTCCGTACAAACCTGTAGGTATATAAGTAAAAGTTATGGTAATTTAAGATTTTCGGAATTTTTCCTATATATGTACTTTATAACGTTGCTTCATGCCAAATTTCAAGATTCCAGGTCGTCTGGAAGTATCCTTTAGGTTTTGATTCCCTTGCGAGTAGTTGCGAGTTTCAAAATATGCGGCTTTAATTGCTGTATCTTTTGATTGCGTTGACGTAGAAGTTTCATTTTGTTACAGCTTAAAGATATTATAGACTTGAGTATTTGTTAAGAATTTCAATATAATACCACTACGCGTTCATGAGTAAAGGGGTAATAAGTTTAAAATTATTAAAAATATTTTTATTATATGATGTAACTAAAAATTTATGCTTTTCGCAATTTTTCCTTTATCTGTGTTATAAGACGTTGCTTCGTACCAAATTTCAAGATTCTGAGTTCACGGGAAGTACCCTGTAGGTTTTGATTCCCTTGCGAGTGTCGAAAATTTGCGGCATAAACGGGAGTATCTTTTGATCGCGTTGACTTAGAAGTTTGATTTTTTCACAGCTCCAAGAGACCATAGACTTGAGTATTTGATATGAATTTCAGCTTGATACCTCCACGCGTTCCTGAGAAAAAAGGTCTTGACAGACAGACAGACAGACAGACAGACAGACGGACAACAAAGTGATCCTATAAGGGTTCCGTTTTTACCTTTTGAGGTACGGAACCCTAAAAACCCTTTTTTGTACCCTTATGGGCCGAATTTCGTAAAACCTTTTCTTAGTGAGCACCTAGAAGCCAAAAGGAACATTCAGGCTTTACATTCATATCTCTAACTTTAAAAACATAGGACTTTCATACAAACTTTGACACCCCTTTTCAACCCCTTGGGGTGCGAATTTAAAAAAATCCTTTCTTAGTACGCGCCTGCACCCCCTAGAGAGTGCTTGTGCCAAATTTGAGTTCTTACGGCCCAGTAGTTTCCGAGATTTCGTGATGAGTGGTCAGTGAGTGGACTTCTGCTTTATATATATAGATACGTATATAATTGGTAGTATATTATTAAAATTCTTTGCTGCTTTGATATCAAAACAATTTATTTAGGTATATAGCCTTTATGTAATGATTTGTTTTTTTAGGGTTCCGTTGTCAAATGGCAAAAACGGAATCCTCATAAAAACGGATACTGTCTGTCTGTCCGTCCGTATGCCATTATATTGTTTGGTGCTGCGGAAACCTTTATGTGCAAGTTTGACTAGCATTTGGCCGTTTTTTTTTTCAAGTAGTGTATTGGTCTAATATTTTGTACCTACATCAACTTAGTAATTCTACGCAAAAAATATTCCTGGGAAGCGTTTTTTTTGGGGTTGAAAATCATGTTTATAAAAAAACATTGTGTAGATGGACGTATTTAATAGTAAACGGGTTATGGAGGTGTTCAAAGTAAAGTTATGACTAAAAAACCGGCCAAGAGCGTGTCGGGCCACGCTCACTGTAGGGTTCCGTAGCTTCCCAGACCATTAAAAATACCAACATTTTTCGTCAGCAAAAATAACTTTGTTTTTCATAGTATTTGTATGAAAAACAAAGTTATCATTTGCGTTTTTTTGAAAAAGTGCTATATAACTCAAAAACTATTCAACTCATCAAGTTGAAAATAATTTTCCTAGAAAGTTCATATAAAGGTCTACTTCTGTGATTTTTTTCATATTTTTTAAACTTATGGTTCAAAAGTTAGAGGGGGGGGGGACACATTGTTTTTGACTTTCGGAGCGATTATTTCCTAAAATATTAATATTATCAAAAAATAATTTTAGAAAACCCCTATTCATTTTTAAATACCTATCCAACAATATATCACACGTCAGGGTCAAAATTAAAAAAAAAATCGCTCCCCACTTTACGTCTGGGGGAGGTACCCTAATAAAAATGTTTTTTTAAATTTTTATTTTTGCACTTTGTCGGCATGATTGATATACATATTGGTACCAAATTTCAGCTTTCTGGTGCTAACGGTCACTGAGATTATCCGCGGACAGACAGACAGACAGACAGACAGACAGACAGACAGACATGGCGAAACCATAAGGGTTCCGTTTTTTGCCATTTGGCTACGGAACCCTAAAAACTAGTATTTGACAAATAAATTGTGAAAAAGTTAGTACTTTGTCCTCATATATCTCCGTAACTAGTAGGTTCCCAGGTATGGTCAGAAAACATAATTATCGCAATGACGGGGAGAACAAGTGCCTTTCGGGATCGTTAAATCTATTTACACCCTTTATAAAGAATGCTATGTATGTTGAGTAATAATTTACTTTCGACTGGCTTTGTTAAACTAGGAGTTAACTACGAGTACATTGTGTTTTATATAGACTTTTCCTGTCCGCGTCAATTCGATTTACTACCACAAAAGTCTTATCCCATATTTTCATTTTAATCTCAAACATTCTCCTTCAAGCTTCAATACAGTTTGTGTTATTCTTTACCATTTTCTGACTTTTTGTTCATTTTGCAGAGCGTCCCGCAAACAGCAAAATAACGTACTTTACTGTTCGCAGCATCCCGCACAGAATCTTAAACAGCTAATACTACTAGCATACACATTTTTCTTCCAGCGGATCGGAATGGCTACAATAATAAATTTTAAACAAGTTATTAAAATTCCGAATGGAAAGCAGTTGCATTGCCAACATTTATACTGATTAATGATCGCGTTGTATTAATAAATTATTTTCACTTCGTTTGTACGTCTAGGCAGGCACAGAGACTAATGTATTTGGAATCCATTAAAGTACTTCAAGTTACCCAGTCATAACATCCCCCGCGGCAAAATCAACTTAAGACTGTTTAAGGTAAAGTCTAAATTCCTCTGTGTCATAGACAGTACTTAAGTTAGTGATATAGAGCGTCTTAAACAGGACAATTTAAACTAACACCTAAGTCTTAGGTGTGCAGATTTATGATAGCACGAATGGTGGAAGTATTTGTTGGTGACGTCACTTCTGGTGCAGTCGAGTACTAATTGTGTACTCAGTACTGCGTTATCTTAGTACTTAGCTTGTGAAGATAGTTCGGCGAGGAGTCTGCAAGCGTCGCGGCTAAATGATGTTGGTTTAGTTTCGGTGAATGGATTTACGTCTGTGTGTCAATGGAAACTGTAAACTTTGTCAGTAGGGGAAATGAAGCTGTGAAGATTTTGTAAGATAGTCTGACTACGAATGTATCACTTTGAAAATAGGTGAAAGGTCAGTGTCGTCACGTTCAACGTCAGAGGATGCTAGACGGGCGTGTAGAAAGAAACGCTGGCGTGATGATTTAGAGGTATTTATGAGAAACTAGCCGATGCCCGCGGCTTCGTCCGCTTAAAATTGTATACTAAAACCTTCCTCTTGAATCACTCTATCTGTTAAAAAACCCCGCATGAAAATCCGTTGCGTAGTTTTAAAGATCTAAGCATACATAGGGACAGATAGACGCGGCGGGAGACTTTTTTTTTATTATATAGTGAAATATACACGCAGTGACTTGAGAAAAGCTATGGGGAAAGTCTTCAACCATCAATACTTACTTGCCCATCAGGAAGACAAACTCATCCACAAACACTCTTCACACGCATACGAGTACATACACACACAAACTAACATTCATAAAAACAACTCAACATACTTAAACTTTTTAATTTGTTTTACTTTATTCCATTACTCTCTTGTGTTTCTTTTTTAATAAGCTCACTAATTATTTGAAACTTTGTTATTTGCTGTGTAAGCTATCAAATGTGTTACTTTTAACAGGTGGGGACCTGGTGACCTGTATTACAGGTGTTACTACCTGCACCCGGCACCAGCGATCCACAACCAAACATTGTTGGCTACTGCTTATGTGTAAATATTGTTTGTATTTTTTGGCTTCTGGTGAGAATTAAACACATTGTACGAGTATATATTTGTAATACATATAATAGCATATTGTGCTTGATGATTCATGAAACTTATCCAGAGTCATCCACAATTTGTTTTGATCAAAAATTTCACATCCCTGAATCAAATCAGAAATCAAAATCAAAGCGCACTCACAATACTTTGATGTCAAATAAAGAAGAACCTCTAACAAAAGGGGTATATCTGAAAACACAGGTTACATTTGTATCCAAACACGTTCGATAATCCGCAGGTATCGGCAAGACCTCCAAATTCGCAAGAAATGATGGGTCGTTAGCTTATCGCCTGTCCTGAGTCCTGACTCCTGCTGAGCTATCCTAAGTCGACTATTATAACTTACGGCATAACGTCCTGCATATTTTAACATAGTTCTATACCTAGAGTTAAGACAACATGTTTGGAATTCAACGGTGAACTTTTACAGTTTCTTTTACTTTACCTTTAAGGTTATATTACATAAAATCATGGCATGACTGGACGCCCACATTAGGTCGGTTATATTTAGGTTAGGCTAATAAGGTGCGAGTTTATTTCCATAAGCCGGCGCAAATCCATACTCCGTGACTGTTACTGAGGAATTCCCGATGGAAACCCAATGAACACACTCATTGACCTCATGGTCAGCAGTCGCTTGCAACCACTAAACCGACGAAGTTATCAGTCTTGTATATGTATATGATATTAATGTCATTTTTTATTTTTTACATATTATTTTTTACTTTCCGACCCCTAACCTGATTAAATAACAATCGGTGTAGCTCGTCTTTTATCAATTTTTCTCTATATTATACACCTCAGTAAACACTCCATTTCTAGCCATATTATCTTCCCCACTCTCTCCGTTGTTTCTTTTGTCTAAGTAACTAAATATCCTAACTACATTATTCAAATCTAAATTCCACAAAATCACAAAAACGTTCTAATTCCCAAATAGATCTGTAGCTCCCCCCATCCGTCCGCCGCATGCCGTCCGTGCGGCGGTTAGTCTCAACAATGACATTAAGATGGCCGGCCGGGCGCCGGGCGGCGGCGGCGTGGTGCGTGGCAGGCCATATCTCCGGCGGCCGCAGGTAGCCTAGATTAAACCCCGGCAGGTACCAGGCCCAGATTAAACATGGACTTGGGATGCTATTACACCGGATTGATGCTTATTAGGATGTTTGGACCACGCGCGAGATCTTGTAGAGTTAGGGCGTGTAGAGTCAGAAGCTTGGCTCTATATGAGATCTGGTAACTTTTCGACAGTGCAAGTCATATGGTCTCGTCTTGGCAACATTTTACATGAAAATGTTTTTGGTGGGATTCTCATTTTCCCCGTTAGACTAGTAATCAGTAGATACAATACATAGGACACAAAAAAACAAATAGTATCATGAGACGTTTTACATAGAGTCAATAACACAATTAGCGGCTTTATCGCTAAGAACGATTTTTTCAAGACAACCTTTAGTTGTAATAGTGAACCTAGGCCAAGCGTGGCTTAATCTGACGATCTTATCACATAATTGTAAAATGATCGAAGAAATGTGGGTGAAGTACGGTACACTTCTGTACAACCCTTACGGGTTCACAGGCGTGATGTTATGTTAATTTGGAAATTGAAGATGTAATGTGTCATTTCAGAAGGCTGTATTGTTCCTGATAGGAATTTTAAGTGGGTGAATAATGTGTTTTTCGGGGTGAATACGTTATTTTTTACCTGACAAGAAAATATGGTGAGACAATTCAGGAAGCAACATAAAGATAATAATTTTCTGTCGTGCAAGCATTTTGGTCACGTGTTTTATTAAGTATTTTTTTACCTTCCTTCAACCACGTAAGTGCGTCTATCTTTCTTTATTATTTTTTGAATATCGCATTTGGATTGAAGATTTCTCGATCTTTGTTTCAAAAATCACATTTTGTTCCTCCTCGTAAAGGACATGTTAAAATAATTGGAGTTAATGACCAATTTTTTCATAAGACGAACCTTCAGGAAGAAAAATAAGACTGAGACATTGGAGAAGACAGATAGTGCCTATTTAAAGTAATCAAGCCAACTCAAACAGACATTCCCACATTACAGTTCGGTGTGAGAGCGCGCCACCTAAAGCCAGTGCTCCTCCTTGGGCCGGTCATTCCTCCGCGTCACTTCAGATTTAATCAGTCCCGAGTGGCCGCTAGCCTTTTGTTTACTGCTCACTTCCTTACACCAAGTGCACTCTGCATATCTGCATGTGCAAGTGTGGTTTGTGCTGCAATAATACACATAATTGTACTAACTTTGGATTTCTTTGGATTCATTATGTTTCAGTAAAAGGTCTTGGATAATTGTGACTGAAGTGAACTAAACCTCCTATAGAAGAGAACAAATTACCTGTGGTAAGGTACCTTCAGGAATGAGAGGTTTTCTTTTCGAGAATTAATTTAAAAAAAGTTTTTTCCAAGATCTCGGTAGATGGCGTTGAGCCGACTACTTTACTAGGTGCCAAAGCCAAAACGCTTGAAAAAACACACGTCACATAAGCTCGTTAACTGACACTTTGGTTTGCATAAGCTTTCGAATCTAACCATTAGGCTCAAGTGAAATTGTGTGACGTTCTGTTCCTTGCAGTAACGTACCGAGATCAGCGCCATCTATCCAGCGACTAGGGAAGAGTTGAAAAAGAAAATCCCTCATTGGAAAATACAAAAGAGAGTAGTCTGCTAGATAATTTAACAGGTTTACCCAAAGGTGATGGAAACGGAGGTTACGTTTAGACAGGCTTCTCGAAGGTTATAAATGTCGTAAATGATAATAAGCTTTATCCTTACTTAGCATAGAGCACCTTAGCTTTAAGCCCATTGTAAAATAAATAATAGATAAAACAAAACTAAACTTTAATTAAGGAATGCATAATGAATGTGAACACGTAGTAAGACACACTATAAGAGTTATTTATTTCTCACCCCACAATCAGCCCGTTATTTTAAAAGTACAAAACCTAAGTCCGCATTAACAACTTTAAACCGTACATACAAGACGTATTACTATTGTATAAAGTCCCAGATCCTGTACAACCACAGTTCTAATCCTATAATTTACGAGCGGCGGAACGTTACATGCTTCTCTTTAATTCTCGGGAAAATTTCGTCTTTGAAACTATTTTAGACCCTTCTGGGAGCTTGGTACTCTAGTATCCAAGCTCGTAGTCGACTACAAGAGATGTTTCTGAGAAATGACTGAAGTATGCAAATGTCTAGGAAGTTGTAAACTCAGGTTAAGAGCGAGGCATATCTGGTGTTTTGTGTGTGTATAAAATTTTGTAGGTATAACACAAGTTTTCTCAATCTTAATAAACTAAAGGTTCTTCGGTAATATTTCGAGAGCTACGACAAAATTCGTCGGAAACTCTTCGAAGTATAATCACGTTATCCTCCCACACAACACTCCCTCCTACGATTCAGTCAACAGTTATCCCAAAAAACACAACACAATTCAACCTCTTAGCCGTGATCCAATAACTAAACTTCTTTGTCTACAAAGCGTGCTCCCTCTCCCTCACACATACGTGTTGTGAGAGAGAGGTGCGCGGGAGAGCATTTATCGTCGGGAAAGAAATTAAAGTCGTGCCGAATCGAACGGTTTTATCTTCGTGTCGATAGCGGTCACAAATTATGTGCTTCCTTGGGTTAGGGGGTGGTTCTATTAACGCGACTATGTCGGTGATAGGAAGGCTAGACTATGCCGATACTATAATAAATTGTTAATTTTGCTGTTTCACTAATGACATTGATGCAATATTATGTAAAACAAAATAGAATTACTGTACCTGGCAAAACTTGAACCTAATAAAAAGCCAAAGTACCTAAAGCAAAACTAATAAAAAAGAGAAAAGCCTGCGCTTACGAAAACAAATCAGAAATCGAATTTGACGAAATCATTCTTAAGAGCTGCTAAAAATCCGCTCTAGGAAAACGTCCCGTTAACCTCTCCCTTGGCACTCAGCGCGTAATCCAATTCAAACTTTATCCTGAACACACAAAGTCTAAATCCCTTTAGCCAACCACTTCACTTAAGGTTTAGTCGAGATAAATGAATTTCCACTCATTGAAGATCAATCCAGGCGGCGTTATCTGTGTTTTGCGCCTTATCTATAGGGGCGTAACAATGTCCGTACGATTTATAGTAGTGGATGTAGCCGATAGCCTGGCACCTGAGGACTGACTATACATACGACGTACTTAGGAAATTCACGGCTATAGATTAGACTAACCCGAAGACGATAGCAAACAAATAAATACGGATGCTTTTTCAAAGTTATCAACCGCAACGTTCAAGGTATTCAATTGTTGTTAAATGCGATAGATGTTAGGATATCCGATTGATAGGCAGTGGCCTGCGTTACTCCTTGAGGATATGTAGACGACTTCCAACCAGCACAGACATGGTGATTGTGATATAATCATGCATTGTGACTTAAGCTTTTGTGTGATACTAGCAAAAACAGTAAAAAAATAAGTTTTTCTTGTATTCCGAAGCAAAGCAAGAATATTATAAAGCATGGAAGTGAATTGAAAAGTAATAAAATATACTTAAGCAGAGTCCAATATCGACATTAAAGGGAAGATTAAAATCTTTAATACCATTAAACGCACACACTACAAAGGCGAGCAATAAATCACTACTATCTACAAACCCGTACAAGAATAGGAAATTAATTTATCGGTATTTTAAGGATTCTTGCCGGTATAATGTTCAGTTAATTTAATAACAGCGGTGTAATCTGATGGCGATGCAGCGGCGCGCAAATTAACTTGTTAGTCTTTGTCGCCGCCGCTAGGGGCGCCACCGGCGACTAGACCTAGTTCTTTTGTTTGTGGCTTTCAAAGAATGCTGGCGTGGCTTTTGATTTTGCAGGAAAGGAAGCTTATGAGTTAGTTTTTAACCGACTTCTAAAAAAGGAGGAGGTTCTCAATTCGGATGTTTCTATTTTTTTTTTTTTTTTTTTTTTTTTTTTATGTTTGTTCGCGCATAACTCCGTCGTTTGCCAACCGATTTGTTGGAAAGGGTATACTTTCCAAAGGGTCCGATAGCCACCAAGTCGGGATCTGATGATGGAATCTTGGCGAAATCGAGGGAACTCTTCAAATTTTATAGGATAACGTACAGCGATTTTGGTATTTTCTACAACAAGTGAAGCATTTGCGTTCGATAAGAACCATTCTACCATCAGATCAGATGATGAAGCCAAGAGTCACGGAACTCCATAGTGAGACAATGTATCCTAGTCGTGTTTGGGCTTGTTGTAATTGTAACGGTATGCACTTTCCATGTGTACGAAGCGCATGTAAACCACTAAAAAGTGAAAAATAAAAACTTTTTTACAAAAAATAAAACCGACTTCAAAAAAAAACAAAAAAGTGAAAAATAACTTTAGCTTCTGAAGTCGGTGACAAAAAAAATAAATGAATCAAACAAAGGTCACCGACTTCAGAAGCTAAAGTTATTTTTCACTTTTTTGTTTTTTTTTTGAAGTCGGTTTTATTTTTTGTAAAAAAGTTTTTATAAATACATCTAGTTAATGTATTGTGAAAATAATCATAACTTAGATGTGAGATTTATTATTGCTGTTGGCAAATAATAAATTAACTGTTCTTTAGTTTGCCATGCCAGTTGTTTTTAGTTACCATTTATCGTTATGACCTGGTGAAGGTTGCGGGAATCCGGTGGATGCGAGTCGCAAGGGACCGGTCAATGTGGCGACACTTGGGGGAGGCCTATGTCCAGCAGTGGACGTCTTTCGGCTGAGATGATGATGATGATGATGATGATGATGTTATGGACGGATAAAAAAAACTAAACAACGTCCCTTTTATTTCGCATTGAAACTTTTCGTTCATTAAAAAAATAAACGGATTGTATTTTATATAAATCAAAAATTCAGATTCAACAAATGAATTGTGAATAAATCAAAAGTTACAACAACTCGGCGGTAACGAAGCGAAAGTTTTACAATTGTTTGATTGAAATCAAATTATTAACTAAAATAATTTTGATGTGATTTCAAAGGCAGATGTTATCAGTTCCCGTTACCGTTAAACTGGTTTTGTTAATGAAACCCACACACGAACTTTTTTGATTACAATCCGATGCTCTTTTATGTTTTTGTTATTAGAGTTCATTGTATCGTAGCGGGTTATCGATGAATGGATTATTTTATTTGATTAGCACTTACACTTTAGACTTTTCACTACACTTAAGAGGGTAGACAGATTTATCTGCTCATAATTAATACTGCCCTCATAAGCCAAAAAGCGTCATCTCAAAAAAGTGAGAGTCGAGAAAATTCATGTTTTAGTTTTTTTGATTTCGCGTCAACTTAGTAAAGTAGTTTTAAAATTATTCATTCATAATATTAGATACCCATATTTCTTATCGATGTTTTTAAAAAAAGGAAAATATTTTTTTACCTCATTTTTGAGACACCGCTATTGGGCTTCGAATAATATGTTTATTAATATGAGTTACCGCTTTTAGTTATAGTGTGTTCATAGGAATTTTCATACAAATGTTTTTCTATACATTTTGGCTAAAAATCCATGTATAAAATAAAACACGAAAAAAGTGCATTTGGAAATAATTTTAATAAACTTAAGATTAACATAATTAGAAAATTTTAAATTTTGAAAATAGGCATCTGCGAGTATGTCATAAATCACTCAGAAGTAGGGAGCTCCCTCTAGAAGGACAGTCTATTGCCTGGTATTATATTTTGAAGGGATTTCAAAATATCGTTCTTCTTGGCTTGCGAAATTCCGTTAAGCATGGTTTTCTTCTTTGGAGGTGGAAGAGCATTCGTTTTTAAAATCTTGTTTCCAATAATACTAGCGGCGATTTCCAATAATATACGGCCATTGTGTTTAAAAATAATGATATACCTCTCAGCTCTTTAGTAATATCGTATAAATTTGAGATATGCAATATTTTCTTAGTAGGTTTTAGGTGGTTTCTGGTTGAGATAGCGCCATGTAACTTCATTTAACCTTTAGGGAATTTGTTAAGCTATCAGATGCAAAAAAAAAAACAGAAATTTGTATTTTTTTGAGATACTGCTTTTTGGCTTATGAGGGCAGAATAATTTTCGTCCCACCCGCATATCTCTTCAGTATTCCCGCGATCATGATGCTTCCACAGACAGCGTCGAAATATCGGGAGATATAATCCCGTAAGTACTTTAAGTGTAGCATAAACCAGTCTGCAATGTTCCTACTGCTGGGACACAGACTTATTTCGGTGAGAGGGAGTGGACCATGATCCATCACGCGAGCCTAGTTCGCGTTAGTGAACACGCGATTTTCAAACTCTGTGCTGTCTTTAAGTGTACAAAACCAACGCTTGTATGCTAATGATAGTGACAAACCTGACATCACGCAGCAATTCATAACAAAAAGCTTAGAATTTTCCACCAAAAATACATGACAAATTGCCTACCAACAAACTGGGAAGGCAAACTGTCAAAAAATGTTCATGGCAAAAAAGCGTTGTATTTCTGGTCACGTCTATGCTTTGTTTACAAAACTCCACATGACAGCCAACGGACTCCATCCATCATGGCTGTAATAGAATTAGGCTAGAGTGTTCGCAAATTAAATAAATGCTTAGCAATTGATTGATGAAAAGAGAATGGAAGCACTCACTATTCGGTGCCTCCTAGGTTTGTGCACCTGGTACTAAATATTTAGTTTTCATTTTACGACTAAGGGTAATCTGACATCATTGTTTACCAGACAAATCTTTCAAACATTGTTATAAAACAAATCTTTCGGATTGTGATTTTAAGCCGAGATATTGTTGTGAAATAACAGATAAGAATCTCTTATAATCTAAAGTTTCCTACATAATTGTAAACACCGATGTTTATAATTTGTCCACATTAAAATAAGTCGTATTTTCCGTTTTTTCCCTAAAATTTTCCACTGTTTGGCACTTTCCAAAGGTCACCTTGTGGGATGTACCACCTACTCAAAAGAAAATGAATGCTATTGCTTTGGTATCCAGCATTGTGAGTACATAAATTATTTTGTATAATATTATAGATGAAATAGAAAAAAAACTAGCTACTTACTTGTTTTTTCGGCATTTTTCGCACTAGTTATGATTAGACCTGGGTCGGTCTAGTCACGACTACTTTCAAACTAGGCAGTACTACAAACTAGGTTTAAATCAACTAACCCAGTTTTCTATTCATGAACTTTAACATTTATAAAGAATTCGCATCAAAATTCTAAGGTTTCTGCTAAGTTCTCGAGAATTTCCGTGAGACGGTTATTTTATTAAAACATCATCCCTAGGCGCCACTCCAGCTCACTGAAACTCGGCGTCAATTCGCAGAATCTTATAAGGATATTCTAGTTCGACACTTTCAGCCAAGAAATCTGCCTACTAAGTCAACAATTTACGAACAATTATAAAATCTTTTGTTAAAAAATGGAACAGATTACGGCCTTCGCCTCAATCGGAATCTGAAAGTTTCTGGGAATAAGAACGAAAACGTTATATTAAATTATTAAAATTGTTACGGTTACTTTTGATGTCTGGAAGTACTCGTATATTGTAAAGAAGAAGAAGATAAGTAGAAGCGTTCAATTCCTAAACATGCAAAACCATAAAAAAAAATACAAAGCAAATAAAACCATGATTCCACACTTTTACAATTGTCCACCCAGCTGCAAATACAAGAAGAACCGTCCAAACCTAATAAACCAAAACAACACCCTACATTACATTCTTCAATATCCTACAGCCTATTTCAATCCACAACCATGGAAAAGGGCGAAACATATCCTACAGTCACGCGCCGTGCTCCGTCGCGGTACGGGAATAAACCCGGCCGAGCGGCTCCGCAGCCGTAATATCGAGTAGCTGACATGGGTCCGGCGATATTGCCGCCCAGTCTTATCTTTACGAACGTGACCTATTGATTTCGCGTAAAACACAGGATTATATTGTAGCTAGGCCCAGTGTGAAGTGCCCAGGGGTATTACATGATGCCCAGCGCTGAGATACATACGGTTATGTGTATTTTTTAACTCTTACTTCGAAGGAAAGTAGGAGCTGGTTATCTGGCTTTGTAATTTAATGTACAGTTATATTAGATTCCATTGAAAACGACTAGCGGACGCCAGACAGTCAGGCACTACCTAATGCGTCCGGTCAGACTCGAAGCCAACTATATAATTGGGGTAAATCAAGGCACATGATTATAATGGAAAACTTGTTCATGTTCTGATAATGTATCAATGTCCATAGCAACTTCTCAGTGTCCTCAAATCACCAAGGTAAATTATTTCAGGCACAATTGGTATTTTTTTCTAAGAATTTCCGTGTCTATTTTTGTCATAAATGAATTCCTACAATATTACTTACAATAGAAGTATTCACAACAATACTCGCAATTTATACTTATAGTACTTACGGGATAATCTCCGTGATTTTCTTTCGTTTCCATGAGCTCCCGATATTTCGACGCTGTTGCCTGCCATCATAATCGCGGGAATACTCGTGAATGATGCTTGCAACAGCGTCGAAATATCGGGAGTTCACAGAAACGAAAGAAAATTACGGAGATTATCCCGAAAGTACATAAAGTGTAGTGAAAAACCGTGAAAGTCTAAAACAAGGCAATACTCGCAATATCATAATCATAAAATCTTTATTCTTCTCGACATCTTGAGTTACAGGCGCTGGTTAACATAATGTACAATCTTGGATAGAGAAAGGTGTCTGATGTAGGAAGGGTCCTGTGGTACAGATCACCTCTCCGGCTTAGATATATTTTTTTTTATAATGCACACAATTAAGACAAGTACTGAATTTGAAATCAAATCAAAAAGATCAAACATTAACACATAGTTATAAGTATGAAATTGACATAAAAACAGAAGATTACCGGAACATTATGTTGCTACTCGTACATTCTGGCTTATACTTCAGTAAAAACCAATATTGAAACAAAAAAATAAATTTATGTAAATGATGCTTACAGGCCGTAATAATTTTTTTAGTTGTAGATTGTACAAAAAGAGAAGAAGGATGCACATACTATACACAAAAGGACAAAAATTGATCAAAAGGATGAATTTATGGAAATGGGGTCATGAAAGTGCATAATACAATGCGTGAGTGTGTGAATGTGTGTGTGTGTGTGGGTAAATTTTCTGTGGAAACGTAGTCAAGTCTTAATAGCCAGGTGCTCAATTTTCTTTTACAGACAGCTTTAGTGTGAGTGTAAACAGATATTTTATTGCCAAGAAAGGCGAGTTTTTTTTTTTTGAAAAACTAATGTGAAACAGGGTGCTTGGACCAATATTAGCTGATCTCCTATTTTGAGAAAGGAAATCGTGATCTATACGAAGTTCAGAGTGTTTTTTTTAATACTGTCATGAGTATGAACAACTGCCGGACCGTTAGAACGTGCAGTGTTGGAAAAGACTGAAGGATGGATAGAGATCGAAGCAATACTAATCACAGAACTTACTAAAAATTAGTGGAAAGGGAACAACTTAAAAGGAGCTTCAGTTTCCTGGGAACATTGTTATTGCGTTTAAAGGTACATACCTATATAGTGTAGGTCCACACAGTTGTTGTACATAACATAACATCACCCCTGTAACCTCAGAAGGGTTAGGCAGAGGTGCAAATATATTACAGCCACATAAAACCAGTAATGTTTAAGTTCTATGTAATAGGGAGCAATATCTTTGTCTTATTAAATGCATAATTTTCTTGACATTCAGCGAGCTAGCAATCTGTGACGCT
The DNA here is from genome assembly GCA_950022955.1 of Xestia ashworthii. Classification (NCBI taxonomy): domain Eukaryota; kingdom Metazoa; phylum Arthropoda; class Insecta; order Lepidoptera; family Noctuidae; genus Xestia; species Xestia ashworthii. Next base: position 964,750 of record OX465565.1, on the reverse strand, counting down.
TATCCTAATTCTAAGCAAAACGTACTAAAATCCTACAATAATGCGACAAAATTCTGCGACAAACATCTATCTTCCACGTCTTAATCCTGCCTTCCATCAGCATGTGCCTACGTCCCACAAACCTCGAAACCTTACAACTACCCTCATATAATTGATTCTCGTTACGTACGAGATATTTATCTCAAGGCCTCAGAAGCACCTCCACATTATGATAAGCAGTGTAATAGACCGCAGGGAATATTTACTATATTTCCACTATATTCTGCTCTATCATGTAAGTAGGTACCTCCTGAGAGATATCTCACTTAAGTACGTATTTCAGGTTTATTTCTGAGATGTGCCGAATAAAGTCTTTTATGCCTAGGTGTGGGGAACTTTATAAAGCCTTTGTGAAGGTCCTATGGAAAATAGGTAAGGTTGCTTGAAGTTTGTTTTTTTTTTGTTGGAAATGATATATGAACTGTTTTGGTTATTATTCGTATAACTTTTTAGCTTATCATCGCTATAAGTTGCACTGCCTTGTAGAAGTAGATTCAATTGAAAAAAACGTAGAAAAAACGTAGAGAATGGAGCACAGCTAGCGAACTCAGAGATAAAACTAAGCCGATTATATCCATCTGTTGTTGTACCTATGTACTTACTTAGAAATAAACAGCCTGTTCAAAGATAACCGTCCTACATTAGGTAAATTAAACGCATTTATATAAGCAAGTGGAATTAGTCTCTCGAACACCCCTTCCCTTGTAAAGAAGCCCATCTCTATTACCCATTTTCCATGCCATACATTAACCTGTATCACCCACAAGCCAGCAACCAATACATCATTACAGCATGTCGCAGCGACACGATCGATGTCGTACAACACTTCCCTGCACGATTTATGGCGCGCCGTAAAACTGCGCCCAATGAGCCCCGTGTTCACTCATATCGGAGGTCATGGACTGGCTTTAAAGATGGCGGCTGCAGGTGAGCTTGAAGTAAATAGTTTAGACGTGAAACTATCGCGATATAAGCTGACGGGTGTGTCGGAAATTAATAAGGTAAAAGTTACGACTTTTTTAAAGTTAAGAATAAACTAACTTTTGAGAAGAACACGAAAAAATTGGTGCTTAGTATAGGTACTCGTATTTGCTAGATAGATGCAGAGATTGCTGTAAAAGTGACATTGAAAAAATATCTGTGTGATTAGGTGACAACCTTATCTCAATTTTAATAATTTGACTCCAATTATGAGCCTTCAAAATCTAGAGATGATTGTATGGAAGTATGAGCAAGGGGTTGAAATATTTTAACAAACACGAGGATTGTCCGATCAGATAGTTATTATTTCTGTCAAGCTACTGCCCAACGGCTTTTGTCGGGTACCTACATTTTAATGTTACATTTGACGGTGTGTGACGTCAGGTAGGTTGCATATAGCATTTTAAATGCCTGCATAACTAAGCCTTACCGTAGAACACCGAAAACCCCCATCAATACCCGAATTACGAAGACAAGTAAAACTACAACTCTCAAAGGAAGGAAACTAGGCACAATTGCACAAACATGATAATACTCTAGGCACCCTAAATTCCCAGTAACACTAATTTTCACGTTGCTGGTGCAAATTTCAGCATAGTTGTGCGGATAATAACGCGAGTTGGGCGACAACATTCTGGGGATGCTGCGCCGAAAGTTGCTCGGTATAATCTGCTGGTGTTAATGTACCTAGTGAGTATCTGACAGAAGTAATCTGCGTTATCTTTTCCTGTGTAGTGTGAGCCATTGGGGTGGAAGTCAATTAGCAGTGCAACGTTTCTTATTGGGCTATGCATGAGTACTATTGCCAATTTGTAAATAGGGTTGGCCCAAACGTTTTCTGCTTTATTGTATAGATAGTAGAATTTAAACTACAATAAGAAAAAGATAACTATCTGTAGTGTCGAATGGGAGTCCCGTGCCCCAAGATCTCATTAAGCTGGTAAAGTAACTGGTAAAGCAGCTGGTATATATTGAGGCACTCCATCTGGATATCAATCAATCACGTTCGCTGCTAAGAACCTTGTACCAGTTAGAGCAAAATTGCATGTCCCACTATCAAAATATGTAGTGATAGTCTTATGTGAATCTTGTAGTGTAACTGAGCTACGAGTTTTTTAATCTTTTGATTTATGACGATTATGATGATGACATCTAGTCGATTTCGGCCAGTGACTGCATTGGATGGCTTTCTAGGGTGGCGTTTTGAAACGTCTATCTATACTAATGTTATGTAGAGGTTTTTATGAGTTTGTATGTAGGAGGCAAGCTCTGAGACTACCTAACATCCAATTAAAAAAATATTTCACTGATGGAAAGCTACATTTATTATCGTGTACCACAAGATATTTTGTTTCTTTGAAGTGAATAAAGTCACGGGAAAAAGCTATCGCACAATAAAGTATACTCTATCCAAATTACATTGCATCTTTACAGTCAACAAAACCACCAAATAAACCTAAATAAAACAAACACAGTGCTTCTAAATGAAAACATTCTTAAATAGAAATATTCTTGTCAGCTTATTTACTAAACCCTTTTTTTCGTAAACAATGGCACGAGTAAGACGGCGGCGGCGGTGTATCTAGGTTTGACCTGAAGCCGCAAATAAAAAGCTTCGTCGGTGAGGCACATTTTAATCACTTGCTTCTCGCTTCTATTGACGGTTCAATTTTGGCGGTTTCGAACGAGTCTGTCTGCACGGATGTGGGCTCAGTGATGAGCGGAAGCGAGAGCGGGGGAATTTGTAATGCGTTTTACGTTAACAAGTAAAGGGCAAATTCCGAAAAATAAAAAAAGTTGAAAATGAAGGTATATTTTGGTAAGCACTTATAAGTTTTCGCGAAAGTCTAGCCAAGTTTTTTATCGTGTTGACTCAGGACCTTTATTTTATACACTTAACTAGCTGTTGCCCGCGACTTCGTCCGCGTAAACCACCCTTGTCACATACCTAGGGATATAAAAGTAGACTTCGACTTGTTCTCTGACCTACCAAATATACAAAAAAAATATATATTAAATCGGTGAAGTCGTTTCGGAGGACTTCGATAACAAACAATGTGACACGAGATTTTTATGTATTAGATAACTTTGTCTGCGGCTTTGCTCACGTTGAATTTGGGGTAATTTTAATTAAAAAATGAGAGAATTTCATTGCGCAAGTAAAATTCAAGATCCAGCAGACTTTTAAAGATATACATATCTGGGTTGCTCATAAATTAGTTGGTTTCAAAGCAGAACAGAGGAACTTTGCAGAAGTATTGTGTAAAATCTTAAATTATTGTCTAGGATGGAATTACTATGGCCGGTAAATTACATAACGATACGTAGCTACGAAGACAAACTAAAGAAAAAAATTAAAGAAAAAATAGATTTGTGTTCAGTGAAAACCAAGAAAACGACACCCATGAAGGAAAAACGAAAAAAAATCCTAGGTGCCTTCTTGGATTTCCATTTTGACCTCATTTTTGTTATCAACTACTCCGAAAACAACGCAAACGACACCCATGACGAAAATATTAAAAAAAAAACCCTACACGGCATTTTGGATTTTCATTTTGACCTCATTTTCGATATCAGCGACCCCAAAAAACATGAAAACGACACACATGACGAAAAATTTACTTCAATGCCATTTCGATTTTCATTTCGATCTCATTTTTGTAATCAGCGACCTCGAAAACCATGTAAACGACACCCGAGATGGAAAAACAAATACTTTTCCTCGGCGCTATCTTGTATTTATCAATAGGAGTACTCTTATGAGGTTTCGAATGAAATAGTCTTACCAATCTTGTTTCCCCTTACAAACTTTTGAGGCCCGTTTCACCCTCCCCCCTCTTCCCTTTTTGTCTAGGGGTGCACCCCTAGACTACATAAGGAGCCTACTTGCCAAATTTGGAATCTGTAGACCCAGCGGTTTGGGCTGTGCGGTGATTTTTAGGCTTTGTCACCCCATTTACCCCTCTTAGGGGTTGAATTTTGAAAAACCTGAAACCCGTTTCTACTCATTTACCAATAGGACTACTCTTGTGAAGTTTCGAATGAAATAGTCTAACCAATCTTGTTTCCCCTTACAAACTTTGGAGGCCCGTTTCACCCCTCTTAGGGGTTGAATTTTGAAAAAACCTAAAACCAGTTTCTACTCATTTATCAATAGGAGTACTCTTGTGAAGTTTCGATTGAAATAGTCTAATTAATCTTGTTTCCCCATACAAACTTTGGAGGCCCGTTTCACCCCCTAAGAGGGTGAATTTTGAAAAATGTTTTCTTAGTGCACTTTTAGACCACATAAGAAACCTACTTGCCGAATTTGAAATCTGTAGACCCAGCGGTTTGGGCTGTGCGTTGATTTTTAGACTTTGTCACCCCATTTACCCCTCTTAGGGGTTGAATTTAGAAAAAACTTGAAACCCGTTTCTACTCATTTATCAATAGGAGTACTCTTGTGAAGTTTCGAATGAAATAGTCTAACCAATCTTGTTTCCCCTTACAAACTTTGGAGGCCTGTTTCACCCCTTTTGAGGGTGAATTTTGAAAAATCCTTTCTAAGTGTCCCCCTAGACTACATAAGGAACCTACTTGCCAAATTTGAAATCTATAGACCCAGCGGTTTGGGCTGTGCGTTTATTTTTAGACTTTGTCACCCCATTTATCCCTCTTAGGGGTTGAATTTTGAAAAAAACTGAAACCCGTTTCTTCTCATTTATCAATAGAAATACTCTTGTGAAGTTTCGAATAAAATAGTCTAAGTAATCTTGTTTCCCCATACAAACTTTGGGGGCCCGTTTCACCCCCTTATAGGGTGAATTTTGAAAAATCCTTTCTTAGTGCACCCCTAGACCACATAAGGAACCTTCATGCCAAATTTGGAATCTGTAGACCCAGCGGTTTGGGCTGTGCGTTGATATATCACCCAGTCAGTCAGTCAGTCAGTCAGTCAGTCAGTTAGTTTACCATTTTATATATATAATAATAAATAATAATAATAATAATAAAGAAGATAGATAGGGACTATAAGTATAGACCTCTCTGACTCTATCTGGTATAAATTTCAACTTGCTAGATCCACCCGTTTCTGAGAAAATTGGTGGTGACATACAAACAGACAGACGGACAAGAGAGGGATCTTAAATGAGGGTTCCTTTTTTACCTTTTAATTTACGGAACCCTAAAAACAATGCTTAAATTTTTTCAAGGTGTCATCGGTGTTATCAGTTCCCAACAGTACGTGCCGTAGGCCTTGCGTTCAAGGCCTAGAACGTTCCCACAGCTGGGATACAGGTCATCTCTCTGTGAGCGAGATGAGACAAACATCTACAACTCTGCACTGAGCAGGCTGATGGATGTCATGTGTCTTCAAAATCTCTGGTTCTAGGACGTGCCGATTTCCTGACGATGTTTTCCGTCACCGTTTTGAGAACAGTAAAGATATAAATTATTTAAAACACCTTTATTTGTTCAAGGTCGTTAGCCTTGCTCCACCAATGCTCGGCTGGCTTATTGGCAAAATCGTAAAATTATTTTCATTTTCCACCTCTTTATATTTGATTCTGCATACAATGCAGACAAACCACATTGTTTTTGTTATTTATTATATGAAAATCTGCGCAATAATGACTGTTACGTTAAAACGTTGTCAATTTGTATATCCGAGAGGCATTGCAGACAAGGTTTATTTATTGCTTGTTTTGTACTGAACCATGTTTTTAATATGAATGAACAGAATTTTCTGATTAAAGCAAATATTTATTTGTTTAAATAAATGCTACGTTTAAAATCAAAGGAATTAACAGAATGTGCCATTTTAATGTTTGCTTTTGAAGTTTCCATCATATTAATTGATTTTCTGTGAAACTACTGTCAACAACATGTCAATTGTATAGTATGGTTTTCGTTGTGCCACCTTTTTGAAGTTAAAGGCGCTGAATGCAACCATGGATGGTTGAATGCACGGTGTGCTACATCAATTGGATATCTCAGTTGGGTATCGCAGTACCCCGGATTCAAACGTAGGAGCTTTCAAGGGGGGTACCACATCGTGAAGTTGACTGTACCATATATATACAACCATTTATCCTGCGAAAATAACCCTCAGCTAGACTCAATGTGTCAATAAGTTATTACCTACGATTTTTTTAACTTATACGCCCACTTATAGTCCGCTCGCGAGCCCCGAGGAATCGGTGGCTTACTTAAATCATCGGTAGTTTTATTTCAAGTTGTTATATAATACCCTCAAATGATTTCATAATTTAGGACTCCGCGCGAACTAAATTAATGTAATCTAATGTAGTGGAATGTTTTCTAAAACTTAAATCTAAGTTTTACATATGGAGAAGAGACTCACAAAATGTCAATATTTTTACAAAAGAATTAGTTAAGAAGCTAAAAGTTAGCACATACTCGCTATACGAAAGTTTTGAGACTTGAAAATTACATTTTGGTTCTACGTAGCTCGTATATACAGGGTGTAAACTGTAAACCACCTCATCACAAAGCCGTTAACCAAGCATTCTGTACATCAAACTAAGTAACTTTACGCAAAAATTATTGCTGGGAAACAACTTTTTTTTTTGGGGTGAAAAATCACGTTTTGTGGTATAACTCAATGTAACGCACTCAAAATATTGTGCTGATGGATGGATTGAATAGTACGGGGTTCGTGGAGGTATTTAAAGTAAAAATCTGACAGTAAAAACTTGCATTTAAAAAAAAACTCGTCATAAAGTTGTAACTTTGACCCCTAATATCTCCGTAACTAAAAGGTTCCCAGGTATGGTGTAGAACAAAAAAATGATCAGAATAATGAGGAGAACAAGTGACTTTCGGCTTCGTTAAGAGGTGCTTTACACCCTTTATTTGTGAAAATAATGACTTATATTTCATTGTTTAGTCACTTGTGCTCAGCCAATGTGATTCAATACTTTGGTAGGTATCGTTGACTTCGTAATTACCTTACTACCGTTAATTGCACGTTATAAAACAACAAGATTTCAAATTATTGTCAAATGTGGAAAAGTGATACTGTGGTCGACTATACTGTACCTACTGAGACAAGTATCTCATCTTTCTAGCCACTTCAAAACTACATGGGAACACAATTTTCTTGCTCAACGAATGGATTGATTACGGCTCACGCAAATGAGATGACACCGTCTTACAAAATAGTTACGAGTTTCCTCAAAATTGCTCCGAATAGTTTTGTAATCGCGTCTGACATAACAAGCTATTTGTTGACGAAGATGTGACACAATGCAATTTAGTAGATCGTCTTAGAACTTGCTCGTGAACTAACATGTATATATTCAAATTAACATGTTTTTACTGCCATAGTATTGAACTCTCTGGTCTGCGTTTCCTTTCTCCTATTACGACCTTGCCATCAGGCGGGACCGAGTTCAAGAGCAGGCCCATTAAGCATTAAAAAAAACTAAATGCTATCAAGTGCGCGTCAGGGTGTAAACTGTGGCTAGTAAGTATGATTGGTAACCAAACGGAACGCATGTAAGTAGCGAGAACAGCGATGGGCCTTCTAATTGTAACAGAGAACTTGAATGGGTTGTGTAGACCGACAATACCACCACGTAAACACGGTTGATACATCTTAATCTCAACCAATCAACCGCTACCAGACATGCCCGCTACCTCACACTACCAGGACTTCATCACGCAAATCTCGATCACGACTCAGCGACAAAATGGCGCTTCGCATTCCCGCCCCAGCCGGCACTGAGCACGCGACTCTCATCTTACGCCATCTGCAGTCCGCAGATTACTTTGCAATTGAAAACAAATAATAATAAATACGGTACTGCGAGCACGCCCCGGGAAATTGGAAAAAGGGAGAAAAACACCAAGTATTCGGTCCTGCCGCTGAGATATTGAAGCAGCAGCAGCCAGATGCTCAAATATGAGTTTTATGTCTTCAAAATATAGATGTTTCCAGTCGGCTTTTATAGCCGAGGCCCTTGTTGTGATGGATCTACGGTTTGCTGAGAGAGCGTTGTGTTGGCAATTGTTTTTAGTTTAACTTTACGCAGATGTACGGCATCAGAAAAACGCGGATTCAGTCTCCATGTTCTGCAAATGTACTTAATATGTTCCTTTGGAAACTTATGTGAAGTCACGCTTCAATACTTCTTTAATTGACTCAGGTCCGTAAACCATCGTTGTATTTCTTTCAATTAAGATTATCTTGTTTTATCGTAAGTCAGTCATTAGAAAATGACTGCCGGTATGATTTTTAGTAACGTTTAGCGCTTAATGATTTTGTTGAAACATCCGAGGGTGTTCATACTCAAAGATACCTTTAGGTCTCTTCCTAAAGATGTTAAGAATGAAAGCTACCTATTATATTCAAGATACGCTTCATTCCTGACTGCGACAAAACTTTATATTCCCGTTTTCAAAAGCTGTTCCAACTCTTGTCGACAATTATGTTTCCTTAATCCGTCGAGACACTTTAATAGGACCATAATACCGCGTATATATACATATAGTACATATACACGTGTACTATGTGTCGTTACTAGTCCCCAGGACTCGCTAGGTTATGTCTAGTGCTCCTAAGGGCGTATTTGACGCGTAAGTTGTATAAAAGAAGCCATTTCTTCAAGAACAGATTCAATCTTCCTTAGCTTCAAGTTATGTTACGCACTTTGTTTTGTTCTTATCGTTTGAGACGTTAATAAGTTTTCTATATTTATTATTTAAAGTAAATAAAGAAGTTTAGAGTTCAAAGCTGATATGAACTTTTGTTAGACATTAGGCATTTATTTTGTTTTGGCTGAAAAGCTATTTCACTGATATATCGATTCTGCAAAGTTTAAAAGTTTATATTACCGTGATTGTTTACCTTTTCTTATTGAGAACTAGCGGAAGTCATGCGGTTTCACCCTCGTAGTTCCCGTTCCCGTGGGTGTACAGGGATAAAATATAGCCTATGTTACTCAGGGTGAATGTAGCTTTCCAATGGTGAAAGAAATAGGCACAGTAGTTTTTGAGTTTATTCATTACAAACATATACACACACACAAAAATACAAATTTATCCTTTGTAATATTGGTGTAGATTTAGCCCATTTATTTAGGTACCTCCTCTATAAAGCGTTTAGAGTTAAGTTAAGTTTGTTTAGTTCAAATTACAAGCGTTAGTTAATAATCTATACGATGATCAGTCGTTTTTAGGGAACGATAGTATCCTTCTCCTAATAAAATAGGTACAGAGCCTGTTTACAAATCTTCAACAAATACATACCTTCACAAAGCAAGGTCTACCTTATACATTCTGCCTACTTAATTCAGTACAAACAAAATGTTATCCTAGATTGGCTCCAATACATAGATCAAAGTTAGCAGCTGGGACGAAGGATGAATAACTAACAGGATCATGTAAAGGGCTATCCTAGGTTTAAGTTGAACGAGTCAGGCAAAATGTGCAACCAACCCTGCAGGCAACTGACAATTATTTCAGGTAAAGTAAACGCGCGGGAACATACTTGCAGCTGGGTGTGTGATATAGGTTTTTATGGCAGGTATTGTCTGTTAGACTCATTGGGCATGGCCTACATGCTCATGGTTGCGAATAACAAAAAAGTTGAAAGATGATGAAGGAAGAGGAAGCCGTGAGCCACCTGGTCATGGTGGTTGGGCATATTACTGGCGCGATGGACATAGGAGACGAGCGATTTGAACCGTGAATAAATCAGTCAAAGTTCCGAGTTTATTTGTCTAATAAGTATGTGTTTACAAAACGAAAGGCATCTAGTAGTATATCAACTATCTGGTGTCCTCGACACAAGCCTCGTTGCTTAGTGTAGCACTAGATGGCGCTGTGTGTATTGTCCAGCGATATTTAGATATACACCTACCACTGCTTGTCTCTGTATCACCCAAAGGTAGGTAGAGAATGCCTATGGCATTAAGTTCGCCTCTGTACTATGTGCTTGAAGAGTTAAATAAATAAATAATTATTTATTAATAATTGTCCTACTGTCCTTCCGTTGTCATTTAAGCTCTGATTTTGCAGTACAGTGACCTTTATTCTCTCTGCATTAAGGATTATTTCAGATTAAAAATAATTGAGAGGAGACTACAAGTTCCGAGTGAGTCTCCGACTTGTACAATTTCTAGACAACCAACGTCATTATTGTTTTCGTACTCTTGTCTACAATTTCTTATAAAAGTTTGACATGGTACTTTCAAATGAACTGAAAAATAACGCCACATTTCAATCAAAAACGTTATATTATTTTTTGGCAAAGACTCTTATAAAGTAAATAAAGTGTACATCGGTAGATGTAGCGAAACGCTGGCATGTCCAGCCAATGACGTCATTGAATCTAAGTCAATAGCGGAGCATAACGATTGTGTGTTCGTAACATTTCATAACAGCGCAGATGTACAAACTGAATATTTTACTGGAAGTGGGCTTGTGTCATGAGGACTAGTACCTACTTGTTTCTTATCTCAAACTTTTTGTAAATAAATTCAAAAAGTTTGTTTTTGGGAGCAACTTTTTGGATTTATTTATCAAAAGGTTAACGTGTATCCCTTCTTAATTTAACTCTTAGAACTATTTCTATATTTTTACAAATGATGGCTACAAAAAAAAACATTTAATTCAGGTCATTGACCCATATTAGACATAAACCAATAATATATACAAAAACTTTTGTCGATTTTACAGTCAGCTGATTGATTAATAACCGCGCGAATTTAATAATTATTATTTTTTTTTTTTTTTTTTTTTTCTCAATTTAATTTTAATTTGTTTATCTAAACTACCAAGATACATTACTACTAACTTAGTATTAAGATATTTAATTTGTTTGCTACTAACAAAGTATGGACAGCACTAGTCTGAAATAAACATTTTTATTTTATTATTTATAATATATAAAGTTAATTCAATGACAAAAGTAATTTAAAATACCAAAAATAAATGTCAATCGTCACACTATCATTTACTTCTTTTTCTTTAATATCATTCCTCTTACAATATATCCATTGTTTGTTTGGTCTTGATCTCCCTCTCCATCATTATTCACTTATGAAACTCCAAAAGACCCCGCATAGCTGATTCTGATGGGGTGCTAAAAGCATTAGATTCCTCTGACTGGCTCTCCATTGACTAAATTCCAGAGACATCTTGGCCCATTACCCATTATAATCAATTGGTCCTTCGAGACGACCAATGAATACGGACTGTAAACAGTAAATGGTCTCCGAAATGCATGAACTGTTTGTTTGTTTAATATAGCTGGCAACAGATCCAATTGATTTTACTATTGACTGAATGATTTTACTATTACATTCATATTTCCATTGTTATTACTGTTATTATCTTTGTTTCTTTTCGGAATTAGTTATATTATGAGAGCATTGACTCAGACAGCAGTAAAAAATAAGCCAGTTACCAGGTTACGCAGTGTGGCTTAATGCTCAATTTTTCATAATTTTCAGAACATAAGAAAGTAGCCCTTCCATCTTCCCTAGGTCTTTGTCCCCCGAAGTGATTCGCCTCACGTGCGGCTCCGCTGACGGATTGGTTGGCGCCGACCGCAGCATACTGATGGCCCAGCGGATAGTTTTCATAAAGATAGCCCGGATTATGAGGAATGTGGCCAGCCGTCACGATCCCACCTTTATGCCTTATTTATTTGGGGGTTAGCGGATTACGTGTGTTTGGACGTTCTGCTGACTTAGCTGGGCTTGTTGTGTCCCTAATGCTTCGTTTAGGATTTACTTTTGATGGAAAGGCTGCTCCTTCGTTAGAGTTGTTTGGATTTTAGCTTCGAAATCCATTTTGGAGTCTTAAAAAGTATGTTTTGTTGAATTCTTCGTTCCATCAGTTCTTACCGGCCAGTAAGATATTTAAGTCCCTGCAATTTTGAGATTGCATTCTTAAAAGACCTTAAGTGAAAGACAAAAACGGGCTTGCAAATCGGTCAAGCAAACATAGTGAGACGACATGTTTTGGAATTAAACATTCGAATGTGACATCTACCAATCCGCAGTGGGCCCGCGTGGGAAATTACAGCCCAATCGCCATTACAAAGGGCGAAGCCTGTGTCCCAGCAGTGGAACGTTATAATCAGATTTCTGGCTTTAAAACTTGTTGGTACGTTTTAGATATAGAGTCTGCTATAACCAGCCATTTTGCTATGTATAACATAATCATTTCTATTTACTCTTCAACCGGCACGATTTCCTAATTCTTCCTCAAACATATTCATCAGGAGTTAGCAAATAAAGTAACGGATAGCTCATTGCTATGTACCGAATGGAGCCGGATAACCGTACGTTAGACTAATTGAGCGTATACATTATTTTCTTCCCGCATCATTCTGCTTCTCGGCATTCCGCCGGTGTACTCCTCATATAGTTGTGATATGGAACGTTTTCGGGTAATATTATTAGTGAGCTTGTAGATAGATGTGTTGTGAACGAGTTGGTGGTTCATAGAATGTACTTTATTAGGTATGCATAAAAAGATTTTAGATGTTATACAGAGTAGAAAGACTTGCACATGCAATGCCACAGGATAAGTGTAATGTCTCTATGACGCCTTGTAAAAAAATTACATTGTGCCCAATTCTGACACGTTACACTTGAACTAGACAACCGAAAAATGGCGACCCTGGCTGGAAAACAGATTACAATTAGTCGTATTTTGGTCATATTGTGCTATCTATCGTTAGTAGGTATATTTAAAAGTTTTTGATTGTAGACTAAAGTTGTTTGCTGTCGCGGTACCTCCAATACTTCAGTCTCCAAGCGACCACGGCTCGTGCAATCCGGTCGAAACGTCGGGATTAAATTAAAGGTAAATTCGCGATAAATACCCGTATGTCGTATGTTTTATAAAGTTGTTTGTCAATTAAACAGTATTACGTTTTTTTTATGTTAATGGTAAGTTTCGGTTTTCCAGTTCAGCCGAAATAATTGAAAGTTTCCTGATGATGTTGCCTGGCAAAAAAGAAAAACCGGCCAAGAGCGTGTCGGGCCACGCTCACTGTAGGGTTCCGTAGCTTCCCAGACCATTAAAAATACCAACATTTTTCGTCAGCAAAAATAACTTTGTTTTTCATAGTATTTGTATGAAAAACAAAGTTATCATTTGCGTTTTTTTGAAAAAGTGCTATATAACTCAAAAACTATTCAACTCATCAAGTTGAAAATAATTTTCCTAGAAAGTTCATATAAAGGTCTACTTCTGTGATTTTTTTCATATTTTTTAAACTTATGGTTCAAAAGTTAGAGGGGGGGGGGGACACATTGTTTTTGACTTTCGGAGCGATTATTTCCTAAAATATTAATATTATCAAAAAATGATTTTAGAAAACCCCTATTCATTTTTAAATACCTATCCAACAATATATCACACGTCAGGGTCAAAATTAAAAAAAAAATCGCTCCCCACTTTACGTCTGGGGGAGGTACCCTAATAAAAATGTTTTTTTAAATTTTTATTTTTGCACTTTGTCGGCATGATTGATATACATATTGGTACCAAATTTCAGCTTTCTGGTGTTAACGGTCACTGAGATTATCCGCGGACAGACAGACAGACAGACAGACAGACAGACAGACAGACAGACATGGCGAAACTATAAGGGTTCCGTTTTTTGCCATTTGGCTACGGAACCCTAAAAATTGTTTCAGAAAGACGGCCATGTTTCTGTACAAAACAATCTTTGTACTAACATTGACCTTTAGGGCTTAAAAACTAACCGATAAATATCTCCAATGATGTCCTGTGTTGTGTGTGTTGCGTGTGTCGGCGAGCTGTGTTGTGTGTAGTAGGTAATTGTGTTTGTCATAGTTAACAACGAGTCCTCGCCCCGGGCGCTCGGGATTGACGACTGGGAGCTTCGCGAGGGTCAATGGACTGGAGGCAGCGGGTTGGTGTTACATGAAAACGTAAACTTATTCCTGGATAAAAGACTTGCCATTGCAACCAGGATCTTCTGTCACTTGTATCAGGGATAACAGTGCTTTGTCACTATTTTTAGTTGAATTTTGAATAATTGCCTAAGGTCCATGTTCACCGAAAAGATAACCGTCTGATTATCTAAAAACAGCTGTCACTGTGACATGTTCCCATACAAAAATGCGTTTTAAACAGCGGTTTTAGATAATCAGACTGTCATTTTTTTGGTGAACATGGACCTAACTCTATTTATTTGTGGTTGACGAGGCTTGTCTTTCTCTTCAATACTTCTCTATTAAATGATAAATGATCTTTATTTTGTAAGTAGGTTTTCACAAACACTTTTACACGTACATTTTTTTTTAAACTAGATGGGGCCGGTGTTTCGTACCTGACTACTCTGAGAAGAAACAGCCGAAACAAACTCAGAGGTCATAGTCTCTTTTGAAGTCCAGACATAATCTTGCTCAATTCACATGAGGATCATGTAGATATTAGTGTCTGAGATGGTCTTTTGAAGAAAGAACCATACAGATTTTAGTGAACCTGTCCAGTCAGTGCAAGCATTTGTCAGTTATCGTGTAGCTCGACTTATAACACAAGGAGCTCAACGAAACGACGAACAATACCAAAGAAAGGACATTTGGGTAGGTCGCTTATAGAACTCAAACTGCCAGACGGTTGAGGGGTAAAAAAAAAATAATAATAATAAAAAAAAATGTGACCCACATGGTCCTCACATTCACAAAAAAAAAAAAAAAAAATAATAATTTATAAAATGAATGTCAATAAAATACGACATGTCAAATACACATACATAACACAATAAAAATAAACTAAAAATGTAAAAAATAATAAAATAAGGTCAATGTGGCCAAATCCGTCATATTTTTTTTAAATTTAACGTTCCATATTTAACTAAAAATGTTTTTTCAAAAAACGGTCGTTAGACGGATTTTCCCGAGGATTGGGGCAAATCCGTCTAGTATCATTTTTTCCTTGAATTACGCCGTTATATCAAAGTATGCAATTTGTAAACAAGTAAATTCACATGCTGAAGAAAAATATTTTGTAGCGTCATAAATATAAGGTTTAATTTACGTTTTATTCCCTAAAAACTTTTTTGGGGGCTAATCCGGCCTATTTTTAAAACCAGGGATTTTAAACCTTTCCAGAAAATTGGAACACAAAATTTAAATATTTTTACTTAGTATCATCAATCATCAGTTTACTTTTTCAGGTTAAATAAACAGGGTAACTTTTAATGAATCGATTAGGTTTAAGAGCATTACAATTTTAAATAATGTCACACGTCGCACACTGCATTAAAAATCGAAGTACACATATTTTAACAATCTGTTTCAGAAAAAAATGCTTTTATTCATAATGACATAATATTAGCGTTAAAATGGAACATAGGTACTCATCGAAACATACTAAAAGTAGTAGGGTTCTTGATTTTTATCCTTAAGTACTATGTAACACGCTTAAAACTTTAATTTATTCTGAATTTGGTAGAGTTGCGGTCCTTTATATTCAGTTAACATACAATTTCGGACTGCCAGTACAGCAGCATGCCACTTTTCCTTGTTATAGGAACCCTATGTTATTTAGTAATCATGAGAAAACTGAAAACAAACAAATAATAATATTAATAATAAAAAAAATATCTAACCATAAGCCAAATCTAGTATAAAATACATAAGCCAACCAAATCTATTTAAAAGTTCTATAGAAAAATAAAATAGTATAATACAAATCTTACTGGTTGATCTAGCAAAAACTAAAAAAATAGGTAGGTAGGATGAAAAAGGTTGACAATATGTGCAATGGGGTAATTCCGGTATACAACGGTTTAGCCCCTTTGATATTAGACGGATTTTCCCACTTGACCATTTAGATGTTACATATTTTTAAAAACAGTTATTTCTGTATCTACTGGTTTTTATTGAAAACAAATTAAAAAAACCTGTAAAACACTTATTAAACTACAAGATATACATACTCAGAAAGTCGTAAATTGTAAAATTGAATATTTACCATATAAGAAACGTCAGCACTCAAGACTTGAGTATCGACTTCGGAGCAGGACTATACTTCAAACGTGTTTTTTTTACTCTTGTAGACAACTTTGCTCCATCTATGAATCATAGTTCGAACTAAAAAGTGATCCTGTTTAACCGACCGAATCAGTAAAAGCGTAACTATTCTGGAAACACTAGTAAATGCGTGTATACGGAATAGCCCCGCAGACGGATTTGGCCACATTGACCTTACTGAAATAAGTATTCATGTCAAGTCATTAAATGTCAAAAGTAACAAGTAAATATTCATGTCAAATACACACACACACACATAAAATAATAAACAATAAAGGAAAAAAATAATATGCATTCATGTCAAATCATTCAATGTCAAAGTGTATCAAAAGAAAGGAATCAATAATAAACAAGCGAAGTCCGAAACTTCGATATTCGCAGAGCAAATTTTATAGCAATCATATCAGTGTTTTTTCTAGAAATCCGAGGATTTCATAGAAGCACTATGCAAAAATATTTGGATTTATAATTATTAGACACTGTTTTAAGCGTTCACGGTCTTTAACTAAACTTAGATACTCGTATCTTCTGTGATTGTTCTTTATTTTGAGCTCTCGATATTTCGACGCTGCTGCAATATCTTCCCCCGCGATCATGGCGCGGTGGTAGGTTTAATAATTATTAAACGAATCATAGGTCCTGTCTTAAATAAACATCAGATACCGAACAAAATCACCTAAACTACTCCACTCGTGCAATCCGCTCTCCTCTCCTCCTCCGCACTCGGGCCCGATACTTCAGTATTATTAGCTTTATTCTAGGGAAATCCGCTTTGTTTCCCCGCCAGTAAATACTGAAATATATATGAGCGCGATGCTGCCCATAATTGGGGATACGGCACACAATGTTTGTGATATTAACGGTTGTACTATCAACGGGTCAGTCGGGGCTGGAGTTGGTTTACAGGGAATGGTGCTTGTAGAAGAAGAGTAGTTGTAGTTGTGTTTAGTAGAAGAGTTTCTTGTGGAGGAGCTCGTCTAGGGACTTATTATCGGATCCGGGTGTGTTGGATAGTATAGCAGCACTGAACTGGCGTGGTGGATCAGTCCATTCTCTCTTTCAGAGATGGACCCTCTGATCCAGCTGTGACCCATGGTGGCCATATGCTAGAAATCATATCTTTACATAGTATAAAACAAAGTCGTAAAACATATAAATACCCGTTTTTATATGTTTTATGATGTGTTCTGATCGTGAAAGTTTAAAAAAGACTAAAACAAAGTCGCTCTCGCTGTTTGTACGTTTAGGTCTTTTGAAGTACGCAAATGATTGTTATGCTGTTTTTAGCATTAGGTATATAAAGTGATTCAAGAGGAAGGTTTACAATGTGGTATGTACCGACATTTTCGGTAGTTATACTCGTAGCATGAATATAAAAAAGAAACCTGTGTTTTATTCCAATTTAAAGTTCTCGGCTTTAAAAACAAACAACCACAAGGGATGCCGCGGGTTCGTTCTCTGCGTTGAAAAAATATATAATGTACTGAAACTTGTTCTGCTTCTGATTATTTTAGCATAATTTATGTTATGAACAGTGAAAGGTTTTCAAAAAGGATTTTTATGTTTTACAAATTTACGACAAAAATGGACCCAATCAAGCTTGTAATTTCATTGTTCGGAAATAACAGCTAAAGCCAATTTTTACGACAAACAAAATGCGCTTTAAAATTTTTATTACGTCGTGAACCCAAAAATTGCAATGCAGGATCGGTACCTTCTACAGGGACTTACAATAAACTTCAGGTAATAGAGGAAACATTCAAAATTCTATTGTAAAATAATAATTACAGTTTCTTACGATGAATAACCAGTTTTCAGTATCGTTGTTATCTTTGAAGGGTTCCGTTGAAAAATAGCAAAACCGGAACCTCTATATAGATTCGTCCTGTCCATCTGCCTGTCCGTCTGTATGTCACAGCCATTATGGCACCACACAGTTGAGATTTCAAGAGGAGTCTTCAATGAACCACTACACAAAAGTGAAGGGAAATTACGAAAACTATAGGGAAAGTCCATCCATACTGACAGACTGACGGTAAATCTAAACAAAAACCAAGAGGAGGATAATTTAGAACAAACATGAACACTACCGTAAAGAGCACATACATGAGCACAGAAACTTACATTATGGTCCTATTTATATTTTAGGTATGTTAATTAACTGTTGTCTTTCATGTAATCGGTTTGAAACTGTCTCCCTCGCCGTCAAATTTTCCTAAAACATATATATTTAGTTCTCTTCACATTCCGGTCGTAGCTTCTCGTATATCCACACATCATCTCGGCTACCTACAAACGGCCCGAACTTTATAAGTGCGATGTAAATAAAAGGCGCACACGGGGCTGCAATATAAAACGGCGGCGACGGTTTATTTCGACATTTGTCGCGAATAAATCACAATTTGAGAAGAACTATAGTGGTGCTTTGCCAAGAGACGCCGCGGCACAAGTGCCGGCTGAAAGACAAGAATGCACTGGTCGAAAGTTGGGGCGGAGACGGTTTCGCCAGGATCTCCAACACCGGTATGTTTCAGGTAACATATGAATATTGTATTATGCTTGATGTAATTCTGTTGTGGCTCCAATGCTAGCTTTTCCAATCTCCAGGCACTTTTATCATGCTGAGGATAGTCGGGCGCAAACTTTTACTATGAATTCAACGCTGGGGTCTTGAATGATATAGGTACTGAATCCATGAAAACAGTTCTCGCGTCAATGTTCCTCACACCTGGCTAGTATCATCATCATCAGCCTATTAATGTTCCCACTGCTGGGACACAGGCCTCCTCTTCTAGAGAGTCATCATCATCATCATCGGCCTATTAATGTTCCCTCTGCTGGGACAGACCTCCTCTCTATGAGAGGAAATGGGCTATATAATCCACCACGCGGGCCCAGTGCGGATTGGTAGATGTCACATGTCTTCGAATTCATGGTTCTAGGACATGCCGGTTTCCTCACGATGTTTTCCTTCACCGTTTTGAGAGCAGCGATGATGTAATACTCGTAAATTACACAAAGTAGGGGAGACCGGGTACAAAAGTAACACTTTGTACTTTGACACTGATTTGTAGTTATTTATTATATTTATGATGAAATTAATATAGCCACATCAAAATCTTGACTGTGCTCTACAAATTTGTAAATAAATTTACATCATTATTTGCTGTTCTCTGTGAATTACAAGGTTTTGAAAAAAAAATGACGTTTGTTACTTTCGACCCCGTGGCCAGGGCGAAAGTAACACGGTGTGGGTCGGAAGTAACATGATTAAGGTATAATGAAATGCCATAGTAAATCAACTTATTTATTATATAAAACACACAAGACAAAAGCAATCTTCTTCTTCAGGTGAATTGTTATGAGCAATGTTTTCTTTTTCTTAACTTGCCTTCTTTATTCTTTTTAATTTTCCCTTCCTTGTAAATATTTTTTTTTTTACTTTAATTCTTTCTTTGTATTCTTCTTCGATCGCATTTTTTGCAATTGAAGAAGAATATAAAAATATGGGACAGCTCGTGTTGGTCAAAATCGCCGTCTTACGTTTCTTACGCCCTTACTGGTTGTAGTCCTCGAACCAGCTCTTGGAATAGGTGTATATCTTGGGGTGAGACTGAGAAAGGAATTGGCAAGAAAGCAATTGGCGAAGAAGAACCCACTTGTAGTCCGCTAGGTCCTGCTACTGGCGAGATACAATCGTCAATTGGCAAATTGAACCATTGGGCAACAATTGGGCTGAGGGTGCGTTGGATCTGGTCGACAGATCAGTATGTGGTATTTCTTCGTTGACTGGCAAGGGACGGTCTGTTATACGATTTGGTGCAAAGTCAGCATCAGTAAAAATATTTCCATTATATGAACTTATGAAAGTGCAAGTAAACCCAGCAATGGCATTTTTATCAGTAACAGCAAGAGGAAATGCTTTTTTGACAATACCGGGAATGTCATGTATAGTCAGCGTTTGACCGGGATTATTTCGCATTCAGTTATCTGTAGCTGAGTTTATATTTTTTTTATGGGAATTTTCTTATGTCACATGGCAAACATGTACGTTTTTGCCAGGGCTCTAATTGTGGCATTATCTTTGAAATGCTCGTCAGCCGCTTTTCTGTATACGTCCATAATATGCCAGTGGTCCTTCTTGCTGTCGTTCTCACTCGCTGTCGCGGCATTCTGTTGGTAAATAAAAACGATTAATTAACATAAAACAATGAGTGAATCACACTCATTGCATTATGGGGACAAAAGTAACATGTTACTTTTGTACCCGTAGTGGTGTGTTACTTTTGTACCCAACCACGTTTTTGTTAATACATGAATGCTTACATAAAAATAGAACTTGCTATTAAAAAATTAATAACAACACTGTGTAAACAATCTAATAAAAAATTACACTGCAAATAGTCACAATGATATCACCATTTTAACACTACGTAAACACTAAATGAGTAAATGTCAAAAAACTTACTTTTAGTTCGTAAAATCACGTGGCGTCTTCTAGCACAACTTTACGGCACGAAGCGAGCGCGGCGACTAAATGCAAGCGGGGGGAACGTTGTCGGCTGTCTCCTGGAGGTAGCGGAGCAGCGTTTCGAACATTTGATATACCTAGAGAGCGTTTGTTACTTTCGACCCGCCGTTACTTTTGTACCCGGTCTCCCCTAATGCGCCTGCCTGGGTTCGAACCCACGACTTACTGAACGTAAGTCGGGGCCGCCACCACTGGGCCACCGCTACTACTCCTAGAGATTAGACCTTTGTAATATCAAGTTGGAATTATGTTGAATTTAATTTTAAATTTAATTCGATAAGGTTCTTAGTCTTACCACGACGTGGCTGCCTGCCAATGAAAGAAAATCTCTTGACATTTGAGATTTTTTCAAAGCAAATGCTCTGAATTGAAGAACCTAAGGGAACATTCCTATAATTATCTCAATAAAATAATAATAGTAAACTTTAGCATCGCTGTTGAAATGATGTATTAATAGAATATTCTTGACGAAAATACGTATCAAATTCTGGATTCGATTTATGCGAAGAAGTTATTTATATCACAATTCAGGATAGAAAAGGAAAATTACTTGTGTACCTTACACAAGTAACATTTGTCATTAATTTGCGTTCGCGAAGGTACTACTTAATACTAAATAATATGTATAATTTAAGAGCTCGGTTTATTCAAATATGTAGGAACAGGCAGGTTCGCCCCTTTGTACTAGCTTCATATAAATTATGTTTTAACGCGTGTGTTTTATAGAGGTCGTCTCGTTACCGCCGGACTAATAAAGTTGGGTTTGATTCCCAGGTAGAACAAAGTGTAATTAGACTTTTTGTTAGTGATATGTTTGTTTTAGTGTTTTGGCTAGCCGCTGGTCGTTTGGGCTTGGCTCATCTCACATTGAAAATAAGCAAAAGGTTTATTTAAATAAATGTATATGTCAGCGTCACATTGTAAAAACCGTTAGATTGTAATATAACTAGAGAGATTGTAAACTCTCGAAAGATTTTTAGGTAAGTAGATAATAATCTATCGAATTGAAACCGTAATATTGTGAAATGCATGCGATGGAAGTCAACTCGCGCGGTGTGGAGGAGGGGGAGGGAAGGAGCCCCCCTTGCCCCATGGTACCACTCTCATGAAAAGATAATGTACCATTCCTGAGAAATACCGATTAATATAACCTAACCTTAAAACAAAAACAAAAAATTCCCCTAAAAAGCGTAGTATTTCTGTCAGCAGGGTTTAAAGGAACTTATCTAACCTAACGTGGGGGTGCCCCAAGTCCCGATTATGGCGGCAGAGATACTTCCGTCGCATCCATTCCACAATATTACAGTTTCACTTCGGTAGATTCCAATCTACCGAAAAAAAATGCGTTATATTGTAAGCAGTAGGTCTGTTCAGTTGACAATATTTCGAGAGTTTACAATCTCGCTAGAGAGATTACAATCTAACGTGTTTGACAATTTTACGGTGACATTATATAAAGCGTTTCGATTCAAATATAGACAGGATCAGCTCAACACAAAGCAATATGTGGCATAATCACTTAACATCTCGCTAGCCTTTTTCCAACATTTAGGGGTCACTTTCGAGTCTACCCAGATCCAGCTGAACTGACCAAAACGGCACCAACATTGCCCTTCCCTTATCCCAATTTAATAGGAGTCGGCGGAGCATGTCTTCACAGTTCTAATCTAAAGAGAAAATCTGTTGAAATACTGGCCAGTGTGAAATCATTATTGGCTTCTTTTCTCCCCGTTTCTCCGCACAATAGACCTACGTATGTTTCCTCCGCAACCTGGCGGCATGCATCGTCGATGTTGATATGAACTTATATTCTTTGCATTTACATAACCTATTTCAGCGAGACTCGCGTCCTCTAGACGTTCACTTTGTGCAAAATACTATTGTTTAGATCAAAATGAGATAGAAACTTATGACTATTGCAAGCTAGAATAACTTGTAAGTTAGCTAAGAATGTTGAAAATATGCGCAATTATATACTCAAAATAAGTATGTAGATCGTAGCTTGCGGTGATTTCGATTTTTGTGGAAAAAAAACGTGTGATTATTTACGTATGTGGTAACTAGGTTCAGCATTCACCAGACCTTTCAACAAGCTTGATTCTCTCAATTGCAGTTCTAATGAACAGTCAGCTATAGCTGAGCCAGCGATCAAAAATCTTTTTGCTCCGAATTTTATGAATTGTCTATCCGTGACTTAATTGAGAACAAACAGTGTATCAAACACTGTTTTAGGCTTTCACGGTTTAAAACTAAACTTATATTGTCACTTACGGGACAATAAATAATCACGGAAGATATCCCGTAAGTGACAATATAAGTTTAAACAGTGTATCATTCGTTAGATTGTTCTGAGTTTATTATACTACACTTTATCACTATCACTATACATACTCGTCGTCGTCGTCGTCGTAGTATAAAACAAAGTCGCTTTCTCTGTCCCTATGTCCCTATGTATGCTTAGATCTTTAAAACTACGCAATGGATTTTGATGCGGTTTTTTTATGAATAGAGGCATTCAAGAGGAAGGTTTATATGTATAATACATGCATATTATAGTAGAGAAAAGCCGAGAAATTTAAAGATTTGTAATGTGATGTCGTAAACTCGTAACAAACATATTTTTCTCATATTTGTCCGCGACAGCATAATTATGTTTAAGGATAAGGATAACCCACAGTAACCATTTTTATCCTTTACATATTACAAAAAAAATGGGTTATTTACCAAGCTATTTTAAACGATACAGTATCATTCCTTATCCAACATTAGATACGTTGTGCATTTCATGTAGATCAAAATTGCCCTTTACAGCATGTGATTTAAATGAATATGACTGTTTTTCACATGGCCAACTGTATGTCGCTCTTTCAAGAGTAACTTCTACAGAAAATATGTTGGTATTGTCTAATGACAAGAAAGCTGTGAACGTTGTATATAAAGACATTCTGTAATAATATTAAATGTTGTAAAAAAAAAAAAAACAAAACTACTGGATCGATTTTAATCATTTTTTCAGTATGTGTTTTTATATACAACGTTCACAGTTTGTCTGTAGTGTATTTACGAGTAGTATCAGCATTGTACCCGTGCGAAGCCGGGGCGGGTCGCTAGTTAACAATAAACCTTCAACAGAGTTATCTCTGATCACACATTCATGATTAAAACCAACAGCCATTCAATTTTTCCTATCTCCCGTAACATTAAGCTAAATAATTTCAATAAAGGCCCCCTTAATACCCCATAATTCAGCTGTAGAACCCGTAACAACAATATAACGCGCATGTTTGTAAGCCATGGGGGCCATGGGGGTCGTAATGCAGGGGATCGCATAAACCGACCGGAATCGTTTATTCATTGGCACATCACACTCGCGTTAGCATCGTATGGGATGTGCACTATCGTGACTCGTCTTATTGTGTTTTTATAAAGATTTTGATTTGGAGAAGAAGGTTATTGGGTAAAGTTTGAAAGCTTGTTATACATAGATGAATTTACATAACATAACATCACGCCTGTAATAGTTGTAAAGCCCTGAAGGGTTACTCAGAGGTGTAGCTATAGGTACACCTCTGAGTGTACTTATAGTACACCTACATTCCGCCAATTATGTCTAAGTCCCGTGTAATAGGGAGCGAGCCCATTGCCATCAGCCGGGCACAATTCCGGACTCCGTGGCTGCTACTGACAAATTCCTGATAGAAATCCCCAATAATAGGTACTACCCGACTTGGGAATCGAACTCAGGACTTCATGCTCAGCAATTGCGCTTGCGATCACCAGACTAACGAGGCAGTCAATAGAGGAATCTATTAGGAATTGACGTGGTATCCTGTATACAATTGAGAGGCAGAAACTTTTGACGAAACCATCCAGCCACTCGTTGTAATGCGTCTCTCAGTCATCAGTCATTTACATGGATTCATCCTCGCATGACGTACGCCACGACTGTGACAGCAAACGTAACTAATATCCCTCGCTACCGAACAATTCCCCGGAAACCAGTCCACCAGTCCCGACACAACGGATATTCCTTTCATCCCAATCCGCCGCCAAAACAGTAACAATACACGATTTTTTAATCAACCTCACTTCCGAAAAGATTAAAAAAATGTCATAGTGTACAGACGCGTCATCCTCAGTGATGGCGCGCTCCCCGGCGAATTTTAAAACAATACGGACAGGTAGGTAGGTACTGACGTAGTTACCTAGTTAGGCAGGATTAGAGACGGGAATATAAAAAGCTTCACCTGTTGTTCATGATCATTAATCATTGGAGCAATTGCTGAGCAAATTTATCTTTATCAAGGCCCCGAAACGACGGGAGCTAGTATAATGACTCGTAAACATTTTTGATAATAAAATAAAGAAGAGTAATAACAGAAAGTTGGTGTTTCTTGTTTAGAGAATTGTGTTCAAGTTTCGTGTTTAGGCCCCGGGCTGAGTTTTATGGGAGTGTTTGACGCGCAGTTCTTGTTGTTTTCTGTTGAAAAATAATAATCACCGGAGTGTGGATGGTTTTATTGTGATTTGTAATAAGCGATGTTTTTGAACTTTGGTTTAATGAGGTTAGGGCCTTGACTGTAGTTATTGACTCCATGACTTTGAGGAAAATAGTCGGTACAATATACATCTTCACCCTCCAGGTCCTGAATGAGACCAACGACAGAGCTGTCCAACTAACTACCTAATGGTTGGACCAAATACTCGTATAAGTCATAGAGAGGAGATGAAGAAGAACCCGGTTCATTCTGGTGGTTCTTTGGAATTGTGACGATACATTTATTATTACTTTAGAGGGGATAACAGGAAATATAGGATGTAAACAGACTCTTCACGAAGACTAATAAAATATTCTGTACATCAAACTAAGTAAACTAAGGAAATAATTGTTTTTTTGGGGTGAATGATCACGTTTTACGGTAAAGCCCAATGAAACGCACTCAAAACACTGTGCTGGTGGATGAATGAATAGGGGGTCATGGAGGTGTTCAAAGGATTCTGAAACTTAACTCCGACAAACGTTTCTCCGCCGAATGAGCCGACAGAATGTTTCGTTTAAAAGTTTTTCAACGACCGAACCTTTCCGCTACGAACGTTTCGCCGACAGAACGATTAATTCATAAGTGAATCGACGACAGAATCTTTCACCAAAAAAATATTCGTCGACAACACTGATTTAGGCATGGTTTAACACTACTGACTAAATCTAAAGATTAAAGAAACGTAAACGTATTTTTTTTTAAACATTTGCATATTCTTTATAATTAATGACAGTGGTGGTCAAAAGGTTAAATAAAAAAAATGCGTACTCAGAATCAATAAATGTTGCGTTGAATTTTTAGCTAAAATCAAAATCTTTCATAAATCATCTTAAACGCATGAGTAATTGAATTTTCTTCTTAATTGTTTACTGATTTTTGTTTGATTTTTCATTTTACCTTTCAAAACGTTATTTTACCTTTCAAAACGTTTGTTTAATCTTTAGATTTAGGTCCATGTTCACCAAAAAGTCATTATTGTATGGGAACATGTCACAGTGACAGCTGTTTTTACATAAACAGACCGTTATCTTTTCGGTGAATATGGACCTTAGTCAGTAGTGTTAATCCATGCCTAAATCTGTGTTGTCGACGAATCTTTTTTTTGGTAAAAGATTCTGTCGTCGATTCACTTATGAATTAATCGTTCTGTCGGCGAAAAGTTCGTAGCGGAAAGGTTCTGTCGTTGAAAAACTTTTAAACGAAACATTCTATCGGCGGCTCATCCGGCGAAGAAACGTTTGTCGGAGTTAAGTTTCAGAATCAAAGCTCATACATTAAAAAAAATATTAAAAAAAAAACCTGTGGAAAAGCTGGAATTTTGACCCCCAATGTCTCCGTAACTAGAAGGTTCCTAGGTATGGTCTAGAACAAAAAAATGATCGCAATGATGGAAGAACAAGTGCCTGTCAGCTTCGTCTAGTCTTTTTACACCCTTTATTTATCGTTATACCATTCCACTTCATGTTGGTGAAATCCGTAGTTAATCAAAGTTGTTGTGTGTGTTAGGAAGTGGCCACGTGAGTTGTCGCACGTGAACACAAATAGTCACGTTGCGATATTGCGAGCGGGGAGGTCCACCATGTGTGTGTATGACTAGTGTGGAGGTTGAGTGAGGAGTGCCGAGTTAACGAGTGTTAAGTGAGAGAAGATGAGAGGTAAGCGAACGAGCTGAAAACCGACGTTGACCGATCACGATCGAACTAGTAAATTCTGCAAGTCTAATATTTACTTATTATTTTCCTGCATGATCATCAGAAAACTCTTTTCACACCAGGAAAGCCCTGGTCATAATATTCATAAATGTTGACCAGTATTGTGTCCGTATAAGATAAACGTTCACCTGTCAGCATCGTACGCATCGCATCAAACAGATCGTAGTATTATTGAACAGATTCCGGCAGGATGCGGATAGGTGGACGCACTTGTGTGACTTTCTATACAAAGAATACTACGATCCGATTGATGTGATGCATTCGATGCGTAGGATGCGGATATGTGGACGCTTACCATTACTTGTCTTTCAAGTTTGCAACACAATTTGCGTCAGACGAAATATGCTGGCTTCACTTGTTTCTTTCGAGCGTATAATATACCATCACTACGCCACGGTGACTCGTGGTATGATGTCACTGTCACTTCAGCGTGAAGCCAAGGTGAGGTTCATGTCCAGCCGTGTACGTCGTTTGGCTGGCTGAAAATACGCGTAAGGACTTGGTACCCAAGAGACTTCCGAACCAAACATTCTGCATGACCTGCCCTATGGCACAAGTGACACGATATTAGCATAGGTATTACGGCTTTATTAAATGCATAACACGACACGGTAATGTGGATCTAGAGCTCGGCTTGACACAATATCGAGCGCGGCGTACCCTGGGACTGCTGGCTGAGAGCTGATCGATTTAGAAGCTGTCGCTATTTGCAGATGTTTGGTTAGGATATGCAGGCGGATTTTGACTTTGGGGGATTTAGGATTGGTGTTAATTTAGGTTGGTTTAAGTAAGTTTACTTTGTGTGAATGCTTTGGTTAGTGTTTATTTAGTTGAGTGTTATATTTGTGTCTGCTTTTATTTTGTGTAGTTTTTATTTTTCATTTTTTAGTGGTTCACATGTGCTTGATATACATGAAAAGTGCATACCGTTACAATTACAACAAGCCTGACCACGACTAGGATACATTGTCTCATTATGGAGTTCCGTGACTCTTGGCTTCATCATCAGATCTGATGGTAGAATGGTTCTTATCGAACGCAAATGCTTCATTTGTTGTAGAAAATACCAAAATCAAAACACGTTATCATATAAAATTTTAAGAGTTCCCTCGATTTCGCCAAGATTCCAAGATCAGATCCCAACTTGGTGGCTATGGGACCATTTGGAAAGAATACCCTTTCCAACAAAAAAAGATTTTTTCAAATCGGTTGGCAAGCGACGGAGTTATGCCCGAACAAACAAAAAAAAAAAAAATACAAAACATCCGAATTGAGAACCTCCTCCTTTTTTTAGAAGTCGGTTAAAAATTGGAGATATTTTAATAACCGCAAAATAATACTTTTTAGGGACCTACCGATCAGTTACAATAATAGGCTTGTTTCCAACATCAATAAATTACAAATCTATTTAGTCCGTCACTTAGAGTATTAGAAAATAATGGACACGTATTTTTTGCTTTTGTAAATCAACGAATATTGACAAAGATAAAACGCATCAAAACTCGGGAGTGGGGGTTCGTGACGTCAGTACTCACTAAGAATGATACCGAACAGTGACGTATTGGGAATTTTAAAAGCGTCGTATCATCGTCAATTTTGATATAGGTGACAAAAGAAAAAATACGGGTCAAATATTTTTTGATAATCTAAGTGACGGACTAATTAGATTTTTTCAGTTAACAAGCCTATTACAATTTTGCATGAAATGGCAGCTGCTAATAGCATCGCAAACCTTTCAAATAATTCAATAAAGGTACAAGTCCATTTCGTGTGAAACATTTCTTTGAAATTGTCGTCGCTGTCAGTAATGTGCGATTGCACATAATTATGTCAGTACAAAAGTTATATCCACCAAAACATCGAGTATTTAAATCTCCTTTATAAACCTATCAAACCGCATCGCAACGTGTCACTAGCAGGCAGGGGCTTGCTGCAATAACTTTCAAATATAAACGGTTATATTTTTCCAATATTAACCCTTATTATCCCACCTGTTGCCCTACAATAAATCATGGCGGACTCAGTGCATTAGATTAATCTTTTACGTAATTTATTAGCGCTCGTCCGGATGAACGAGAATTAAATAAATTCGCCTTTCACTTGTAGAGGATTATTATGAAATGATAATTTAAGTTGTGGCAGTTTAGCTTGAGTTACGATGTGTGCACGGGTGGGCCGTTTTGGGGTTGAAAATGTTTGTTCGGTATAAATGTGTTTTTTCATCACTATCATCATCATCATCACCTAGGTTTTGAGAAGCTTGTGGCTAAATAATAATAATAGCCGCTCGTTTCGGTCTTAAGGTTAAGCCGCGTTTGCCTAGGTTCGTCTATGGATAGGTGGCCAGAGGGTACCTTACAGTACACTCAGATTTCCCCATTTATGTTTATGTCAAACGAAATAGGGTGTGAGCCTAATGTCATCAGCCGGGCACCAATCCAAAGTCCGTGGCCGCTACTGAAAATTCCTGATGGAAAAACCCAGTAATAATTTACTCAACCTGGAAATCGAACCCAGGACGCAGGATCCAGTCGCGATTGAAACGACTAAACCTACCTGAGGTTGTCAAGTCTATTATTACTGTTCTAAGACAATGATACAATATTTTTATTTAAAGTGATACAGCTCTTGCAAGGCGTTTTAAAAGTTTCTTTTACTATTTTATTGTTGTCTCAATGAGCATTATGATACATCTCATCTACCTTACATTATTTGTGAGCTACTTTTTTAAATTATATTTGCCTTAGGTGTGAAAATAGACTGTCTAGACGAATTCCATTTATGATTTCCATTTATGGTTTCCATTTGTAATTCTGGTTATTGGCCCTTGAATTGTCCTGCTAAAATATTTTGTAGCAAACAGGTACCTAGAAGCTACCCATTTAATAAATAATAACAGCAGCTCAAGTCGATCTTTAGGTTAAGCCGTGCTTGCCTAGGTAGGTCTGATGATGGGTGACCACCCATTACATACCGAGTTTCCTCCGTGCCTCAGAAAACACGTAAAGCAGTTGGTCCCGGCCGTCATTTGTAGATCTTTGACAGTCGTCACAGGTAGTCAGTGGCCCAAAAAGTCTGGCAACCAGTCTTACCAAGGGATATCGTGTTACCCAGTACTAACTGGGTAGTGGAGGTCAGATTGGCAGTCGCTCCATGTAAAATACTGGTATTCTTAAGTATAAGACTGGACACCGACCCCAATAAAGTTGGGGAAAGGCTAGGAAGATGATGAAAAGACGTGAAAAGTCTAAATAGCTTTTCAACTACAGGCAATATCGGGAAGTCAGGTGGGCTGCTGCAGATACAACCTGGTCTGTGGGGGTATTCCGATGAAGCCTTGTGTGACTGCGGTGCCTCAACACAAACTATGGTTCACCTCCTGTCCTGCACTATGTGTGGCTCCACCTGCACTCTGAGGAATCTGTCCGAGGCCGCCACCACCAACGCTGTCGAGGTGGCAGAGTACTTGGTCGAAAACCATAAAAAAAAGGGGAAATCACCGACACGACGAAGAAGAAGAAGAATACCAGTATTTCACATGGAGTGACTGTCTATTCGACTTTCAAAACCCAGTTACAGGACTTACAAGAAAACTCGATACCACTTGGCAAAACTGGTTGTTAGACTTCCGGACAGTGATTTACGAATAATAATCGAGACCAATGTGCTTTCTGATGTAGAGGGGGCGTTTCGGTATGTACTACATGGTTACTAACAGATGGACCATGACAAACTTTGCTTCACGTTGGCGATCCAATGCGGCGTGTATTATTTAGTCAAGAGAAATAACATGTATCAAAAGCACTGTCAGTGAGTTTACTCATATAAATCACAATCGATTACCGAAACATCACCACACAACAAAAGCCTACATAGACAAATCCAAACGTATGCTGTGCGTGATCGTGATTATTGCGCCGATTCACCCCTGCAGCGCGGATCCCGAACAATACCGCGCTGATTGATCAGCAACGGCGATTTAAACAGTATTCAAACGGCTTCATTAACACTCAAATATTGAATCGAATCGCGTCAATCATTACGCGTCTTTATCTCATTAACGCGAATTCAATTGCGGTGATAATTATTTTGTGATGGTTTTATTAAAATTAAGTTGGGGAGGAATTCTGAATTGCTTTCCGTTTTGTTTGAATTTTGAGTGAAATGAATGCGCTCTTGGTTTTACAAACAGGGGTTTGCCGAAAATGTAAATTGGGATGAAAAATTTGGTTCATTAATAAGGTTGCTACATTTAAACGCAGAATGATAGCTAAGTTTGCGGCTGCTGATGTGCCAAAGGAAGATATCCAAGAAGAAATGAAATCTAAAGGTCCCACAAGTACGGACCACGTATGTCCCCTTTCTGATACATTAAACACAAAGAAATCAGTTAAACATACTAAATAATCATGAGACAAAGCGAACAAAATAATCGACTTTGAGTAATAACGGAGAAATCGATGTAAGCACAGCCTGACCAGACTGATTGAGATAATTCGGGGATCACAGTTTTTTGATTTGACTGTTTTTGTGATATCTCTATAGTAGGTACTCGTACCTATCTTAAATCTCTTCATCTCAACACGATAAAGCTCAAAAATAGTTACATTTTCAGAATCAAAGCCTGCCATGCCCTGCCATACGTCACATACTTGCAAGACAAGCGCATACCGCGATCCTTCCACAGCACAGCATACATTGCTGGCTCGCTACGCCTCCCACACTCGCGCACTATGCACGCTCAGCAATGGAATGACAAAATATGCGCGCGACGATATTGAAACGTCTTCCTGATATTTACGGCTGAATGTGAAGTATTCGGAGCGGCTTGAACATTCCTGTAAGTATAGTTTCGACAGTTGTCTACGATTCGACTTAGAGTTATGAAGTTATGTTGGAATGGCTGAAATTGTAGGGATTTTTATATTTACATGTGTTTTTGGTTTAAACTAGAAGGTGTTATGTCGTACAGGCATAGTTTACATATCAATGACATAAGAAAACTATAAGACCCAAGTCGTAAAATTTAAGTGCCTGTGTAGTACAGGCTTCATTTGTACCCGTTTAATTTCATGAAAATCAATTAAAGGAGAAAGGATTTATTTAATTTATTTTGGCGTTTCGCACTAAAAGTTTCAACTATAATAGTCACATTTGTAACCGCTGAACATCAACGTCATCATCATTTCAGCCGAAAGACGTCCACTGCTGGACATAGGCCTCCCCCAAGTGTCGCCACACTGACCAGTCCCGTGCGACTCGCATCCAACGGATTCCCGCAACCTGCTTAAGGTCATCGGTCCACCTAGTGGGAAATCTTCCCACGTACCGTCTTCCGGTTCTCAGTCGCCACTTCAGAACTTTTCGGCCCCATCGGCTATCCGTTCCGCGAGCAATGTGCCCTGCCCATGCAATTCTTCGGGCTAGGCAGTGACCTTGGTTCCCTGATAACATCGTCAATTTCTAACAATTCGTTCTCCTGCCTTTATACCTACTAATTTATTAGTGGTCGGCGCAGCATGTCTTCTTCTTCTTTTATACTTCTCTATTACTCATCATCTTAGCATGGCAGTCACCTCCTTTCTAGCCGTATCATCCTTCACACAGTCCATTCACCGCATCGTTTCTTTGGTCTTCCTCTACTCTTATTGTACATTCACTGCATCGTTTCTTTGGTCTTCGTCTACTCTTATTGTACATTCACCGCATCGTTTCTTTGGTCTTCCTCTACTCTTATTGTACATTCACCGCATCGTTTCTTTGGTCTTCGTCTACTCTTATTGTACATTCACCGCATCGTTTCTTTGGTCTTCCTCTACTCTTATTGTACATTTACCGCATCGTTTCTTTGGTCTTCCTCTACTCTTATTGTACATTCATATCTCAAATTATATACCTTTTACCTCTAAATTCCTAAATCCCTCAAAACCAAAATCACAAGACACCGAGCACCTATTTTCTTCGCCCCCAACAGCACTTAAAAATGCAAATAGTCTCCTAGGACAGTAATTAGTCGCGCCGTCGCTCCGGGAGGCTGCGATGAGTTATCTGAATCGCTAACAAAGGCCCCCACCGATGTTAAGTTATAAAATAGACGAAGTAATTTGCGTCACGTTACATTTTACAGTTTCCGCCACAGGACGAGTAGGGTGGCTATGGTGAGAGTTACTGGTACACCGCAGTGATATGAGGAAGAATCGTGGATAGGGACTTTGGTAAGTATAATAGGGATGTATTTCATTGATTCCCAAATAACATTCATTTTAATTCCTTAAAAATGTAAACCGATACGCTTATTTACAAGGTCGTCTTTTTGTCATCTAGAAACTGCAACCAACTTGGATAAAGTTGAATAAATTATTATCACCTGCCTAGCCTTTTCCCCGGATGCAGCTGAATACCAGAGTATTTTACATGGAGCGACTACCTTATCTGACCTCCACAACCCAGTTAGTACTGGGTACTGGGTAGCTAAAGGGCAATTTATCATTAAATAACAATATATTTATAGACGAGCACTGCAAATATTGCCCGTAGGCAAGCGTATGTTTATAGGAATAGGTCATAATGGATTTAATTTTTTTAGAATTCAGCGATGTTGGAATTTCTTGAAGAATTTAGAGCACACGCAACATCAAAAGAAGTGAAAGATCAGTGGAGGAAGTATCCTGTGGGCGCTCAGGGATATAATTTTCATACTTACTGAAAATATAAAAATTGTCTTACCTAGTTCTTTTTTCTGTCTTTATCTTGTGGTTAGTGTCTGACCTGGTGTCAGAGTCTTTATGCCGCTTGTGGGCCTCTGGCTTGACTGCCCTAGTTGGTGTGGGTGTACTATGGGGTAGTTCTACTTAAACCTTCGTGCATGGATTACAAACGTGAAGTAATGTCATGTGTACCTCTCAAGTTAACAGTAACGTAGAGGCTAAGGTCTGTAACGATGGCTTTGATGCCTCTAAAGAAAGGCTATCGACTTGCTGACTATTCGGCTCGGTGTAACATGACGCAGCAGTCCCTCGGAGTCACGGCCCGCCCGCCGACTGCCGCTATTTGTGAACAACACAATGCGAGGTGATTAGCACACCCTTTGTTCCTCCAGCCATGTTTTCACATATTTTGCTTGTAATATTCTCTTAATGTATGCCGAAATTCATATTGGCACAATGTCAGGGCGGTTGCCATTTGCGGAATATTGTAATTAGGTGTATTCTTCATAGCGGAATTATTTAAAGTTTCGGTTTGATTAGGGTTTTAAATCGTTTTACGTTGAATTCTAATGATTTAGAAAGAAAAGGAACAGTTAGTAGCAACATAATAAGCTATATTACCTCACATATACCGATTTTTGGTAGCTAACTCTTAAATAAGTTTCAGTCATTTATGAACGATGTCACAGAACACCTACAAACACAGGCGTAATCCTATCTTGCGAGGAACATGTGCTACCGCCTGTACCATTCTTTGTATACCTACACTTATTTATTAACAGTCTAATAAGTTCTTTCGTAGACAGTCCTACACACAGCGTGCAACGCGGTTACCTTCAATGCGAGGCACATAACGTGTAATCCTATGTTGCGAGGCACATGTGTTGCCGCCTGTACCGCGCGCATAAATCAAGCGCATCCCTACCGAGACTTGATTCCGACGTTTTATACTGTTTGTACTTAGCCTCAACTGATATGTTTCGTGTGAGGTTGACTTTTATTTATGTTGCCTGCCGGTTTTTAATTCGGTTTGGAATCATTTTAAGAAGAGAATACGCGCTTACTTTTTACCATAATAACTGAGAGGCTTAGGTCTGTGCTTGAACTGTACTGTGCTTGATTCACAAACTCATACACGTAAACGTACCAAAACTAAAAACACTTTGAATGTTTAAGTAACGCTAAAAACGCATGTTTCTTTCAGAAAATTTATCAAGTGAAGCTCTTTTGATAAACTCACAGCTCATTTACACCCGGAAGGCTCGTAAATAATAAACCCCACAAAAAAACATTAAAAAGACAGGATTATCAGCTAACCTCTCATCGCGTGAACGGGTCAAACTGAAAAATATACGAGTTATTCACACAATATACCGGCAATATCTAATCTGCGATATGAATGGTCCGGGGCGTGCCGGGCAGCCGGGCTCGCTCCCAGCCCGAAATGAAAAAGCCTCGAACCTCAATATGGCGTTGGCAATAATTACAACGGAGTTGACCTTTTACACAATGTCATACGTGTCTGTAACGATTGGATGAAACACAAAGAAGGCATAGAAAAGGGTGGCGACTCAATTATTTCTGTACCGGAGCAAATTCTCGTGAAAGAGCGGCAATATGGTGAAACTGTCTTTTGTTGAAACGTATTTGGGAGAAATAAATTCCGTTGTGGAAGTGTTTTGGTTATCTCGATGGGTTTTTTTGCTAAAAATTATCAAATGGTTGCGAAAAAAGAAGGATGACTTATGTGGTCCAACAATAGGAGTTATCCACCTGGTGATGATGATGTGAATAAAAATAATGTATGCCTCAGGTTGGTCAGATCGGGTAAGAGGTTCGAACCTACATGAAAAAGAAAAGATCTTAGAGCGCAGACATTTTTGCATAAACCTAACAACAGATCTGGAGTAAACTTACAAATTACATGAACAAATACACCTTTCGAAACATTACAAAGGCGGCGATACCAGTCAAGTTATTAGGCACATTGTTCGCGTATCGGTTGCAGCAACGGCAGCCATTGTTGTTACAGCGATACAATGTGTGCTATCCGCAAACATGTTCGTTTTCTTATTGGAGGTAACGACTCGATCTGACTTATTTGAAATTCGAATATTGAGTTCATGTAATGTTCGGCTTGCATTTGTTTAAAGATGCTTTGTTTCAGATTTGGTGTTGCTAGTGCATAATGTTTAAAATGAACACGAATTATCCTCATATTACTTGACCAAGATAATGTCTAGATTTTATTTCGGGTTGTCTTGGTTCTTGTTATCCGGTAGTTCGGATAGGCAACAAAACTTCATCCAATTTTCGGTAAAAACTGAATTTTATACTAAGTAAGTACCTACTTTAAAACAAAGTTGTATGTTCACAAAAAATAACACGTCGACAGATAGTGAAGCACAAAATTCAGTCCGCATTAAACTTAAAATTTCAAAACTTTGAAATAAGCCACAGAAAACAGAAACTTATTTCGTACAGAAAATAAAAATTTGAAATATTTTGTAACTGTACCAAATGAATTTGAAATTCACTAGTCGTCGTGGTGCCGTAGAAAATCGCGAGCGAATAAATAAAAATCAAAATGAAATAATAAACTGTACTGGAAAGTTGGTCGCGCAAGTTCGCCAATGATTTTCGATTTGTAAAGTTTTAAAATAGAGCTAACTGCGCTGCACAGCGCTGTTCTGAAGTGATTTCATATTTTATTCGTTAACTATAACTAGTTTGCTATAAGTTGTAGTTACAGGTGCGAATAGTTTCTTGTTCTTGTAGGTTTTAATAAGTTGCTGTTGTGGGGGGAATGGGGTTCGATGGGATTGAGAGCTGGTATGTAAGTACTGTAAATGAAGTAATTAAGGGGCCGGCGGAGCATGCGTTTTTCATACAAACGTAATACAAAAATATGAATGTTTGATTTACAAATTATTTTGGTAAATTACGTTTGTATGAAATACGCATGCTCCGCAGGCCTCTCTGTTTATCTATTAGTAATTAAAATATCTTAGACCGGTACGTACATAAACATAACATCACGCCTGTAATCCACGAAGGGTTGAGGCAGATGTGTATCTAATAGTACACCCACATTTCGCCAGTAATGTGTAAGTCCCATGTGATAAGGCGAGCCTATTGAGAAACCATCAACCGGGCACTAATCCAGACTCTGAGACCCTACTCCCTAACGTTTCGTCCGTATATTCGGATCGTTCCGCGTCTCTCACTCGCACTCATCTGCAGACGTGCGCGAGAGAGACGGATAGATCCGAATAAACGGACGAAACGTTAGGGAGTAGGGCCTCTATAGCGGCTACTGAGAAACTCAAAAACAATCCCCAAAAAAAACCTCTAAATTCCCGATATTGCCGCATTTTCTCTTTCATTTCTGGACCTTCTTGCTTGATTGATAAATAAATAATAATACTGTCCCACTCCAGGTCTCTTTTTGTACAGAGAAAGCATGATCATTACGATTGATCACCACGCTTGTTAGGCAGGTTGGCGGTTTCGTAAGTCCCAGGTTTCCTCACGATAGAAGTACCCAAGATAAAAGAAAGTATAAATATTTAATGAACGGATTACAGTGGTAACCGGTATGTGTATGACCTGATGTAATTAACGTGGATAAGACAAAAGGAGTGAGGGTCGTAGGAGGTGGCGTTCTGTGGTTTCTGCATGCTTGTTAATGGCGTGTGTGAGTATGTATGTAAGTTAAGGCGACTACAGGAGCTAGGTAAATTTGCAACTCTATTTGTGGTGGTGCTAAATTTCGTTTGAAATACTGTTAGAATACAGTTCTAATCTGCTTGCACTACAAAGTGGTTTTTACGTCAGCCACTGCGGGCCAATCGGGCAAATTTTCGAGTAAAATTAATTGTACTATGTTTTCAAAACACTATCATATATCCTGAAGAATATCATATATTTTTCTGGTTTTGTTTATTGCAGTGAATCATATACTTTTAGGCATTATAAAACTCGCGTTTAGCTCCTGTAGTCGCCTTAAATTGGTTGTTGCCCAGATCCATAACCGACTCACCGATGAACCGACAACCTTACACCGTTACAGGATTACATGAGATTATTATTAGGTTTTATAATAATGTCCTAAACATAAGTTTTTTTACAGCAGGCAACGCTTTAATTATTTCTGTATTAATTTTCGTCTTCTTTAACCTTTGGCCAACCAAATGTTGAAAGGTTGAATTTATATATGTATTACTAAAGAGCGGAAATAATTCCTTAAGAAAGAATCATATTCCAGTTCCATTAAATAAAAATCTGATGTTCCGAAATCTTACAAACGGAAAAATAAGTCATGTTATTGATATTCCCACTGAAAGCCGAGTTTCAGCATTTAAAACTAAGAGGCTTCACTTATTTCCGTTTAAAGGTATCGAATTATAAAGATAAAGAAAAACCATCGAATAAAAATCTTACAAAAATACTTATTAGATGTTCTGATGGGATTAATTTCTTACTTATTAAAATAGAAGGAAAAGGTTGAGAAAAATACACAGTTTCCCCTTCCTTTTAAAATTATAAGATTAATTAAATTTGAATTATAAAAAGGGTTCAGTTTTTCTTTCCTTTTTGGTTTTTATTCCTTTTTTGAATTTTATTCTTTTTAAAAATCAAAACGATGAAATGAATTCCAGTGATTTTAATTTAATGATTTCAGAAAAAGATAGTCACAGAGTGATATTGCAGTATTGCTGTGTGTTGTTTTGAAAAGTATGGCGCATGAGACCTTTCAGTGATCTGGTATGCCAAAATTTGCACCGAAGCATAAACCCTCATCCACTCCATTCCCCGTCAATTCCAGTCGGGAGCACATCACTATAAGTAATTCCGCAGTGAAGCACATCACTATAATTCCGCTCCGTTCCCGCTCTACGACATATGAATGGAATTAGCATTGCTTATTAGCTTTTAGCAATACATCGCTTCAACCGCTTACGGGTGAAGTAATTCGTAGCATGTTAAATCTTCGCTTTATTCGCTGTCTCTACGTTTAATGTATCACGAATTGTGTTTAGGGGTGCGTTCGGTAAATTAAATTGTGCGTAGCTATTGTGTGTTTAATGTTGTTAAGTATTTAAGCGTAATTAGGAAAGTATGTATTTTGAGGCAGACGTTTTTATAAAGGTTTCTATACTAAATACATTTTGAATTATCTTTTTTTTATAAATATTTTGGAGTTTAAATACAGAAGTACTTCAGTTTTATGATTTTTAGGATTTACTAGACTAGGGAGTTGCCTGCGGAAATAAAACGGTTGATTAATTTGGTGTATTAAGTAACCGTCAAAAAGTCTTCTCATGTAATGGTAGGGGTTGACGTATCCGTGTGGATAAAAACCCCTAATTAATAAAGAATAAAAAATTAAAAAAGTAATGGTGCATTTTACCAATTAGGAATGTATAAGTTCCATGTCTTAGGATACAGTCTCTCAATTTGGGTGGTCACCGCAGAACCAATAGACCAAACTCCTTTAGCA
This sequence comes from Xestia ashworthii, assembly GCA_950022955.1. Lineage (NCBI taxonomy): Eukaryota > Metazoa > Arthropoda > Insecta > Lepidoptera > Noctuidae > Xestia > Xestia ashworthii. The sequence goes on along the minus strand of OX465565.1, from coordinate 925,704 downwards.
GCTAGCAGATTGTAACAGAGTAACAGAAACGAATAAACACAAAATGAAGAGCACAAGAACTCTTAGAACGGAGGTAAGGTTACATGAGTTAGAAAATTAGAGCTACGTATGGTTTTCCGAAATACCGCTCACCGAAAGGACGGTTTTCCGATAACACTGTACTCCGACGGTTAGTTGAACGAAAAAATAATTGGCCGATGAAACGTTTCGCCGATAATATTATTCATCGACGGTTGGTAGTCCGAATGAATCCTTCGCCGATGTAACGGTTCACCGAAAACACTCTTCAACGACGATTGGTTAAACGAACGAATCTTTCGCCGATAGCATTCAGTTTACGCTAGCTATTATATTTTATAATAATGTGCCATGCAGCTAAACAATACTCGAGTCCCATGTTTAATTTTATCAGCATAGATGAATAAATAAATACCGGGAGCTTCTGTATTAAAGATAAGTCCCTAAATGACGCATAATGCACTCATTAACAATGGTACTGAGATTAAACGAGTATTGAATAAACTTGCAATAGTTACATGTAACAAAACAACAAATATCACGATGGTTTGTGTGGTATGTAAGTGATGCATGATAAATGTAAATAATGGTTTAAAGAATAAAAAAAATCTATGGTAGCATTTATTTATTTTTTGTGGGTAGTTGCGAAATTTGTGACGACAGACCTCGTTACATGAAATGTTTGTCGCTCGTGTTTTGTTAAATTAAAAATGAATAAGTGCAATTTAGTTAAATCTAAACGCGGAGGACAAGTGCTAGTAGTGAATGGATATTCTTATCACTTAAATAAAAAATGTGATAACAAGTATTATTGGCGGTGTACAAAAAAAAAACAAGTGGTTGTGGTGTAAGTGTTATAACTTTATTTGATTGTTATGAACATACATTTGTTAGTCAAAATTGTGATCATGCACATTTACCAGAGCCTGAAAAAATTATTGATATGAATTTCAAAAACAAATTGAGAACTAGTGCCAAGGAATCTATGGACAGTCCGTCACAAATTGTAAATCGTTGTTTAAAAGACGTAGCTACCATAAGTGCGCCTCAATTGCCGAATAAATCGGCTTGCCGAATGATTGTGCAGCGTGTTAGAAATAAAGGACTTCCTAAGATACCGCAAACAATCAACGAATTTAATGTACCACAACATCTCGCTAAAAGTAATGGAAAGCAATTTTTGCTTGGTCAATATACATGTAACAATGAAAGTGTTGTCATTTTTGGTACAAAAGCTAATGTTAAGCGTATGAATAATGCACAATGCTGGATCATGGACGGGACATTTTCGAGTTGCCCAACTCCGTTCTGTCAAGTTTTCTCTATTCATGTTTTAGTGGGAACTGGAGGTGGTACAAATAAATTTCTTCCTATGGTATACGCACTACTGTCACATAAGACTGAAAGCTGTTATTTCATATTTTTGGAGATTTTGAAAAGATATGCGATCAATACATTAAATACCCATTTGTCACCAGCTAATATATTAACTGATTTTGAAGTAGCAGTGATCAATGCAGTCAAACGACAGTTTCCAGACTGCGCCCACAGGCTATGCTTATTCCATTTGACCCAAAGTATTTGGCGTCATGTCCAGTCAGAGGGTCTCGCAAGGCGATATGCTGAAGATTTCACATTTACGCACAAAATCAGACACTTAGTTGCCCTCGCTTTTCTTGAGCCCGCTGAGATATCCGAAGCCTTCGAAATCATCCAAAATAAAATATTGCCGACAGAAGCAGCTGAAATTGCCCACTGGTTTAAGAAATATTATGTTGGATCACATCACACGCAGCAAAGAACTGACACGGGTTTGATAATAAAAAGAAATCAGGCATTATTTCCACCAGCTATGTGGTCAGTTTACGATCGCACACTTTCTGTTCCAAGGACACAAAATGCATTAGAATCGTGGCATGAACGATGGAACACCCTTCTCCATAGAAAAAAATGGAACATTTATAAAACAATTATTGAATTTGCTAAAGAGCAGAAGCATACAGAATGTGTCATTGAACGAATCAACTCCTCGGAACCCATGCCAAAGCGTAGACGTAATGCACAGGTTGAATATGATGCTAGGATACAAACACACTTATCACAAAAGAGTGAAATGAATATTGAATCTTTCTTAGGTGGATTGGCCCATATTCTATACCTGAAAAACAAGAAATAAATATGTTTTTTTTATATCATTAAAGAATTATAACAATTATAAGTACAAATAATAATAATAACTCACAATTTACTATAACTTCAAAAATTTATCACGTTGTGTTACTTTTATTTGTTTTTTGCTTTGTTCGCACAGTTTATTTATTTTTTTTCTATTGTCGCAGTTCTAATAGAGAAATCATTAATATTCATAATCATATTGTTTATTTTAAAAAACAATATAAATTTGCCTTTTTGATTAATTTTCTTATTGTTAAATAAAAACTTTGTTTTTTTTTTCTATTGCCACTCTTCCTTGTCTTATTTTATTATTACCTGTATTTTTAACATGACTTCTACAAGACCTAACCGTAGATGCGGGCTTGTGGACGGTTGGCTATGGGCTAGCTAACCGTCCGTCCGTCTAACGACGATAGGCCTTGTCAACGGCGCGTTAGTGTTTCACGCGCGCCTCAAAGAGATGTCAGCATAAGGGAAGGGGCCCGCAAGGGCCGAAGCCTGCCGGGGTTGCGGGCCTGTTCGAAAGAGATACCGCGGCCCCGGAACATAATGGGCGAGGAAGGAACATGGATGGGTTTTAGTCAGTAAGAGTCTGACACTCCCTCCCGCTCCGCCCAGAGTGGGAGAAGTCATTTGATGATTTCCCATCCTAAAAAAAGGGTGTTGTCAAGCTGAAAGAAAAACTATCCATTTGGCAAAAGAATTCCCCTACAACGAGTGCTATCGGCGAAAGATTCGTTCGTTTAACCAATCGTCGTTGAAGAGTGTTTTCGGTGAACCGTTACATCGGCGAAGGATTCATTCGGACTACCAACCGTCGATGAATAATATTATCGGCGAAACGTTTCATCGGCCAATTATTTTTTCGTTCAACTAACCGTCGGAGTACAGTGTTATCGGAAAACCGTCCTTTCGGTGAGCGGTATTTCGGAAAACCATACGTAGCTCAGAAAATTAGTATTGGAGGAAGTAAATTGGGGCATATTGGGTTTCAGTGAGATTTTATTAGACCGTAATTAAAATACGAGCTTACTACCATCAACATGGTTTTACTTAGCAACTGAACTTAAGCCGTCTCGACACTAGCCGCACAAAATACAACTACAAACGAGGTAGTCATTAAAAATAAATTCCAGTTTCAGTTTTCAGTATCACACAGCCATAATGAAATAGCCACATCGTTACACTTAGTATAAATAACTGCATCAATTAACACGGCGGTCGGTCCGATGCCACTCATTTGCAGCGTTATTAATATCCATCAGTTCGCGTTCCATTGACACTGCGCTAATTGTGATACGGTTAGCATAAATGTTGTAACTGCTTTTGTTTTGCTGTACGGGACCATATCATTTCTGTGGACGTGTCCACTGACCGTGAGGGAATGTGCTGGGTTTCGTGGAAAAGCCTTTTGGCAGCCAGAGTGCACTGAACCGTCGAGTCACGGGTGAATCTTGTGTATTATTAGTGGTGTATGGCTTAGATTGACCGCATTGTTCGTGGTCAATGGCTATTGTAAACGCTTACGCACGTTGCTTGGTTTTACCGTCAAGCTGGATGTTTCTAAATGACCTTACAGAATTGCTGATATATCTTGGCCTTATTGTCGTGTGTGCAAGTGAATGAAACAAAAGGAGTATGTAGGGGTCTTACTAAGTGGCCTTGTGTTGTGTTTGCATACTCTCATGGAAAAGTAAGCGTGTAATATTTCTGCTGAGTTTACATGAGTAAGGCCCAATGTATAACTCAGATACTTAGCATCCATGAAAAACACTTTCACTAGATATTCAAAATAACACAATTAACGAAATTATTCCTTCAATTCCCAGAAGCAATTCACAGAATGGAACCAGTTACTTCCTCAACAAAACAAACGCAGAAGTGCTTGTTTTTTACCGAAAATCTCGGAGCCATCCAAACAGGAACCCATTTGACACCTCACAATGTTGCGCGACTCGAACAAAAATCCAATTTTGATTAAAACTTTATAAAGAGGGGAGCGCTCGATTAATTTAACTTTTTTGCGGTCGTCCCCGCCTTTTTGTTCACTCCCGTGCACTCCTGCTCACTCCCGCCAGCATTGTCGCAATCCACTTGTAGGAATATTGTGTTTGGAGACAACTTGTGACGCGCTCTTTATAATCTAGACTAGATAGAGGACTGGTTTGAGTTTAATAGATAAATGGTTAGTGTCAGTTCAGTAATATATTTCTACTTAATGCGCAAACGCAATGTAACTGCAGGAACTTGAAGCAAGGCTAGTTATAAAAAAAAAAAAACACGAAACGTCTTCTATCATTGTTCAGCATCTCATTTGATAAGTTCAAGCACTGATTTATGGTCATTAATATAGGTCCCCCGACTGTTATGAATCAGGTATAAATCTAAAACTACGGATATTTTCCACGCACCTTATTCAGCCACAAGCCATTAGTACATTACAAATTGCATATGATTGATAAGAGTAACAGTTTATTACTTATTTCCTATTATTATTATTTCCTATTTATTACCTATCTTCTTCTTATCCTTATTGTGTTAAAAAACACTTGATCGCGTTCTATTCATCTAATGCAGCGGTCGGCAACACGCGGCCCGCGTGCCACATGCGGCCCGCGGACGTCTTACATGCGGCCCAAAAACAAAACAAAATAAATGCCTGAGCGAACCGCGATCGACCATGTAGTGTGGATCCAGTAGTGTCACCTTATGGCTGGCATAAGATGACACTGCTCGATATTTTTTAGAAATTTCGGGAGGGAATAACTCCACTGTTGAAACTGTACATCCAAAGTTAAATATGATATCGTTTTTTCTCGTTATTAATTTTGTCTGTTCGGAAACAAAATAGTAAAATAAAAATACTTCAAAAAGTTAGGAGCTACCAAAGATTCGTTTTTATTGCCAATTTTAACGCAACTTTGTAATAAAAGAAGTATCAAAATTCTAAAACGAAGTCGGTACCGACAAGGTACAATTATCGAAGAATTCAATAAATTTTATTTGTAATTGATTTACGCAGTGGTTTTTTTTTTTAATAAAACTAGATTTCCCAAAGGCTTTTTCGTATTTTTTTTTCGCTTTTCAGGTTTTCTGTGGGATATAGGTATATACCTATGTAAATTGAGCTTCTAGGGTTTAATATCACAAGTGCGGGCCGCCTTTAGTTTATTTTGTCACCTTGTGGCCCTTGCCTGCCAAAAGGTTGCCAACCGCTGATCTAATGGATACTAATGTATCCAAACAAAGTTCGATTAAAGAAACATTTTCCATTAGGTACTCCTCAAATTAAAGGTAAGTGACTCATCCTAACTCCTAACCCACGATTTCAGTAAACAAAATATACATAAAAATGAATAAATTAGCGTCCACAAAAGTTCTGAAACAAAGGGATAAGTTTGTACCACTTTAAGTAGCAAGTTGTTGATGTATTTTTCTTTGAGTTGCCACTTAATATTTCTTCCGTGTCCTTGGAAGTGTTAGTGTGCTGTGTTGTTACAACTTACGTTATTATTTACGAGTATGTAGGGATTTTGTCACGTGGCGGCGGCCGGTGGGGTTTATTTTTGGGGCTAAACTATTCCAAACATTGGGTTCTCTTCCTGTTTGGTAGATTAACGTTAATAATACACTTAAATACATTTAATTGAGCCTTTTCCCATCATCATCATACAGTCTAGCCTTTTCCTAACTATGTTGTGGGCGGCTTCCAGTCTAACTGGATGCAGCTGCACACCAGCATTTTACATAGAGCGACTGCCTATCTGACCTCCACAACCCAGTTAATACTGGGTAATACGATACCACTTGGTAAGACTTTTTGGGCCACTGACTACATGTAACGACTGCCAAAGATGGACAAATGACAGTCGGGACCAACAGCTTAACGTGCTAAACTCGGTATGTAAGGGTGGTCACCCATCCACAGACCAACCTAGGCAAGCACGGCTTACGGATCGGCCCGAGTGGCTGTTGATATTTTCCCATGTATGCAGAAACTACAGAAGGCCAAGGCATCATCTTTTCGCATCCTCCACGTTCATGCTAGATTGCCGGTTGAGGGTGGGAGCACACTTCACCTTTCTGAATAACATCATCAATAAGGGCAGTGTCTATCAACAAGATTATTCGTTGATTAGAGTGCAATGACAAAAAGAATAATCAGGCAAGACTGAGAATAGAAGTTTTAAAGGTCAGAAGTAACAAAGGCTAGCCCAAAACGCCCACTCTTTACGTCTTTCTTTCTAGGAAACTTACATCCTACGCACACGGACCCTTCTTTATCCGTTTTAACGGGTCTGTAAAGGATAACCTACCCGATCGTTGACTTCAAAATCACTATTTTTATATACCAAACGAGGAGAAAATTTGAGATTGAACATCATGGGCTGGGCACGTAATGTATGTAACCTTAAAAGTTGGGAAAAGTTTTTGTGTGACTTGTGTCTTTTTTGTACCTAACCTTAGTTGGTCTAGAAGAGTTTTGCAATCTTTAATCAAAACTGTATCAATGGTCTTTCATTCCCACCGTGAATGTACTTTTTTAGTAAAATATTATATAACCTTTTTCCAGTATTAACAACGACTAAATTAATCTCAAAGTCAAAAATCCACTGTGTATTTGCTTACTTGACTTGAGAACTTTCTTGTAGCTACCACAAACACATTCATATCTTTAAAGTTTAGATGACATTTTCGCAGACATACTACGGAATAATCGTGCTCGTGCACAGACTGTTGCGACACCAACTTTGTCGACAAACTAAGGCGATCCATTGCCCCAGCACATACGTGGCTTACAGTTTACGGTGTACTCTGTTCATTATAGTAGATGTTTCTTTAACTATGTATATTACGCTAAATTTCCTGGTTTTCCTGTCATTCTTAACGATTATAAGGTCTGAAAAATGAGCAGCAGGTAATAATATGCCCACTTTCGGTCTCCATGAGAACGACCAAGCAATATATTTTTTTGCAAACGTGTAGCAGAAAACTAGCGATGTTCAGCAGTGCGAATGTACTAACTACCGCAAATTTAAGTGCAAACCTCTCTTTATACAGTCAGAAGATGTCTATTTTAATGCCACAAAAGATAAATAAACCAAAGGTAAAAGAAAATCTGAAAAATAGGTAACCTATTTCTCGCTGACGCCCGAAGCCAGCAACAACAAAGAAATTCAAGTCGTGTCCTCAGATTTCTATCCATTCTTCGATCAGCATAAAAATATAAGATTTATTTATTTATTTTAACTTGATTTACAATCACGAGAGAGCAACGTGATCGGGCAGGCTCCGACCATCCCCACTGAATTAGTATTCAGTGCTTGTGTACCGAGAATAATATAATTTCATAAGTTCCATACTTTCTCTATCGCCTGTTTGTGTTAGTGGTTTATAGGCGGAATTCATTTTGTTTCGCGGATTAGATTTAGGATGAAACAAAAAGGACCGAAAGACAAAAATTTGATTAACAAAGAAATGAATAGAGTAGGACAGACATTATAATAAAATCTTGTTACATAACAGATCGTCACGCCTTTTGTCGCCGATGGATTAGACAGAGGTGTATAAACATTTTGCTACACAATTTAATGACCCATAGTCAAGTAGATGTAAAGCACATATTGCCATCAACCGGACACAAAACCACACAGATAAAATTATTAATGAAAAACCCAAGTCATGTAGCTACTACATAAGCTTAAATCCACTATTTAAGAATGCAGCTTAAATACAGACAGATTTGATCCTCATCATTATAAAACAATTTAAATGATGTAACGTAATTAAAATTAATTTAGTCAGCAATGCTACACATTATTTAGTGTCGTCCATAGCGTGTAATTAAACGAAATTCACAAATATGAGGCAATTCATTCGTTGCGCTGACAGCTCGCTGAAGCGGGTGCACCTGTCCGCAAATAAACTCTAAAAATATGTTTATTTAACTTGAAAATGTTATTAATTTTACATTGTTCAAGTGTGTTTGTGTTTATAAAATGGTTGTTGTTACGTGAAAATTGGATTGTTTTTGTAACAGCTGTTTTATTTGTATGGGAACAATGGGTTGTGAATTAAAAGCTGGTTTGTTGCATTTAACTTATTGACTTATCAAGAACTCCGACTGTATATCACCAGAAATTGAAGTTCGTGATTACACAAAATTTGAATTAAAAAACTTAAGCAGCGCAGACTGTGTGTTAGATCAATAAAAAAAACCACGTTAAAACAAAAATACGCGAATGTAGAAAGGCGGACTTAATACCATAGGCAATTTCTACCCGTCAACCTTTGGGTGGTTCAGAGATAAACCATAGTAGGTGTAATTCGAAACTATCAGTAATTGATAGTGGTATACCACTTTCTGTTATAATTATTTATAAACCATTCAGACCTGTGACGGTTGCATAAAACCGCTAAGTGGCTTTCCCATCAACTAATAATATATAAAACACAGTAAATCTCAAATCCCGGCTGCGGCCATCAAAAATCCTCGTGTAAAATATGTGCCGGTATATTTATTAAAGCGATCGCCAATCAATATCAATGAAGCGGTAATACTGACGCGATTTAATTAGCTATGACCACGGTCCAACAGGGGACACCACATATTAATCAGTTTGTACGGATTTTCGGTTTGAAGTTTTTAGGGTTCCGTGTACCCAAACGGTAAAAACAGGACCAGATTGTACCTCAAGAACTGAGATAGCTAGATAGTTGAAATTTTCACAGATGATGTATTCCTGTTGCCGCAATAATAAAAAATACTAAATACAGAATAAACTAAATAATTAAGGGAAGCTCCCATGAAAACAAACGTGTTTTTGGCGTTTTTGTCTAATGTTGTATAGATGAATGAGAATGTTACGGAACTCTTCTTGCGCGAGTTCGATTCGCATTTGACCGGTTTTTTTACAATTTTGAGTATTCCACTCCGTTGATCTAGTTGTTAGTAGAGCTACGGCTGAGTTGGAGGTCTTCAGTTCCATTAGTGCATTAAAAAAGTGTAGGTAATTGGGTTTTACGGTTGATGGATATGGCTCAACCTCTACTACGAGTACATGGCATTTAAAGATATCTATCGAAATGTTGCTGTACTAATGTATGATGATGTACACCTCTGTCTAATGCTTCGGCATGTCAGGCGTGATGTTATGTTATTGCATTTTATACAAAGCAAGCAAAAGCAAGCAAGACGCAAAAGCAAGCAAGACGCAAAAGCAAGCAAGATTCAAAAGCAAGCAAGACGCAAAAGCAAGCAAGTTTGAATGCGGTGATATCATATACATAATATTATTATTATGTCGATAGTGTTTGAGACTAATAAGATTCTAAATGGAGCCTTAATCGAAAAAGTTTTAACGACCAGTTAGATCTTGAAAAGTTTCAATAATGGAATTAAATTTAATAAGTATCTTCATTTCAGTTGATCGAATGTCATTATAAAAACATGGTGCGCGAGAAAGGTCCTTATAAATATCACAGCTTTAAAATAACATTATTATTCTACACGAAAACATGTCAACCGCTTTTTTTCTTTTAAATTCCAAAATAATTTCTAGAGGATCAAGTCACAAATACCTAAAAAATTAAATTCATGGCAAGCAATCTAATATTTAGAGAGCGCTTAAAGAATAAGAAAGCTTAAGGCGGGGGTAAACAAAAATAATGTGAAAAATAAACGACAAAGTCGATACGAGACGAAGATTAAAATACTAACGAGAAATTGGTCTTTTTGCGCCGATCTCGGATTAAAAAATACTGAGAAAGTCGTGGAAATCAAAACACGTGAAATTAGTGACCTTGACCTTTAAACAGTAGGTTAAAACCTTAATAACAGTCAGGACGTCTTTTAGATTATTCTGAAACTCTTTAATTATGTAAAATGGTGTATAAGAGAGACGCTTGAAATGTCTGGCTTACCAAGTGCGATCTGACCTAGTATTAAGTTTTAGCATAAGTTCATGCTTGTAATCCTAATAGGGACGTGTAGGTACCTAATAGTACCTGGACCAGCCGTGGACCTGGTGAAGGTTGCGGGAATCCGTTGGATGCGAGTCGCAAGGGACCGGTCAATGTGGCGACACTTGGGGGAGGCCTATGTCCAGCAGTGGACGTCTTTCGGCTGAAATGATGATGGTGATGATGATGATGACCTAATAGTACACTCCCATTTCGCCAGTTATGTTTAAGAACCATGCTGCAGGAGGGAGCCTATAGGCATGACGACAGAGTATCAAAAAATTACAAATCTATTTAGTCCGTCAGTTAGAGAATTCAAAAATAATGGACACGTACATTTTAGTTTTTGTAAATCAATGAATATTGACAAAGATAAAACGCATCAAAACTCGGGAGTCGGGACTCGTGACGTCAGAACTAGCTAAAAATTATACCTAGGCGTGACGTATTGAGAATTTTAAAAGCGTCGTATCTTCGTCAATTTTGATTTACGTAACAAAAGAAAAAATACGAGTCACATTTATTAACATCTACCTTATGGAGTAATTCGATTTTTTTGTCGTCTGGGGCTATTGCGTTCACCCGGGCAAGACTCAAGACTAGCTCCGTGGCAGCTACTGAGAAAGTCCTGATCGGAAAACCCAGTAGCAGTTTGCCCGACCCGGGAATAGCATCCAGGATCTCCTCATGGTCAGTATTTCCGCCTGGGACCATTCGACTAATGAGACAGTCTATTTTTAACTTTTACAAAGGGTCTCGTTAATAAAGGATGTAAAACACCTCTTCACGAAGCCGAAAAGCACTTGTTCTCCCCATCATTGCGATCATTTTGTTGCTCTACACCATACCTGGGAACCTTCTAGTTACGGAGATATGGGGGGTCAAAGTTACAAATTTCTGACAAGTTTTTTTTTCAAATAAAAGTTTTTTTTGCAAGATTTTCACTTTTAACACCTCCACGACCCCCATGTTGTTCAATCCATTCATCAGCACAATGTTTAAAGTGCGTTACATTGAGTTCTACCACAAAACATGATTTATAACCTCAAAAAAAAAAGTTGTTTCCCAGCAATAATTTTTGCGTAAAGTTACTTAGTTTGATGTACAGAATGCTTGGTTAACGGCTTTGTGATGAGGTGGTTTACACCCTGTATAAATGTAGTAACAGACTATTCTTGTACCTTGGTATAACTTGCACTAATCAAATAAAAAGGTTGAAAGCGAAGCGTATTAAGTTGAAAGCGTCAGGGTAGCCTTAATTAAAATTTTCTTACGTTTATTAGTAGGCCAGTGCTTGAATGATGTTGATTAATAGTTATTTATCCAACATGTGAGGAAAGTTCGTTTTTCCTATGAGTTTTGATTTTGAGTCTTGAGCGAACGAAGGATTGAAAAATAGAATCACGAGCGCAGCGAGTGATTATAAATTTCAATCCTGAGTAAGCGAAAGACGCAACAAAACGAATAGCAAATGAACTTGCTCACATGTTGCATACAAAACTTTTCACCACTCCCAGCAAGAAAGTATTCAGTCTTCATAGGTAAATAAATTAATGTTTCTGAACTTATACACTTACAATAATTTGATAAATTTGATAAAAAACATTAATCTTAACTTGTAAATATAAAAGCAAAGCTAAGCATAAAATTCTCTATTTCTTTAAATATCTTTAAAACAACAAAAAAAATCAGGCAAGGTTGGTTTCTGAACGGGATTATTACTTTCCTCACTGCTCAAACAGTGAGGAAAAACCAACTTTCCTCACTGTTTTAGTAGAGGAAAGACACTTCTTTCGTGCGGGAGTGGTGAAAAATATTGTTCGCGACTGTAAAACGTATATGTACTTGCAGAATAATAATCATCAATACAGTTCTCATCAGTTCATGAAGGTCGAGTCAACTACTTTTATAAGTTCAAAATCGTTTCTCGACCTTTGTGAACTTGGAGGGTTGTATTGATGATTTTGTTGATTATAATTCTGTAACTACATACGTCTTACAGTCGCGAACGATATTTTAATCAACTTATGACCACTGGCCTGCAAAATGCAAACAACGACAGAAAAAAAATAATTTCGCGGACTACTCTGGGGCATCAGCCTTAACTAACAGGTGTTTTAATGAATCCTTTCCATTAAAAACCTATTGAAATTATTAAAATGTTCTCGGTAAAGAACAACACTAAATAAAACTTAGTTTTTATATTTCCTACCTATTAAAACCGAACCGAACATTTCTTTGACGTATTGTACTTACCTAACACATACAAAGTAGGTACCTCATTATAATTCCAAGGCTTAACTTAGTTTTTATATTTCCTAACTATTGAAACCGAACCGAACTTTTCTTCGACGTATTTACCTAACACACATAGAGAAGGTACCTCTTAGTAATTACAAGGTTTTTGTTCCGTCCCTAACTAGACGGAACTGCCCAAATCCGGTTCAATCCCGATTATTCTCGATTATTCCGGTAACAAGGGGCGCGGGGGCGCAGGGCGGGCATTATAAACACTCGCTCGACACTAACGCGATTTAAGGCTTCTGTCCTGTTGCCTTCACATGTGGTGTAAGAAAAGGGCAGAAGCGGATGGAATAGTGATCGATGACGTCATTCATAGAAGGAAGAACGTGTATTATAGTTTATAAGTTATCGCAGAAAAATTGAATAAAATCCTGCCGTTACTTATACTGTCCACATTTTGACAAATAATAGATACATCAATGTAGGTACACAGACATACATTTAGTTCCTAAAATTAATTAATTAATATTTCGTAGATTATCACAAGATAAAGCGCAGGCCACACCGCCAGGTGGCAGCGGGCGAGCGGGGTGAATGAAGCATCGTTTCACATCTTTTCATTTTTGGTTTACACCGCGAACTATCGAAAGAGCCGAATGAAGTATGAACAGGGGATTTATAATGGTCACAGACACAGTTACATGATTTGTCTTTTAAGACCATTTTTACGAATTGTAATGTTATTCATATTGTTATCCTATTATGATTCTGCTAAAGCAGCCATTTTAGACCCCCAGGGCTTCATTCGACTCGCTGCGCTCGCCCGCCCGCTAGGTGGCGGTGTGACCTACGCTTTATACATGTTAATCATTGAACCATCTAACAAATCCTCTTTCAACAGAAGGACCAATTTATTATTTAATTCCGCAGATACAATACCTTTTACTTCCCACTTTGCACATTACAATAAACAGAATCAGCCGCTCCCCGCTCCTCCTCCGACCTTGCTCCACATATCAAACCTTAAGCCATACGACTTAGACGTACTCCCTTGCTTAATTTCGCGGAATGAGCTCTTAAGCGCGGCCCTTCACTTGTCTGACTCGGGGACCCGGGTAGTACCCGGGTAGTCGGTCCCTAGCTGTTACTACTACACCTGAAACTTGCCCTATTTAATATGGGCTCCATTTGTTTGCCTATATTGCATTTTATGTTGCCCAGGATTTGTGGGAAGTGCTATTAAGCGAGTAATCATTTTGAAGTGATATATGTAAGTGGTTTAGTCGGGGAAGGTCACGAATTAATATAGCACTCGTGTCGTGATGTTAGCAACTAAGATTGAAAACATTAAGTGTGTGCCCTCAGTGTAGATCCCACGAAAAGGTGTTTACGATGCGACCAGAACCAGCCCTACAAGTACGTAGGAATCGATAGGACTCGATAAGATAAATTTGACAGTTATTCTCGATAAAATGAGTTTTTATGGAGTCAAAAAATCATTTTATCGAGAATGGCTGTCAAATTTATCTTATCGAGTCTTATCGATTTCTACGTACTTGTACTGCAGTTACGATTTGTGGCATAATGAGTGAGAGAGACAAAACTATTCAAATGTCAATGGAACAGAAATGTGATCGAGTTTCGACTAGGTAGGGCGAATCTAACGATATTAATCTTTAGCTTGCATGAAATAAAGTCTCCTCAACTTTCATTCGTGAAACGCGTCTTGGTTAGTAACTATCAGAGGTCAACGAAACCAGCCATAGGTGAAGGTGATGCTGTAATTGATCCTCGCTACAACTAGAAATTTTCAATATTTAACATGATTAATGGAACCAGACTAGGTGAGTCTTATTAAAGGCTTATTAAACAGTACTCACACTGTAAGTCACTCTAAGCTTGCCAGCGAAATGGCTCTCTGAGAGAGTTAAATTGAGCTTTACTGTTTAATCAATTTCTAATATTAGAATGTAGTTGTTTAAAAACTTCTAATATGTCAAACTATCATAATCCACCTCCCGGCTAGTGCATTATCTATGGTATAGGCGTCTCTTTGCATGTGCTCATCTCACCTTCGATAGTCCATCTCGCCATGGCACGACCAGCTTCATCTTCCAGTTTGACGTCTCTCGGTCGGGTCTCCCTTGTTTGACCGAAAGGAATTTGACAAATTTTCACTTCCCAAAAAATTTTTCGCATAATTTCATTTGCCATATCATTATTTTGCAAAAAATCTATTCACAAAAAATTGTAACGCAAACCCAATGTTTGGGAAATTAACGTTCAAACTATAACTTGTTTACCAACTAGTACTTTTAACATTTTTATTTAGTCAAATATTTCAGTTGGAAAAAGAGTTTTTACGCAAAATCAAATAAGCCAAATATTTTGTATCGTCAGTTATCCATTTTTTTTTCTGTAGGTATAATGTAGTCGTTCCTGGTCACAGGTCTAACCTAACCTAACCATTTTTTTTAAATAATTAATTATCCTAATCTAGATAGCTCAGTCCCGGATAACCTACTAAAAACAATCTCTTTTTTCTATTTATGCAAGTCGTTTCTGGCGTAGGAGGTCACAGTTTTAACCTAACCTAACCTAACCATTTTGTTTAAAGACGAAATTAACCTAATCTAGTAGGAGTCACAGTTTTAACCTAACCTAACCATTTTTTTTAAATAAAATATTATCCTAATCTAAATAGTTCAGTTCCGGGTAACCTACTAAAAACAATCTCTTTTTTTTATTAATGCAAGTCGTTTCCTGTAGGAGGTCTTAGTTTTAACCTAACCTGACCATTTTTTTTAAATAAGTAACTATCCTAATCTAAATCTTTCAGTTCCGGGTAACCTACTAAAAACCATCTCTTTTTTTCTATTAAATCAAGTCGTTTCTGGTCACAGTTTTAACCTAACCTAACCTACCCATTTTGTTTAAAGACGAAATTAACCTAATCTTGTAGGAGGTCACACTTTTAACCTAACCTACCCATTTTGTTTCAAGACGAAATTAACCTAATCTAAATAGTTGAGTACCGGGTAACCTACTAAAAAAAATATCTTTTTTTCTATTAATGCAAATCGTCTTGCCTAAATATTCTTTGTCTTAACAAATAATTTCACCAAACGTTTATTGTCTGAAGATGGTTTGCTGTAATAAATCATTTGATTAAAGTCCAAATGCCATAATGACATTAAACTTGGTAATATTTTGCCAAGTAAAAATTTGACCAAATAAAAATATGCTTACTAAAATCATTCGAAAGATTGCAATGGTATAAAAAAAGGTTGCTAAAATTGGTTTGGGTAATGAAATTTAGGCAAAATCTTTTCGGCAAAACGGCAGGATCCCCTCTCGGTCACATCATTTCTCCACGTCATCACCGTACTGCTTGCTTGCTAGGTACCCCACTCCATTTGATCAAACAATACTCAATATAATATGCTACATATTACAAAAACATAGTAAAAAAACGATCGGTTTCTGAGTGCCATCGATGGTTTTATTTCATAGCCCGCTTCACTTTCAACGCCAGTAATGAAAAATAAATAACATTGTTTTGCTTTTGTTACAAAAGATAAATACTAGAGTGCATTTCTATTAACAGACTGAAAATTGTCTGTAAATTGAAAATGCTTCGGTACGGAAAGTTGCAACTTTACAATATTTGTGATTCCACTGAATAGAATAGAATAATAGTTTATTGTTGTTCTATGTGGGTTACAAATAAAGGTGGCAAAAATTGAAGTAATCGGCAAAAAGTAAGAAATAATAGTATCTTTACAATATACTCCAAGACTGTACAGTAAACATTTGTTAGCAGCAAAGATAAGAAGTCAATCTACACGATAGGAACAAAAAGCATCAAAACCTGTTGTTTTTAATTGTTCGGCCCAATATTGGTGCTTTTGTATGGCTCATTTACAGGAAGCAGGCTAGACATATAGTACAAAGAGGAAAGCGCTTAAAAGATTATAGAACTGCGGTAACAGTCTTATAATCCCAATAAGTTACTCAATCGCCGTTTATTGACCACATATTGCTAAAGAATTTCATCATAATCCAGTCAGGCATCAGTTGAAAACCAGCGTCGGGCACTAGCTGCTCGGCAATAATGCTGAACTGGGCCTTTTTGGCGCAGCCGTGAGACACACAATAATCTCTTTGTTTTCTGTATAGTTTTAAGTTTCTTTATTTACTTTTTATTGTTTAGTTTTAAGTTTTTACTTTATTTAATTCCTATTTTTGTTATGTTATGTTGTGTTCACTTGCGGCATAAGCCAAATAAATATCTTTTCTTTCTTTCTTTCTATATTTTTTCCATTTAGGAAGATAATTTAATTTTCAATAGCTTACAGTAAAAAAATGCAATACTAGTTCGGCGTGTCGCACGTTCAGGCTAAACTATGCTTACCACGCGAGCTAATATTAAGTGTCGGGGCGCGACCGCATAGCGGCTGTCTTAGTCGCCGAACTGGTGCCTGGTACCGGCTTTATGTAAGTAGGTGCATCGATCCGCAGGGGTTATAGGTTTAGTTAGGTTTCTGCTTGAGGCTAGATGGGCAGACGACTTTGTTGCTATCGGGGGTAAGCCTGGATGAGGCTAGCATGGGAACGCGGACATTTGCACAATCAAAGACAGGCCCAACAATGACAGTGGGTGAAGCCAGGCGGTGGATAATGATGATGATGACTTTGGACTAGATTGGACTAGGCTTGAATGGATGCTAAGGGCAGAGAGGCCGAGGCCAGGCTGAGGGTGATAGATAAGTAATTGACGAGTTACGGAACTAAAAAAAAATGAATTGAGAGATGCGAGGTGTACTGCCTCATCGGTCTAGTGTTCTTGTAATCGCGCCAGAGTTTGAATCTGAGCCTGTTAGATGGCATTAGTCTCATAATTTAAAACATGATGTGGCGTGCGTGTGGATTGCTCAGAAACCATACCAACATGAGGAGAAGTAGTAGTTATAAGGGCAAGCCAAGCTTTAGGTTTGCATAAAAGTACCGCCCTAAACACGATTCACACCACAAGATTTTGTTTGTACACAAAAACCAAAAATTTAAACATGCCGTTTAGTTTACTTTAGTTATTTACACAGCGTGATGTCGTATGGTATTCTCTTGTTGGGCAATGCCGCCGATATTCAGACAATTTGTTTTGCAAAAAAGGGCTATTCGTTCTATTTATAAATTAAGTCCCAGATACTCCCTCAGAGAAAAATTTAAAGAGATTAAATATTCTTACTGTGCCCTCTCAGTTTATTTATCAAAACCTTTTGCACGTTCATAAAAATATTAATTTGTTTAAAAAATACAGTGATATCCACAAGATAAATACAGGAACAAACACAAATTTGTTGTTCCTGCAACGAGGCTCAAAAAAATAGGGGGTACGTTCAGATGCCAATGCGTATTCAGGCACTAAGCCTAAATAAATTCAAATCGTTTATGAAACGGAAGCTATGCCTGAAAGCCTATTATCATGTTAATCGGTGACCAGTCAGATCACCAAACATTAATTCACAAACTTTTACTTGACAATCAACGATTAGAAAACACATAATTTGTCATTTCATCATTATACAACTACAAGTTTAACAAATAATTCACTTCGCAAAATAATTATCCGATAAACTTTTATTTAATAACGTATTATTTGACAAACAATTCATTATTTTTTCGTTTTATCTCCTAAAACAACGTTTGAAATAAAGAAATTACACATATTGATTGTGCCAATCCAAAAAAAAAGAAAATAAATTAAGTTGGTTTCCTATAAGCACTGTGACAGAAATGAATCGCTGCAAAACCGACTCCACGTAGTCTTTTCTGCCCTACCCATAAAGTGTAATTTATGTCCGCGTAGGCGCGGAGGGGCGATGCGGGCCGCGAGCTGAGGAGCAGGTGGCTTTAACACTCGCCGCCGGCCGCGGCTGAGGCTGGCCGGCTTCAGCCGGCCAGCAAGCCGAAGCTGCGGTGGTGAGCGTTAAAATCCTCTGCCACAATAAGCTCGCGTGTGACCGCCGTAGCCCCGCAACGCCGGAGCCGTGACAGAAACCGTGCCTGCTGCATGTTGCATGCTGCATGTTTGCATGCTTGCTGGTTGCATGATTGCTGCATGCTTGCTGCATGCTTGCTGTATGCTAGCTGCATGCTTGCTGCATGCTTGCTGCTCGCTTGCTGCATGCTTTCTGAATGCCTGTGGCTTACTTGCTGCATGCATGGAGCATGCCTGTTTGCATTTTATGAAAAACTATGCATTTCCAAATTTTTTTCTTAAAAAAGAGTAATAAAAAAAATACTAGCCTGTAAAGAAGTAAAGAAGTATTTGCCAAATAAATGTTTGTAAAACGAATGTTTATAAAATATAACATTTGCGGAATAAGTTGTTTGCGAAATAAGTAGTATACGAAACGTTGGTTGTAAAATGAAAGTCAATGGGCTTTTGGTAAAACATTAGTGAACCATGTTTATCACTATCTCGAAAATAAAAAGGCCTGGGTTTAAGCTGCTCCAATGAAATTTCATGAAATTTGTGAATGTCGAAATTTCGGACTTCGCTGGTTTATTATTTATTCCTTTCTTATAAACACTGTGACATTGAATCATTTGATACGAATACTTAGTTCAGAATTTTTTAATATTTTTTACTTTTTTTATTATTTTATGTGTGTGTGTTTGACATGAATATTTACTTTGTGACTGTGACATTTAATGATTTGACATAAATACTTAATTCAGTATTTTATTATAATTGTGATTGTGAGGACCATAAATGGGTGACATTTTTTATATTTTTTTTCTTCACGACTGTCTGGTAGTTTGAGGTACTATGAGCGACCTACACAAATGTCCTTTCTTTGGTATTGTTCGTCGTTTCGTTGAGCTCCTTGAGTTAAAAGTTGAGCTACACGATAACTGACAAATGCTTGCACTGACTGGACAGGTCCACTCAAATCTGTATGGTTCTTTCTTCAAAAGACCATCTCAGACACTAATCTGCATAGTTCTCATGTGAGTTGAACAAGATTGCCTGGACTTTAAAAGAGACTATGACCTCTGAGTTTGTTTCGGCTGTTTCTTCTCAGAGTAGTTAGATACGAAACACCGGCCCCATTTAGTTTAAAAAATAAGGACGTGTAAAAGTGTTTGTGAAAACCAATTTGCAAAGTAAATATCATTTATCATTATCATTTATCAATAATACTTCCATTGATGTGAAAATATCCAAACACCCCGCATAAATAAAAGTTCTTTCACCTTCTTATAATTTCCAAAATTTTCCCCTCGTTTGAAACATGGCAACAGACATAATATAATTGGAATCAAATCTTCATATTTCCATAAATAGCTGTAACATTATGCTGCTATTATAATATCAAGTTCTTTTTAAAAGATCAAAGAAGCCAACTATGTAGATATTTATTTGAGAGGCAGATAGAATTACGAAAGCGATGTCCAAAATCGTTACGTAAAACGTCTGAAGTGGATTCGGCCTTTGCTTAAAGGTAAGACGATATTCAAATCTTTTCGAATCGAGAAAAAACAAAGATAATTGATAAAATAAGCAGCAGTAATTTACTAAAGGGATTTTGCCAATACACATTTCGAATCGCAAATGGTGCTAATGGATTTTGAGAATTCAATCGTCATCGTAAAGTAAAAATTAAGTTGTTCTTCAGTACCGTTGTCACGTAGCTTTTGATTGTCTTCTGTTTTAGGGGACTCACACAGGCTTTGTTGACGTGATGTCTTCAATTTCGTGCGGATTACAGGACCATTGGAAATCTGGCTGACTTGATTTATGTCCGAAAGGACCAGTGCTAAAGGTTGGGACAGCGAGATTATTACGAGTAACGACGAGGTAGCGATTGATGTACGCTTGTCGTAGAGTTGGAGCTGGAGATCTGATTTTGTATTCTGTTGAAGGTCATATGTAAATATATCCCGATTGCAATACCGTCATTGTATTTTTGGAAATGTCTGATGTCGGACTCTGGGGCACCAAAATACCACTTTAATGAGAGAGACGTTGTTTTCTGGAACGAAAATTGAATTTAGTGCAAAATATTCATTTTCTGTGCTCCTTTGCTAGTTAATATCTCATAGCAGAGTCCTGTTTGCTCAACCATAAAAACATGTAAGTACACAGTGCGAGACACGCTTGCGAGTGGCACAATAACCCATTTCGTTTGACTGTAATCAGTAGTGGGAACTAAGCAGCAGCATACCATACTGTAGTGAAAGAAATCGTGCATTTGAAACTACGTATGTGGAAAAGTATTTTACCAATTGGAAGGCATGAATGTAGGTCTTAATAAATAAGTTGGGCTATGGTCTGAAGAACTTTAGGTACAGACAGGGTCACAGAAAGGAAAATTCAAAAGAGACAATTAGGGTAACATTAAAACAGTACAGTCAACATTTTGGTTAGGGTAACATTAAAACCTTACAGTCAACATAATTGGAGAAAACAATTACGCTAAGTTTTTACATATTGTTACGAGTGCTCGAGACTGTACCTTTCACTTTTACAACGATCTGTTAAGAGCCACTTCAAGTCGCTTATGATAATTGTCAACAGTTACAAATAGGTACCTAAAAACATAAGCTATCTAAAATAAGGATGGAAGGCGATTATTTTCCAATCTAAAGTCCTTTGTTAACATTATCATAAAACATAACCATAACAAGAAAAATAAAAGCTTCTAATCCTGGGAACTTAATACAAGATTATCTGGCTTTTTTAGATTTTTCTGAAAGACAGCCCGCCGCCATATTGCTTATCTCTATATTTCAAGCAGTAGATCCTAGCCATCCATCATTGAATTTGTTTGACAAAAACACAATCCTTTATATTTTTACGTGTTCAGCTTTTACGGTTCTTTGCATTGTGATTACTACTTGGTAGCTATCTATTTTCTGGTTTTCCTTTGTATTCTGTCTTGTTGATATTACTAAAAATATTTTCTATATCTTGTAAGATAGTGTCTATGTGGTGCCTATGGTTGGTAATTTTCTCAATACGCACACTTATTTATTAGTACACCAACAGCTAAAAACTATACCTACAAATACTATAATGTATTCATTGTTGTCTGTGATAGGCAGTATGTTATCTTATGATATTTTACTAAACTGAACGATCAGCAAGTTCTAAAAACGTCAGACACCATTCAGTCAGTCTATAGGTACAAATTATATATTTATCATTGTTGAGCCGTCGCCGGGCTCAATCAACGTCAGCCTGTCTCCTAAATAAAGACAAATGTCAGCGGTGACTTCGTGAACAACTTTCAACAGAGCTCGTTGAAAAACATCAGGAAACTCCGCTAATATCTGTTATAATTCAATTCAATAATTGTTTGATCTCGCTCAGGGCATTAATCAATTTCTAGTACAATTCCGTAGTTAACTTTCGAGCCATTTGCAAATTTAATTCTGGGTTATGTCATAGATTAAGTGTCATATAGATGGTTTGTCCTGTGTCAATTTATGACTGAGTGTTTTACATTAATAGTACACAGTCAGAGGTTATGGGGCTGGTTGACCGTTCGCAATCTAGGGCTACTGTGCTCTGTTCCATCTAGGGAACAGAGGATTATCAGCTAAAAAAGTATTAGGAATGGTCGAAAGCTCGGCGTGAATTTACTAAATCGGTTTGAGGATCTAAGGATCTTTAATAAATTGATAGACAGTACCTGAGTAGGCAGAGTACAGAGAAAAACCCCCTCTTATAGTCTGAGTCAGTTGAAACAGTAACTCAGAGGATTGTTGACGAGTTGCACGGTATTCCTTCGAAATAAAGTTGAAAGTCTCATGTGCCTTTCATTTCAGTTTCTCTGCAAGATTATACCTCTGTCAGATAGCAGTGGGTAGTGATTTCTCCCCTTTTGATAACATAATAAACCATATCAGATATAAGCTTATTCACATATTAGTTGAAATTTTCATGGTAATGAAAATTGGGTGACCAAGAAACAAAAGACGCATACTTCAACCGTTCTTGGCACTGTTTTCCGATCAAACAAAATACGCCTGAATCGTCGTTATGTTTGAGCTATGTTATGGTAATAATCGCGTGATGTGTGATACTAAAGACAATAGTATGATAGAAAGAGCTGCGCTAATCGATGTGGACGGTCACAGCTCCAGTGGCGCAATTGGTTAGCGCACGGTACTTATAAGCAGTATGTCGTGAGCGATGCCGGGGTTGCGAGTTCGAGCCTCGCCTGGAGCATATTTTTGAATGATATTATTTTAACTAGAAGGAAATTCTTGGTAACTGAAGAATTTTCTTTACAGTTTCTAATCAATTTAATGACGGATTTAGTTAAATTGTCGTTTTCTTGGGTTTGAATTTACACTTCGATAAATAATTGATTTTAGTTTTGATAGCAGAAATAATCATTTGAGAATAAATTGTTTAAACTCTCTCCAACATAGTAAACATTGGAATGAGGGAACCAAGGAAACATTTTTAAAACTAAACAAAAATAATTTAAACAGCATCGAGTTCTGTGTATTTCATTAAGTTTATGTAGATTTTAAACGAACTAGCAGAGGCAATAAAAAAGAAAGGTTAATTTAAAATTTAATGGATTTTTACAAAGAGCAAAATGTAAGGCTCAATTCACACCGATACGCAACGCGACATAATGCTACGTGCACATTTTAACAGAGCGACTCAAAATATAACTTTATTTACTATATGACAGATGAGATTTTATTGCGACTGCAGAGCGCGAAATCACTTCCAGTAGTGTCGCGTTGCAGCTCGGTGTGAACTCACCCTTAAGAGAATTAAAATGTCATTTTACTTTTCATAGCCAGATTTAGTTATCAAAATAAATTCAACAATATAAACTAATGATTACCTCTTGGCCACGCTACAGGCTCTTGCGACAGTAATTAGGAAAATGCTTCACTTGTTGTAGAAAATACCAAAATTGCTGGCTTGGCGACTATGGGACCAACTTGGAAGTATACCCTTTCAAACAAAAAAAGAATTTTTCAAATCGGTTCAGGCGTCTTCGAGTAATCGGTGAACATACATAAAAAAAAAAAATACATATAGTCGAATAGAGAACCTCCTCCTTTTTCGAAGTCGGTTAACAATGATATGAAAGAAGTTTCAAGCATGCCACGCGTTACTGCGATGCGAATCGCAGAGCTCAGAAAAAGCATGGGAATCAGTGACACATACATTTATCTGCTGACAAAAGTCGAGGGTAATCAGGAACTAAGAAGGTATCAAAAGTCAGATGCCAAAAGAGTTTTTTTAGCAACCCCCAACTTTTTTGGAAGTATCATCCGCCATATTGATTTTATTCATACACATAAAATGTCGCCTATGACATCCCAACCATGAAACAACATCCCATGAGTAGTTTAGGCGCTACGGAACATTAAAATGTTACAAACAAACATACATAGACTGCTAAAATTAGGCCCCTTCCTTTTGGCTGTGTTGTAGTCAGGTACAAATCAAAGGAGTCTCTTCTACACTTCCTCAGTACAGTTTTACTCTATGCGACCTCACCTCGGATGTTTCTTTCAGACTTTCCACCATAATCAGATTTCACTGAAATTATAACTGTTTCAATGATTTATCGTCGAAACTTGTCCGTGAAACATAGGCTTTTCTTTTTCTGTTATTTGAATGTCAATCGAGTTTGGAGTTCTTACCTTCTTGATACTTGCAATTTGCGTAATTGATTTTTTTCTTGCTTCGAAGTTGGAATTTGATTGGAAAAGAGATTTTTTATCAAATGATCAAGATTTATGGTAAACTTATGCATGTTTGACTTTCAGAACAGAGATTTTAACTTTAACGAGATACGAGTATTATAGCGCCTATAATCTGAAGGTTTAGGAACGCCGAGGTCAACTGCATGTCATTAGTTATGTTTTAGTCCCATTTAATAAGAGCCTAGCATCAACGGGGCACAAATACAGGCTGCTACTAAAAAAGCCAAATGGAAAAACACAAGAACATTCTTTGCCCGAACCGGCAACCGAACTCATATAAACACAGGAACGCCTCGAAAGTGTTTCGCAACCTACAATAAATTCTGCTGACGCAAATATTTTCGTGTAACAATTATGTGTTTAGTTCTAAGTTAATAGAGTTTAAGTTAATGAAAATAATTTTGTCAGATTCATATTGTATTTTACCATTTGAGATTCTGAATAAAGATTTATTATTATTACAGTACCTCGCTGTCCATTTCTATGGATATTATCCTTTTTGATTGCACGCTACTGGGCTTCCATTGCTGTTATTGGATTTATTTTCCTATCTACATAAGAAGTATGGAATGTTGGAAGTGATAATAGATATGATATTATGTTGATTTAATGAACAATGCCTGATATTAATGCCTGTCTATGTTGTTCGCCGTCATTATTATAAGATTAAGAAGGCTCCTATTTTTCTTGTATAGCTTGGGTTAATTAGTGGAACATATTGTGTGTAATGTTATTATGGTAATGGAGTATTTAGGTCTTAATAAAATTATTAGCTCTTTTGACGGGCTGACATGTGGATAGTTTTATTACCTTATTACCTTCTGATACGGTTTAAAAGTGTGGCTACTGGCTACTAATGAATAAGTAGGTACTGTAGGCTTATTAACCATTTGTCTGCCTATTTAAAACCGGTTTTTAAGAGTAGTTTAAATTTAATTGGAACACATAAATCTCAATTTACTTTGAAATAGACAGTCATTTTCATCATTAGGTTAGCCATCCCCAACTACGTTAAGGTCAGAATACCAGCATCTTACATGGAGTGACTGCACATCTGAACTTCCCAACATCGTTAGTGGGAAAAATATTTGTGAGAATTTTGGCATTTTAGTAACTTGAATTTGCATATTAAAAGTAAATCGCTACGTTAAGACAAAACTTAACCATAATCAAAAGTTGCCATCATTAATAAAATAAAATAAACAAGGAACAATCTTGATACTTTAGACGTTTCATTATAATTAATAACGGCCAGGTGAGCAACCAATGGACATTTTCATTTACGTTGTCGGCCAAAGATAAATATTTGTGATATTAACAACGGAGACTCTGATTAACGATGCCGCATTGCTGCCGGTAGTGCTGTGTGACGGCACTCGACAAACTATCCACTTTAAACCTATTTAAATTTTAAATATTCAAGTAAAAAAAATATCGTACCTTTTATTTCTCAGGGGAAATACTGCTTTATTGTATTATATGATAGTTATAGTGCTAGGTTCTATAACTGTTAAAATTTGCCAAAGACTAAATATGAGCGTCACATTTTTTAGAATGCCTTCTAACTCCAAAACCGATAACATCTAGTTTACATACAAATCAGCACTATCTACATTAAATCTTTTCAGTTTACTGAAAATACAACACAGAATATCCTACACCTGAACAGTTCATTAGTTTTTCTTTCAGAGCAGCACAAAAGTTTGTAGTGACAAAACTCCATACGCATACACATGTTCATAATTTTCGCTTTTGTAAAGCAAGCCGCTAAGCTAGTACAGCAGTATTTTGCATTTTTATAAATTCTCTGCATTTTAGTTCGCACCCAACAATATGCGGCTGATAGACCATTATGTTTTTCGCACAGATTGCAAAAGCGTTAAAAAGATAGAGCGGCGTGAAATATCGATATCGCGCTGGCACATCACTAGTGCGAGTGTCACAGTTCTGAAATTGAATTTACAAAATGAAAACCGTTAACTTATCGACTTTTGTGAATAAGAATTTGATGAATGGATCCTGCAATGCCGTATAATTGTGATTGAGCCTTTAAAAGGAAAGATAAATTGATCCGTTTCAGCGGACGCCGAGATTCCGAATTCATTTACATTTTATTTGGATTATGAGAGATTTGAAGTTGTACACTTTCCCCCAAAATGTCTGAATTGAAACAATAATTTTGTAACTGATTGTCGCGTTACCTTGAAAATCTGTTACTTCAGACGATGCTTGATTTTCAACATGAAATGTAAATGGAAGTTTCAACTATAAAATTATAATATTGTGTGAGCATTGTGTTTATTTTCAACGTGTTTACTGATATCGCAATTGACTTTTAAGAATACATTATGGTTATTTCATTTGTTTATTTGATAACATGAAAAGGGCGTGCTTTGTATGCGAGTACTTACAATATGCCCGTATGTATGTTTATGTATGTATGAGAGTACAGTCTCCATCTAAAACCGACTTCTGCGCTTGACTCGCAATCCTGTAACTCCCAAAAAACCTTGAAAAATATTTTAACAACCCAAACTCTTAAATTGTATCCTCAAACTCAGTTTAATTTCATTTTGATGAAGTAATAAGGACAGTACTTAACATAGATTGAAAGTTTTCAGATAAATAATGCCGGCTTCAGGGCATTAAGCGAAGTTATTCCCAGCTATTTTAAACGGAAGCCCATAACATCTTAATACCTTGTTTTATGAGGCTTGCCAGCAAATGATAGTTATATTCTCGTAGATGACGAAGAATAATATGCTGTAAGAATATCGTAGAATGGTGATTGAAGTATAAAAGTACCTATAACCTTCAAATTATCAGGATTTTCTATTCTCTTAAACTAAACAGGGAAACGTGTTGCTAGGGAGTTTGTTCCGCAACTTCTTTACAACAAAAGACTGTGGTGAGGAATGAGCGGTGGGGGCTGTCTACATGGTCCTCAAGTGAATATGAACAAGATTATGTCTGGACTTCAAAAGAGACTATGACCGGCTGTTTCTTCTCAGAGTAGTCAGGTACGAAACACCGGCCCCATCTAGTTAAAAAAGAAAGACGTATAAAAGTGTTTGTGAAAACCTACTTACAAAATAAACATCATTTATTATTTATTTATCATTAAAAAACTGCTGTTGCCTTATATTCAGACTTGTACGCTATGTATGTGCGTGTTGCCATTATTTGCTATTGCAATATTTTATGGAAATCAATGTAAAGTAATATAGTTCGTGACCTGAAAGTCTGTCAACCAGTGTAACCAATGGATAATGTATCACCCGGTAGTAGATGGGTTGTGGAGGTCATATGGGCAGCTGATGAATGTAAAAAACTTGATGGTGTTCAGCTGCATCCGATTAGACTTGAAGCCGACCCCAGCATAGTTGGGAAATGGCTAGGCAGATGAATAGTGAACTTGTCTAACCGTCTTGAATACATGACTTTTGTAAGTGTTTCGTCGAAGGTAACTTTATATACCTGTGTTATTTTCTTAACAACTTGACTAAGCTTTCTCTCGTCTTCTACCAATGTGAACCCTCCACGCTTCGTGAGAAATTAATTGGACTTAATTTCTTTGGCACGTGTAACGTGTATCGTCTCTTATTAAGAGTAGACTGTGTCAATACACTAAACACGTCGCAAAGGTATTGAGGTCAGAAAAAAAGACCTTTAAAAGAATAAGTAGTCCAGGAAAATAAAAACAAGCTGTATCTACCGAAGAAATCAAAATTCATACCTATTGTTGGAAGAACACCATTTAGACGAATCGGAATATATTTCTTACACCTGTTTTTCGTTCAAGTATCTCTGTTTAACTCTAATAAGTTTTTATTGAACATAAAATAATATTTTACGGCACTCCTTTAGTACTTTATCCGTTTCTGTTTTGAGTGTTTACTTAATTCGGTCGTAGATGGCTGCGGTACAAAAACTTGAAGGGTTGTTTGCATGTAGGTACGAGTAGTACAAACAAGCGTATAAGATACCTGTGTGTGATTTTTATAGTAAGTAGTAAAAAGTTTTAATAAATAGTAGGTACTGAACCCACAGATATTTGGAACAGAATTAAAGCTATTGGAAATAAACCAGACAAAGAAAATCTACAAACAAACAATAATGTATTACTCATATCTTTTACCCTAAAACCAACTGGGTTATTGCCGCATTCCCAATGCAAGTTATTTTGATTTATTCCATTCTAATACCAAAAACTAATACCACTGGTATTTGTTTCAACTCATATTTTTTTTCTATTCCGAACCGATACCATTGTTTAAACTAATACCAAAACAAGTTCAAAGATATAAGGTACAGTCAGTAAAAATGCTTTGTATGTAAATATAAGAACTTTAATTGAAAAAAAAAACAGATAACTCCAAAAAAATCAAATTTTGTTAGCAAACGTCTTGTTCAATGATAAAATATCACTTAAATAATCAACTTTAATATAATTTTAGTTCCTCTCTATACCTGTATAATATTTTTTTTGCAAAAACATCAAACAGGAAGAATTTACTTACAATCTAAAAATTACAAAATATCTCAAAAAATTAACTCTTAATTTATATTGAAATTTATCTGACATAGTTATTATTAGACAGGTACGTAATTATTCACGTCTACCTATCTCATAACAACTATGTCAGGTAAATTTTTAACAAAAATAAATCACTTTTTATCTAACAATTGTAAAATATCACAGAAAATCAACTTTTTGTATAATCTAATCAGTCATTCATCACCTACATAGCAATGAATCAGCATTTTTTTTTTGCAATAATATCTAATATGAAAAATTCACTTTAAATCTAACAATTATAAAATATCACAGAAAATCAACTTTTTGTATAATCAAATCAGTCATTCATCACTTACATAGCAATGAATCAGCAATTTTTTTAGCAATGAATTCTAACCTTACCTAACAATTGTAAAATTTCACAGAAAATCAACTTTTTGTTTAATCAAATCAGTCATTCTTCACCTATATAGCAATGAATCAGCAATTTTTTTTTTGCAAAAACGTCATATATGAATAATTCACTTAAAATCTAAGAATTATAAAATATCACAGAAAATCAACTATTAGTATAATCAGCTAAATGACGTGTAAATAATTTCTTATATTTCAACAATTAGTAGCTAAACCCTTAATTTTTCTAAGCAGTGACCTACGGAGATTTTGTTTTTGAGGAGTTGGTCAGTTACGTATGTGATCCACGAATTTTTCATAATAGTTGTCTGTGCACATCGTTTTGCGGGGGGTGCGTTTGATTTATATTGAGTAATAACCACTGTTTGTAAATCTGCGTCCTCTTTCAGCACGTTCAGAAGCTGATATAAATTAGCATTCTTTGGCACAGCCGAGTTTAATTTCTTATGCCAAGATTCTACGGCATTTGTGGTTCGATGGCGTTCACCATGAACGCACCAAATGTCTACAAAACTCTCGTTCTCTAGCCATTGTGACACCATGTAGTCATTAAATGTTTGAATGGCGTCAGTATCAGGACAGTCTTCCATTATGTAGCACCATCCTTCTGATATGAATTTACGAGGAAGTAAAGGCAGTAAAGCTGAAAGTCTTACATGTCTTTGGGTGATAGCATCTTTTGTCAGATCCAACTGTTTTGCTTTTTTCCATACATTTTTGGAATAATGAAAGTAGCATCCTTTAATCACAACTGACGGAAAAACAATTGTAATGGCGTTCATTGCGGCTAGTTCAAAATCTGTTAAAAATTTTACGGGTTCCCACCCAGGAATGTTTTGTTTCAAAATTTCAAATAATTTTTTGTATGTTTCTTCTGTTTTTTTGTTAAGTAAAACATAAATAAGAGGAACTATACGAGTGTGATCTTCGTCACTTCCCAGATCTCCGTGGATAGTATATAACTGCACAAAAGGCTCAGGGGTGCAATCGAATGTTCCGTCGCTTTCAAAAAATTTAATGCTCGGAATTTTCTCTAGTTGATTTGGACTGACCAAGATTATTATTCGGGTATTGGAAGACTCATCTTTATAATCGTAAAACAAAAAATCTCTAAATTGTAATGGAACTTCTACTTCATCAATTGATTTACATTTAATTTTTTTTACACCAGCTGCGTTGTTTCTTGCATAATACAATTTTGATTTGATGTTTGCAAACGATGGGATATTTCTCACCAAATCTGATTCAGTAGCGCAGAATTGTGATTTGAATTTGTTATATATGTTTGGTATTGAGGCGAAATCAGACTTCATCACTTTATCTCTTAAATCATCCAGCTTTTTTGCCATTACATTTTTGAATTCATCGGGCTCGCAGCTATGATTTTTCTCATTGGAAATATTGCCATCCTGTGAGGACAATAAAATAGCTTTAGCAAAATAGTTTTCGGATAAAAATACATATTGAAAGATGGAACACTAACTGTCTTATTCATAATATAACGCTTACCGAAGGTATAAACCTTCATTAGTTAAAACATGTTTTAAGGTGGATGCTCCAGGGTGGCCCGCAAAATTCAAATTATCGTAAGTTTTTTGCAATTTGCAGCTCAGTATGGGATAGTATGGTAAATAGAAACTAAATTCGCGGTACTGGCATGTATGTATTTATATCATTATATTAGTTAAATTTATCAATGTAACCCACTAAGTTAAAATTTATATTAAACGTAAAGTTATTATTAAAATGGCACATTTTCTCTTTTCTCTAAGTTAGACAATTATATTGAAGGTTTTAATAAGTATAATTGTGTAAATACATACATGCCAGTACCGCGAATTTAGTTTCTATTAATAAAATATCTGATACTCAGCTGCAAATTGCAAAAAACGTACGGAAATTTGAATTTCGCGGGCTACCCTGGAGCATTCACCTTAAGCCTACCGAACGTTCGATAAAAATTCTTATTCATAATCGTTTCTTAGAGCTCCCATAACTAAACGCCACTATCGTACACAATGTTGCCATTTTGTAGAAAAATATGCGATTTTAGTCGATTTTAACGTTGTTTGCCTCTGGTCACAGAAAATTTGTCTATGCATTTTTAAACACTGTCATAAAAAACGTACACCAAGGTAAAGGAGGGAATAGTTTGAACTACCTAGTCTTTTGAACAATTTGTTGAATTTGTTATCATGCAATCTGGGAAAAAGCGGCAAAGGCCGTTGCCGTTAATACTTGTAATTCTGGTGAAGTACCACACCACCGACTAAATTAATTATAAAAGCAGCCGTTTCTTTGGAAAAACTGTACCATTTACGAAATTCTTCGTCATCCAGATAAAATGCATCGAATCTCTGCTAATACAATTTTATACGCGAACAACCACAATGCTATGTAGGGATTTTAAAGTAGGTATTTTAATACTAACTGACTGACATTGTAAACCGAACGTCAAACACGAAACAACTGATCGATGTCGGCCATTTGTTTCCCTTTTTTTTTTGTTTATCTAGTGTTTTTTTTTACTCTTGCTATTCCAATTCACTTTTGACAATGGCAGAATTGTCGACAACGGCATCGGTACTAATTGCCATTTAAAGAAATAGAATAGAATTGATGTCGGCCATTTTATTGTTAACGAACGTTTAAAGAAGGGTCATGGCTTCTTTAAATCAAATTAACTTTAATGGAGAAATAAAGAGTGTTTTTACCTCTAAAATACGATTATGAATACCATTTTTTTAACAAGCTTCCTACAAAGGCCTTATAAAGCTCCACTAATCCATTATAAATAAGCCAGTTAAACTCTATGTAAGAAGTTGGTAACATACCTTTATCTGTAAAGATCCACTGCACTCTTTAACATTCACACATCTCCAATGGGTCCATCCATTTTTATTTTCCCTTTTTTTTGTGTACTGGTAACCAGCTCTCATTAAAACCAAGCCACCATTTCTTGTTATGAAAGTCAAGCTTCCTGTTTTTCCCGAAGATGTTGAGGGCTGATTATCAGCTTCCTCAGACATTTCTAAAAAAAATTATATATTGTATGTAACTTTTACATTTGATTGGATTATGATAAAAAAATCAAATAATAGGTATTTTAAATAACACTAATTTTAATAAAGAGAAGTAAATTATACAAAAGAACAAATTAATATACTCACTTAATAAATAAAAATCACTGTCACTCTGATACCAATACGCCACCGCCACCGCACGGAAATGTACTGAGGAATTTATGTAGATAAAATTTCTCTCCGAGTCAAAGCACAACATTCCAGTCACACTTGACTCTGATTGGTTGTTTCGAATTTTGGAACAATAGAGCAAACTCACCCTTTCTCGCAGGTAAAAAAAATAGCAAGATGATTCACTAAAACTACTCTTACCTATGCTAACCTTTGTAAAAATATTGGAGTGAAGTGAATTTGGAAAGTTTTAAGCATTATATTACGATTACATAAAAATATTGAAAAACAAATTTACTTTGATTAGGTTTGACTGCGCTGACTGTACCAAATTCAAGTTGTTGGTATTCGTTCGTACATTAAATTAAATTATTTAAAAAGTGGTATCCGTTCGGAATAGAAAAAAAATATGAGTTGAAACAAATACCAGTGGTATTAGTTTTTGGTATTAGAATGGAATAAATCGTTATTTTGACAATAATTCATCAAAATAAAAAAATAATCAGTGCGTCGTTTACGCAATCGAGCACGAGCTTTTTAAACATTTAAAAAGGCGGGTTACGAAATTCCTTAAAAATCCTTCAGATTGTGATAGAAGAGTGTGTGTATTATGCATTTTGGATGCATAAATTGATATGTCATCAATTTTTGAGTGACAAAATGAAAAGCCAGTCACGATTTCCAAAAAACTCAAATGCTCTACACAAAACGTTACAATTCTCCACGAACCTCTCACGATACCAATGTACATAATGTAAGGCTCTAAGCACATTTCTAAGGCCTCGTATTATTTCAGTAATTACCCAACATTAGGGCGTTTGCCACGGCGGCAGCGGCAACCGTCGCACCGTCAAAAGCGACGCGACGCCGCGCCGTAGTAATTATTTTGTACGCAGTTAATTATTCAGCCGCATGCAGTCACCTTTGTTATTCAAATTAAGATGCTCGTTGCAAGTCGCATGTACCGGTCTCGTGCGAACTACGCCTTATGTAGGCTAGTTAGTGACTTTAATACTGTGCCGTAATACGTACTTGTGTGGCGTCCGGTTTGTGAATTGTTAATGTTGCTGTTAGTCGTTGGGATTTGTACTATTTTGGGATTTGTATCTATTTGTTGTGAGAGTGGAAGACATTCGAGAGAGAGAATAATCTTTTGTCAGTCTTAAACATTAAATATATTTCTCGATGGCATGTTAAGTCAAGTCAGAGGGCAATGGGCTGCATAAAAACTCTGACACCATGCAGACCACACGATAAAAAGAAAGTCTTAAGCCGAGTTCTTTGATGGACTACAGAATATAATTGATTTTCAGTTACTATGAGGTGACCAGAATACG
This sequence comes from Xestia ashworthii, assembly GCA_950022955.1. Classification (NCBI taxonomy): domain Eukaryota; kingdom Metazoa; phylum Arthropoda; class Insecta; order Lepidoptera; family Noctuidae; genus Xestia; species Xestia ashworthii. Next base: position 892,087 of record OX465565.1, on the reverse strand, counting down.
AAAATAAATCAGTATATGGCTTTCCAAAAACACTAACTTCCTGATTCTAGTTTTCATGCCGTCTGCATATTTCGCCAATACCTACCTACAGCTAATTTTCTATTTTGACTTCGACTTCTAAAACAAAACCACCAAAATGTATTTTTGTTTAACACACAAAATCTCTTGATTAACCCAAAACCGCAGCATCCTTTACAGACCCAATACCGCTAACACAGTCATTAGCACGTGCAAACGGCGAAACGACAGCCTAATCAAGTTTTACATTCAGTCCATTGCGCGTCATGTGGGTCCAGGCCGGTCAAACAAAGCAATCGAGCTAGCAGTGTACGACAATCGGGCGGAATTAGGCCCCGATTCGCTGCGACTTAAATAACGTGTGAACGAACTGAGCGGCCATGCTGGTCATTGTCTGGTGGTCAGCTTTCAACACAATATCGCGCTAATTTAGCATCTCGAATGGTTCAAATAACGCACGCTGATTGGTTGTTTTTGTTGTTTGGTTGGCATTTCAATTGGTCAGTATTAATGTTGCGTTATGTTGAAGTTTATTCATTTGTTTTTTTTTTTGACAAAAAACATGTTCACGTCTGAATGGACCGGTCCATTCAGACGTGAACATGTTTTTTATTTCATAAATTGATATGTCATCAATTTTTGAGTGACAAAATGAAAAGCCAGTCACGATTTCCAAAAAACTCAAATGCTCTACACAAAACGTTACAATTCTCCACGAACCTCTCACGATACCAATGTACATAATGTAAGGCTCTAAGCACATTTCTAAGGCCTCGTATTATTTCAGTAATTACCCAACATTAGGGCGTTTGCCACGGCGGCAGCGGCAACCGTCGCACCGTCAAAAGCGACGCGACGCCGCGCCGTAGTAATTATTTTGTACGCAGTTAATTATTCAGCCGCATGCAGTCACCTTTGTTATTCAAATTAAGATGCTCGTTGCAAGTCGCATGTACCGGTCTCGTGCGAACTACGCCTTATGTAGGCTAGTTAGTGACTTTAATACTGTGCCGTAATACGTACTTGTGTGGCGTCCGGTTTGTGAATTGTTAATGTTGCTGTTAGTCGTTGGGATTTGTACTATTTTGGGATTTGTATCTATTTGTTGTGAGAGTGGAAGACATTCGAGAGAGAGAATAATCTTTTGTCAGTCTTAAACATTAAATATATTTCTCGATGGCATGTTAAGTCAAGTCAGAGGGCAATGGGCTGCATAAAAACTCTGACACCATGCAGACCACACGATAAAAAGAAAGTCTTAAGCCGAGTTCTTTGATGGACTACAGAATATAATTGATTTTCAGTTACTATGAGGTGACCAGAATACGAAAATAAATCAGTATATGGCTTTCCAAAAACACTAACTTCCTGATTCTAGTTTTCATGCCGTCTGCATATTTCGCCAATACCTACCTACAGCTAATTTTCTATTTTGACTTCGACTTCTAAAACAAAACCACCAAAATGTATTTTTGTTTAACACACAAAATCTCTTGATTAACCCAAAACCGCAGCATCCTTTACAGACCCAATACCGCTAACACAGTCATTAGCACGTGCAAACGGCGAAACGACAGCCTAATCAAGTTTTACATTCAGTCCATTGCGCGTCATGTGGGTCCAGGCCGGTCAAACAAAGCAATCGAGCTAGCAGTGTACGACAATCGGGCGGAATTAGGCCCCGATTCGCTGCGACTTAAATAACGTGTGAACGAACTGAGCGGCCATGCTGGTCATTGTCTGGTGGTCAGCTTTCAACACAATATCGCGCTAATTTAGCATCTCGAATGGTTCAAATAACGCACGCTGATTGGTTGTTTTTGTTGTTTGGTTGGCATTTCAATTGGTCAGTATTAATGTTGCGTTATGTTGAAGTTTATTCATTTGTTTTTTTTTTTGACAAAAAACATGTTCACGTCTGAATGGACCGGTCCATTCAGACGTGAACATGTTTTTTCTACGTCTGAACGGACCGCGGTCCATTCAGACTAAACACCCGTTTCTACAGTCTAATAAAATACGGTGTTTTTATTGTAAAAAAAAGCTTGACCGTTGTAAAGTTCTAGACTGTGGCTTTAGTTTTCTGTTCTAACTTAGGCGCGTCCCCGAGCGAAATTAGCAACTCTATTTGTTCGTTCAACTTCGTTTGAATCACTGTTAGAATACAGTTCTGATCAGCTTGTACTACGAAGTGGTTTTTACGTCAGTCACTGCGGGTCGAATAATGCGAAATTGGTGGTTTTTATTCTTTATAAAATCAAATTTCCGTCTTTAAGAAAAAAGAAAACTAGCATTATGTTCATTATTAAGTTGCCTATCCATTAGTATAAGAAGGAAATCAAAATAATGTTAACTTTACGAGAAGAAGCATGTTATAAATATTTTTTTTTTCTCATTATTGTCGTTTCATTGTGAGGGGATGGATTTATTAAATATTATAAGACTTAAAAAAAAAACTACCATTTTGCAGTCAAGAATATGCAGAAATTGAATGTATTTGTTATTACTTGGTATTTCTTTTGGTTATAGAGTAGTTGGCTCCAAAAAAAGCACAAAAAACGGCTTTTGCTTGGGGACGCGCCTTAAGAAGAGGTAAATGATTGTTTACAAAATTTCTGTAAAAAAAAATAACTAAAATGGCTGAACTTTTTTAAATAAACATTTAACATCACGTCCATAATCCCAGGAAGGTTAGGCAGAGGTGTACCATACATGGTATATTACATAAAGTTTTACTAACGGGTGTTTTCTATAGCTTACTTACGTATTTCTAAAAAAAAAAGTATATCCTATCCGCGTCACCTGGTTGTCACTTGATTTATAAAAAAAATCAAAGAAAGCTTTTCTGTGACGTTTTGTTTCTAACCGGTCAGTAATCAAAATGTCAAACAGACAAAGACAAACCTACCGAAACCGGCGAGTAAGTCATTGAAAATGGCTGTTGGTCTAGAAGAATCTACAAGGGTCTATTTGCTTTGATACAAATTGTATATGAAACAACAAATTGTTACTTACTTTAAAGCCACGTTTACTCGGATTTCATTTAAGGCTTTCAGTACGCGCTACAAAGTAGCTAATCTATTGGTACGTAACCAGCAGCCCACGGTAAACGTACGTGTGGCGACAGTACACCTACTTTTTGTTTACTATGTAACGGACTAAAGTGTAATTAACAATGTGTGAAGGGCTAATATGTAAACAAATCGGGGCGAATGTGTTTGAGTGACTCTAAATACAGCATTTGCTAGTCATACCAGTTAAACAAAAGACGTATTATAAGTACCTAAACCAGATGAAGACCAATATAAACGATAGAAGGTCTGTGTGAACGATGATATGGTACGAAAGGAGGTGTCTGATGAGATGACGTGTAATAGAGAAGGATTGAGGATCAAGAAATGCTGACCCAACCACAAATTAATTGGTAAGTTGTTATAAAATCTGCAAATAAATTAATCTGTAAATATCCCGTTGACATCTTCGGGCGTCAAGCGATATACACGCACGTTCTCTGTTGCCGTTAGTATTCATACTACAAGTCGCGGCTCGGAGGCTCGCGTCATGTTCTAAACAACTTCTTTCTTTCTCCGCAGTCACTTTTGCTAGACGCGCAACGCTTGAGCCTTGCATTCGTGGCCACGGAGTTAGGATTTTCCTTTAAATAAGTTCCCGCGTCGTAGGTGCGGCGTGTAATTATGTTAGCATATCAAGACTTCTCGTTACAGGCATTGCATCGCGCCGGCTAACTTCACTTACAGTTATACAAGAACAAGGACAGCATGGATGTGGTAATTTCGGTTCATAATAAAATCCACTGTCAGGGACTGTTCGAAAGAGATACCGTGGCCCCGGAACATAAAGGGCGAGGAAGGAACATGGATGGGTTTTAGTCAGTTAAAGTCTGACACTCCCTCCCGCTCCGCCCAGAGTGGGAGAAGTTACCTATTTATGATTTACCATGCGAAAAAAAAAATGGTTAATGTATGTAAAATAGGCTGATACATTTAATATTACGAGTTATTCAGTCCATTATATACGAGGTAATGGTTAGGTAAAGGGCACGAAAATTAGTCCTATTTGTAATATTAACTAGACATTGCGTTGAATAAACAGTTACGGTACTAATAATTCGTAACTTTTTCTTATTAGGTCGTGTGTACTGCTAGAAATGAGTGTGTTACATCAGTCATAGCAACTGCATCTGCAAGCTCCGCAGCGTAGAAGAAGACTGGTACAGTAGGTTTCTGTTGTTAGTTTTTAGTACGTAAACTCAATAGTTGTCAGCAGACTTCAGTAGGAGACCACGTCTGCATCATTCAGTCAGGCACTTTAATCAATTACTACGCCTTGAGCCATCCCAACAATCACATCGACATCTTCCCACTCCTCGCTCGACCGCGCGGTCCAAAGTAAAGTAGTTCATCGGTCGGCACTAAGTGAATAGTTGGCGACTAAGTTGCTTCTAAGTCCGCTAAGTAAACCGAACCGAACCCCCCCTGCCCCCCATCTCACCGCACCTCTCCCCCGCTCATACGTGCTGATAGCTCATTGCAGCTACACTTGTGTGCTCAATAGTCAATAGTCTTATACGAGTTGCAGAAATGTTCGCAATTTGCACCTTGACTGTTCCTGGAATGTTCTGTGGGTGGAAATTCTGTTTGTGATGGTTTCCAATAGCTGTTTTATAAATACTTGGGTAACTGTATGGAAAATCATTGTCTTTTTGAGAAATGATTTGTAACTGGCCCGACTAATTTGTGAGGTTTTGACAGAAGCCTATCTCCAAATATATAATTATATTAGAGTTGGCTTTCATTCCAGTGTTGATAGCCAGTATTTTACTAGGAACTCCACGGCTTGGTGACTGGGTACCAAGAGATAAGTTTAGTTCCATTATTAACACTGCGACTATTAGTAATTCTACTAATGTACAGGTGACTTTAAATGAATATAGCAGTAGTGCTATAAATATTTACAAATATTGCAATGAGGAGGATCCATCTGTCACCATGGTGAATCCTCAATTAGGGTCTATTACAGATAGGGTCTTGTTGTCTGAGGATGGCACGGGAGTCTCCGGCCTCACTCCAAATATTAATATAAATTTAAACTAGAAAGTGAGACAACAGAAGGTACTATTAATTCTTGCACTCAATTAGATAATAAAAAAGGGCCTCAGCAGAACACCTTAAAATTATTCCACCAAAATATCCAAGGAATGTCTTGCAAATTATTAGAAATTGAATTGTTTTTAGAAAAAAGTAAGTTTGACATCATTTGTTTTACTGAACATTGGCTAAAGGATTACCAAATGCTTATTAATTATGAGAACTATATGGTGGGTAGCTGCTTTAACCGTAAAACTATGCTTCGTGGAGGTTCCCTAATATTAATAAAAAATAGTTTTAAATATAAGCAACGTAATGACATAGTAGGTCTCTCGGTTGAACATTGCGTCGAACTGTCCTGTGTTGAGCTAGATAAGCATGTAGTTGTGTGTGTGTACAGACCCCCAAACTATCAAAACTTTTCCATATTTGAATCAATAATGGAAGATGTCCTGGCAAAACTTGCAGCCAGTAATAAATCTACAATAATTTGTGGTGATTTCAATATCAATATTTTAGAAGAACATTCAAATAGTGGTCGGTTATTAAATCTTTTTAAGTCATTTGACCTGACTAACGTTTTTATTGAACCTACTAGAATCACAACATCTTCTGCTACTTGTATAGATAATGTTTTCTGCGATTGTGATTACTTAGATAAAGCCATAGTAAATTGTTTGCCGTCTGACCATAGCGGACAAACTGTAACTTATAGTTGTAATACACCATTGCAAAAAGTACAGATTAAATTTAGACCTATAACTTCTAGCAAATTAAATAGGTTTAATATTTCCCTACAGAACAAGTTAAGTGTTATGAGCCATGACGATATTAATATAAATCAATTTTATAATCGTTTCTTTTCAATAGTTCATACGGAATTCAACAAAACTTTTGAAAAGAAGACAAAAAGTATTTGCCCTAAATTCATATTTAGCGATTGGGCAACTAGAGGCATCAGAAAAAGTAGGGAAAGACTATTTGAGCTTTATGGCCTTAAGCCTTTTATTAACACTGAAACTTTTAACAAGTATGTTGCTAAGTATTCAAAAATTTTTAGAAATACATGCAAGGTTGCTAAAGCCCTGCACATTAGCAACAAGATCAAAACAGCAGAAAATAAAATAAAGACAGTGTGGAAAGTCATAAATAACGAGACTAACAGGAAGAAAATACGTAACACTAGCTACATATTAGATACAGCAAGTGGTCCTAAAAGCTCTAATCAGGAAGTAGCTCAAGAATTTGTAAATTTCTTTACAGAAATACCATTAAAAACTACGGAGGCTCTAAATTCCTCTCCTGAAGTCTCAATGGGTTTATTAAAGACGAATGTGTCTGGCTGCCTGGCTGAATTTAAATTTAAACACATTAACCCTATGGTAGTTATTAAAGCTTTCCGGCAAATAAAAATCAAACTGACCGAAGATCTATGGGGAATGTCTATCAAAGTTTGCACATCCATACTTGAGACAATAGCCCCATACTTAGCTTTAATTTTTAATCTATGTGTAGACCAAGGAGTTTTCCCTGATTTAATGAAATACAGTAAAGTCATACCTCTTTTCAAATCCGGGGACAGTAAAGATACTAACAATTATAGACCTGTATCCGTGTTGCCAGTTTTTAGCAAGGTTTTTGAAAAAGTAATGCTTGATCAAATGCTCTATCATTTTAACACCAACAGAATCTTACATGATCAACAGTATGGTTTCACCAAGGGACGTTGTACAACTGACGCCGGTGTAACCTTATTAAAGCACATATTTACTGCGTGGGAAGAGTCCCAAGATGCCATAGGAATTTTTTGTGACCTCTCCAAAGCGTTTGATTGCGTAAATCACGACACATTACTTTTGAAACTTGAGCATTACGGACTGGGTAAACTTGCACTTAGTTTGGTAAGATCATATTTGAATGATAGACAACAACATGTTCAGATAAATGGTGTTAATTCACAGGGTTTAAAAATAAAAATGGGGGTTCCACAAGGCTCAATATTGGGTCCTTTCCTCTTTCTAGTATATATAAATGATCTACCCTATTTATTGAAAAACCAACCTCAAAATATGGTGTTATTTGCTGATGACACTTCCTTAATTTTTAAGATAAACAGACGGGCACAAAATTTAGATGACGTGAATAATGCCCTACTTCAGGTCCAAAATTGGTTCACAGCAAACAATTTGGTATTAAATGAAAAAAAAACCAAATGCATAAGATTTTCATTACCGAATGTTAAGGGTAGTGATTGTGATATATTATTGAATAATGAGAAACTTGAATTCGTAGATAAAACGGTTTTCCTGGGGCTTACGCTTGATTCAAGGCTACAATGGGGTTCTCATTTAACATCTCTTGCGGGGCGGCTAAGTTCAGCAGCATATGCCATTAGAAAAATCCGTCAATTTACTGATGTAGATACCGCTAGACTGGTCTATTTTAGTTACTTCCATAGTATAATGTCTTACGGTATTTTGCTATGGGGACGGGCTGCAGATATTGAGTCTATATTTATTCTGCAGAAAAGAGCCATCAGAGCTATATATAATCTTCGTAGGCGCGATTCTCTAAGGGAACTGTTTAAGGATATTGGCATTATGACGGTACATTGTCAATACATTTACGAAAACATAATGTACGTTAGAAAAAATTTGCATCTTTTTGGTAAAAGAGGTGACAGACATAATTACAGTACTAGAAACAGGGACCAATTAGTTCAGCCAGGCTTTAGACTCGCTAAAGTAGACTCATCTTTCATGGGGTACTGTTTGAGATGCTATAATAAAATTCCACAAAGTATTCTTGAACTGAATGAGACGAAATTTAAAACATGCATTAAACGCACACTATGTAAAAAAGCATATTACAAGTTGAGCGATTATATCGCTGATAAAAATGCTTGGCTTAATGCTGGTCCTGCTCCACATGGACAGGGGCGCAAAAATTGATAGCATTAAATGATATAGTTGGAGCTGCTGAAGATTGTACTTAACTATCTTTGCATTGTATAGATTCAATATTAGTATTGTATAATCGCATAGCCCATATTGTGTGAGTACTATGTACTAGTAAGCTATCATTCACTGGAAACCTACGGCAGTTCTTGACTTGAATGTGCCCTGGCGGTTGAGAGTATGTCATGCTCACTCAAATGTCTCGCTGATGGTGGCGCGTGTGTCGGACCATTTAGTTCCCTTCAAAATGGTTGAGCTGAATGGTGCTGATCCATGCGTCATGTGCGTGAACGGGCGCTGTCAGTTGTGACTGGTCATCTCTTAGTCGCCATGGTTTATTTGAATTAATTATTTTGTTTTTGAGTTGTATTTTGTTTTGCTATGGACACTTTTAACGTGCACATCTTGCTACATTGTTCTCACATAATATACCATCTCAACATGAATGATGTAACCAAGATTTTGTAACAATTTTTTGATTTAAAAGAGTGTCCATGGAGTTTCTTGCCCGTTCTTCTCCATAGAGATCTACGCTAGGGAATGGGCAACTACAGTACTTTCACAGTTTTTATGTCTTGTGACTGGGACTGTAGCTACATTAAATGTTCATTTTGTTTCGACAATTCAAAAGTGCCTGTAACTGGCCTACTTGAAATAAATGCTTTGATTTTGATTTTGATTTTGATAGTGTTTTATGTTGGTTTTTGGACTGGTTTTCAGATCTTCGGGCTTTTGACTAGGTACCCGTAATGGTTGCAAAAGCTTTACAAATGACAGTCAGTCAGTTCAGGAGAACTGACGTGCAACCCGAGACTCGGAGGATTTATGAGGTTTGCAAGTAATTAAATGTGCACTAAAAAAATATGAAATATCGCGAGGTCGCAATAATTGAAAATCACAGAAGATATCCCGCAATAGCTTAAAACAGTGTTTAATGTGCGCAAAAATCAAAATCAAAGCATTTATTTCAAGTAGGCCAATAACAGGCACTTTTGAATTATTGTCGAAACAAAGATGAAAATTAAATCAAAAATCAAAATCAAAATCAAAGCATTTATTTCAAGTAGGCCAATAACAGGCACTTTTGAACTGTCGAAACAAAGACGAAAATTAAATGTAGCTACAGTCCCAGTCACAAGACATAAAAACTGTGAAAGTACTGTAGTTGCCCATTCCCTAGCGTAGATCTCTATGGAGAAGAACGGGCAAGAAACTCCATGGACACTCTTTTAAATCAAAATATTGTTACAAAATCTTGGTTACATCATTCATGTTGAGATGTTATATTATGTGAGAACAATGTAGCAAGATGTGCACGTTAAAAGTGTCCATAGCCAAACAAAAACAAAATACAACTCAAAAACAAAATAATTAATTCAAATAAACCATGGCGACTAAGAAATGACCAGTCACAACTGACAGCGCCCGTTCACGCACATGACGCATGGATCAGCACCATTCAGCTCAACCATTTTGAAGGGAACTAAATGGTCCGACACACGCGCCATGATCAGCGAGACATTTGAGTGAGCATGACATACTCTCAACCGCCAGGGCACATTCAAGTCAAAAACTAAAGTAGGTTTCCAGTGAATGATAGCTTTCTAGTACATAGTACTCACACAATATGGGCTAGGCGTTTATATAATACTAAATGGATTGAATCTATACAATGCAAAGATAGTTGTACAATCTTCAGCAGCTCCAACAATACCATTTAATGCTATCAATTTTTGAGCCCCTGTCCTTGTGGAGCAGGACCAGCATTGAGCCAAGCATTTTTATCAGCGATATAATCGCTCAACTTGTAATATGCTTGCTTACATAGTGGGCGTTTAATGCATGTTTTAAATTTAGTCTCATTCAGTTCAAGAATACTTTGTGGAATTTTATTATAGCATCTCAAACAGTACCCCATGAAAGATGAGTCTACTTTAGCGAGTCTAAAGCCTGGCTGAACTAGTTGGTCCCTATTTCTAGTACTGTAATTGTGTCTGTCGCCTCTTTTACCGAAAAGATGCAGATTTTTTCTAACGTACATTATGTTTTCGTAGATGTATTGGCAATGAACCGTCATGATGCCAATATCCTTAAAAAGTTCCCTTAGAGAATCGCGCCTACGAAGATTGTATATGGCTCTGATGGCTCTTTTCTGCAGAATAAATATAGACTCAATATCAGCAGCCCGTCCCCATAGCAAAATACCGTAAGACATTATACTATGGAAGTAACTAAAATAGACCAGTCTAGCGGTATCTACATCAGTGAATTGACGGATTTTCCTAATGGCATATGCTGCTGAACTTAAGCGCCCCGCAAGAGATGTTAAATGAGAACCCCATTGTAGCCTTGAATCAAGCGTAAGCCCCAGGAAAACCGTTTTATCTACGAATTCGAGTTTCTCTTTATTCAATATTATCTCACAATCACTACTTTTAACATTCGGTAATGAAAATCTTATGCATTTAGTTTTTTTTTCATTCAATACCAAATTGTTTGCTGTGAACCAATTTTGGACCTGAAGTAGGGCATCATTCACGTCATCTAGATTTTGGGCCCGTCTATTTATCTTAAAAATTAGAGAAGTGTCATCAGCAAACAACACCATATTTTGAGGTTGGTGTTTCAACAAATAGGGTAGATCATTTATATATACTAAAAAAAGGAAAGGACCCAATATTGAGCCTTGCGGAACCCCCATTTTTACATTCAAACCCTGTGAATTAACACCATTTATTTGAACATGTTGTTTTCTATCGCTCAAATAAGATTTTAGCAGGCTAAGTGCAAGTTTACCCAGTCCGTAATGCTCCAGTTTCAAAAGTAATGTATCATGATTTACGCAATCAAAAGCTTTGGAGAGATCACAGAAAATTCCTATTGCGTCTTGGGACTCTTCCCACGCAGCAAATATGTGCTTTAATAGGGTTACACCGGCGTCAGTTGTACAACGTCCCTTGGTGAAACCATACTGTTGATCATGTAAGATTCTGTTGGTGTTAAAATGATAAAGCATTTGATCAAGCATTACTTTTTCAAAAACCTTGCTAAAAACTGGTAACACGGATACAGGTCTATAATTATTGGAATCTTTACTGTCCCCGGATTTGAAAAGAGGTATGACTTTACTGTATTTCATTAAATCCGGGAAAACTCCTTGGTCTACACATAAATTAAAAATTAAAGCTAAATACGGGGCTATGGTCTCAAGTATAGATGTACAAACTTTGATAGACATTCCCAAATGTAGCTACAGTCCCAGTCACAAGACATAACAACTGTGAAAGTACTGTAGTTGCCCATTCCCTAGCGTAGATCTCTATGGAGAAGAACGGGCAAGAAACTCCATGGACACTCTTTTAAATCAAATTCTTGTTACAAAATCTTGGTTACATCATTCATGTTGAGATGGTAAATTATGTGAGAACCATGTAGCAAGATGTGCACGCTAAAAGTGTCCATATAGTAAAAACAAAATAATTCATTCAAGTAAGCCATGGCAACTAAGAGATGACCAGTCGCAACTCACGCATGGATCAGCACCATTCAGCTCAACCATTTTGAAGGGATCTAAATGGTCCGACACACGCGCCATCATCAGCGAGACAGTTGAGTGAGCATGACATACTCTCAACCGCCAGAGCACATTCAAGTCAAAAACTAAAGTAGGTTTCCAGTGAATGACAGCTTTCTAGTACATAGTACTCACACAATATGGGCTATGCGTTGATATAATACTAAATAGATTGAATCTATACAATGCAAAGATGTTGTACAATCTTCAGCAGTTCCAACAATACCATTTAATGCTGTCAATTTATGCGCATTTCAGAAATAGATACCCAAGTCCTTTTATTCAACGTAAAATTTCGTTTTTTGTAGACTTTGCTGACCCATCATATTTTTTTTTCATTTGCAAGTTATATATAGGTATACTTGCATACAACAGAGATATTCAGTCAAAACTTGCAACAAAGTTCGAAAAAATCTAAAACGGCGAGAAAAATAAAGCCATTACAGAAAATATGTATTTTCCTACTAAAGCCACATATATCAAAAGTCAACTTTTCGTGCAGGTGGGTAGGATAATAATCTGTGTGCAGGTAGGCGGGCCCGCGCGGCGCGCTTGGCTTTGCGTTGCATTGAAATATCGCGCGGCCTTTCATTTCATTGTTTGAAGCTATCTGCTGCCGCCTATGTTCTATCTCCAGTAGGGGAGCCATGAGGCTGGGGGGCTATGCAGGACATTACGTAAATTCAAATTCAAATTGTTTATTTCAGACATGAAGTCCATAGTGTTAGTACCTAGCACAAAATAACTTAATAACTAGTGTTAGTAATAAGGAGATAATAAGTACATAAAATATTAGTTGGTATGGATCCTCACCCAGTGGCGCAGCAGAAGTGAGTCCCATCGATCTGAGAACACTCTCAGGAGACTATTGGTGGCGGTACGTAGCCGGCCGGCTATGGAGGCGGTCCTTTTTCTTATAATGGCGTAAAAATCATCTGTGCGCGCTTCCGCAAACATAGTGGACGCACTACAACGCCACGACAGCCCCAACAGTATCCTAAACGCGTTATTATATTGGACACGCAAATCGCTGTATGTTCTCTGCGTAAAACTGGTCCAAAGACTGCACGTGTAGAATGACTGACAGAAAGCTTTGAAAAGAGTGACTTTAACTTGGTTAGTACAACGTGCAAATCTTCGAACCAGCATGTTACATCCATTATGTCATATGAGTGAATGAGACGTCATGCCTTGCTTTTCCTCAACTATGTATGTTGGGGTCGGCTTTCAGTCTAACCATGAGTGCAAAATGGACCTGAATGCCAGTATTTTACAAAGAGCGACGAGCCTATCTAACCTCTACAACTCAGTAGTGGTTAATACGATACCCTAGGTGGTCAGACTTTATATAATGAGTCGTATTGAGTAATTTTTAAAAATCAAAATCATTTAAAAGAAGGTTCTTAAAGATTAAGTAAATTGATCTCTTATTCTGCCATTAATTTTGGCGTGCTAATTTTACATTATTATTGATTTAAAAAAATTGCCTGAATTATGCATTCAGTTAGTAATTGTGTAAAGTTGATTATAACTTTTTATTGCCAATTCAATATGATTTTCTGCAATATGCAAATCGCAATTAATAATTTCTGAGCTGCTTTTGACCGTTGTGTTCAAATTGGTTTACTCAAGAAATGTGAGCAAGTTTACTTGAGAAATTAAATTAATTTGCTTAATAATTGCAAGCGACAAGAAAATGACGACAATATGACCAAAGTAAAAGAGTAAATAAATATTTTTACGATGAAACAATATTTTTAATAAAACTTGACCGTTATTTAAAGCTTTTTCAAATTCCAGTTAAGTTTATGAATATTTTGTATTAGAGTATTTCAATTCGTTTATTAGTAAAATGGTTTAATACGCCACGCGATGTTAATTAGTTCTCACAAATTTCACATTTAACGCTTTAAAAGTTTAAAACGATTTATGAATTTATTAATTCTTGTGAATAAGCAGTATTATGAACACTGCTCCAAAAAGAATTTAGTTAGCAAGTTACATACAAAACTTGTATGTGATTTTAAGACAACCTAAGCTATGGTACTAATCCGCTTTTTTAACCGACTTCCAAAAAGGAGGAGGTTCTCTATTCGCCTGTATGTATTTTTTTTATTTTTTTTTTTTTTTTTTTATGTATGTTTCCCGATTACTCGAAGACGCCTAAACCGATTTGAAAAATTCTTTTTATGTTTGAAAGGGTATACTTCCAAGTTGGTCCCATAGTCGCCAAGTCGGGATCTGATGATGGAATCTTGGCGAAATCGAGGGAACTCTTCAAATTTTATAGGATAACGTACAGCAATTTTTATATTTTCTACAACAAGTGAAGCATTTGCGTTTGATAAGAACCATTCTACCATCAGATCTGATGATGAAGCCAAGAGTCACGGAACTCCATAATGAGACAATGTATCCTAGTCGTGTTTGGGCTTGTTGTAATTGTAACGGTATGCACTTTCCATGTGAACCACTAAAAAGTGAAAAATAAAAACTTTTTTGCAAAAAATAAAACCGACTTCAAAAAGAAAAAGTGAAAAATAACTTTAGCTTCTGAAGTCGGTGACAAAAAAATTAAATCAATCATACAAACGTCACCGACTTCAGAAGCTAAAGTTATTTTTCACTTTTTCTTTTTGAAGTCGGTTTTATTTTCATATATATGGACTACATTTACCATTCTTTAGAAATAATATTATTAAAATTATGGGTTCACTAATGTTTTACCAAAAGTCCATTGACAAATTTTCATTTTACAACCAACGTTTCGTATACTATTTATTTCGCAAAAACTTATTCCTCAAATGTTTTATTTAAAAAATATTCGTTTTACAGATCAGATGATATTTATTCATTTATAAATTTTTCGTTTTTTACTTAGATACGTTTGGACAAATCACGTTTCAACCAAATAATTTACAGGCTAGTATTTTTATTATTACTCTTTTTATGAAAAAATTAAGGAAATGCATAGTTTTTTCATAACATGCAAACAAGCATACTCCATGCTTGAGCAAGTGAGCAGCAAGCATGCAGCAAACGAGCAGCAAGGCCGTCAAGCATGCAGCAACCATGCAGCAAGCATGCAGCAAGCATGCAGCAAGCATGCAGCAAGTATGCAGCAAGCATGCAGCAAGCATGCAGAAAGCATGCAGCAAGCATGCAGCAATCATACAGTAAGCATGCAGCAAGCATGCAGCATGCATGCACCCAACAAGCAGCAAGTATGCAGCTTGCAAATATGCAGCATGCAACATGCAGCTGGCATGGTTTCTGTCACGGCTCCGGCGCTGCGGGGCTCCGGCGGTCACACGCGAGCTTAAATTACACTCTAGAGTAGGGCAGAAAAGACTACGTGGAGTCGGTTCTGCAGCGATTCATTTCTGTCACAAAATTTGTGCTTATTGGAAACCAAATTCATTTATTCTTTTTTTTTTTAAATGGCACAATCAAATTGTGTAACGTCTTCATTTCAAACGTTGTTAGAAGAGACAAAACGAAAAAATAATGAACTATTTGTCAAATAATACGTTATTAAATAAAAGTTTATGTGATAATTATTTTGCGAAGTGAATTATTTGTTAAACTTGTTGTTGTATACTGATGAAATGACAAATAATGTGTTTTCTAATCGTTGCTTGTCAAGTAAAAGTTTGTGAATTAATGTTTGGTGATCTGACTGGTCACCAAAATTATGATATAACCATGTCCCCATAAAATCCCGTAATGATTTTTAAGTTCCGAAATGAAGATATACTAGATGGGAAGTATTATACACAAAACTCAATCGATCTTTATGACATGACTTGTTTTTTTTGTAATCAACTTACCCTTTGAATGCGACATCTTACTTTCTGTACTCAGAAAGTAAGATGTTGCATTAAAAGCCGGTTTACGTTTGTAACATTGGTGTTACTCCGTACACGAGTTACAAAAAAAAAACACCTGTAGAGTTTAATAATAACCTTTTCCCTCAACCGACAATATCAGTGTCCAGGGCGTTAGTTGACAAAATTCCTCACACCTGTTCACTCGTAAAACCAATCACTACTTGTACCCGGACAGTCTCATTACACGCCCACTCGTGGTCACCCTACCCTCGGATCAAAGTGATTCGCTTTTGTTCCGGCTGACGGCCCCGCCGAATGATTCCGTGTTAGTACAGTGATTGCTTTTTGACGTACCGTAGTTTCGATTCGATGCCCGTGTCGATCCGATCATGTATTACGAGCGATATTCTGCTATTTACAAATTGGCCTGTTATTGTTTCGCGATAGTGACGTATAGCGTTTGAATACGTTCGTTTGATTGGTAGCTGTCAATATTAGATATGCTTGGCACGTAGCGTGAATGCAGTTAATGCCGGAATCACTCTTACGTGGCGTGGCGTGGCGTGGCGTGCCAGAAGCATATCGGTTTCATACATTTAGTATGGTTAGAGATATATTTGTAGGTCGTGTCGTGTCGTGGTGCGTTCTGTCGTGACGCTGACTGCTCACCACCGATGGGCCAGAGCGGTGTGGTGGTTATGGCGCGACACGCCACACCACGTAAGTGTGTTTCCGGCTTAATGCAGGTGGTTTACGAAATGTGACGTTGATTTGGTATATATTAGTCCGCAACGTCTGTATTAGTATTTCTCTATTACGTAAATAATACGTCACATAACATAACATCACGCCTGATATCCCCGAAGAGTTAGGTAGATGTGTATCTAATAGTACACCCACATTATGCCAGTTATGTTTAAGTTCCATGTGATAGAGCCTATTGCTATCAACCGGGCATTAATCTAGACTTCGTGGCTCTAAATAGTTCGTAAAAACAAATTTAGAGTGAAGTTTCAGTCTTGTTTTCGTTGTTGTTTAAATTGAAGTCATAGTTCCTTGAGGCTCCTACACCATCACTTATTACTAAAGCATAATTTCTGAATGAGAATTTTTCAAGACCTAAGTATGACAGGTCTTGAAAACCTTCATGTCCTAAACAAAACAAAGTAAGACAGTGCAACGGTATCAACATGTATGTTTAAATTAATCAAAAATGCAACACAATTCCGTACAGGTGCATGAGCCACCATTTTATTCCCGCGACTCACGAATCAGCCATGAATAAAACAAATGCCAACAGATTTGTTTCCCATACATTGGAACAAGGCAAAGTATTTGCCGATGGCATGTTCTAGATCAACAAAGCATGTATGTCTAGATCGGGCTTACCTATCCGGGCTTACCCCGCTCTACGTACCCGGGTTTACCCCTCTCTTACGTACCCCGGGTGTATCCCGAGCTTACCGCGGAATGTTCCATGTTTGCCCACGAATCCACCGCTTTGAGTCGAGCTCGTGTTTGCTGAAAAATTCAGGCAAGATTTCGAGCGTCTAGGAAATACCGAAGCATGCGTCGGCTGCCTGATGCTGCCTGTGCCTGAGTATTGCGGCTTTAGCTTTGAGATGCTCGAGATTAATGAACGAACGTCGGAACTTTCCCGCGGTTTTAGTTGCTTTTAGCTGCATCTATATGTTTGGTGTAGGACTTAAAATAAGCTAGAGAAGTTTCCGAAGGTTTCTGAAAAGTGTCTGATGCAAGGAAGACGAATCACGAAGTTTAATAACTATCAGTAATACGATTAATGAAGAGTAGATAGTATGTTACTTGTAAGTTCTATAATAGTGTTAGAAATGTTATCTTATTTCTGAGTATTCTAAGTAAGTGTGTGCTGAGTTCTGAGAAAGTAGAACTTGCCAACAAATTCACAGTTTCACTGGAACTGGTTTACATGCCTACATGAATTGAGTATTAACTAGCAACTCTGATAAGAGATAGAATTTATATTGAACTAGCTGGGCTGGGTGGTCGTGGGTTTCAGTAATTGTCCTACAAGATCGTACAACCAGGATGAAAAGTCCTTGCGGGATTGTTCGAAAGAGATACAATATAAATCAATTGTATGACCGTTTCTTTTCATTAGTTCACACGGAATTCAACAAAACTTTTGAAAAGAAGACAAAGAATATTTGCCCTAAATTTATATTTAGTGATTGGGCAACTAGAGGTATCAGAAAAAGTAGGGAAAGACTATTTGAGCTTTACAGCCTTAAGCCTTTTATAAACACAGAAAGTTTTAGCAAGTATGTTGCTAAGTATTCAAAGATTTTTAGAAATACTTGCAAGGTTGCTAAAGCCCTGCACATTAGCAACAATATCGAAACAGCAGAAAATAAAATAAAGACCGTTTGGAAAGTCATAAATAACGAGACTAACAGAAAGAAAATACGTAATAATAGATACAGCATGTGGTCTAATAAGCTCTAATCAGGAAGTAGCTCAAGAATTTGTAAATTTCTTTACCGATATACCAATAAAAACTACGGAGGCCCTTAATTCCTCACCTGAAACCTCAATTGGCTTATTAAAGGCGAATGTGTCTGGCTGCCTGGCTGAATTTAAATTTAAACACATTAACCCTATGACAGTTATTAAAGCTTTCCGGCAAATTAAAATCAAACTGACCGAAGATCTATGGGGAATGTCTATCAAAGTTTGTACATCTATACTTGAGACCATAGCCCCGTACTTAGCTTTAATTTTTAATTCATGTGTAGACCAAGGAGTGTTTCCTGATTTAATGAAATACAGTAAAGTCATACCTCTTTTCAAATCCGGGGACAGTAAAGATGCCAAAAATTATAGACCTGTTACATCCGTGTTACCAGTTTTTAGCAAGGTTTTTGAAAAAGTAATGCTTACTCAAATGCTCTATCATTTTAACACCAACAGAATCTTACATGATCAACAGTATGGTTTCACCAAGGGACGTTGTACAACTGACGCCGGTGTAACATTATTAAAGCACGTTTTTGCTGCGTGGGAAGAGTCCCAAGACGCAATACGAATTTTCTGTGACCTCTCCAAAGCTTTTGACTGCGTAAATCACGACACATTACTTTTGAAACTGGAGCATTACGGACTGGGTAAACTTGCACTTAGCCTGGTAAAATCTTATTTGAGTGATAGAAAACAACATGTTCAAATAAATGGTGTCAATTCACAGGGTTCGAAAGTAAAAATGGGGGTTCCGCAAGGCTCAATATTGGGTGCTTTCCTTTTTCTAGTCTATATAAATGATCTACCCTATTTATTGAAAAACCAACCACAAAATATGGTGCTATTTGCTGATGACACTTCCCTAATTTTTAAGATAAATAGACGGGCCCAAAATCTAGATGAAGTGAATAATGCCCTACTTCAGGTCCAAAATTGGTTCACAGCAAACAATTTGGTATTGAATGAAAAGAAAACTAAATGCATAAGATTTTCATTACCGAATGTTAAAAGTAGTGATTTTGAGATAATATTGAATAAAGAGAAACTCGAATTCGTAGATAAAACTGTTTTCCTGGGGCAAGGCTACAATGGGGTTCTCATTTAACATCGCTTGCGGGGCGCTTAAGTTCAGCAGCATATGCTATTAGAAAAATCCGTCAATTCACTGATGTAGATACCGCTAGACTGGTCTATTTTAGTTACTTCCATAGTATAATGTCTTACGGTATTTTGCTATGGGGACGGGCTGCTGATATTGAGTCTATATTTATTCTGCAGAAAAAAGCCATCAGAGCCATATATAATCTTCGTAGGCGCGATTCTCTAAGGGAACTATTTAAGGATATTGGCATCATGACGGTTCATTGCCAATACATCTTGCCATCAATAAAGTGCCTGTAACTGGCCTACTTGAAATAAATGCTTTGATTTTGATTTTGATTTTGAAGTGGGGAAGAATTGGGAACATTATTTAACAGCACTATCCACACCAAGAAGAAGGAATTATCTCACATAATGATGCACATAGAACTTCCTCAGACAATCTCTTTCAAAAAGAGTCTTCTTCCTACTTTCTAAAGAATTAGGTCTTTTATGGTCCCTGCCATTCACGGAGCGTATCCCAATTCACAAATACGTCCCCGTTTTATTTAACGTCTTGACAAATAGATATTTACATTTTCACAGCCTAACATAAATAAATACTGGGGCTCGTTCCACTCTGTATTACATCGATTTATCTTGATTCTGAAGCTATTAAATTTGATTCAATTCAAAGGGTTTCATGATTTAGGGTGGCACCTATTTAGTACGAGCCGCGAGCCTTTGATTCCTGAAATAGTTAATTTATTACTCAGTGTTAGGTTCCTGTTTTATATTTATTTAGGAACTTCCAACTTTCAGTAAATGAACAGTTTAGTTTCCAAATTAATTGGAACTGGATCTAACTGACGTTAACCTTGTCGTTATTCCGTAGACTATTTTCTTAGGAATTATAATTTTGAACAGAAATAGCTAGACTAAATTAAATAGCTTTCATTCACCAACTATTTATGCATAATCTACCAAGGATAATCTAATTTTGAGGTTCCACTTACCTTAAATATTTCAACTTTTAACAAATTTAGACCAACTTCTTCCCTATTATTACCTCTACAAGTGGGAGAAGCAAGCAAACCCGTGGCACAAAGCTAGCAACACCACCGTACATTTCGCGTCGCCAATGAATATTCAAAAAGCTTTCACGTCGCCGCCATTTTCTTGAGCGGAGTGCGTACTCCATATCAATTAGTGACGGCATTACTCCGCCAAACGCGAAATGTCTGGCTATGAATATTTTTAGTTTAGCCGCCACATGATGGATGGGCTAATACAAGTATGTGAATTATTAGGAAGTTGAAATGGGTCGTGATTTTTGTAAAAAATCTTATTAGACATTCATTCATCAAATCCTGATGAGATTGATTCTTTGTCTGTGATCATTTTGATTTAAATAATACCAGTGAGATAAAGATGAAGATGCTGCATGTAGAGGAAATTCTGAAGCGCCGCTCACCAAACGTATCCGGCTCGAAGGACCACTGTTGAGAACTGAGGAATGAATCCTAGCTAGCGGACTAGATCTGTTCTATTAGATCTAATATAGTCAGATGACTAGATCTTTTCAGAACTAGCACTTCCTAGAATCGGCCTTTCTTTTCTCCCATATCAATGGTACGTCTTATCATATTATAAAAGCCACTACAGGTAGCCACGTTGAATGCGGCCTCAGTGACGTTATGATGACCTCTAAAGTGCAAGTGAAGGGACAATTTGGCCACTCCAACAAGTGGGCCATAGTCTGGACAGGAGAGATACTAAGATTCTAGTTGCTTTTATGTTAGGACACGCCAAACTGCTCTCTATACTGTGTGGAAATACAAGCCAGGTCCAGGGTGCGCCTGATATACTTAAGTATATTCTAGCATAGCTCTGCGCACAAAAACTTAATCCAACGTTATGTTGTATCTGATATAAAATGCGAGGATATCGTGCTAGTTCCACGTTAGCGTCACTTTAAGTAATAACATTTGGATGACGCGTCACCGACATGGGTCATATTATTATAGCACCGTGAGCGTTTGTACTACGCCTACTACTAATGTAGTTTTACAATTTTCAAATGTCTTAAAAACTATGATTCTCATCTTCCCAGCTTATAACCAACTATGGGTCGGTAGTGTCTATCAGAGAGCGACTGCTAATCTGACATCCACAAGTCAAACACTTTTTTTCTTTATGACACTGTAGTGTAGACATATTTAATGAACGATAAGTATAATTTTTTTTATCATTGCCGGAAATTCACTTTGAGCTAAGAATAGATTAGTGTTTCAAGGTGACAAACTACCAGGTGGTTTGCAGTCGACCTGATAGTGGGCACTGATCGTATTTTGTTGTTTTAGGAAAAAGAGGTATCCGACGCATCGTTGTCATCATCCGACAACGATGGGTGCAGAAAAACTGCCATACACACTTTGGGAAAACTATGAAAAGGGAATTAATATCTCTGCCTTCAAGGAATAGTCATAGTTTTGTATAGGTGTTGCCAATAGATGAATTGTGATCGCAATTTTTATCATTATCAATTAATCATATTTTAAGGGTTATACCTTTTGGGAACATGAATGACTACAGCCATAATTACACGCACTACCCAAGATGAACTTGTAAGTAAACCAAAGATTTCTCGCAGTTAAAAACGAAGAAGTCCCAAAAACTACGTTCCACGTATGTACAGTCACCAAGTTAATACGTAAGCCCGCTCGACAATAGGGACCCTACTCATCCAGCGGCGATTCCTTCCTATTCATTGCGTCCCCCACAACCCCCCTTTTTTAATCCGAAACTTATGACCGTGTAAATGTTACGGCAAGGGTTAATATCGTATTTTATTGGACGTGTTTCGGTAAGGGTCGGGATTCGGACTTTTTTTCGGATTTCCCCTTGAAATACTTTGAATAGGTTTACAATGTGTGCTGGTACATGATATTAATGGTATGTTATCTGATGGAGTTTATTCGCGAGTTTTGTATACAAAGATGTTTAATGAAGGATTTGATTAACCTGGATGTGGGAGATTATATTGTAGCCTCATTATTATTGGCCTAGCCTTTTGCCAGCTGTTGAGATTCTGTTCAACTTCCAGTCTGACTGGAGTAGCTGAATACAAGTATTATGCTCTGCAACTAGTAACAGGCGAACACGGTAAGAACCTGTTGAGATTTTAAGTACCTACTCGTAAATACTGTTAAAGATCCACAAATACTAGCCGCACTTCAGGATGGTTCCTTGAAATTGTTATAGGTGGTCTTCTCACAAATTACACAGAAAAGTAGTTTTGTAGTTTGATTCGGCCTGGTCATTCTAGTCTACAGTGTGGTCCATATCTAGACTACACCCTGTCAATACAACGTGAAGCAAACCTTATGTCATAGTAGTAGTAAGGTAAGACATAAGAGAGCAGCGGTGGCCTAGTGGTGGCGGCCTCGACTTACGAACAGTAAGTCGTGGGTTCGAACCCAGGCAGGCGCATTACTTTGTGTAATTTATTTCATCACCACTGCTCTCAAAAACGGTGACGGAAAACATCGTGAGGAAACCAGCATGTCCTAGAACCAAAAATTCGAAGACATGTGACATCTACCAAAACCGCACTGGGCCCGCGTGGTGGATTTATAGCCCATACGCAAAATATGCGATTTGACGTGGAGTTGCGGACACCAGCCTGTTGTACAATACAATACAAGGTAAGACATTAGTATTTTATAAGTTCTGTAGCTCTATGCTCCAGTACATGTGTTTGCGTTGCAACCTATTAAAATAGCTCTTATTTAAAGTCCTTACCACTAATAAAGTAACACTTGTTTACATTACAGCAAGTCGCGGGTCGCGTGTTGACGCGATTGTTACCCGCGAGTAATGGCCGCCGTCGCGAGAATCGAGATGATATCTCAGTCCAACACGTGTTTGCACTTTAAGTTTACGTGCTAGTGTGTTAATTTTGATTACAGTAACTTTATTTTAAGGTTTTTTTAAGCTTTTAAGCACACTAAACCCGAATGCAAATCAAATAGCGTTATTTCGATTTACCACATTTTTTCTTTACACCTAAAAGGTTCTGGAGCACTTTTATCCTTGATCTTATTTCCGATTTATTAACATTTGGTTGTAGGTATTAAAATGAGGATATTAAATTTAATCAAACTTTAGCAGGAAAGTCAAGATATTATGGAAGAACGACTTCGTCTTTGTCTCTTTGATGCAAAAAGGTAAAATTAACAAAGTAAGTTAGAATTCTCTTAAACAACAGAATGTAAGAATGCCGAAAAAGATAACAGATTCATTAACGTGTTGTTTTAAATATAACGATTCCAAATAACAGTATTTTCGTAACCGATTTTACAGCGCTGAAGTATAATGTATTTGAGTTATCGCATAGATTAGTTTAAAATGAATAAAACAATGTTTTTATTAATTTAAAATCATCACAAAAAACATTTATTTTAAGCTTGACAACCTGTAATCCAACTTGACGGGTAAACGTGTTTTTAAATAGTGTCTGACGATATATATTTTGTAAACAAAACAAAAATATTCAGTACTTAGCGGATTATTTTTAGATTTTGAAGCTGATCCTGGTGCTGGTATTAGTTACTTAAGGATTTATCTGTTATTAATCAAAAACCTTAACCATTGTCTTGGCTTATCCTAATTTATTTGCGGTCAATGCAGCGTGACTTTACTCCACTTCGCATCTTCCTTACTTCTCTTACGTCATTTCATTAGTCACACACTCTCTCTCTATACATTACCACTACCCAGTCATCGTTTCTTTGGCCCTACTTTTATAGCCATTCCTACTCTTACTCAATACTTTCGTTACGACACTTTCCTGATTACTCCTCGTTACATGTTTAGAACTCATACCATGACAACCGATTTTCGGACAACATATTATATCAGTCACTGGTACAATTTTCAGACTTCCTCTTTGACATGCCATGTTGTTGTAACTTTATCTCTTAGTTTAAATCTTACATAAAAAAGGACTAAAAGAGTTGTGTGAAAAAAATACCTATCTTAATCTAAAATTAACTTTCCCCAATGCTGGTGATTATTCAGGTGTCATTTAATTGCCTTTAAAATTCACACAAAAGATTCAAGGTGACCCACCTGGAGATCACGTGCCTATAACTTAACAGACTTCTCGTGAAAAAATCTAGACTAATACCATTACACAGCAATTTGTGCGCAATAGATATTCAAATGAAAAAAAAATAATTATAAATGAAAATTATTCAAATCTTGACACTCCAGGCGTGAATATTAATATAAGTTCTATGAATTACAGCATTAATTATATTTTATTATACATACAACGGAAAGTTCCTTGTTTTTTTCAAAATGGCCTCAATTTTGACTTGGCTACTAATAGTGTGCTTTTTTAGTACCTATGGTACAAAAAAGCACGTGGTCTGCTACGCTGGTTCTGGCACAGGGGAGGTCGCACGAGGCGGTGGCCAAAAATATGACACGCGGGGTTACGATAGTCGTTGAGAGGATCCGGCAACTGGGTCTCGAGGTGGCATTGCACAAGTCCGAGTCCATGTGCTTTCATGGGCCTCGGAATGCGCCACCGTCGGGATCCTCACTGACGGTAGGAGGGGTATCCATCGGCGTCGAGTCGACGTTGAAGTACCTAGGACTCGTTCTCGACAGCCGGTGGAACTTCGTGGAGCATTTCCGACGTTTGGCCCCCAAACTGGAACGGACCGGGGCTGCCTTCAGGCGGCTCCTGCCCAACCTGGGGGGCCAAACGCCTCCTGCCGTAGGCTCTACGCGGGGGTCGTGTGGTCCATGGCCCTTTACGAGGCCCCAGTGTGGGCGCGTTCCTCGCGGCGGCGAGCCGCCCACTACCTGAACGCGCCCCAAAAGGTGGTGGCCGTAAAGCTGGTCCGGTGCGGCTGGTGGGTAACCGCACGATCTCCCGCGAGGCGGCGAGCCTTCTTGTCGGATTGCCGCCATGGGATTTGGAGGCGATAGTCCTCGCGCGCCTACACGAATGGCGCGTGGAGGCACTACGCCGGGGGGAAACTCCGCTGCCGCGGCAAACCGCCGTTCAGCGGACAGACCTCCGGCGCGATCTCATGGCGACACAGCGGCGTGCAGGGCACGCCAAAAT
Organism: Xestia ashworthii; assembly: GCA_950022955.1. Classification (NCBI taxonomy): domain Eukaryota; kingdom Metazoa; phylum Arthropoda; class Insecta; order Lepidoptera; family Noctuidae; genus Xestia; species Xestia ashworthii. The sequence continues at coordinate 866,882 of OX465565.1, read as the reverse complement.
AGTGGCGATAAGTCCCCTCTTTGAGGAGTGGCTTGAGAGGTACCACGGCGTCCTCACCTTCCGCCTGACGCAGGTCCTCACCGGACGCGGATGTTTCGGGAGGTTCCTGCATCGAATCGAGTGGGAGGAAACGCCCGGGTGTTTCTATTGCGAGGATCGACCGGAGGACACGGTGGAGCACACGTTAGAGGTTTGCGCCACGTGGGCGGAGCAACGCCGTGTCCTCGTAGCGGCGATCGGCGGCGGCGACCTCTCGCGTCCGGCCCTGGTTCAATCCATGGTCCGGAGCGAGACGGAATGGGAAGCCATCACCTCCTTCTGCGAAGCAGTCATGCTAGCGAAGGAAGGTAGCGAAACGCGAGAGGGAGAGAACCTCTCGCCCCAACCGCCGCGGGAGACGCACCGGGCGTCGGAGGCCACGTGGTGGACACCGGCTACCAGCTGCCGTAGGCGAGGGCCTGTGGATGGTGAGCTATGGGCTAGCTTGCCATCCGTCCGTCTTATGACAACAGGCCGTCTCTCCTTCTGCATTGATTGAAATATTATTTCGGAATCCGTATGATTATTATGAAATAGGTTTTATCTCAAACTTGCCACTGTCTTCAGTGTGTTGATGGCAATATAAATTGTGTTGGACTAGCTGAGCCACGCGTTTGGAGTCCTCAGTAGCGTAATGGTTACTTGTATTAGGTAAAGCAAGCAAGCCGGTCAAGCCGAAAGTCTATGACCAGTGTGTGTTGCCAGTGATTACATACGGGACCGAAACGTGGTTGCTCATAATGGGCCTTACCAGAAGGCTTAAAGTCACGAAAAGAGCAAAGGAGAGGGCAATGCTCGGAGTTTCCTTGCGTGATCGAATCATAAATGAAAACATCCGCGAGAGAACCAAGGTTACCGACGGCGACGTAGCCCGAAGAATTGCCAAATTTAAATAGCCGTGGGCAGGGGCACATTGCTCGCAGAACGGATGGAGACGGAACAGGGCCGAAAAGTTCTCGCGGCACCGGTCGATGTGGAGACACTTAGGGGAGACTCTGTCCAACAGTGGACGTCTTTCGGCTGAAATGATGATGATGATGATTAGGTAAAGCTACATACACGCATGATGCATGATGGATTAGTATTCGTGAATGTTCGTACAGTCGAACACGTAACTTTATACAGATAAAGGTTCGCTTAGATATGTCAGCTGTGAAACCGCGACGTTCGACCGCACTTTGAGTCCATTTCATACCTCTAAAGCTAAGCGCACATTACAGCCGCACCGGACCGCAGTGCATCGCATGTCAATACAAAAAAAACGGTGTGTCCCGTGTTGCACAGTAGCAATGCGTTGCTTACTAATGTACATCATGATCTGTCTAGCTTTCTCCCAATTATGTTGGGGTCGGCTTCCAGTCTAACCGGATGCAACTCTATACCAGTATTTTACATGGAGCGACTGCCTACTAGGCTGACTACTAGGTAATACGATTCCACTTGGTAAGACTGGTTGTCAGACTTTTTGGGCCACTGACTACCTACCTGTAGCGACTGCCAAAGATGAACAATTGACAGCCTGGACCAACAGCTTAACGTGCTTTCCAAGGCTCGGAGAAGTATCGGTATGTAAGGGTGGTCACCCATCCATAAACCCACGAGCTCCTCAGTCCTTCCTAATGTGCGTCCACCTTAAATCTCATTGATCAATTCTCCAACTCTAAATCGTACATATTTCACCGATGGACATTAAAATGTATTGGTACGTTTCATGCAATATTTTCTACAAATAATATTTAAAAATTCGTAGTATTTTCATGGAAATATGCTGTGAACATATTACTCAATGTCAGCACCTCTTTTAGATGCTATCCTGAAGATGCTCTCAACAACAATTTTGTGTGCATATTCTGGTGTTCCTGCACATAGTTACTTTGTGTTATTAGGTATCGACATTTTTCATTATACATACTTTGACATTATGTTTAGTAGAGTTCCTTGTAAAATAGTTTCTACAGGTACCTTGTGCTTACTATTAAACATACCTTTACGTATGTATGCGAATGAATTTACACCCACTTGAGACTGTTTAATTTTTTTTCTTGGTGTCGGTCATTTAAAGACAGTTTTTTTTGGGCGTTGTTAGTTCTTCGGTTTCCAGCCATTGTAGTCTTTTCCTTTCTCTGAATTTGTCGGGAGTATTATTTGGATGGCCGATGCGGCCGAAAAGTTCTGGAGTGGCGACCGCAAACCGGAAGACGTTGCGTTGGAAGGCCTTCCAGTAGGTGGACCGATGATCTGGTGAAGGCTGCGGGAATCCGCTGGATGAGATGCGAGTCGCAGGGGACCGGTCAATGTGGCGGGCGACACAATGTGGAGACCTATGTCCAGCAGTGGACGTCTTTCGGCTGAAATGATGATGATGATTATTTGTTACTTAATGATAGAAACAAAAGTAACAATCCAAACATTTTTAAATTCTACAAGTAAATATTTAGATTTCTAAACAAGACACACAAATACATTTTCAGTACAGTACAATTATTCAGCAATATCATCTAAAGATACGCACGTTCGCAAATCTCATTACATACATAATCACGCCATCAAAGTCAGCCTTCGTATAATCAAAATCCAATAAAATTCATGGCAAATCGTGGCCCATCTATCCACACATCCGTACCATTGGTTATGTACCATGGGCCATTGAGCACCATCTTACGAACATTCTGTATGGATTCACTGCTTAGAATATCAGTGATTTGAAAAATTATAACAGCTATTTTTCTGGATATTTGCATGTTATTATATTTTTGGTGGAACAAGTTTTGTTATTAAAATATGAATGTCGTGGAGAAGCGAAATAAGGCTGTCTGGGCCTGAGGGCTGATTGATATGAAATAAATACTTTTGGATAGGGCAAAAAGGGTTATTGTTAGTTTTAATATGTTGTGCGTGTTTGCAACTTTCGATTGCCTGGTTAGATAAAGTTTATTTTGCAATTTACAGTATCAACGTGATTTGTTCAAGGAAGATATAAATATAGCTTATAGATATCGATAGTTGTTTGATAAATGCGTTGTCAATCAATTAGGTATAACAAACTATTTCATAAACCCATTTGGTACATTTTAATTATATGTTTATGGTCACATGTTAATTACAATCCATGGCGTTTCCTGAAATGGATTAAAAGTGAATGAGCACATTTACAATACTAACGTCACATTTACACTATGGATACGAATGTATTCCTGTGTAGTAAATTTATAATGTATGAAACAGAGCAAGTTTTCCTGGAAACTGCCACAGTTTCCGTTCTGTGTTTCTTGTTTCCTTACTCCTTGTACAACTGGCTAATTCTTAACTTACTCCAACTAAAGGTAAATAGGAGATATAAACCTTGGCACCTGAATAATGCTGGTATTGAAATTGTGGAACCGAGAGAGGAAGGTTTTATGCTTCCCACCCTCGGAAATATAAAGAGGCATCCACGCATTTACTCGCTATGTGTAAAGTAGAAATAAATTAGGTACGTACCAGGGTTGACGACTTATAGAATGTTTACCTCAAAACCACTTATCACCGTTCAAATTTATAGATACTTATAATAAGCATCTCAAACTAAAAAGTTGCCCCACAAATTACCGCTATAAGTTCAAATAAATCAGTTCCCAGTATTACCAAAAGCGCGCTAGTCCAAGTTAGTGCAGTTTACCTCAGTGCAAAGATAGTTCTGAATTTATTGATGTCAGTGTGGTGGCAGTAGCTAGGTGGGTAGGTAGGAATGGAGCCCGGCTCGTATCATTTGTGGTTTTCTAGCTCCTCGCATCGCTGTAGATAGCTGAACTGAAGCGCTCTCCACAAAATTTTACCTTCCTTCCGTATTTTAGTTCGGGAATATCATTTAATTTTCTCTTCGCATTGGTAGGTGCGTCTGTATAGGTATTACCCGTGGTTGAAGAGTAAGATTTTTATAATTTATGGATGTTGCTGAAAATCCCGGTTTTTACATTAGTTTTTCCAAAAAAATATGTTCTACGTACATATTATTACTACTGGTGAGTTTTACGTATTCGGCAGATCCGTGGATTTACGTGTCACCAAAGATTTTCGTCGTGATTCGACTGTATTCATAAAGTTTTTCTATACAGTTTGATATTACCCAATAACCGTGAATGTGCTATTTAAGCGTGCCATCATATTGGCCTTTGTTCCCATTTCTTCATATTGTAATATCCATGACTGTTACATACACAAAGAATCCTTTCTAACATAAAACCTGACACATTACACCCTTTATGAGTTAATTTCCATCATAATTTCCTACACAGTGTACACAACACAACACGAACAAGATCGAATCCCTGGAGGCAAGTTTATTACTAAAATTATTAGGATTCTGTCACACAATAACGTTACAGCGGAATTATTCCAGTTGCTCCCAGACATGTTGTAAAATTGCCCAAGATTGGAGTAGTCTAATGCAATTATTGCTCTGTTGTAGTCAGTCCTAGGGGATGGGAACGTTAATGAGAATTAGTAATACGATGTTGCTCTGGGAATTTAAGAACAACTTAGTGCATTATATTGCTTGCTTTATTTCATATCCCTCATTAACATTATAGATCTACTCGTTGAAAATTACCCAACTACTGGCCCAATTAAACCCAACATTATTTGATTTTTGGTGCAGATCTAAATAGAATATTAAGGCAAATACAGATCTTCTACTCAAATCTCATCTTGTATTCAAACTCTTCATGAAGCCGTTAACCAAGCATTCTGTACATCTAACTAAGTACCCTACGTAAAAAATATTGTTGGGAAATGACTTTTTTTGGGGTGAAAAATCACGTTTTACGGTAAAAATTATGTAACGCACTCAAAACGTGCTGGTGGATGGATTGAATAGTGCGGGGATCGTGAAGGGGTTACATTAAAAACATGTGTTCCAAAAAAAAAAAAAACTTGTTAAAAGTTGAAACTTTGACCCCCAATATCTTCGTAACTAGAAGGGTCCAAGGTATGGTCTAGATTCTAGACCATACCCGAATAATGAAATAAATAATATAATAGATCTTTATTGACAAATTATTGCACAATCTAATTACGAATCTAATTGAATCTAATTACGAATCATTTTATTGTTCTAGAATGGGGAGAACAATTGCCTTTCGTTCGGCTTCGTTATGAGTCTTGTACACCCTTCAGGTCTGATCTACACTACTTTCTATTCGTTGATGATCTTCATCAATTACCTCCGTCAACGTCTTAATCTAGTCCACACAGATCTAATCACCCACAAATGTCACGTCGCGTCGTCGCGTCGTTGTCGTCACGTGTGTTTGTCTACACAACACGCTGCGACACCTCACAAGGAATCACGCTGGTTAAGTTAGCTGTTAATAGCTGGTTATTATTAAGTTCCTGGTCGGTTACCGTATTCTAATACTAGGGTAGAGAACAGACAAGGGAATAGATTATAATGCTAATGTATATTTTTATACTTCCTCGTTTTGACTGCCTCGGTCGGATAAAGTGTTATTGGGTTTCAACGGAGTCGTTACAGGTAGTCAGTGGCCCAAACAGTCTGACACCAGTCTTACCAAGTGGTATCGTATTTCCCAGTATTAACTGGGTTGTGGAGGTCAGATAGGCAGTCGCTCCATGTAAAATACTGGTATTCAGCTGCATCCGGTTAGACTGGAAGCCGACCCCAACATAGTTGGGAAACGGCTAGGCAAATGATGATGGGTTTCAACGGAGTCTGCATTTGTGACCACTTGATGGCAATATGCTTGCCTCTTATTACTTGGAACTTGTAACATAACTATCGAAACTTGGGTGTCCCTACTATTAGGCACATATCTGCCTAGCTCTTGATGATGCATCATTTACAAATACATGCATTGCTGTTTTTAGAAACCCTGTACTGACTCTATGTGCCAATGAATTGTTTGAGCTTGAGACTTCTTCCAACTCTTTTAATATAACTTCTGCACTAGCAATAAAGTGAGTTATAAAACTGAACTATGTAGGCGGTCATCCGATTGGCTATCAATTTTATAAAGTCTAGTTCATTGAACATGTTAGTAGCAATAAACTTAAGTAGACAGAAAATTCAAGGACTTTCATTCAATCTGATTACTTGTTTTTTATCTCTCGCATCTCTCGAATGAACTCACGGCTATGAATATTATGAAAATAGCTCAAGCGGGTTCGATTTCATTCCATAATACCATACTTTTTTTTTTTTTTCGTATGGGAAATCATCAAATGACTTCGCCCACTCTGGGCGGAACGGGAGGGAGTGTCAGACTTTAACTGACTAAAAACCATCCATGTTCCTTCCCCGCCCTCTATGTTCCGGAGCCACGTTATCTCTTTCGAACAGTCCCGCAGCCCCGGGAGGATAATTCTATACCCTTCTATGAAAAGCTCTGCCTAACTATACGGAGTTTACAGGCGTGATGTTATGCAGCTTCTATCTTAACAGTAATAGACTCTTTTAAAAAAAGGTAGCTGACTCAGTGTTACAAAACTAAATTGTAATGGCCCCCTGACGGGGGTTGTGATGTTGTGAATGTGTTTAAAGTAACATTATAACAAAAAAAATCAATAAAACTTACTATTAACCAATAACGGACCAAACTTCCGAATATTTCGCAAGTTTTTTTTAAATAAAATAGTAAATTTCGTAACGAGAAAAAATAAAATCGCGATGACGGGGTAACCAAGTGCCTGTTTACTTCGTTGAGGGTAACTGTTGCACCCTATACAGTTACCTGAAAGCTACCTCATACCCACGTACATAATATGAAGTCTAGTTCCATTCCCAATATCCAAAACTTTGCAAATCAGTTGCATGGCGCGGGGACACGCGTCACGTATAGCGTGTCGACGTGACTGCCTCGCTGCCTCGCTGCAGATGCACAACGACACGCGTGTCGTGTCGGTGACGTGACACCTCACGTGTGGGGAGCTGGTCACTTTAGGGCCCTGTTTTTGGGGTTGATTGAGACTTGAATGGGGTTGTTTAGTTGGTTTTTTCGCATGCAGAAGGAAGCCAGTGATTTGAAAAATTTCAGAAGCTGCGTTGCTGCTTTTGGTAAAACAATGGACAAATAAATGAAGTGTTTGAGTAGGATGTGTTGAGTTGATAGTTAAAACGTAGCTTCCAGTTATTTTTAAGACGTAAATATGAAGATTCGACTTACGTATAGTAGTTAAGCAAATCATGTTGCATGCTAACTTTTTAAATTACACAAACTTCAAATTTTTCCTATTCAAGAAAATTCATATCGTGATGAAACCGCTGGAACAAGCTCCTGCATACTGAATCCATCTAACTTCCAAACACAAATAGAAACTAAATCAAAATCTTTTTTAAAAGTCGAACTCTCGTGCTAAGCACACTGCAATATCCCTTGAGGGGTGACGAAGCAAATGTTGCATGCTAGACTAAATTTATTAGATTCTCCTTGGCAACCTACTGAAAGTGAACCTAATAAAATTCTCAGTTAAGTCTAGATTCCTTTGTCGATAAAATGGAGTGACTAGTTATTTTGTTTGAAAATGTTAAATAAATATGCTTTGTTTATAAAAGTTCATGTTTGATGGGATAGTTTACAGATTATGTCTGCGTTATTAATGTTGCAATAAGAAAAAAACTTTTACTTTTAACTTTATTTAAAAAACATATTTTTGTTACGAGTATCTGTCTACGTGTCATCAAATATCAAATAAATAACCAAATTATTTTAGCATATATTGGCACAAAATACATAAAATACGAGTATTAACATGATACTCGTATAAACAAAAGCTTCGGATATTTACACCTCAATAAGCAATTCACACAACACATATTCCAAACTATTTTTTTATCTGGTATGAATGATTTTAGCATTCCCAAACCACAGCATTCAATAAATATGCTCATGTTTCGCTTCCAAGAACGCCTTTGTTTATCCGCAAACAGATTTGCATGAACCAAACATTCAAACTAAACTGTTAGTACAATACATACAAAAATCAGCGGTTTTCGAGCAAATAGTGGCAACAGTAACACTACTGTCGCTATCGGAACATCTGAGCATCGGAACATCTAAGCAAACACATGCCGGTCCCCATATTTGCATTTAGCCAACGTCCCGCTGACTGGCAGCCTCTACAAATATGATTTTTATGCGGAACCCAGCGTGAGGGATGGACAGCGGCTCCACAAAGGCGGAAATGTTATCGATGTAAAAGGTTTTATAAATACCTTCTGGCCGCTCACTTAAAGTGTTCAAAGTGATGTTGCGTATTCTATTTTCGTCTAGTCAATCCTTTTTCCGACAACCTTGGAAAGGTACTTTTTGACCTTAGGTAAGTAGTTACTTTTCAGGTTTTACATTTTTTACGAAATATTTTTCAGCTTCAAACGTCAAGTGTCTGACATTTTCTTTTGTCTTTGTATTAGTACCTTTTCAATTAATCCAATTTGACCTGTTAAAGTAATTTCTAAATTAAAATTTTCTTCTAAGTAGCTATAACCTGTCTGAAGGTTATAATCTAACTGGTTGTTACGCGACTACGGAGGGTATATCAAGGGATATACTTTGAGAAGTCTACCCACTCGAACGCCAAGCTCGCGATTATTTTTTCACATTAAACGTCAAAGTGCTTCGCACAGAATGCATATGCTAACCGTTACACATTTCTGGATAAAAACGTTCGCCAAACGAAAACTATTGTAACACTACCTGATTATTATAAGCTTGTGTTGTAAAATCTTAGTTTATTTTGATCTGAATTACAGATGATTAAGCATGAACGTATAATTATTTTTATATATTAAGGCACTCAAGTAAAGATTAGATTGTGGAATAATTATTGTGTTAATTTGTAAAACTATAATTAAATATGAAAGGATTTATCCAATAATGTTTATTTGTTATAAAAAAATAAATAAGTAAACATTGAAAAGCATTGCGACATTGCTTCTGGACAAAGCAGGTGACAACAGTTGAAACTACCAACAATAGATGGCGCTAGTGTAAACGTACTGCTTTGCCCAAGAAGCCAATGAGTTTGATATTTTGGTAATATTAGTCAGTCTGGTTTCAACCGTCGAGAAGTGTAGTAGTGCTGAAGTATAAGTATTGTTGTGCTAAAAGTGATTCCGATATACTTAGTTCAGTGTGAATAAAAGTGAGAAGTAATATACGTTGTTTGAATTTTAGTGTGAGTTAACAAATCAGAAGTGGGATTGGTAAGTTACTTTTGTCTACTTACTAGACTTCGCCCGCAATTTTATTGGAAAGGAGAATATTATTTTACGATCTTTTTGGATTGTCGTTTTATTATGACTCATTTTGTTGTTTTTCGAGTTGTTTTAAATCCAGGCTAAGGAGGTGGAGTGTCATAAGTTAGTAGTGTGTCTTAAGAGTTATGAGGCGTTGCAGCACCAGAACAGGTAACCTAGGTATTTTGAAACAGTTTTTTTTTAAATTATTTTTTTTTCTTATGTAACTATACTATTCCGCAGTATTAAAATAGGATGCGTTGAATTTCAATTTCTGTGGTTGTTTTCTTTGTGTGTACAGAAAATGGAATCCGAAAATGATTCAATAAGGCATTCACGAGATCGAGAAAGACGATTACGTGGTTCAAAGTGCAGTAGCGCAGACCGCTCTCGCAGTCCTGTTTTCGATCGGGGGGTGTTACGCAGCCCCGCCAGTCGAGGGGCGCACAGCCCCATTAGCCAGCGGGTGCGCAATCGCGCCAGTCGAGCCAGTCTACGTGGGCGCAGTCCTGCCAGCCAACGGGCGCGCAGTCCCAGTAACCAGCGGGCGCGCAGTCGCGCCAGTCGGCGAAAGCGCAGTCCCACCAGCCAGCGGGTGCTCAGTAGAGCCAGTAGACGAGGGCGCAGCCCCACTAGCCAGCGGGCGCGCAGTCGCGCCAGTCAGCGAGGGCGCAGTCCCGCTAGCCAGCGGACGCGCAGTCCCGCTAGCCAGCGGGCGCGCAGTCCCGCTAGCCAGCGGGCGCGCAGTCCCGCTAGCCAGCGGGCGCGCAGTCCCGCTAGCCAGCGGGCGCGCAGTCCCGCTGGCCAGCGGGCGCGCAGTCCCGCTTGCCAGCGGGCGCGCAGTCCCGCTAGCCAGCGGGCGCGCAGTCCCGCTAGCCAGCGGGCGCGCAGTCCCGCTAGCCAGCGGGCGCGCAGTCCCGCTAGCCAGCGGGCGCGCAGTCCCGCTTGCCAGCGGGCGCGCAGTCCCGCTAGCCAGCGGGCGCGCAGTCCCGCTAGCCAGCGGGCGCGCAGTTCCGCGAGTCAACGGGCGCGCAGTCCCGCTAGCCAGCGGGCGCGCAGTCCCGCTAGCCAGCGGGCGCGCAGTCCCGCTAGCCAGCGGGCGCGCAGTCCCGCTAGCCAGCGGGCGCGCAGTCCCGCTTGCCAGCGGGCGCGCAGTCCCGCTAGCCAGCGGGCGCGCAGTCCCGCTAGCCAGCGGGCGCGCAGTCCCGCTAGCCAGCGGGCGCGCAGTTCCGCGAGTCAACGGGCGCGCAGTCCCACCAGCCAGCGGGCGCACAGCCGCACCTACCAGCGACAGCATAGTCCCGCCAGCCAGCGGGCGCACAGCCGCACCTACCAGCGACAGCATAGTCCCGCCAGCCAGCGGGCACACAGCCATACCAATCAGCACACCTCTGGTGACGAACGTGCTCGCAGTAGATCAAACTTGCGACTGCGGTGTGATGCAGACCAGAGCGCTGAGGTGGTGAAAGAAGCAACGAGCTCTCCAGGAGCGACTGCAGCATCAGGTATCGATTTTAAACTATCTGATAATGTAACTTTAACTCAATTGGTGCAGGCCCTTCAATCTATAGGCAGTAACGCGATGAATGAAAAATTATCTTATCGAAATACTATCCCGGAATTTGATCCCGCCCATAAGGAGCAAACCATTGACATGTGGATTCACAAAGTTAATGAATGCGCATTAATTTATAACTGGAATGACAAACAAACTGTACATTTCGCTTTGCCCAAATTGAAGGGTCACGCACAGAAGTGGTACGAAGGTCTTACTACCGTCATGTATTCATGGTTAGAGTGGCAAGCTAAGTTAAAGCTAGCATTCCCTAGTGATGATAATTATGGACAGTTGCTTACAACTATGCTAGGCAAACGTGCAAGATTTAATGATTCCTTAGAAGACTATTTTTATGAAAAAGTAGTTCTTTTGAATCGTTGTGGTATTGTAGGCAAGAAAGCAGTTGACTGCATAATATTTAGTATAGATGATCGTAGTGTACGGTTAGGAGCAGAGGCAGCTCGATTTACAACTGCGGATCAGTTATTGCCCTATTTAAAGAGTGCCAGAAATATTAGTGGTTCCAACTTAACTGCCGGTGATAGGAAAAGAAGTCGCCCCTTGACTGACTCTAAGAACGATAGAAGTTTGATAAATAAAGAGCGTATCCAGTGCTTTAATTGTTCTCAATATGGTCATTATAAATCACAATGTACAAAGCCGATCATCAAATGTGGCAAATGCTCTCGTTACGGACACACGACCGATAAATGTAGTGATACTAGAGTTAGTGTTGCCAGTAGTAATAATAATTCATCAAAACCCGTCTTGATAGTTGAAGGTACTGATTCTAGTGTTACCAAGTACCACAAACAGGCACTGATTAACGGTATACCGAAAGCATGCTTCATCGATTTCGGTAGTTCTGCGACTCTTATCAAGGTATCAGAAACCTTAAACATAGATGCCAATTGGGAAACAAATGTGTCCCTACCCACTCTGAGGGGTTTCGGTAATTCCTCCGTTCAGCCAATTGGGAAGTGTTCAGCAGAGATTCAAATTGACAATGCTCGGGCTTATGTAGATCTTCTAATCGTACCTGATCACTTTCTACATGAGCCTTTGTTGATCGGTAGGTCTTTTACGGAACAACCGCACATTGTGATTGAGAAGGATAGTGTTGATCTTCGCATTCGTTCGGTCCCGGTTTCGGATAGGTTAAAATTGAACTTGATTTGCACAGTAGACACGATAATTGATGGCGTGACTTTCTTAGAATTTCGATCGGAACCAAGCTATAACGGAGATATCTACATTGAAGGAAGTCATAGGTTTAAGATAGGCCAAGAACATTATTTAGTTCAAGGGTTGTTCACGGTCACTGACGGTTTCGGTACAGCTATAGTCAAAGGGTTATCATCGAATTCTTTTCTCATTAAAAGGGGAACCACAATAGCAAGGTGTCTTCGCGCCAATACCGAAATGGATGTTGCAAACTCTTGTGATGTCTTGCGAATCGAAGAACCCAATTCATGGCAGGCTATTACAATAGGTGATATAAATTCAAACGGAAATCTTGACAGCAAAACCATCGAATTGTTAGCTGGTTTGCTTAATGAATATCGAAATTGTTTTGCTTTTAACTTGCAGGAATTAGGAAAAACTGGTTTAGTAGAAATGTCGATCAACCTTAAAGATGATGAACCGGTGGTGTACAGGCCATATAGGTTGCCAGTTAGTGAAAGATTCAAAGTGCAAGAAATGGTTGCAGAATTGATCGACTGCAACATAGTTAGTCCGTCGACATCTCCATATGCAAGCCCAATAGTAGTTGTTAAAAAGAAAACTGGTGATGTTAGGTTATGTGTCGATTACAGGGCCTTGAATAGGAAGACGGTTAGGGAAAACTATCCTTTGCCGAGAATAGATGATCAGTTAGACGATCTCGCGGGTTATGAGTACTACACAACTCTCGATCTTGCATCCGGTTACTACCAGATTGCCATTAAGAGCAGTGATCGTTATAAGACTTCTTTCGTCACACCTGATGGTCAGTTTGAGTTTAACCGGATGCCCTTCGGTTTGGCCAATGCTCCGTCCAATTTCATGCGAATGATTAATTTGGTCCTAAGTAGTTCAAAGGGTATTGCTTCGGCGTACATGGATGATATCATCATTCCATCGAAGACAATCGAAGAAGGGTTGCAAAAGTTAAAAACAGTTTTGGTTCTGTTGCGAGATGCCGGTTTAACTCTGAAGCTCAGTAAGTGTTGTTTCTTTTGTAAAACTGTCGACTATTTAGGTTTTGAACTCAGTAAAGAGGGTATTAAGCCCGGGTCTCGAAAGATAGAAGCGGTTCGTGATTTTCCAGAACCAACTAGTCAACATAGTGTTCGGCAATTCATCGGGTTATGTAGCTTTTTTAGGCGGTTTGTCAGAAATTTCTCTATGGTTGCAAAACCATTGACATGTCTCCTAAAAAAGGACGCAAAATGGTCATGGGGCGCAGAGCAAGTGAAGGCATTCCGTATGTTAAAAGACCAGCTATTATGTAAACCTACATTGGCTCTGTACGTTCCGAATGCCAAGACTGAGTTGCACACAGATGCGTGCAAAATAGGTATTGCTGGTATATTAATGCAGAGAAATAAAGATGATGTTTTGAGACCAGTTGCTTACTACAGTAGGCAAACTACTCGTGACGAGCAACATATGACGGCCTATGAGCTCGAGACGCTTGCTCTCATTGCATCTTTACAGCGATTCCGCGTATACTTGATAGGTATTGATTTCAAAGTCTTTACCGACTGTAACTCTCTCCGAGCAACGTTCTTAAAGAAAGATTTGATACCGAGAGTCGCTCGATGGTGGATTTCAATGCAAGAATTTTCGTTTACTATTGAATATCGACCTGGGAAATCTATGGCTTATGTCGACGCGTTGAGCCGAAATCCACCACCGACCGACAAAAGGAATGTTGAAGAGGTAGTCGATGTCATGGAAATTGATGAAGCCGATTGGTTAAGTACGGTGCAACAGGTAGATTCTGAGATTCAGCGGAAAATTTCCATCTTGCAAGACCCAGATTCCTCCAATGTGATAGATACCAACAAGAATTTTGTCGTAAAGCATAACAAGTTGTACCGTTTGACTGATGACGGGGAAAAGTGGGTGGTACCTAAAGGGGTACGATGGCAGATCCTTAAACAGTGCCATGATGATATAGGCCATTTCGCTTTCGATAAGACTCTTGCAAAGGTTAAGGAAACATATTGGTTTAGTAAAATGCGTCGTTTTACTAAAAAATATGTTGACTCTTGTTTGGAATGTGCTTACGCCAAGTCAACGTCCAAGAGAAAGGTCCCTCTACACCCGATACCAAAGGTTGATTCCCCCTTTGCCACGCTGCATATTGACCATGTGGGTCCATTTGTTAAGAGTTCGAAGGGCAATACCCACATATTAGTGATTATTGATGCATACACAAAGTTCATTATATTAAAGCCGGTAAAAAGTACCAAAACTTCAATCACTATTGAAAAATTGAGGGAATATTTCAGTATCTTTGGGGTCTCTCGGAGACTTATTTCTGACAGAGGGTCTTCGTTTACCAGTACGAAGTTTAAGGATTTTTTGAGCGGATTAGGTGTTAAACATGTCTTAAACGCCGTAGCCACGCCCCGGGCGAATGGACAAGTCGAGCGTTATAATCGCACCTTGCTAGATTCACTTACAGCCAAATGCGCGGGGCAAAATGAAAAAAAATGGGACCACTACTTGCCAGACGTGCAATGGGGCCTGAATAATACGCTTAATAAGGGCATCGGGCGAACACCATCAGAAGCTCTTTTCGGTACCTCATTGATAGGAATTGCTGAAAGTAGGGTAAAAACTTCACTCGATCAAGATCATAGTTTTAGTTGTGAGTCTCTTCAAGAAATCCGTAAAAAAATAAACGAATACATTACAAGTTATCAGGAAAAACAAAAGATGAACTACGATAAAAATTCGGTCTTGCCAAAAAAGTTTCAAGTAGGAGATTTGGTAAGCATTGAGAGGGAGGTACCGTCCTCAGGACAAAGTCGTAAACTAGTTCCCAAATATCAGGGTCCATATCGCGTAACATCTGTGTTCGATAATGATAGATATCAAGTCGAAGATACCCCTCTTACTCGTAGAGGCGGTCGCAAGTATAGCTCGGTAATTGCAGTCGATAAAATGAAACAATGGCTTAGTTTTAGTAGATCTGAAGGAGATTCGGCTACTAGCAGCACGAATAGTGATACTGAAAGCATTGATCATGATTAAATTACTAAAACGAACAAAATAAAATGATTCAAGTTTTTATTATTAAAGAAAAGCAGAAATGGCTCATAAAATTAATATGTTCATTTAATTATTTGTAAGTACTGAGTTTATGTTTTATGTTTTGTTTATACATAAAAAAAAAGTACCTACTGAGTTTATGTTTTATGTTTTTGTTTATACATAAAAATAGACGCAGATGCACATAATAGACCCTCTTATAAAACTAAAGACTAGCCGTGGTTTTGAACGTAGGAGTCAGTGCAGAATCAGCCTGTAAACACTATTCATATTGTATCTTGCTATTGTAGAGCCTCAGTCAATCACTAGGTATTCAGTGCAGATGCGGCCTGTTGCCACTATTGACAGAAGTAGGCAGAACCTTAAGATTAGTTGTAATTATTGTAATAAATTCTAGAGCCTCGGTCAATTACTCGGTATTCAGTGCAGATGCGGCCTGTTGCCACTATTGACAGAAGTAGGCAGAACCTTAAGTTAGTTGTAACCATTGTAATAAATTCTAGAGCCTCGGTCAATCACTCGGTATTCAGTGCAGATGCGGCCTGTTGCCACTATTGACAGAAGTAGGCAGAATATTAAGTTAGTTTTAATTATTGTGATAAATTCTAGAGCCTCGGTCAATCACTCGGTATTCAGTGCAGATGCGGCCTGTTGCCACTATTGACAGAAGAAGGCAGAATCTAAATTTTATGACGAAACGTTTAAATTATTATGAATTCAATACACCTATCTCTATTTTCAATTTGCTTTCACCTGTCTACACGAGGACGTGTAGCTGGAGTCGGATGGCCGAATGTAACACTACCTGATTATTATAAGCTTGTGTTGTAAAATCTTAGTTTATTTTGATCTGAATTACAGATGATTAAGCATGAACGTATAATTATTTTTATATATTAAGGCACTCAAGTAAAGATTAGATTGTGGAATAATTATTGTGTTAATTTGTAAAACTATAATTAAATATGAAAGGATTTATCCAATAATGTTTATTTGTTATAAAAAAATAAATAAGTAAACATTGAAAAGCATTGCGACATTGCTTCTGGACAAAGCAGGTGACAACAGTTGAAACTACCAACAATAGATGGCGCTAGTGTAAACGTACTGCTTTGCCCAAGAAGCCAATGAGTTTGATATTTTGGTAATATTAGTCAGTCTGGTTTCAACCGTCGAGAAGTGTAGTAGTGCTGAAGTATAAGTATTGTTGTGCTAAAAGTGATTCCGATATACTTAGTTCAGTGTGAATAAAAGTGAGAAGTAATATACGTTGTTTGAATTTTAGTGTGAGTTAACACTATCGGGGACGATTTCAATATAAATAATACCGTTGTTTAGCTTAATGTATAGATAATAAACTTAATTTAAAAAAAATAATGCTTCATGCATGCAACTAATTCAGATAATCGTCTGTTTGTATGTTCCACTTAAACTTCTACGCGCATTTTTATTAATATGGTGTCAATAGATTCGTTATTATGATTTATGTTACATTTTGTATGAAGTTTTTCTTTTTTTCGTAGTCTAACTTTTTACCGACTCCCGTAATCCACCTTATGGACGTCGCGTCGGTTCCAAACGAATTTATTTATAACCTGTTGTGCGTTAAATTGCTTCTTTTCCTACCATTATCCTCATTGTAATTTGTATTCACCTACCTTTACTTAAATAAATAAATAAATATCGCTGGACAATAACACACAGCCCCATCTAGTGCCACACTAAGCAAGGCTTGTGTCGTGGACACCAGATAGTTGATATACTACAAATACATCTTTTTTGTTTGTAAATACATACTTATTATACATACTAGCTTCTGCCCGCGACTTCGTACGCGGATCCTGTTGCTTATGTCAGCGACAACGGGGTCGTCAAAATCGAAAATCTGAAACGTCTGATGTGGAATTCTAAGAGCCCGGGGATGGGAAAATAACGGATCTTTCCCACCTGGGCAACACATACCGTTTGTTTCTTTTTGCCATTTAACAGCTTCACAAAAAGTACAATTTTGAACCATACCTCCGATGGCGGAATATGTGGCGTATTCAATCATAGGAGTATACGTAAATGCACTCCGTTCCTTATCAATCCAAGGAAGGTCGCCATGACCTAAGGCTATATCTTGAGACACATCCAATTCTTCAGATGATATCTGAAAGATTTGACCTCTTTCTAGACATGGTTATAAGTAGTTTTGTTGTGAAGATGCCAGATCAATTAAAATCTTGACTGCTACCCTGCGTTACCGGGTAGGCTCCCGAAAAGGAAATTAAACACTGAAATAACATAAGCCCGAAGACATATTAATTCGATAAAATAAAATAATAAATGGGAGTTTTGGCCAGTAGGTACAGTCAAATTTTCAATGATATACCATCTTCATCGAAAATCATTCCTAAGCTGTAACCGCCTTCACTGCGTGGATGTACTCCCAGCTTACAGTGAAATTAGTGATTGCTTTGCAATAATTTTGACATCAGATGTTTCTGATCTTCGATTTTTTATAAGTCAACAGGAAGTGCCCATCAGACCGAACAACTTTTGCTAAGACGTAATTCCTATACTTATGTGTTATGGTTTAGCTGGGCTATTGGAGTTCCACAACAGGTGTCCCAGATCTTCGATTTTTATAAGTCAACAGAGAGTTTTCATCAGATTGAATAACTTTTGCTAAGACGTTATTCCTTTATATGTGTTATGGTGTAGCTGGGCTCTTAGAGTTCCACAAAAGGTGTTCCAAATCTTCGATTTTTATAAGTCAGCAGAGAGTGCTCCTCAAATTGAACAACTTCTGCTAAGACATTATTCCCATATGTGTTATGGTGCAGCTGGGCTACTGGAGTTCCACAACAGGTGTCCCAGATCTTCGATTTTTATAAGTCAACAGAGAGTGCTCATCAGATTGAACTATTTTTGCTAAGACGTCATTCCTATATGTGTTACAGTGTAGCTGGGCTCTTGGAGTTCCACATCAGGTGTTCCAGATCTTCAAATTTATTCTCTCAGCAGAAAATGCTCATCACGCGGAACAATTTTTGCTATGGTGTCATTTTTGTATCTCTTATAGTTTAGCTGGTCTGTTGCAGTTCTGCATCAGGTATTCCAGTTTCGAAGATAAATTATAGCCTATATGTTGCACAGACTTAATATCTATACAACAAAAAAATAATCATTCAAATCCGTCCAGTAGTTTCGAAGATTAGCGTGTACAAACAAACAGACAAACAGACAGACTTTTTTTTTTGGATTCGTGCTCTGTTACTGTTTCTAAACCCCCCTCAATTATTATTTTTTTAATATATTCAATGTACAGACACAGTTTTTTTACTCTTTTATTATATGTATAGAAGATGTTGTGAAGATACCAGATCAATTAAAATCTTGACTGCTACCCTGCGTTACCGGGTAGGCTCCCGAAAAGGAAATTAAACACTGAAATAACATAAGCCCGAAGACATATTAATTCGATAAAATAAAATAATAAATGGGAGTTTTGGCCAGTAGGTATAGTCAAATTTTCAATGATATACCATCTTCATCGAAAATCATTCCTAAGCTGTAACCGCCTTCACTGCGTGGATGTACTCCCAGCTTACAGTGAAATTAGTGATTGCTTTGCAATAATTTTGACATCAGATGTTTCTGATCTTCGATTTTTTATAAGTCAACAGGAAGTGCCCATCAGACCGAACAACTTTTGCTAAGACGTAATTCCTATACTTATGTGTTATGGTTTAGCTGGGCTATTGGAGTTCCACAACAGGTGTCCCAGATCTTCGATTTTTATAAGTCAACAGAGAGTTTTCATCAGATTGAATAACTTTTGCTAAGACGTTATTCCTTTATATGTGTTATGGTGTAGCTGGGCTCTTAGAGTTCCACAAAAGGTGTTCCAAATCTTCGATTTTTATAAGTCAGCAGAGAGTGCTCCTCAAATTGAACAACTTCTGCTAAGACATTATTCCCATATGTGTTATGGTGCAGCTGGGCTACTGGAGTTCCACAACAGGTGTCCCAGATCTTCGATTTTTATAAGTCAACAGAGAGTGCTCATCAGATTGAACTATTTTTGCTAAGACGTCATTCCTATATGTGTTACAGTGTAGCTGGGCTCTTGGAGTTCCACATCAGGTGTTCCAGATCTTCAAATTTATTCTCTCAGCAGAAAATGCTCATCACGTGGAACAATTTTTGCTATGGTGTCATTTTTGTATCTCTTATAGTTTAGCTGGTCTGTTGCAGTTCTGCACCAGGTATTCCAGTTTCGAAGATAAATTATAGCCTATATGTTGCACAGACTTAATATCTATACAACAAAAAAATAATCATTCAAATCCGTCCAGTAGTTTCGAAGATTAGCGTGTACAAACAAACAGACAAACAGACAAACAGACAAACAGACAAACAGACAAACAGACAAACAGACAAACAGACAAACAGACAAACAGACAAACAGACAAACAGACAAACAGACAAACAGACAAACAGACAAACAGACAAACAGACAAACAGACAGACTTTTTTTTTTGGATTCGTGCTCTGTTACTGTTTCTAAACCCCCCTCAATTATTATTTTTTTAATATATTCAATGTACAGACACAGTTTTTTTACTCTTTTATTATATGTATAGATAAACATCCATGACTCGGAAACAAATGTCCATGCTCATCACACCAACATTATTTATTTATTTTTAACTTGCTTGCTTTCACGTGTTTTTTTTTCAGAAACCTTCCCTGGCCTTATTTATGTAGAAGTAGAACAACAGCATGCATGTCACACCCATTCCTATCAAGATCGGAGGCTCTACACTCGAAATTGTAGACGATTATGTATACCTAGGTAGGTCTAATTTCGAGAAAGAGGTCAATCGTCGAATCCGACTCGGCTGGGCAGCGTTCGGGAAACTGCGCGGTATCTTCTCGTCCAACTTACCGCAGTGTCTCAAGACGAAAGTCTATGACCAGTGTGTGTTGCCAGTGATTACATACGGGACCGAAACGTGGTCGCTCACAATGGGCCTTATCAAAAGGCTTAAAGTCACCCAAAGGGCAATGGAGAGGGCTATGCTCGGAGTTTCCTTGCGTGATCGAATCAGAAATGAAGACATCCGCAAGAGAACCAAGGTCACCGACGTAGCCCGAAGAATTGCTAAACTTAAGTGGCAGTGGGCAGGGCACATTACTCGCAGAACGGATGGCCGTTGGGGCCGAAAAGTTCTGGAGTGGCGACCGCGAACCGAAAGACGATGCGTTGGAAGACCTCCCACTAGGTGGATCGATGAACTGGTGAAGGTTGCGGGAATCCGGTGGATGCGCGTCGCAAGGGACCGGTCAATGTGGCGACACTTGGGGGAGGCCTATGTCCAGCAGTGGGCGTCTTTCGGCTGAGATGAATGAATGATGAATGAATGAGAACAACAGCTGCGCAAAATTTCGCCAACATCAGTTCAGTTGTTTTGGAGTCCATAGAGTACGACAAACGTACAGACGAACATAATTTATAGAATACTTAGCTTATTTAACTTTGTTTTTTCACTTTGCTATTCATTTAAATACTTGCAGAGCTGCAAGAATTCTTACTTTATAAAATACATCTTCAAGTGTACTTATTTAATAAAATAGAATTGAATACAGCAAGACTTACCACAGTAGCAGTATATTTTATTTTTATTAAGATCTCTACCATCTTACAGAAACACTACTCTCTTGGTAAATTAGATTTTACGACAAAAATAATTGTTGTTTCGACGAGCTCTTTATTATAAAGAAGACGAATGCTAATGTTCTAGCTATGTATGTACGTCTCAAGGTTACTTCGTCTTGGCAGTTTTAGTTTGATTTAATCTTAATTAGCGAGTAAATGATGTTATCTTTATTAATGACGGCAATTACTTAGGTACCTAGTGATGCTGTAATAATAGCTAGAACAGTGGTGTTTCAGTGTTTGGTACGAAGTTTCGTGTGTGTCTTGGTTTGAGATATTTGCTGGCGTTCTAAAATGTAGATTTAATAGAGTCTGAGTACTTTATTTGATCTAAGGACATACGACTCATTAAGTAATAAGTATAAAGACTATGTTTGCCTTTTTTTTTAATGGGACAAACCACTGTAACACCTGAAAGCCAGAATCAACAGTGGCGACCACCAGAAAAGCGCCGAGACAATGAAGCTCGACGAAGTCCCAGATAATGAATTATATGCCTTGTATATTTGCCTTGTTTAAATTCTTTTAATCTCTAGCCTCATCATTGAACTGCACAACAACTTTTTAATTTTCAGAGGACTTCATACCTCTTTCCCATCCCTAGTGCACCATAACTAAGTGCAAGTCCACATTCATGCCGGGAGTCGTTCCTTCATTCATCCTTAATGAGAACCAAGTGTAGCTTTAGTGGTATTTTTGACGTTTGTAACACTAGGCTGCATCTGAACTTAATCCCATTAAATACCATTGGAAGATGATTTGACAAGTTTCGATGTGTCTAGCGTTTAAATAGTGCTTTTATTTATGCACTAATTTAAAGTACATTTAAATCTGAAGCTGAAGATACCTACATGATTTCATAAAATTCTGGGTTACAAAATCTTGCATCCCTGTACATAATATCTTTATAATTTCACGTTTCCCAAGCACTAGGAAAACGCCTAAGTTATAAATAATTGAACATTAGCTTTTACATATTTTCAAAAAACTTAGTTTAAAAGCATTGGCTTTTAAGTGCATAAAAGCACTGCTGTAAGATACATTATACCGACAACAAATTTAATTTAAATCTTAGCGCCAAAGATTTAAGGTTCAATTTCAAGCGCCTAGACTTCGGGAGGGGGTTCTTTACAATTCTTTTAAACAAATTGCATTGCGAAGATGTTGTTTGGTAGTTTCCAAAAGAGGTTTGGTACTTCCTGTATTATTTAGTTTCAGAGGAGTTTTGAAAGACATTGGACCGTTTAACTTTTGATATATGGACACGGACACGACTTATAGTGAGTTTGTTGCTACTCATTCATACGACATAGGAGTATTGGATAGCACTGGTGTATTAGTAGATTAATATTTTATTTTAGATCGATTCTGTAGAAGGATTTGTGTTTTATGACTTTTGAAACTTTTTCTTGTTCTTCAACCTTAGGCCACTCAATGCTGAGTGTAGGTAGGTAGGTGGTGGCGACATGGAGAGAGATTGTCGCAACTCCGTGCAGGGCACGCCACGATAGTCCCATCTTTGAGGAGTGGCTTGAGAGACGCCACGGCGTCCTCACCTTCCGCCTGACGCAGGTCCTCACCGGACTCGGTTGTTTCGGGAGGTTACTGCACTGAATCGGGCGGAAGGAAACGCCCGGGTGTTTCCATTGCAAGGATCAACCGGAAAACACGGTGGAGGTTAGCCCCGCGTGGGCGGAACACCGCCGTGTCCTCGTAGCGGCGATCGGCAGCGGCGACCTCTCGCGTCCGGCCCTGGTTCAATCCATGGTCTGGAGCAAGACGGAATGGAAAGCTGTCACCTCCTTCTGCAAAAGCAGTCATGCTAGCGTAGGAGGTGGCGGGCGGAACGCGACAGGGATATAACCTCTCGACCCAGCCGCCGCGGGAGACGCACCGGGCGTAGGGGACCACCGTAGGCGCGGGCCTCTGGACGGTCAGCTATGGGCTAACTCGCCGTCCGTCCGTCTTATGACGACAGGCCTGGTCGTTCGTGTTCGCGTTCGTGTCAAGGGCCGAAGCCTACCGGGGTTGCGGGACTGTTCGAAAGAGATACCATGGCCCCAGAACATAAAGGGCAACGAAGGAACCTGGATGGGTTTTAGTCAGTAAAAATCTCCGTGAGAGAAGTTATTTGATGATTTTCCATCAGAAAAAAGGTAGGTAGGTGGTCTTGGTGGACTTTGACGGTTTTGTGTCATAGGTTATTCAGCTTCTTCTGGCCATTTCAATGAGATCGTCCACCAAGCCGGTTGTGTTTCCAATGCCGTGGATTATCCCGTGATTTGTGTCCCAGTAGTGGGACCGTATGTGATTGGTTAACTACGATGTCAACCCTTTGACGACTTCAGTTTTTAAATCAACAAGCGTTGAGTAACGTATTAGAAGGGATGGTCATAAAGGCAATGGTACTTCCAGGGGTATATAATAGGTTAATCAAAATTAAATAAATATAACTCATAAATCCTCACTTTCCCAAGCTCTCGTTAACAAAACAACCAGTGTAAGTAGAATTTCATATTTATAACCCTCTACGCCCACATAAAATTAAAACCCGGTTCCAAACTCCAGAACAGAAGTTGTTCTAGGAATTGTGTTATAAAGTCTTGCAACAGTACTTATACCAATCGACTTTCTAACGTATGAATCGACAAAGGCGATCGAATCGAAAGCAAAGTCGTTAATTCTACGTAGAAGAAATTAAAATCCGATACGACACAAAATTTCCTCTTTTTATTCCCGCCTGAAACTATCCTTATATTGTTGTCACTGCAAGGAATTTTCAACCCTATATCTGTAACAGGAAGGTTTGTTTTTCATTGTGGTGTCATGGTACTTATGTGGAAATAACTGGAAAACAAAGGCAAGTTTCCAATTTAATTTGCCGAACACTTCTTATCTTTTTTCAGTATTTATCTCCGTTTGATTACATTAAAGTGAAATGTTTTTTCTCGTTTACTTTGCGGACGCGCTAATTCTCAACTAATAATGGTCATTCGTGATTTTTCGGTAAGATTATTAGCTTATTAGAGGAAGATTGTGAGCCTTCTGAAATGAAATTTACTTTTCGGGATCGTTGGAGCCTTGTTATGAAAGAAAGCGTTTCACAGGTGACGAGTTTTGTTTGAGTTTTTTTAGGCTTCTTCGTGAGACCATAGGTAGGCGTGCAATGATTACGTATTATTAAATAGAACATTCATAACAATTCATATATAAGGTGTTATTGAGAATAAGGTTTGTTGACATCACTTTTTTTGCAGACAAGCTGACTAGACAAAGTGACATCTTGAGGGTTAAACAATGTGACATCTTTCAGCAACATGGAAAAACAATAATGTAGCCATCATATGGGTCTCAGATAAGTTATTGAGAAACTTAATAATATGTCAACCGTGTAAGCTGTGGTCAAAAAGAGCAGACTGGAGTAAGGGTCAATTCACACCGAGACGTGACGCTGCGCGCACATTTTAATAGAGCGACTCAAAATTTACTACACGAAACGATACACAATTCATTGCGATGCGTCTCGCGGCGACGCACAGCGCTGCGCGATACCACTTCCAGTACCGTCGCGCCGCATCACGGTGTGAACTGACGCTAAGACCGGACTTTGACGAAATGTCTGTGAACGTTTGATGTAGCCCGTAGTACAGACCGCTCGATTCAACATACGTTTAAAAAGTGCTTTAGAAATTAGAAATATAAAGCGCTTTAAAAGTAATTGCCACATACACACCTTCAGGATTCTTCAGCTCAATCTTCTGATACAGCCATTTGACGTAGGTATCTCCACCAAACCTCTCTTCCCATCCGCACGACGTGACCTTGCCCCGTCGTCCGTCGTTCTTACTATTACATTAGCGCCGGCTCGCGCTTGACCGCGCGCGCTCATTTCCCTGCGCGTCAAATATTCAGGCAGCGGGCGGCCGGCGGAAGTGACCGGATCGCCTGATTTCTCTGAGGTGCACGCTTTGTTTAATGCTGATCAGGCTTGTTTATTATATCGTGTTTGGAAACTCTGCCCATAGATTTGGATTAGATGTTGATTAGATTTTGTGACGGTTTCAGATTTTTTCGTTTACTGAATTGTAAAGTGTTGATAATAAGTGTAGATTTCGTAATGTCGAAACTGTGTTAGTTTTACAAAACTAACACATCACTTCGAGAATTCAGTTGAATAAGATAATTAAGATGTTGATAATGAAGAGAAAAGATTTGTATTTTTTAATTTTTGTATGTAACAAAAATTAAAAAATACAAATCTTTTCTCTTTATAAATTGGTATAGATCGGTGCAGCACTGTCTTCTTCTTCAGCATTTCTCCATTAATCGTCATCATCATCAGTAGCACTTCTTTCTATAGCAATATTATCGTTCAGACAAAACTTACTGTTTGCTGATGAATGGAAGACAGTAATGTTAGAAAGTTTGTGGTTCCGCCACGTCTGTCTGTCTGTTCACGATAAACTCAAAAACTACTGCACCGATTTCATGCTGTTTACACCAATGGATAGAGTGGTTCTTAAGGAAGGTTTTAGTATATAATGTGTTCGCAGGCAAACCCGCGGGCAACAGCTAGGAAATAATAAATAAATAGCTAATAGAACTTCACCATATCAATCACAATGACAGAAGCGAAAGCATAACAGCCCAATTTTGTCCTTAAATCACAAGTATGTTTATGTAGGTACACGTAAATAGGCTCTCTAAGTGAGCACCTACTTAAGGAGGCCCTCAATCGATAAGTCGTACTTAGGAGCCAAGTAAACAACTTAATTCTAACTTAGCTAATTCTAAGGAGTTATTTAGATAAATGTTTCTAAACTGGAATGAAGTTAGAACAAATTAAGGTACTAAAAGTGTTTTAGTTTTTTGTTAGCAGCCTATTCACATTAAAAAAAAGTAAGCATGATATTGTGTGTTTATTACTTACATAATAAGACATCTCATTTCGTAGGTTTCATTAATTAATATTGAATTGTCTTTTTAATTTCTATGGGCGCTTTTAATGGGCTCGTGCATGGAACATAGTTCTAACATAATGTATAATTTCAATATCACTGATGTTTCCTAGTTGTCAACATTATTCTGTCCTCATATCTCTGTAAGTCACAGATTTTATGTAACGCCACGAAGTTTTTGTTATAATATGGCACGAGTAAGACTTTTTTAATATACATTATTTATTACGTTACCGTGTGTAAAATAGAAAATCCTCTCATTCTTCCTTCTCAAAGAAATCGCGCTCCCCCAAATGAAATTCCATTGCCACCTACTAATGAAACGGGATCGCCAACCTTTTTGTACCAAACCGACGGCGGCGCACACGGAAAGTTGTGCGATCTCGATCTTTCCGGAAACTTTCCTCCTTACATTAATATTACGCCCATGTCCGGGCCATTTGCAACTAAACCTAACCGATCAAATAAGGAGACACCGCATCATCAGGCGTCAAATTGACGCCGGCACGTAAACCGGTCTGCGTTAATCTGACGGCAGAGGACACGTCGCGACTCACAAATAAGAGGCAGATGACGGAAGAAGGACCATTCTTAACGACACGTTTTAGTGACGTCAATTGAACGGAAACTTTGGCTTTAAGTACATTTTTTACCGAAAATTCAGATAAACTATTACCTTTTTACTTTAATAGCCACTTGCATAATTATGATGGATGTATGCCAAGGTATTTAGTCGGTTCAGAGATATCGAATCTTTTCCACTTTGGTTTTTATTTTACGATGGCAACTAAGAAAACTGTCACTTTGGAAGTATCAAACTATAGTACTGAATAGTTTATAGAACAAGTTATTGAATTGGTAGTGATAATAGGTACTACGTGTGGAAGCCTTTCTAAAAGTAAATAAAGTGTTTTAACTATATCAGTATAAGTAGTGATCCTTCTGGACATTTCTACAGAGTGTGTTAGCGGACCATTTCCTGTCAGTAATCGACTACCGGCTGGACTGATCGCGACGTAATCAAATATTAATGACCGTGTCCGCTCTCGTTATGATG
This sequence comes from Xestia ashworthii, assembly GCA_950022955.1. Classification (NCBI taxonomy): domain Eukaryota; kingdom Metazoa; phylum Arthropoda; class Insecta; order Lepidoptera; family Noctuidae; genus Xestia; species Xestia ashworthii. The sequence continues at coordinate 840,065 of OX465565.1, read as the reverse complement.
TACGGGACCCGCTTTTAAAGGGATGGCGTGTTTACGTTTTACTGATTATTCTGTAAAATGGTCCCTTTGATACGTCATTTTTAGGAAAGCAAAATGCGTCTTGGCCTTTCAGATGCAGTAGGTATTTCTAGATCCTGTCCGGGGATCATAACGCTGAGGTTACACGAGGCTAGATATCAAGAAAGTAAATGCAACTAGTAAAATGTCATCTGCTAGGACATTTTGAAGCCAATCACATGGTAGTCACTGGCTTCGTACAGTAAAATGTTTCAATTGTAGTATCCAATTGAAATATTTTCGCTTCGCCAATCACATGAGGCTAATAAATGTAAGCCAAAGATAGTAAAAATTGTGGTGGAGGGAACCAATATCTCAAAATTCCCACATACTACCGCAGCTGGGGTTCGCGCCATAGTAGCCTCCACCACAGATAACACCAAAATAATTGAACACGGAGATTCCAATATTGAAAAAAAAAATACATATAATGACTTAAGAAAATGTAAATTGAAAAAATACGGCACATTTACAACGTAGATAGGTAGGTCCTCTTATTCTGCAAAAGTAATATTAATAATATTAAAGTGGATAGTCGCACTGCACTAGAATGCATAATGGCGATCGTAATATCTTAGCCCGCAATAAGAGTTTGGTTCGTGTCCAAATGCTCTAAACTGAATTGAGCAGGCGATTGTTACAACTCTGGATTAGTGCGCCATAATCTTTGTTTTCTTAAAATGTTTTCATTTGAGAAGGTTTTTTGGGTTATTTTAACATCGAGATAGTGTTTTGCTTCTTCTCACCAATTTATGAGGAAGCCATTTATGGGGTCCCGTCATCTTCTGGAACTTGCCTGTTTAGGGTCAGCATAGCTATTCACAATCGCTTCAATTCGATTTCGATTCGACAAGTCGTATGTCTATCTTTTTTCGTTTTTTGTCATTACGAAAGCGATCGAGATAGACATACGATTTTCCGATTCGAAATCGTGAATAGCTTGGCAGTAAATTTTTATACCTCTTTTATTTTCAAATACTACTTAGACCTAAATTACTACAGCAGTAAACTTTACTCAGCTCCGAAATTATCTTCAAAACCAAATACCGTTATAAACAAAATTATTAAACAAACCACTTTTCATATAAACGTAGTGAACACTGTTAAAGGGGCCTCGCCCAATAAACCTGTGCCCGCTACATACGTAAATTCAAATAAATGAGAGCGACGTGGAGGCTTGTCGCAGCCGTTACTTACCATGTATTTATTCTTATAAATCGGACTTAATGCAAGCACCCTCGTAAAATAGACTTTTTGGTCGCCGCCTTCAAGGTATTTGTTGCAGAAATATGGGAAATAGGGGAACGTTGTAAACTGCCAAAAACGGTGACACCGTGCCTGAATAAACTCGTGTTTAAAATCTTGTTAGAAGAATGTACAAGTAAGGGTACGGAAATTCTACACATCTTTGCACGATAGGTTAAATATTTGTCGCAATTTTTCTCGTAAATTCTAGTTCATACTTATCTTTATATAGGTTCAGACAAATCTTTAGATCTTTAATACGTTTTTATATCAGGTCCATCGTATTTGGTTCAAAGGACGCATAGTGGATCGATGAAGTTCATATCCGTACATAAATTGTAACTTTTGATTAAATCTGTTGAATCTGCGTTCTAGATGATCTTGTCTAGCGTAGCTGTAGTATTAGGTCGTTTGTATGTTTGTTTGATTAAAGTATGTGTTTAAGAGTATGTAAGGAGGGGAGTATGTAACTTTGTTTTAGTCTTTTCAAAATAGTTTTCAATTTTAGGAACAGCAATCACCATTTCGCACGAACATACAGCCATATTCACATGACCAAATCAAAAAGATACAAAACACAAACGAAACAATATCCGCGAATAGAAAAATTTAGATTATTTGACAACGTCCGAGTTTCGCACCATACCGCGACGCCCGACTGAACATTGTCGAATTTTTACGATCGCTGTACAACAATAAAATTTAATATCTCTGCGTGTTGAGAGGATTTACCAATTTATTGTCGTTCGTCGTGTTTATTGTTGCGATCCAATGTCAATTACAAGTTTAGTCCCAGCTATACTTTTCCATTTGTGATCAAAATTACAAGTATTTTTGGGCACTATGAGAATTCTGAAGCCTTATAATAAGAGACCTTACACGTGGGTGGTTAAAGATACATCTTGAAACTTCAACCGATGTAATTTAGCCCTTATTGGCAAGCTAGACTAGCGTGGGCCGATCATCAAAATTCTATGATACTCGTAAACCAACGGTTATCTCGTCTAAAGGGCAAGCAAGACTTCGATTAGTGTCGCAAAACAGCTTTTAAACGTTTAATTAGCATAATAATAGATGCGGTGATTTGAATAATAATCACCTCTTTGTTTAAGATAATTATGCTTTTTCAATCAATCGGGTTTGTGACTTAATAAATGGTTATTAGATAGTTTAGTGAAGATAGCAAATACTCGTGGTAGTTACGTAGGTAACATCGCAATGATTTAGGGTGAATTTAGGCAATCAGAGTGAACGCGATGAGATTATCTACCGTGTTCAAGAGCTGTAAGTATCATATAATTGCTATGGAATATTGACACTACTAATTGCTATGGAATATTGACTACTCTTGAGCGCCGTTTGGAGATTTATCTATCTATTATATTTATTAATATTATATTTATATTTATTAATCTATTAATCTCGTTATTTTGGTTAAACTTTTAAGAATATTCATCGTCTTAAATAATTCCCGAGCCGCCTTTTACAACCGTCAGGGGTATTTAGACTCAGACATGTCCTTTTTCAGGTTCTGACATTCTCAAATTACTGAAAAATAACGATATTAATATAGTAGAGTAGTCCCGGGCTCTTCTGGGAATCTGATTTTAAATCTGGCTGGTCCAAATCTTGGTTCAGTGTCCCTTGGAAGGTGGCCAGACGAGATGAAATGTTTCACCCCCCACCCTCCCTGCCTCGCCCCGAACACTTCGTCTTTAGTAAAACTATTTATAGGACTTCGATTATGGCTGCACATCCCCGTTTTATTGCCGAACCGACTATTGTATGATTTTTATTATAGCACTATTTTTAACACCATTTATTGTCGTCTGCTGTGAATTAGGGTGTAGGAAATGCTCGTAGATTGTCAGATTTCTGATTTAAAGTAACCACTACCTTATAGTCCAAATTGACTGAAGGAATTCCAAGATTCTAGCCCAACCTCTAGTTCACTTTGAATGAACTCTGCAACTAATGTCAATAGCGCTATTATCCTCCAGAGTTCCCACAATAGTCCTGCCTACTATGAAACAGATACTCGTATTGTTATGTAGCAACTGGGCGCAAATTGCTTCATTTATATGCTACACAACAAGTACCTAACGCACTACGCACAGGTAATATTCTCTAATCATAAAATACAAATTCAATTTCGCGAAGCTTCCAAAACTTGTTCTTTGCCTTTTAATCACACGTCTTTTGAGTACACATAAAAAATAAAATTGTTCCGAAAAACGAGGTGCGCCGTCAAAGTCGCTGGCTTCGTACATTTTTCTTTACTCTGTAATTATATACCGTTGGGAAAGGCGCGTTGTGTTATCTACTTTATAGGGACCCGTAATGAAATGAAAAAATCCTGCCTCTTACGGGTTTAGGATGTTTACGCGCCGTAAATTACTGTTATCTGCTTAAGAAATATGCATCTAATATGGAGTTATTTTAATAACGCAGTATTTTTTCTCCAACGGCGGGCGATGCGGAATTAAAAAGCTCAAGATCCTGGAACAAAGCTCTAAGCTAAGGCTTTGTTTTGAAGCCTTTAATATATGATCCACTAAACCTGAGAATTACTGTAGCTCGTGACCCAATAAACTAGTGCTACTTATCTTCAAGAAGTATCGATTGACTTTGTGCTACTAGTTGGCTGTTCGGCTTGCCGTGAGCGAACACTGCTCACCTTGATCTCGGTTAAGAAATACTGACAATACATTCCACGTTCAAGAATTTTTGCACGGAACTGCGGCTTATTCTGACGTATAGTCCGCCATCTTTTTTTAAGAAATTGAATAAAGAATACATTTTAGCACTCTGTTAGCTTGGAATAATTTTCCCGCAGCATAACACCGGGGCTAATGGAATAATTATAGAATAGAGCTTCCAAAGAAGATACGTGTTGAATACGATATTCTAATACTTCTTGGTGCGATAGCATCGTCGGTAACAATGCACGTAAGTTAGTTTGGAAACAAAAACACCGGCTGGCTCCTAGGAAGTCGGAAAGTGGCAGGTCTCCTCACCTCGTTAAACCGAAGTTAAACGAAACTTTCTTGCGGAGTTAAACTGAGGTTATCTTGCTTTCACGAACAATTTAATAATGGAATAAACTCGCTGAATTATATTTGAGTTTTCATTTCGTTAGTCTCGTTATATCTTCTTTCTCTTTGTGTTTGATGTTGGTCCATTTCACTGCTAACATTAATTAGGGAGACTTCATTAAACCTCGCGATTTCTTGCTGGTCACAATTTCTGTTTTGTCCTACTGCTGGTGCAAATAAAAGATTTTTTGTGACAATAGAATCTTGATTTGTTTCAGAGCTTTTGAAATGGATTTCATGGTAAAGCTGTGTCACCTAGCCGTGGTCACGATTCTTGTGTCAATAACCTCTGGGGTCCGACTTGTTTCGACCTACAAATTGGAAAGTGAACGGCTAATTGCTAATCAGACATGGATTACTAAAGGGTTAATTGCTCGGATTTGGTAGATTGTTTTGAGATTGTTTAGGACTTACTTGTTAGACGAGCGATTTATTTAAAAACTTGATATTTTGCTTGTTGAACTTCAATAAACAGTTGAAGTATTTTCGGCGTTTATTGAAATTCGAAACCAAAATTAAATTACTTACCAATTCACTGAACTTTGTAAATTCTATTCGCAAACAATTTATCTATTCACGCGTTTTATTTATCAAAATCTGCGTCGTGTGACACAGTGTTCTCAGGCGGAGACAAAAACAGAGCTATTTAGAGGGGTGCCGAGGGAGAGGAGGAGTGCGAAACCGAGCCAGTTCGTGATAAGCATCCATTTTTGCGAGGTCCTTTCTGCGAATTTATTAGGCAGTTGGCCGTATTGGCCGCATTGGGCCGTTCTACTGGGAACGTGGACTGTGCGACTTGTTGTCGCGAGGGATGAGACTGTGAGGATGTTTTAATATGGAACAGGAATAACTGTATGGTTTATTGATTTGTTAGTGTCATGTTTGGAATTATTTTAATATGTTTGTACTTGCAAGTAACTACCATAATGTGGTCATACTAAGATACTGTCCTGCTTATTATGGTTTTAAATAAGATTTTTCTTTCAAAAATACCAAGTGACTAAAACACGTATCTACTAACTTACTGTCTCTTCTGATTGCTGTATTTTGTTTTAGCTTACCTACTATTTGTATTTTCCAATCGCATCAACTCCAGTCGCACTATGGAAACACCCTAACATTCGGATCGAAGGCCCCACGGGAGCGCCTCTGTCCTTTTTACGGCGTTCCCTTTAAAACAAGCCGATGATACCTACGGCCGACTTCGATGGCTTTCACGCCAACCCATATATCCCGTGACACTGACAATCACCATCCACTATGAATCTTGGAGCCATTCCGTTTAATGCCTCTTAATCAAGGGTTCGGGGATTTCCGAGGGTTTTAGGTTTTTGAGCCAATTTCAATGTCGTGTTCATTGTTGGAAGATTTAAGTTAAACTATGTCTGTTAAACTTTGTAAGAAAATATGAAGGGCTCTCTTTGGGGACTGCCGCATGCCGATAAAAGTGAAAACTAAGTAATCTATATCTGCCACGGGTTGTGAACAAGCACGCCAGCTGATCCGCTACGGCGTAGATCCACTGCTACGCCGTAGCGAATCAGCTACGAGAGTGCTACGAAGCGGGTGACAGTCACGCGAGTTCCATAATTTTTGTTTACCCAAGAAGCTCAGAAGTTTTCACTTCAAGAACATTGTTATGAGTCTGTTTGAACACTTCGTTGTAGTGGTGTCTCAATCTGCCGGGGTTGCGGGCCTATTTGAAAGAGATACCGCGGCCCCGGAACATAAAGGGCGAGGAAGGAACATGGATGGGTTTTAGTCAGTAGAAGTCTGACACTCCCTCCCGCTCCGCCCAGAGTGGGAGAAGTCATTTGATGATTTCCCATCCTAAAAAAAAAAGAGGTTATTACCAATGTGCTGTTGGGTTTTTTCATCAGGAATTTCTCAGTAGTAGTCCGTATTCTGGATGTGTAGTTGAAGGCAACCAACTGAGTCCCCCCCCTCTATCCTATCACGTGAAACTTAAACAAAACTGGTAAAGTGCAAGAGTACTATGAACAAGTAGGGTAGGTACACCTGTGCTTAATTGTATATTATTTGTGTGCATCTATATTACAAAGTTGTAATACTACCGGTTTCTGTGTTCATGTTGCATTTTTAAAATGGATTGTTTTCCGTAAAAATAATAGTATAATAGTAAAAAGTATTTTCACGCCAAGTGGTCGTATTTGTGGTATTTTTAGGCTGTCTGAAGAAAATTACTAAGCCAGAACAAGAATGTTGAGTTCACAAACAAAATGGTTTCTGGTTTCTCATAATTTCTCCGTTTGTGGTCCCGCTAATACGGCACGGGCGTTGTTGTTGGAAATATTTTGTTTTTCAACCCAATTAGTAAATAATTTACGTAATTCTGGAAATTTCCCGTAAAGGTCTACGAAGTTAATTTAATTATTACCTACTTCGAACTGTTTTTGAAGTTTGATACGGTATTATTTATTTTCATCAGTTGACTTGAAAACAAATTTGCTTGGAATTCGAACGGAAACATGGAATCTATTTTCTGCTCTCACTCCAATGAATATTAATAGGTTCGAAGAAAATAATTTGAATGCCAGTTATGAGTTCATAAACATTTATGTGACTAATGTAAATAAAAGTCAAAGATATATGATGTAAAAGTAATAAAAAAAATCGTCAGGAATTGCTCGACGGTTTTTAGTTCACAAAAGCACCGCTAGGGATGATTTGAACTTTATTGCTAATATTGAAAATCCAATTCAATGGACTAAAAATATTACAAAAAACATGAATGAAAACCACTAATCGTACTGATTTTTAAAATGACAGTGTAGCGTCGGAGCGCAATCGCATTCGATTGTGATGCAAATCTCTCCTAAATTGTGATCGCCGCCGCCGGTCGGTGCTCTGGTAGGTACGGAGTAAAACAATTGAATATTTTATTTATATTTCAATGGCAGCCATGAGTTTAGTTCAGTAGTATTACGTATTGGTAAATGAATGAAATGTTTAGGTGATTTTTCAATCTCGTGAAAATTTCAATATCGTGAATGTCAATTTAATTCGAAATTTAATTCGTTGGTGAAAATGTCGTTAAAATCAGCCCCAGGTACATGGCAGCTGATTTGTAAGCGTTTCTTGTTTCTATAACGACATAAGATTGATTGGCGTATGATCAGTACTATAATTAGTTTTTCACACCACTATTACTTTGTCAAGGCCTACCAAGATCGAATATCATAATGATGCTCATGTGTTTTACCGCCCAGTGCACTAAGGAAAATAATACCAATTTCAAATGTGTTTTGTCTTAGGTACAACCTTCGATATGGCAACTTAATCTCGAAATTTGTTCTAAAGTAATCGATGTATCATTCTCGTCTCATCAAAAGTAACCTTACGAGACCAGACAGGACGTGGGTGTCACTTATACTAAGCAGACATCTGAAGGGCAAGGTGTAAAACCACAAATACCTATTTATTTTATGCATTTATGTTATATTGAAGCACTTACAGTAGACTCAAAATTTCAACATTCCACACTCGAGGGAAATTGAAGCGAATATAACCAAGTGGATGAAAAATCAACGATTTAGAAAAAACTGATTATTATCAAATACTCAGTTTTTATTGGATTATTTTAATGTAACATAAACTCGTCTGTGTAACTATTTCTCTTGGAGAGCCTTTGATGTGTCGACCGTTTAAGCAATCCGGGATGGAATTGTATAAAATGTTTGAGGAAATTCGAGGAAGGATTAGATTTAATTTATAAAAACAGAGTGTAACATCGTTCGGTCAAAGCAAGGGTTTTACTACTGAGATAAGTACTACAGAAATGATTTGGGGAAAAAATAAGACACAATTTTTTAAATTGCTGGACTGTTTTTGTCTGAACTTTGAAGCAATATTTCTATTATTTTTTGTTGATAATGTTTCTTTGTGTTTAAATGTTGTAAAAAAGGAGAAGGTACATAGGCACACCTTATTTCCATACTGCATTAGGCTGCGTGGTGGATTATACAGCGTACGGGTGTATTGGATGGGTATGGGACCAGGTCCCAGCAGGTGGCCAGTGGAGTGATCGTTTTGAAAATATTGGAACTTTGACCTCCTTTATCTCCATAACTAGAAGGTTCCCAGGTACGGTCCAGAACAAAAAAAAATACGCAATGACAGGGAGACGGCTTCATAAAGCGTCTGCTTACACCCTTTATGTACGTAGGAACAATTACTTTATAGAGAAGTATTGATTTAGAAAGCCTTCTCGAACTGAAGACGACATAAAGGTTACTCAAAACATTCGCAATATCCACAGCCACTCTCCTAAATTCAAAATAGTTCGAAAATGACAAAATTCGTGCCCCAACACCCCAACACCCCAACACCCCCAGTAAGCACATGATATAGCGTCACACGGCATCAAATACAATCCTTTTAGAGTGGGAACCACGCCAGCCGGTGATTGCATTGGCAACGGCCTCTCTATTATACACTACACTGTGTTTTTGCAAACAACTGCACAGATTAATGCTGCAGTGTTGCATTGATGAATTGGAAATTAAAATGGTCTTATGAAATCAGATTTTTGTTGTTGTTTTTTTGTTGCAAATGGTTTCAACCAATCGCCTGACATTCATTTTGATATCAGTCTGATTTTGTGTGAGTAACATTTTCAATGGTTTAGTTTATTCACTGTTTCATTTGTACTTTGTGTAATGTCAACATTTTCCGGCCCTAATTCCAATTTATTTGGATTTGGTACAGCATGTCTTCTTCTCCCCGTTCATCTGTAGGTATCATCTTTCACACAGTTCATCCATCGTTTCCGTGGACTTCCACTCTTCATACTTTGTCATGTAGTAGAGCAAAATACACACACTTGGGGGAGGCCTATGTCCAGCAGTGGACGTCTTTCGGCTGAAATGATGATGATGATGATGATGAGAGCAAAATAAAAAAGTTCTACGGACGTTTAGTTCAACTCAATATTGAACATTTAAAAAATCTTTTTAGCTCATCAAGTTAAAAATAGTTTGACGGTTAAAATAAAAACTTTAAGATCCATGTTCACCAAAATGATGACGGTCTGATTATCTAAAAACAGCTGTTTACAACACATTTTTGTATGGGAACATGTCACAGTGACAGCTGTTTTTAGAAAATCAGACCGTTATCTTTTCAGTGTCCATGGACCTAAGAAGAGTTGACTTTCATTCCTTTGTTTGGAAGCACGCTAAAATTAAATCCATCACATTAAAAAATTCAGGACTCTTATTTACCCCCAAATCACATTACGAGCGTACCAACACGTAAATATGAGTCCCCACTAGAAACGGCGGTACCAGCAGGCTGCCAACATAATCATGTTTTGGCCGGCCGCCCGAACAAAACTGATTCTTTCTCTCCCCGCTCGTATCAGGAGTATTTGTCCGACACGCTTCTAGACGCCTGGCCTGCCACAGAGTGACTAGTTAGTTGCAGTAGACTTAGTTTTAAAGAGTTTTATAGGGATATTGTTTACCTTTGCATCAAACAAGTTTAGGTAAAGCTAATTGATGGTACCTTTTTAATTGTGTGAGACATACATATCTGCATATACTGACGCCTTTACCCCATTGGGGTAGGTAAAAACTACAGAACGCCATCGTCTTCTATCCTTTAATCCTGCTTCCGCCGTTCACGTTCATACACGCATGCAATACTGCACATGTGATCTTTCTGAATAGTGTTACGAGCTGGGTATGAGATAAATTAATTACTACCGATTAAACAACAAAATAACTGTATTAATCACAAAAAAATTAGAACTTGATCACAAATACACTGCTGTTCACTAATCGCTTAGATATTGCACTTCTAATTCACTTCGAATCGCTTCGTTGTGTAGCCAAAATCAGACTGCCGGTCGCGTGTCCGAGCAGCGTTTTTATACTTGTTAACAGACACACAAAAAATATCCACGAATATTCTAGAGGTGTGTAGAACCGCTTCACAAAAAAACATCAACAAAAAAACATTAACAAAAAGGACTGTAGGCAAAAAAAAGATAATTAACTAATTGTCCAAAGAAAGAAGTAGGTGCTTTATGCCCTAGGCGTACGGTCGAAATTACAATGACAATTCTTGATGTCTTTTTATAAATAAGATAATATACTTAACTTTTAAACTATTAATAATGGAAAGCACTCGAAGATTCAACGTAGACACACTGTAATCACGTGCTTCCTCGAATGTTCTTGGAGGTCCGATGTAACAATAGCATCAGCTATAAGATCAGTCTAACGGTGAAAGAAAACATCGTAAAGAAACCGGCATGTCCTAGAACTAAAAATTTGAAGACATGTGACATCTACCTATCCGCACTGGGCCCGCGTGCTGGTTCTCTCATAGAGAGGAGGTCTGTGTCCCAGAAGTTGGAACATTAATAGGCTGATTATGATGATGATGAGATCAATTTTTTTTTTTTTTTATTTATTTAACTATTTATGTACACACAGTAAACAACACAGGAAAACACATTATAAAATATGAGTACAAAGGTACTGCTTATTTCTTAAGAAATTTCTGCCAGCAGACCTGCAAAAGGAGAAATGAAAAAAAGAAATGTAGACAATAGTGTGTGAGAAAAGGAAGAGAATATTATAGGGATAATGTTCGTTCCCAAACCAGGGCAAGTTTGGGGACGAGATGTCCGCGATACGCGGAGACAATTCAAATTAAGATGCCCCTTAATAAGGTAACTTACCTGGTGCCGGTGGGCTGAAGGGGATGACGCGTCCTTGATCAAGCCGGCTACAAGAGTGTATGTAATGTGTGTGTGTAAATGTACAGTGGTGCGTGGTCGAGTGACTTGCCAGATCCGACTATGTTTCAACAGACGCTGCCCCGGCAGCGTGTAACAGGTCGGGATGAAGCACAATAAAGTTCAACGGCACCAGAACAACCCTTTTCACAATGATAAATTCAATTCTCACTGTTAATGTTTCAGAGCACGCGGGGCATGTTAACCTCAAACTCGGCGCGGATAATTAAACAAGTTCAAATAAGCCCGGTTTGTCACACAACTGGGGCGTTAAGTTCGATTCACAATGAATTATTACCAAATCGTGCAAAACAAAGGAGATTAACTTCGATTTTAAATATTTCAATCAACAACCAAATTCTAGCGTGCCTTCACGGCCCGCTCCAACAAAGACAAGACAATGACAACTAGATGACAGGTCACGTCAAACCAAAGTGACGGCCGCCATGACAGTCAGCGCGTTCCATAGTCCGCGCGGGACGAAACATCTACCCCCCCCGGACGGGCCTACCCGTCCGCTAATCAATTGGCAGTCTCAAAATACCCCCCCAATGGGGGCGGGCTGGTGAGTCAAACAACCAAGTGACTCCTCGGCGAGCCAATTTGTTACCAATGTCAACCTGGCTCTCATTAAGGAAGGCGTATACTTCCTTCAAATAGTTACTTGTACCCTTGTAGTTGGTACCGCAATCAAACTGATCAAAGAAGGTAACCCTAGGCGAGACAAATCTATCCAAGGTCGCTACAAAGGCCTCTGTCGAGAGGGAGGTTAACAGTTCCAAGTGCACTGCCTTCATTGACAGACAGACACATACACAAGTAAGCCTTGACAATTTTAGAATGGCCAACAGCGCATTGCAACCGGCATGCGAGTTCCCAATGTGACGATCGGTCACCAACAAATCAAATCAAATGGCCCTCTTTGGGCAATAAGGGGGGTGACGAGTCCCATAGGAAGGCTAGAGTGCCTCAACCGTCCTCCAACAAGCAAAAGACCCGCATTATCCAAGAAGGGGCTCAACTTACTCACAGCTCCCGAGCTTAACCCTGCCAGACTTCAAGATCTCGATCTCCTTTTCAAAGTGCCCAGCCTGCACAGAGCGGACCCAATGAGGAGTGACTCCTGTTGCTCTTGAGGAGAGAGAATCGGTGATAGGCGCTTGTCCCCTGGATTCCTAGAATTGTGACCAAGACGCCTGATCCACGAGGTAACGTTCAACAATTGTCGAGGGAGCTGTATCTGTTCAACAAACAAATCAAACGGAGGGTCCTTTGTCCCAACAGCGAGCACCTCAAGCCCGGGCAAAAGGACCGACATCAAGACTGGCGTTCGAGGCCAACCATCCTCGAAACTTGCCTGAAAGGTCATTCACCTTCAGGCCCACTTAACCCGCTAACCAAGACGACAAAAGGCAACTCTGGACGCCGTGTCCAAAATAGCACGGACCACAACAGAGTCACCCAGGGGGCCTGTAGCGGGGCAGACGCCAATTTTCTAACAATGCCTGGGCGGCGACTGATCGCCGCATCCAGGCTGCCGTCGTTCACGACGAGGGTAGCACTCAAATGCTTCGTCCGCGCGGTGTCCCGGGCCGCTCGCCATCGCTGGAAGGGCATATCCCACCGGATGCCTGAATGGCGGAGGGCGCGACTCCAACCGGGGGCGTTCCGCCAGCGGAGGTGAAAGGTAGCGGTGCTGATCTGGCCATTGTTGCCCAGCAGCCGCCGTACAATTGTTCATACGAGGGGAGGCCAAATGGCGCGCACGCGGCTCCCGTTTACCATTACGAGGGGAGACCAACTGGCGCGCGCGCGGCTCCCGTTCAACTTGCGCGGGGGGTGGAGTGCAGCCATCAAAATTGCGGGCCTCTACCCGGTTCTCGACCGGCGTACCAGAGGCCCGGTGCTCGTCTCCGTGGTACCCCCCCCTGCGCGAACCCTCATCAGAAGCTGATCTGCCAGAGCGGTTCGCGTTGGCGCACAAAATCTCAAGATGAGCCCCTTCACAAATTCCACACGGGCGGGGCTTGGGGCAGTCCCGGTGAAAGTGAGCCCCCAAACAAGAGAAGCATAGGCGGCGTGCGTTGGCAATTCGGCGGCGGGCACTAACGTGCAACTCCAAAAAAGCCGTGCAACTTGCCATGCTATGCCCCGTGGCCTTACAAAAAACGCAATCAGGACTATTCTGGGTGCCCGCAAAACGGGGGGCGGGGCGACTATCAACCGGCCCCTTAGCCCTAGTCCGTCCCTGGTCTCTTGGCCGAGAAGGTGGTGGGCGCGACCCCATTGCGCCACAAGTGTTGTCCAAAAGGCGACACTCATCCTCCAAAAATTTGATGAGGTCGTCAAAGGGGGGAAGGTGGGTGGCACTGTCCCCACCATACCTCTGCTCGAAGCGGGACCTCAAGTCCGCGGGGAGCAACTGCAGTACAATGTGCACCAACAAGTAGGACCAATGGTCCACCGGCAACTCCAAACGTCGCAAAGCGTTGGTTGCTGAAACCAACGGGTTCAGCAGATTAGTGCGCAACGCCGACGTGTTCTCAATGGCCGGTAACCCCAAAATCTGGCCGATGTGAACATCAGCCAAGCAGCGCTTATTCTGATACCGTCGGGATAGGAGTTCCATAGCGGTAGGGTAGGCGGAGTCCGTCACAGGCAAGTGCTGCACCAAGGCTCGGGCCTCACCATCCAGGACCGACAATAGGTAGGCCAACTTTTGGGCGGGTCCGAGGTCCGAGCGGGAGTCAACCAGACTCTCAAATTGGTTTAGGAAACTCAGCCAGTGGTCCAAGCGACCATCAAAGTGTGGAAGTTCCAACGTGGGAAGCCTACTCAATAGACCGGGGCCTGAAACAACCGAGGTCTCCGGCTTGACCTGGTCAGGCGCTCGGCTCCTCAAAATCTCCCGGGCTCGCTGACTGACTGCGTCCCCCAACTCCAAAATCTGGTCGTAGTCGGCAACGACCTTATCGCGAGCTGCCTGGCCCAATACATCCAAGTCCAAGTCACCAACAAACTCGTTGAACCGGGTGAACAACTTATCCACATCACCAAGTCTTACATTCAACTGTTCGGACCGAGCAAGTGTGATCTCTTCAAAATCCAAGCGCTCAACCGTGGCCGCAGCTGAGGTGAACCATCTTCGCTGTGAGACCAAACCAGCGGCCGCCTCCTTTACAGCCTTCAGTGAGGCCATTGCAAACCAAATTCAACAACAACACTGTATATCAAAAAAAAACAATCAAAGTATCAAATCAATAAACTGTTCAACAAATAACCCAACAAAAAAAACTTAAGATGAATTTATTTTCAGTTCAAATCCAACCCTGTATTACTTTCAAGTACTGCTCTGCCTTGCCAAAGATTACTATTGACAGATTATAAACAATTTGATGTACAATATTGGGTTGCTTTCAACTAGTCAACACAATACATCCAAAATCAAATAAATTCCAAAATTATTCAATGAATGTTACAACAATAATAACCTAACAATTCCAAATGAGTTGCATACTACCTAGTAGTTCCAACCAAGCAAACAATTACCAAAGATCAACTATGTGACACATGCAGATCACAATTAACAACAAAATAATTTCAAGTGAAAATTAAAACTAAGGTTGAATTTGTTTCAAGTCTTAGTATGGACCTGTTCTCAATTCAAAGGTAAGTTCAGCTTACCACTTCTGACCTGTGGCAGATACCACAATTACAACAACAAAACAACAATTGGGTAATTAAATCAATTTGGAACCAATGAGCCGATATCACTAGTCAGCAATTATTCCAAATAAACAATCATAATGCACAATAGACAACCCAGGTAGTTTGTGTACTTACATACAACACAATAAAATCAACAATCAACAATATTAAACTATCACTGCACACATAATTATAATATCTAATACACTGAACAACAATATTCTTATATTTCCAGTACGACAACCTAGATGTGCAAATGTGTAAATTAATTGTATTGACAATTAATTTTAATTAAATGTGAGAGCCCGGCTGACAACGGCAACAAATCAGTTCAATGTTCTAGACTTCCAATTGACCAGGCACTAAGCAAGTTGATGTTATATTGAATAACCACGCTCTGCTACCAAAATGTTCGTTCCCAAACCAGGGCAAGTTTGGGGACGAGATGTCCGCGATACGCGGAGACAATTCAAATTAAGATGCCCCTTAATAAGGTAACTTACCTGGTGCCGGTGGGCTGAAGGGGATGACGCGTCCTTGATCAAGCCGGCTACAAGAGTGTATGTAATGTGTGTGTGTAAATGTACAGTGGTGCGTGGTCGAGTGACTTGCCAGATCCGACTATGTTTCAACAGACGCTGCCCCGGCAGCGTGTAACAGGTCGGGATGAAGCACAATAAAGTTCAACGGCACCAGAACAACCCTTTTCACAATGATAAATTCAATTCTCACTGTTAATGTTTCAGAGCACGCGGGGCATGTTAACCTCAAACTCGGCGCGGATAATTAAACAAGTTCAAATAAGCCCGGTTTGTCACACAACTGGGGCGTTAAGTTCGATTCACAATGAATTATTACCAAATCGTGCAAAACAAAGGAGATTAACTTCGATTTTAAATATTTCAATCAACAACCAAATTCTAGCGTGCCTTCACGGCCCGCTCCAACAAAGACAAGACAATGACAACTAGATGACAGGTCACGTCAAACCAAAGTGACGGCCGCCATGACAGTCAGCGCGTTCCATAGTCCGCGCGGGACGAAACAGATAATGTGCCTTACCTAACTTAACCTATTAAAATATATAAATACACAAATAGGTAGATATTAATATTTCAATGTATATGTGATTAATATTTCAATATCAATGTGAGCGTTCCCCTTCTGGTATTGCCACTCACGTGTGCCTTGTAAAAACCTTGTGTACACATTTAAAATCAATATTTGAATAAGCATAAACATCTCTTGAATCACTCCATCACTTTAACGTGTTCGTGTTATACCTACGTAGAGATAGGTATTGTACTTATATTAAAACACTTTCAACACTCAACCGATAAAAAGGCAGCCTCCATTATATTTTGCTGAAAAGTTCTTGCGAAAAAACGGTGCATTTTGCACTCTTTAAAGTCCCCCGGGCTTAATATTACACGGACATACATAGTTACACAGAAAAATGCCCCTAACGGTTGTCACCTTGGGAAATTTTACACTCTACAGCATATTCTCACCTAGGAGGAGCAATGGTATTTCATAGAGGGATGCCTAGTGGGGCCAGGGTTGAGGCATAGGCGGTAGCGGGAGCGGGTATATAAAACGCTCGGCTTATAAGTTTGTAAAACGTTCTACTTGTTGTTCACAAAAAGATCGCTAATATTGTAGTGACAGGGTGTTACAGTGCTGCAAGAATCTTGAATGACATTGACAAGAGTAGTCGGTAAGGGACCTAGCGCACAACGTGGTCACGACTATAAGTTGTCGCCTCACCGGCCGCTATCTTGAACAAAACTATAGTCGAACGCCCGCCGGGTTGTGCGACCAAACTTTTTTCCTGGTTGAAGCTTTTACAGCCAAAAGTCGTGGTCGTAGCCGTGTAGTAATACTAATAAAACGAGATGGCAAAGTTAGTTCCAATAATAGCCAGCCACGCACCAAAAATCCTTCCAAAATCTGACATCTTTTTTGCACAATATTGTTGTACTGTTTTCGCCCAGGATGATGAACGTTTTTCGTTGTAGAGTATGTATAATAATACCACAAGTACTTTCAATGAAACCTTTCTCTAAAATTAAAGACTAATTAGAAGACAAGACATTTTCACTTGTTACGAGTTAAGTATAACACCACAACAGAACATAAGCACCTAAATAATGACAAGTAATTTCAAGTCTCATTTTCGTGTAAAGTATCGCAGTACAATAATAGTCTTGGTAACAGTTTCACAAGTACATAGTGAACGCGAACCGTTACATTATTGTGTGATTATGGACACGGCCAGGAAGCTGCTAATTAGCACCACATATATGTGTATGTTTGGGTTAGCATATAGTCTAATCATTATGTACCATAGTGTAATTTAGGTAATACTCGCACATTCCTAATTGTGTAGTATTGTGTAGTGTGTTCTAAATTGTGTAGTCATTGTTAATTAATATTATCGTTTTCAAATGTTATAGCATAGTTATAAATTTGTAATCACTAAAGGCTTCACGTATTTTGAATTTTCTATGCTAGATACTAGGTAAGCGATTTCCACAATTGGTGGGGTCTAATTTAAACTTGCATACGGAATTTGGAGTTTTAAGGGCTCTAAATGCAATAGTAACTAAAAATTTAAACTCACTACGTAGACCCGGAATAAATACCCATAAGTCAAACAATACAAGCGGGGATCGAACCCGCGGCAGAAGGCGTAGCATCCCATTGCTGCGCCTTCCATCATCATCTGCCTAGCCTTTTCCCATCGCTGCGCCACCCGTGTCACAATAATTGGTCTGCGCAATATATTTTTTTCTGTCATTTACTACCTTGTTTCTCAGTTAGCAAAATAGAAAAATATTAACGTTGTTAAAGTTAAACACACACATGCTAACATACCTCAATTGCTGAAATCGCACTCAAATAACTCAATACCCAAACATTATAATATTATCCTTAGTATGTAACCCTTCCAACGTTCACCACACCTAGAACCGTATCCATATCCACACAATCACAAACGTTAAGTGTAAGCACTGCTCTAAATAATGGCAACGCATTAATTACGGCGATAGTTAGGCGTGCCTCAGGGAGCCATTCTCTGCCCTACAGGCGCAACATTAGCATTTTAACAACTTTGATATGATGCTAATGTGCCTGCTTTGATTTGTTTGTCTTGTTTTAGTTGGTTGGGTTTCCTTCCTTTCATTTTGGCTTCTTGTGTGCCATTCAGTGAGTTGGAGTGAGGGTTTTATGCGTCAGTAAATCTCTGTGATGTTGACAAAGCGTTTTAGCGTCATCGTCGTCAAACGGTACTGTGCGTACCTAAGTCGCATTATTCTTTCATTTTTGCAGCTAATGGCTTAAGCTTTCTGATTTTAAAACTTTAATGGCTTATATTTTGCATAACGTTGTAACGTTATATTTTTGGGTTTTATCTGCATAATCGCAGTCTCCGTCTAGCATTCTCTCTATAGTTATACAAGAAATGTAGTGCTTATCTCTTATGACCGTCACTTCTGAGTGAACTTCGGAGGGTATCCAAGATACCTTGCATCTAGCACTAAGCTAGATGATCATCTTCCAACCCTCATTCAGTTCATCCCTTGCACCCTCGACCGAGATGTTCGCGCCAACGGCGGGCGTTTTACGCTAGATTCTGATACGAGACTCCCTCGAGGCCTCTGCGAAATAACTTCTAGTGTGGAATTTTTATTAACCACCCGTTTTGAGTGGTGCGCCGGTGATAAATCGCGGCGTATTTTATTTTGGACGGGTATCCGGGTCTAGATCTAGCAGGGTTAAGAATGTTTTGCTATCGCGTACACGTCCGAACGTACGCACAAAGGAGCCTATGAATACTCCTTTCGTAGATTTTATTATAGCAATGTTGAAGTGTAGTTTTTTTCTTCAAAGAGTGTATCTTAGTACCTACAGATTCTGTTACAGTACAGTCCATGAAGAATTTCATTATGTATCTACAGGGTGTAAACCACCTCATCACAAAGCCGTTAACCAAGCATTCTGCACATCAAACTAAGTAACTTTACGCAAAAAATATTGCTGGGAAACAACTTTTTTTTTTGAGGTTACCCCACATATCTCCGTAATAGAAGGTTCCCAGGTATGGTGTAGAACAAAAAAATGATCGCAATGATGGGGAGAACAAGTGCCTTTCGGCTTCGTGAAGAGGTGTTTTACACCCTTTATACTAGTTTGTAAGAATATCATCTTCAGGTAGGTTAGTAGGACCACTTGAGAGGACAGAAGTTGTACTTGAGTAGGTCAAATAAAAAGTGAACATAACTGAAATATACAGTGACAGATTGTAAGGGCCTCACCCATGTAGTGCCCCATGTACCAGTAAATAAAAGTAACCCTTCTCCTCGATCGACTTTTACGATGGAGTTTTACGACTAGCACGAAATGATAATTTTGTTTCCCTTCAGTTTTAGATTAGTTGAAGGAAAGGTATTTGAATTTGTAAGCTTTAACGTGATTTAAATAAATAAAGAGTGTGTAAGGCTTGTATCAGGCGTTGCGGGCCTGTTCGAAACAGATACCGCGGCCCCGGAACATAAAGGGCGACATCCCTCCCGCTCCGCCCAGAGTGGGAGAAGTTATCTGATGATTTCCCATCCTAAAAAAAAAACATGTCTTCTTCTTCCATACGTCTTCTCTATTATTTTTCTTCTCTTCTCTCGTCATCTCATGAGTAACTTCTTTTCTTGCCATAATATCATTCTTAACACAGAATGTGCTTAACATGAATGTAAATGTACATTCACGTAGATAAGATGGCAAAACCCCTGCTGCAATAAACATAAATCCTGTAGCATCTACGTTATTTTTCTCAAAATATAAACAATTTTAAAAATAAACCAAAATACATGTAGAACATCCTAATCTCCTTTCACCATGCAGCAATAACATTTCAAATGTCATGCTATGACCATGTACTTACGTAATATACAAAATAAGGTGACCGTTATAAATCACTTTTGCAAATTCACTCAGCGAAATGTCGCCAGGAAATGTAGAAAACGAATCTTCGCGACCGCAACCAGTGAAATTTACTGGGAGCACAGAACCTCCACATGCCTGTCCTGAGGCTAAACTACTCTTCAAAAGATAGCCGCAAAGGAAGGATAATGAAGTCGGCGAGTGTTTCAAAAGACGACTTTAAACAACTCAATGTTCTTAAGTGTTTGTCCAAGTTTGTGCGAGGACCTGTTGTTGGCAGCACGTTTGGGATTCTTGAAGGTTCATGTCAATTGATTATTTTGGGTGGAAGTCTTTGTTTGTTTTCTGTAAACTACTGGAATGGTTTATTTTAAACGTTGTTGCCACTGGATTCTGGAATTACATTTCTTTGTTTACTGACGTTATTATTTTCGGAAACAAACAACTTAATGGTGTCTATTTTTAGATCAACGTTTTCCTTCTCGAACAAAACTGGGTTTAAACGGTTTGTTTTTGTATAGCATTTATTTGTCTTAAGAGTCCTATTACATTTTTTTTGCAATTTTATGTCCTGGATCAAATTATTTCGATCATCATACACGAGTGGATTGTTATTGACAAAAATGTTGTGTCCAGGTCTTTCCTCGTCCAGCGCTCGCGTCAGAATGACTTAAACTGAGGAGCGAGCTGAATTGACGCAGAATTTATTTATTTATTTATTTAGATTTGAGATTTTATTAATTATTTGATAAAATTGAGTTTATTTGGAATGTAATGGCCGCTGAATCAAGACAATTATGGCTGACATTAGGCTTTATATACGATGTTTTTCGTGAAAACTCAGGGAATTTAACGAAATTCTTCAACTTCAACATTCAAGTCTGTATATCTGTCTGTTCAGTCTTATACAAGATTATGCATATTTTCCGTGAAATTAGTGTAAAATGTTTCTAACCTCAAATCAGTTCTATAGCGAAAACGGAACGTTAAAATAGACGACTGACAGACAAATCTGCGTAAAATCTGTTCCAAATGTGTGTCTATGGTGCAGAATGACGTGAAAAGTCTGCAAAACGAAACGTAAAAAAAAAAAACTTGTTATTGTGTCACTGTCATTGTACAATAGGCAATGTTACTAGAAGCTGAGAATGCTACTAGAATGTGGATGCAAGAGCGAGCGGAGCGAGCTCGGGACTTGGGGCTCCCCGACACGGTTGATTTAGATTCACCCTTCGTGGTTATTTTTTTTTAAACCTTTCAGAAGTAGGAGCCCCGCGTAGCGTTGCTCCGTCAACCGCCCCACCCTCAACTGTGCCACAATGAGTGGTATAGGATATATATTTTAACCCTAATACGCCATTTAAGCGACTTTTAAGTGTTTTGAGGTTAGGTTACATTAATCAATTTTTCTCAGGAATGGTGCATTTTCTTTTCATGGGAGTGGTACCAGGGGGCAAGGGGTACCCTCCCCCAGCTCTTCCATCCCCTCCCCGCCCCTTCTGAAGCGGTCACTTGACTTAATTTTTACCAAAACATTTAACTTATCTTTAAGTAATTTTAGCTTTTATAAGAATTGAATGTAAGTATGTGAAGTTGAGCGTCAAACTTCCATTGCCGATGGTTTTTCTTGCTTTTAAAACATTTATAGTAAATTACACGAAAAGAAATATGTAAATGTGTAACTCCAACTTTCAAGAAAGAGAATGGCACTATCGTTATTCATAAGCAAATAATTAAAATATCTTACTGCTGCTAAAAATTACAGCGTCAAAAATCATGAATTTGCATAAAAGTGTAATAGGACTCAGGACCGCTGATTTATGAAAAGTTGCAAACGCGACTCTAGGCCTGGACACGGACAGATACTTCAGTAAGTAAAATTATGGCACGCTGAGCCATGTGAAAGTTAAATTAAAGTAATTACGTTACGTTGAAGTACACTCACGTATCACCCATAATGAAGTTAAAATAGACATAATCGAGAAACATCAAAACACTACTCAGCCCAATTTAAGCCAACCTTCCAGACATCACAAGCCTCTTCTTACATCCATAAACCGATGTAAACACATCGCCAGTCACGAAATACCTAACATAATTCACAAAGGCAATCAAAAGCCGAAACTGTCAGCCGATGTAACGGCGACACTTAGTGAACTTGGCCCGCGCTGGGACCCTGGCATACGCTGACATTTGCATTGCTAATCTGACTCCTATTCATATTCGTGGCATCTAGTCTGCCAATAGACAAACATCGGTAACCCAACAAATCTATATTTTGAGAAAACGTGACATATAGTAGCAATATGTTATAGTTATAGTTACGTATTAAATCCCCGGAAAGTTAGACAGAAGCTTATCTGTTGAACGCCCACATTCATTATCTGCCTAGCCTTTTCCCAACAATTTTGGGGTCGGCTTCCAGTCTAACCGGATGCAGCTGAATACCAGTATTTTACATGGAGCGACTGCCTATCTGACCTCCACAACCCAGTTAATACTGAGTTATACGATACCAATTGATAAGACTGGTTGTCAGACTTATTGGGCCACTGACTAACGACTGCCAAAGATGGACAAATGGCAGCCGGGACCGACAACTTAACGTGCCTTCCGAGGTACGGAGCAAACTCGGTATGTGCGGGTGGTCATTCATCCACAAACCAACCTAGCAGGTTTGGCTCAACCTAAAGATCGGCCCGAGTGTCTGTTATAATTTAGCCATGAGATCCGGCGTTGTACGCCCACATCACGCCTGGTAAATTATGTTTAGTCCTAGGTATACAACGTGTAACGTTAAATGCGCAAAACCTCAGACACCCCAACTGATTT
Source organism: Xestia ashworthii (assembly GCA_950022955.1). Classification (NCBI taxonomy): domain Eukaryota; kingdom Metazoa; phylum Arthropoda; class Insecta; order Lepidoptera; family Noctuidae; genus Xestia; species Xestia ashworthii. Next base: position 817,421 of record OX465565.1, on the reverse strand, counting down.
TTAATCCAACTGACCTATTTCAGAGAAAAAAAAAAATCATAAAAAAAAATTTAAAGGTTTTATGAGCTGTTTTAGTTTTACAGGCAATTCTAATCGTTTCTTGCGTCTGCGACGACGCTCTATCGAGGGAGGAGTCGTCACCGAGCCGCTGCGCGCCGCCCCGCGCTCGATTACATTATTATTTTACTATCTACGCTAATAAAAAACTTAGGTTACCTTTGAACAGTGATTTAAATGTTTCCATCATACTTTTCCAGGCTTTGTACTGGCAACATTAGGCAATCACATTTTTAGACTAAATAGTTTTTACCTACATTAAATGACATGATGATTAAGTAGATTAGGTAGGTACTAGGTAAGGAATGTTGACGTGTTTAAAAAGTTTAAATCACTGAATTCACAAATAATTGGCACGTAATCAACTTATTTACATTTAATTAAGTAGATAATTAAGTATCTCTACTTACAGATCCCCTCGTTGCGGTAGCAGATTCAAAATGTCTACCACTTTGTTGAATACACAACTCAGCCCGCCTTCTTAAATTATTTTTCAGCGATTTGAGCACTGTCAGCCTCAGCCTCTGTGTAGCTGCTAGCATCGTTCTGTTAGATACAGATACTCCAAACTCTTCTCGAAACCGTCGCACTGCCAAGTTAACGTTGTCATCACAACCGCCAACATTCTCACCATTTCACAATACTGTATGTTTGTATACAAAAACGCCATAGTCGCGAAATTCGCGCGCACGCGCCGCGCCGACTCGCCGGGATAACGGGATAAAGCAATCACCTGTGACGCATGTGCCGGCGCCGCTCAGACTGAAGTAAACAAACATGGCCACTGTTACGTATTTCGCACGCCCGCCCTGCGCAGACGTCATTTCTCTTTCTAACCCTTAGGTTACGTTTAAGTTGAAAAAAGATGGGTAGCTTTATTGTTCACTTTAACTTATTAATGGTATTTACTGCATGGAAGATTCGTATTGGCATTGAAATAAGAGCTATTATTGTCCCGCGTATGAGAAAATTTAAATTGGTCGACAAAAAATCGTGTTTGTTTATTTTTTTTTGCCGGGTTTGCGCATGTGATGGCCTAGACCTACAATTTAATAGACACGGCAACGTTTTAAATGAAGATTTTTTGAAAAATGTGACCTATATTAAAAAGTGGTTTAATTGATTCTGCTCGTTATTCTGATCAAACTATTTTCAGGTTTTGCGCATTTAACGTTTCACGTTGTATATGAGCGAGTTTATTACTATGAACCGGCTACAAGATGACTCCATACATTCTAAACTCCTGTATTCATTCAAACCATTACATTCTGTTTTTCTTTACTTTTCCAAATAAATATATCTTTAGTTAGACAGCAAAATAGTAATTGATGCGAGATGTTTCAATCTGTAAGATGCCAAAAAAACTGAATTTTCTATTCTTTAACATACTGCCTTTTGGCTTACTGCGGCAGTACTGCGGTGTTCCAAATTGTATGTTTGTTGCTTTTTATGGCAGATCATGGTGTTGATAGGGTAGCTATCGGATTGTATTAGTTTTAGGTACCATAGCTCCCATCATATGGAGATTTTATGGTGTGACTTTGGGGCGTTTGTAATAATTGTTTTTATTTGTCTTGTCGCATTTTGTAACTATTCAGTTATTGTTTTAGGTGTGCTCATTTTCAACGCCGAGGTTTTTTAAGAATTCGGAATGTAAGTCTCCGATCTAATTTTAAATCTGTAAGTTTCCAACAGCCATACTTAATAATAAATGTGTGTGAGGATCAGGATCAGAAGATTGACAATAGTCAAACTTCTGATCCTGTCAACGTCAATCGATTTTGAGTCGGCCCAAAACTGAGGTACAAAGTTTCTTCATAAATAATAGTAGTCCTCTTAACTGTTTTCGGGCACGGCGGCCAATCTAAGCTGAGATCAGCTATCAGCGCGGTGCATATTATAGTACACAAGTGTGTGCGCAGGCACAGGTGCACTCTCCCTTCCCTCATTCTCATAGACCGATGGGGCGGCAATCCGACATGGTCACAGAGAGATAATCCTTACCTTAATCTCTATACATAAGTAATTGATGAAATCCAAAAGCTAACTAAAGACGTAGACTAAATACTTGGGAGGCATCAAGAGCAGTTATAATGTTGTCAAAACTGATTTATGTCAATTTATAGTTTACACCGAGAGCCCAATTTGCGCCGAATTTTAAACAGCGCGGACGGGAGTTTACAAACATTGGCGGTAGTTTCACGAGTGTGTGTAATTGCTTGGCAATTCTTGTAAGTTCCAGACTTGAGACTCGTGTGTGGGATGAAGTTTGTGTGCTAACACTTTTAAGTCACTGTTATAGGTACTGGACTTCTGGAGTTCAATCAAATTTAACCTTAGGACATAAATATCAGTACCATCATTTGTCTAGGTTTTCCTATCTAAGTCGGAGTTGTCTCCCAATCTAACTAGATGCAGTTTAATACCAGTATCTGAGTGGCATGACTGCCTCTCTGACTTCCACAACCCAGTTTGCGCGCTTTCAATTTAGACGTTTCGTGTCGTGCCGCTGCAGCGCCGAAGCAGTGCGTTTGTCGTACTGCGTACGGACGTTCGTCTGTTTTCATACAAAGCTCGAAACGTCTAAATTGAAAGCGTCCTAACAGGTCATACGATAATCCTTGGTAAGATTCGTTGCCAGACTTTCAGCCTACTGACTCGCAACGACTCAATCACTATCACTTCATCACTATCACCACATATTATCAAACAAAGTCTCCCGCCGCGTCTGTCTGTCCCTATGTATGCTTAGATCTTTAAAACTGCGCAACGGTTTTTGATGCGGGTTTTTTTAATAGATAGAGTGATTCAAGAGGAAGGTTTTTGTATATAATTTTACGCGGGCGCAGCCGCGGGCATCGGCTAGTAAATTATAAAACAAAGTCATCCGCCGAGTCTGTTTGTCTATTCGCGATAAACTCAAAGACTAGGTACTGCACCGATTATCATGCTGTTTTCAGCAATGGATAGACTGGTTCTCGAGGAAGGTTTTAGTATGTAATCTGTACGCGGGAAAAGACGCGGGCATCAGCTAGTAAATAGATAAACAAAATTAATTATAGAATATCTTAATGCCAACCCACACGTTATTACCATAATAATTTCTGACAACACCCACACGAACGCGATCAATATAATTCGAAACCAGGAAGAACTCAGAATAATAAAATAACATATTTCCTTTGAAATTCAACAAGGAAACGAAAACAAAATCCTCTGAGACAGATAAAACATTTTACTTGCTTGAGTGTGATGCCCGTCAAGAACTACAAACAAACATTTAAAACACGTATTTCTTTGATAGCAAAATCGATAAAACTCTAACCGCGAATAAAGATCTCAACGAATCACATCTGAAGGAATCTTCGGAATATATTCGTGACCTCATTTTAAAACCATTAAGCATCGTAGACACACACTAGTGCGGTAATGTGGTAACACGAAGATATTCTAACACTGCGAAGATGCGATGCGAAATATTTAATATCGCCACATGGATTTGAGCGAGAGATAAATGTGCTAGGCTTGCATGTTCTGGGAGGGTCGGACAAGGGGGGTAGTAGGGGGGGGGGGGAGATATACGTGTTGTACTGGAATTCTTATAGTGAGGTGTTGCTTGGAAACAGGTGCAATAATGTTCTGGGTTTATGTGCGCGTCCAAGTGATTCTGTGTTATGGGTTATGGAAAGAATTTTTATTGAGAAGCAATTTTGTTTTTATTTTGACACACAGCGGTTGTTATTCTCATATCGGACTCAAAACTTTGATGTCGGAGCACGAATGGTCATTTTCGTGATAAAAGCAAGTTCCTGCCTCACCACCATCCATAATAATTCTCTATTAGTCGTTATCACAGATGATTAACCACAGATAATTCATCGTTTCTAAGGTTTGATTTTCCTTTCTTTGTGCGGTTTACAGTGCGTATAAACAGCAATGTTTTGTGGCGTAACCACAGTATTTTTTTTAACATGTGTATGACGAATATGATGGTAATTTGATTGACTTCCATTCTGGCACGTGCGATTAATGCTTAAAAGTTACTATAAAACCTTACAGCAAAACAAGCAGCCACACACAGCCCACTACATCTTCTTGACACTCCAAAATCAGTCCATGAATCAGTAGATAACCCTATAAAATATATCCCTCACAATGCTTACAATGGCTGATACTATCTAATGTGCTGATTTGAATCTAAACTTGCGCCGCGCCGCGGTTTGTTTCGCACTTCCGACGCACTTAAATGGTCTTAAGCACTGGAACTTGGGAGTTGGATGAAGTGTATTTCTCCCACGGGGGAGTTATGTGTGTTTATTTTTGGTGTTCTTTTCTACCCGAAAGCAATTTGGTTATCTGGCGATATGTTGCGTGTAATTTATTTTGAATTGCTATCCATTCTAAAATTTATTATTTTGAATTGGATAGTATTCTTATGGACTCATCATCATCATCATCATCTCAGCCGAAAGACGCCCACTGCTGGACATAGGCCTCCCCCAAGTGTCGCCACATTGACCGGTCCCTTGCGACTCGCATCCACCGGATTCCCGCAACCTTCCCCAGATCATCGGTCCACCTAGTGGGAGGTCTTCCAACGCATCGTCTTCCGGTTCGCGGTCGCCACTCCAGAACTTTTCGGCCCCAACCGCCATCCGTTCTGCGAGCAATGTGCCCTGCCCACTGCCACTTAAGTTTAGCAATTCTTCGGGCTACGTCGGTGACCTTGGTTCTCTTGCGGATGTCTTCATTTCTGATTCGATCGCGCAAGGAAACTCCGAGCATAGCCCTCTCCATTGCCCTTTGGGTGACTTTAAGCCTTTTGATAAGGCCCATTGTGAGCGACCACGTTTCGGTCCCGTATGTAATCACTGGCAACACACACTGGTCATAGACTTTCGTCTTGAGACACTGCGGTAAGTTGGACGAGAAGATGGACTCAGTTGCAATCAACATAATATTATTATTTATATTAGCAGAATTGGAATTCTACCCACCGATAGGACACAGGGTTATTCTCTGTGACTGGGCCGTAATCAGCCACGTGGGCCCAGTGCGGGTTGGTGGAAGTCACATGTCTTCATATTTTTGGGTCTAGCTGACATGTCGGTTGCCTCACATATTTTCCCTCATCGTTTTGAGATCAGTGGTAATGAATTAATTTACTCAAAGAAGAACACCTGCTTCGATTCAAACCCACGGCCCATAAAGTAAGTCACCGCCGAAACCACTGCTCTAATATTTGAGAGGAGATTCATAACTTTTCATTAAATCAATCTTCCATCGCCAACCACGTATCCTCTGATTACGGGTTCCATTATTCATTTACATAATCATCACTCTCAGGGTTACAGGAAGGTCGATGAAGTCTCTGAATAGTTAATAGAAGGTCAAATCTTACGTGATTAGTTAGCGGATATAACAACAGTCAATCATAATTGCCAATTATAATGACAATTGACAAAAGTTTGATGACATCATTTTCCAAGAGGCTCTCTTATAGACTAAATGACATTCTGTCAGTGATAACTGAAAATCTTAAAACGCATTCATTCTCCTTCTGCTCTCATATGAATTTATTTTTGTATATCTGTCCTCCACAACCCAGTTAGTACTGGAGAATACGATACCCGTTGGTAAGACTGGTTGTTAGACTTTTTGGGCCACTGACTACTTGTAACGACTGTCAAAGGTTTACAAATGACAGCCAGGACCAACTACTTAACGTACTTTCCGAGGCACGGAGGAAACTCGATTTGTACTGGGTGGTCACCCATCCACAGATAAACCTAGGCAAGCATGGCTTAACCTAAAGATTGACCCGAGTGGCTGTTCTAATTTTGCCACGAGCTCATCTAGAGGTCATCTCATGAGTTAAAACAACAATCAGGTAGAAATGCGTTACAGACATAAAAATCACTTTGATAGCGAGTGCCTCTTTTGTAGGCCCTCCTGTAACTTTTATCAATAAGTTTAAAGAACAAGTTATCAAAACACACATAATGCTCAAAAAGATTTACATTCGTTAGGTTTTCCGATTTTTTTCGTAATTCATGTTTTCCCAAGTTGCATAAATCCGTGCAAATGTTACCTGTATTCTAATCTACCGCTGTCAGGTAGCATCGGATCGACGTCACATCATGTCGACGTCACCCAAACAGTGCATTGTTACTCATGTGAGTGGGGTGGGGGAGTGACGTCAGACGTAGGAATATTCTGCAGCGGAATATTAAAATTATTATTCCCGTTTCCTAAAGCTTCAGATTATTATATTTGATCTCTAAGGCTCTATCGGAAATATTTCTTTATTTTTAAGGTTTTAAAGCAAGTGTGTGTATTGTTGTTTTCTTTTGATTGCGTTAATTATGATGGTCACGCCTTTCTTCACGAGAGAAGCAACATTGTTATCTATTTTGTTGTGAAAATAGGCAGTTCCATGCTCGCTGTAAAATACTGCTAGGTAAAACTAAAAGCGGACCAACTAGGCTTTGGTTTGAAATGGCACAGTTTGGCATTAATTTTTATTTACCTAATTGTCATTGTGAAACGGTGGTAAACATTTGTTTATCGTCTCTTGAAATAATATAATTTCACAAATACAAGTACGTAAATTCAATACCTTAAACAAAGTAGGAAAACTGAGAACTCAAGGGTTGAAGCAAGAAAGCCTCTAGACTAGAAATAAACTCAAATTCCAAGAACAAAAACAGTAATAAATCGTGGAGAGGAGCAAGTCGCAAGCTGCCACTACGAGTACTCCAATAAAATGCATCCTCCCATCCATCAGGCGGAGCAACTTCAGAAATTATCGTTACATTAATGTTATTACACGGAGCGGAAAAAAGTAAAACTTCAACGCAGGCTTTACGTGAATTTTTCATTAAAAACAATTTCTCTGGCGAACGCCATTTCTGAGATGGTTGGCAATTAGTGGGCCCCCGTAATTGCCCAAATGAAATCCTCTGGGGTATTGTAAAGACGAGGCCCCACTGTTACAGAAGGAAAAGTTAAATAAATGACCTTGGAATGTCTTGTCTTTTGAATTTCAGCGATTATCGTGAATAATTCCAATGTCAAAAGTTTTGATATCTCACTTTTTTAAAGACGGAATGCTTTCGACTAATTTGAAACTCGAGTTGTAACTTAGCTACGAAGAGTATATTTAAATTCCGCACTTTTATAATTACCAACTTCAGTTAAGAAAACTTTATAAAGAAAAAAAAAATCAAAACAAGGAAAAACTTCGCTGCCCCTTGTTCAAGAAAGAAAAAGTTCGGATTGAAGTTTGTTAGTTCGAGTGACAGAATATTAATTATGTATAAACATTTCAGACGAAATCATAACATGGATTGGTACTACTAACCATGCCTTACTGATGGATCAGCATATCATAACAATAGCCAACGTTTAGCCGGGCTGGTGTTCAAGTAGGCACGTCCACTCTACGTCATAGCCGGAGCCATTAGATTTGACCGCTTCAACTTGGCTCAAGATATCGTATTCGATTTCATCTTGTGGCCAATGCTGCCTCGGTAGAGAATAATAAACATTACTATCTGGATGGAATCGTAGAAATGTTTAACAAACTGTGCTATCATCATAATACTACCACTTAAAGTTAAGTTCAATAGTTCCGAGTATTTATTTTAGTATAAGAAATAATACCTGGTTTTTAATGGTTGGTGTTGGAAAAATAATTATCGGACCTGAAGAACAATCGCTAATAACCCTTATAGGTTCCTATATACTCTCTTTTCAAGAGTTGTTTTTTTTATATAAATATACTCGTAGTTATTACAATCTCTGGTGTGTGAATAAAAGTTACAAAAAGTTACATTTATGTACACTTACCTTACCAAGGCAACCGACCGTTAGGATCTTGTAAAAGTTCAGTATACGCGAAGCCTTATCCAGCCGTTGTCAGTTAACCTATTTACGTTGTTATCCGAATAATAACGGAAAAGCCTTTATTTTGAGAAGGCATCGTTTAAAACGCCGGAACAACCGGGTTACAGTACATTTGGGTAATACGTTTTAGAGACGGTATAAACTTTAGAGCCTTGTTTTATTTGGACTCATCTTTCAGAACTGTCTTCAAGTTGTAAATTAAAACGAAGACAACTAAATAGTGTATGTTGTTTTCATTGACGAAATGGAGAAGAATTAATGTTATTCTTCATCAAATTATTTCCTTCAATATTATATCACTGATGCAATTTGAACCTCAAACCTCGGGTACTTAGCCAAACGTTGAAAATCCGAGAGTAGGGTTTTATTTGGGCAATCAAAAATTTTAGTTGTCGCCTAATTTTAGTGAAAATAAAAACATTAGTCCTTTTTAGGTAATTCTACCTACCATTGAATGGTTGGAAAAGAAGAATTACCTACAGAAACGATACTTATGGTCCGTACACCAGGATCCAGGAAACAAATTTTCTCATAAGAAATCCATATTAAAGCACATCGAAATATTACTTCCAATTACAAGTACAGTTCACCGTCCTGACTGACATTATAATACCATTTCAGTCAGTTTCAACAATGCCTCATAATCGTAGGATTTCGTATTTTAATTACGGATTACGGCCGAAATAGGTGAATGAACGACTTGTGGATTTTATAATGGAATTGGGCTGGCTATAATGGAATTCTAGTTCTGTTGTAAAGGTCGTAAGACTTAGTCGAATTGAATATAGTTTTGTATTCAATTCAAGGGTACTATGTTAAAGTTTTAATTGGCGATTGAGTTTGAATAGGAACAGGATTTGGAATTAAAAGTAGGACCATTTCGATGGTCTAGAGCTCGCAAGCTCTTTTGCTTTTTCGATTCCCAGTACAGTTCGGGAAAGGATTATTAGGGTTTTCAATCAGAAATTTCTTAGTAGCAGGTCGAAGAGCTAATTTATGTCCAGTTCGCCCCCTTTAACATGTGACTAAAACATATCGGGCAAAATGTGGGTGATACATATTGAGTTTACCTTTGCCTAATCCTTCAAGGATTATAGGTATGATGTTATATTATAGTTAAAGAGTATTAAGCCAAGAATAGAATTCTCAGCATCATCGTTGCAATCACAAACCAGTTAATCATCAAACCCTTCTTGATAGAAACCGACAAACACTTTGACAAAAAAATTGTTTGACAAAAAAAATGTCTATCGAGTCTCAACTTAAAATGTCTATCGAGTCTCAACTTAAAATGTCTATCGAGACTCAACTTAAAATGTCTATAGAGTCTCAACTTAAAATGTCTATCGAGTCTCAACTTAAAATCATCATCATCTGCCTTGCCTTTTCCCAACTATGTTGGGGTCGGCTTCCAGTCTAACCGGATGCAGTTGAATACCAGTATTTTACTCGATTTTGATTCAATTCAAGACATTTTGGGTAAATAGACATCAAAGGGTCTTGGTAAATACTCGTATCATAAGTCCAACACAATTTAAGCATATCTCAAATCATAGTTCTCAATAAGTTATCCAATTCTTACAATAAAACGATACATTTAATATGTTTTTTTTTTTGTATATCGTCAAATAATCTGACAACAACAGTAATTTGTTTTTAAAGTAGATCACGTTGAAAATGTTGTGCTAAATTAATCCCCGATAAGCGTAGGTTAAAAAAGGCGTAAATTTTAGGTCCTCGTCCTAGGACCTAAAATTTACTGAATACTGTAGAAGCTGTGATACAGAATCCCCTTGTTAAACTAGGTTTATTAATAGTTAAAAAATAATTGATCAACATTTTGGCAAAATACAGGTAACATATTTCTAGTGGCTCCATTTATGTTCTCCGGTGACTAAGGTACTTGTTATTTTAGAACAAAAATCCAACTTACTATAAGGTACTTTGTGAGATATAATATTATGTATTTCAATTATGTTGGTCTTACGCCTAAAGCTCTTAGAAAAGTGCCCATGCTTCTTTCCATTACACCTGTTGTCTACTAGGTATGTACCTATTTTTGTTTGCTCATAATTACTTTTATCCTTCAAAGTTAACCTATTTTGTATACCTTAAATTTTATTATTTTCGTGTTCTAATAGAATATTTTTTGATATTTTTTATAAAATCACCTAATACAATTAGGTCGTCGGAGTTTTAATAAAAATTCTGAGGCTTCTGATCGAATAATAATGAGTTGTGAGAAAATAGCGGCTTTTACTTCGCCATTTATCTAATTGATGTCTTACTTAGAGAACCTATCTAGAATCTTTTAAACTTAAATGCCTATTTAAAAGGTGTTTGCTCTCCAAGAGCCGACGAAAATTTCAAGCATGGATGCAGAATTCGAAAACGTTTGAATGATTTAATTAATGGTTTCTGCACGTCTCATTACTCTATTTTAAAATACTTAAATTCTCAACCAATACCTGTCTACCAATTTTTCTACTCAATTTGATTTTCAAGTTAATATTTGCTGACTAACACGCATGATTTATTTTTCTAACGCAGGATTTTGAATTGAGACTTCGAATATGCGAACTTGTCAAACTATGCTTTTACATAATAATTATAACATTCACTTATTCTCAGGCATTTTTGGATATGTCAGCGTAACATTGTAAAACCGTTAGATTGTAATATAACTAGCAAGATTGTTAACTGTCGACATATTGTCAACTGAACATACTTACTGCGTACAAAATGACGCATTATTTTTCGGTAGATCATGATCTGTCGAAGTGAAACCGTAATATTGTGAAATGTCTGCGACGGAACTCAAATCCTGTAGTGTGGAGGGGGGAAAGGAGGGGTCTTTCTTGCCCCATGGTACCATTCCCATGAAAAGATAATGCACCATTCCTGAGAAAAGCTGCGTAGTCGACGGAGCCCTGATACGCGGGGCCCCTATTTCTGTCAGCAGGGTTTAAATTAACCTAACTAACCTAACGTGATATTGACGGAGTTGTTGAATAAATATATAATCCGCCATTTTGTGGCGTAGGCCATCTTGGACATATTTTTATCAAGCATAGCTAAGAACACTCCCGACTAATTCGCCTTTCAAACTGATAAAACAAAATCAAAATCGGTTCATTCGTTTGGGAGCTACGATGCCACAGACACACACACACAGATACGACAAACTTATTTATATTATACTTTTGCGTCGGGGGTTAAAAATAAAATCTATGAACTACTACTACTTTAGCTGCTAATTTGCTTGCTTCACTTCGAAGTGATTGACTAAAAATCGCTAGAAATTGTGCAAAAAGTAGAGTTTAACAAGCTCTTTACTTCGAAATATCAAATCAGATACTTTGAAAACACTATATTGCTTCTTTTTTATCATTTTCCAGATGTGCCTACAAAACTAGGTTATCCAAGTGAATTCCTAGTGTTATTGTTTTTGGCTGGCGACTGTATCATTGTAACAGTTCTGTTCTGCTCATGTGCGGAATATTTCACAGTATAATGTTCATTAGCGCACTGCCGCATATGACTTGGCTTGGTAACAAGCTCTGTTGGAAACCACAACGTTTCTTTGGTCGTGTTTCGATATGTCTAGCATCTCGTATGGTTTCGATGAAGAAAAGTTGATTTTCTCTCCATTTTACGGTTTATTTAATTGTATATTATTCATGTAGATAAAGGGAAAACAATAAAAGAAAGTGCGTATATCGTAACTTTGTGTGCAATAAAGACTAAAAAAGAATACATAAAGATACAAGAGCAAAAGATTATCAGGAATTGAGATAGCTCTATAAAGATTCCATTGCAAAAAAAAAAAACATATTCTAGCGCATGTTGAACGAACTGTGGGTTCCTAAAGCTCAGGAATGGTGCCCTGAAACAATGACACGAGGTCGCGGCGGACCACGAAGGAGATGGCGGAACGAACAGGATGTCTTCCTTGAGAATTAGAAGGAAAGAGCGCAGACTCGTGACCGTTGGAAGGAATGGAGGGAGGCCTTTGCCCCGCAGTGGGACAATACAGGCTAGCTATAATGATATACGTTTTAATCTTTCCATCACACACAACACACTTCCGACTACGGATATTACTGACTAGCGGACGTCCCGCGGTTTCACCCGCATAGTTCCCGTTCCCGTGGGAGTACGGGGATAAAATATATCCTATGTTACTCGTGGATAATGTAGCTTTCGAATGGTGAAAGAATTTTTAAAAACGGTCCAGTAGTTTTTAAGCCTATTCATTACAACCAAACAAACAAACAAACAAAGTTTTCCTCTTTATAATATTAGTGTAGATGTAGACAAGAGATCATGTACAAAGGCTAGTTTAACCCAGAATTGGGTTTTCTTACAGAAAACATAATTTTGGTAGCGAGATTTGCAGAAGAGGATACACTTATGTATGTACATCAACTGTAACAAGCTACTACTTAATTTAATTAATTCATACCTTCGGGAAACTGAATAACCATTCTATAACATCATTCTTGACCATTCCTCATGCAAAAAGAACTGTAGGTAATTTAATTTAGGTTAACAGAAAACAATACTGTTCATTGTATCCTTACCCAAAATAAACTTTCTGAATTTTGGAATGACTAGATATACTTGTAGTATATCAATCAGTCTTTTGGATGAAGGTTTGACTGAACATTGTCTTTCGTGGTTAATTTTAATACAAAATACGTTATTCAGGAGTTTCACTTTAAAATGTAATTACTTTTCACGTCATTCTTTGTGTTATCCATCATGTCACTGTACCCGGGATTTATTTATTTTAAATTAAACAAAATAACACGTAAGTAATTAGTACCTACTGAATGAAAGCCTGATTTCTAGTGTTTAGCACCTGACTTCTGAATTGATAATTTGAAATTATGAACTTTTCTAACTACTTTAGCATAACTTAAGAGAATTTCGACTCAAACATAGTTGACGGAAAAACTAAACAGATGATTAAGTTAAACTTGACCTATGAAGTCAATTATGAAGTGTTCCCACAGATTGGAAGACTGCCCACGCAGTGTGAAAATTATTTTTTGATTACGGAAAGTACCTTTAAGACACTTGGTTCTCACTTGTGAAGTACAAAATTCTTTTTTTTTTGTGTGTAAGAAATTCTAAGAAAGAAAATAAAAATATGCAACATTTTGATGTGTGTACCGAAATAAAAACAACCAATAATTTAAGATGACACGTGATTTTACTAGAGAATAACCTTGTGGACATTATTTCTGGTTTAAGAACTTTATTATTCCTCATCAAGAATTAACAATAATTCACTTGAGCCCTGCTCAAAATAATGCACTTGAAAAAAAGGAGATTTTCAACAGAGAACCTTTACAAACTTAGTGATGTATTGTCAGTTAAAAAACTATACATTACTCAAACAATTTAAAAAAAGCACAAAACCTTACCTTATAACTCGGATATTATACACTCTAGGAGAAGGAAACATAATATTGTTCAAACACCTATGACCAAGACCAAATTCGGATCTATGCAATTCAGTAAACGTTCAGCTCAATTGTATAACAAAATAAATAAAGAAATATTCGTACATTCAAAATCTTATCATGTATGTAAAGAAATGTTAATTGACTGGATAAAACCACTGACGCACACGATAATCATTTGTTTTTGTATCAATGATCTTCCATTTAGCCCTGGCCTTCGTTTCTTCGTTTCTGTCACCGAGCTATTTGACAGTTCACATGTCAAACGTATACATGTACACGTCCTGCTCACGCTCACACACACAGTTACTCTCTCATACCTACACGTACACTCACACACACAGACTCATACAACCGCACATCCTTTAACACTCATAACACTCAACAACACACACACACACTCATGCACACACTCACTCGTGTCCATATAATTATATTTTGTTATTTTGTTTTTACTGCATCCATGACTGTTTTTATTGTGTTTTAAGTAAGTACCTACTGTTGTGAAGGAGCGGAGTCCTCTAATACAGGCATTATCTGCTTAAAGAATGCTTTATTTAACAATGTATATGAGCGTACAGAATCTACGTTCATTGTTAAAAATAATAAAATATGAGGGTAAGCGATCACGACAACAAAACACATATCTATTTAGTGGCTAATCACCAACCAAGCAAACACGGATCTTAACTAAAAGTAAGTTATTGTACTAGATGTGGCAATACATGGCAGCAAAGTTTGTATTTGCTCAACTTTAACATGATATTTAGCAAATATCGTGCTCCTGGGACGTTGCCGTTGGCTTTAATACGTTGTTTTGCAGGCCTTGAGATGTGAACTTAGAAATTAACGTAAATAACAACTAAAGTGTTATGTAGGTTAATTTACCTAATTGACCTTTTATTTACAGGATATTTGAAATGCAGGATAGAGAACACAATAATGTATCGATAGAATAGGTCTCTATCTACGAAATGGCCGAAGTACCGTGCCGTTTTGCCGTACTGGCTATTTCAAGTCCATTTTTTTCTTTTTTCGCCAAGAATTCTAAGTTCAACTTACTTTTATTTTTTAAATATGGAATTCTTATTTGAAAATTAGTCATTTGTTTAATGATTAGCGTTCTATTTTCATCATATTTGTAAGTTTTTCGCTATCATAGATACGTTTACAATTCGAGTGATTATGGAGTATGAGTACCGTCGTGGCAGCAAAGCGGCAGAAGCAACCTAGACATCAACGACCCACACGGAGCAAAGACTACTAACGATCGCACCACCAGTTATTGGTTTGACCGCTTCCGTTCTGGAAATTCCGACCTAAGAAACGAACCCCGTGGTCGACAGAAAACTTTAGTCGACAATGACGTATTAAAGGCGATTGTGGAAACTGATGATTCTCAATCTACAGCTGAATTAGCAACAGCTTTCGATGTTAGCATCAAAACAATATTAGTTAATTTGCGTCGAATTAGCAGGGTAAAAATCTTGACAAATGGGTGCCCCACGAATTGAATGATCGCCAGCGTGAAGCACGCGTCGTGTCGAGCCTTGAACTGCTCAACAGGCACACAGACGAAGGCATATTGAATCGCATTGTTACTTGCAACGAAGAATGGATGCTGTTCGACAATCGCACACACTGAAACCAGAATTTGGTTAACTTCTTGTCGGGGAATAAATTCAATAACCGAGAGGCAGTACAAAATGCCTCTGAAGAATTTGTTGCCGTCCCTCCAGCAGACTTTTTAAAAACAGCATCAATAAGCTACCACTAGGTTAGCGAAAATGCATTGATTGCATGGGTAATTACTTTGATAAATAAAAAAAAAAAATATAAAGAAAAAAGGGCGTTAACTTATTTCATGAAAATCGGCAATTTCATAGGTAAAGACCTAATATATGAAAGTCCTATATTTAGTACTAAAAGGTTGTCACCCGTGGATTGAGGCTAAAAATCCGGCATCGTTATGGTCTGCCCTTTTGTCATAATCATGTTAATTTAAGGCACTTAAGAAAAAAAAAAAAAATCAGTTTCATGACAATAACCTACCCCTTTATATCATCCCCATAGCTCAACACTTGTACCCAAACACCATCCTTAAATCACAATTACAATTTCATTAAGTAATCGCATCAATATACCCGTAGCGAGCCGTGCCCGACTGTGAACGAGCGCCGAGCGTGCCCACTGTGTGCCCACTATGAGCCCACACTGTGCCCCGGCTACAATCAACTTGGACGGGATCAACTTGATTAAAAGCCCTTTGTGACGTGATGCCGTACCTACAAACATTGCGCATTGTATCTGCGAAGGGATGCTGATAGCTTTAAAGTTTTGGTGTATGACTGGGAGATGTTTCTTAGATCTTTGGGGACAAATACTTGTTAGTTAGAAAAGTAATCTTTGAAAACACACTGTTAATGTTTCACTGAAATAAATCTGTTAAAAAGCTTTCTAAATTTGAAAGGTACTATATCAATGGTAAGGCCTGGTTTCTGGTCGGTCGCGTACGGTCGGTCGTGACGTCAGCGAGAACAAAATACGGCTATCGGTCGCCGCTGACGTCAGCGTCGCAGTATGGTGCTATATAGAACACAGTGTATAGTCATACGCGACTGATCGAGCGCGACCATCGTCAGCGTGACAGTAATTCAGACCTAACACCGGAACAACGATTAACGTCCTTACTAGTACGAAACAAAGGTGCTGTCAATGTCAATATGTGACATTGGATTTTCTGTACAATACCAAAATAATTACATGACCTATTTCTCAGGTATTTTACCAGACAGTATTAGGCGCGGGACAAACACGAGTGGCGTATGGCGTATGGCGGTGGCGCGGCGCTGGCGAGGTGATGGCCTGGCGCCGCGCCGCCGGCGCAGCGCAGAACAGGCGCGCTAATGGCGCTGAAATGGCGTGGCGCGGGCGCATTCTAGTCTTTAAAGTCTAAATTGTTACGCATTTTCGTTGTCTTGTTCCCGCCTTGTGCATGCTACTGCTAACTGCGGGTGCGCGGATGGCGAGGAAGTGGCGCCAGCACCACGCCATCTCGGTATGTGTCGCGCCACACCTCTTCTATACATTTTGTATGAAATATCAAAGAAGTGGCGCCACGCCCCCACCTCGCCAGCGCCGCGCCACCGCCATACGCCACTTGTATATGACCCGCGCCTTACCACATAATACTGTTGAGGTACCTTATATACTAAATTATGTGATGTAATTACATTCCCGATTTATTGAGTACGTTTCCAATTCAATTCAATACGTATCGAGATTGATTTAATTATGGTTAACATATTGTGAGTATAATATATTATATAATATACTGACTATTGCTATGCTGCTATACATATTACATTACATTTGTGATATTAATTACATTCATATCAAAAGCTATTAATAATAAACTGATTCGGATTTGACCGAAATGTTGATTATGATGAGTTTCATCACTGCTTATATAGTAATTTTAATTACCTAGTACGAGCATGTTTTGTGAATTACAAAAGTGTGTATATTTTTCTTAAAGAATTCTGCCAAAACACTCACCTCTTACACAAAATCTAATCTATTTTTCTTACCCGCAACAACACAATCAAATTCATAAAGCGATCAGGCGTCGTACAATAATTCGGAAAATACGCAGCATTTGCGAAACGGAACGCGTCCCATATTCCGGCCTCATAAAAATATACATATATAATACATAACACTGAAGGTTTCAGATATCTGATTATAGTATTGGGTCCCCATCACATTATGATAATGGATACTTGGGAGACGCCTGGTTATAGAAATAGATTGATTTCCAATTTTTTCCCCTAGCCCGTGGCTCCGGGGAGGCGACGACTGATTGATTTTTAGGTTATTGCGTCGGATATTACTATAGGTTTTCGATAATTATACGATAATGTCAGGCCCTTCTGTTTCGCACCGTTATAGGGGACCGCGGTATTATCCGTACGCGTTGCTAGTTATAATTGTGTTTTACTGCCGGCTTTTATTCCAGTTCCACCAATGGAATTAATATTGCTGGATTTTGGGGAGTGAGATGACTTTTAGCTGGTCTCGTTTAAACTCAAGGCACTTGTCACAATGTCAGATTGACGTGCTGTCTGTGCTTTTTGCGGAATTTTGCACCATGTATTGTAAGAGTTAGCTTTTCTTGAACTATGTTGTTCGTCAGTTGATTTCGATGCTTCTCGAAGCTTATAATTTATATGTTTTGTTACATAGTTCACACATAGTAGGGGCCAACTACCGATCAAATAATATGACAGACAAGATGAGTGTCCATACGTCAGTAATATGTCGCACAGTGCTACTTCTAAACTAACTGTAGCGTAGTCGGGGAGCTCGGCATTACAAGTAATTACTCGTTTTTAATTAAACGACTGAATCAAGCTGTCTCCTGCACTAGCTCCACTGACGGAGCTAATGAACTAAATAAAGATATGTTGCTTTTTATTTATTCTTAATTTTGCTTTGTACTGTTTTATTTTAGTACTTTTATTTAGTTTTTTACTACGCGAGAATCTGGATTTAATTATTTGTTCTTGCTTTTACCAATACTCTTTCTGTACACAAATTAACGTTTATGTATTGAAACTTAAAAAATCTTTCCAAATCCAAGTAGACATTGTCTAACAACATCTTCCTTCTCTCTGAAAGAAAAAATGTACGTCGTAAGCAACAAAAGTGGAATAAACAAAAACAATATTTAAGGAACGTAGCAGGTAGTTTTCTGCCTATCCCAATTGCAAATGGCGTACGATGTTATATATAGTTTTTATTTATTTATTAGCCAGACTGTCCCATAGCTGGGCAAAAGCGTTCGCAAATCATTTCATGTGCTCTTTCCTCGTGCGTCCTGGGGCCAGATAGATACGAATATGAAAAAAATGTTCACATTAAAACATACCCAAACACGAAACCACCTCACTACCCAAACTAAATAACTTGTAACCCTAAAAATATTACCTCCGAAGATTCTCCAAGATAGGCGAACACCTTAACCCCCGGCCGCTACGTCAATCGGCCACCCTTCAGCAATTACGGTCGAACAGGCCCCATCAGACTGTAATTTTCCACACCACTTGGCTTAATTAGGTCAACCGTCCGTCCCAAGGGACTCTCGGACACAGTTTAAGACGCCCAGGGTTTAAACTGGTTCTTAAATCGTCTTACGTCAACAAATGCCTTGTTTTGATAAAGGCTTTCGGGATTA
Organism: Xestia ashworthii; assembly: GCA_950022955.1. NCBI lineage: Eukaryota > Metazoa > Arthropoda > Insecta > Lepidoptera > Noctuidae > Xestia > Xestia ashworthii. The sequence goes on along the minus strand of OX465565.1, from coordinate 798,749 downwards.
ATATAAGGAGATTAGTTTGAGAATTTATTCTTTCAGAGAATTACAAATAATTGGAATTAAAAAGACCTTTAAGATTTTTTTTGTAGTGCTTATATAAGGAATAAAAAAATACAAGCCTATTTCAAAATAAATCTATTTGTAAACGCTTTGTCTTAAAGTCAGAAACTGATTAAATGGATTATTTATTTTACAGAGGAAAAAGTCACGAGCTTACCCTGGCCCAGGGGACGTCTCCTAAATGGTGGGAATAAAAGGGTTAAAATAAAGATGGAGATTAACAAAAATAGAAAGTGTGTCAATTGAATCCTTTGAATGATGTACCAATGGACCATTATCATAAAATAATGGACCAATGTTGGCGTCCAGCCTGGTCTGAAGTGCATGCAGTGTGATCCTTTGCAACGGCTATCACTATGGTTTATTTTAACAATAATGACAAATCCTACCAAATGTTTATGGTACTTGGTAAGGTGTTAGTGAGGTTGCTGGGAAACAGACCAAAACTTCAGAGGGTAAAAGTCTGTTTTTAAAGTCACACAATATTTTATAATCTTGGTCATATGAAGACGCATGCGGACTTGAGTCATGGATTGTGTGTCAAGGTAAGAATCACTCAGATTTGAAAGGACCTGTCAGGTCATGTGCCAGTACTCGTGAGCAACACGATAACTCAGAAATCAACAGACGAACTTACATATTACATTGCTAACAAACACACAGAAACGGTCCTAAAACTAGAAACCATCATAAACCAGCACACCCACATAATCTTTGAAATTCTTCTATGAATTTCACGGATATTTCGAGCACAGCCAAAAGCACCGCTATTATCGTAACATTACGGGGCAATGTCGAATCTATAATTATTCGGGGATATGTAAATGTCCTGCGAAGGCATCCAGCACCAGCACTAGCACACCAGCAGTAGTTAACACCAAGAGTTGTAATTCACGCGATAAATAACACATTTCATTCGTATTTGCATTCGTCGCTAAGGCGGAAATTGCTTGCAAAATCTCGACCCCGAGGTATAATGGCATTAACGAGCTTCCGTTCCGGTGGATGTGGTACTTCATTTAGGAGTTTGAGGGCGTTTTCTGTGTTTTATTTGTGCGTATTCGTACAGCTTTAAATTAATTGCAAACGTTGTGGACGTCGTTGTGTGTGTAGGTGAATGACGCTTTTGCAGCATGGAAAGAAAGAAAGAGAGAAAGAAAACGTTTACTTGGCACAGAAGAAAGGACACACACAGTTGACCATAAAACCAAAAGGGGCACATTGCTCGCAGAACGGATGGCCAATGGGGCCGAAAAGTTCTGGAATGGTGACAGCGAATCGAAAGACGTTGCGTTGGAAGTCTTCCCACTAGGTGAACGGATGACGGTGAAAGGTCGCAGGAATCCGCTGGATGCGAGTCGCACGGGACCGGTCAATGTGGCGATACTTGGGGAGGCCTATGTCCAGCAGTGGACGTCTTTCGGCTGAAATAATGATGAATAATGAGGTGTAAACTGCCGTTTTTTTAACGAAATTATTATCATAACCTATCAAAAAATGGCAGTACAATAATAGTCTTGTCGCTGCATTTAGGAAAAGTTCAAACACTAGACGACTTTTCCATATCGTTGCAAAATCTAACCAGAACCACCCAACACAACGTAACATGATATTACCGCATCCCCAGTGCAACGCTTCCTTCGCTACATCCAGCGGTTGCATTCCAATGAGATGCAAATGCTAGAAGCGGCTGCGGCGGGGAGGCGCTCCGTAGAAATTTGCGGAACACTGTTTGTCGAAATTTCTCTGTGCAGGTAGCTGTGACCGTGTTACGATCGATGAATACAATGCCTAATGTTTCGTGTTCAACATCTGGAAACACTAAAAACCGGCCAAGAGCGTGTCGGGCCACGCTCACTGTAGGGTTCCGTAGCTTCCCAGACCATTAAAAATACCAACATTTTTTGTCAGCAAAAATAACTTTGTTTTTCATAGTATTTGTATGAAAAACAAAGTTATCATTTGCGTTTTTTTGAAAAAGTGCTATATAACTCAAAAACTATTCAACTCATCAAGTTGAAAATAATTTTCCTAGAAAGTTCATATAAAGGTCTACTTCTGTGATTTTTTTCATATTTTTTAAACTTATGGTTCAAAAGTTAGAGGGGGGGGGGACACATTGTTTTTGACTTTCGGAGCGATTATTTCCTAAAATATTAATATTATCAAAAAATGATTTTAGAAAACCCCTATTCATTTTTAAATACCTATCCAACAATATATCACACGTCAGGGTCAAAATTAAAAAAAAAATCGCTCCCCACTTTACGTCTGGGGGAGGTACCCTAATAAAAATGTTTTTTTTAATTTTTATTTTTGCACTTTGTCGGCATGATTGATATACATATTGGTACCAAATTTCAGCTTTCTGGTGCTAACGGTCACTGAGATTATCCGCGGACAGACAGACAGACAGACAGACATGGCGAAACTATAAGGGTTCCGTTTTTTGCCATTTGGCTACGGAACCCTAAAAAACTAAGCAACAAAACTGGTAAAAGAAAACCAAACACTGGTTTTATCTATGTAGATTGTTTACAAAAGCATAGATAGTGTAGCTTCGTGAAACTTCTATTCCAGTAAACTTTAAGTTAAATAGCTTGAACTGACGAAGTTCTTTCATAGTGATTTTGATGTTTTTATAGTTATCGTGGTATGTGAAACGGAACAATGAAGAAAATATTATAAGGAAAGCTTTGATTATGATTAAAGATGGGTATAAGAGTAGAGAAAGGTCATAGAAACGATGGATTTGAGAGGAAGGTCCTGAGTAGGAGATAACATTTTATGATGTCGTGCTGGTAAGAAATTGTTCCCGTCCTGGATTTGTATCCATTTGATGGCAATAGGCGCACACCATTACATGGGACTTATACATGACTTACTAAATGATAAGTACTGGACTACCACATTTGCCCCAACACTTCGCGGATTCCCAGGCGTGATGATATCACGGTACGATTCACAGTTCTAGAACAATGATTTTTGTCATTTGAATAATCAGTAAAGCTGGCATTGTTACTAAAAATAAAAGTATTATTTTTATATTCCTAGTCCAGTTTTAGGAGCCGAGGCTGAAAATTTCAGTGTTCAGGTAAGCGTGACGGTGTAACGGCTCGATCGATAGCTGAAGTTAATACCGCGTTCTGCTCGGATAAACTCACTACGTTTGTGTTTTACATGTTCACTAAAGTTTGTTAGCTCGTTTGCTATTATCAGGTCAGTTTCCTAACTGACCGATTCACGTTATTCTTGGCCTTTTTATCTTCAAATGGACCAAAAATTTAATTAATTGCATTAAGTATCAGATAGAATCACGCCTGTTATTACCGATGGGTAAGACAGAGGTGTGCATAGGGCCACATTTCACTAGTATGTCTGAATCAGTCATGTAGTCCAACTAAGTAAAACATGTTCCACGCATATACTTCGGAACAAAAAGCTTAATCTATCGTGGCTATAATAGCCTCTTGGGTCGATCTTTGGGTTTAGCCGTGCTTGCTTGGTCTGTGGATGGGTGACCGACCTTACATACCGAGTTTCCTCCGTGCCTCGGAAATCACTTTAAGATGTAGGTCCCGGCTGTCATTTGTAGATCTGTGACAGTCGCTACGGGTAGTCAGTGGCCTAAAAAGTCTGACAACCAGTCTTACCAAGGAGTATCGTATTACCCCGCACTAACTGGGTTGTTGAGGTCAGGCAGTCGCTCTTTGTAAAATACTGGTATTCAGCTGGATCCGGTTAAACTGGAAACCGATCCCAACGTAGTTGGGAAAAGATGAATCACTTTGAGATTTTTCAACTATCTTAATACCACTTCCCATAGTTCCCTCATGAGTATTTAACAACCTTCTTAATAAAACCTCCAACTCAATAGTTAAGAAGAGAAACTTTCCCATTTTCAATCGTTTTCCTAGCGCCTGACCGTTACGCAAGAGATCGTAGTAATTTGCAATCTTCTGCGAACAAATGCAAATTAATTAAAATGTAATTCGACACGTGTTTTGCCTTTAAACGAGATTCCCAAGGCGATAGTCCGACGGAGATGGTATACTTGCTTATGTTGTAGTTAAGAAGGAAATTGCTAAGTCTTGGAAAGTAAGACATTATTCTATACAACTAGGTTTCCATTTGAACAGTTCAAAATCGGTGGGTCATACAGTTTGAAGTCCCAAAATGTTGATCTTGTGACTAGATCTATATCCTAGTTATCTGATGAGATGGTTCTCAGTTATGACTCCAAGCTCAAGTTGTAGGAGTATTATGATCAATTTTATCTGTTGTATATCCAAAACAATTTTCATTTTCTATCTAGCCTTTAATCTCCGAACGCTACCCTAAGTGGTGGGGAGGCTTCCTTACCCCTTTAATCTCCGAACGCTACCCTAAGTGGTAATCCCAGGCTTCCTTACCCCTTTAATCTCCGAACGCTACCCTAAGTGGTAAAGGAGGCTTCCTTACCCCTTTAATCTCCGAACGCTACCCTAAGTGGTAAGGGAGGCTTCCTTACCCCTTTTCGCACACGTCTGTCTTCTGCCCTTGGGGGATCTATCACCTACAATATAAATTGATCATGAGGTGTTTGATGACAAACTAGTGTTGCCTAGGCCGACTTGGGGCACCCTGACACGGATAGATTAGGTTAGGTTCGTTAATTACATGCCGTTTCTGAATGTAAACTTTTTCTAAATACAATGCACAGAATTCCGTTTTTTTGCTAGCCCTTTGATGACATCATTGAATATCAATAACAGAGTAAAATAATGAAAAACACATACGGGATTTGAGTTGTAAAGCAAAATAAAAATATTTGTTCGTGTACTAAATCCGAAGTTCACATGAATTCAAACAATTAAAACTAAATTCACAAACCCAAATAAAACAAAACTCTTTATAGGTAGGTAAAATTAAAATATCCTTTATATCCGCGTATCAAAAAACGATATACCCTTCTGTTATTATTGGTATTCCTCACTCATTACCTGCCTGGCGTTTTTTTAAATATGTCGTGGCCAGATTTCAGTAATTGCATGCAGCTCACACGGAATTGAAGGGGTCCGTTCATATTCAGATTTTAGGTTTAAAGAAACTTTATTCTCAATAAAGACAAGAGTCGCTCACTTGAGAACAATACCAAAGCATACATATAAATTATACATTGTTCGTCGTCATTAATTACAACTTACAAACTAGACTACACCCATTCAATGCCTTCATTTCTCTAGAAGTGCTCGATCCGCCATTATGTACTCACTAAGTTGATTTTTGAATGCACCGAATGAGTGCAGATTTCTTATACTAGAGGGTAATCTATTAAAAAGCTGTGCTCCTTCAAAAGTAAGCATTTTTTTGCCGTAGTTAGTTCTAGTTTTGGGTAAAACGATTTTACGATCACCAACCGCGCGTGCTTTCCCAGGCACGAAAGGGTCTGACCTATGCAAGCGTTGGTTGAAGTTTGTGCTGAAGATCAGTACATAGCCACGACTACCAACTACCGTAACTATATTTTAATGGCGTGTCCTCTTACAACATTATAGCGCAGCTGCAGATAGCAAGATTACATCGCGATTGGAAATAAATAAAAACGACGAACGCGACGAACGCTCGCCCCGCGCTGGGTTCCGCAGAGTTGTCGAATGACACTTTTGTTTTATGATTTTAATGTTGCTGTTTTTGTGAACGTTTTTTTATGTGATTTTATCTTTAATAGCTTTTTAATCATATTTAGAGAAAATGAATAAATGAATTCTACTATACCTGCATTATACGTTACTAAGTTTATTTATTTATTTCACTTACAACTATCATTACAGGTAATAAACCTAATTCGACAGTGTGGCTACACCTTAAAATAAGAATAAATTAACAACAGCTAGAATTAAGAAATTAAAAGTGATACTTAAGAAACTAAGTTTAACAACACTTTTGCGAATTCACTCAAAGTGCACGAAAAAATATTGATTCGCTCGTGAACCTCGTTTACTACGCGGATCGTCTGGGTGAGAGGGGTCTTAGCCACGAGATTGGTTCTGGCTACCGGCACAGCTAGCAGTGGTGGGCGCCGCCGCCTCCACACGTATTGATCCGGCACGCAGAGTTTCAGGTGCCGCAGCACTGGGTGGGTTATGAGCTGCCCCACGTAACAGTTTAACTATATACGCGGCGAGGCAGAATTCCCGACGTACCCTGAGCTCATTATACCCCACCATACCCAGTACAAATAGTGTTGGGTACATTAATGGGTAGAATGGATATGTCACCGTAAAATTGTCAAATAACTTATATTGTAATATCACTAGCGATATTGTAAAGTCTCGAATTATTGTCAAATGAACATACTGCTTACAATAAAACGCATGATTTTTCGTGAAATGCATGCGATGGTAGTCAACTCACGCGGTGTGGAGAGAAGGAGGGGTCCTCCTTGCCCAGTGGTACCACTCTCATGAAAAGATACTGTACCATTCCTGAGAAATATCGACTAATATAACCTAACCTTAAAACACTTCATATTCCCCTAAAAAGCGTAGTCGACGGAGTCCCGCTTCGCAAGGCCCCTATTTCCGAGTGCAGGGTTTAAAGGAACCTAATCAACCTAACGGGGGGGTGCCCCAAGTCCCGTTTATGGGGGCAAGAGATACTTCCCTAAGTTCAGTTGACAATAATTCGAGACTTTACAATATCGCTAGAGAGATACACGTTATATTGTAATATACCACCGTGAGTGTTATATGACGCACTAGTCACTTTCGGAATAGTACTTTCTCGGAGTGTTCCCCCTTCAATTTGATGAAGAACTTCGGAGATAGGTAACGGAACTCCTCAATAAATAATAGCAAATGGACTAGGATTGCTGAAATCTCATGTCTGTTTATTATTTACACCAGTTCATGACATAACATCACGCCAGTACGCTGTAAAGGGGTAAGCGCATGTGAAACACTAAAAATTGAAAAAGTCAGAAGTTGGTGGCAAAAAAACTAAACCAATCAAACAAAGGTCACCGACTTCTGAAGCTAAAGCTATTTTTCACTTTGTTGTGTTTTTAGAAGTCGGTTTTATTTTTTCCAAAAAAGTTTTTAGTATACTTAATGCACCTTGGTGAAAAAACCCAGGTGATTTAAGTAAACTCCAGGGTGTGGGTTCGATTTGCACGGAAAGAAATAATATTTGTATGGGTAACAAATAGTTGTAGGTTGATTGTGTATGTAAGATTAAATATTTGTTATAGAACGATATTGGATTAATCCTAGTGAGATGAAAATCTAATGCCAAGCCTGATTCATAAAAAGTATAAGAGAAAATATACTTCTGATGTTTAATTATTACAATATTGTCACTGAAGATAAATCAAAGAAAACGTCAACTTTAATAACTATACATTACTTTAACTATAATCATATTCCACCCGGCCGTCATCACGGGAAGTTCGTCAAAGATTTATAGTTAGCAATTACTGAGTCGCCCACTCATAATGAGAGACAAAGGACCGCTAGAAGTAATGCTTCATAGACAATTCTTACTTATTACATTCTTTTTTTTTGTTTTTAAGGCAAGATATCTATCTTTTTTAAACTTTCACGATCAGAACACATCATAAAACATATAGAAACGGGTATTTATCGCCTCAGTATACTGACACGGTTAGTGTAGTGTGCTGTCCTAGTGTGAACCGGGCCTAATTAACATTTATGAAGATCAAGTGAGGGTAGTTGAATAAACACCTTCACTTTGCTGTGGCGGTATCTCCACACTTCAGTCTCCCCGCGACCACGGCTGGTGCAATCCGGTCGAAACGTCGGGCTTAAATTAAAGGTAAATTCGCGATAAATACCCGTTTCTATATGTTTTATGAAGATATCTATCTATCTACCTTTAAACGAGCACTTTTTGAATATAATCTGAATCTCGGAAACGGCTCCAACGATTTTCATGAAATTAAGTTAGATCGAGATATCTCGATAGCGCGATCTTGTAGCTATGTTTTATTTTTAGAAAAAGTCACCAAAAAAAAACCAGATACTATCCTTTACACCGGATATTATTATCAGTTATTTTCCAGATATTATGTAGTAATAATACGATGTAGAAATATATAAGTTTGTAAATGAAGTAAGATTAGATAGTAGCCAGTAAAAAACTGTCGTGATTTTATGATATTATTAGGATAAACTTGTACGGAGATACTTGATAGTTTCTCAGATTCTGATATTAAAAACCTCCATTGAGATCTACGAACAGAAGAAACCATAACAATGTTTATTGAAAGAGTTTGTATTCCACTATAGAATGTATACCAAAAATAACTCCTCATTTCCAAGAGTACCCCGAAATACAGCAAAATTCGTGTGTGTGAGTTTGATTGGATGTTTACTTACTAATGCAAATACTTGGTGATGTTAGTTCGTACGAACTAAGAAGATTCTCGGAAACCAAGACAAAACGTTTCCAGCTTAAACAATACCGTGAAACCATCATAGTACGAATTAATTATACTCTTTGAACGAAAGCTTTCAAAGAGTTTTAAACAAAAATCTGTAACAAAGAAACAGGATGAACTTCCAAAGATGTATTGTAGTCGCAATGAATACTGAAACTGAAGGAATTCACAATATCTAAGTGGAGCCTTGTCGCAGTGTTTTGATGAATGCTCGCGACTTCAATGTCCGGAACTGACTTAGGTATAAAATTATCTTGAATACTTCAGTAGCAGCTGTCTATTGAAGTATTCAAGACAATTTTTTTAGAGCTTTGTTCAAAATAAAGTATTTTCAAGATGTCATGCATGTATGCCAAATTTATTTAGTTGTATTTTAACTCAATCTTTAGAAATAAGGAGAACCTTTGTCATGAAATGTGTTGCTAACCAACACACTTTGAGTTTAATTATCGAATTTTATTTCCATGCGCTACCCTAACTAAATCCTGCGAACGCTCCAAGGGCAGTAATATAAAACAAATGCATACAAATTAATCTCTTATGTGTTGCGGATAAAAAGACCAAGAATTTCTCTCAGTTTTCGCTTAAAAATGTAGTGAAAACATAAATCTATTCACGACTTAGGACCATTCAAGTTCTAAGAGTATTAACCGCCAAAAATAAGATTTATGTAGTATGGCCATGTTGTGTGGTGTTGTAGCTCTGTAAATTCTACGGGTATGTGCCTGGCTTGCAAACGCTGGTGAAATGGCTTGTATTGATCAATGGCCCTCCTGTGCGTTGAAGTCGAGATTCTTGGGATTTAGTGGCTCAGATGAATACATGGAGTTTTGTAGGAATTACTACTGGTTGCAGGTAAAAGTGTATTTTAGTGTGGTGGCGTCTGTTTTACGAAATTATCTAGAATTTAAATTTTGTAATTAGTTTTGAAAATGTGATGTGAACCCATCAAAATTGTGAGCCCAAAGACTTGACCAGGATTATAGCATCATTCGTTCATTCACAATCTATCTAACTAAATATGAGTGGGCTATTCACCTTTCTATCCTTCCGGGAAATGATGATAATTAATATCAGCAATCATACACAAGTATACACAAACGTGGCGTGAGTTAGGCCCATATGTTCACCGAAAAGATAACGGTCTGATTATCTAAAAACAGCTGTTTTGGACTTTCACGGTTTAACTCGTAGAAACAAAGGAAAATCACGGATATAATCCCGTAAGTACTTTAAAGTGTATCTAAAAACAGCTGTCAGTATGACATGTTCCCATACGAAAATGTGTTTTAAACAGCTGTTTTTAAATAATCAGACCGTCATCGTTTTGAAAAGCAGCAATAATAAGACATCAGCTGCTACAATCCTTACATATCTCTTTTTGCCCTAGTCCATGTTCATATTTCTGGTCATACAACGAATGGTTACGTGGGGTGTAGATGTAATTATTATTTTAGTTTTTTTGAATTTATTGTATTTACTTTATTTATTTTATTTTTTATTCTTATCCGTATCTGACCGTGGCATCACTTTGGGCCCTATCAGAATACCAGTGCTGTGACTTTTTTAAATGTTACAGCACCATGCTGAGATAGGAGCCTTTTGGCCTCGTACAGGACCAATTTCGTTTCTTTTTTTTTAATTATTCTTCTTTTTAAGTTTACTTTTTATATAATGTTATTTGACCATTTTGTTTTTGTGTGTTTTGTCCTGGCGGGCTAATAGCTTTGTAATTCGCAATCTTTCTTTACACTGGCGACAAGTACTACGCACCGGACCGTTCTGAAGAACATCATCCATCATCGTCATCATCTGCCTAGCATGTTAGGGTCGGCTTCCAGTCTAACCGGATGCGGCTGAATACCAGTATTTTACATGGAGGGACTGCCTATCTAACCTCCACAACCCAGTTAGTACTTGGTAATACGATACCACTTGGTAAGACTGGTTGTTAGTTGTTTTGACCCACTGACAAACTGCTACTTTAACGACTGCCAAAGATGGACCGATGTCAGCCGGGACCAACAGTTTAATGGCTATCCGAGGCACGGAGGAAACTCGATATGTAATGGTGGTCACCCATCCACAGACCAACATAAGCAAGCACAGCTTAACCTAAAGATTGGCCCGAGTGGCTGTTATTATTTTGCCACGAGCTCCTCCATGAAAAACACCGTCCATTCGGACATTATAATATGTCCTTCTCGCAAGAGACAAAGGAAATATTTAACTCAACTTTTCCGCCGTTTACTGGGATAAAAGTCTTAACTTAATTCCGCGCCTTGAGCTCAAATTATTCAGTTCTGTAATATTAATTACTTGACCCAAGACACGCTATTGTGAAGAATTCCTGCAGAACTACCGTCTTTCTTTGTTTTAGTTTGGCATAGGCGCCTTTACTAAGACGACTGAAGCATTGTCTAAAGGATTGTTTTAAATATTTCATAAGTGTTTTAAAAAAGAATAGTAAATCTAGAGTTATATTAGTAGATCATTTTATTAGTGTTTCATGTAATTTTGCACATTTTCAATACTGGTAATTGTAAGCTTAGTTGACGACTGGTATAAACATTGATTTTATGATCATAACTTAGATTTAACTCTATCCGATCGTATTAATTTATACTTAACTATTCACACGGCTAAAGCAGTACCTGAAACAAATAACACAGTATTCACAGTAAATACAGGTAGTAGAACATTTGCTAATGTGGCGCCATTTAATTCGGCACATTACCATTGGCCACTCGGGCCGCGGGAAATTCCTCACTGCCGGGACCGCTCCCGGCTTTTCATGAGAAACGCCTGAAGATACTAATTTCCGGTTCGTGAAAAGCCTACGGGAAGGTTTTTGTTACTTTGTTAAATATATATTTTTCTATCTATTTTTTTTTTTTGTTGATAAGACAACAAAGATATTTAATATGTAAATTTGGATTTTGTTGGGTGTTGTATACTCGTAGGGGCTTAAAACATTAATATTAAGGCTTGCTAGCTCATAACAATACATTATTATGTTCGACAAATTACGTCTTGCTCACGTATAGTGCTACAGTAGTGCTACAGCTACGGCGTAGCGTGACATTGCTACGCCGTAGCATTGCATTATCGTAGGGCATACAGCGTAGTATTTTAGGCTAGTAGGCTAGTAGGCGTTCGTAGGCTTTAAGTATTACATGCGTATGTTTGAGCTAACCATTTGAATGAAGAAAGACATTTGTATTAAAATCTAAGAAGCTACCCCACTAGACACACTCATCGTCATCATCTGCCGAGCCTTTTCCCAACTATGTTGGGGTCGTCTTCCAGTCTAACCGGATGCAGCTGAATACAAGTATTTTACAAGGAGCGACTGCCTACCTGACCTCCACGACCCAGTAAATACTGGGTAATATGATACCACTTGGCAAGACTGGTTGTCAGACTAGACACTCTATACACACTGTAGACCATAAAATCACATAAACAGTTATTTCGAGAGAAAGACAAAAAAACCACCATTCCTCCTCTACTAAATAAAAATTCCCTTTGTAAACCCTTTAGCTCCACAGAACTGCATATCCCCAACACCATTAACTAGTACCGTACGTCTGTACCCACTACTACACTACACAGTACAGGGTACCTCGCAAAGAATCACGTTTTCTATGCGGTCTGGCCGTGAACAGGAAATTAGAGCCTGCGGCCTCAACGAATGGATTTCCGGAGGCAAGTGGCCCGACCAGGCCTTTATTTAACTTTTATTGTAGTGGTGTGAACAATTGTTGTGCCGGCTTGATTTTAACGGACAATTTAAGTGAAGTAGTTGGGATTTATATTGCTGTTATTGGACAGCCGGGTGCTAGTTGTTGTTTAGTGAAAGTAAAACATGTGTGCCGGTCCTGGGAGACGGGAGTTTGTTTTCTGTTCGGATAGAGCGGGTTGTGTTAGATTTGTTCTAGGAAAGTTGGTACTACTAAGCTAGGCTTTATAACAAGTCTAATACACGTTTTATTTTGTCTGTTTTCTAATCTATGTTTAAATCGAAGTCGCATTTTGCGTCTGTGTAACCGTGTTGTTCACCAAAACTTCTCAACGGATTTTGACGGGATTACCAGCCATTAATATTAAACTAACATATAAAATCCCGTTGTTTTGCCTCATTGTAAAAACCACGTGGCGACAGTTGCAGGTCGCAAGTATTACTACAATATTATAATCCTTTGGTAACCAATTAACCTCGAAATCAAGAGATATACACACATGAATCACTAAGGTCCATGTTCACCAAAAAAATAGGCGGTCTGATTTAAAAAAAAAACAGCTGTTTATAACACATTTTTGTATGGGAACATGTCACAGTGACAGCTGTTTTTAGATAATCAGACTGTTATCTTTTCGGTGAACATGGATCTAAGTAGGTCCATTACATGTACGTACAGACAGCTGCATTAATTAGGTAACCGTAAATAATTAAGACACCCAGTAACAGGGGTAAGGAATTAATTCAGCCGTCCGTACACAAACCATTGTAATATCTCATTATAAATTAAAGCACTATAACAAATAATAAGAGTGCTGGATATAAATGAGCTCCTGAGTATATTTATAGCAGGATTTGTCGGTCCAACCCGCGGGTGACGGACGCTCCATAGTTCGGGGATGGCAAAAGCGGTGACCGGTGGGCAGGTTCCCTATGGTATTTTTTTAAACACTCTACATCGTAGGTGAATTATAAAAATAATGTATGAACGCTGATTGGATCATGTAAACGCTATGCCCTGCGCTCATTGGCTAACAATTTCACCCAGACAATGTTCTGGTTAACCAGTTAAAACAAAGATGATGTTATGAATAGTTACTTTAGACTAGGCAATTAGCAATCAAGTTAACCAACAATTATCCTAAACAGACTGATTTTTAGCAAACATCCTACTACCCATTTGCACACATCGTAATTTTGTATACGTAACATACTATATTTTGTATAGTATAAGTTACGATGAAATTCAGCTGTTGATTGTTTTTTATTTTATTTTGAAACGTACAATCCGTGCCACGAAAGATGAGACCTGTCACACAACTTGAAACGAGTGAAACTTTGTGGAATCTTGATTATGCCTCGAGGTAAAACATTAAAAAGACAAAGTAGGAAGATGGTTTACGACGTGTAAACCTATATGTCAAAAGAAGTTTTTTGTTACACAATTGACTCGTATACAAGTAGTGTGACAGGTCTCTTCTTTCGTGGCACGGATTGTACTCGACAGTGTGGTTGCCAGTGAAATTCTGAATACCTTTTTTTTTTCTTTTTTTTTTAAGCAGTGAGAAATGCCTAACGCATACTGCACCATCCGGGGAGACGGTTTGGTTGGGTTGTGTGGGGCTTGCACCCACTAAAAAACACCGCAGTGAGCCTACACTTGCCTTTACGGATGGGCCCCGAGAACTGCTACGCATGACGTTCGCGACCCAACCAGCGCAGCCCGTCTCCGGGCACCAACTCCTTCGGCGATGTCCGGGCTCACCTGAGACATCGCCTCCACTCGTGAGGACCGTGCAACGCGACGACGATAGACTCCCCGATCTATCGCCCGCTGGCACCTCCTAGGGCGGTATCAGGTCGCCATGGCGCCTTCTCCGCTGCCCTGTCCTCCTGCGACGAATCGCGTCAGCGAGGGAGTCTTCCTCCCTGAGACGCGCTCCGCTGCTTCTTTCTGCGAGATGACATCCTCGCAGAATGACGCCACCGCCTCCCATGCCCCCCTGCTGTCGATCATGGCCTTGGCCACGGCAGCGGAAAGGTCTGCCCCGATTACTGCTGCGAGAGCACGGCGCTGCACCACCCAAGCAGGACAATGCTCGAGGGTGTGAAGCGCCGTATCCTCGCTGCAGCCGCAATGGTGACACACGGGAGTCGCCTCCCGTCTAGCCACTTTGTGCAGGTATTTGCCAAAGCAGCCATGCCCCGACAAATCTGCACCAGGCGGAAGGAAAACGTCCCGTGTCGCCTACGCACCCATTCCTCCAGGATCGGCTGGATCGCCCCCACTGTCCAGTGACCTGCACTGGGCGTCTCCAGCCTAACCTTCCAAATCCGCAGTGTTTGGGCTTGGACAGTGTTAGGTTGCCAGTGAAATTCTGAATACCTAACCTAACCTTTCGAGGAATATAGACGGTATTTTATGCCGTATTGCAATTTAATATGAAATATATGTTCTCGATTTGTCATTCGAGAAATGTTATTGAAGTTGTAACACAAATAGCTCAGTGAGTGACATTTGAATGTTTATAAATTAAGATTGTGTGAATATTTTACAACCGAAAAAGCGTAACTTAATCGACAGATTTGATGGTATCAATCATCTTGATGTTTTGACAGTTTTCATTATAGCACACTCTTTATAAATTTGACAGTTGCAAATCCCATCCCAACTTTAATAACTCTTTATGATCATCCAAAAATGAAACCTGAAAACCAAATTATTATGTTAACTTTAATAAAGCCAGCCCAATGAAGGCAACCTCATCTTACATATACAAAAGAAGATTGGAGCAACCTTACCCAACATTTAAACATCACCATTTAATTCACAGCAGCGCCACAAAACATACGGAACCCTGGTACTACGCAGCATACAAATTACGCAGTCGCGTCGCGTCCACTGAAAAATCTTCGTGAATTTATTTCTGCACATCCCTAGCATTAAAATCCAGGGCAAAGCCTTTTTGTTATTATTTGCCCCAGAAAATGTTTCTAGCATCGAACTTCGCTGATGAATTTTAAGTGGGCAATCACTGGTTTTCATTGTACACTATTTGTTCTTTTGAAAGCATTTGAAGTGGATTGATTGTTTCTATTTCCATCTATCGTTGCTGTACAGTTTCTATTGCTTTTTATTTTGGTTATATTTTTTATCAGCCGCAGGCGTATTTAAGTATTCATGAAAGACCAAACTTGTGTCGTGTTCGTTGGATAACTTTTTATACAATATTTCTTTCTGTGATTGGGTCGAAGAAAATCTAGACTGTAGAAAATTGTTTTGTCAAAAAACAAGTAAATAAGATGGCTGTGATCCCTCCTTGCTTAGTAGCTTCTTTAGAAAATAAACTTTTGCCTTCAAAATATTACTCCAATTGACTTCAATTGACATTTTCTTTTTGCTATTCTGAACTCTCAAAAAGTCGTCAATATTTTACAAAACATATCTAACGGACAAGTATATAGCCACAGAATACAATATCGCAATATTAAACGGTAAAAAATTCAAATAACAAAGACTAACATTTAAAATAAGCAGAGAATCAAAATCCAGAATGCCATAAACAGACTATAAAAGAGTTTCGCAGAGACACAGCGAGTATAAACACATTTGGGTTGCGGCAATAAAGGCGAACGTCGATGTATTCAGACGAAGCAAGCGTGCGTGCGCCTCTATGAATAATATAGAGAATCTTACGTAGCATATATTAGCCTACCAACACCGGTTTCAGAATGTTCTGTCATAGGATTATAAAGTCATTTGTTTGAGGCAGCGGACAACGTTGTATGGGAAGTCAGTAACGTAAAAGTCTGCCAACCAAATTTGGCAATCTTGTGCAGATCAGATGGAAAGTTCATGTAAAGGTTTGTAGAAGCTGATCTCGAGGCAAATAAAGCAACAATAGAATATCCAAACTAACAAATAAATGAAATGCTGCAGAACTTTTGCCTACCCATTTTCAAAAGCCAACACATGTAATCCTTTTCTAGTTCTAAGTAAACTCCCCTGATTTTTAAACGTACTACTAAATGATTTTTAAAAAATCCGAATTCTCTATTTGACTAGCACAGTTCATGAAACTTTCACACAATCTATTTAGTCGGAAAAAAATCGGAATTTTGCCCAAGGAAAATGCGAAATATCACAGTGCGTTGGAGCGAATAAGATAAATAAAACAATATAGGAGCACATTTAGCCCATATGCGGTGTAATAAAAGCACTATAAGATATGCTCGGGCCGCGGGTCCCTTTGTTTCGTCAAATGCGATTTAAAACACGAACGTACTCTCTTTTGGTTCAAAGGTACTGACTGCATTGGAGCATTGTAGGTGTTCCCTTTGTGAAACTGCGCTGTATAATTTGGGATGTTCACATTCAGTAATATGTTAGAAATAATTCCTTTTTGAATTACCACAAAGGTTCTCTGTATTAAAGAATTCGATGGGCATTTTTTATGAAGCAGATTCCGGTAGAGAGATAGTCAGCGATAGACATACTTTATTGGGTCAATTGGGTGACAATCTCCTCCTTTTTTTCGTCGGTTCAAAATAACTTGCTACGACTATTTGTGCCAGCGATGTTGTGGACGTTGCGGAAAGCACCCGGGCGTGGAACACACGGGGCTGGAAAGTAGGTAGGTGTGGCAGAACAGATGGAGGACTAGAACATCCAGCAGCGGTGGTCCCGGCTAGTGCGCCGCGCCAGTGATGCAGGCGAGCCGCGAGCGCGATGTGCACGGTCCGGTGAGCTGAGTGGTGACTGTGGGGAGACCCGCTCGTCATCGTGATGCAGGACATTTGTTTAGATCGAGTAGTACAAAGTACAAACCATAATACACCTCAATATTTGTTTATATCACAAAAATACAATGAGTCATTCGTGTTTTGCCCGTTTAATAATATGGACTTTGGTCTTTTAATAAACAGGTGTTTGTGTTGAATTATGTTTGTTATCATCTCGTGTGGTTATCTCATGTTAATATTATAATAATTTCTTAAAGTATTTCTATGATAACCGTTTTATGATCAACAACATCAGCGAATGCAAGGGTCCCCCTATTGAAAAAACAAACTGTATAAAATATCTCGGAATACAAGTGGACGACCAGTTAAACTTTCACCACCACGTAAAATCATTAAGCTCTAGGGTTAGAACGTTAATAACAGTTTTTAAGAAGTTACGCAGGGTGTGCGACCAGAAACTGTTGAAAACAATCTATCTATCCCTTTGCCAGTCAGTACTGGAATACTGTATCTCTATGTGGGGGAGTACACACAAAACTCATCTATTAAACCTAGAAAGAGCCCAGCGAGCAGTTCTCAAAGTAATACACAAAAAGAAATTCCAGTATCCAACGGAGCAGCTATATAAGGATTGTACGGTTTGAACGGTTTGACAACTTTATATCAGGAGGGTTCTGCTTATAAGCCATAAAGGCTCAACGTACGATCCGGAAAGGATTAATAGTAAACGAAGAAAGGACCCGGTCTTTGACCTGAAACCTTGTAAAACAGACTTCTTCAGGAGGCAACCATGCTACATGGGCCCATACCTTTATAATAAAATAAGTAAAAATATACAGTTACATAACTTACCGCTAAAAAAACTAAAACTTACCATAGATAACTTCCTTCTCGCTCAAAATTATGGAGATACTGAAAATATGTTAAAAAGTATAAAATAAAATAGCTCAGGGTCCATTCATAAACACACACACATACACGCACACGCACACACACATACACACACACCCACACCACACCACACGCTCACTCACACAATATGTTCTTACACACACGAACGATAGTAAATATAATATTAAATTTGCACCGCACCAAAAACACCCTAACCAGTTAGTCGTTTCATCAGCTAGTTATGTTCCCTCCGCGATATCTAGGATTCGTCGCCCAAGGTCCACCCTCCTCCAGCCCGATGACCCCATCACCCTCTTGCAGGAAAGCCGTAGGGAAACCAGCACTCTTAGAAAGCACACAAGACGACACAAATACAAACCGCGAATCCGGTCTCGCCGCCGAGGCACGCCGCGACCTCCCAGTAATATCATTACTCCCCGACCCTTGCTCGACGAGCCAGCCCGCGACGCTGAGCATGTAACGATGATAAACTCCCCAATTAATAATCCGACCCAGCCTGTCCCTTGCTGCCCTCCCGATAATGACGCACTAAGTCGAGGCCCGAACCCCACAGGGGGTGCCCTTAGTGATCGTCATTTAAATGTAAATATTTTTAGTTTGTAAGCCCTGGCTGGGGGCCTTAAAGTAATTTTTGGCCACCCACAGGATCGTTCGGTTAAGTAGTCAAGCAACCTTAGAGTGTTGCAACTACGAGTGGTCATACCTTAAAAAAAAAAAAAAAAAAAAAAAAAAAAAAAAACACACTTGTAATGGCAGCTCGATCATGGTTGTGACGGAAGTAACTGGTGCTTATAGCACAGGAGTCCTCCTAGTTTAAGCCCAGTTGCACTTGTCTTGTATCTTGCCACTAAATTTAATTAGTCTAATTAAGGTACAATAATTGTAATAGGTTTAAGTCTTGGACAAATAAATATTGTTTATTGTTTACATGACGAGGCAACTTTTTCCTTGCAAATACAATCGTACTACTTACTGAGAAGTTGGAACGGTATGTACTCTATTTTTAAACAAGATAAAGAAAGCTCATCGAAAATTTTGTAAATCTTCTTCTATCTATATCTATATATACTTATAATACATCTGTAGAGAGGTCAATTCTGTACATGAAATATATTTACAAAATAACTATATGGGGGTGATTAGTGATCGATACTGATGCCAAAAATGCAATAAGTAAAATTTTTGTCTGTCTGTCTGTCTTTCTGTTTGTCTGTCTGTCTGTCTGTCTGTATGTTATTTATAGAAAAAAAAACTACTCGACGGATTTTAACGAAACTTGGTACAATTATTCTACATACTCCTGAGCAGGTAATAGTATACTTTTCATCACGCTACCATTAATAGGAGCAGAGCAGTGAAAGGAAATGTTGGGAAAACGGGAGAAGTTACTTGGTTTTTTTAGCTTCCGTCGCGTGTGCAGCCTTAATGGTTAAAGCTACATAGAAATCATGTATAACGGAAATATTCCACATAAAAAAAAATATATAAAAAATATCCCACGACAGCATATGTCTATCTTTTATAGTTGACTCACAATAACACGTGTAACTCCCGATAGCTTAGCAGTTCGGAGAATAAATGTGAATGTAAGTTTGTTTGTTGCGCTTTCACGCGACAACTACCGAACGGATTTGTATGAAATTTTGCACACAGATAGTTTATAACCTGGATTAAAACATAGGATACTTTTTATACCGGCAGTAAGATTCCATGGGACAATAATCAAACTTCACGCGGGCGAAGCCGCTGGCAGAAGCTAGTTGAAAAATATATGACAGCTCGCGGCTTCGCCCGCATGACTTACATGAAACGAATGATTTTTTTTTTCTCATAAACAAACATTTTAACCTCTCTCACTCCTTAATTGAATATACGAATTGATAATATCCCAAACAAAGCATTATATGGACTCGATGGTCTGAAATAAATTTTATTATTATTATTATTATTTCGTTTATTCAGTCTAAAACATATTATTTACATTTTTAAATATATCTTAAATAAAAACTAAAAAATACATTTAAAAACATAAAAAATAGTGGTCCACCGATATCGGGAGCAGGGTCCAAGCTACCGGTGGTTAGGGCTGCAGAGACAGGAACCTCCTCACAATGCGAGCCGTATCGAGGAGTACTGCCTTCTGTATCAGGCTCTTGATCCAGCCGCCTAAAGAGAGCTTCGATAGATGGTCATCGAAGCTCTTGGCAATAAGGCCATTGGCCGTCACGACAATCGGCACAATGATAACCGAGTTCATATTCCACATGTCGCGAACCTCGTGTGCCAAGTCGAGATATTTTATTTGTTTCTCTTTTTCAGCTTTCACGAGGTTCTCGTCATGCGGAATGGTAACATCGATTATCATTACGCGGCGCGCTGATCGGTCTATCACCACTATGTCAGGCTTATTGGCGACAATAGTCCTGTCAGTAATGATAGACTGATCCCAGTACAACGTGACATGGTCTTTCACGAGAACTGGGTCGGGCACATACTTGTAGTACGGTACTTCTGATTCCACAAGATTATATTTCAAGGCAAGTTGCTGGTGAATAATCCTGGCTACTTGATTGTGTCTGTGCAAGTACTCGCCGTTAGCTAGACGAGAACAACCAGAAATAATATGTCTGATGGACTCACCCGGAAGGTGGCATGCCCGACACACGTCAACCGTCCCGTCCTTCATAATATATTTCCGGTAGTTGTTCGTCAACATAACTTCGTCCATAATCGCACAGACAAAACCTTCAGTTTCCCCAAAGAGGTCGCCAAAACGTAGCCAGGACACGGACGCTAGAAAATCTACATCGGGCCCATGAAGAGCCCGGTAGAAGCGCCCGTGAAGCTCCTTGCCCTGCCATTCTTTCTTGCGGTCCTCAGTAGTAAGTACCACAGGTTTGCGCCAGTTCTCTTTAGCCATGGACAACGGGGTGAGTCCCTTGTCCACTGTGACCACATCCTGATGCATACCCACCTCGACTTTAAAAAAATATTCTCTGAGGCTGCACACCTCGCGGTTGTGGAGGGTCTTGGCATTTAAAAAGCCTCGACCCCCGCACTTCCGCGGGATGTACAGTCTCATCACCGATGATCGTGGGTGATGCATCCGGTTTTCGGTCAACAGTGTACGGACTCTTCTATCCAGAGCGTCGAGCTCGGTCTGAGTCCATTTGAGTATGCCGAAAGAGTACATTAAAACCGGCATGACCCAACCGTTGAAGGCGCGCACCTTGTTCCCACCTGAAAGAAGGCTATTTAATACCTTCTTTAGGCGACCGAAGAAGCGCTCCCTCAACGATTGCTTCATGTCAGTTACGTTAATGCCTAACGCTTCCGACATACCCAAATACTTATAGCTCTCGGATGAGGAAAGGGATCTTAGGTGTATGGAATCCGAGAGCTGAAGTCCCTCGGATCCCATAATCTCCCCTCGCTTTACATACATGACTGCACATTTGTCCACACCAAATTCCATCCTGGTGGCGCTACTAAAAGTTTCGGTTACTTTCAATAGCTCCATCAGTTGCAATTTGTTGGGGGCAAAGAGTTTCAGATCATCCATGTAAAGCAGGTGAGATATGACCTGACCATCTTTCCTCAACCGGTAGCCTAGCCCTGAATTCTCCAGCAAAGTGCTTAGAGGATTCAGGGCTAAACAGAACCAAAGTGGACTCAGACTGTCGCCCTGGAATATTCCCCGTTTAATCCATACAGGTTCATCGTTCCCCTGGATCTGTCGACATCCTGGATATCGAAGGACCGTCCTCCATTGCCCCATACATGACTCAAGGAAGGCGCGTAGAGTTGCATCTATCTTGTACAACTCCAGCACCCTCATGAGCCATGAATGTGGCACCGAGTCGTAGGCCTTAGTACCGCGGGACCCATTCCTACATCCATTTTGAGAGGCAGACATAATAGAGTTTTTGTCAATATGAGTATTAATTTTCACTCTCAAAATGGATGTAAGAAGTTTATAAACCGTCGACAAACACGTGATTGGTCTATAATTCTTGGGTTCCACGGGACTACCTGACTTATGGAGCAGGTGGGTAACGCCTGTTGTTAAAAACTGCGGTAGGGACCCAGACTCTAAGGATGACTGGAATTGGGATGCCAGGCAAGTGTGCGAACTACTGAGCCATTTGAGCCAGAAGTTGTGCAGTCCGTCCGGCCCCGGTGACTTCCAGTTTGGTAACGGACGAACTGCTTTGGCTACATCTATTGGCGTAATAACAATTGGCTCCATTTCTGCAATAGGTTCACACACTCGCTCGACATCACGCATCCAGTCAGCCTCAGTATGACAAACGGGTGCCGACCATATGCTGCGCCAGAATGAACTCGTGGCGGCATCATCCGGGCGGCACACGTCGGTCACATTTTGCTCAGGTCGCTCCCAAGCTCTGTAAACCCACCTCTCATCGCTCTGGAACATGCGATTCTGCGAGTACCGATCAACCCGCCGTTTATACCGCCGAATACGGTTCGCCCATGCATAAACTTTCTGCTTCAGGAAGTCGATGCGCTCTGTGACACGGGACATGTATTCTTGAGGACTGATTTCAGTCCCCGAGAATGCCCGCCTCACAAAGCGCATCACTCGTGGTCGTGTATTTCCCTCCCTGAAGCAGTATAGTTTGCCGATGAGTACCCTGGCCCCGTCGATACGTCGCTCAATCCTGTGCTGCCAGGCTGGTACGGCTGGTTTTGGTCGAGTAACTACGTCACAATTTGGGAACTTGACATTAGCTACTCGACATGCCGCAACAGCCCCACAGAACAGAATCGAATGTGTATCAACGAGGTCCTCGCTACTCTCGAATATATTCTTGAGTTGCGAGTCCAAGGCACACACCAACGCCCTATTTTTCTTATGCATGGGTAACCGTGGTAATCGGGGCCTAAGTTCGGTAGGGGTTGACCGATATTCACGAAGCGCATCCTCCAGTGCGCTCCTCAATCGGTCGTTGCACTGGCTACTTACCGTGGCAACCCTATCATCCTCCTCTACAACAGCAGGTATGGACCGCGGTGGGGTTGCATCAATAGCTGACGCTTGTACCGCGGTTTGTGCTGGAGTTAAGATGATACAGTTGCTCAGTACCTCTGAGCGCAGCCTATCAAGCGTGGCGTCGTCCAACAGATGATTGCGATGGATGGCCCGCACTTGATCCGACAGTCGTTGGGCCGAGGTGTTGACGGTTGGCTCAAGATCCTGAAACACAGACAGCATCCTAACACGGTACGCAGTGAGGTTAGTTCCCCCCTCTGTAGACCCGTAATATGCGCGCATGACGTTCTCGTTCATAGACTGAGTCCATCTCATGCGCTGCACACAACCACCGGTAGCGGGGACCCGGCTCGGGGCCTGTTGGCTCCTAAGTCCCAAGCTCTTCGGTGGCCGGCCTCTCCCCGCACGACGTACAGGTGTTGGCGACGTCGGCGGAGAGAAATATTCGTCGCTGGAGCTCGACGCAACTGCCGCAACCGGTGACACAGGTGACCCGGGGTCCGGCGGCGGCGAGGCGGAGCTGAGCGACGAGTCCGGGGGTGGTGGGCGTGCGCGTCTTGCTGCTGCTCTCGTAATCATGTCGTTATTTTTCGTTATATCACATTCTTATGGCTTATTGTTGGTTTTTTCATTTTCGGTTTCATTTTGACTTTTACAAACGTCATGTCAACTCGTGGTGTAATATTTTGATTATTCCTCTTTTGATTTTCTTGGTGATTTTTGTTATAAAATTTTTATTTGTATGATTTGCGTTGGATATTAAAATTACAGCTATTGTATATCTGTATCAAAACAAATTAAAATAAATTTAAATTAGAAAGGTGATATTGAATCGACGTATGACTTACTTATATTATTATATAATTATTATTATTATTATTATAGACGAAGTTCTCCATAAAGCTAAACAATCTGGATGATTGTAACATAATGCTAAGCGTGTGTGAAAAGATCTAATTAAGAGACAACCAGACTTAGTAGTTTCACATACAAACTGGTCACTAGCAATTAGTGGTGATTTTTTTTTCGCGATTTCAGGTCGCGGGTTTTTTATTTAATTTATTTAAAACATTTTACGACAGAAAACTGCGAAAACCAGCCAAGTGCGAGTTGGACGGTTTATTATTATCTATGCAACATTCGACAATATGGCAAAAAATCACGATTGTTGTATGGAAGTCCCACGAACGCGCCGTCAAACGGCCTGTCGTCATAAGACGGACGGACGGCGAGCTAGCCCATAGCTCACCGTCGACGCCCGGTGTGTTCCAGCGGGAGGCCGGGACGTGATAATAGATAGATACTCTCCCTCGCCATAGCCAATAGTGCTTTTGTATGGATTTGTGATGAGATCATCTAATCGAATTTAAGCGTACGTCTACCTATCTATTTTATTTTTTAAATTGATTATGATTATTTTTTTATTAGTATTTTTATTTTGTTTTTATTTTTTAATGTGTATTTAATTTGGTTGAATTAAGTAGATGAAATTGTTATAAATTGAAAATATTGTATATTATTATGTAATGTGACTGTATGTATTTGTGTGATTTCTATATGAGTCTGTGATACTCGAATTAAAATGATTTTATTTTTATTTTTTTATCTTTATCTGTATAAGACGCTCATTAAGTCTCAGTTAGAATATGCGGTCCCTATTTGGAACCCCTTCTATCAAAAGTAAGCAGCTGCAATGGAAAGGGTACAGCGCAAGTACCTCCGTGCTATGTGCTGCAGATGTCATGGGACTAAAACTTATCTGTCATACTCCCAACTTCATGATAAGTACAAGTTTATCGGCCTGGAGAACCGGCGCAAATACCTGAAGGCCAATGTGCTTCATGATATTGTTCACAATCATTTTGACGCAATTGATCTAACGAGTATGCAATGTTATTTTATCCCCCGAACAGTTCATGTGCATCAGGATCGTGCTCGTACTCTGTTCGCGCTCAATTCTTGTCGAACGAACTCTGGCTTACGCTGCCCTATTCATAAAATGTTTTCCAACATTATCCTATAATTCAAACTTCATTGACATTTGCATACTCGAAAAATAAATTTATATTTAATTTTGTACAATTATATTGTAAAAATAATTATATTAAAATAATTATAATTAAGTATATTAAATATAAATAATTGTTTTCTTATGATTTTTCTGATTTGGTTGTGTAGCTAAAGCTTGCTTTATAGTTATTTTTACTTGTTATTTTTTGTAATGCCCACTGGCAACCGCTGATCCTGTATGTGTATGTGTCGGATAATGCACTTGACAGTAACATTATTATTTACACATTACTAACTTTATGAATAAATATTTTGTGGTGGTTTATTATCCCATAATAAATAAAAGCTGTGTAATAATAACTAGTTGTTAAGCTGTCTGCTGTTATAATGTATCTGTATGTGCTGCTCTATTGTGTTGTGATGTCCATTAACGAATAAAGGATTATTCTATTCTTTTCTTAAAACGAAACTGTTTCTCCTTCCCAACAATAATTTAGTTGTAATTGAATTAGATCGCACAAAGTGATAGCGCGCGGCTAGATAACGCGTCGCACCGCGCTCCTATAGACACGGCGCGTGCGCAGTACCCGGCACACTCCGCCCCCAGTCGGCCACGCGCACGCGTCGCTCTGTCTCCGCAGTCACCAGCAACATGATCACCGCCGCCATAGTGCTTGTCGCCATTGTGGCGCTGTACTTGTACGGCACGCGCACCTTCAGCTACTGGGAGAAGAAAGGAGTCAAACATGACAAGCCGATTGTGCTTTTCGGCAATAATGCGCAAGTCCACCTTATGCAGAAGAGCATCACGCAGAAGGCCGTCGAAATGTACTGGAAGTATCCGAAAGAGAAAGTGGTAGGATTCTACCGATCCACACATCCGGAGCTCGTGATCAGAGATCCTGAGATCGTGAAGCGCATCCTGTTGACAGATTTTCAATACTTTTACCCTCGCGGCCTGAACCCGCACAAGACAGTGATCGAGCCGATGATGCGCAACCTGTTCTTCGCGGATGGCGACCTGTGGCGGATGCTGCGGCAGCGCATCACACCCGCCTTCACCAGCGGCAAGCTGAAGGCCATGTTCCCGCTCATCGTGGAGCGCGCCGAGAAGCTGCAGACGCGCGCGCTGGCTGCCGCCGCCGCCGGCCTCCCGCTTGACGCGCGCGACCTCATGGCGCGTTACACCACCGACTTCATCGGTGCCTGCGGCTTCGGCCTCGACGCCGACTCGCTCAACGATGAAAACTCTGCCTTTAGGAAGTTAGGAGCCTCAATATTTGAAGTTGGACTGAAGCAGGTTTTTGTAGCTATGTTGAAGGAGATGTTCCCAGAATGGTGTAAGCATTTAAAGTATTTGGAAAGAGTGGAACATCCTATGATTGATCTAGTATCAGCTATATTAAAACAGAGAAATTATGAACCTTCGGGCAGGAATGACTTCATTGATTTGATGCTCGAATGTAAGAAAAAAGGAAAGATGATGGTAGAATCGGTAGAAAACCTTAAATCGGACGGCACTCCTGAGATCACTACGTTGGAGTTAACTGACGAGCTGATCGCAGCGCAGGTGTTCGTGTTCTTCGCAGCAGGCTTCGAGACGTCGTCATCAGCCACCAGCTTCACGCTGCACCAGCTCGCCTACCACCCCGAAGTGCAGCGAAAGGTGCAGCAGGACATCGACCGCGTGCTGGCCAAGCACGGCGGCCGGCTCAGCTACGACGCCGTCAAGGAGATGATGTACCTGGAGTGCGCGTTCAATGAGGGCATGCGCATGTTCCCGTCGCTGGGTTTCTTGATCCGCAAGTGCGCGCGCACGTACACCATCCCCGAGCTGGACCTCACCATCGACCCCGACGTGGGAGTGATCATCCCGCTGCAGGCGCTGCACAACGATCCGCAGTACTTTCCGGAGCCGCACGAGTTCCGTCCGGAGCGCTTCCTGCCCGACCAGCAACACGAGAACACCAAGTTCGTGTACCTGCCCTTCGGGGACGGGCCCCGCGCCTGCATAGGTAAATACTTCTCATCTTTTAAGTATAAGCTGTGTGAAACATTACAAACTTACATACAAACTTTAAGAATTCATGCATAGCACTAAGGACGGCTAGTGCTGACCTTCGTTAGTGTTATAATTACGAGTATATTTTTCTAGTCGGCAAGGTTATGCTAAATATTTTCAAGTATTAGTTGCAAGACATGGTAGTCTGTATAACATCAGAGTGTTCAAGTACTGAATTGTGTGTTGGTTGCAGGTCTGCGGCTGGGGCTGATGCAGTCGCTGGCGGGGCTGGCGGCTGTACTGTCACGCTTCACGGTGGCGCCCGCAGCGACCACGCTGCGCCACCCTGTCGTCGACCCCAAGTCCGATATCGTGCAGAGTATCAAGGGTGGACTGCCACTCTCCTTCATCGAGCGGACATCAACGGTGGTAGCGAAAGGACTTGATAAGCCTCTTGTGATGTGAAATACTTAGTTGGTTAGTGACCTCGATAAAACATTGCACAGTAAGAAACGTTTATTGAATAATATTATAGTGAACTATGAGCGGAAAATATGAAAAACGAATGAGACCCAGACAACAGATATAGTCGAACAAGAAGTGTTTTATTTGTGGTGTTGGTTTTGTATGTGATGGCCACTAGTTTTGTACGGTGGCAGAAAATAGAACTTTACAAACGCGAGTACGTTTGTAAATTTATATTTAAGGCTACCGTGTATGATGTAAAAGTATTAATAATTAAGGTACTAGGGTAAGTGCTTCAATTAATGAACACTTGGGTGATCTTCCAACTTAAAAAAAACATAACAGTGTGTTGCGTGTAAGGGATACGGTCGTACGTGTATCGTGTAAGGGGTATTAGGATTGTTTTCAAAAATATTTATTGAGTTGATTTTACGAAATAATCTGCATGCTTTTTTAGTTATTTAGCAATAAAATGAACAAAAACCCTAAAACCCCAGTGAATGAACGAAAATTAAAAAAAGGCCAGTAAATGAACACAATTTTTGTTTATAATTCTCTGCCTGTTACTAACTTATTTTTTTAAGTAAAGTTTTAAAATTCGACCCCCCAACAAGTATCGCCACATTGACAGGTCCCATGCGACTCGCATTCAGCGGATTCCCACAACCTTCAACAGGTCATAGGTCTAGTGGGAGGTCTTCCAACGCAACATCTTCCAGTTCGCGTCCGCTGCTCCAGAACTGTTCGGTCTCACCGGCCATCCGTTCGGCGAGCAATGTGCCCTGCCCACTGCCACTAAAGCTTGGCAATACTTCGGGCTACGTCGGTAACCTTGGTTCTCTTGCGGATGTTCTCGTTCACGATTCGATCACGCAAGGAAACTTTGAGTATAGCCCTCTCCATTGCCCCTTGTGAGCGACCACGTTTCGGTCCCGTGTGTAATCACTGGCAACACACACTGGTCATAAACTTTCGTCTTGAGACACTACGGTAAGTTCGACGAGAATATACCGCGCAACCTTGTCGTGAAGCGACAGATATGAAGAAAAAAATAGAATAAATAAAAAAAAAGGATAAACGTAATACAATTTATTTTAGTAATAAAATCTGAAAGTAACAAAATGAAGATGATAGTGAAGATGAGGATGGAGTGAAGGGATGATCACGGGATGAAGACGAGCAGGAGAGGGTCGCAGGAGAGGGTCGACGGCAGTCCGGGGCGAGTCAGCCAAAAACGGTCCAACCGCTGACTCCAGCCCCGGATGAAGGTTGACAGCAGTAGGCTGGCTTCACAGCACAGGACTTCAGCCCCGGATGAAGGTTGACAGCAGTAGGCTGGCTTCGCAGCACAGGACTCCAGCCCCGGAAGAAGGTTGACAACAGTAGGCAGGCTTCGCAGCACAGGACTCCAGCCCCGGATGAAGGTTGACAGCAGATGCAGCAGTCCTCCTCTGAAGCCCAGTGCAGAGGCAGGTTTTAGTTGAGGTGACTGGTGGAGAAGTCAAGAGGTTTGAGGTCTTTTCTTGAGTCCCGGAGCAGTCGGCCCCGGGACAAGGCCTATATAATTTTCTTCGCTCGAAAGCTAGCGATGAAATGAATGAATGTCTAGAGCGGCCCTGTCTTATATAGCCGATTTCGAAATCAAAAGTGGAATTTGCAAAATGTTTGAAAATTAGACGAAAAGAGTGTGTAAAGTAGAAGGCCAGAACGATTATCTGGCTTTTAAGACAAAAACGGTGGATGGCCACAAAGAAAACCACGAACGATTAAAAGGTAACTATGACGACCAGATTATTGACAATAAAATGTCAAAGAATTAATAAACACAAAGTTAGCAAAAACATGAGGAAATACGATGGAATTAAAGGTTCTGGTGCGTGGATAGTGTAGTAAATAATGTTGCGCATCATCTGTGAGCAATTTGTGAGTATAGTGTAGTATGAAAATGAAAATGATAAACTCGTAATTGTTACAGTAAAACGATATCTACAATGAAACTAAATGAAAGGATGGCAATAAAAGAGCAACGTGAAACAATAAAGCTTAAACTAATAATGGATGTGATGAAGATTTGACCTAAAATTGATGTACAGACAAAATGTCAACCATTGAGGACGTTCAGTCGGTTAGTACGTAATAATATTACTACATTTCCCCGACAACCCCAGAAAATTTTCGACTCAGAGAAAATTTTATGTTTAAAGTTCGAGAGAAATCCTTGAAACATTACTTCGTCCAAACAGAAATCATCTAACAGACATTCATTCCTCCTCAGGTATACTATCATCTACATAATGGTAAGGGTGGAGTTCACAGTCAATGACTACCACTCTAGAAGTATGTTCCTAAATATGACCTAAGGCTTATTTAGGGAGTAATCAACCGCTCCATGGGTGGAAAATATATTGACCTAAGTCTTATTTAGGGAGTAATCAACCGCTCCCTGGGTGAAAAATATATTGACCTAAGGCTTATTTTACGAGTAGTCAGCCGCTCGAAGAAAACCCTATAAAGGAATAATTATATAATTATTAAGATGACTATTTAGTTTAGTCTAAGATAGATTCGAGCGGTAGGGCTCTAAAGTAAAGGTATCTGAACTAGTGATCTTCTGACCTCATTTGTAGAAGTGAAGAATAAGAGCAGTAAGCTCTAAATCACAAAATAAAGACAAGTTAAAAGTAACGCCGCATAGGACGTTGAATAGTGAGTTTAAAAACTCGTATTCAAAACAAAAATAAAGATTAATTTTAAGCGATTGATAAATGAGCTAATGAGAGATTAACTATCTAAATAAGATGATTCGATGAAGACGAGGTTTAGATTTTAATGTCTTTGATGTGCCATTTATTTTTCGTTCCATTAGTATCTTCTAATATGTATACTAAGGGCGAGAGTTTCTTAAAGACTTTGCATCTTAGAAATTTAGGGGCCAGTTTTGCGCTGAAGTACGAACCCGCGTTGCTTTGTACGTAATTCTTACGCCAAACTGTATCACCGACATTAAATTCTTTAAATGACCGACGTAGGTCATAGCGAGCGCTATTCTTAGCGTGTGCTATGTATAAATTAGTTTGAACCTTATCAAAAATTGACGAGAGGAAACCAATATTTGTAGCGTAGACATCGCGAGGTAGAAAAACAACTTCCTCAAGATTTTGAGTTGGAGTGTAGAATGAACCACAAGGAACTGTTTCTCGACCAAATACTAAAAAGTTTGGAGAAAAACCAGTTATAGCATTAACACAACTGTTTATCGCGTGTTGAATTTTTGGGAGATAAATATCCCAGGTTCGATGATCATCACCTACCAAAGTAGCTAGAGCCGTGATGATGGTCCTATTATACCTTTCTGTAGGATTGACTTGGGGACAGTAAAATGGAGAGTAGAATATAAAAGGGACTTTATATTTATTAAGAAATGTAGTAAATTCACGGGATTGAAATTGGGGACCGTTATCCATGATAATGGTTTGTGGAACACCATGGATGAGAAATACGGAATTCTCTAAAATATTAATTATGTTAGACGCAGTAGCACGTTTTAAGGGAAAGATAAAAGTATATTTAGTAAAGGTACAATTAATAACTAAAATATGTTGATTACGTCTTCTGGTCATGGGAAAAGGACCCATAAGATCAAGCGATATAGATTGAAAAGGTCTCGAGCAAATTTTTGGTTTACCCATAGGGCCATAAGGAGAATGATTTGGATGTTTATAAGCAAGACAAATGTCGCAAGTAGAGATAAATTTAGCGATATCTTTAAACATGCCAGACCAGTAATATCGTAACGAAAGCTTCTTGTAGGTTTTGAAAATTCCGAGATGAGGTTCTTGAGAAGAACTGTGATTCCTTTCGATAATAGCCTGTCTTTCATGTGGAAGTGGAACTTCTTTCCAAGTGAAGTCATCGTTCAGAGCATGAGGAGAGTGAATGCAACGATAGAGCTTGTTTTCTTTAACCGTATAGTTTGGATAAGAATCAGGATTGTTCTGACAGCCAAGTAAAATCTTGTTGTAGTGTTCCAAGTCACGATTAGGAACTGATTCGTCCGTTAAAATAGGATTTACACCTTGACGTTGAGAATCTTCAGAGTCATGAGTTTTTGATCTGGATAGTAGGTCAGGGACAACATTATCTTTACCCTTTTTATGTTTTAGAATGAAGTTGAAGCAAGATAGGCGTAGCGTCCAACGAGCCAGTCTTCCTGAAGGATTGGATAAGTTCTGGAACCATTTAAGAGCAGCGTGATCTGTGTAAATTGTAAATTGTTTACCATTATCTAGGTAACAACGCCAGTGTTCTATAGCAGTTATTACGGCTAGAGTTTCTCTTTCTGTTGTAGAATAGTTCTGCTGGTTTTTATTAAGAGCTTTACTCATGTAAGCAATAACAACTTCCTTGTCGTTTTGATGTTGTGTAAGCATTGCTCCTATGCCAAAATTTGATGCATCGCAATGTACAGAGAATGGGAGGTTGAAGTCTGGGCAAGCGAGAACAGGAGTAGTAACCAAAGCTTCTTTAAGTTTCACGAATGCCGATTCTGCTTCGGGGTTCCAAACGAATTTAGGGGCAATCTTCCCAGAGCAAGTTAGCCTGTTAAGTGGAGAAGCAATTGTGCTGAAGTTTGCAATGAATCTTCGGAACCAGCTGCAAGTACCGATGAATCTACGTACTTCTTTTCTAGAGGATGGTGTAGGATATTCCAAAATGGCTCGAATTTTGTCAGGATCAGCTCTCAGGCCATATTCACCTACAACAAAACCGAGGTACTTGAGTTCTTTCCTGAAGAATTGACTTTTTTCAAAATTTATAGTTAAATTGGCAAAAGAGAGTTTTTCATGAACTTTTAAGAGAAGAGAAATATGTTCTTCGAAGGTATCGCTTATAATTACGATATCGTCGAGATAACAGAATACTTTGTTGTCAAAATCTGGAGTAAACAGCATATCCATTAGTCTCTGTTGAGTAGCAGGAGAGTTAGTTAAGCCGAAGGGCATTACTTTAAATCTGTACATGCCTCTTCCGGGTACATAAAAGGCAGTCTTGTCTTTGTCCGCAGGGTTGAGAGAAATTTCCCAGAAGGCCTTCGCAATGTCGATACTTGAGAGATATTTGGCGTTTTTAAGATTGTCAAGAATCTCACTTATAAGTGGGAGGCTGTAGGCATCACGACGAGTGATTGAGTTAAGTTTCCTGCTGTCGACGCAGAAACGCCATTCTCCATTCTTCTTCGGAGTTATAAGCACCGGAGATAGCCATGGACTTTCGCATTGTTCAATGACATTCCATTTCAACATTTTATCCACTTCGTTGATTAAAGCTTTTTGTTTTTCAGGGGACAATCGATAACATCTTTGCTTGATGGGGAGAGAATCACCTGTGTCGATCTTGTGTGTAATTAAATGAGTACGTCCCAAAATGCCTTTTTCTTCAAATGAGATACTCTTGAAGCGTTGGATAATGTTATCTGCAATATCCTTTTGATTTGTACTAAGATGTTCATAAGGTAGTATCTTTTTCTCCGCATCTTGAATAGATGAACATTTAAGGTTCGACTGACAAACAGAAGATAAAATAGTAGGAAGAAGATTAAATTTTTTCCAGAAATCAATACCAAGAATAAGAGAGGGGAATAATTCTGGAAAAACATAAGCTTTAATTAAATGAGTCTGGTCATTAAAGAAAATAGGTAATTCAAAATATCCTAAAGATTTAATTTTTTGGTTACTAGCAGTTGAGACAGTAATTAAGTCTGACTTGAAAAGCTTGAAACCTAATTTAAGAATTTCCAGGTGAGAATTGTTGCCAAGTATGGTAACAGAACTACCTGAATCAAGTAAGGCAGAAATGTTTAAGTTAATAATTCGCACGTTAATGAAAGGGCGTTTGGAATCATTGTCATTAGAGTAAAGGGTTGAAGAAATTTTGTAGTAAGAAAAGAAATTTTTAAGAGTTTTGATCCAATTATTCCAATCATTAACGTCGAAATTTTCACTTTTCAAGTCAGTTGTTAGTTTTTTGAGCTAGTACCAGGCTTAGGATTGCATTTAGGGCAATCAGCAGTTTTAAAGTCCTTCAAACCACATTTGAAGCAAATAATGAAGTGAGGTTTCTTACAAGTGTTTAAGGTGTGTCCATGCACACGACAACGAACGCAAAAGCTACTCTGTTGAGGAGGATCAGATCGAGTCAGAGTGTTAATTTGTTTTGGTTTTTGGAGGTACTGAGGAGGAGGTTTCTGAAAATTTACAGAGGAAGAATTAGTAACTGGTATACGAGGTTTGTAGCTAAATTCAGCTGTTAAAGTATTTTGTTGCAAAGATGGTTCTTTAAAGTTTTTATCTTTGTCCAAGAATTTTTCGTAAATCTGGCAAACAGCTAAGAGAGAGTCAATAGTAGTACAATCTCTTAATGCCACAAAAACTGAATAGCACGGTCTGATATTCCTCAGTAAAATCTCTAATTGTTCTGACTCAGACAATTTTTTAGTCAAGCGTGAAAACATTCCGGACATAATTGAAATGTAGACCGATATAGTTTCGTCCAGACCTTGAGTTCGCTTTCTGATGTCTTCTAGTAATTTGTAATCGTAATCGAAAACACCAAAATCTTTTATAAGAAGCTCAGAAGTTTCATGCCAGGTCAGATTTGGATTACAATTAATCTGAAATCTAAACCAGTGTAAAGCATTGTCTGTAAAAATTTCGTACGCTTGATTAATCAAAAGTTTTTTGTCAAAGCTACGTGAAATGCAATATTCTTCTAGTTTTTGAAGGAACGACCTAGGACATGACTTTCCATTATAAGTGTATCTTTTTAAATCTTTAAAAATATGAGGCTTCACTTGTTGAGGAGGAACTGTAGAGTTAATTTGTTGAAGGAGGGCCTCAAGAATGGTCTGTGACGGAGGGATATTTGAAGGAGGAGTTTCCGAGTTGTCATGAGAGGTAGGTAAATCGTAGAGAGGAGGGGAAGTATTTTCCGCTGGAAGAAAAGTGAATGGTTCAAATTTGTTGTTGAGGCTATCAAATTTGGACCGTAAAGCGTCAAACTCAATTTTCTGTTCAGATTTCAGTACGTCAACGTCTATACGCTCGAGTCTAAAAAATAAATGATTAAGATAAGTTTCTATAAGACGAGTGTATTTGGAATCACCGTGTAGAAGTTTATCTACTTTTAAGTCTAAGTAATTAATAGTGGTATTAATTTGAGGGAGCTCTTCCTCAATTGGAATTGGTGAGATTAAAATTTCCTCCGAGGAGGTAATAGAAGAAAGTCGAAGAATTTGCTTTCTTAACCGTACGACAGTGTCTACTGGTTCCTCAAGTCTGATCTTAATTTCGTATTCGAGTTCAGGTTTATTAAGAAATTCAAACTTAATTGTTCTATACATATTGGTAAAATAAAGATAAGTTTCAAAGAAAATACCTTGTTTCCTTCTAGAAGAAAAAAAATTAGAAGTATTAAGTTAGTAAAAGATTAAAGAAAAATTATTTTCCTTCCAAAAGAAAAAATAGTTACAATGATAGCTATATGAAAATGTTTAATGATGTCTGTAGTATGAGAATGAACTAATGATCTAAAGTGAAGTTGCCAAGAGAGACTGCCAAAAAGGTTTATATTAAATCAGAGGAAAATTGTAGTTAAGGTGAAACAGAAACAATTTTTATAAACCAAGTCTGTATAAAGGTTTTAAGGTTTAGTGAAGAGTAATGACCTCTTTAGTTTATATAATGAGTAACACTATGTAAAGGTAAGATACCACAATCTTAAAAGTATTACGTGTATGACCACCAGAAATAATGTTTTTAAAATGGGTACTTATTTTCCCTCTGATTTATGGACACTAGACAAAGTGTTTTCTTTAGAATTTTGTGAAGATGGAAATGTGTAGTGTTATGTAGAAGTGTAGAACCTGAAGACAATTGGGCGCCAAACTGTCGTGAAGCGACAGATATGAAGAAAAAAATAGAATAAATAAAAAAAAAGGATAAACGTAATACAATTTATTTTAGTAATAAAATCTGAAAGTAACAAAATGAAGATGATAGTGAAGATGAGGATGGAGTGAAGGGATGATCACGGGATGAAGACGAGCAGGAGAGGGTCGCAGGAGAGGGTCGACGGCAGTCCGGGGCGAGTCAGCCAAAAACGGTCCAACCGCTGACTCCAGCCCCGGATGAAGGTTGACAGCAGTAGGCTGGCTTCACAGCACAGGACTTCAGCCCCGGATGAAGGTTGACAGCAGTAGGCTGGCTTCGCAGCACAGGACTCCAGCCCCGGAAGAAGGTTGACAACAGTAGGCAGGCTTCGCAGCACAGGACTCCAGCCCCGGATGAAGGTTGACAGCAGATGCAGCAGTCCTCCTCTGAAGCCCAGTGCAGAGGCAGGTTTTAGTTGAGGTGACTGGTGGAGAAGTCAAGAGGTTTGAGGTCTTTTCTTGAGTCCCGGAGCAGTCGGCCCCGGGACAAGGCCTATATAATTTTCTTCGCTCGAAAGCTAGCGATGAAATGAATGAATGTCTAGAGCGGCCCTGTCTTATATAGCCGATTTCGAAATCAAAAGTGGAATTTGCAAAATGTTTGAAAATTAGACGAAAAGAGTGTGTAAAGTAGAAGGCCAGAACGATTATCTGGCTTTTAAGACAAAAACGGTGGATGGCCACAAAGATAACCACGAACGATTAAAAGGTAACTATGACGACCAGATTATTGACAATAAAATGTCAAAGAATTAATAAACACAAAGTTAGCAAAAACATGAGGAAATACGATGGAATTAAAGGTTCTGGTGCGTGGATAGTGTAGTAAATAATGTTGCGCATCATCTGTGAGCAATTTGTGAGTATAGTGTAGTATGAAAATGAAAATGATAAACTCGTAATTGTTACAGTAAAACGATATCTACAATGAAACTAAATGAAAGGATGGCAATAAAAGAGCAACGTGAAACAATAAAGCTTAAACTAATAATGGATGTGATGAAGATTTGACCTAAAATTGATGTACAGACAAAATGTCAACCATTGAGGACGTTCAGTCGGTTAGTACGTAATAATATTACTACAACCTCCCGAACGCTGCCCAGTCAAGTCAGATTCAACCATTTACCTCTTTCTCGAAGTTAGTTAGACCGACTTACCTAGACCGTTTGTCCCAGGTACCCATAATCGTCTAGAATTTCGAGTGTAGCTTCAATCTTGATAGGAATGGGTGTTACATGGGCATTCAAAATGACTGAGTGAGAGAATGAAATTAGTAACGTAACCAGTGGATCTTGTCGTGGACTTGTTTCGCGGTTGCAATCGCACAAACAATAATGTTACTTTGTTTTCATTTGTCCTAGCGCAGTTGTATGCGATGGATAATCCGCATGGGTCTACTACTTGTAACTTGAGGTCAGCGTGGTCCTAAAAGATCTTATTAGGAAGTAGCTTAAAAACTACAGGGGGTCTTTCCTCACCTGAAGTCTCAATAATAATTGGTTTATTAAAGATGAATGCGTCTGACTGCCTGGTTGAATTTTCATTTAAACACATTAACCCTATGACAGTGATTAAAGCTTTACGACAAATAAAAATCAAACTGACCGAAGATCTATGGGGAATGTCTATCAAAGTTTGTACATCCATTCATAAGACTGTAGTGTGATTACTTAACTTTAATTTGTGTGTAGACCAAGGAGTTTTCCCTGATTTAATGAAATACAGTAAAGTCATACCTCTTTTCAAAACCGGCTGTATCCGTGTTACCAGTCTTTAGCAAGGTTTTGAAAAAGTGATGCTTAATTAAATGCTCAAACATTTTAACACCAACAGAATCTTACATGATCAATAGTATGGTTTCACCAAACGACGTTGTACAACTGACGCCAGTGTAACCTTATTAAAACACCCATTCATGCATGGGAAGAGTCCCATGACGCCATAGGATTTTTTTGTAACGACTCCAAAGCGTTTGATTGCGTAAATCACAGCACATTACTTTTGAAACTTAAGCGTGATGGATTGGATATTCTTACACTTAGTTGGTTAAAATCTAATTTGAATGATAGACAACCATGTTCAAATAAATGTTGTTAATTTACAGGATTCAAAAGTAAAAAATGGGGTTTCCACAAGGCTCAATATATCCTATCCTCTAGTATATATAGTGATCTACTCTATTTATTGAAAAACCAACCTCAAAATGTGGTGTTATTAGCTGATGACACTTCCCTAATTTTTTAAATGAATGGACGGACCCAAAATCTAAATGACGTGAATAATGTCCTACTTCAGGTCCAAAATTGGTTCACAGCAACCAGCTTGGTATTCAATGTGATAATAAAAACAAATGCATAATATTTGCTTAACCGAATGTGAGAAGTAGTGATTGTGATTTAATATTGAATAAAGAGACACTTGAATTCGTAGAAAACGGTTTTCCTGGGGATGACGTTTTATTCAAGACTACAATATGCTATTAGAAAAATCCGTCAATTTAGTGATGTAGATACCGCTAGACTGGTCTATTTTAGTTACTTTCATAGTATAATTTCTTATTACATTTTGCTATGGGGACGGGCTGTAAATATTGAGTATATATTAATTCTGCAGAAAAGAGCCATCAGAGCTATACATAATCTTCGAAGGCGATTTTCATTATGACGGTACAATGTCAATACATCTACGAAAACATAATGTACGAGTACGTCGGAATAACTATACCTAAATGGCAAAACCTGTAGCTACCTCTCTTATGTTTATTTTTAGCACCTGTTAACAAAATAAATATGATGTATATCTTAATCTATAAGGGCATTATGAATCATTTATTTATTTGTTTAAAATTCACGATTCAAGATTGCATCTTAAAGCAACCAGTTTCATACTTGTGTGTGAATGTGGTCGAGTTACTGTAGAAGTGTGTGTGGAGGAAGAAGCCACCTAGTCGGAACCAGTGCGGGTCCGCACTGGCAGGACCCAATATGCTGCTGCGTCCGGCGATACCAACGACGCAGCTCTATGTGTCCCGGCTACATCACACCACGAAGGTTGAGGACATCGTGGAGTATGTCCGAGTGAAGACCAGCTGGACCTTGAGGGTTGAGAAGTTGGAGTCGCGCCACAACACAAATTTTAAGTCGTTCGTGGTGCGAGTTCCGACTCATCATATTGAGATCTTCCTCAAGGAAGAGTTTTGGCCGAAGGGTGTCATATATCGGCGATTCCGCGGAAGGCTACGCGACACCACGCAG
This sequence comes from Xestia ashworthii, assembly GCA_950022955.1. Classification (NCBI taxonomy): domain Eukaryota; kingdom Metazoa; phylum Arthropoda; class Insecta; order Lepidoptera; family Noctuidae; genus Xestia; species Xestia ashworthii. The sequence continues at coordinate 760,120 of OX465565.1, read as the reverse complement.
CGCAACATGACGCCGTCTCCTCATGTGTAATAGTTCAATGTTTAGTGGTTTTTTATACATATGTATGTTAGTTAGTCTGTAAGGTATATGTAATATGGGTCTTTTGTTACCTGAATTAAATGATATATATATACAGGGTGTAAACCACCTCATCACAAAGCCGTTAACCAAGCATTCTGTACATCAAACTAAGTAACTTTACGCAAAAATTATTGCTGGGAAACAACTTTTTTTTTTGAGGTTATCAATCATGTTTTGTGGTAGAACTCAATGTAACACACTTAAAACATTGTGCTGATGGATGGATTGAATAGTACGGGGGTCTTGGAGGTGTTAAAAGTCAAAATCTTACAAAAACAACTTGTATTTAAAAAAAAACTTGTCAAAAAGTTGTAACTTTGACCCCCCATATCTCCGTAACTAGAAGGTTCCCAGGTATGGTGTAGAACAAAAAAATGGTCGCAATGACGGGAAGAACAAGTGCCTTTCGGCTTCGTGAAGAGGTGTTTTACACCCTTTATATATATTAGGGTTTTTACTGACGAGTGGTACGTTGCCAACGGCAGATAAACTGCAGCCATTGCCACACGGCTGGCGTCGATGCGTCGGTGGCAGCCGCCGAAGCGCCGACGAGTGCCATCGATAGGTGGCGACGCTTGCAGTTTTGTGGCACGCCGCGTAGACAGGTGTCGACGACTGCCGTCGACGCGTCTGCGACAGCTGCAGTTTATCTGCCGTTGGTAACGTGCCGCTCGTCTGTAAGAACCCTTAGATAGGCAGTGCCTGGTTGTCGTTCCAAAGGTTAATGCTTGTTTCTAATAATAATGTGCTCACTCATCGTTACAGAGCAATTTGTTTGCGCTGGAGTTCGTCAACGTGTACCGCGGATCAAACATTATAATTTATACCAACGCTCTAGGTGTTGGATTATGCGTTAAAGAAGATAACAAGTACTGTTATGAATGATAACATTGATAACGTTTTATTAACGTTACTGTATGACGTATTTCTTGCAAGTAAATATTTTTAATTTGATTTAGATTTGATTTGATAACACTAATAATAATGTCTTAGGGTTTGTTATCTATCATTCATTACAACACTTAACACACGTGTGCTAGGTAGGTAATTAGTTATTATAACTAATGTGCAGACGATGAGTTACGTCCATGCAAGTGGCAGCCTTATCCTGGTGCAGTGACGAGTACCGGGGTGCACGGCCGGGGAACACGTGACTGGCTGCTGACTACGTACATACCGCGGTTCTATCCATTAACTGCGGTCAGGCAAGTGTAGGCAACATACGAGTAGCTCAATGTCACCCCGTCCAACAGAGCCTGCAAGTACCTATGTGATCTGAACTTCAAATCATTGAAACTATTTTAGCACCAGCTTCACCTAAAGGGTGTAAATAGATACCTAACGATCCCAACAGGTACTTACTTGTTCTCCGCGCTATTGCGATCGTATTTTGTTCTGCACCTTACCTTCTAGTTATGGAGATATTTTGGGCCAAAGTTCCAACTTTTTCATACACCTCTTTTTACTTTAAATACCTCGATGACATTTTAATATTCAATGTATCATTGCAGGTGTGATGTTATGTATAAGTAGCTCCTATGAATTCGTGGCTTACTTTCATCGGAGGTTTTATTTCAAGTACGTAAAGCCTCATAGAATGATTTCATAAGTTACGTTACGCCAAACTGAAGTTCTCATCACGCTGATTCCGAATCAAGCATTAACTAATTTTTAGAACGGTTGTCTTAGGAGGGCTGAGTTCCTCTCAGGCGCGCCCTGTGTCCGATGGCGAGACAACCTCTCAGTGCGCTCGACAATGACGTCATCATCATCATCATTGCAGCTAAAAGACGTCTACTGCTAGACGTAGGCCTCCCCCAAGTGTTATTACCATCATTTTCTATTGAATTGCATCACTTGGCACAAGGATTGCAATGCAGGGCAAAGTCTCATTGCGATCCTCGTTCGTGTGTTACAAAAGTCAGTTCATTTGTTTTTAATACAACTCATGCTGCCTTATCAACATGTAAACAGGTAATACAATATCTTATCACGGGATATCAGTCTATTGTCAACTATTACTAAATAACAGACATTTTATCTCGTGTGTGTTGACTTTTTAACGATAAAACGAAGGAGGTTCTCAAGTCGACGCATACGTGTAATTTTTTTTTTTCATGTATTACCACGCATAACTTTTTACAGTGTAGTCAGATATTGATATTTTTTTTTTTTGGAGTTAGTATACCCCGAATTTGATCCCATATAATTTCATACCTCACCAAAAAAATCATAGATTTTAATGTTTTGTGTTGTGTACTACCTATTACAAAAAAAACTCACAATGAATGATCTTTAGACTTGTCAGTCTCTTGTGTGTAGACCTCTCTGTCTCTGCAACAGTATATTTGGTATTTAAAGCCTGTTTCGTTTTAAGGTTTAAAACGGACATTGGGAATAATGTCATACATGATCCCGAACATTTTCAATTTTGACACACGAATACTAAGCAGTAACAAGTATTTGGATTACGATTTTCTTCGTCTTGTCCCCGTCTTTCGCTCGTAAATATTTGAATGTATTTGCCTTTATAAGCGTTGTAGCTGCGGTCGGGTACTGTGAGATCGCTCTGACAGTCCCTTGCAAGTGCTGCGGCAGGAGTGAAATGTCACACACACCGCATGGTGGGTATATTCATAGTTTTTAGGAGCACTATAACATACCTAAGTACAATGAATGCTCTTGATAGAAAGATACTGTACTGGTAGTAGTAGCCTAACTGTTAGCACAAGGTCAGTCATGAACTCGTGAAGGAACAGCGTTCAAACTGTTTGAATTTATGCGAATCAGTTGTTTGGGTGTGATGGTCCAGTGTTCGGCTATTTGGATATTTGGTTTTAAAGTAAGTAAGTATGACAAAGTCGAAGTCAAACCATTTATTTCAATTAGGCCATTACTTTTGAAAGTCAAACTTTAAAACATTAGAAATAGATTGATTCTGCAACCGATTGACAAGACCGATTGACCGATTCGCAAGGATAGTTTCGCATGGAGAAGAATGGCCAAGAAACTCCGTCGTTACTCTTTTGATGTACAATTATGTAAGTGTCAAGTTTGAACGAATGGTTCACATACATTTTTTAGGATTCCGTACTCAGTCGGCAAAAACGGAACACTATAGAATCACGTTGTTGTTCGTCTGTCCGTCTATCTCTCAAATGTTTTTGCCATGAGTGGCGCGGACCGCGTGGAGGTATCAAGCTGCAATTAATATCAATCACTCAGGTCTGCTACTCCTTGGAGGAAGTCAACGCGATTCTAAGATGCGACCGTCTAATTCGCATATTTTGCAATTTCACAAGGGAATCAAAACCTATAAGGTACTTTCCGTTAACCTAAAATCATGAAAGGAGACAATTTTTTTTGGGCCAACTTGGTCGTTGCATTTATTATTTATATTACACCAAAAAAAGTAACATTTTTACTAGTATAAAATGAAATATTACATAGAAATGAAACCGGAATCTTAAAATCACCATAAATAAGCTATGTTATGATATTTTTTGCGAGTCAAATCATTCCTGTTGTGGTTAATGTCATTTGACAGAAAATAGTTACGTGAATAGAGGCATTTTTTTCTGTTTACTAAAAATGTACGGTACCTACCCATCGGTATTCATATCTGCCATGATTATAAAAGAATCAGAATAAAGTATAAAAATAAGTATTATTAAACTGTGAGCATTTTTAATGTTATTTTTAAAGGTTTACACTAAAATCGCATAGATGGTTTAAACAATCAACGTGACAGACAACTTCATTATTTTGACATTTACTTTTTCTGTTTATTTTGGTTAATGTTTTTGCAGATTTTTCGCATTTATTTCGGTTAGACAACGCTAAGCTAATTTAACCACTGTAATCTAGAGGTTATAAGGAAGAAATCAATGTACGTTTCATTATTAAATGCTACAATTTATGTGGGTGGCCTAATCTCCGAACAAAAAAAAATATCTCCTTTGGAAAACAGCAATGTCGTACAGCACATGCTAAGGAAAAATTTAACTGCAAATGATTACGTAGTATAGCAACAAAATACCTACAAGTTTATACAGAACCAACTCGCACTTGGCCAGTTTGTGTTTAAATGTTCTTTACTTATTTTCACTAATGTAAAAACTCTCACAATTCCATAAAAATGTTTTTGAAGAGTGACATAACTTATTATGTCACTCTTCAAGACATTTTCGAAACTTTTTAAACAAGAAGGTTACGCTGTCGTCCTTGAGGGTGCAGAAATTGCAACTGTTTCGTTCACGGTGCAATTTCTTGACCTCTTTAAAATGGATCGATATTCATTTTCCGTTCTATTTGTGTCATGTTATTTGTCTCCTCAAACTGTGTCGTGATTTAATTACGTTTTACAAGATAGCAAAGTTCTTGTTCTTGAAGTTTAATAATAAACATTCTGATAAACAATTCAAGTATCTAGATCTGGCGCGCGAGGCTGTCGACATGTGGGACGTGGTACAGCAGTCATTGTATCGATAATCGTGTAGACCAATGGCTGAATAGCAAATAACCTCAACCAACATCTGAGGAAGCATTGGTTTGACAGCTGGATCAAGGCCTTGGTCCCAATTGCAGTACTTCTGGACACGGCGCGTATCATTAAGAGGTTCCTCTCTCAAGAACCCTGACCACCCGTAGTTCGATGCCGGTGGACTACTTTTTTTTATGAATATTATTTTGTAAGGAATAAAAATCCAAAACATGATATTGAAATGAATAGAGGAAACGTTTTAAACTTATAATGTCACTTACGGGATATTTTCCGTGATTATTTGTTTTGTTTTAGTCACGGAAAACGACAAGACAAGAAGTTAAGAAGTTTAGTTTTAAACCGTGAAAGCTTAAAACTGTGTTAGGACACGTTCTAACATAAGCACGCGCCACCGATTAAAGTTTTAGTCATACTACATATTAAAGACACACTGCGAACTGTCAACGGACACTGGACAAAGACAGACATTCACAATTAGTCCATAGGTACTCGTTTGACCGAAACTTAAGTCAACCGTCCGCTAAAAACATTTGGGACTAATCAACGGCATCAAAATTAGTTCACATTACTAACCAAAATCCCTTTTCAACCCGTCTTTTAAACGAAGCAAAAACTCCATTACCAGCGAGTCACCTCCATTTCTCAAGCATTCCATTCACTAGAACGCTCGTCTAAAAAAACGTCGTAAATACAACGAAACGTTTCTTGGTTCGTTCAAAATCCCGCGAACTTAAGGCTGCACTGTAAAAAGTAGCGGCAACTTTGGCACAATCCATGCCTAACGAGCTCTCTACGTAATTAACTATTTGTTTCCAAGTCAAAGAGTAGAGTTTTGCTTCGTTTCCACGGCGCGAGTTACAGGAGGAATTAGTTTGTGCCGGCGAGCTATCTGATACGTGTGCGTGTGTTTGTTTTCACTGAGAATTTGTTAATTATTTGTTTTAATTGAGAGTTTTGCGAGTACCAGTTAGTTCGTTTAATTGTAACCAGTGTGGTGCTACGAAGGATAGTTTGACATAGATTTTTTATTGTTTTTACGTAATTAATATTTATTACGTATTAATAATATTTTTTTATCCACATTTATTTGAATCCAAAACATAATTAAATAGGTATTGGCAAAACTGTTATCACCAATTTTGCATTGGTTAATTTTTGCACAACACTGGCACCTCGCAAAATGTAACAGGAAACTCGAGTAGCAATTACGTGTATTTTGATAAAAGTAAAAAAATACTCATCTAATTACTTTCCTTATCAATAGTAATCTCTCCTCGCTCTCCTCGCTCTCCTCTTCCCCCTCACACCGTGTGTTAATATTTCGGTGAGCAACAGAGACGACTAGAGTTTTTAATTTGATGAAAAACAAAAATGAGGTTTTTAATTGAATTTTTTAACATGGCCGCAGCGTGGGAAGAGCTTTTTGTTGACATGTTTAAACATAGGTGATAATTTTATGAAGCAATTTTTTTTCGGTTGACTTTTTAAAGTTATCTTATTGTATTTTTTTGGAAAGAGATCAGGTATACGTTCCTGGTCGACAAGTGAAAGGTTTTATACATAAAGCTGCTAAAAATATTTTCATTTTTAGCCTAAATTTAATTTGGTCGAAACTAATAAATTTGTTCTGTTGAACGGCAACCGTTTTTAAACCATTTGCAAATGTTAATATTACTCGAACAGCCCGAGGTACTTTTAGGACTTTGTATTTATTGCTTTGTCAAACAAATGTTGGAAGTTACTATTTCTCCACTTGGCAGGTAAATAAACATCATCAGACATAGCAAAGCTTCAATTTAGTACAAATTGAAGCCAAGTCGGAAGCCTAAGGGCATAAAAACTCTGACATCAGGTTAGGCCCTAACCACACGATAGAGAAGAGAGTGAGTACAAATTGTGGGCAAAAAAACCTTATCCTGTAAGGTTCGATCAAAATTAATCAACCTCTTTTTTCTATTGTTCCTTTAAAGTCTGAAGAGAAACTACGAGTATGTCAGTACCACGAAATAAGAAAAATATGCATTTTTCGAAGCAAGTTATTTTTCTAACGGAATATATTCAGTTTCAAACAGACAAACCACTTTATTTACGTCTACATTAACATCAAGTACAGAAACGTGAGGAATATTTGCGCAACTCATACATTTCATGTAAGTCATATACATTTCATCATACATTTACTCGCACACTACATACAAAACTTTTGTTTGTCGTAACTTCAGCAAGATAATAACACTTATTTTCCAATAGGTTAAGCGTAGTTGTGCCTTTATTTTGGTGCACCCACATTACTCCAGTTACGGCACTATTCTCATCAACGGGGTTCAAATCCTGACTCTAGGCTAATGCCGAATAGTCCAGGAGGTACCGCTGCACTTTAGGTAGTGATCTTACGCCGATCGGTTGTCATATCTTATTCAATAGATCTCGAATGACCGGTAAGTAAACCGAGCGTCAACTGACGCACCCGCGGTAGGTGTAGTATTGGGAGGTTACGGAAGTGGTGAAAAAAAAAAATATTAAGTCATAGTACGCCGGCTGAAACTTGTTTCATAAATTGTTTACATCATACTGAGTACTAGTCTAGTAGTTGTTCCAGTTTTTCATCAAATTTGTAAATGACACAGGTTTGATGAAAAACTAAAAGCAATCTTCCACCATTTTTTAGAGTGTGTGATTGATTTTAGTTTTTATCAGGCTAACGCATAATCACCACCATGCAGCTGACGATTTTCTTTAAGCTCATTATGATAGAAACTGTTAATGAAAAAAGTTTCAGCCGGCGCGGCGTGCTATGATTTATTTTTTATTTATTTTCAAAACTTCCGTATCCTTCCAATCCTACGACCACCACTACTTGAAAAGCTGACAGTTGGTTCATTGATTGGTAATATAAGATCAACCTTGGATGATAATATCAGCCGGCTTAGTATGACTTTTTTATTTGCCACGGTACCTCCCGGACTAGAATATTCCTTGTGGAAAACACAATAACACCCGACCTGGAATACGAACAGAAGATCTCATGCTCACCAGGAGCACTTGCGATTACTACACCAGTGAGGCAGTTTGTAGAATCTTATGATATTAAAAATTTGCTAGCATTTTATTACTGTATAGTATGGACGGTAGATACAAAGTTATAGTTGTACCCTTTGACGCGGGCGGCCCTCTCCCGCTTGGAATTTGTATAGTAGAATAAAAATAAAAAGTGAAAAATAACGCCAGCATTTTAGAGGGGACTTTTTCGAGTGTAGAGAAGTTACATCTAACTAAACTGTAAATTCGACCATGCCGCTTTTAACGCTCAAATATTTAGGCTGTTTTTTTTGTGTAACGAAAAACGTTGCATTTTATTAACATTTGTTTGCTTTAAAATTTGCTACAGCAAAGAAGCGCTGTTAAATAAAGTTAACATTCGTTTATTTAAAAATATTTAAGCAACAAACAACTTAAAATCTCAACTGTAAAAAGCCTGAAATCTCTTCATCCAAAATAATGTCATTTTAAAATTTGATCATTGAAAAATCAAATCCGTCCTCGACGGATCGCTCCTCGAGCGTATTTACATTGGGGCTATAAAAGGCGAACGTCGCGCCGGTTCGTTTCAATTCATACGCGGGCGTGCGTGCCGATGTCATGAATAATGCACGCTCGCGCCGCCGCCGGGACCGAGTCAGGACCGAGCCGGGACCGAACCCCAGCCCTTTTCATTTTGTTTTTGGATGCTTGTGGCAGGTGGGAACCCTGATTTTAAGGGCTTATTTCACTCGGTAATTGGCATCCAAATGACTCAGTTATTTAATTTAGACTCATTTTATCGCATTTAGTAAGTTCTTTCTTAGATGTGGGTAACATCTTCGGTTTCTTACTTCTTCGTGTCGCTGGCAGGACATATATATGTCGGGTTTGTCAGGATTTATTTCGTTAGGATCAAGCATTATGTGGGCAGAAGACGGGTTTCGTGCTATGAAAACTCACTGGATGCGATACACTGTTTATTGTCAGGTGCTCGGTTCGGGTTGGTTGTGTCCATGGAGAAGAACCGGCAAGAAACTCCATGGTTACTCTTCAAACAGATACCTACACTGAGTAAACTAACAAATTACTTGACATAACACTTTCACACAATAACACTGGGCACAATGAATCGGATACAGTTTCAAGACGTCTCAAGTCCGCTGCGATCCGACCTAGGATATCGTCCTCGCGGTGAGCTGTTAACGTCAGGACTCTGTAGAAGCACGCCATGGCGGGGGTAAACTGGTCTCTAGGTCGCGTGATGTCACCACTGGCGCGCTTTGATTCATTCCCGTGTCCATACCAATGACCGGATCCGACATAATATAAAACAACATTTTGGAGTCTATACGCTGGGACAGGCATGTATGTTCAAATGGCTATAAACTCTTTAAATAAGTAGTGTTGAGTCCACAGAAATATTAAAAACTTTTTTATTATATCTATGGTTGAGTCAATAATTTGATATCATTTTGTAGGGTGACTCAAATACTTCTCAAAATGTTATGCAACATTCCGGTGCTAATTTTGCACTAGAGCAGAAAATGTAGAAAGAATAAATATTTTTTATGTAAAATTTTGTACTTAATTTCTTATTTCTTTGGGGTTTTTTGTTTTTTTTTTTTCACGAAAATGTATTTAATAATTTGATAGGCTCGTCAATTAACTTTGCAATAAAATCATTTGCACGTCTCTAGGTTTAGAAAATTCAAAGATATTATTATTTAATTGATTAGAAAAACCAAATGGCAGTCATTGGCGGGTTAAGAATATTTATTAACGTACATTTATCGAGAGAAATGAGTAGATAATATGTCCTTAAAGTATCGGTAACCGGTAGCCAAACACACTGTATTATAGTAAAGATTAACTCTTAATATTTCCTCCTGAACGACGACTAAATTCAGACACTGTTTAGTTTTTCACTACACTTAAAATACTTAAGGGATTATATCCGTGGTTTTCATTCGATTCTATGATCTTCGGCAAGTGAGTATTCCCGCGATCATGATGCTTGCAACAGCGTCGAAATATCGGGAGCTCATGCAGCCATGTGACATAGCCCCTATAAGTTGATCAGCAGGACTATCGGACGGACTGTAGGCTGACAAAAGCATAAAGGTACGTTCAGCAACTTCCGTCGGATAATATTTATGCCAGATGTTGATGTACCCATAGGAGTACAAAGCAATGCCCCCCCCCCCCCCCTCCCCTGAATTCAGGATCATGTGAAAATATATGTTTTGTTTGTTGTTTCATGGAAATTGATCACGGGAGCTTTACCTTTTAATCCTAAACACGTTTGAAATATATAAAGTCTTGTTTAGGCAGAAAGTTCGTCCCTATTCAGTTTGTATTTAATGGCCGTTTTCACTTACTCCAGCACAAGGTTCTAATGATCCCACTGCTGGGACACAGGACCCCTCACGGCTGATTATCTAGCTCTCAGTTTAGTTAAATTAGCAGCAAGTATAACTAACGCACAATAAGTAGCAGATAATCTCTCAGCCAGCTTTATTAGGGTAGCTAATGAAATGGTTCCTCCGCGCTTAAACTCATTACTAATGCATTAGCATTGGCATTGAACAAGATGTTCCCCTCTAGTTCCTTAAGTTTTCATGTAGCTGCTACAATATGTACGACAGAACAACCGCAGTGATACACACCGTTCTATCGCTAAGTGTTTTAGTAGAACTGTTGTTTATCAAAACATAATATAAGACTTATATGGTACCGAATGATAACTTTGCACCTTTCATGTTAAATGTTCGTAAAAGTGAGCGAGCAAATGGCCTTTAACGGAGAAGAATTCCTGAATTTGGGCTACTGCCCAGAAATTCCTTGTGAGAAATACTCTGAATCTAATCAAAGACCTGGTGCTCGTAGAAGCGGTTTAAGGCCCTTAGACGAGCTAAATTAGCAACTCTATTTGTGGTGGTTCAAACTTCGTTTGAAATGCTGGTACAATAAAGTTCTAATCAGCTTGCACTACAAAGTGGTTGTTACGTCAGTCACTGCGGGCCAAATAGCACGAAATGAGTGGTTTCGATCGATTTACAAAACAACTATTGATTGGATTAAAAAACTAAAACAGTATCATGCTAATATATTGCTTGTAGAATTATTTGCCAAAACATCAGAATGATCGCATGCATATTAGTATGTTTTTTATTGTTTGAAAGATATTTTTAGAGGTAAGTTCGTGATTTCTTTTTATCGAGCCAAATTAATTGTATTATGTTTTCAAAACAGTATCATGCTAGCATATATCCTGAAGAATATCATATATTTTTCTGGTCTTGTTTATAGCAGTGAATCATATACTTTTAGTAATTATAAAACTCGCGTTTAGCTCGTGTAATCGCCTTAACAGATCTAATACAAGTATTTCAATCAAAGCATAGGTTATGCCTGTATTCCCTGAATGAGCAGCAGTGATGCACCAAGTTTCGCTAGTAATAACTTGTCTTTGCAATGCTTTTGAGCACAAACCGGTCACACAAATTCAGACTCCACGAGTCCACGTTGTTACTGAGAAATTCCTGTCGCAAAACTAAATGAAATGATTGTTCTTGTTTGACCTGGCCATTGAACCGGACCCTATACTCAAAAATTGCGTTGTTGGTCACTTTTAGATCGACGAGATATTCAACGAAGTAAAACAAGTGTAAAGTGTGTGTTTCGTGCGTCTAAAAATCCGGAATAAAGTGCAGAGAAATACGAGTAAAAAGAATATTAGTGTGTGCAGCTGCAATTAAGAGCTGGTGTAGGGAATTAGCCAAAATTGTTATGCATAAGGCGAAAGAAGTCGCCCCACTTCCCCCACTGTGCACTGGCCCGACTCGCCCTTTTGTGCCGCGGGGAACATTTGCATAACGGGTGTCACCGGGCCAGCTCCGCCTCGCTCCACAGCTCTGACCGCATTTTTGATGCAGGTCCAGCAAGGAAAGTCACTTTTTTGCGAAATTGTTCTTTTTTCGGTTTACACTTTTAACTTTTTGTTAGTAATTTTGCTCGCTATGTTGAAGTTGTTCTTCCGAGGTGTTTTATGATATGAGAATAATTTTAAACAGGTGTGAATGTAGCGTTGGGAGACTGAATTTTAGTAGTGTAATCTAGAGCAAGAAACTGCATAAATTAGATGAAAATCAAATTAAGTGTAGCTCATTATTTAACGCAGTCTCTCTTTATCGCGGTTTAGACGCGTTCATAAGAAATACCTCTGTAAATATTTTTATCAAGGAGTAAAGTTTCGGAGAAAAGTTGTCTGCAATAATAAATGATCTTAATATAAATCTATTGAAATATTTTTTTATATTCTTGTCTGAAATGTCAACCCCATCCCTAATAATGCAAAGAAGCTGCAAAATGTTCCATCGCAAAGTTAATATAAAATTCAATATAACAAATATGTCTATTTGCCATAGATGTCGAAAAAGGTACGCACAAACGGTCAATATGATCGAACGTCAAAAGGTAAGCCAAAGGGCAGCTTCTGATGCTAATCAGAAAACTGGCCTGCGGGCCAAGTTACAAGCGGTACATTGAAATATATATACTTTTATCTCTGGTAACAGTACTAGGATACGCATGAAAGTGATGATGACGGTGATAAAACGAGGTCATCAAACATTCGCTCGAATTAGATAGTAGTCTGATAAAAAGAGTTACCTGAAGATTTTAGGGAACGGTCATTTACGATAAAAATATGATTACATGCACCTAAAAGCAGTGAAGAACTAAAACTCGAAGAGTCTCCTGAGAGTGGCTGGTGTAGTGGTAAAATTACGAGTATCATCTTCGTACAAAAGAGCTAAATCGATTATCACTTCTATAATACTACCATTATTTTCAGAAACAATACTATGCTCTCCCCGATATCAACTCAAATTCGAATCCTCCTCATTTCGAATTCTCCCGAATGTGTCCAACAATACAAAAACATTCTCCTTTGGCGACGGACAGGAAGTAAAACGAAACAATTCGTTTGTCCGGCGGCACCCCACGTCCTGGTGGAATTTACTTTTTGTGAACAACACCTGCAATACCACCATACGAGTTATTTGATGAGTCGATCCAAAAAGTTTTCATTTTGCACTGAATATTTCATTCACTTCGAATCCGGGAAAAATTCTGGCATAACGAGGTGGTTTTGTGAAACCGCTTCCGTCTATTCATGCTGAAGCGTAAAGGGTAACTATGGAATTATGCTGAGAGCGCTTGGGAGACTGCACCATTTTCTATGCTGATGTTACTGTTAGTCCTGTTATGTTGATATTTTATAATAACGAGTATTTACAACATACAGATATCTAGGTAGAAAAGGTGCAATAAGTAATGATTAAATTTTGACAAGTATCAATTACCACAAAAAAAACTGGTTACAGTGCAATATTCTCCTAAAATCTACGACCAATACAATCTATAGAGCATCTGTTACGAGCAATTCGACTCGGTGGCTGGAAGTCAGATACAGCAAGAACAATGCGCCAGGTGTACTTAATCTAACTTGATCTGTATCTGCATACATAGTACGTCGGAAGACATACATCGTGGAATAAAGGACATCACTATAAACACGACAATTTAGGATGTCGATACCATAAATTAGTGCTGTGACTAGTAGGCTATGTCCGGTAGTGATATCTACATAATCACCTCCGTCAGTAATAGCTATTGATGCGATTGTTATACAAATGAATACATGATAGCCTTCTGTATAATTGCTTGGGTCGTTGTCGCCACTTACGTTGCTAATCAGATTGTGTCCAGCAGTATGTTCATTACTTATTCTTGTTTTTCTTAAAATATTTCTTGGTTTTTTATTTTTTTGTTTATTTTTTTATTTGTATTTCTTTGTTTTTTGAAATTTTTGTCTTAATGATGTCACCAATTTCATTCAAACTTTCAGCATTGGGCAGTAACTTATGCAAAGCAAGGTTCAAAACCGCTGTGCATACACAACCCCAATAAGTCAAGTCTCGGTGCTCTCTTGTCTTACGCCAATGTTTTGGTAGATTGAGGGGCCCGTGGTCACTCCGGGATAATATCATACGGTGTTCGCAGGGTCGATTCCCTGGGCCTTATTGTCGGAGCAAATTTAACGGAAGGTGCGCACAATTCGGTGTCGTCACGCATCGCCGCGGTTCCGAAGGAGGTCCACACTATTAGGTTAGAGGCAATTTTGTTTAGGCCTCTTTACATTTTTGGGTATTCCTGAATTTGAATTTGAGACGTGTTTATGTGGATCTTTGTTGACATTTTCTTGGAAAGTTGACAAAATTATAGAGTAATTTAAAAATATAGAAACATTGTCCATAAATGTATGCAACAAAAACAGTTAAATCTGTGAAACTGATCGCTGCGAATGTTTCGTTTGTTTGTTTTAAAACTTAGTAACCAAATGAATACCATCCAAATGGGAAACACGTAGTTAGAGAAATATCACAACTTTAGCTAGAAACAGCAGGTTTTCTCTGTTTCTGACATGACCTGAATTTGAGGACAACACAGTCATTTGCACCTCCGCACAGGGATTGAATTCACAAAACCAAAATACGTCGTGCACAGAATACAAACACTGTCATACATACAAATATGTCGCAAATTCGGAAATTAAGCCCGCTCTGTGAGCGTTTGTTAGCAAAAAGTAGAAGGACGATGATGCTACTAGTTTGTTTTACCTTCAACATCCTTTGTGGTGTGCGACATAACGTCGGTGCCACACGAGACGAATCTGTATTTTATTTGTATTGTTGTCAGGTATTCAACACCTATGAGAAATACTTATTGATTTCAGAAAAAAAAAAGATTTCTTATAGTAGCAACTTTATGCTGTAAACACTGTAGAACTTAGTTAATTACGATTACTAAAGACGTATTTCAGGGACTTCAAAAAGTGAAGTTAAAGTCAAATGCATTTTTCTTAAACAACCCTAAGGAATAAATAATATTTGAAATGGTTGCACAAAAACTAGTTGCGTTGCAGTGTTGCACACCGTCCGACACAGTCGCCTGTTGAGTTAGCAGTTTTGCAATTTGAATCAACTCACTTATTAAGTCTGCGTCATGAATACGGGATTAACTCGCTCCGAGCTACGCTAATTAATTGAGATATAAAATAAACATCCCATCGCCCTCTACTTTCCTCTGACTTTTTGACTTTAAGTATAAAAGAGTTTCAGTAAAATGTCCTCGCTCTGAAATACTGTCTTAAAACTGTTTTGTTCTTCAACAGTTAATGAATGAGGAGTGTTTTTGAACTTTTGTGACAGACGTTTTTAATAAGTTTCCATTTAAATTAGTGTTTAAGTTGATTGCGAAATAGCTCGTGTTTGCTCCTTACTTTAAGATTTAGATTTTATTATTCATATATTTTGCGACTAACTTGTGATATTTGCTGACGAAATTAAACTAGTTCAGAGTTATATGTCTCAGGTTTGTCTCCAAGGAATTAAATACAAGATAAGGTATGATAAATATAGCAAGATCTAGATGCCAGTTTGATCGTCAAGCGAAAAGCTTATTCATGTCTAAGACGCTTAGTTATAATTATATTTCCACTGAAGTGATTTACATCCCACCAAAAACATTTCCATGTAAAATGTTGCCAAGACGGGATCATATGACTCGCACTGTCAAAAAGTTATCAGGTCTCATATAGAGTCAAGCTTCCAACTCTACACGCCCTAACTCTACAAGGTCTAACTTCACAAACTACACACCTTAGTCAAAATATGTGGCTTGGCCGTTTCGCTACATTTACATTATAGGCGTAAGGTGAAAAATGTATCCACTGTTCATTACTTTTCTGTTATACAATAGTTCTTGTAAAAACTAAAGTACGCACGCACACACTACGGACGCTACGCACTAAAAACTTTGTATGTTAAGTAAGTCCGCTACTGACAACATATGATATAGATTTGCAACATGTTTAGCGAAGTTTTTGAGTTTAACTTTCTCCAGAACACTACTCCCGATGTAACTCAGTTGGATAGCGACATGCACTGTCTTTATCAAACATCTACCGCTGATATAAACTCTGTTGAAGTCTGCGAAATTGAAGTACTGAAGCTATTGAGGGCTATTGACGTGAATAAATCTGCAGGGCCTGATGGTATTCCTGCTATACTCATAATTAGGTGCGCAGAAAGCTTAACTTTACCACTTACCTTAATATTTCGTCGTTCTCTTAATGAGGGAGTGGTGCCGCATGTTTGGAAAACAGCTTTTATTACCCCCGTCCATAAAAAAGGCCCTAAGGACAATGTAGAAAACTATAGGCCAATATCCAAACTGTGTCTATTTGCGAAGGTTTTAGAAAAAATTGTTTACGCTTCAGTTCATAACGCCATTAAACAATCTCTTAATGACTATCAGCATGGCTTCCTAAAAAACAGGTCTGTTGTGTCAAATTTGCTTGTCTGCTCCGACTACTTGTCCTCTAACATGGCTGAACCCTCTCAAGTGGATGTTGTCTATACTGATTACAGCAAGGCATTTGACCGTATAGACCACGGTGTTTTGTTGCGTAAGCTGCTTGCAATGGGTATCAGAGGTGATTTATTCAGATGGTTTAAGTCGTATATTGAGAATCGCTGTCAGACAGTTGTGCTGAATGGATATAGTTCTGTTACTGTTAAAATACCTTCAGGAATACCACAAGGATCCCTTTTGGGGCCTTTACTCTTCATTATTTTTATAAATGACATTGGTTCGTGCTTTACCCGTTCCAAAATAATTCTTTACGCTGACGATATGAAAATTTTATGCCCTATATCAGAATTTTCTGACTGTTTTAGTTTACAGCGGGATCTAGATGAACTTAAAAATTATTGTCTACTTAATAAACTCGAACTTAACGTTTCTAAATGTTTTGTTAGTACCTACACACGCAAACCACATGCAATCACGTTCCAGTATAAGTTACATGGTACTAGCATAAATAGGATAAGTGTTATTAGGGACCTGGGTGTCACGTTTGACTCCAAGTTGCTTTTTGATGCTCACATAGAAAGTATTATCAATAAAGCGTCTAAAGCACTTGGATTCATACTAAGGTTGTCAGCTGATTTTAAAAACGTTAAAACGTATAAAATCCTGTATTGCGCTTTTGTCCGCAGCCACTTGGAATACGCCTCACAAGTGTGGAACCCTTGTTATAATATTTATATTGACAGAATTGAGGGTATTCAAAAGCGGTTCCTACGTTTCCTGCAGTACAAAACTAGGAAATATACTCCTAATTATGAAGCGCGATGCAGGAGATTCCATATTTTACCACTGCATGAGCGCAGACGCATTGCGGATATGGTGTATTTATTTAAAATTGCGAATGGAATCATAGATTGCCCTGAGCTGTTGGGTGGTTTAGGATTGGTCACGCATTGCAAAACTTTTCGCAAACCCACTTTGTTGCATATCCCTCACTCCAAGTCCGCGTACAGGCAGAATTCGTTCCTGATCCGTGCGTGCATAAGTTTTAACAGACTTAATAATGAACATGATTTGGACATTTTCAACACCAGTGTTTCTCAGCTTAAGCGTTTATTGGTGAAAAGCTTTTTTATGGATAAGTAGTTATTTAGTTTGTTTTTTTTTTTTTAATAATGTTTTTTTTTGTCTTTTTCATAAATTTGTGTCTGACTGTAGCCTTTAGTTTGTTTTTTTTTTATTAATTTATTTTTCTCTTTTGTATAACTTTTCAGTTTGTGGTTTGTAATTTTGTATTATTCGATAGTGTTGGTATTTTTCAAAACTTATATTATGTATTTTGTACCAACCACTTTTTTTTTTTGTTGATTTTCTTTCTGTTTTTTGCTTCAATTGTATTTATCTGCGGAAACTTGTAAATGGCCTTCGAATCCGTATAATTTAAGAGCATTGTTTTTGTTAGCTGTAAGTTTCCCGAAAAGTATAAAATAAAATAAAATAAATAAAATAAAATATGCCCAGAATTTTGTTTATCATCCAAACCCAAGTTATAAGGGTTCAAATAAACGAACAAATGCTTCGAGAAAATGTAGTAGTAGAAATGTAATGTAGTAGTAGTAATGTCGCTCGACTCGTCTTAGCGGGGGTAGTAACTTGCTCCCAGATTGTATGTACTCGTATAAGCTTAACGATACATGAGTGACATCTGAACATTTAAGTCATTTACTCGTTGAAACAAACAATACTCTACACGCCCCCCGGGGCACAAAAACGATACAGCGACAGAAACTGGTAAAGTTTAAACAAGGTTCAAATTAATGGCCTCATGGCACGCATACAATCCATTATAATTAAATTGACTCTTAAGTAAAAGAGGTTCCATCGAACTAACACACTTCCTTCCTCATACCTCCACTGAAGTCAAACTCATCAGCACTAAGTACCCAACTCGTACATTACACAGTACTTCATTAAGCTCCGAAATAATTTCCTCAACTGATATTAACAGGTCAGATAGCGCCTTCTTTATGGAAAACCAATTTTACCAAAAGATCAAATCGGCTTTTGGAGTCAATTATATACCGCGCCGTGTTCGTTGAACGAAGGGCAAATACTAACAAAGTTATTTGACTTTCAACCTTTTCTAGACATTATTTTTTGTTTCGTATATTTTGAACACGTATTTCGTTTTAATTGGCTTCCATGTTAACATAGGTAATATTGTGTTGTCTTTGAATAAACTGGGTAGTTATATAGAAAAAGATATAAATAAGAAAGAAAGTAGAAAGGTGTTCTGACTTAAAATGGACGTGACAACAGGATTTTGTAAGTTCACAATAAATAATGATGAGTAAATTGCGGAGAACTCAAATGAAATATAATGTTACTGATATGGTAAGTCATCAATTCGAAATTGTTTAACGTTAACATACTAAAAAGCATCATAGTCGATTCAGCATACCTAGACGATATACTTGTATCGTTGCTCATTAATTCCCCAAAATATTTAATAAAAGGTTCGTGAAAACTGCTGGTATTTCGACACATCATTATAGATCAATGCAACGCTATGGCAATTGGTTAAATTAAAATGACGATCAAAATATCCGACGACGGGGGAATTAACATGACAATGTGATGATGCCTCACTCAGCACTGTTTGAAACAATGGCAGTCACTAATGATGCCGCCGCGCCGATTTGGAAATTGATTTCACTATGTGTCAAGTACAAATGGACAGCGGGCCTAAAATGTCCGCTTTAGCAGAATCATAATAAGAATCACGTTAAAATTTTGAAAATGGACGAAATGGAATTAATGAATGGTTTGGAATGGATGGATTGTGAGGATGAAATAATTTAAAATGGACTTTATAGTCCATTTTAAGAATTTTAATTTTTTAACGTGATTCATATTATGATTCTGCTAAATCGGCCATTTAAGATCTGAGGTTCTACCGACTACGTGGACAGATGATCTCATTAAAGTAGCCAGAAAAAACTGGATATAGTCATGACACAAAACCGCCAAAAATTTAGAGATTTGGAAGAGACCTACACTCAGCATTGGGTGATCAAGGGTTGAAGAAGAGAGAGAAAGAGTTTCTGATGTGTAGAGAGTGAACTGACCTTTTTTGTTATAGATTCAGACAGAAATTGTGTAATACTAGTAAAATACTACTACTACTTTTCTCGTCTGACTTTTCTACACATTGCGTCTTCATTTGTGTATATTTCAATTGTTAGCATGTAAGAATTAGATTTTGCTGTGCCCTGACAGGGTCTACAACGGTTCTTAGCTCTAAGCTTTTTGTTAACACCATGTTTTACCTTGTGGAATGCAAATAAATGAATATGAATATGAATATGAATTTCTTTTCCAACTTTCCTCTCGCAGGTCTGCTGGAAGAAATTTCTTTTGAAATAATCAGTACCTTTGTGCTCTTCTATGTTAATATATTGTCCTTATAAGTATTTTGTATGTACATAAATAAATAAATACTCGTATTGAAGAAAAAGTCTAGAAAAACCAGAACTTCTTTGATAGCAATATACGATTAAGTCTCCATACCAAACTTTATGAAACAGCCTTATATCTCGAATGTAAAGTTCCTCCCATACTAAAAGCTATTTATATTCATAGGTGCTTTCACTCCCTAAAGTATTATTTAATCTCCTTTACCTGGGTGAAGACTGACGAAGCAATATTTTTTAGTTCGTTACTTAATAATGACCTGGTGAGGCAAACATTATTTTGGATAATGCTTTCACAGCTTGTATTTTTTTTTAAATAGTCTTAAATATTACGCTAGAGGAACCTACCTAAATGTACCGAGTTCCTATAAAGGGTTTAAAACACCTCTTTACAAAGCCAAAAGTTATTTGTTTTCCCCGTCATTGCGATGTTTTTTTTTGTTCCTGAACTTTCTAGTTACAAAGATTTTGGTGGTCAAAGTTTTTTTTAAATACAAGTTTTTAATGTAAGATTTTTACTTTAAACATCTCCTCGCCCCCCATACTATTCAATCCATCCATCAGCACAATGATTTGAGTGCGTAACATTGAGTTTTACCACAAAACATGATTTTAACCCAAAAAAAAGTCGTTTCCGAGCGATACTTTTTGCGTAAAGTTACTTAGTTTGAGGAACAACATGCTTGGTTGACGGCTTCGTGATGAGGTGGAGGTGGTTCCCTGTGTTCCTAATGATGTTTATTGTGAAGACCAGAAACTTAGGTTTGAATAAACCTAGATTGACCAGGTCGCGGTCGCTACCAAACATTTGAATTTCTCATCATCATTATTTGCAGCAGTTAACCCGGCGTCATGGGGGTGGAAAATAGTGTTACACGGACGTTGGGGTGAGTCTCACCGACCCGTTTATTAATGTCAAAATTATTCCAATACTGTATATAATAAAGTTAATATTATTCATTTTAGTTTTTTAGGTATCTAAGTAAATAAATGAAACACAAATATCATATTATATTTATGTTTTAATTTGATTAAATGGAACTTTAAAAAAAGAACGACAAATGTCAACAAAAAAAAATCTTATATCTCTATATATAAAAATGAATCCCTATTTCCCTTGGTCACGGCATCACGCGTGAACGGCTGGACCGATTTCGCTAATTCTTTTTTTGTTGTGTTTGTTATTGTCAGGAGAAGGTTCTTATGAAAAAAAAATTATGATATTTAAAAAAAAACTCGAAATTAACCCAGCATGTCCAAAGTCTTCAATTGTTTCACCGCATGCATGTCAATAGCTATTTTAGTCAAATTGTCAATGGAACAGATAGCCTAATAGATTCAAGGCCGCCTATGACCCACTGATCGTAGGTTCAAACCCCGACCATTTAGATTACTTTTTGTGATTTATTTCGATTTTTTATTCGATCCCCAACCGCTTTTTACTTTTTGTGTTTGTAACCATATATTTTATTGATAACTGTAAGATTTTAAACATTGTTAAATACATACTTTTCATTTATATAGTTTGCTTATCTTCACATTTTGTTGACGTTGAACGAAGTTGCCATTATTTATGGTCGCTGGCGAGAATTTAGAGTCTTGCGATAATTTGATTCTGCGTGTCAGGGAAACTCATCGTGCATGCATACTACTACCTGCTGATATTTTGAAAAACGAAATAGTCTAAATTATAATAGCTTTCGTCACGACATTACAGCACGAGTATTCAAGCAGAAACTCAATGCACTCAAGAACTTCTTCGTAATGTATGTTTTCGGAGACGTGTGATGTACTCTGTGATTATCAGCAGAACGATAACGTTGACAGTCAAGAATCAGGTGGTTGTCGTCGACAGCGGCTGGATTGTTGATGGTATCGTTATCGTTAACAAACACACATAGCAAAAACACAAAGCAACACACAAACACACAAAACACACGCAAAACGCACACGCACACATGAAAAACAAACGCACACAAACGCACGAACGTTCAAAGCGCATTACAATGATAAGTAGGTAGGTACTGCAACTCTATCAAGTCCATCAAATAAAAAAGAGTTGCCGAAATATTTTGTATAGACCGCATCATCAAAAATTCCAAAGTCGGAAATAGGGAAAACTTGGTCCTGGATACGTGAATATGCGTAAAATTCTTACAGAGAAGCATTTCAACGTTTGCAATCGTTAGGAAATGACGCTCATTGGCACCAAACTGTCAATGATGCTGTTACATAAATTTTTCACAAGCTCATCAAATACGAACATTGTTTTCTCTAAATTTCAAGATATAGATCGAGTACAAAATGAATAGAACAGGAAAACCAAAATTGGCGGTCAGTGAAGAAAAACAACGAAGCGTTTAGGATATCACATAATGGCATGTGCTAGACCGAGATGCCGCTTTTAAATTAAGATCGTAACGCGAAAATCATAACGATTTAAAAGCTTGAAGAGAATCAGTTTGAGTAAATTTGGAAACAAAAGTATGTATTTAATATATTCTTATGAAAGTTACAAATGGCGGAATTGGGAAGAGTTGCTTGGCACTCTAAAAGTATTTAGAGGCATTACACTAAGCCATGCAAGCTCCACGGAAAACCCGAATAAATAGTTCTATGATTAATTTAGCAGGAGACTTTCGTCGAAGTTAATGACATAATCAAAGTTATTGACATAGGTCTTTGCAAGTTCTCTGTAGACGTTTTGACTGGATGCATTACCTTTACAGAACTTTTTGTCAGTTTACGGATTCAAAAACCGATTATATTCAATAGGTTGCTCAAAAACGTAGCTCAAAATTACAGAGATCATATTTAGTTGAGCGAACAAGCTATTTTGGCTGCCAAAAACTTAGATGAATATATTAAAATATTTTAAAATTAAAAATGTAATTGCCGGTGAATTGAAGATTTCATCAATCATTTATCTTTGGTATATACCAAACAGTTGATTCCGCTACCAACCAAGATGGTACCAGCATAATATTTATATCCATCCGATTTTTTGAACACACCTTCACTAACTTAAAGGTCGGATCGGTGATCATAATGTTGCGAAACATCAACCAACTGCGTCTCTGTAACGGCAAACGGCTAGCGGTGAAAAATTCAATAACGTGATCGAAGCACCATCCTGGAGGGAAAGTACAAAGAAGACGTTTTGATACCACGTATCCCAGTGATTCCGAAAGTCATACCATTTTTGAATTTCTCAACCACTGCAGTTTCCTTTTTAAAATCAAGAGCTTTGTTTGATAGAAACAAAACGATAGAAGAGTATATTAACATTATGCAAATTTATTGTTGTTAGATATAACCTAGGTAGGTACGTAGTTTTATAACGGTAATTCATTTTCATCATCTGCTTGCCTTTTCCCAACTTTGCTCCCCACCTTTGCTTCGGCTTCCAGTCTAACCGGATGCAGCTAAATACCAGTATAACGGTAATTATTTGATTGTTAAAGTGCTAACTCTGAAGTCCGTATTTTTTTTTGTTTAGTTTAAATTACACATCAGTTGTATGACCATAACTTAAAACTGAAGTTGTCATCACGTGCTAATGTGCACAACCAAAGCGACAACCAGGAAGATAAGTTCGGAGGACTGCCACACACAGTCCAGTACTCTTCGACAGAACAACGTCTGTCGGGTCAGCTAGTTTAAATATAAATATATTGTTATTAAACAATCAGCCTTAATGTTTAAATGGCACTTTTATTTAGGAAACTAAATTAACTCAAGAAAAAAAAAATCACTTCGTGTCTTTGGTACCTACAGTCAGCACAAAAAGGTACTATATGTTCAACACAGATACATAAACAAAATACATTGAACTATGTATCAGTAAATACAATTGTAAACAACAACAAACAATCTTCTTCTTCTATATATATAAAATGGTAAACTGACTGACTGACTGACTGACTGACTGACTGACTGGGTGATATATCAACGCACAGCCCAAACCGCTGGGTCTACAGATTCCAAATTTGGCACAAAAGTTCCTTATGCGGTCTAGGGTTGCACTAAGAAAGGATTTTTCAAAATTCACCCTCTAAGGGGGTGAAACGGGCCCCCAATGTTTGTATGGAGAAACAAGATTAGTTAGACTATTTTATTTGAAACTTCACAAGAGTACTCCTATTGATAAATGAGAAGAAACGGGTTTCAGTTTTTTTCATAATTCAACCCCTAAGAGGGGTAAATGGGGTGACAAAGTGTAAAAATCAACGCACAGCCCAAACCGCTGGGTCTATAGATTCCAAATTTGGCAAGTAGGTTCCTTATGTAGGTTAGGGGTGCACTAAGAAAGAATTTTTCAAAATTCACCCTCTAAAGGGTTGAAACAGGCCTCCAAAGTTTGTAAGGGAAACAAGATTGGTTAGACTATTTCATTCGAAACTTCACAAGAGTACTGCTATTAATAAATGAGTAAAAACGGGTTTCAGGTTTTTTCAAAAATCAACCCCTAAGAGGGGTAAATGGGGTGACAAAGTGTAAAAATCAACGCACAGCCCAAACCGCTGGGTCTATAGATTCCAAATTTGGCAAGTAGGTTCCTTATGTAGGTTAGGGGTGCACTAAGAAAGAATTTTTCAAAATTCACCCTCTAAAGGGTTGAAACAGGCCTCCAAAGTTTGTAAGGGAAACAAGATTGGTTAGACTATTTCATTCGAAACTTCACAAGAGTACTGCTATTGATAAATGAGTAGAAAAGGGTTTCAGGTTTTTTCAAAAATCAACCCCTTAGAGGGGTAAATGGGGTGACAAAGTCTAAAAATCAACGCACAGCCCAAACCGCTGGATCTAGAGATTTCAAATTCGGCAAGTAGGTTCCTTATGTGGTCTAAAAGTGCACTAAGAAAACATTTTTCAAAATTCACTCTCTAAGGGGGTGAAACGGGCCTCCAAAGTTTGTATGGGGAAACAAGATTAGTTAGACAATTTCATTCGAAACTTCACAAGAGTACTCCTATTGATAAATGAGTAGAAACGGGTTTCAGGTTTTTTCAAAATTCAACCCCTAAGAGGGGTGAAACGGGCCTCCAAAGTTTGTATGGGGAAACAAGATAAGTAAGACTATTTCATTCGAAACTTCACTAGAGTACTCTTATTGATAAATGAGTAGAAAAGGGTTTCAGGTTTTTCAAAATTCAACCCCTAAGAGTGGTAAATGGGGTGACAAAGTCTAAAAATCTACGCACAGCCCAAACCGCTGGGTCTACAGATTCCAAATTTGGCACGTAGGTTCCTTATGTAGTCTAGGGTAGCACCAAGAAATAATTTTTTAAATTAACCCTCCAAGGGGTGAAACGGGCCTCAAAAGTTTGTAAGGGGAAACAAGATTGGTAAGACTATTTCATTCGAAACCTCACAAGAGTACTCCTATTGATAAATACAAGATAGCGCCGAGGAAAAGTATTTGTTTTTCCATCTCGGGTGTCGTTTACATGGTTTTCGAGGTCGCTGATTACAAAAATGAGATCGATATGATAACTCGAAATGAAAACTCGAAATGGCGTTGAAGTAAATTTTTCGTCATGTGTGTCGTTTTCATGTTTTTTGGGGTCGCTGATATCGAAAATGAGGTCAAAATGAAAATCTAAGAAGGCACCTAGGATTTTTTTCCGTTTTTCCTTCATGGGTGTCGTTTTCATGATTTTCACTGAACACAAATCAATTTTTTTTTGTTTGTCTTCGTAGCTAATGTAATTTACCGGCCATAGTAATTTCATCCCAATAATTTAAGATTTTACACAATACTTCTGCAAAGTTCCTCTGTTCTGCTTTGAAACCAACTAATTTATGAACAACCCAGATATGTATATCTTTAAAAGTCTGCTGGACCTTGAATTTTACTTACTCTTTGTTTTGAGCAATGAAATTCTCTCATTTTTTATTAAAATTACCCCGAATTCAACGCGAGCAAAGCCGCAGACAAAGCTATTTAATACATAAAAAAACCTCGTGTCTCATTGTTTGTTATCGAAGTCCTCCGAAACGACTTCATCGATTTTTTTTTTGTGTATATATGGTAGGTCAGAGAACAAGTCGAAGGCTACTTTTATTAACCCTATGTGACAAGGGTAGTTTACGCGGACGAAGTCGCGGGCAACAGCTAGTCAAATATAAAAGGATAAAAACACAGATAATAAGCAAAACAATATCTATACACAATGGCGTGAAATTGTTACACTGACTGCGGGGATGGGTCTCACATACCTTATTCAATTTTGTGCACCTGTAACTCCCACTGCAGCTGTGCCACGACTAAGATGTTGCTTGAGACGCATAGAACAACTCAACAGTTCCAGCTATTGAGAAGAACGGCAATTTCGCACGCATAGTAACCGAACTAGAAGCGCAATAAAATGTGATGGGTCGCACAGACCCAACCTCCATGACGCGCCGGGTTAAATATATTTTAATTATAGTTTACTTATGAGCACTAATCATACTACTGTATAAGAAATATTAGTACACTATTTTATTACATTCTTTATAAATGCATTCATCATCATTATCAAGTGTTTAGAAAGGCTAAGTTGGAGTCGGCTTCTAGGCTAACCGAATGCAGCTGAATACCAGTATTTACATGGAGAGACTAAACTTTCAAATATGTTATTCTTATTAATGAATTTCCCTGACTTTATAAAGCTGGTCAAAGTAAGGATCAAAGGTCAAAAGACACACAGTGTAGTACCTACGCTTATCTATCTATACTTATAATATTATAAAGCAGAAGCTTTATAATATTATATAGTAGAGTTTGTTTGTTTGTTTGTTTGGTTGAACGCGCTAATCTCAGGAACTACCGGCTCGAATTGAATAAATCTTTTTGCGTTGGATATTCCATTTATCGAGGAAGGCTATAGGCTATATAACATCACGCTATGACCAATAGGAGCGGAGCAGCAATAAAAAATGTTGCAAGCGGGAAAAAAGCTTCCGTTGAGCAGCCGATGCGTCGCGATATCAAAACTTCACGCGATGAAGTCGCGGGCAGAAGCTAGTAACATTATAATATGCCTATTTTTCACGCGCGTATTAATTGCAGTCGTTACTTGAAGCTCGCGGTGGCTCGATAAGGCACAGGGTACATTACTCATCGCGCGCTTTGTACGGCACACTTCAGATTGCCGCGATTTATGTCCGAAACAACCGTGTGTGCACACATTTTTATATTATGTAGGATGGGATATATTGAGCTGGTTACGTCAGGTTTTAAACTGAAATAGGTACGTTGAAGAATGTGGCAGTATTTTACAGTAAGCGGTAAATGACAGTTACATGATGTAGAAAAAAAACTTTTTTGCAAAAAAATAGAACCGACTTCAAAAAAGTGAAAAATAACTTTAGCTTCAGAAGTCGGTGACCATTGTTTGATTGATTTATTAAGTTTTTTTGTCACCGACTTCTGAAGCTAAAGTTATTTTTCACTTTTTTGAAGTCGGTTCTATTTTTTTGCAAAAAAGTTTTTATTTTTCGCTTTTTAGTGGTTCACTTGTGCTTACCCCTTCACAGCGTACCGGTGCGGTGGCGTGATCTTATGTTATGAACTGGTGTAAACAATAGACAGACAATAGATTTCAGCAATCCCAGTCCATTTGCTATCATTTATTGAGGAGTTCCGTTCCATATCTCCGAAGTTTGTGATCAGATCATGACAATATTTCTATGGGACCAACTTGGAAGTATACCCTTTCAAACAAAAAAAGAATTTTTCAAATCGGTTAAGGTGTCTTCGAGTAATCGGTGAACATACATAAAAAAAAAAAATACATACAGTCGAATAGAGAACCTCCTCCTTTTTGGAAGTCGGTTAAAAATAAATTAGATTCTTTGTCCCTATTTTTCCATGCATTAACATACACATTAATAAGAGATAAATATACATGTTAGGTGATAGGTACATGTTTTGTCTAGGGAGACGAGAAAAACGTGACAAATTGCTAGAAAATAATTTGTCAGACTAATGAAAAAACCTTTGTTGTGTATGTTGTTGTATCTTCTTTTAAGTAGGGTTTTTACTTAAAAAACAGGTATTGTTTCCAGGCAAATAGAATTTAAACGTTTCTTGAACTAAATGCAATAGCATGGCACGCACAGTTTGTTTTATAAAAGTAGGTATAAACATTATTAAAATTACGTTTTGGCTTTCTTGTTTGAGAATTTAAAACAATTTTCTAATGTGAAAGTGATTTTGCTCAGCACATTTAGACTTTCATCCCACTGCTGGGCAAACACCATTGTGGGAGGAACTCCCACCATTTTCTTCAAAGTGATCTGCTACAACACCTTCTGGCTGTGTTAGAGTTCCATATTGTGGCTGTTTTGGCTCACAGCTCATTAGTTAATTAACCATAATAATGTGCTTAAATGTCTAAAGCTCATCATTAACGAATATTAGGAACAAGCTAGTTTCGAAGAAACACAAAATTCTAACACTCAAACATTATCATTCCTCCATCACCAATATAAAATTTCTGCTCCCAGCTACAAATTGGAGGTAGTACCCGATGGCCGGGCTACACGCAACACCCACAAAAATCGCGTTACGTCCATACTGCCGTCATAAGAAAGAAGGCCGTAACTACGTCAACGTTGATTCCGAGATAATTGAAGATTTATCTAAAACGGAGGCCCGCGGTTTACTGAATGGTTTTAGTTAGTGATGCTTATTTTATAAAACGTCAAAAAATATAGGCTTTATGTTGAACCATAATTTATTTAAAATAATACATGCGTATTCATTTAATTTCATTTTTGCCCTTTTGTCTTAGCAAAAAAATAATTATAATTTGTGAAATACTTATCTGAAAGGGCGTAATTGCCTAGAATATAATTACGGCTTAGCTTGGCTTGGAATGGCTTCCGAATGAGGAAGCGTTCTTTCAAAATACTTATGTAAAAAGCCCTTATTGCGTAGTTAGGGCTTTTTCTAGTAGTAAATTTATTTAATATTTAAAGCTTAATAATATTTAATTGGTAATTGCGGCCTTCCAGACTAGAATTACGAAAATACCAACAAAAAAAGCCGTTATTGTGTAATTAAGACTTTTCAGATTCAAAAACCATAATTTATGTCGTAGTTAAGGCTAAAATTCTTATGCTATCTTTGAACGAGTTACAGCTTTGTGAGTAAGACCACAAGATAGCATTTTCTTTGCTGATTCCAAATATGGTTACAACTCATTTTTGCCAAAATTGTCAGTTACGGCCTTCTTTGTTATGACGGCAGCATAGCGCACTGATTTGCGGTGACAGTGTCCGTTAGGATCGCTGCACACGTATAAATGTATGTAATAGCGCTGCGGTGGACGCGGTGTTTGCTCGCGACTCTGACGTCAGCGCGTGTGGACATAGCTTTAAGTGGCCACAGACTATTTGGACTGAGAGTGCAGAAGTGACGTGAATTTTTTTTGCGTTCCGTTACAAACTGCACAAGGCGGAGCGGAGAAGTGCAATATTTGATCAATAACAGGAAATCAAGAGACGTGAAGTAGATGTCAACCAATATGATTGGTCGGATTTCGCATGTCTCTTCTCCGCTCCGCTCGTCTCCACTTTGGTGGAGTCCGGGCCTAAGAGGATAGGAAAAAGAATCTGAATTGGTATTTTAAATAATTTCTGTACTTAAATAAAATAAAAGTTTGTTATGATCATCATTTAACTAGCCTTTTCCCAACAATGTTGGAGTCGGCTTCCAGTGTAACCGTATACAGCTGATTACCAGTATTTTACTCGGAGCAATTAGCCTAGTCTTTCTGACCTCCGCAACCCCGTATAGTACTGTATAATACGATACCCTGACTATACCTGGGTTGCTACGACTGCCAAAGGTCAACAAGCGGAGTAACAAATATTGATAAGTATGTATGGAACATCTTTCCATTATAATCTGGAGAAGGGCGTTGGTGGCCGCGCTACAGTTTATACTTTTGCAGCTTCCATCGTTTTACCTGTTAACCTTTTTGTTTTTGTATGGGAAATCATCAAATGACTTCTCCCACTCTGGGCGGAGCGGGAGGGAGTGTCAGACTTTTACTGACTAAATCCCATCCATGTTCCTTCCTCGCCCTTTATGTTCCGGGGCCGCGGTATCTCTTTCGAACAGGCCCGCAACCCCGGTTTACCTGTTAACCTTGTGTCGTGTTATTGTTCCGAAATAAACTTTTTATTATTAGTTTATTTATTTTATTATTTAAGTTGCAGTTAATCACGAGCACAAGGATGGTATTTTTAACCGACTTCCAAAAAGGAGGAGGTTCTCTATTCGACTGTATGTATTTTTTTTTTTTTTTTTATTTTATTTTTTTTTTTTTTTTTTATGTATGTTGCCCGATTACTCGAAGACGCCTAAACCGATTTGAAAAATTCTTTTTTTGTTTGAAAGGGTATACTTCCAAGTTGGTCCCATAGTCGCCAAGTCGGGATCTGATGATGGAATCTTGGCGAAATCGAGGGAACTCTTCAAATTTTATAGGATAACGTACAGCAATTTTTATATTTTCTACAACAAGTGAAGCATTTGCGTTTGATAAGAACCATTCTACCATCAGATCTGATGATGAAGCCAAGAGTCACGGAACTCCATAATGAGACAATGTATCCTAGTCGTGTTTGGGCTTGTTGTAATTGTAACGGTATGCACTTTCCATGTGAACCACTAAAAAGTGAAAAATAAAAACTTTTTTGCAAAAAATAAAACCGACTTCAAAAAGAAAAAGTGAAAAATAACTTTAGCTTCTGAAGTCGGTGACAAAAAAATTAAATCAATCATACAAACGTCACCGACTTCAGAAGCTAAAGTTATTTTTCACTTTTTCTTTTTGAAGTCGGTTTTATTTTTTGCAAAAAAGTTTTCAATAACAACGATGATTTCACGTAAAAAAATAGGGAAGCTAGATCATATAGCAAAGTTCCTAAAATTTTACTAATATCAGTCCTTTTAACAGCAGCTTATTCTCCCATCAAACTAATCTGCATACACGGACCATTTTATCGATGATAGACTTGACACAACCTGAAAAACTTTTCCCTCCCAGAGGCCGCACAAAAATATCCTCAAACACTACCCAAAAGCGACCACAGACTAAACCCATGTTATTTTATACTCGTTAAACAAACAATCACAAACTGTAACGGTTTATAGTTCGCACAAACAACGGACTATTATTAACTTTTAGCTTTACCAACCTGTCCTGTATGTCCTGTGTGACGCAGTTAACTTAGATTTTGGCTAGTTTGCATGTTAACTACTGCTATATGGATAGGAAGGATGTTCAAAGAACTGCTAGGTAATTAAAAGTATAAATTGTACGCTAGAAGTAATATAGTGCCCTTTTCCAGTAAAAACACCTGTAATGTTCGTTCTCAATATGTCTGTAATGTTATGACATTACGGAAATGTTGAGAACGCCAGCAACTGGACTTTGTCAGATAATTTAACCTTTAATCAATAAGTATGATACCGATATAGGTTTTCTAAAGTACCAATGTATAAATCAGAGTCACACGTCGGGTAATTTGAAAATATGAAACTCTGATTTACACTTTGGTACTTTTTAGGGTTCCGTAGCCAAATGGCAAAAAACGGAACCCTTATAGTTTCGCCATGTCTGTCTGTCTGTCTGTCTGTCTGTCTGTCTGTCTGTCTGTCCGCGGATAATCTCAGTGACCGTTAGCACCAGAAAGCTGAAATTTGGTACCAATATGTATATCAATCATGCCGACAAAGTGCAAAAATAAA
The DNA here is from genome assembly GCA_950022955.1 of Xestia ashworthii. Taxonomy (NCBI): domain Eukaryota; kingdom Metazoa; phylum Arthropoda; class Insecta; order Lepidoptera; family Noctuidae; genus Xestia; species Xestia ashworthii. The sequence goes on along the minus strand of OX465565.1, from coordinate 728,853 downwards.
AATTTAAAAAAACATTTTTATTAGGGTACCTCCCCCAGATGTAAAGTGGGGAGCGATTTTTTTTTTAATTTTGACCCTGACGTGTGATATATTGTTGGATAGGTATTTAAAAATGAATAGGGGTTTTCTAAAATCATTTTTTGATAATATTAATATTTTAGGAAATAATCGCTCCGAAAGTCAAAAACAATGTGTCCCCCCCCCTCTAACTTTTGAACCATAAGTTTAAAAAATATGAAAAAAATCACAGAAGTAGACCTTTATATGAACTTTCTAGGAAAATTATTTTCAACTTGATGAGTTGAATAGTTTTTGAGTTATATAGCACTTTTTCAAAAAAACGCAAATGATAACTTTGTTTTTCATACAAATACTATGAAAAACAAAGTTATTTTTGCTGACGAAAAATGTTGGTATTTTTAATGGTCTGGGAAGCTACGGAACCCTACAGTGAGCGTGGCCCGACACGCTCTTGGCCGGTTTTATTCTAAGAAATTGGTGGGAGGAAAACCTATCTATGTATATTGCAATTTGAGTTAGTATAGGAACAATACGTCGGATCAGGTTAAGAAAAGGGAAGAGGGTTACGTTGGGAGCCATTTTTACAAGTTCCTTACCTAACTCGGGTTAGGAAAAAAAGGGCTATCAATGAATACTCACATTAATATTTCCATCTCTCTTCATAATTTGAATGCTTCGCAAACTCCTACATAGCAAATACAGAAAACATTTCACGTATTCAGTACAACTTTTCTCAACAATGAACTTATGCAGGCTTCATACTAACAAGCAGTGGGCAGGCGGGCCAACCGCACAAAAATATGAAAGCGCCGTAATGTTGGCAGTACTCTCTTGCTGATGGGAATTATTCAATGGTATTCCGAAGTTAGGATTGAGCACCGCCCGGTGTACTGGGAGAAGGTAGTTAGTGAACAATGTTGGTTGAATTTTTTTTGTGGAGATTATGTTGTACCGGTGAGTTTGTGATTAATTTTTTTTCAGTGTTAGACTGATTCGTGATTAGTAAAACCTATTATTCGTAGGTTGATGAATGTCTTCATGAAAAAAGAAAATAAATAAGTGAAAACTAAGTAATCTATATCTGCTACGAGTTGTGCCCCGCGCACGTCTTAGTGGTGCTACGCCGTAGTGAATCGGCTACGAGTGCTACGAAGCGTTAGGTGACGGTCACGCGAGTTCCATGATTTTAGTACACCCAAAAAGTGCTCAACGTACTTAGAGAAGTTTTCACTGAAATTTTTGAAAACTGTTAAAAACCACAACTCTCATGACAAGACGGCGGGTCAGTAATATTTAAGAGCATTTCGAAAACAGTTGCAGAGAAATTTTCCTCTCATAAACTGAAACATTTTATGTGGGTGATAAATCTTTGAAATTAGTTATTTGTCCGAACTTACATTTTCTTTTTCTTTCTTTTTTTTAAAACATATATTGACAATCTCGTTTTACTTTCATAGAACTCTGAAGAATTTCCAGTTCCCCCACAACTGGCGGGGAAACGATCAGAGTTTAGTTGTTGAGCTCTCCTCCTACAAATTAAGCCGAGGGTCGTTGAGCGGCTCGCATTCATATGAGGAGCTCCTATTCAACTATTTACCTCCTAAACGTTGGCTTTTCAAGGAATTGCGTATGATTATGGTTTAAAATTAGCTGCGTGGTTATGAAATATTTAATGCTTTATTAACCCCCGACGTAAAAATGACGGGCTGTTATAAGCTTGACGTGTGGTTGTCGTTCGTCGGTGTTCGTCTGTGGCATCGTAGCGCCCGAACGGATGGACCGATTTTGATTTTGTTTTTTTTTTTTTGTTTGAAAGGTGAATTAGCTATGTTTGATAAAAATCAGTTCAAGATGGCCGCCACCACAAAATGGTGGATTAACGAATTATTTTCTTCTATTTAACTTTTAGTATATTGTGCTTAAATTTTAAATTTTATTTCACTTGTTTTGAATATAAATATGCTTGAATAATAATTAAAAAATACCTTTAAATTATGAGCCATGTGTCGGGGGTTTTTTAATTTAATGTAACTTGTCATAATAAAATATGATTGAAACGGCGATAAAAAATGTCATGAGGTAACCGGTATGCCCTAGAACAAAAAAAAAACAAAATATGGCATCCTTCAACCCAAAGTGTGCCCTTGTGGTAGATTATGCCACACTCTAGAGGCAGTGTGCACAGGGGGGCACAGATCTCATTTCTAATAGAGATTAGAGAGGAGACCTGTGCCCTAACTGTGGGAATCGTAGACTTAGTAAGCTTATAATTAAACTTGGTTAGACACAGACAGTGCAAACCTGTAACAAATAAAGATTCGCCACAATATGTCACTTCAGCCACATTGTCACACATGTCAGAAACGTACGCGTGTTAAGGTGCTCTCACCAACTAATTTTATAACAGTTTAAATTAAGTCTCGTTTTTGGCTGATTATGCAAAAAAAATCTAACTAGGTATGAAAGTAGTGGAGTAACTCATGCCTAAATAATAACAGCGGGTCGATCTTCAAATATAAGCAGCATTTTAGAGGTTGCTCCTTCGATGGGTGACCATCTGTTAACTCCCAATAGTTTCCTCCGTATTTCGATTTCACTTGTACATCATTGACATAGTTACATTAGTCAGTGGGCTAAATGTCTGACAACCAGTCTTACCAAGCGGTAACGTTTCACCCAGATCTAACTGGGTTGGAGGTCAGAGAGGCAGTAGCTTAATGTGAAATACTGGGATAACGGCCTGGCCACAGCCACGAGTGGCGTGAATTGCGAAGCGAATTGCGGCGCGTTAAATGGTGAGCGGTGAAAACAAATGGTAGACAACATAATTATGAAGTATGCCACAGCTACCGGCTGCGCGATTTGCGGCGCGATCTGCGGCGCGGGTAGAGCCGCGCGACACGCACAAGCCGCAACGACAAGCTGCGCGACGCGCGAATGAAACAAATAAGCGAGTATCGAGGCGGTAGACGGACTCAGCAACGCACGATTGGTTTTTATCGCGCGTCCAGCTAAAATAAACAAAAAAATACTTGAACTTTATATGAACTGTCAAGTCTTCATATATGGGGCCGAGATGTAATAAAAAGTTTCTATGCTTGCCCTTGTATATTCAAAAAACTTTTAGTTCCTATTTTCATGGTACAGAGTGTGAAATTCGCCATGTTCTCTTCTGGGTGCGCTCCTATTCTTGACTGAATGATATCTTGAGCTAACGAACTTATTTCAAGGGCCATTTTAATAATGTTCTTTTTTATATGTCCACCACTGATTTCGCCGCGGTCGCTACTAGTCGAGCTGTGACATATCACCGCGAATCGCGCCGCAAGACGTGCCGCGATTCACGCAGGCCGTTAGCTGTGGCCAGGACGTAATTGGGAAAAAACTAGACAGCTGATGAGGCTATCACAGTAGTAGGCCTCTCAATGAATTTACTATTTTATTTTATTAGTAATAGCCTAAATATTATCTTTTTACGAGTATTGGAAGCCTTGTTGACATTTTAGTGACTCGATCCCGGAGGGTAATGAGACGTTTCCGATAAGTAGGAGAGCTCACAAAATTTCCTTATTAGAAATCAATACCTTCCGCAGGTGAGAGCAAGGCGTTGAGCGGCGTTTCCTAGAAATGGTTTGGTGTTTACTTAACACAGTGTCTAAGTTTTGTGTGTTTGGTATCGTACATCATGACAATATCAAATGTCAGTGTCATTGTGACCAGGGCTAGGAAACGTCAGGGCTTGCGGGGAGACACATCCGCAGAGACAGTTGTAATGTTAAATAATAATATAAAAACCTGATGTAATTACTAAAATAAAATCACTAAAGATTACAACAATCTTTCATTCAAATAATATTATCATTTGTAGGGCGAACATGGAAAAGAGATCGCACATTAAAGAGAAGTTTGGCAGGAAAAATGCCTTTGCCCAGTGGGACACCCGACAGACTAAAAGTTATCTGGTATTTTTCAATTACTGACATACCACAACCCAAACTTCTATATATTTCTAGATGTATGAAATTTCGCTCATGAGTTTACGTAGAGAATGATTTTCTACTACACTCATCCCCAGAAGAGGTAAAGAAATTAGGGATGACAGTTTACCTCTCGCATAGCTTGTTCTATATAGTTATAATTCGTTTGAGTACCACGTGACTAAATAATCATCACGTGACTACGAACATCTAGCTACTTATCTAAACCTCCTCAGTTTAGTCCCCGTCCGAGCTCCGTTCGCTGCTGATGTTATCAACACGTCTTATCTCTGCTCATTACTGCAGAACTGCTGAGTGCATCCTGTGAGGTGGCGAGTGTTAGAAATAGTGGGTGATTTTTTGTTGGTGTTATCTTTTTAGTGGGCTGTTGTGTAATTATTTTTAAGGCAGTTTGTTTTCAGAACAATATTCTTTTTAGAGTTAACTACTTGTTACTGACTACTATTCTGTAAGTGCCTACACGCTAACGAAACGTAGTGAACTTTTACTGTTAGTGAATGAATTACTCTGTTTTCATTTTCGTTTTCTTTGTTACCAAATTAATATCCCATTTTCCTTTAAATTGTACACCTAGACTTAAGTCAGCAACTAAGCGGTAATATGGCATCTTTGTTGTCAATGTTGTGTTTACCTGTAATTGGCATATATATTAGAACACTACCGTATGAGTTAGTATATGTTTGTGCATATATGTGCTGTAAATAAATAAATAAGTGCTGCGCAGTAATGTGTCTATTTACAATATCACACAAATAATAGAGGTTAGTCAACATGACCAAAACATTCTTCTTTAGAAAGCTAGACCACTTTTTCTATTGCCTTATTGAAAGATACTCCCTTATTTACTTTTTCACCGAATGGACATAAAGCCATCATTTTCTCATAGGTTACTGAAATCTGACTACCACTGATTGATCTTTCCTAATAAGTAAACCTGAATATTTGTTTCGTGATACCTACAGTGCATAAACTACGGTACAATTTTATCATTACATAAAATCAGGTGACCTATTTAACCCTTAACTTTAGAAGTAGACGGAATATTCCAACTTGCAGCTAACAACACGAACGAAGAAATTACGAGCCGCAGCAATACTTCTAAACGTTAAAAGACAGACTCAGACGAAGTTAGACTAGCAACTGAACTACTTAGTGTGAGATAGTTATCAGCTGAACAATGGACACCGAACACGCTACCCCGGCGCTATCTAACGGAATCTCATCTTTTGAACTACTAAACACGTTTCCCCTTTATTGCTGAGATTATGTTTTGCTGCAATATCTGGGGACTTTAATGACTTCGTTTTTGGCTCGTGAAATGGGTTTTTTTTTTAAAGTGAGCATTTGTTTTCCTAGCTGCTTAAAAAAAAATATAAATCCAAGTTGTATGAAATCCGTTACGTATACTTACTCACGTTCACAAAGAGCATGCTTATGTCCAAACAGTACCAAATACCTCATGACGAAGCCGTCAACCAAGCATTCTGTACAAAAACTCAAGTAAGTTTACGCAAAAATTATTGCTGGGAAACGACGTGTTTTTTTTGGGGTAAAAAATCTTGTTTTGTGGTATAACTCAATATAACGCACTCAAAATATTGTGCTGATGGATGGATTGAATAGTACAGGGGTCGTGGCGGTGTTTGAAGTAAAAATCTTACAATTAAAACTTGTATTTGAACAAAACTTGACAAAAAGTTGAAGCTTTGACCCCTAATATCTCAGTAAATAAAGGTTCCCACTTCCCAGGTATAGTGTAGAATTATGTATACATAAATATGTATACATATAATTATATATTTCGGGTTGTCAGGATTATATTTCGTTAGGCTCGAGCATTATGTGGGCAGAAGACGGGTTTCGTGCTATGAAAACTCACTGGATGCGATACACTGTTTATTGTCAGGTGCACGGTTCGCGTTGGTTGTTTCCATGGAGAAGAACCGGCAAGAAACTCCATGGTTACTCTTTTCAAACAGATACCTACACTGAGTAAACTACAAATTACTTGCAGACATAACACTTTCACACTATAACACTGGGCACAATGAATCGGATACAGTTTCAAGACGTCTCAACTCCGCTGCGATCCGTCCCAGTATATCGTCCTCGCGGCGAGCTGTTAACGTCAGGATTCTCTAGAAGCACGCCATGGCGGGGGTTGACTGGTCTCTAGGTCGCGTGATGTCACCACTGGCGCGCACCAATGACCGGATCCGACATATATTATATATATCCAGGTATAGTGAAAATAGGGCACGCCACGATAGTGGCGGTAAGTCCCCTCTTTGAGGAGTGGCTAGAGAGGCGCCACGGCGTCCTCACCTTCCGCCTGACGCAGGTCCTCACCGGACACGGATGTTTAGGGAGGTACCTGCAACGAATCGGGCGGGAGGAAACGCCCGGGTGTCTCCACTGCGAGGATCGACTGGAGGACACGGTGGAGCACACGGTGGAAGTCTGCCCTGCGTGGGCGGAGCACCGCCGTGTCCTCGTAGCGGCGATCGGCGGCGGCGACCTCTCGCGTCCGGCCCTGGTTCAATCCATGGTCCGGAGCGAGACGGAATGGGAAGCCGTCACCTCCTTCTGCGAAGCAGTCATGCTAGCGAAGGAGGTGGCGGAACGAGAGAGGGAGAGAGCCTCCCTTCCCGGCCGCCGCGGGAGACGCACCGGGCGCCCGGGCGTCGGGGGCCACGTGGTGGCTACCGGCCACCGTAGATGGGGGCCTGTGGACGGTTAGCTATGGGCTAGCTAGCCGTCCGTCCGTCTAGTGACGACAGGCCGTGTCGACGGCGCGTTCGTGTTCCACGCGCGCCTCAAAGAGATGTCAGCATATGGGGAGGGGCACGCAAGGGCCGAAGCCGCGGCCCCGGAACATAAAGGGCGAGGAAGGAACATGGCTGGGTTTTAGTCAGTTATAGTGTGTGGTTATCGGTTGTCGTGGTATGTGACGCGGAGGAATGTGGAAAATGTCGTGAAAAAAGTTTTGAACATGAATAATAATATGGATGAGTATAAGAGTAGAGGAAGATCAAAGAAACGATGGATGGACTGTGTTATGAATGATATGGTAAGAAAAGAAGTGTTTGATGAGATGACGAAAAATAGAGAAGTTGGAAGAAGAAGACATGCTGCGCCGAACACAAATTAATTGGGATACGGGCAAGAGAATGATAATGAGGTAAGATGTAGAACAAAAAAATGATTGCAATGACGGGGGCAACAAGTGTCTTTCGGCTTCGTTAAGAGGTTTTTTATACCCTTTATTATAAAACGAAGTACTCCGCCGCGTCTGTCTTTCTGTCTGTTCGCGATAAACTCAAAAACTGCTGCAAAGATTTTTTATGCTGTTTTGACCAATGTATAGCGGTTCCGAAGATTTTTTATTTAAAATAGGTGTGAAACTATAACTAATTTAAACTAAAAACTTAAAAATGGCGTCAAAAAACTCCTCTACGCTGTCAACTGGTAATGTCCCCAAGAGCCTGGCAGCGTTACCACGCTGAATGGCAACGCTAAGCCTTTGGCCGAGGTAAAAGCCAGCCCTAGGGTCACGGGAAGTGTCAACTAAGTGTTTTGAAATTTCCTTGAAAAGGCTGTGAGCACTCGGACCCCACGGTCCTAGAGTTGCAACCCCAAACGGCTAGAAAATATAGTTACGTATAAGGTTACTTATACTTACGCCGCTTGAGGTTCTCCGCAACCGCAGCGGCAGCCCCCGCACAGCACGATGAACTAGGAAGAAAGTGGTGTCGTCGAGCAACGTGCCTGTGCTCGACGACGGCAGTGCGTGAAGCCAAAGACCCGACTCCCATTCACCCACAGCCAGCAGGCGCGCACGCTCAGCAGTAGTAGCAGACGTGTTCAGTAGATTGATCTGAACTACTCTGCAAAGCGGCTCGTCCCACCGTCTCTGCGAAAATGGGTAGTCGGGTTCCTCAGAATTCGGGCAAGCGAGTTTCTAAGCATTTATAGCCTCGGCGAAGCACGGCACACCAAAATCAACCAGTGTGGAAACCAGGATTTTCCTGATTAATTTCTCAATGCCGTGAACCAAGGATAATAAATACGAATGGGAATAGTAGCTTGGGTCCAGGCTCGGTCGTCCAAGGCCACATTTAAAATGGCCACATTTAGTTATGTATGTCCGCGAAAAACGAGGGCTTTTCAAAATTAAAAGCGACTTCCATAATAAAAATACCAGTAAACATGAAATTGTATTATCTAAATTCAGATTAACAATAACTAGCAAGTCTTTTATTATAAACAGTATACGCTTTTATAACAAGTTGCCACAGTCAGTTATAAAACTGACCGATGGAAAGTTCAAAAACTATATTAAACGTGTCCATAAGAAATAAAAAGCATATTACAAATCAAGGACTACGTTGAAAACTGAAGTTTGGCTATAATTCCCTCTGCTCACGCGGCTTCCCTGGTAGCTCATAAACGGCACAGATTTGTGGATGTCGCTAACTATTCTCAGTCTCATTTTTCTTTTTCTTTTGATTCAGATTTTTACAATAGTTTTCAAATCTTTTTTCTCATCTTTCGAACAGAATAGTTACAGCATAATGACAATATTTATATCACTTGTTTAATTTAGCATTTAATTAAATTTTCTTTTTTTATATTTACTTACCTTTGTATAGATGCTTTTTTAACCTATTATTTGTGAATGGGTGAACATTGTTAGGCTTTGTAGATTCCCAGATGCTGTTTAACTTTTGTTAAATATGTATTTATCTTGGTTTTACATTTTTCGTATAGTAAGCAACGACCTATTGTCGGGCCTACACTATCCTCCCATACTATGGTACTAATGCTGTAACATAATTATTGTAATACCAAATGATTTGAAAAGAGTAACTGTGGAGTTTCTTGCCGGTTCTTCTCCATGGAATCGACTAACGCGAACCGTGCACCTTTTTCGACGTTTTATAAGTGCCCATCAAGGCCTATGTGAAATAAACTATTTTGATTTTGATTAGGTATATAATTTATATGCGGGCAAAGCCTGCGGGCATTAGCTAGTTATATTAAAAACGTAATAATGTTGAATCTAATCAGGATGATTTTAAAACGCAACTTACAGACCTTTTAATTACTGTAAATAAAAACCGGCCAAGTGCGTGCCGGGCCACGCGCCGTGTAGGGTTCCGTAGTAGACCGTTATCACAATATACATAGAAACGATTCTATAATAATTTATTCAGGTTTTTGGTTTTTTTCTTTTGATTTTTTTTATCATTGTAGGCTTTACCCGTTATGAACAAGCAAAACCAATTTTTAGTCATTTTAAAGGATTTATTCTAAGGATTTTGTATTTGGTACAAAATTATCCCACACCCAAGTCCAACGACTATTACTGCTAAACTTATAAAGTTATCTTAACCGCTATAATTTTCCTTTAAAGTTCATGAAATGCACTATAATCAGCTTTTAGAGGGGAGGACGGGACAAAAATTCGTACTTTAAAGTTTGATATTTCGTAAATGAAGCATTAAAACGAAAAATAGTATTAGCAAATCATTTGAAAAGATCTATTCAGCGACGAAACCAAAATTCATCCCCTCTTCATACGTTGGGGAGATACCCTAAAAAAATATATTTCCCGAAATTTTATTTAACCATTTTGTCGGCGTAATTAATATTCACACCCCTACAAAATTACGGCTGTCTAGTACTCTAATGGTCTCTTAGCAAAACCTCGGATAGATGGACGGACAGACGGAAATGACGAAACTATCAGGACTACGGAACCCTAAAAATCGATCTTATGTGGAAAGATAAGTAAGTAGGTACACTTTTTAATATTCGAAGGATGTTTTCCGTGTGCCCAGTGAAACGTTACATTTCCATTAGATAATTACAGGGAAATATTTATCTGACGTACCACTCGCAACACTGAATTACTGAAAACAAGCTTAAAACATATTTAAATAAGTAGTCCCATTAACTAAACAAAATGCGAAAAACACACCATAACATAACTTCACCTCTAGAATAACTACGACATATTCCTGGCATGCGGTTAAATTGCCGTAATTTCGGAACTAAAAACAATCAAACATGGATGCAGTAAAATTGCCTGTCGGCAGCAGGACATTATAGCGTTGTCTGCGGGCAATTACGACGAGCGGTCACGCGATGACCGCACCACTTAAGGCAATACTGCTCAGGTGGCACGCCGAGCAATGGGCGAGAACCCAGAGCAATATCACGCTAATAAGAACCGTGGAACGAACATTTGACAACCAAGTTTCAGTGGAACACCAATTAAGAATCACCTCCAATCATAATGGATCCAATCCACGTTGAAAATTAGAAAAGAAATCTCCCACAGAATAATCCACACTCATTTTTTATTGAAATTGATCTTAAAGTGAAAGCAAAAAGATCTTTATAGAAACATCTCAGTCGGGAATTTAATAGCCAGCAATAATAACCGGATGAAGTCTAAAAATTATCATAAACCTAACACTGAAGTCGTCCTTAGGGAAAATATGAACCACCATAGCTATGCGCTTGTATACCATCGCCTTCAACCTTAACTTAAAGTCCGAAGATCTAGTATAAATGCAAAAAGAATGTTGCCTTTGAAAATGTGAACTCGAGTATGCTGCATCCAAGATTTTCAATTTTCAACTCTAGAGTAAAAGCTTAAGAGTTCTTACAAGTGCAGCAGTTAAGTTGGCAGTTCCCAGCCTGCGTATATCGATAGGCAGTGAAAGGATCGACGGACCTCCTCTATGTATTATTCATGGCCCGAATTGGTGTTTGTTTAAATTTGATGTACAATATCTTACACGGATTGAAATTTTGTTGAAACTCTTTATATTTGACATGTAAATATTGAAGTATATTAAAAGTTTGTCGGTTTATCTTTGGCTTTATCAACATAAAGTTTGGAGCGATCAATGTTTCAGTACGAGTAGGTAGGTAGCTACTTTGTTGATCAAACTTTCTTCAATTTAATAATACTGAAGAGTTGGAACTTACTCCTATGATAAATAAAACAATAACAGTTTTAGTATCCAGAAAACTGCTGCTTTGTGAAAATGATTTTAAAATTGCTCTTCCGACATAATAATGCAAATTGGAACATACAATTTGAATTTTCACAGTCTATTCTATTATGTTTTTGAAAAAAATGTATTTAAAAAAAAAACATATTATTCTGTAATATTATTAAACGTCATATTGTTAAATAGACTAGTAAATTACCCCAGAACTCGTTATATATGTATTTCACGAAAAAATCGTATCAGCACAAAAGCAAAACAGAAATAATAAACTACGTATAAACAAACAACATAAAGTTCGCTATCATAAGTCTTATTTCATTACTCTGATGAATTATTTAAAAAGTTTCCACAACTTTCATTGTTAAGAATAAATTTTAAATCTTTTGATCTCTCAAACAACTCCAACTTTATCACATTGTTTGCATTAGTCTGCGAACAAATATCGTTTACAAACTCTAGTACAACAATAGCTTACTCAGGATCCCCAAGATACTGCTTCAAAACCCTTGAAGCCGTCCCATCTAAAAAATCTCCAACACAACTGACAATAGCTGCAACAAAACATACTTCTTCGTTCCACTGCTGAACTTCTTGAACGTTGCTTTTGTAATTTAGTGTGTAACCAGCAATGGTGTCGGTACAGTGTGTAGTATCGATCCTGGGGTCTTGGTAAAGATCTCCCTGATCAGATTGACGGGCATTTATTTTATTTATCACAGGCTCAGCGCGCGTCAGTTCCCGCTCCACGACTTTTATTGCGCCTCCCCGCGAGCAAAGTGAATTTTGATGTGGGCCTTTATGTATTTCAATGAAACGTTTACAGTTTTTTTTTTTGTTTTCTTTTTCTTCCCCTTGTTTCGTGCTTCTTCCTTAGCCTGTTAATTTGGAGATCTATTCACTGGTGGTAATGTTGTGAGGATGTCGAGCTAGGGGATTGGCGTTGTCCCATGATGGAAATTTTGGAGGGGTGTTTTAGTATGATTGGCTTGTCCTTGTCATTTTTTGAGGGGTGCCATTTTTACTGGTTTTAAATTCATCTGTTGAATTTTGAATGTACTTTTGCGAAAAACATAGATGTTTGTTATCTCCGAAGGGTATGGCAAAAGTACTTATACCTAGTAAGTACATCTAGTGCATTTCGCCACTTATATTTAGCTTGTCGTAAACTGAGCGTAATCTCAAAAATTAAAGCTTTGCATACACTTTTCAATACTGAAATGAGATGTCATTCAAAAAACGAACACCTCAAAATTCTTTTAGATATTTTAATTTTCACACACAATTCGTTTTAGTCTAAAATTCAATACTCTGTATTTACTAGTGACACCGGAACGACAAAAACTTTCCCTACTGACTGACATATGCCATACCTTTCATATGGAATTTCATTTCAATATGTTTTTGCACTGAATTCATACCATCGACTGAATTTGGGTCACGTTAGTGAAACTGGAAAGGCAAGGATGTCGCGTGGAATAAAACGTCCGCGAAAATAATTATGCATGTTTAATTATAATCAATATCATCTCGAAAAGCTGGTTGCTAAATACACGGTGTAAACGAAACATTTACGAAGCCTTTAATCAGCTCTCTACGCAAGCAGTATTTCAGGGAAACGATGAAAATTCACGGTTTACGAAAGGACCCAGGTCCAGAACAAAAAACATCGCAATGACGGGGGAACATGTGCCTTTTGGCTTTGTTAGACTTATTTTTAAATCCATTAATAACAGCCGCTAGGGACTATCTTTAGTCGTGCTATCCTCCATGCCTCGGAAAGCACGCTAAGCCTTTGTTCGATTTGTAGATCTTTGCCATTCGTTACAGGTAGTCAGTGGCCCGAAAATCTGATAACCAATCTTACCAAGAGCTGTCGTATTACCCAGTACTAAGGTCAGGTAGGGTAGGTTGATAATGACGATAATGATAATCCTCCAGCTTCATTTAATGATAAAGATGTCTTATCTGAATGTTCTTTTTATACTGTACCTACCTATACAGATCTAGGACTTGATTTAGTCTTTTTTTAGTCTCTGTTGTGTCACTGTAGGCTATACGGCTCCCTTGTTTCCAATCAGTCTAGTGCAATCCTAAGGTAGTGTGGACTAAAGCCATCAGTGGGATCAGTTCCAGCCATCCTTGACAAGACCAGCTTCAATGCTACCAGATGTTTTCCAGAACCCAAATTTGTTTATTGCTTTTTACAAAGCTTTTGAAAAAGAAGAAGTTAGAGCTGAAAGAGTTCGTACATAACAAAATAGAAAGGGTTGAAATAATAATGAAGCATTTACAGTTCGAAATAAGTTGATACCGGAGAGTTCTCAACCAATTTCCTATCTACGCGAGCAGAAACATTTCCCTCAGTCAAACGTTACGACTTTACGAGGATAAAGCTGATAATAATATATTCTGTTTTTCTTTTATATCCAAATCTGCCTGGAATGTAACCCTTACGCCTTTTCCTCACGGGGTGCGCTAACCATAACAGGGGAAGCTTTCAGAAGCACATGTTTATATTAATTTCGTATTATTCTTGCTGATTATCCAGGATTATACTGATCAGTTGTTGTATGTGTACTTTAGTAAGTGTTTTGTAGATAAGTCCTTTCGTTTTAGGATCAAATCAAATCTTTTATTATGGTAGGACTTACTTAGGTACGAATATTTTAAAAGTTACGAAAACTGTTTATTTGAAACAAACCAATAAAACGATCCAATTACAATTGAATTGTCTGATACTTTTAGATACGTTTGTTCAATGTTTTTGAAGTTGTTACGAGTAACTACATTGCCAGAAAGATTAATATTTACATGTTACTTTTTACTGTTAGTTAACGTTTTTCTCACAATTTTAATTGTTCAAATATAAAAATGGGAGTTACAATAGCATGTTGTTGTGTGTTACTTTTGTCTCCAAAAATTGACATAATGGACACTGGACAGCCCTAAGTATCGTGTGTCGTCGCTGCCCCGCATCATCTGCCACTACAAGGACGACGAGAGCCAGTTTTAGTAATAAATACATAATTATGTAAGTATGTATATTTCACCGTAAAATTGTCAAATATGTTATATTGTAATCTCTCTAGCGATATTGTAAACTCTCGAATTATTGTCAAACGAACATACTGCTTACAATAAAACGCATGATTTTTCGTGAAATGCATGCGATTGTAGTCAACTCACGCGGTGTGGAGGGAAGGAGGGGTCCCCCTTGCCTGAGAAATATCGATTAATATAACCTAACCATAAAACAGTTTATATTCCCCTAATAAGCATAGTCGACGGAGCCCCGCTTCGCGGGGCCCCTATTTCCGAGTGCAGGGTATAAAGGAACCTAACTAACCTAACGAGGGGGTGCCCTAAGTCCCGATTATGGGGCAGAGATACTTCCGTATGTTCAGTTGACAATAATTCGAGAGTTTACAATATCGCTAGAGATAAACACGTTATATTGTAAAATAACGTGTTTGACAATTTTACGGTGACATATATACGTATACAGCACACATATAGTAGTGTGTTTGACGGCAACGCGATGAAAACAGGTCAGACGTGCGAATTTATTTCAAGGATTTATGATAATACTGAATGTGTATTGGGTACACCATCTATAATATTATAAGTTCTGTCCGAGTTCTCATATGAATGTCCTGTTTCTCTTTGACTCGACGTGAAGTCGGTGTTTATAGCCAATTTATACTTAAGGTCATGGCACACTACCTATACCGGCACTGCAACGGGACCTCTCTAACCCAGCAATTAACTTGTCATTCAAATTAGAGCATTAAATCGTGTGTCGATTTAAAAAGGTCAATATGAAAAAACCAAAGGCGGGAGTCAGCGCGCTTGCCCCTACTATATAACTTGACACACAGCCCGCGCGCTGCTAGCGAGCGGACCGCGTGCTTAAAGCGCGCTAACAGCGTGCTTACTACGCGCTGACTCCGAGTCGTCAGCGAAACAAAGTCGATTACAAATGCGATATATCATTTGTGTTCGCGGTGACAGCAAGCTTGCAGCACGCGACCAGCGCGCGGACTGCGAGCTTTTAGATGGTTTGGATGTTGAGGAAACAACTGAAAGGCGACTAACATAAGGTAAGTGAAAACAACATGTGAACTCCCGAAGTACATTGTGAAGTTCTTCAAGAAGGTCAAGTGTGTATTCTAGTAATTTTGTTTCGTCAACGCTGTTAAATCAAGATCGGTGGACGAGCAAGAAAAGAGATCTTAGCAGGTGGCATTCTACAGTTTCTTCCTACCCTCAGGGGATAATATACACATATGTTTGTGACCATGATTAATGACCAGATTTCGCTGGAGTGAAGTTAAGAGTACAGCTAATCTTAATGATAATGTTAAAATCAAATCTGTCTTTGAATCCAAATGCTTCATGTCACAACAATAAAAGTGAACCAACGCCATCTAAACAGCACAATGTCAAGATAAATGCTCAACATAACAAAGACGTTGTTGCTCGTCTCCGGCCTGGCCTGAGCACTCGATCTAAACGCCCTCTATACTAACAACATTAGTCTCCATTGCACAAAGCTCCACGTTATTGAGGATCACTTTCTCACTGAGATACATGGACAGTATTTGTTAATGTCTAGATATCAAGAAGTCAAAAATATTGTGACAACTTCTATAAAATAGACTCTTGAAGTCGATATTTGGCAAAAAATCTGTTTCATAACACAAAATACCTGTACAAAGCCTGCGATTAGGCGATATATCATGCAGTTTTACCTGTACAGTCAGATTGTACTTATACTCTGCGCAGACATGCATGAGAGAAATAGCTATGAAGGAGATAGTTATACTGATGAGCATGGACATTAATTGTTTCCAAGTCATGGATGTTTGGAAGAAATACTAAGTTTGTATTTACAAACAAAAAGTATCTATGTAGTATACAACTATCTGGTGTTCACGTCACAAGCCTCGTTGCTTAGTTTGATGCGCGTTGGTAATCTCCAAAGATATTTATGTATTATTTTATTTATACTTGCCTGTACATTCAACCTAAAGAATATCTGTATAGATATAGTTCGAGCGTGTGTGGCAATAAAAATAATGTTTAGATAGTTATATCTGTGTCTGTGGAGCAAAAAACCTAAATCATGCAAGTAAGAAACTCGCAGTGATCACCATAATTTGCCAATTGATTATATTCGGGCTATTTTCAAACCCCGAAAAAAAGATAGGCGTTGGGTTTTTGGATTTTGAATGAAATGGGTGTTTTATGGAAATAACAAACCAATATTAATAGTTCAACAACGGCGATATTTTGAAGCAATACATAATTATGTATTCCAACAGCAAATAGACAAAATTCAAAACAGCTCAATTCTCAAAGCTAGCGTAATTAAACCTGCAGCTAATGGTAACTAACAGGCAATATCAACATAACATTTAACAAATCGTTCATACGAATTGGTCAACAAATGAGGAATGATTTAAATAGCGAGGCCCGTGATTCGTAGAAACACTGAACCTACTACTGAGTGAATGAGTGAATGACTGGAAACTGTCAGAGCGATACGATCGTGTCGACTTTTCATTAAACTTTATTTACTTTGTTGGAATTTGAAACGTTCGCGTGTGTTAGTTGGGGTGGTGATATTAACATAGATATTACCTATTAGTTTTCAGAACAGTTGACGATAATTTAATGTTGTGCTTACTGAGTATTTCAAATGTTGAGCTTTGTTGGTTAATTATTCTTATTAATTATATTAGTCTGTTACGACTAAATCCATACTGATTTATTGGACACAATTTTGGTGTTGAAAACTGTGCATTGTATGCAATTAAATTAACTATTATGGGGTTTTGACGAAGCGATGACTTCTGTGACTGCTTTTATTTGCGGTATATTGAAACGGCTTTAAAAAATATCAAAATACATGGGGAATATTGTCGTGCGTAAAAGGATGGAGAAAAAACTAAAGAAACGGACGAGATAGGGCTAAAAAAGAGGTACAGGTCTATTAAGATGACTTGAAGCATGGCAGAAAAACACACGTAGCGCAGACCCCAAATGAATTGGGATACGGGTAGGAACATGGTGCCTTCGTCAAAAAGTTTGCGCAAGAGAGTCAGCAACTGTCAATAGTTTGAACAACACGCTACCATTTTGAATCATTAGTATTTTTCAAATATCATAATCTGCCTAGCCTTTTCCCAACTAATTTGGGGTCGGTTTCCAGTCTAACTGGATGCAGCTGAATACCAGTATTTTACATGAAGCGACTGCCTATCTGACCTCCACAACCCAATTAGTACTGGGTAGTGGGGGGTGGGGGGGTGGGGCTGGGGGGTTTATGGTGTACATAATAAAGAGTATTCTATTCTATTCTACCACTTGGAGAATTGGTTGTCAGACCTTTTTAGGCCACTGACTGCCTGTAACGACTGTCAAAGATCTACAAATGACAGTCAGGACCAACAGCTTAACGTACTTTCCGAGGCATGGAGGAAACTCTGTACGTAAGAGTGGTAGGGTGGCAAGCAAAGCTTAACCTAAAAATTGACCCGAGCAGCTGTTATTATTTAGCAACGAGCGCCTCGTATTTTCCAAAAAACGACCTCTACAAAATAATCTAGTTCCCACCTCAACAAACTACCATATGGTTGCGGAGGATCCTCAGTATTTTTGCATACAACTAACGAGTGACGTGCAGAAGTGGTGCGGAACGAACCGACCGGAACGGACACTGTTTGTACGAGCTTTGAAGGCAGACCGGGAGCCGGGATGGATCGTGGCTAGTTTATTTATTTTGGCTAGTGATTTTAAGTAGATTGATTCCTGAGCTAAGTGCAGTCGTAAAGATTACCATTATTTAGGCAATTTTTATAATAATATGATGTTGTATGTTCGGCTGCTCTTTGTGGTGAGGCCCGCTAGGTTTGGGGTAGTTTCCATTCGAGTTTACGCGAAGTGTCTTCTACACACTCAACTAATAAATAGTAGCAGTAGGAACAGTGGGTTTTTAGTCGGTTCCCGAACCCCCCGTTCTGCCGAGACGCAGTATCCAATAGGATTACCGCTTTCAAAGTATCAGTGAAAATAGTACTTTTACAGTGTGTAAAGAAAAGAGAAGTGTGTAGTGAACATAAATAAATTCTCCTTGTAATTTTTGAAATTTTTTTGACCTTTCATCGGGCATCAGCCCGGCCATTTGAAATAAATGATTTGAGTTCAAGTTTTGAGGTTTCTTAAGTCAGAACTGAAATAGTTACATTTCACTGCTTTTGTAACTTTGAGAACACCACACGCACTTTTATCCAGATTTAAGGGTGTAATTGAAATAGGGTTATCGGGGGTAGGTAATCATGTCATGTAAGTAGTAAAAGTTAATTGATGGAACAGGGGTTTTATGGCGTGCGTAGGGATGACCCTTTATAGACATCACTGGGGTCGTTAAACACAGCACATTAAGACGGTAAGTGGGTTTAAATGACGCCGTCACTGCCTTTGAAGTTTTAATCAAATTGAAGTAGAAAGTTCTAGATGAAAATGGAACTATATTACGTACCTAAAGATGATATGCCTAACTTAATTGCTTTTTTCTTCAATAAACTGTAGAAAACTATAGACATGAAATGTCCACTGTGACTAATCACTGTCTTACAACTTACATAACAACAGTTATTGTTCCAAACTTCCACTTCTAAGTACCATTCACAAAACAAAACACCATTAGTTCCAAAATACCTCCTCTACAAAATACAGGTTACAAAAACTATAGTTTCAACAAATTAAAAATGAAATCGATTTCCGTCCACCTCCGGGCTCCCGGTCTATCTAAGACAAGATATACATGGAGAGGGCACAAAGAATCAATCGGACAGCGGCGAAGCTGTTTTCTTTTTCAATCAGTGGACGTCCTTTGAGAATTCGTGCGTACATTTGTAATGCAAGCCGCATCCCCAACCACAGCCTAAAAAAATACAGCGGAGAAAATTCTCCAACTGACTTTTCCACTGCGAAGCTAAAAGAAGTTTCCTACTCTGTGGTGTTAGGTCCACGTATACTGAACGTGTACTCAGTGTAGTTGTTAGAAAATAAATTGAATATTGGAGAGTGCCTGAGATCCCTTCGTATTTCGTTCCCAGATTGAGTGTGGCTTTATTTTAACTCGGCACATCGTAAATGTTAAAGTAAGGTGAAATTATGGGCAGCGAGCAATAAATACGTACGGGATAATGGAAGGCTGGCAACACTGATGTGGTTTACGACTGCCCCTGAGTATATTGTGCAAACGGCCTATTAATGTCCTATTATACCTGCCAGCTTTGAGCTGTAATTGAAAGTTAGTGAATAATGAGATTAAAAAAATACTTAAAAAGTTTTTAAAGTGTGTTAAACGTGACATTATAATAGTTTAGTTTAGTCTCATCCAGCCTAACTGGATATAAGAATGCCTTGGCAATTTAAAAAAGCATCAGTTTGCAAATTCAATGACCCACTTTCACCACAGACCAACAATAAAAACATAACACCATCTATTTACCGACACAGACTCACGAACATCTAGACATGACTATCATCAATAACCCGTTTCAATGAAGACCCTACATATTGGCGATGAAAACTTGAAATAGCTTAAGACACATTGACCATGACGTTGGTTTTTCAACTTTCAGCAGTAAACTGAAGATTGTAATTCCAACAGCATCTTCAATATCGGTTACGGCATTTCAAATTTTCACAACGAATATTTTATTCATGTCTATCCGTTCCTAGTCGATACAGATTTTGTTTGCCAAGTACTAGTGTTTGTCCAAGATTTGCTCACGTTTTCTACTATTTATTTAAAGAGTAAGCTTTACATAGGGAACGGTCTGAAATATATAGGACTGTGAAAGGTACGGGTTTAGTTCGGCTTAGAGGAATGTTTTTACTATAATATTATTTGTTTAGGTGTTGTTGATAAATAATATGGATGGTACTGTTTAGGTTTTTGAAGTGATACTTGAAAGCGTATTTTGTCAGACTATCGTTATTTTTGAAACGTTTTGTGTTCGTGTTTTAATTTTAATTTTTTTAGGTTGACAAAAACAGTATAAACTGGTCTTCTATTCTGATGATCTTGCGTACTCCGTAAGGTCAGCTCGAGGTCAAAGCTCCTATTCTCTCATGGTAACGTCAGACTATACAAATGCCGTCTTCCGTCGTAGCAATAAGGCTGGTTTTCGTAGTGTGTTACCACTGATACAGGGTTGAATGTACGCCTGTCTGTTCATCAACTTTCCCATACAAGTTATGCTATTGGACAGCGAGCCTCTCTCAAATCGTATGTTATAAGTATACTAGGCTTAAAATGCGAACTTAGGAGTTTTAGAATGGAATTTAATAGAATTTGCATAAAAACGTGGTAAAAAGATGGTAAAATATAAAAAATAGGAGAGCATTATAGTTTTGTTTAGCAGTTATGGCATATTTAACGTATTTAATGCCAAAGAAGTCTTCGACTTTGCTTCGTTTTACATTTTTATTAGAAGATAGTTCAGCTTCCGCGTTCTCTCTTCATATTTCAAAACCTACTAAACTTCAGCCACAGCTCACAAAGAGTGCGTTTATTAATATTAGCTAGTGAAAACAATTCCCGCGGGATATGTTATTCCTGTGTGCGCACGTGATCGGAATGGCACCCGCTTTTCTTTGTACCATATAGTTGTGAGCGGTTTAGATCGCACACTCTATTATTTGCTGCTTTGAATTTTATTTGAATATTATTGCGCACACAATGTTCCAAAAGATCTGCTTGGTTATGCTGTTGGCACTTTGTTGCTTTGAGTTTATCGTTTTTATAGATTCAATGCAATGATTTTGATCCCTGCCTTTTTAAGTTCAGCAGTAGTTTGGATACATGGATCTCTTAGTTCGAGATAAAATAAACACATTCGTTCTTATATGTTACGTCATGGCTAGCTGTTTATCTACGGTAGAAACGCTGAGGAACTTCAAGCACGCTCCCCTTACCGCGAGATATAGGAGCTGTTTACCGCACTAAATTATTAGAGTAAATAAACAACATTTAAAACGTATATTCAGCTGGAAACGTTGGTAACACAGTAATCTAGCAATGTATCCCGCAAACTTGCGCAAACATTATCAAACGAAACTGTTTACAACGCGCGCTTCCGCTACAATTAAAACCGGCCAAGAGCGTGTCGGGCCACGCTCACTGTAGGGTTCCGTAGCTTCCCAGACCATTAAAAATACCAACATTTTTCGTCAGCAAAAATAACTTTGTTTTTCATAGTATTTGTATGAAAAACAAAGTTATCATTTGCGTTTTTTTGAAAAAGTGCTATATAACTCAAAAACTATTCAACTCATCAAGTTGAAAATAATTTTCCTAGAAAGTTCATATAAAGGTCTACTTCTGTGATTTTTTTCATATTTTTTAAACTTATGGTTCAAAAGTTAGAGGGGGGGGGGACACATTGTTTTTGACTTTCGGAGCGATTATTTCCTAAAATATTAATATTATCAAAAAATGATTTTAGAAAACCCCTATTCATTTTTAAATACCTATCCAACAATATATCACACGTCAGGGTCAAAATTAAAAAAAAAATCGCTCCCCACTTTACGTCTGGGGGAGGTACCCTAATAAAAATGTTTTTTTAAATTTTTATTTTTGCACTTTGTCGGCATGATTGATATACATATTGGTACCAAATTTCAGCTTTCTGGTGCTAACGGTCACTGAGATTATCCGCGGACAGACAGACAGACAGACATGGCGAAACTATAAGGGTTCCGTTTTTTGCCATTTGGCTACGGAACCCTAAAAATGTAATAAATCTTTCAAACTGTAACAGAGACGAGCGGTCCAAAGTCGAAATAAAGCGCCCCATACACGACACATAATAAACATGGCTATAAAACCGCGACCGTGGCCCCGACAAAAGTAAACAGGACATCCGTTTAAAAAACAATGCAAAGTGCTGTATACAGAGCACGGCGAAAAAAATGAATATTTGTTCAGCAAACGAATTTCGCACAGTCCAAACAAACTTTTTGAACAGAAACCGCGCGGAAATGTGGCCGGAGGAGCGAAACGTGAACGGATGGGTTTTCGAACCAAATTTTTACGAAACGGTTTAGACGAACTTTTTTGCGATATAATTCGGTTTAAAATTCGACGCGTACGCGTTGACTGTTTCCCTCGATACAATAGTGGTGCGGTGAAAAATTGTTTTTATAAAATGTGCGACGCGCCGGGTGCCATTGGCGCATGTTGACCGTACGCGCGTGCACTCAAATAATTTTATAGTTATTGTGTGGTTACACTAAAATATATTTACGGCTGAAAAACTGTATTTTTGTTTGAGGATTGACAACTAAGCTAAGCGTGAAATAACCATAAAAGGATTATACATACATCTAGATGCGATTGAAAATAATGGAAATGCGTTTAATGGAAAGAGTTTCCTCTATTTGAACAACAAAGCCTTTTAGTTTAGCCTTTCTAATGGTTTATGACTTAAGCTTTCCCAACCTTCAAAGAGAAGAAATCACATTATGTACGAGTATCTGTTTAGTTGTTTTTCTATTAAATAAATGGTCCACTAGGTATTTATGAAAGCTACAGCATTATGTTCTTCAGAAATTCTGGAAACTTTTCACGAATTCCAAAGTCAAGTGGAAGTCAAAACGAAATACGTAGTGGCAAGTGGGAAAAACGTGGCCCTGGCGTGTTAGATGCGACTTCAAACAGCTCAAACGTAGCAGTGGCGTGACGGCTCCACGCTCCTAATGCAACTTAACATCGCGCGCCGCCTGGATGCTAGCCAGCCGACAGGGGACGTAGCGCGGGAGTAGGGAACGGAGATTTGCTGTCAATAAACAAGCATATCATGACATCTTTACACCTGTAATCCCCGGAAAATTACTAACTGTGCCAATGTAGTCCGCACTATCCCAAAAAAAAAATGAAAAGTGATGACAATTGATATCCATGTCTTACTCATAATAAGCCCTAAAGTATATTATTTGGTCACGACCGGCTTAAAATTGACAGATGAAATGAAAATCCTTAAATACACCACATCACATGGGGAAAAAATGGGTCATGTCAAAATAATAATTGAAACTTGGGTCACTTATGATAATCGTCACCAAATATGGAAGGGCAAGGGGCTAGGCAAAACGACAGTCCTGTTTAAAGTAGCGCCTCTTGAAATCAAGTTATTTCCCTGATACCGAAGGCAGTGTCTCAAACAATTTATTATTGTAGCAATGCAAAACATTGATTCAAAATATTCCCCCGTCACCATCCTCAGCCCCGCTCCTAGTCTATATTCTTCAGTACGCAGACAGGAGCGTTCCGTCAACGTCGCAGCGTCTCGAATTTAATAACATTTCCGTGGCGCAAACTTTATTAGCCGCGCATAAAACTGAATGCAGACCGCCATCGCCACTCGCTCGCCACATCACCCTGAACAGAGAACCTTCGGGAATGCTCCCAGGGATACTTCTATCATATTTTATAACTCTTTGAGACCTTCTTTTGTTTTATTAACTAGTTTGAGTATGATACATGCATATCATGAACATGTCCATTTGGTAGTTGGTACATATTGTTACAGTATGATCGCTGTAGGAATCGCGAAAAGAAAATAACTTGTTAACGCAATTTACTGATTATCCACGTTGCTGGGGAATTTCTTCCAGCACTAATAATTAAAGGGTGCGAATAAAGACAGAATAAAAGTTGTTCTCAAATAAACATAGTTCTACTGAAACTCCATTACACACCGCAAAATCTATTGACATTGTAGATATTTCAACCCACACAATTGGCACGTCAATCACAAAGTGCCAGAAACGTAAAACACAAACTAAGTTCAGCTTTATACAGTGCTAAAAACTCCACATTTTTAGCTAGGTTTCGCATACATTGTTGCCATAGTGCATAGGAAAATAGCAATAACGAGTTTACAGCAGTTAGTCTATGAATGCTAACACCCCGTTTACGACCTCATTCAATGCGACGGTGACTTGCGACAAGCACGTGACACTTGCTTCCTTCGCCTGAGCACTGTCGCCGTCGTCCCGCTAATCATGGCACGGTGACTCGTGGCAAGCTCTATATAACTTCTCTTATACAACAGCGACTGAACTATGAGTGGCGATACTTTCAAACAAGTCTAAAGCTTGGCTTGCCCTTACAGCCTACTACTCTTCCTGTCAGAGTTTCTGAACAGTCTGCTTGCCTTAGGGACTTGCCGTATTGTGGGTTCCTAGGAATGCCACTTAGCTCGTGGCCAAGAGGTAGTGATGCTAATAGTTAGTTAGGTGATGAGTACGGGGTGTACAAGCGAGCTCAGTTAATAATGGCGTAAATAATCATTTTACCCTTTGTCCTATGAAGGATGGTGGCCCGATATTTGTATGGAACTATGTTACCTACCTGATATTGTAGCAACGAGTTTAGTGCCTGGTAATATAATTTTCGCCGACCACCTAATCGGTTTAAGAGTCGAAAGTGGATGTCTTTTGTGTTCCAATACACCCGGGTTTAATTGTAACTTCTGATGTAAATATTGAGTAAATAATGGTTGCAAACTGCCTGGTTTCGAGCCCACCACGGCCTGACCACTGCGTACAACACACCATGCTCAAATAAGATGCCAATTTTACTTCTGCTAAACCCTTTAAAAACTATAGTCATGAATATAACGAAAGTTAAGAAAATTTCCTTTACTTACTTTTAAGTTTAAAAGTAAATAAACATGAAACAGTTTTTTGCTCTGACTCAACAGTTTACTGGATGGCAAGTAAAACTTTAAGTAGAAGTACTTTGGAAACAGTCAAGAAATAAACTTTCAGTTAAAGAGGTCGTATTGGATTTTATAAAGTACCTAGTTGAGGAGTAACTGTGTGCTTTAGTGAGGTTTGATTCTGGCTCAAAATTATATCATTCTCATAATTAACATCACCAGTGTATTTCACACACAATTCAGTTGGATTGTCCTTAACCCAGGTATTGTGTCTATCAATTAAAACTGGTCTTCTAAATAAAATAAATAAAAAAAATCCCGTATTATAGGTAGTTTGATTAGTCAAGTAGGAGCGCTGACACATCAGTTTGTATTCGTCGTACGTGCAGTGCTCGGCAACAACAGTTCGCCGAGCGCTGTAACTGTTCCCGTAAACACCTTATGCTATGGACGCGCTTGCAACCTTGCTTGCTCCATTGTAATATGTGTAATAGTTTTACAAGTAAAGAAATCATCATCTGCCTAGTGGAGTCGGTTTCCAATCTAACCGGATGCAGCTGAATACCAGTATATTACATGCAGCGACAGCCTATCTGATCTCCACAACCCAGTTAGTACTGGGTAATACGATACCCCTTGGTAAGACTGGTTGCCCGACTTTTTGGGCCACTGACTACCTGTAACGACTGTCAAAGATCTACAAATGACAGCCGGGACCAACGGATTAACGTGCTTTCCAAGGCACGGAGGAAACTCGGTATATATTGGGTGGTCAACCATCCACAGTCCAACCTAGGCAAGCACGGCTTAACGTAAAGACAATATACACGCACATAAAAGTCAATAATCCTTTTAATGGCACGGTTGAAACATTTGATTTGAGATGATAAAACGAGGTAATGTCTGAAGTGAATAATCTCAACGAACTATTACAGGGTACGGTATGTACAAATAAACACATAGGACATTACGTCAGATTAATCTTTATGCAAATAAATCTACATACACACAAATTTTCCCAATATAAAAGCCCGCCCTCCTTAACAATCGTGATTTCATTAGTTCATTGTTGAGCTTTTGACCGAATCAAAAATAACTTTAATCATGATTGTCCTCATTAGGGCTATTTTAGTCTTCCCGACCTCGTTAGTTGGTACGTTAACTTTAGTAGGGTTAAGGGTAAGTTATTTGTAAACATTTTTGGCAGTTTACGTAAACATACTGTTGATTCAAGTCATGTCGATGATTTATTTTATGAAATTAGCATAATTGTGACCAGAACTTTGCTACTTTGGTTCTGATATTAAAGTCAATGTATCTCTCTTAGAGCATTTGTTTTCGTTGTTTCCCCTCAGATCTGCTATAATATCTTTTATTAGTTATCTTTTATCTCCCTTCTCAGCAGGACCAAAGCATTCTAATTTCTTGACCAGTCACAACTTGATCGAATCTCAAAAGTATTCCAAGAAACACGAACGTATTCTTTTCTGCCATAAGCAGTTCATCGAGAATGTAAGTAAATAGTATTAGCATAAAATTTACGAGCAATCATTTTGTTGTCAAAGTTACACTGCTATTCAAGTCTATGTACCGGCTCTGCCAAGATACTTGAATAACAACATGTCGTAAAAACAAGTAAATAGGAACTGTTGCGAACGAGGGAGAAGTTCAAAACTCTCAATGTTTATCAAAATGATAACTAGTTTAGCTCTTGGAACAATACAATTGTAGGTATTATGGAGCAAAAAATTGTGTTAGCAGCTCACTTTTGAAATTATTGATAATTCGCTTTGAACTTTCGGTTTTGTTCCGGTTATTACCCACTTTCCCAAAATTACTATTATAATAGATGGTATACTTCATTTTGGCTAGCGAGTAGTGAGTAGATTGGAATTATAATGTTCTTGCTACAGCTACGCGATTGCTACGACGTAGCAGATTGCTACGACACCTACACCTGCCACGCGGTCGTAGCAAGTCATCTGTTCGAATCGATTTTGTTTTTTTATCACTTGTTTTTAGTTTTTTGTAGTTAAACACTTTCAATTAAACAATTTAATATAATTATGTAAAAATAAATCCATACAAAACCTTAATAGCACGAAAAAACACATTTGCCGATTTAATAAATAAAGTGCTTGAGAGAAAGTTGTTGATTCGCTTAGGTTCCTAAATTAGTTAGCTAATGGTACCTCCGGGCAGGTACCGGTCTTAGGCATTATTAAGTACCAGCCACTAGCCAACATACGTAGGGACATGAATTAGTGCGGTACTTGGAGGCGATTAGTTTGCAAGTTCACGCTATTTATTGGCTGTTTTGTGTGGAGTCGATTAATAACTTAGATATACGTAAGTGTTATTAGCGTACCTATTGAATTTGTCGACTCTTCTGCTGAGAGTCATCGTAAAGTACTTGACTGTGAGCTTCTACTGAGTCATTCCCGATGGTAATAAGACCCCAAAAGTATTTTTTCCGAACTAAGACTCGAGCCCAGGATCACATCTTGAGGAACGTAGCATTCACTATACTAACAAGACAGTCACTAGAACATGACAAGTTACTAGAATCGTCTCTGACACAGAAACTTTTTATTACAAGCATTTCCGAAAACATGTTTACATACTCTTAAACAAGTTAAGTGAAGAAAACAATTCTCGATAACTATTATATAATATAGTATGGTATATAGTCGGCGTAAAATATCACTGGCAAAAACGTTAACACATAAGTATCAGTGACAATAGTAATGACATATTCTTACTCTGTGTATTACCGACAGTTACCTTAAACAAATCTCAAACACAATTTCAATAATACAGCTTTTTGGGGCATGCGTCCAAAAACAAATCTTTTGAAGAAGCAATTAAGGTTGATAATCAATTTCAACATGTTTACATAACTTGAAAATGAAATGGAAACTGACTACACCATCACATATTTAACTGTCCAGTTTTTCTAGACATCAAGCTCAGACCTCAAGCCACATAAAGTGATTCTCACAGCACTTCGTTCCTCCAGGGGCTCATAACACCTCCTTAAGCCCACCTCTCCTCATTTTTACGATCCAAGACGGACAGTTTTATTCCTTCTTACCCCAATTATGAGCCTGCACTGCCTTACAGAAGCTTTACTACAATGATTTTGATTTGATTGAAATGCTTACATTGCGAAAAGATTACTGAAAGTCGGCAGTAAACGATTTTATGGACGACAGAAGATTTGTTCGCTTAAAGATAGACGAGTCTCGGGACTTTCTTAGGTTTTGGACAAAAATTGAAATACGAATAAAATCGGTTTGTTGGATTGGCTTTTATGGTACACGGAGTGGCAGAGTGATGACAAGTTTGTGGAGTGTTCACATTGTTTTTGGAGTCAAATTCTTCAGTTTCTGTTTTTGTGCTTGTACCACTAAATTATGAAAGGGAATGAAAGAATCACATTTAAAATTGTGAAACGGATCGGAACGGATCATGGATTCTAAGATAATATTCATACAGTTCCCAGAATTCACAGCTACTTAGAATACACTGTCGAGAAATGTAGTTTCACATCAAGATGAAACGAGGATATTCATGTTTATTTCAACTTTATGTTTAAACCAACAAAAAAAAAAAAGTTTTTATTGATTCTCATACAATTGTTCTACAGCACAAAATTGAGGCAGCCCCGTTAAGTTATAGGGATACTTGTGATGGGGTTACCTCGCAACTTCCCATGGATTACAATTTACAATGTTGAGGCAGAAGAAGAGGCAAAGGTAGCTGAAAACATCGTTCGTTTACCGAAGCTACCTAATATGCAAGAAATGAAAAAGAATATTTTTTTTTATTGTTTGTTTATGTATTGTAACAGACAAGAGTGAAAAAAACAGTTCTAGGTTAAGCTTGGGTTAATCTTACATAAGCACTCTTATTTTTATTCTTTATTGCTCGCAAAATTAGAAGGTATTTCAAAGGCTATACACCTATAGCTATATCTAACTTGTGTACATCTTTTAACTTTGTGTGCAAATAAGAGTGCTCACGTAAGATTACATTTACACCTGATTTTTGACTAGGTAACTAGTAAAGATAACCCGCAATAGGAGCCAAAAAGATTTAAAACATACCAACCAATGATACAAAATTTGTAGCATTTAATGCTACCAACTAATAAATGTATTTGATGCAAGAAAGCCACACTTTCAGAGCCAAAGCTATTTATTTCCGTCTCATAAACTTATTTCATTTTTCAACGTCTCGTAACGCATAATTTTATAGAAGCAAGAAAACCGAGACCCTTTAGAATACCTTAACATCTCCACGAACATAAATCGCGATTTAAAAAATAAAACAGCAAGCAGAACTCTGCCAAGAAAGCTTTCACCGCAAGCATTTCTGAACATGGTTTAAATCGCTCCTTTGAGATATAGAACGCTATATTACCTAAATTGTACTTTATGACTTTTAGAATAGAGTCTAATTTCGTTTAACGAGTAGTCTTGTACTTCTTATGATATACGCAAAGAAATCCCAACTTTATACAAAACTCAGAATGTGTATTTTCGTGAGCCTCGTGCTCCGCCCGGCCGCGCCTGTCAGCTCCCAGAAGGAGTCGGCTGGCAGAACATGTCTTATAGTCAACTTGTTTATTGTCAAGAATTGGTTAAAGTAGTGACGTTTCCCGCATTCCTTTGATTTCCTTATATTTTGTATGACAACTTTGTAAATTGAGTTTTTAAAGTGGAGTTGTTTTGTAAAATGTTCGCATTAGAGAGGCTTGGCTCCGTCTGTTTGTTCCAGTTGCCGTCTACATTAAATTCAATAAAACTAGAGCTTCGTGTAGTGCCGAGGTTACGTTTTGTTTTTAGAACAGATGTTATGTGAATGTTATTTTTAGTTGCGAGGTATTATATTCCTCATTTGATAGTCGTTCTTAATTAGAATTAGTTTGTCTGCACTTTCAGGTCAAAGTTTAATGACATTTATTTCTGTACATGCTAAAAAGGGTTTTGTTTTAACTACTACATCTTAGATTTTTAATCAGTCTGTTCTATCCCACTACTGGGGAAATGCGGCCTACGGCTAAAATTACTTTAACTTATTGATCAGTGGATCTTAAGGTTGCTACTGGAATAACATACGAGTAAAGCATTACTCTGCTAATCGTCGAAGGATTAGGCCTAGATATGTTCAAGTCCCATGTTATAACGGACGAGCCTTTTGCCCTCAAACAGGCAAAGATCCACACTTTATTTGTCTTTTGAAAGAATCTTGAGGTTCCAATTCAAGATGCTCTATTATCTTATTGATGCGTCCGCGACTCCCTACAAAACTCGCCACTAACCTCCAGAAAATGTACACATTCAACTCAAACGTACATTTTATTTAGCACTCGAAGTTAACGTCATAGTTAAATTTTATCCTCCGGGTATCGCCTTCCCCATATGAAAGGTGTGCAGGTTTTAATAGGCCATTCTCCACTGAGAACGGCCACCGCCCGCGGGGCAAGCGAGCTCCAGCCGGCTATGTCATAGTATAAAAAGACAAGTAGGATATCTTCATATGAACGCACCGCGCGCGGCTTGTATGTGTGCGTCATACTATCTTTACGTCGCCGCACGCACACTCAAACAAAATCTCGACCCGTGTCTTACTGCCGCCAGTCGAGGCTTGCACACCGCTCAAAGTTCGCGCGTCACGGCTTAAAGGCATACATAAATAAATTAAAAATGGGTGATTATCGCAGGAGAACCTATACGAGTAGCTATGTGTATCATTATGGGTGTCTAAAAAATTCAACGATTCCAGAGTTGTCTCTGTTCAGATTACCTACTGAACAGGAAAAGTAAGCAAGTCGTTTATTCTAGCATACCTATTATAATTTGTTATTGATGATCTATACGTCTTCTATTAGACAGACGAAGTAGGCAGGTCTACTTTCCTACTAGAATGTTAGGTACTTTTGGTCTGTCAATAGATTCTTTGACTTTATTTACGTTTAGTCATGGCGATTTCTCAGTATTTTAGGTAGGTATAGTAACTATAAGTACCTACTTAAAGTTATAAAATACATAATTTAAAATGATTGACGAATAGGGTAGACGACAAAAAAAATCTAATTAGTCCGTCAGTTAGATTTTTAACAATTAAGTATTTAACCCGTATTTTTTCTTTTGTTTCACAAACCAAAATTTACGAAGATACGACGGTTTTAAATTCTCAACACATGACGCCGTAGTATAATTTTTAATGAGTTCTGACGTCACGAGCCCCCACTTCCGAATTTTGATCCGTTTCATCTTGGTATTGACCATTGATTTACAAAACCAAAAAAGTACGTGTCCATTATTTTCCAATACTAACAGACGGTGTCGGTGACGAGACTCTTTCTCCACACCAGGGTGCAAGTAATGGCCATACGTAAAAGGCATCGTGAGAATGTTGTTGTGTTGTCATCAGAATGTTGTGTTTTGAAAACTTGTGATAGTAATTTTATGTCGTAAATAAGTAATCTATTGACGGAATCTTATTGGAATCTTCATAGTATTATGATAAATTAGCATCATCACAATTTTAAAGTCCAATAAGACTACCTAAGAAAAATGTAATTTTTAAAGTTTTGTGTCACATAATATTTACGTAACTTGATTAGAAGTCGGTTAAAATAGTTATTTGTTATACAAGAGTGCAAAGTTGTTTTTAAACCGCGTGCTCAATTTTGATGACCGAGCAAGCGAAAGATTCTAAAATTGAGTCACGAGCGAAGCGAGTGATTCAAAACTTAGAATCTAGAGCGTTAGCGAGGGAATCAAAAGAGCTCGAGGTGAAAAATCTTTGCACTCGAGTGCAACACGTAACTTTCATCCCACCTCAGCGAGGAAATGAATAAACGCAAAAAAAATTGCGCATTATTAACAAATTCAGTTAATTCTGTTGGCGTCAAATAAACTTCCTCGTCGCTAGATGATATAGAATGAGTGGTCATTTTAAGTTTTTCACTTGTTTTCAAGTTGGTTCCTTGTTTTTAACCTAAGGTGTTAACAATATGACGTGAAAAGAAAATGGCGCGCGCAAAACATTTTGAAAAAAGTACACCAAGAAGGTTCCGAGTCTGAGCTCTTAACAAATTTAAAAAAAATTATGATAAATTCGGCACCATAGAGGTAGAAGTAAATAGGTCTAATGATGTTTTGAATTCACATGCTTAGTGCACACGATGTCCTAAATTCAAATTTACTTTACCCTCAAGACGATAAAAACGGCTTTTGCACTCAGATATTGAAGAGCCAAAATACTCTTTCCGAGATGGGGGGATGAAAAGGTGATTTTTTGGTCATTAAGATATGAGACGTTGAAATTAGTGTAAAAACGTTGGACTTGGCTTAAAACGTCGGTTTTAAGCCAAGTCCAACGTTTTTACACTAAATATCGATCCATGCAAGAATCATGAAAATCGGTCCAGTAGTTTAGGAAATATAAGGTAAAACATATAGTTAACATAACTTGTTCGTCGTAAATTTCAAAATGTGTCCCCCCTCTAAATTATTAAATAAGAAAGTAAAAAAAATATGCTGTAGATCTCAATGAGAACCAGACAACACATTTCTAGACACTGAATTTAAATTTAGCTAAAAGTGACAACCCTGAGACAGGCAAGTACGGTAGGTAATTATAACGCGGATTAGGCTGTAGATGCTCTACTGCTGTGCTACTGCCCCCTGTTTATACTATGGCTATGTGCGCCTGGTAACTGTTGTAAGTTTTGATAATTTTATATTTTGTTTGTTTTTTTGCAGTTTTCTTGCGGATGGAGGATTTTTTTCTTGAAAGGTTGTAAAAGTATTTTTTTTACTTGAGTAAGTTTTCGTAAGAATACTTAATGAGGATAATTTTTTTGGTCTAAAATTATACAAGGCCTAAATATCTTCCTTTCGTTTCGCTTACCGATAGGAGACTTGTGTTCCACTGTACAGGCTGATATGAGGCAAGGTATGGAACTTATTAAATTGATCATCGCTTCAATAGTAAACACAAAACAAAAATGAGGGTTACCTATGGCCTCTTCACCACTCACTCACTAACTTATATTATAACTGCGTATGGTGCATCTGTCTGTTTCCTTTTATAGGTGTTCTTTAAGACAGAAGACATTTGAACCTGTCTCCACACACTGCAAGCCACCTGCAAAAGCTAGCAATCATTACAAGTTTTTTCTACTAACACTACTAATTCATATCTAATCACCTAGTAAAAACATAGGTACCTAACACACAGAATAAGACTTCAACGTCCACTGCTCCGTATCACCGGACCATTAGCGAGGCGCTCCTTTTGAGCGGGTGATGTATGGCGCGCCTGATTTATGTGCCTCTGGACATGAGAGCGTTTTGTTGTATGGCT
Organism: Xestia ashworthii; assembly: GCA_950022955.1. Classification (NCBI taxonomy): domain Eukaryota; kingdom Metazoa; phylum Arthropoda; class Insecta; order Lepidoptera; family Noctuidae; genus Xestia; species Xestia ashworthii. Next base: position 695,679 of record OX465565.1, on the reverse strand, counting down.
CTCAAGGATTGCTGCTGTCCTGGTACTTACCGGACGTAGTTGAACGTGTCGACTGTCTTTTGAGATGTTTTTATAGAAAGAGAGAAGTAAGTGAACACGTATTTTTAACATGGACCAAAGTGAAAAGTTATAGTATTGGGAATAATTTATCTAGACTGTACTTGTTCCTGTAAAACCCAATGTATAAACCAGCAAGGCACTGATGCGTCTCGAATGCAATCAAAGCCAATCACGACAGGCACGTCTTGGACTAGCATCAGTTGTATATAAATTTTATATTAATTTGTTAAAGCTAACAAGGCAAACTAACAATGTTGTTCTAATTAAAGCCCAAAGGTTAACTGATAGAGAGTGCCTTTTGGCACTAAAGTCGCATATGTACCACTACAGGGGGTCTAAAATGGAAGCTTTAGCAGAACATAATTATGAATCACAATTTAAAAATCACAATGCCTTGTGCGATGCTCCGCTAGTGGTTTGTGGCGCAAAGCCGGTAGGTCAGCGATTAGATGATATTATTATTATTATTTTGATGTATTTTGATATATGTTTTGATGTGCATAGTTGTTTTTATCTGTAATATTGTGCACCTATTGTCTACAAAAAAATACTAAAAAAAAACACATTCCCAGAACCTTCAAAGTACTATTAGACCAGTAATAATTTTTCGGAACTTTTTTTTTAACCCCTGACGCAAAAACGACGGGGTGTTATAAGTTTGACGTGTCTGTGTGTATCTGTCTGTGGCATCGTAGCAGCCGAACGGACGAACCGATTTTCATTTTGTTTCTTTTACACAAAATAGTCCAATGTGGCCGCCCCGCCACAAAATGGCGGATTACATATTTATTCAACAACTCCTTCAATATGGGTATCAAATGAAAGGACTTGGCTAGTGAATACTATGCGCTATAATAAATTTCAAATTTAAGATGGCCGCCACCACAAAATGGTGAATTACATTTTTTTTCACAACTTCCTCAATATGGGTATCAAATGAAAGGGCTTGACACCCGTAAGCCGCGTTAAGAAACTTCGTTCCAAAAAAAAATTACTATGTTTCGGGGGTCTTTTAAATTTTAAATTTTATGTTACTTGTTCGTATGGCTAGTGCCTAACCAGTTGTCAGACTTCTTATGCCGCCCAAGGGCCTCTGACTTAGCTTAACATGCCGTCGAGTTCGAACCCAAGACTTGCTTCGGTGAATGAACATACAGTGAGGAGACCAGCATGCCTGAGAGATATTTCCCGACGGCATGTAAACCCAAGTCAGAGGCCCTTCACTTCGAGGATTAAAACGACTCATGATATTTTTTTACAAATAAGTAGGCAGGATTTCGGGGTCGATCGATAATGTATCATTTCTGTATGATAGCTCTTTTTGTTTCTCTTCCGCCAATTTTCAAATGTTGTTTTGATACGGGTGACATCCTCCAGTAGCTTGCACCACATCGCCTCTCAATATGGCGGGGGACAGTAATGATTACGGCATTAATCTGCGCCATGCTGTTAATACGTCGCTCGATAATAAGCTCATTTGGGACTTGCCTTAATTAAATTATTGTTCGCGGAGCTATTAGCGTGTTTAGCTGTATTTTGGTGTAATTGTAATATTAAAGCCATTATGGATAATTGTCTTCTAGTAAGACAAAGGAATCTTCTACGTCATTCTTCTACTGCAATAACTTTTTTGTAAGGCGGTTGTCTTGTTCTTCCTTCTTAGTAATCACAACATAAATTATAAAACAAAGTACTCTGCCGCGTCTGTCAGTCTGTATGTTCACGATAAACTCAAAAACTACTTCACCACTTTTCATATTCACCAATGGGTAACTGGTAGTCGGTCCTTGTTAAATACTGGTAGGTATTCAGCTGCATCCTAACTAGATGGAACTAGAAGCACCAAAAAAAAGATAATTTCCTATCAATATTTTTTGCATAGGGTTACTTAGTCTGATGTACAGAATGCTCGGTGAATGAATCTCATCCTGTTACAACACAGAAGAAATGAAATTGAACCAGTTTGTAACAATATCAACTATCTATAAAGCAAAATTAACTTGTAACGTACACTGACGTGCTAGTCTCCATAGTGCATGGTAAGACGTTTACCTTTACCAGTTGCAGCTAAGCCCATTACGTGAAAATAACAATACAATATGACGCATCTAATCATTGAGCAAAATCTATAATGTACGATACTAAGTACATATTGGTACCACAGAGTAAACACATACAGAAGGTCGGCTTCAAACTAGTGAGGACTAGGGTACATATTTACACGATCATATAGACTTAGCTAGTGAAAGTTTAAAATCATTAGGAGTGTAGATAATTAAATATGGTAAAAACCTGTCATATTTAGATCCCATATAATAGGGGACGGGCCTATTGCCAACAACTAAGAACATATTCAGACTTCGTGGCTACTAATAACACTTTGCCCGGACTGGAAATCGAACCAAGGACTCCATCATCAAGTTTTATTTGTAACTCGTCATTTGTTTTTTACCCAAAATGTCTGACAAGTTCCACTAAGTAATTAACTTGCTTAAGCCAGTCATGAGAACGCTTGAATTTATTAAACGTGCGTACATTTTTGCTTATTCTATCCCTACAAAGAGCAAAAACATATTCAACCTATTATAACTGAACTTATATTGTCACTTACGGGATATCTTCCGTGATTATTTGTTGTTTTGAGCTCCCGATATTTCGACGCTGTTGCAAGCGCCATGATCGCGGGTTGACTGGAGACTGCGGGTGGATGGAAAAAAAAAAAAATCGAAATCGAATCGAAATATCGGGAGCTCAAAACAACAAATAATCACGGAAGATATCCTGTAAGTGACAATAGAAGTTAAGTTTTAAACCGTGAAAGCCTAAAACAGTGTTTCTATTATAACTGTTTACTATGTACCGACCTTAAAATTATGTATAATGCAGCTCATCAATACATTCACATACTGACGGACAGGTATGGACAGGACAATCAGCTTCAACCCAAATGATCGATACAATATTCACAAGCGATTAAGGTCCTTACTTGACGCCAATAACGGTTACAATTGAATGCACATAATATGTGATATTATGGAGCAGCTTAAGCGCGTTGACAATGAAGCCAAATTGTCCTGAAGTCGTAAATATTATACGGGCGACGATACACTAAGTCTTGTATATGAAATTACAGAACATCAACTGAGTCTTGATGACGTAACGAACGGCTGTCGTAAAAATTGGCTCAGTGTGAGTTGGAATCACGCAGTTAGTGTCAGGGTTGCGTAGGTACGAGTACAATCAAAACAATTATAATTTGACATTCTTTTGGTAATGTTCTTTTTAAACATAATTTGTACTATACGGACACGTAACCGTTTTAATAATAAATAAATAAATATCGCTGGACAATACACACAGCGCCGTCTAGTGCCACACTAAGCAAGGCTTGTGTCGTGGTCACCAGACAGTTGATATACTACATATATACTTTTTGTTTGTAAATACATACTTATTATACATATAAACATCCATGACTCGGAAACAAATGTCCATGCTCATCACACAAACATTTGCTCCTACCGGGATTCGAACCCAGGACCCTAAGAACGTAAGGCAGCCTCACTACCGCTGCGCCATTCGGGTCGTCATAATAATTTAATAAAAGTATTTACTTTGATTTTTACTTAAACACCTCCACGACCCCCGTACTATTTAATTCATCTACCAGTACAGTGTTTTGTGTGTGACTTTATGTTCTAACATGATCTAAAATTCTTGATTTTTCACCTCAAAAAAAAAGTAATTTCCTAATATAATTGAAATAATTTTTGCGTAAAGTTACTTACTTTGACATACAGAATGCTTGGTTGACGGCTTCGTGATGCGTCTGTGTCAAACAAACACACAACCACACAGATGACTTAACAACAGTGTCCCGTTGGCACCTTTTGGGTACAGAACCCTAAAAAGATGTAGTTCTATTGGCACTAGATGGCACTAGTGTGCACTGGCGCGCCAGCCCTTGCCAGTTTCTGGCACTGTGGCCCTGTCGCGTAATATGAGAGAGCATTTCCGTGAACTTATCGACACTACTTTTAAATATTCGTACGGAAATGTTGGCGCGAGGAGTGTTTGCTTGTAAAGGGGCGCGATATTTTCTTTTCTTGGGTATTGTTCTTGGGTATGATAAGAGATGATGAATGTAAGAACAATGTACGTCTGTGTTCTAGTACCATTATCTTCATGATTTTACATTTGTGTACTTTTTATTTATTTATTTTATTCGGTCGTTTCTTCTTGCTGACAATCCGGCGCGCCATTATGTAATACGGCGTGTTATACGATCTGGCTGCGACATATAGATGTACCATTTCTCTGAACGTACTCCGATAAAGTTTCACAATACATGTAAACTTATTTCTTAGAAAGTCATTGTATATCCAGTACCCAGACTGTTGGTACAACACATGATTGCAGCAACCCAGCACGGCACGATTCCGGCTAGATTGGAACGTTCCTGATTAACGACGATAGGCGCGTCCCTTATCTAGTCCCGGCTTAATGCCGGCATCGACGTACTGTTGCTTTATGTTACTAAAAAACAAACAGATTAGGAATAATTACCGATAGGTTTTTACAAATTCCACTGTAATTATTCTTAAACTATATTTTGCTGAAGAAGGCTAGATGCTTTCGGACTAACTATTGTTCACGTGAGCGCATTTTCAGGACAAAATTGTATCCTATTTTTCCTATCCAGGACATTGTTTACCCGAACGCCAGACTTAATTGATTTGATCAACACTGCCTCTCAAAACAGAGAACAAAATCGGGACGAAACCGGCCGGCATAAAACAAAAATTGTAAAATTAAAACCAGCAGAGAACCCTCGTAGTGGATTATTATCAATTTCCTCTCAAAGAGAGTTGGCCTGTTGTCCAGCAGTGGGAACATTGGAGGCTAATTATACTGTTATATGCTACTTATACATACCTAAGTATATTATAATACTAGCTGATGCCCGCGGCACTCTACCCATTGGTGAATATGAAAAGTGGTGAAGTAGTTTTTGAGTTTATCGTGAACATACAGACTGACAGACGCGGCAGAGTACTTTGTTTTATAATTTATGTTGTGATTACTAAGAAGGAAGAACAAGACAACCGCCTTACAAAAAAGTTATTGCAGTAGAAGAATGACGTAGAAGATTCCTTTGTCTTACTAGAAGACAATTATCCATAATGGCTTTAATATTACAATTACACCAAAATACAGCTAAACACGCTAATAGCTCCGCGAACAATAATTTAATTAAGGCAAGTCCCAAATGAGCTTATTATCGAGCGACGTATTAACAGCATGGCGCAGATTAATGCCGTAATCATTACTGTCCCCCGCCATATTGAGAGGCGATGTGGTGCAAGCTACTGGAGGATGTCACCCGTATCAAAACAACATTTGAAAATTGGCGGAAGAGAAACAAAAAGAGCTATCATACAGAAATGATACATTATCGATCGACCCCGAAATCCTGCCTACTTATTTGTAAAAAAATATCATGAGTCGTTTTAATCCTCGAAGTGAAGGGCCTCTGACTTGGGTTTACATGCCGTCGGGAAATATCTAAGAAGTCTGACAACTGGCTAGTGCCTAACCAGTTGTCAGACTTCTTATGCCGCCCAAGGGCCTCTGACTTAGCTTAACATGCCGTCGAGTTCGAACCCAAGACTTGCTTCGGTGAATGAACATACAGTGAGGAGACCAGCATGCCTGAGAGATATTTCCCGACGGCATGTAAACCCAAGTCAGAGGCCCTTCACTTCGAGGATTAAAACGACTCATGATATTTTTTTACAAATAAGTAGGCAGGATTTCGGGGTCGATCGATAATGTATCATTTCTGTATGATAGCTCTTTTTGTTTCTCTTCCGCCAATTTTCAAATGTTGTTTTGATACGGGTGACATCCTCCAGTAGCTTGCACCACATCGCCTCTCAATATGGCGGGGGACAGTAATGATTACGGCATTAATCTGCGCCATGCTGTTAATACGTCGCTCGATAATAAGCTCATTTGGGACTTGCCTTAATTAAATTATTGTTCGCGGAGCTATTAGCGTGTTTAGCTGTATTTTGGTGTAATTGTAATATTAAAGCCATTATGGATAATTGTCTTCTAGTAAGACAAAGGAATCTTCTACGTCATTCTTCTACTGCAATAACTTTTTTGTAAGGCGGTTGTCTTGTTCTTCCTTCTTAGTAATCACAACATAAATTATAAAACAAAGTACTCTGCCGCGTCTGTCAGTCTGTATGTTCACGATAAACTCAAAAACTACTTCACCACTTTTCATATTCACCAATGGGTAGAGTGCCGCGGGCATCAGCTAGTATTATAATATACTTAGGTATGTATAAGTAGCATATAACAGTATAATTAGCCTCCAATGTTCCCACTGCTGGACAACAGGCCAACTCTCTTTGAGAGGAAATTGATAATAATCCACTACGAGGGTTCTCTGCTGGTTTTAATTTTACAATTTTTGTTTTATGCCGGCCGGTTTCGTCCCGATTTTGTTCTCTGTTTTGAGAGGCAGTGTTGATCAAATCAATTAAGTCTGGCGTTCGGGTAAACAATGTCCTGGATAGGAAAAATAGGATACAATTTTGTCCTGAAAATGCGCTCACGTGAACAATAGTTAGTCCGAAAGCATCTAGCCTTCTTCAGCAAAATATAGTTTAAGAATAATTACAGTGGAATTTGTAAAAACCTATCGGTAATTATTCCTAATCTGTTTGTTTTTTAGTAACATAAAGCAACAGTACGTCGATGCCGGCATTAAGCCGGGACTAGATAAGGGACGCGCCTATCGTCGTTAATCAGGAACGTTCCAATCTAGCCGGAATTGTGCCGTGCTGGGTTGCTGCAATCATGTGTTGTACCAACAGTCTGGGTACTGGATATACAATGACTTTCTAAGAAATAAGTTTACATGTATTGTGAAACTTTATCGGAGTACGTTCAGAGAAATGGTACATCTATATGTCGCAGCCAGATCGTATAACACGCCGTATTACATAATGGCGCGCCGGATTGTCAGCAAGAAGAAACGACCGAATAAAATAAATAAATAAAAAGTACACAAATGTAAAATCATGAAGATAATGGTACTAGAACACAGACGTACATTGTTCTTACATTCATCATCTCTTATCATACCCAAGAACAATACCCAAGAAAAGAAAATATCGCGCCCCTTTACAAGCAAACACTCCTCGCGCCAACATTTCCGTACGAATATTTAAAAGTAGTGTCGATAAGTTCACGGAAATGCTCTCTCATATTACGCGACAGGGCCACAGTGCCAGAAACTGGCAAGGGCTGGCGCGCCAGTGCACACTAGTGCCATCTAGTGCCAATAGAACTACATCTTTTTAGGGTTCTGTACCCAAAAGGTGCCAACGGGACACTGTTGTTAAGTCATCTGTGTGGTTGTGTGTTTGTTTGACACAGACGCATCACGAAGCCGTCAACCAAGCATTCTGTATGTCAAAGTAAGTAACTTTACGCAAAAATTATTTCAATTATATTAGGAAATTACTTTTTTTTTGAGGTGAAAAATCAAGAATTTTAGATCATGTTAGAACATAAAGTCACACACAAAACACTGTACTGGTAGATGAATTAAATAGTACGGGGGTCGTGGAGGTGTTTAAGTAAAAATCAAAGTAAATACTTTTATTAAATTATTATGACGACCCGAATGGCGCAGCGGTAGTGAGGCTGCCTTACGTTCTTAGGGTCCTGGGTTCGAATCCCGGTAGGAGCAAATGTTTGTGTGATGAGCATGGACATTTGTTTCCGAGTCATGGATGTTTATATGTATAATAAGTATGTATTTACAAACAAAAAGTATATATGTAGTATATCAACTGTCTGGTGACCACGACACAAGCCTTGCTTAGTGTGGCACTAGACGGCGCTGTGTGTATTGTCCAGCGATATTTATTTATTTATTATTAAAACGGTTACGTGTCCGTATAGTACAAATTATGTTTAAAAAGAACATTACCAAAAGAATGTCAAATTATAATTGTTTTGATTGTACTCGTACCTACGCAACCCTGACACTAACTGCGTGATTCCAACTCACACTGAGCCAATTTTTACGACAGCCGTTCGTTACGTCATCAAGACTCAGTTGATGTTCTGTAATTTCATATACAAGACTTAGTGTATCGTCGCCCGTATAATATTTACGACTTCAGGACAATTTGGCTTCATTGTCAACGCGCTTAAGCTGCTCCATAATATCACATATTATGTGCATTCAATTGTAACCGTTATTGGCGTCAAGTAAGGACCTTAATCGCTTGTGAATATTGTATCGATCATTTGGGTTGAAGCTGATTGTCCTGTCCATACCTGTCCGTCAGTATGTGAATGTATTGATGAGCTGCATTATACATAATTTTAAGGTCGGTACATAGTAAACAGTTATAATAGAAACACTGTTTTAGGCTTTCACGGTTTAAAACTTAACTTCTATTGTCACTTACAGGATATCTTCCGTGATTATTTGTTGTTTTGAGCTCCCGATATTTCGATTCGATTTCGATTTTTTTTTTTTTCCATCCACCCGCAGTCTCCAGTCAACCCGCGATCATGGCGCTTGCAACAGCGTCGAAATATCGGGAGCTCAAAACAACAAATAATCACGGAAGATATCCCGTAAGTGACAATATAAGTTCAGTTATAATAGGTTGAATATGTTTTTGCTCTTTGTAGGGATAGAATAAGCAAAAATGTACGCACGTTTAATAAATTCAAGCGTTCTCATGACTGGCTTAAGCAAGTTAATTACTTAGTGGAACTTGTCAGACATTTTGGGTAAAAAACAAATGACGAGTTACAAATAAAACTTGATGATGGAGTCCTTGGTTCGATTTCCAGTCCGGGCAAAGTGTTATTAGTAGCCACGAAGTCTGAATATGTTCTTAGTTGTTGGCAATAGGCCCGTCCCCTATTATATGGGATCTAAATATGACAGGTTTTTACCATATTTAATTATCTACACTCCTAATGATTTTAAACTTTCACTAGCTAAGTCTATATGATCGTGTAAATATGTACCCTAGTCCTCACTAGTTTGAAGCCGACCTTCTGTATGTGTTTACTCTGTGGTACCAATATGTACTTAGTATCGTACATTATAGATTTTGCTCAAGGATTAGATGCGTCATATTGTATTGTTATTTTCACGTAATGGGCTTAGCTGCAACTGGTAAAGGTAAACGTCTTACCATGCACTATGGAGACTAGCACGTCAGTGTACGTTACAAGTTAATTTTGCTTTATAGATAGTTGATATTGTTACAAACTGGTTCAATTTCATTTCTTCTGTGTTGTAACAGGATGAGATTCATTCACCGAGCATTCTGTACATCAGACTAAGTAACCCTATGCAAAAAATATTGATAGGAAATTATCTTTTTTTTGGTGCTTCTAGTTCCATCTAGTTAGGATGCAGCTGAATACCTACCAGTATTTAACAAGGACCGACTACCAGTTACTTGGTAACTCAATGGTCCCTGGCAACAGTTGTTAGACTTGCTGGATTTGGAAGACCCGTAACGGCTTTCATAGATATCTATGAACTAATTTTGGTTGGGCTTTGCAAGGCACAGAAGGTCTTGGTATTTAATGAATGAGCACCCATCCTCGGAACAATCTCGGCTGTCCTTTATCCTTGATGATCGTGTTGACCCTTACAATTGTTATTATTAGTTTAGCCATGAGCGTCAAAATCGTCATCAGGTGTAATTTACTTAAGAAATAACCAGACGCAATCTTAGGGGAAAAAATGTCCATTTGCGTAAAATGGAACGCAAAGTACCAGACAACGGTGCAGATAAACAAGAATGTATGACGGGCTCAAGTTTAATATTACCCTCTCCTCAGATTATAACAAGCAAAAGATTGCCGAAAATCCCCAAAATATTATGAATTGTTTCATAAAAGATTAATCATTGAACTTTTCGATATGAAATTAGAAGGGCGGTCTGTCAAAGGGCGAAGACGAAGTCTGCAATGTTATCGTGGAAAGTTAAATTGATACATTTTTAACAAGTTCTCTTGGCATGTCCCGTAGGGACGGCTTAAGTCACGGATTTGTTTGCCGGGACTTTCTGGTTTTTGCGGGCTTGACGCTTTTTTGACAAATTTTAGGTTTGCAAAGAAAGGAATGGACTTATTACATGCAAAAGCTGGTAAGTTTCATTTAGAAAACAGATTTCAGCAGTAAGTGGTTTTGGATGTAACCTGTCTACAACATATAGTTAAACTAAATATTAAACTAAACAACGTTTTTGCTGAACACATTCTGACACCATAAAACCGAAATTTCCTGAATAGTTTACCCAATTTTAAGCCAAAAGTTGACCTACTTTCACAGACTGGAAACCCTCATACTCTATAAACAGCTCCATCCAATTACAATAATCGCACGTCCGGCTCCCAACGAGTGTAACCCTTCAATAACTTTGATAATATTTTCATATCCTATCCCCCCCTCCCCCTCCCCCGGCGCCCGCTCCCGCCCCCGCTAGAGCCCGTCTCTTAGGCCGGACGCCCAAAGAGTTTTTTCATAAGTTTTAATCAAAATATTCGTCCCGTCATTCACCCCGTGACGAGGTGCCTGTTTATATTAACATAATACTGCCTTATTTCCCTTCTTTCTATTGTTTATACATTATTCGTGCTCTGTATTGCAGAGTTTTTTTATTTATTAGAAATGGAAAGTCTCTCCGTGCTTATTCATTTTTTATTTTATGGTTGGCGCTTTTTTAGACTTTCGTGGGACAAATACATGTCTCTTTATTAGCTATAGGATTTTTACGTACTGCATATATCACCGTAAAATCGTCAAACACGTTAGATTGTAATATAACTAGAGAGATTGTAAACTCTCCAAATATTGTCAACTGTACATGCTGCTTACAATATAACGCATCATTTTTGGTAGATACGAGTACAATCTACTATCTATCGAAGTGAAACCGTAATATTGTGAAATTTATGCGACGGACATATCTGTTTTACAATTTTACGATGACATAAATATTTTCTTATACGAACTCACACATTTTCCCTACGGGAGTTGTCAGAAACTACAGAACGCTACCTGCTACGATTCTTTGCTTCGTTACCTTGCTGAAGACCATCACCACACCCAGTTAAAGTTATCTAAAATGTCGACTTAAGGTGCTGCCTCGGTTGTCCAATGGTGAATAGGAGGTCCTGGGTTCAACTGAGGTTGACTCAGGTTGTGAAAAGTGTTTTTGAATTATCCATGCAGGATTTCTCAGTAGTAGCCTCGGAGCCTGGGTTTGTGACGGATTGGAGCTGGGTTCATGACAATAGAACCTCGCCCCCTAATAAGTATAATAGGTATACCTCTCCCTATCTCTATAAGAATTACATGTTTAATTTTAGGTTATTTAACACTAGTGTTTACAATAAACACAGTTATGAAGAAAAGACAGAAAAGTGGATGTGAAACTTGCAAAAACAGAGATAAGTGGTTTATCTCCACGTCCCACATAAACCAAGCTTCAAAGTCCTTATTGGCAGCCCAGAGAAATGACTAATACTCCTCCAAGCTCAAATAAAAACCTTTTAAAATGGCGTCCATTAGATGGCAGGCAAAAAGTCAGCCGTTAGCACAAAGCAGGATCTGAATCAAAGGATAAAGGACGTTTTATGTCCGTGATTGCTATTTGATGTGAGATAAAAAGCTGTTATCTCTCGATGACTCTATTGTTGATCTTTACATTTTCCTAATGAGGTTTTACGTTTGAGTGGGAGGGGGGGGGGGATGTTGTTAGGAGGAATTAGGAAAACGTGTCACCTTCATATTTTTCAAGACAATTGTTCCGACGACTGTTTATGGCACGTTTACTAGCCAAGACCTGGTTAAAGCCTAATTAAAAGCAGACTGTTGCTAGTTCTACTGTTATCAGCAGTGAGTCGAGCGTCTTATTTAGGCACTAGCTGCTATTTTCCCTGTTTTTACACTGTTTTTTATTGATGCTAAGCTCCTATTTGTTGTAGTATGATAGCTTATAGCTTTCCTCGTTAAATGGGCTATCCAACACTAAAAAAAAATTAAATTTGAACCTATTATAGTTCCTGAGACAGGCGCGTTCAATTAAATAAACTCTTCAGCTTTATAATATTAGTATAGATTCATTACGGTGTTTCGTAATATCAGTGAAATCATAACCTACCATTATAAACCCTAAAAATTACGTAATTGGTAAGAAATCTTTTGTAAGAAACAAAAAACTCATCACCTAAATAAAACAATAACCTAAATTCCTTCTAATACGTTTCTCAAAGTCAAATCAAAACAATAAACTTACATTTCTAACATTAAACCTACCTCGAACCTTAAACAAAACAACTCATCCCAAACTTTACGTTGTCAATCAAAAGTTGTTCCAGGTAGGTAATTATCGGTACCTTTCTCGAATAAACAACGTATTCGCAAAGTGGTACCAATTCTGTGTTTATAACAAGCGAGAAAGTTCCCGATACATCTCGCGTTTATCGGGAGCAGAGACAAACAGCGCTGAGTGAGTGAAATCGAAAGATAACTTCGTATTGTCGGCGAGAGACAAAAATTGTTGGTGAGCTACCGAAACTGTGGAGTTGAGTGAACTGGGGAGCTTGGGAAATTTTGTGAACGGAGTGGTGTTGCATGACAAAGTGTAGCGATTGTATGGTTATGCAGATATTTTGAAAAGTTATGACTTTCATGAGATTCGCGATAATTATTTAATAAAAAATCTGTCCATATCCGCCCATGCCAGTCATAAAAGAGTCGTTGACGGTTACAGCCTGATCGAACAAAATAAGTAGGAACCTGATTTCTAAGTTTCTGTTGCTTCAACCAAAACAATTCTTAGCATAAATTTTACATTTTTATTAACTTTATCTTACTCAAAACTTCAGACTGAAATAACTTAAAGTTTATTTTAGCTTTTGAGATAATAAGCTCCGTTTAAACCCTTATATTTTCATCGGCAAGTCAGCATTCAAAGATAACTTGTGCAACCAAAGAAAAGTTATAAATTATTCCTTAAACCTATCTAATGCGTAGACACATAATTTTGATCGAAAGATAAACGCTTGTCTCTCAAATATTCTTGATACTTATTCACGCACTTACAGGGTTATCCAAGAAAATATGATTCTTTTTATGTTCTTAAAATGTAATTTTAGATAAGCAGCACCGTAACTTCTAATGTAAGAATTTTCTGCCAAATATTCATGCTTTAGAAAATGTTAAATTATCTGCACTTAGGACTATTGCATGGATTATGCAAAGCTTTTAAGGTAAATCACAGGTTAGTGCTGAATTGAATGGAATTTTCTTTTTTTTTGTTGTAAAACAGGCATAACATAATCAGCCTTTAGTTTTCATGACAGGCCTCCGCTCTATGAGAGGGTATGGGCTGAACTGTAATCCAAACGAACTTAGTTGCTAATTTAAAACAGAAATAAGACAAGAAAATACAAAATTGTATGTGTATAGCAGGAGTTCAAAATTCCCCTAGTCCCTCTTTAGATGGCCCTATAAACCTCCCGGCTGCCAATAAAAAGTTCCGATGACGTCACTCCGCCGTCATACCAGTGATACGTCATCTCTATGTGTTAGTCAAGCGCTTTTGTTTATCTCTCAGCCGCTGCCTACTTATTTGATGGCCAGCGACAGGGCTGTAAAATAAACGCTGTCAAGCGCTTTTTCTCATAGTGGGAATTATGGGTACTTAGAATGGTAGATTTTCTTTTTATTTCTTCTAACACGTCTGTAGGCGAGAGGCAAACAAAGTTATTTGATTCGTCAGCTAAGCTCTGAACTAGTTAACTTTTTTGATAGACCTCTTGATCGTTTTCAACAAGTCTCAGTGGAGACAAATTAAAATTGCCCAATTACTGTGTGCGTAAACACAGGTGTCTCTCTCTTCCTTCAGTGACTTATTATTAACTATACGAACATTTAGGATTTCTAACAACAGCACCAAAGACACACATTCACTCACTCACTTTTTCAAAATTCCCAATGTACTCAGAATCTTTCCTTGCCTTACTAGGGAGGCAAGGAAAGTTTTAGCATAGAACATGACAACGTGCGACACGATGAAAATGTGTCTCAGACAATCCATTCTTCTTTATTCTTTCTCAGACAGTCAATGCTCAGGCAAAAGTAGTCTTTTGCTGGACATAGTGGATCAAACAAGTCCTCTAACCGTTATAGTCTAGATAATGGTCATACATCAAGGCGGCTATTCGCTGAACAATCTCTGTCTCGCGGTAAATCTTACGGTGGTACCGCGCAGGCGCACCCCGCACCTGCCAAGCGGTACATTACCGACATTCTATACCGTGACGTAAGTGCAGGGTTGGTTTCTTGTTTACTTTTACCTGGCACACGTGTGGGCAAATGTGGGGTGTGTATATTTTAGTTTCTTCTGAGATTTACCATAATAAGATATAATTTTAATAGCACCAATAAAGTTAGGAATGTGTTTATTAGAGGAAGTTTGAAAGTGGCACCTGTTACAGAAAAAAGGAAAGAAAGTCGTTAAATCTTGTTATGGACATGTAATGAGGAGGGATGAAACGCATGTGACTAAAAGAGTGACAGACATAAATGTTGATGGATGGAGAGGGAGAGGAAGACCAAAGAAACGATGGATGGATTGTGTGAAGAATGATACTCGTATGAAAGAGAAAGAAGTAAATGATACCGTGATGTCTGACAGGGGAGAATGGAAAAATATGAAAAAGTGTTGCGCCGACCCCAAGTAGAAGAAAGACTGCCAAAGGCAGGCAGATGATGATACTAAGTATATTATTAATTTTCGTAGCCTCTGATTTTTTTATTAAGCGGTAACTTACAAGTGCTCTGTGGAAACACTTTCCCAAAAAAAAAAACCTTCGTAATTGAAGTCACAAGTGAACTATCTTAACCTTAATTGACACATAACAATACTAACTGCGATCCATAGAAATGAGAACATAAGTTTATTTAACACTAACATTTCGCCCGCGACTTCGACCGCGAAAATTGTGATAGCTCGACATATTTGTGATAGCTCGACTTATTTGCAATCTTTTTCTATACAATTAAATATCACAGGTTACTCAATAAAGATGTAGCTTACTAATGGTTAAAGTTTTTTTTTAATTGGTTGAGTAGTTCTTGAGTTAAATCATAACAAACAATCAAACAGAAAATGTATTATTTATTATAGTGTAGGTAGATCACATAAAATTATAAAATGATGCAAACCTAACCGTTTAAACTAAGCTAAGTACACACACCCACAGTATCAAAGCAAACCGTCGCAAATAACATGCGTATAAAACCTCCACAAACGTAGTAGTACGAGTAAGTTCATGGTACGTTCACAATGACCACATAAGTGAGAACAAGCGGCTATGGACATCAGGGACACGTTTATTGTGGACGTGGAAAGTGTTATTAGTATACTATAGTAGTTGGAAATACACGGAAAATACGGGGAATACAAGATAATATCTGCCGCAGATTTAAACACCTAGATGAAACATCTACATTAAGTACATAAGCATTTATGTATTACAAATTAAAATATTTTACCTAATTTGTTGCTGTTCTACCACGCAAGAAATTTTTATGGACGTTCATTTGAATTTGGATACTCGATGACTTCTCAAGTACCAAACCTGTCCAGTGCGGGTCATCTAGACTTTCTTCAAGTATGTTAGGGTCGGCTTCAAATCTAACCGAATGCACCAGAATACCAGCTTTTTAAATGGATTGACTGTATATCTGTCCTCCACAATCAAATTACTGCGAAACTCGATAGCCTAAAGCAAAACTGGTTGTCAAATTCATGGGCTTAATGTGAAGACCAACTGTAATAGTTCTACGAATAGCAGCCGGGGCCTTCTCCTGTGTGTAGGTGTTTACAGAGTCGAGCATTACATCAGTGAGGGAAGAGAACCGAGCATTACAGTGCGAAGCTTGATAATAGAATGTATTATAAAATTAATATAGTCGCGCTCAGCAATTGTGAAATCGAGTAATCAAGAAATCGGATGAATGCTTGTCAGTCTTGCTAGACAGTACTGTAATGTAATGCTCAAAATCAAATCTGTAATGTTACATTACAGGCGAACACTCCAGGTGATGGAGGACCTTTATTCTATGGAAACTCCGTAGGGTTCGTTAGGCCAACTAAAGGTTCAACCACTTATTACTGTATAATCATTCTATTTTATTATTTGTCCATATCATTATCATTGTACACAATAATTGTAAATCATGGAAGATGTCCTGTAAGTGGCAGGGTTAGTTTATTGTAATTGTACTCCTAGCTGTCAGAACACCATGTTTCTGAAAAGGTCAACTCAATTGAATTACGGAAAATGGGTAATATATCGATCACGAGATTTGACTGTTTTTAAAGAGATAGAGATAAATGATAACATATTTATCTACCCTCCGGTGACCTTGGCAATGACCGAGGAAAACTTTCTCTTAAGGAAGGAAGAATAAAAACTATGAGAAACAGTTGTTTACCAACGCACCTACTTGCATAAAATATATCTGGTGTTTTCCTGGAAACCTACCTAGTCAGCACCCCCTGGTTGTTATAAATCACTTTTAACATCACCCTGTAAACGAACACTACATAAATATTTAACACCATCACTTGTTATTCAGATCGGCCGATAAAGAAATTATGATTGGTGCATTACATTTGATATGCCATAATCATCTTTATGTCATATACTTTTAAGGGCGCTTATGTGATTTAATATTATTGCCTTGGTTTTGATTATGTGTTCGAGGGTGTATACGATGGTTTTTATTGGTTTTTAAAGGCATCGCGTGGTGTTTATGACGAATCAATTTTTGTTTATAAAAGATGATTTTATATCCGAAGGGTAGTAATGTGTATGGAGGTGTTAAATTAAGCTGTCAAATGATTATTTACATTGCTTTTTATGGCGCATTTTTATGACGAAAAACATAATTTAGTATCGTGTTGTTCCGGGTAAAGAATGGGACACCCATTAAATATTTTTGGATACGATAGGGGGCGATTAAGTGGGTAAAGAACAGAAAAGTAAATATGATATTACAATTGAACGCCTGAACAACTACTCGTATTAAGTACCAATAGGCAATATTAACTTTAAACAATAAATAAAATAAATATTGCTGGACATTAACACATAGCGCCACCTAGTGCCACACTAAGCAAGGCTTGTGTCGTGGACACCAGATAGTTGATATACTACATATATACTTTTTTGTTTGTAAATATATACTTATTATACATATACACATCCATGACTCGGAAACAAATGTCCAAGCTCATCACATAAACACTTGCTCCTACCGGGATTCGAACCCAGGACTCTAAGAACGTAAGGCAGCCTCACTACCACACTAAGCTATTCGGGTCGTCGAAATACTAAAAACTCTATTTAAACTTCTCATTCCAAATCAACAAGCAAAATTGCACAAAAGCCAGTGAAATTACAACATAATACAAAATCAACCAAAATTGAAATCCTAACATGGTTCCTACTTACCAAAGGTTGGTCATCAACTTCCAATATTCCTACCTACCTTTTAGAACAGGCTTCATGGTAGAACAGCTCAGATAAAATAGGAGCTGAAATATCCCCAAATCCGAGAGCATTTTCCTCTAAATTCCTGCAAATACTACTGTAGGTACTGTAGTCCCAAATAATCGTAAGTGGTGGTGTCAGAAACGCTAGTCGTCAGCCGTCGGTTATAATTAGGCAGCAGAACAATGGCTGAACGAGATGGTTGGATCGCGTGACTCAGGAGCCGACAAATGCGATCACAGGTTATGCCGTTCCAGACGGACCGTGTCGTGCGTAAGATCTATTGCGATTATTTTGACGTAGTTCTTGGTGAATTGAGCCAGTTACCATTCTTCCTGTGGAAAATCATACAGTTAAGAAGTTTATACGAGTATAGTAAATAGTAGTAGAATCCTAAACGAAAAATAATCCTCCTAGTAGCGTCCATACGAAACTTTCAAAGACTATCTAAACTACGCTCTAAAATTGTCAAACAAAAAAGAAGTTTTGAAATTTCTGAAAACTGTGAGGTTTCCTAATTTTAAATGGGCCCAAGTGCAAGTTTCCAATTAGTATTTTATCTTACATTCACTCATAATTATCTGCCAAACTTTTTCCCGACTAAGGGTCGACTTCAACTCTAACCGGATGCAATATCAATATTTACTGTGACAAGTTTTTAAAAATCATTGCCCAGATTCTGCTTCTATTCCCACAAAACGCATCTATTTGCTAATATTATGTTGTATAATTTGTATCAACATCTAAGGAAAAAAATAAAATCTGCAATGTACCGTTGAAGCAAAAAGCATCCACCCACTTATCGCTGTGTCGACCTTGGCTCTGATCTTGGCTAAGTGACCTTTTTGTCCTCACTTGGGTCCGCCCCTGGTCAGCTTGATTACATTTCCGTAACGGACTCTTCGATACGGGTCTGTACTATGTAGGGTAATCGAATATCTTTGGGAATTAGGAAGGAAGACGCTTTCATGTGTTATCGAAATGATCATGCGGAAGATTTCCTTTCTATGAACATAACTTATTAAATGTATTTTTTTGCTATTCCAATTAGAGAAGGTATTCGGCTTCATCTGTGGTATTCCAGGTCATAGTCTACTGAATTCATGACAAACAAATATACGAAATCACTCTCACAAAGACCCTCAGACTCTTTTAGTCTCTCTTTCTTTCAAAGAGTTCCTGAATAAAGACTTTCACGCCATCTCTTCCGATGCCTGCAATCGTTTTCGATTTATTTTCAAGCAAGTCGATCAAAGCGCAACATCGACGCGTTATCGATACGATCGGCAACCCGACGCCGACGCAGCGCCGGACAGCTCGGACAGCTCGGACACTAATCCATCAAGCGTCCGCGCTGAAAAACATCCACCAATATATCCCCAAACAAACTGCAAAAATGCCTACCGTTTGACATTAATCTTGTAACGGGTATATTTTTAACGCGGCGCTCAGGTTTGTTTTTATTTATAATATGCAGTGCTTATAGCTACTACAAATAAATACTTTTTTATGATTTTATGATATTATGCTACAGAATAGCTTCAGTTGGTCGCAGCGTATCGCTACCGTGTGTAGAGCCCCCTAACGTTAGTGTCGGTCCTATAATAACGGGTATTTTGTGTAATTCCCGAAATTACTACATGAAGTAGGAAGGATAATGTGAATGAGCCTACTGTTCTGTGATTTTCAGTGCTAATGGCGACCTCACTTTTTTATCCAACCTAATATTCCTTATTTACGGACCAAGCACTGTAATATTACTTTATTTATATTTTTATAAGAACAAGGCCGGTGCGTGTTAGTATATTAGTGAGGGCTCTTTATTTCTTAGTTAACCTTTTGGTTTAGCTAAGAAAAAGAAATAGGTACTTAGTCAGCTTATTATTTTTTGGAAAATAATTGGCTTTCCACTTTTTGTTCATGTGGAGAACCGAATTACCGTAAAATAATATAATGATAGTAATAGCCAAGAATAACCTCAAAAAATCTAAATTATTCAACAAGAATGTGGTGTGTTTACACTGTTCTATCTTGTTGGCACTGTAATGGTTACATAATTATCATATGACGGCACGCGGTGTAACTTTTAACCCCATTTTTGCTGTTCATAATTTAAACAATTTCCACAACACATTGTTTTCCGCGTCGCTGTCAGTAAGTGGCACAGCGACACATTTGCCATCAAAAACGATACCCAAACTGGCAACACCGCAGAAATAAAAACATCAGCGCCCCAACCACGCGCAGATTTATTAAAATTTAACCCGTTAAGTAGAAAATTAAATCGCCCTTTTTCGAAATGATTACATTTGTGTGTGGACTGCTGAAAAAAAGGCAAAAACTTTTTCGTTTGGCATTCTGCTGAGTCCGGTAGTGTAACGGGCACAATTTAGAGAGTTGGCCAGTTGGGCACAATCGCGGGCAGAAAGCCGCGGCATCCGGGTGCTTTTGTACTTTTTGTTTGTTACCTCTCGTGCGCCCTCGTGGGTTGTACGTAGAGCCTTCATCGAATTATGGATGTATCTCTTCATGATGTCTCGTTTAAACGTAGAGAAGTTTGTTTAACATTTTACAAAGGGGTGGTTTAACGTGAGCACGTATTCCTGTAGTTAGCTTTAAGTTCAGTTTTAGTTCTTTGTTCTTATATACTCCGTATTGTGCTGTAGTCAAGAGTACTATAGGGAATCAAAAAGAAAATCACGTACATTATCCTATGAGTACTTTAATTGTAGTGAAAACAGTACTTTAGATAGTTACATATTGCATATTATGTACGTTTCAGTCTAAATGCTTAAAGTTATGGTCCCGAAATTACTCGTATTAGCGACAAACTGTAACATAATTTGATTCATCTACATCGTATCAGGATAGAAAAAATAAGCCGCTCCTAGTATTTATTTAATAAAGAAAAAGGTTACCTACTTCAATGCCTAGAAATGAGATTGTCTTCGAGCTGAGGGGTCCCGGAGTGGCGCCTAAAGCGCTAACGTTGGCGAAATCCTCGCAAATTCGTATATTTGTTGGAAAAATTCCCGAAACCTCGTTAGGGACGTCTGTAAAAGGAAATGGAAACTCTGAGGAGTTGATTGATGACGTTTATTTTAAGTTGTTCAATCGATCAGCTGACGGGAACTTAACGCTTTCGGCGGATTTTTTTAAACACTTCTGCAAAGTCGACTTTTGGATGTTTGACTTGAGAAACTAACAGAAGTTATCTCATTAAGTGTATTGCTCTATACACCTAATACAGATACAGGTACTGAAGTGTAAGATATCTTGCCTGTTTTACTTAGGTTGCCAACATTGTTGTTCCTTATTAAGCTACTACTAATCAATACCAGAAACCAGTAGTGGCACGAACGCCCGTCGTAAACGTAAATTCGAACGGTAAGACACTATAATTATGTTTTTTTTATTATTATGAAAGAATTCTTAAAACTAACTATTTGCACATTTTAAGTTCGTTAAATATGCGATTCGTTTAAGGTTTGGTGTAACCGGTGCAGACTAATTGCGGACGTGGTTATACCACCTAAGTATCTGTCAGTGTCCTCAGCTGGTTCGCAACCTGACCATACTGGTTGTCCATTACTCTGCGCGTTCACCAGCTAAGGCGCCAGGCCATTCGCATATATTGACACTGACACTGATTCACACACAGCCCATTGTTTAGTGCATGCCAGATCTTCTGAGATCCTTTGAAGTGCATCCAATCGAATGAGCAAGCCCAATAGTAGCACACTGTATCTCCACCCGTGTGTCCACTGAGTCTATATGTTAATGGTGGGTGTTTATGTCCGCTAATCTGTTTGTTCGGACGACTCCTTGCAGTCTGTGGTCGATTGAACCCGGCTTTATTAGCGGTCGAGGAAATAAACATTAGTCTTTAGGTTCTCGTGTGGTATTGTTGAAAGGGATTGTGGTTGAAATTGGAGGGAGTTTTTGGCGTTGGAAGTATAGATTTCTTAATTTATCGTTCAGGAGTTCTATTTGAAGGATTGTTTATTATTGAACATATATTTGTACATTCATGGTACTCGTAAATCTCTGACTGAATTTTGCACTTTTACTGGTCAAAAATTGCAAATTCAGTCCATCATCTAGCGCACCTTAACAGTCAAACAACTACCAAACTAAGCAAACATTATTCCCGCCTCTGACGTAAAATATCGTATGTGACATCCCGACAACCTACCACATCATTACATCCCGACATATCTCGACGTCATCAGCTGCGTCTTCTTCCACATGTCTTTTGTTTCCTTTATACTTAATGAAACGCCGATTTCAAGACATAAACGTTATATTACTTTTTACACAGGTATACTATTTTTGTACAATTTTTCTTCGTGTAGTCGTTACGAATATATGCAGTGTCACAGCTATGAGCAATCATCTTATGCTAAAGATGGCGGATTACACAGAACATAAATATTATTTAATGTTACAAACTAGCGCCCTCTGGCGGCAGGTGACATTTGAACTATTTAGAATTTTAGAACACCACGTTATATATATCGCGACAGGTAAACACTTGGAATCGCTTTAAGGCCAGCGCAGATGAGACCTTTTGGCCCCGATGGAAAATATCGCCGAAAATCAGATTTTGTATTGAATTTAATTTTTGGCGTATCTGATATTTAGATTTTCTTCCTTCTAAATATGAAAATCGTGGTTATCTCTAAAATGATAACCACAAGTAGCTTAATGAATTATCGCAGAGGTTAAAACCATCGTAGGGGTGTTACGGTGTTATGTTACTCATGTGAAACCATTTTGTACATGTAACAAACTAAACAAAAAAGCAGTGGACACACACTCCGAGGCTCTCGTCTGTTCAGTCGTCAGGTCTTTAGGGATTGTTGTATTTCGCGGTTATATTTCTCTTTATCGTTTGTTCACTGATCATATTTAAGGGTAGTAAATAATCGGAGATTGTGACGTATTCCTATTCTTTTGAAATGACTAAACGTGTTTCCGAAGGAAATCTTTTTAGCTAAATCTTTTGGCGTTTTTGTCGATTGAAAGGTCACATATTCTTGCCGATTAAATGTCTAGACAGACATTTACTAAATAACTCGATAATATTGTTGTTATGTCTAGCAATTGAAAAGCAGTCAAAAACAAACCTTTCTTTGCGTAACACAAATGTTTCTTTCTTAAAATTGTAAACAACTTGATTGTTTTCAAATTACTCGTCGTTGCTACAATCTGGGAAGATAATTGTGATTCAAATGACTTAACAACAGGCTTTTCTTATTCTTATTCTTTTTTGCACACAAAATTAAATATGTGTATTAAGTCACCGTAAAATTGTAAAAACGTTAGATTGTAATCTGTCTAGCGAGATTGTAAACTCTCAAAAAATTTACAGCTGAACATACTACTCACAATTTAACGCATTATTTTTAAGTAAAACCGTAAAATAGTGAAACACATGCGACGGAAGCATCTCTGCCCCAATAATCGAGACTTGAGGTGCCCCGACGTTAGGTTAGTTAGGTTCCTTTAAACCTTGCAGACAGAAATAGAAGCCCTGCGTAGCGGGGCTCCGTCGACTACGCCTTTTAGGCGAATATTAAGTGTTTTGAGGTTAGGTTACATTAATCGGCTATTCTTAGGAATGGTGCATTACCTTTTAATGAGAGTGGTACTAGGGGGCTAGCGGGACTCCCCCTCCCTCCTCACCTCTACAGTGCGCGAGGTGAGTTCCATCGCATACATTTCACAATTTCACGGTTTCACTTCGATAGGTTATAATTTACCGAAAAATAATGCGTTATATTGCAAGCAGTGTGTTCGGTTGACAATCTATCGAGAGTTTACTATCTCGCTAGATGGATTACATTCTAACGGATTTTACAATTTTAAGCCAACATGTTATTTACACAAAGTTAAAATATAGAGCTTATGTACAACGGCGAGCTTAAGCTTGTTATACACGTCCGTCTCTAAATACTTCTTTGTGAGATACTCGTTTATATTGTTCAAGTTGTGCACAGTTTTCTTCTTTTTATGTCGATTGCCTTATAAGCAGGGAAGATGAGCAATGTCTTGTGATCCCAGTTAGCTACAGCAATTTGAATTCCGGAAAACGACCCAAGAATAAAATAGTTCTAAAGAAAGAAGGAAAGAAAATAAATTTATTTGGCACACGCCACAAGTGCACACAATATAAAAGAAATAATAAAAGTAAACCAAAAAAAAAAAAAACTTATTATTATTTAACGTTTATTTCAGACTAAAAATGGTCCATAGCATAAAATATACATAGTTAAAATAATATAAATATAAAAATCACAATACAATAACATTAAAATCATTACAAATTACACAATTATTAAAAAATAAATTATCTAATACAAAAATAATATAAAATTTGAAATACAAAACAAATAACGAGTCCTCTAAATAAAAATAATAAAATAAAAATAAAAACAACAATCAATCGGCGAGCCAGACACGTCACCTCACCTACATCCCTGTAAGACCTCCGCCAGACACCAACAAACTCCTGCGCTAGGGTGCCGACATCTAACGTCCCAACATGATGTTCATCCATCTATTTTGAATTGGGCAATCAGCACGTGAAGCAATCATCTTCAAGATACCGTTACTGCTGCCTCTCACGCGCATAAAAATAGACGCAACTTTCTTGCGGATAATCGCATGAAAGCCGTCAGATGTAAAAAAAATATGTGATAAAATGTGCCCTCCGCAAACATTGCGGACGCACTGCAGTAACGAGGCAGCCGCAACAGCATCCTGAATATGTTGTTGTACTGTACTCTAATGACATTGGTGGCCCGCCGGGTTTCACTCACCCATAGGCTGCTCGAGTAGAAAGATTGGCAGTATGCCTTAAACAAAATTACTTTCACTTCTACCGAACAACGCCCAAATCTACGAGCAAGCATATTTCCTCGCACTGCCAAAGCCCTTCAGCAATACCATGTCGTCCGCATAGCTAATGTTGTTGACACATACGTCATCTATGTGACACCCCGTATGCGTATTGCTGAGCTCGCCGATTAGGTCGTTCACGTACAGGTTAAACAACAGAGGAGAGGTCAGACCCCCCTGCCGCACACCACACTCCATGCCATACGCGTTCGACAAGGCTCCCGCCCATCTCACCTGATTTTTTTGACAACCATACCAGCCTTTCAGTAAGGCTGTAACCTCCACCGGTACACCCGCCCTATTCAACTTGCCCCACAGCTTGTCATATCGTACTGTGTCAAAAGCTTTTGACAAATCTAGGAAGCACGCGTATACCGGCGTTTCCCTATCAGTACAGTACCTGACAGCCTACTTAAGACATACAGGACAAAGGAAAAAATTTTATGACATGTAAATTATATTTATTTGACATTTTATGCTATTGACATTTAATTTCTTTAGTTATCATTTTGTGAGTTTAATTTTTTGGAAATTTGCTATTGAATTATATTTGTAATTTCATCATTTAGACAATTCTTGATTTAATACTTATTTTTTTTGACATTGTAAGTAATTTAATTATTTTGTTAAATTAGAATCACAGTTATCGTCACAAAATTTGCATGCCGAAGTTATATAGTTGGCGGAATATGAAGAACTTTTGTGTGTTATAGAATCTGTAAAATACCATATTTCAGGCAAATAAATGAATCTATCTATCTAAATAATAATAATAATAAGACACTGTGTGCCACACGGTTGCGTCAAATAGGCCCAGTTCTGCAAAATGCAGGGCAACCTAGTGCCTGACGCTGGTTACCGTTCTCACATGGATGTCTGGAAATCAAGTTCCCATAACTTTACATTATACAATTTTACTCAAGTAGCAACTATGCATAAGAACAAAGATAAAACTAAAATAAGCCACGTTTTACGTAGAAATGGTAAATGTTATAACATAGCCGTGCGAGGTAAAGTTATGATATTGTAACGGCAAGTTTAGCAGGCGTTGCACTAAACCGCTGCAGTTTGCAACTAAAGTTAGGATCAGGTTGCGCCGGTATTTTTCACTGTGAAATATCTGCTGAAATGTATCAACTTCAGTCGTGAAGCGCCGCGGAAATATGATGTTGTGATAACGGTGATTTTGTTGTACAAGGGGAGGATAATATTTACCGCGAATTGAATGTTGATGAATATAACTGATTCAAATTGTTATTTAATCAACGAAGTGATGATTATTTGTAGTAAGTGATTGTATAGGAGTGTCAACATAACTTTTAATATTTATGAGCCCCTGGAACAAAAATACTTACCATTTCCTGATATTTTCACCTCGAAATGTTGTCAAAAAGTCTTATAATTTTAGCAACAGGGGTTCCTGTTCACTGAAACATATATAATCAGCATTATCGCTCCCAGATCTGGATGTGGAACTTGGAACTTTCTGCGGGCCTTTTTGAGAGTCCAGTGCGGATTGGTGATGCTGTCTTTGAAATTTTATTTCTAAGACATGCTGCTTGCTTTACCATGGTAAAATAAACAGTGGATTGAAACCCACGAGTCCCTCGACCTTTACTTTTTAACTTAAGTATAAACAAGAGAGTCTAATTTATTTCCCGAAACTACAGCGTGCCTTCTAGTACAATATTAGCTATCTATTGTGGGGTACAAAGTATCAAACTACTAAATACCTGCTAAGCACAATGGCCGAACGTTTCATCAATCGCAGAGTCCGCACTTCTGCAGTTCTGAGCTTGCACAGTTATACAGATAGAGTATGAACACGCGCTGTAGAGCTCCACTAAACTATCAGTATTCTTCGTAAAATGTATTCTTCGTTCAGTTCAGTATTCTTCGTAAAAAACAGCGCCCACATCATTGCATTATGGCTCAAAACAATCCGAAGACTTAATTACGTTTTCGTTTGCGTGATTTTATATACCCTACGTGACCTACGTCCTTCTCTGTACAGTTTTTCTCATTTATACTGCGGTGTCCAGTCTTTGTGCGCCGCTCGGAATCTTGTGCAATCTTGTGAGAACAAGCCATGTTTATTCGGTCGAACATTCCGATTGCGGCCGGAATTATTTGTACGTTTGTCTGTTGCTGTCCACTCGGGGAGATAAATCAATGTGGAGTTACCGCTTACGATACTGGGTGCGGTCTAGAAAGTATTCAATTGGAGCTAGTTAGGGAAAATGTGTCGTTCTTGCAAATAGGGGAAGGTTTAAAGTGTGAATAAACGTTGGATTTGTTCTATCAGGGATGAAGAACGTACAAACATAACCTGCCTACTGTGATGTATTAGAATTAAGGTAGATGTAAATTATTGTTAAGAACTATTAATAAGTATATGTGGGTAGTGGTAAACTGCAGCGGAGCGCTCGGCTCGTGTATGTGTCAGTCGGATTACACTTGTAACTGTGAACAGCTGTTTTATTCCTGACCCCCGTATCCCGACACCCCTGGTGCTCCAAACACTTCAGTGGCGACGAGGACTTAAAAAAACCTTCGTGTGTGTTGTTTTGTTGTGAGCGCGTTATCAAAAATTGTTAAAATGACTATCGGCAAAATCGGAGAGTTCAAAGTACAATCGGATGACTGGAAATTGTACGTGGAGCGTCTAGAAAATTATTTTGTGGTCAACGATATCAAGGAAGAGTTGCGAGTGGCGACGTTGATAACGGTAATGGGAGCGGAAAGTTACGAATTGCTGGTAAATTTGTGCACGCCGCATAAACCGAGCCCAAAGAGATTTGAATATGTAACGGCCGTCATGGAAAAACACCTGCAGCCCAAACCGAGTGTGTTAGCCGAGCGATACAAATTTCACCAACGGAAACAAAACGGGAATGAAAGTATATCAGAATATATGGCAGTTTTAAAGAAAATGTCTAAATCTTGTGAGTTTGGAACATGGCTGGAAGAAAGTATTCGGGATCGTTTCGTGTGCGGAATACGTAGTGAGACAATAAGACAGCGATTATTTGCCGAAGATAAATTAGACTATACAAAAGCATATAGTACAGCCATGAGTATGGAAGCAGCCGAAAAAAATGCAGCAGAGGTCGACTGCAGTACTAAAACCTCGGAGAAGGCGAACACAGCAAGCGATTGTCTAGCGATGGCAACTACTAGCCGAGGTGGAGTTCGTGGGGCGGCGCGGTATAGACCGGCATCGACTAGCGCGGTCGGTGACAGGCGCAGCGCCACGTGGAACGGACAGCGGCGCGGCGGTGGCGGCAGCGGTGGCGGCGGCGCGTACAGGCCGCGTCACGTGAAGGGATCGCCGACAGCGTCCGCACCGGTGGAGCGAGCTCGACGAGACCAACAATGCAATGCATGTGGAGGACTGCATGATTCTACATGGTGTAAATTTACGCGATACGTTTGTCGAGTATGCAACAAGCAAGGACATCTTCGCCGTGTATGTCCACTAGAAGTGGGACATCATCATCTGTATGAAGTTGGAGGTACAAATGTTTTGTCGGAAGACGAGCGAAGTGACGAGGTAATGACTGTCGACATAAATAACTTAGCTGTAGCTCGGTATCCGCCAATATATTTATTATTAAAAGTACACGGTACAGATTTAAAGATGGAGTGCGACACGGGTAGTGCCATATCATGCATAAATTATGAAACATATAAAAAGTTGTTTAGCGATTTACGTATCGATTCCTGTAACCTGAGGCTAAGATACTATACAGGGGAAATGGTAAATACTTTGGGGGTAATTAAGCCGGAAGTTTGGTATAAAAACATTTGTAAAAATTTGGAATTGTATGTAATCAAAGGAGGAAAGACTATATTAATCGGTCGACAGTGGATGGCCGAATTGCAAATACAATTATTTCCTGACCTTACTGACAGAGTAGTGTCTGTAAATAATTTACAGAATAAGAAGTTTGACATGTACGATTTTAGTTCCAGATATTGTGAGGTGTTTGAGGACGGTATGGGTCGATTCACCGGCGGCGCGGTAAGCATCCACGTGCGCCCGGGAGCGCGGCCGGTGTCCATGCGCGCGCGCCCGCTGGCGTACGCGCTGCGCGAGCCCGTGGAGCGCGCACTTGACCAGCTGGTGAGGGACGGCATCCTCACGCCTGTGGACCGCTCAGATTGGGCCACACCAATCGTACCAGTGGTAAAAAAAGACGGTACTATCAGAATTGGTGCAGATTATAAAATTACTTTAAACAAGGTTTTGGAAGTCGATCGTTACCCCTTACCGAGAGTAGAAGATTTGTTTGTCAGCCCGTTTACATGGGGGGGAATATTTCAGTAAAATTGATTTATCACAAGCTTATGCGCAGTTTGAGTTGGATGAATCAAAGAAATATACGGTTATAAATACGCATAAAGGTATGTTCATGTTCAATCGCTTAGTATACGGGCTGTCTTCGAGTCCCGGAATATTTCAAAGACGTTTAGAACAATTATTTGCTGATTTGCCTAGCGTGGGAGTATTTTTAGATGATATTATTATTACGGGGGCAACAACTCAAGACCACATCAGTAATTTATACAAAGTCTTTGACCGATTGCAATCAAGTGGACTTAAAGTAAAAAAAGAAAAATGTAGTTTCTTTTCTGAAAAGATAAGTTACTTGGGTCATATAATTAGCAAAGATGGGGTGCAAACGTGCGCTGATAAAGTAAAAGCGATAATTGAAACGCCCGCCCCCTCCAATATATCGGAGTTACGGGCATTTATCGGTATGACAATGTATTACGCGAAATTCCTTAAGAACGTCAGTACAATTCTTTCGCCCTTGTATAGACTGCTCCGGATAGATGTACCTTTCAACTGGTGTGAAAAGTGTGAAGACGCGTTCAGGAAGGTAAAGCAGCAACTAGCTTCAAGTGAGGTGCTGGTGCATTATTCACCAGACCTACCGCTCGTGTTGACGGCCGACGCCAGCAGCGTCGGGGTCGGCGCTGTGTTGTCCCACGTCACAGCTGCCGGGGAGCGGCCGATAGCGTTTGCGTCGCGGTCATTAGGCACAGCCGAGCGGGCTTATTCACAAATAGACAGAGAAGCACTCGCGACTCGCGATCGTTTTTGGCATCAGGAAATATCATCAGTATTTATACGGGCGCAAGTTTGTTTTAAGGACGGATCATAAACCATTAACGTACATATTCGGTGATAAGGTAGGCATTCCTGTAATGGCAGCATCGCGGTTGCAGCGGTGGGCAATACTATTGTCTGGTTATAATTACGAAATAGAATATGTGTCATCAAAGAAAAATTGCGCCGATGCTTTATCAAGACTACCACAAAGTAAACTGCCGAGTGAGAGTGCAGAGATCACATATGTTAACTTTGTAGAGGATTTTCTACCAGTGACACACAGCGAAGTTAGGAAACACACTATTAAAGATGTTTTGTTATGTAGAATACTTCTATACATGCAATCCGGTTGGCCGTTATCGTGTTTAGATTAGTCAGTTAAACCTTATTTTTCTCGACGTCATGAATTGTATGTAGAACGCGGCTGTTTGATGTGGGGATACCGGATGGTAATACCGCAAGTCTTACAGAAGGATATATTAAAACAATTACAATATAAGTCACATGGGCATAGTCAAAACAAAGTCGTTAGCGCGCAGTTACGTATGGTGGCCGAACATTGATAGTGACGTAGAAGCGTTGTGCCACAGTTGTGAGACTTGTGCGATAGAGGGCGCTGCCCCACCGCGAGCGCCGCCGCAGCCATGGCCTTACGTCACCCAGCCGTGGAGCAGGGTACATATCGATTTCTTAGGCCCATACCATGGTAGCACATTCTTGATTTTAATTGATGCCAGTTCCAAGTGGTTGGAAGTTTTTGAAATGCCACGTACAAATGTAAAACAGGTAATCCGAGTTTTACGTAGCACCTTTGCGCGATTTGGTCTACGTGTATGTGTCAGTCGGATTACACTTGTAACTGTGAACAGCTGTTTTATTCCTGACCCCCGTATCCCGACACCCCTGGTGCTCCAAAGACTTCACCTACATTCACATTACGCCCGCATTAATAATTTTCGTCCCACCCGCATACCTGTTCAGTATTCCCGCGATCATGATGCTTGCAACAGCGTCGAAACATCGGGTGCTCGAAAAACCAAAAGAAAATCACGGATATAATCCCGTAAGTACTATATGTGTAGTGAAAAACCGTGAAAGTCTAAAACAGTGCATCAGTAGCTTAACTAACTAGTTCAAGTCAGATAAATAAGAAAAAGAACAGTTAATGCTATTAGTCTGATAGGTGCAGATCAATATCTGCATAGAAAATGATCAAGTACGATATATTGCGCTCAATAACAGCTTTGCAAAACAGAACACCATAAATTGACAATCTAAATCCCTATACAAAAATCCCGTGTGCCGAGATTACGAGACTGCTATAAAAATTTGAACAAAGTAAAATAAAGCATGGTGCAGACTCGCGGGTAATCCGCCGACCTAAATATACGCGCGCGTGTGTCATCACATCGAGACGACGGCTTAAAGAGGTACCAACCAGTTGATACTCCCCACGAATTTATTCCTCCTAAAGAAAATATTGTACTTAGCAAGATTATGAATGGAAAAAATATAATTTCCGAGATTGGCACTCCACTTCAAAAGAGTAAAGATATATTTTTGCTTATTCTTGTACTAAATCGCTTTTCCTGAGATGGTTTTAATGCGATTTTATTATGAGAAGGCAAATACGATGTTCACGTGAGTGCTTCATATCGTGGCGTATTTGATTTCATATTGCGTTTAAATCTTTAGACATTTTCGTTTGAATCCAAAAATAATAATAACAAAATTTGGTTTCCACCTATTAGAAAGAAACCAATATGGCAACCCACATTTCATTATTTTGCATTTTTAAACATCAATTTGTATCATCCACAATTTTGTTTACACATACTTGTATTTCATTCGGGTTGGTATTCCGTTACTAATGGGCTTGTGAATTGATAAAATAAAATGCCGAATTTTTAATAATATTTATTAATACTCCCTTTTTCTTATTACAATTTATGTACAAGATACAAAAGAAACGAAATCAACCCCTTCAGTAATCAGTTGTCGAGTGTCCATGTATCCACATGGATACCCACTATGAAAAACGACCTTTCCTTTCAACCGTACAAATAAGTCGTCGAATTACATTTAATAACATCATACTACGCTTTATTTAAAGGAACATAGCTAGGTATATTTCTGCTACCGTACTATCGCAATATTTCAGTATTAAACTACTTTACAAGTATACAAGAAGATGGAAAAAGTCAACAGTTGGTGGCGTCGCGCGTCGAGTGTAGCGGTACGGAGCTCAATGTACGCGTGTAAGTAACGAGCTGCGCGGGAATCAATTAGACACTCCGTTTTAAATAACCCCAAATTTACTCTGCGCCGTAAACCTAATAAGTCTCGCATTACGCAGCGTAAATTGACTCTGTACGGATCTAGATTAACATGGAAATTAAATTCTAGTACCCGCGATGAAAATTCAGTTTATACATAAAAGTTTTAGTGGAAAACAGTCAATAGATTCTTAATAATTATTTGTCGTTATTCCCTAGTAATTACAGTTTCAAGTCTCTTGCCATCGGAAATATGGAGTCTGGTATCTTTTCATTACAAAGGAAAAGTTTGATACAAAGGTGAGTTTGTGTACAGCTTGCGGGCGTGATGTGAAGGCGAAGTTCCGCCGTAGGCTTGTTGGCCAAGTTGCCTGCTTGGAATTCTCAATACAAACTTATTTGACACTGCAACACCCACAGGTGAATCACGTATTAGTCAGGGTGGGGGCATAGGGGGAGGGGCGAAGTTTGCGCGGTTGTGTTTAAGTCAAACACAGTCTTTACTTTAAGGAACATTGCGTAATTTGAACATTCAGTGTACACTTTGCTTAAGAATAAACACTCGAGTAATTATTTATGTTCGTGTTTTCTGGATTTTAATTATTTGAAAGCAAAAAGTATTTTATACAGTTGTGGTGACAAACAGGTAGATTATTGTGAGTGAGCATCAATTAAAATTATTATTTTCACATAAAGACCAATCACTTATGAGTTCTTGTTTAATGAATTGGTAAACTCAAATGAAGTAGGAAGGAAATGATTTGTATTTAAAAAAAAACTAAAAACACATTTTTTTTTAAAGTCAATAGAAATTTTCGGAAAAAGAGAAATGAACACTTTCATTTATCAAAACAGTTCCCAATTCCGACGAAAAGAGACTTAAGATAATGTTAAATAGGTTGTTCTAAGAACAAAATAAAGAAAACAGTTTTTCACCACTCGAATGGTAGAACGACTAGGTACTATAATATCCAATCTTATGTATTAAACTCGTTTATTTTGTATTTACAACAATACGAAATATTTACAATGCGATCTGATATAAACTTTATTTATTCTACATTATTACGTATAGTTTACTTTATGTACAAAAAATGTTTTACATTCACTTGTTTCTTAAATAATAATTCGTCAACGAAATTACCTATTTTTCGAAAATATTTACTTTTTAAAATGAGCACTTTTAAACGAGTTTAACGAAATCATATTTCATTTATTTTTAATAAATTATAGAATAATACTGCCGAGTAACATTACAATCACGAATTGAAATTTTGCAAAAATGACAATTATTTTTATAACAATTCCTAAATTAAGACTATTATTAAATTTAATATTAACACTACAACGTTAGGGGGTGGAGCTTTGTTTTTATTTCTAATGTAAATGTAAACATCAAAACAACATTATCACAATTTATTCCTCAGTACTAACGTCCGAGTATGCTGGTTTGTAAGTTAATGAAGTAACTCAATTGGTCCGGCTACATAAACTGATATTTGTTCTAACAGTAAAAGAGAAGTGAGAGCAACATCCCAGTCCTGTTTCAATATTGAAACTGTATTACCTACATGCCAAAAGGATTTGTACTTTTAATTATACTAATCAAATAACTTCAGTTAGGAAATTAGATTTACGACTTTATAAAGCAAACATTGTAAAAATAACGAACAAGGAACAAAAACACATTGCCGTGAATGGAATGTCGTATTTCAATTAAATGACTAAAGTGCGCTTATACGGGCAACTCAGTAACACAACTCGTGGCAATTATAACGTCTCAGCAACACCGATTAATTAACAGTAACGCCAAGTTTGTGCAGCAGTTGCCAAGAGCTACGCAACTTCAGTTGCCCGTGTGTAAATAAAGATCGCTCCGACCCCGCGACCGGCTGCGGTTAAGCCGATCATCTACAGACCGCCGACGACAGCAGGTAGGTGACGATGGCACAGCTCAGCTGTGATGTGAGGTAGGACGACGCTCGGTTGCTCGTCTGCATTGCTGCTGGGTGCTCACCTGGGCGAAAGGGATAAGTTTGAGTATAGAAACATGTGTTGCTAACAGATTGTTTCCTTTAAGTGTGCAAAATTAGCAGGACTGTACTGGACAGTACAACATTTAAATAAGTTAAACTAATAAGTAGCTAGTGTGCCTTGTGGGATTGAATAGATTAAAACCCATGGTTTCTAACAAGTCTTCCCATTTGAGCAACACTGATATTTAATATCACCAAAATCATTCACCCTAAAGACGTTCATTTCAGTTGGACACAGGCTTTCTCCAATCATCACCACAAAGAACAATTCTGTGTTTTCTCATGTGATGTGATTCTGACTAATTCAGTCCTCAAGCGGTCCACCGTGCGAAAGTAAGTCAAACCTCGCAGACTATTACAGTAATCATAACTAGGATCGATTATCGAATGCCTAAAAAAAATGAGCACTGTGGGAATGAATGCAAAAATCGGTGCTGAACCGAACGTTGGAAATTAAATGATGCGACGCTATTTAGGCATTATATCATTCAGGTGTCGATTTATTTTTGTGAAAATATGTAGTTTCTGACTCACCATTGAGCACATGTACAGACACAGACGCAGGATGAGCATTGTTGGGCACACAGGTGTAGTTTCCGGAGTCGGTGAGGGCAGCCTTGGTCACCAGCAGTTTGCTGGTGGTGCCACCTTCCGTCTTCTCCGTCTCCAGGCTGATACCCCCGCGGGGGCTGTCGAAGTCTACTACTGAGTTGCCGTGATACCTAGGAGAATAACAGACAATCTTAAAGAAGGAATTCAGTGTCATGGAAAATCGTTAACCCACAAGGAATTGGTTTATATGGAGGTACAGTATCTCTTTGAAGCTGATACTAGTTTCCACGGAAGAAGGTTGCTCCGATTTAATATTTTCAATAATATTGCTTGAAATATTCGTCAGCAACTGAAGGACGAACCTAAGATAAGTACCTCAACAGGCTTTACAAAAGCTAGAAGTAAAATTCAGCCAAAACATACATATTACGAACAATAAGATTTACCATAAAATGGAGGCGGTGGAAGGCGGCGACGAGTGCACATTCACTGAACACGTCAGCGATATTGTGCTGCCTTTCTTCACGTACACATCCTGCGAACCCCATATGGACGCCGCAGCCGCTGCAACAAACCAAACAGAACCTTCACTACATAACATTAAAGTACACAATCCGATGACGGTGACGGTACAAGCACAAGAAGATGCTTGCATATTTACAAATCGTATGCAAATGGGAATTCAGGGCTGATAGGTAAGGTTCTCAAATCTCGGATAGTGAAACTAGTAACATTTAGGAGCTACACAGGTTTGGGAGGTTATCCACGACGGTATTTAAGGTCACCAGAAGTCCTTCATGTATGAGTTTTGAATGCCTAATGTCACGTGCAATCACTTGAACATAATCTTTTAAGATCTCTAACGTAAAGTGCGCTTAGTTTTCTACTTATGGAATTTTCCAGGCAGTTACACTCGTATGAAGATAAATTGAAGTTTGAACGTAAATAAATCACTGGGACCCAAGCTCAGCTGAAATCCTTATAACTCTTTTAAGAGCCTACTCGAACAAGACAATAATGATGATGCAACTTTAAAAGCCAAGCCGAGCCAATCCCACTTCGACTAAACCTAATTTGACTTTAAAAAGTGTTTAACTTAGCATTATGGCTTTCTCTAACTTACTCAATTCCAAACACTGGTTGATGTAACGACTAAAACGTTTATTTTTATTATGGCAACCCACCGATTTGGATTTTGGCAATAAAATTATATTCTACTTTCTGCGGCACAGTTTTTGACAGTAATAGCTCGTCGGCCAAGTTTCACGTTAATTTTGTCACGGCAATATTTCTTTTCTGCTTCGTTGAACTAAAATTTACGCTTTTGTAACTTTGTCTTCAGTGACAACCATGCATCTGTTTATACTTGACGCTACCCGATGGAGGTCAACCAACATGAACTACACGAACTGTAATCTACTGCATGGACATCTCGCGTCAAGTTCATGCAAATTCAAAAAGCGCGATGCCGCACGCCAACCAAACTCCATCTAATAATATCCAACAAAACGTCTCGTGCTGTCAACGAAAACATGAAAATTAAGCCGCTACGAACAGATGAAAGTATAATGAAGTACTAATGAATAAACAAATGAAAAATGTAATTAAAAATGAAGAGAAGGATACGAAACCGGTACCTGAGGAGCGGGGCGGGGCCGAGGTCACGGGGATGAGGGACTCATCTGGAATTCACAAGACAACAGCTTAGGAGAGGGCGAGGAATACAAAACAGCATGTGACCCTACCAGAGATGCATCGAAAGAGTTGAACATAGTATTAGATTTGGTAGAATTAGCGATAGAGATGGCAATGGAATGGAAATTAGTGACCTAGGGATGGACTGGCAAGCTGATGTGGTAGACGACCTTGATGCCGAGTTAATTATTCAAATCACAGGCTGTACAGAAGTCTGGGGACTAGAAAATGGGAGATGACGTGATAGAATTAAAACTGTGTCTCAGATGAGTTAAACTTGGGAGTTTTGTGAGAGCTTATCAATTAGAGTAGTTAAGACCCCGCCGTGAATAATAATATTGTAGAGGATAGCTATATATTACTACGTGCCCACTTACCAGTGTCTCGGATACCTAGATAGCAGAACCGACATTATCTGGCATTCTTACATAAAAAAAATACCTCAAAACCGTAAATGATATAATGACATGAGTTGATATAATAACTTTAATTGTATTTCGTTATTAGCTTCACAAGGACATTTAGGCCAAAAAATTGGACTAGTTTGTTTCGATTATACTAGGTTGTACACTGTACACTAAACTCAACCAAAACCATGGCAACGTCAGCGTGGGCGTCTTATCTTTCTATTCCTCTTTCGCTCCTTCCAGTAAACAGTTAAACACGTTAATACCTATTATGCTAAATACGCGACCGTTAATTGCCGCCAATTGTCACTTTATAAATTCTCCGTAAATTCCGTTCCATAATAATTTATCTTACCCTAAAGCTTAATGTTTTAACAAAATCGCCACGTTCTTAGACTGAAGAGAAAAATAACATCATACTCAAAAACTGGAATTCAAAAACACAATACGCTAGCTTTGTTAGCTGAGAACTCTTATCCAATTTTAAACTTTAGAAAATCAACTATCTATAAAACTAGGTATACGAAACAATCTCAGTGAGGTATGGTCGGACATTTTTCAACAGTAACAAGCGATTTAATTGGCTGTGAGGTGAATTTGAGAGGCTCGCATGATGTATCTACCAACGGAGCGTGCACTAACAAATTGGCTTCTATGAAAACGAGTCGGGTAAAAAATTGTGCTCATTTAGGCAACAGCGGTTTCGGTAACGAAACGGATTTGTTCCGGCACATCACTCACGTAGTCGATAATGGACTTGGACCTAGGACTCTGGATTTTCTAGAATAGATGGACTGAATTTTTCCCTTCTGCAAATGCTGCTGGTGTAAGTATGTCCTCTAGATAAAACCGTGACAGTAAACGCTTTGGTTTCGTTCAGCTTCCTCTTTACTATGTAATTTGTAATAAATTTATTTACTTTTGCTAGTCTTCCTCAGTATTTATCTGTGTCGACGGGAATTTCTTTAACGCGGTCATTGTGACATGACTTTAAAAAGGATTTTTCATTTTAGACTTCTCGAATCAAGGTTCAGCAAGTTTCGGCGCTTTTGCAATATATTTCTAAGAATTTATTTTACAATAGAATCCCTAGAGAATGTTTGAAGCGTTATTAAAAATCAATAATGATTTTAATAATGTTTAAACATTTAGTTTTCTAATGCAAAAAAATTGAGCTATCAACTATAATTTTCTTAACTTTCGATTTGATTTTCGTTCTCAGTAAGAGAACGGCTCAGTAACATCATCTGCGTGTTCATAAACATACAGATAAGCTTACTGACAACCTTTACTTATTCTAATATTTACTAACCGATCCAAATTATAATTATATTTATTCAAAGATGGCTAATACTCAGCTTTTTATTGTAGTTTTTGAGTGTCAAAATATTAAACAACACAGTTCTCCTAAACGGCCGCCACTCACCGCTTCCGTATGTTTTGGCCGGGGAAAAGTCGTGGAGGAAAAACTCTAGTAAAAAAAACTGATAGAAAGTAACATCATTTCTGAGTGTCACAGAATGCTTTCAATGGCAAAAATGCACAACACCCGTGTAATCTCCAAGGCAATGAAGTCATGGTGTAGTTAAACATCGCCAGACTTGCACTTAAACAAATCCATCCAAAAAAAATATGATCAGTAAGCGTTCATAATCCACGTTTTATAATTAAAAACACAAGGTGCGGAGCGTCGAGCGCTGCAAAACACTCAGAAATAGAGTTATTTTGTCGAGATGAGTTGGTAGGGGTGACTTTTTAATGTTTCATAACGATGGAATAAAATTTGAGTGACAACAACATGCTCTAAACTTTCCGGGTTGCGGTTAACTTAAAAGGGTAATGCTTTTTTATTATAAAATCCGGGTGAGTGACGCTCTGTTGTAACGGTTAACTATCTCGTCTGGTACTCCCTTTCTTGACCTAAAATTTTTTGTCCGAAAATCATTATCTATAACACGTTTGCCATAAACTTCAGTAACCATAATGTTCAAAATCCCGAAATTTTGTTTTACATAATAATCTTTACTTCTAAAAGTATTCTGTCATAATATCGAATAATTTATTTGAATGTCCTAATTTGACAAGACATAAAGTCGTAGATTATGTCCTAAGTATTGTATCATATAATCTGTATTATTCCGAAAGTTTATTTATTTAAAATTGTTAGTCCTAATACATTTGCTAAAAGTAAGGGTTTTAGTGACAGAAACGAATCGCTGTAAATTCGACTCCACGTAGTCTTTTATGCCCTACCCCTTTTTTTTTTTTTTTTAGGATGGGAAATCATCAAATGACTTCTCCCACTCCGGGCGGAGCGGGAGGGAGTGTCAGACTCTTACTGACTAAAACCCATCCATGTTCCTTCCTCGCCCTTTATGTTCCGGGGCCGCGGTATCTCTTTCGAATAGGCCCGCAACCCCGGCAGGCTTCGGCCCTTGCGGGCCCCTCTCTTATGCTGACATCTCTTTGAGGCGCACGTGGAACACGAACGCGCCGTCGACACGGCCTAATGTAACGGCATTTGAATGTCCTAATTTGACATGACATAAAGTCATATATTATGTCCTAAGTATTGTATCATATAATCTGTATTATTCCGAAAGTTTATTTATTTAAAATTGTTAGTCCTAATACATTTGCTAAAAGTAAGGGTTTTAGTGACAGAAACGAATCGCTGTAAATCCGACTCCACGTAGTCTTTTATGCCCTACCCCTAGAGTGTAATTTAAAATCGCGTAGGCGCGGAGGGGCGAGGTGGGCCGCGAGCTGAGGAGCAGGTGGTTGTAACACTCGCCACCGGGGCTGAGGCTTCGGCTTGCTGGCCGGCTTAAGCTGCGGTGGTGAGCGTTAAACCCATCTGCGACGATAAGCTCGCGTGGGGCCGCCGGAGCCCCGCAGCGCCGGAGCCGTGACAGAAACCATGCCTGCTGCATGATGCTTCGTCGTTTGCATGCTGCATGCTTGCTTGCATACTGCATGCTTGCTTGCATACTGCATGCTTGCTTGCATGCTACATGCATACATGCTACATGCTTGCATGCTACATGTTTGCCGCTTGTTTGCTACATGCTTGTTGCATGCTCGCTGCATGCATGATGTATGTTTGTTTGCATGTTTGCATACTTCTGACGGGAAAATAAAATCCACAATATGTTCTTACTCAACTGATTTATAATAATTGACGCTTTGACTGACTAATTTTCTACCTTTTAGTGCCAAAAGAAGATATCAATAGTGAACTTTCTGCGATATGATGGTTCTACTTTTGAATTCTTATAAATTTCATTACAGCAATATTGTAATGTGTTGTGTTGAGGGAAAGTCACAGCAAAAGCTTAGTAATACAAATTTCTTTTAGAAATAATATTAGGATCAAAACATTAAATAATTCGAATTTAGGATTTTAACTATTATTGAAAACGGTTTTAAGTATATATGTATATATATATGTACGAGTATATTATATAATATTATTGATTGTAATATTTATGACAAACGGGTTTAGGGCATATTGTATTTAGGGATTTCAATTTTATGGCATGTGACGTTATGTGATACAAAGTTCGGGTAAAATATCATTCGGACTATTGATGATTATGCCAAAAAAAAAATGTCACTTTAGATTATGGATTTTTTGAGTTAGATAACCCGATAGAGAACCATCTCGTCTGCATTACCAAAGTTATGGAGTGATATTGTACTTTGTATGCTTCAAAAATAACTACTTAAGGTTTTTTTTCTCTATTAATTTAATTTGGTTTTTGTTTATTATTTCAGCTGTTGTACTCAAACGATTACGTAAACTGTTTGTCCGTTACTGTGACGTCAGCTGTTGTTAATATAATTATTTAATACCAACCTATTACTGTCTCACTGCAAAGCAAAGGCGTCACCTCATACTCAGAAGGACTGACCAATCCGATGATTGACGATTTTCGACATACGAGTATGTATATTGATTGTATTTATTTCTTCACGATGATTTCCTATATCGATGTCGGGGATGTCTAAGACACATAAAGCTGTATTTGTCAAAGTTATCATTATTAACTCGCTCTTAATTTTTTTCATTTTTGACATCAGTGTGTTTCCCTTACAGCTAATCTATTTATTTATACACAAATTTTCAATGTAGTATTTAACCCGTAAAAAACTGGCTCCAGCTTTGATAAATGGGAAAAGGTATTTGTCGGTACTAATTCGAAGGACACAGTGAGATACATTTTGTTTAACCCTACCGCACTCGAGTTACTTTACATGTTAATGTAATCATGTGACATGGTTTAGAGTTGATAACAGTGATGTAATTACCGTTCACTACCCATGTTCATGTGCTGTTGTGTACAGGACATTTAAATTAATAACGAAATATACTAAGTTACTCTCTTAGGTTAAAATAATGATAAAGAACTCTCTATAGACGTTCATAAAATGTACAAATTACAGCGAATTCCATAGTGGACGAAACTAAAACAAAAAATGATAATACAGAAAATTCCTCTCCTATCAGTTTGTAGGACATAATAAATATCGCACATATTTGCAAGATAAAAGCATTTTCCTGCTACATGAACAAGGACAGAGGAATTTCTCAGTCCATTGAAACAAAACAGCAATAGAATTTTTCCGTACATATATTTTTTCGTGAATAATCTGTACGAGTCCCACTAGGTGGTACTTTCAGCCCGATGTTCCGTGCGGTTGGTTTAAACGCATCTATGAGTTTTACTTTGACAAGTCACGTGAGTTCAGTATGAATTTAATAATTGTCGTTTATTGATTGTATGAATTTGATAATTAGCGTCCTTTACGGTCTTTTAAATGAAAAATGTTTTTTAATACATTTTGTCGTTGTGTCCGTACCTGGATGAACCAGATGCGATAACTTTCATAACTATAATGTAATTGCATCCTTTTTGCTCTGGGCTATTTAAAATCGTATAGTTAGTTTCTTTTACAAAGTGGAAAACGGCAACAATATTTTTTGTACCGTAAAGATAACATTTTTAAACACGCCCTTCGTGATTTTCACAAGAATTAATGCTCAGCAATTAATAAAACCTGACACATTTTTTTTTAAAAACCTTGACCTGTTGTGCAAAATTAACTTTTGTGAGAACAACAAAAAATAACATACTTTTTTTTAACGTCACAATTTGTTTAATTAACCCACACAATTGTTTGGCCCTGACCCGCTTTGTCACAAAGTTTTTGTAAAGAACCCAGTGGCTGGTTTAATTCTAAAGATTCATAATCGGATGAAAAAATACCACCGTTTTTGTCTCTAATGGTTTTGCTGAGATATTTCAGTGAGTGTTAGTAATTACCGTGCTTTTAATTTGAATTACAATGATATATTCAAAGTTTTGTAAGATTTTAATTGAAATTATGGATCTAGGTTATGGGACTGATTATCGCTACTTATGAGATTAGCTGATGTTTTTGTCTCCGAAGAGATTAAGTGATTTATTTTTTTTAAGTAGCTAGTCTCTATTGCCTCGCCTCTGGGCAAATGCCCAGGTCCCTCATTCCTTCATTCAGTGACCATTTTGCGCCTTTTCTTACCATCCCTAAGGAAAACATGACATCTAATATTAATGACAAAATCATGCATGAACTAGTTTATTCCCGTCTGCTACCACCGGTCTGCCACCACTGTCCGCCACAGTCGCATTTGCCACAGTCGCATTTGCCCTTACCTCTGACACCACTGCTCTGGTGGCAGATGACAATTAAATAAGTGGAATCCTTCACCAGTGGTGGCAGACTCGACGATCAAGTAGTCATCTGACACCACCACGTATTTCAAATAACAAATAGAAAGAAGGTTAGGAGGCAACTCGTCCCATTTGGAAACTGGGACCAGGAACCAATTCCACGTTTCGTGCCCACGTTAGTTTAAATTTTGGACGATTGCGCTTTTGAATAGTCTCTGAGCTTATTGGCTTTTTATTTTATTTTGATTTATCCACAAACTACCAGGAGGCCAAAAACAAAAAGCCTCGTATTGTATCTATTAATAGGAATTTCACAATTATTATATTTCGATTATCATGCACGCGGCCATATAACTTAATAATGTTTGTTGACAACATTACATTTCCAACAACCTACATATTTATTAAACATACAAGGTGTAAACCACCTCATCACGAAGCCGTCAATCAAGCATTCTGTACATCAAACTAAGTAACTTTACGCAAAAATTATTGCTGGGAAACAACTTTTTTTTAATTGTGGTGGTTTTTTTTTGGTGGTGGTGGTAGTGGTGGTTTTGTGGTAGAACTCAATGTTACGCACTCAAAATATTGTGCTGATGGATGTACTGAATAGTACGGAGGTCGTAGAGGTGTTTGCAGTAAAACTCTTACAATATAAACTTGTAAGTATTTTAAAAAAACTTGTCGAAAAGTTGGAACTTTTAACCCCAATTCGGTAACTAGAAGGTATGGTGTAGAAAAAAAAAATGATCGCAATAATAGGGAAAACAAGTGCCTTTCGGCTTAATTAAGAGGTGTCTTACACCCTTTATAACCTAATTCGTGTTAAGATTAACCTTGTACCGAGGCACTGACTTAATTTATTTACGATCAAGGAGGATCACGTCAAACCAGAATAAGTAAAAACTTATAAATATTCAGAATAATCTGTACCTACCTGTTAAATAATGGAAACATTGCACAATATTATTATTTAGAATCAAAGGACCACTGGACCAAGCTATCATATCTAATTCACGTAGGTACACTGATTTTATAAATAATTCCTTTCGAATTGATGCCCAAATTCTCCTTTAAATATAGGGTTATCAAGCATCTGATTGTTTCCGTACATGT
Organism: Xestia ashworthii; assembly: GCA_950022955.1. NCBI lineage: Eukaryota > Metazoa > Arthropoda > Insecta > Lepidoptera > Noctuidae > Xestia > Xestia ashworthii. Next base: position 652,158 of record OX465565.1, on the reverse strand, counting down.
CTGACTTTCTGTCTTCCCGCCAATACTTTATTCGGCCTTGTCATTTGTACGGAATTTTTGACTTATAGATATTTGTTGCGGAATTAAACATAGATTTATAGAAACATAGACATAGTAAAATCTCTAGACTTTTTTGATAAAGTTCTACTTATTGTCAGGATTTATTAAAATTCAAAATGTAAAGATAGTTTCTTTATTATTTGTCACAGAGACACGAGCAAACAAAAAATCAAAAAAAAAAAGGAAATGGCTTGGAAAGAACTATAAAAAACCGACTAAATAGCCTACAATGAAAATGGCAACCCTACTTAGATTACTTTAAATTATTCACTAAAGGCCTTGCCTCCATTTATATTGGATGCCTCCCTTTGATCGTTCGTTAAGGCAGGACACAGATCTGATAGGAACTTGATCAATCTCTATTGAAATGATGATACTATTGTATTTTTTTGGTTTGTTTTTTGTTGATGTTTTGTGTAACTTGGTCTATCTATGAACCGCATCTATGCAATTGATAAAGATGGAAAGGTAATTCGAAACATATATTAAATTCATAAAAGTCCAGGTTTCGTCGCAATGTTTTCCGTCACGGATATAGGTGATGTTCAAGATTTAACTTGGAAAGTTCATATGGATTGGTAATGATTTGAACTCATTTTGATTAAAATTTTGTGCTTGTTATAATTTCTTAAACTTACTCAAATAGATTTTTTCTGTAGATTTAATTTTGTTTTGATCATAAAACAACCCACATATTGGGACGGTAATAATTGCGTAAATAATTCTAACGAATAAGAATGTGTCTCACAGCAGTACTTAATACATATTCTTTATGTCTTTGTAATCTTGAGGGCTTTCATCAACTCTCAGTTAGCTAAACAGAATCTTATACGACAGATATAACGGTCACTTTAATATTAACATTGCATTTATTGGAGACCTATACTTTATTAATTAAATTATTGACCTCTATATTAATTAATTTAGTATTATATTAATTTAGTATGGACCTTGGTCTGAAATAAAGATTTATTATTATTTGTCATTTGTCCTTTGGTAAGGACAAACACCTTGTGACAAACGACGCCTTGAATTAATAATGATTTTCGAATCCACAAGTAGGTACCAGTATTATAATGACAGAAATATAATAATATTTTTAATATTTGTGTATCCGTCTGTTACTCTTCACGCCTACACCACTAACGGCCATTTTCAATAACTTACTAACAGGTAACGACCATTTTCAATCACTTACTAACAGGTAACGACCATTTTCAATCACTTACTAACAGGTAACGACCATTTTCAATCACTTACTAACAGGTTACGGAAGGTTGCTATCTCTAACTGTTTGACATTCAGCTTACGGACCAAAACAAGAAACTAAACGTCACAGAAAAGCTTTCTTTGATTTGTCTATGAATCACAGTCCTCCGAGTGACAATTATAGGTGACGCGGATAGGATATTCTAAGCTTACTTGTTTATAAAACACCAATAGGTAACAGATGTAGGCATATTAACTAACAGTAATACGTAAGTAAGTTATGGAAATTGAAAGATAGGTAACCTGAGATCTAGAAAAGGATACAAACTACTCTTTTTCCAAGATATTAAAAAAATATGAAATACTTACTACACACGCGCATGATGTTATGTTTATGTTAGACATTTGTAAAAGTGTTTAATTTTTTGTTTTAAGTTTACTTTCGCAACCTCAAGGTCAAGCGTAAACTTTTTAAAACAGATGTCATTGGTTTCACGAGTCGACGTAAAGGGAATCGACGTAGAGGGAATAATCGTTCCCTCTACGTCGATTCCCGATTGTTCTTACACTGAATCCGGTGTAAGAACACCTGCTAGTATTACATATATTGCTTTTATCCTATCATATTGTAAGTATTTGTTAACTATTGGTCCCCAAAGTACCTTCTGGTCAGAGGAGGTTGCCAATTTTCATAGTTATTATATAAAGTAATGCCTCTATACCACAAGTAATATCGTCTCAGTCACGTCCGACAATAACGTACTGCGATTGCGCGGCTTAAAATCTGAACCGTTTATAAATAACTTATTATCGGCTATTTTAAACGTCTATGAACGGTTCTAGTTTTTTTTTTAAGATTTAAGCTCATTGAATGCTGAGATAAAACTACAATAAAAATGTTTGTATGAATAATACACCTGCAAATAACAAGACTAGTGATTGTATATTTTATAAGAACCCCGATATCATTCTAAAGAAGACAATTGGTCATTCTATAAGAGCTGACGATATGCAGCCCACACAGATATTATATGTACATTCACTTTTGTGAAGACTCCTTCTCTCCAAATTTTAACTGCGTTTTGCCAACAATCGCAGAGTATACAAAAACTCTGACAGACCGAGCAGACGAATCTATAAGGGTTCCGTCTTTTGCTTTTTGGCAACGGAACTCTAAAAAGGCCCATTAAATCCGCTAAAACTTAAACAGAATAAAATAAGTGTAGTAGCGCGATACAAAGACGCGGGGCGTCTCGTATGACGCAGACAGATGTGTTCCACTTTGTACCGCCGCATTAGCCCCACTACTAATATGACGAGAGATGAATGCCGGATTACGCCATCGTCACTTTTCATGCGTATACCCGGGCCCGGACTGAAGGTCCAAGGCTTTTTGTATTGTTTATCCTTGTTATACGAGGACGTTGTGGGTAATGGCCTGAAATGTTTCTTTTTAAACCTCGTTTTGATGTATTTTCCTCACTTGTTTGGTCCTTTGAATCAAACGACAGAATAGTAACAGTCTTATACTGATCGTTTGATAGAATTTAGGATAAGTTCGAAGAAATAAGGCTAAAGGTTAAAATCATAAATGAAACTTAAAAGAACGAGCACATTAATTTATACGGCGTTAAAGAGCTGTCAGGGTCATTCACTTCAAATTTAATTGGTTTTCAGTGGATGAAATAAAAATAGAGAATGACATTTTGATGTCTCGAGCTTAAGTGAAGAAAATTATACACTACACACAAGTGAATCGCTAAGAAAACGCTTTTATATTTTTATTACGATTACAGGTAAATAAGGGCAACTCTCAAGCCCATAAAGGCACATGTAATTTCACCTAAGTACCGTCAATTTTACCCCTTTTACTATTTTCGCTCATTTTATTTAGGTTTCCATTGCCGGATATGATTACCCCGCTTGTAATTCGACGGCCGTCCTGACCCCTTCGTAAAATATGTAGGAACCATTTCAATGTGTCATTATACATTCTGTTTGAGTATGCCGTGTGTTTTTGTTACAAAATACGGTTTATTAAAATTAAAAGTATATTTTTTAACGACAGGCTCATTTGAATAATGTTTTAATATTTTATTTACCGTCTTTTATTTATTACTCATAGCAAAGGTTCTGTCAAACCGTTACAGACAAAGGACACCGATTTCATTGGTAATAACTAGATTTATAAATGTATTTATATTTGTATTTCTATTCATATTTTTATTTATAATTGTATTTCGTCCGTGACGGTTTGTCTCAATCTTTACTTATAGAACTCCATGTCACAACAGTGCGGACACAATTGTTTGAATATGATTATTATTATGTTACCTATACTGTCTACAGCACATAACATGTAAAGCCTAAGGTATCATCAGCATTTGGTAAAGACTTGAGGGACTTTAGAATATTAATACATATTATTTTAGCCAGTATTGTAGCCATTTTCACAAAATTAAATTAATTTAATTTTGTGAAAATGGCTTACAACGAGTGGTTCCAAGAAGTGATCTGATTACTGTATAAGTTTTTTTTTGTTTTAATAAGTTTAACTCATTTTCAACCGACTTCCAAAAAAAAGAGGAGGTTCTCAATTCGTCTGTATTTTTTTTTTGTTTTGTGTTTGTTACCTCAGAACTTTCGACTGGGTGAACCGATTTTGATGGTTCTTTTTTTGTTTGAAAGCTGGTGTTTCCCGTGTGGTCCCATTTTAATTTGCTGAAGACCTGATGCTGATCTTCGGAGATATACAACGGAACTCTTCAAAAATACACAGCAAATCTGCAGTGATTGCTGCATTCGCTTGTAGGTTCATCGTTTATACTATATCATGACGTAACATCACGCTTGTACGCTCTGAGGGGGTACGCAGATGTGTACAATACACCCAAATTTCGATAGTGTTTGTTACCTCAGAACTTTCGACTGGGTGAACCGATTTTTATGGTTCTTTTTTTATTTGAAGGCTGGTGCTTTTCGTGTGGTCCCATTTTAATTTGCTGAAGATCTGATGCTGATCTTCGGAGATATAAATGGAACTCTTCAAAAATACACGGCAAAGCTACAGTGATTGCTGCAAACGGTTGGTTGTTTATTGTTTATACAATATCACGGCGTAACATTACGCCTGTATGCTTTGAGGGGGTAGTCAGAAGTGTATAATACAACCAGATTTCGACAGTTACTTGTGTTAAGTTCCATTTATTGGTGATAAGCCCTATTACGGTGACATGTATTGTTTTTTTTATTTTTTTTATTGGATAGGATGTACTTCCGTTGCATATCTCCAAATTCTCATCTACACTGATGAACTCCTCAATAAATGATAGCAAATATACTGGGATTGCTGAAATCTCATATCTGTCTATTGTTTACACCAGTTCATAACCTAAAATCACGCCGGTACACTGTGAAGGGGTAAGCACATGTGAACCACTAAAAAGTGAAAAAAAAACTTTTTTACAAAAAATAAAACCGACTTCAGAGAAAACAAAAAAGTGAAAAATAACTTCAGAAAAAACGCTTCCGAAGTCGGTGACAAAAAAACTAAATCAATCAAACAAAGGTCATCATTTATTTTTATTAAAAAAGTTTTTATTTGTGTGAAGTCGGTTATAATTTTTGCAAAAAAGTTTATATTTTATTTTTTCTAGGGTTATGACTATATACTAAATTGGTTTAATCATAAAAATAATTAAATTATTTTCTCTGTGTACAGCCACAAGCGCTAGTACCTATACACATAGCAAACAACGAAAGTGATCTCGTGAAAGAACAGTTTCTATTGGGGGCTAAGATATATTTAGTAATTGTATCGCTTTCAAAATACTATTTACGTGAAAATTTGAAACTTTAATCAATATAGTAGGAGAAAAAGACTTTTAAAAGATGCTGCTTGTATATATATTAGAGTTCATGACTGTACTTAATTGTGAATTAGAATACGTATTTCGTATAAAACAATTTATTAATTAACGTTTGCCGCTAGCAAAAGGAAGTTTACGAAAAAAATACCTTTCATTTCCTTCTAATCTTATTAAATATAATTTAAAAGGTTTCTTGAGCACTTGGATATTATTGTTGCTTTGTTTTCTTTGAGATAAATCAAACAATAATAACAATTAGTTTCAAGTTGTTATTATTCCTTATTTAATTTCAAGTCAGTTGGTATTATCATTCCTTTCTTTTATTATAATTTATTTTCAACTTCTTACTTTACGTTATTTCTTCAAATTAATGTTTTCTTCTTTTCAATTAGCCTCTAATTATTGTTTAGTGGCTGAGTTGCTGGATATTATCATAATTGATGGCTTAGTAACGAGAAATAAAATTAAAAATTAATTAGGTCGATGAAAGCATCATAATGAATTAATGTAACATAGAGTAACGTTCCTAAAAACACTGAAAAATAATGTAAAATCTTCTAATAAGCAGCATTTCATTATGGGCAATACGCATGACGACATTATTAAAAAAATTGAAATCTATTCAGTCCGTCAGTTAGAGTATTGGAAAATAATGGACACGTATTTTAAGTTTTTATAAATCAATAATTATTGACAAAGATAAGACACATCAAAACTCAGGAGTGGGTTCTCATGACGTCAGTATGCTTTAAAAATTATACTTAGGCGTGAAGTATTGAGAATTGTAAAAGCGTCGTACTTCGTCAATTTTGATTTAAGTAACAAAATAAAAAATCCGGTTCAAATATTTTTTGATATTTAATCTAAGTGACGGACTAAGTACTTATTTTTGATCGTCTACCCTATTAACCTAAGCAAAAGATCGGAGGCCAACTCAAACTGATGTAGTACACAAATAAAGAACAACCAATTTAACCTGACTTCTTAAAAATATTGATAAAAAGTCACCTTCCACCGTTAGAATGACGGCCATATTGATTTTGGGTTCCGTGTTGATCTGGCACTCGTAGACCCCCGCGTCCCGTGGTTGTACGTAGTCTATCTTCAGGTCCCAGTCGTCTGAGGGTTCTGGATGTAACACGCTGAACCTTGCGTCTCCCGTGTATGTGAAGATGTGCGAGGTCAGGATATGGAGGTCCCGTTTTCTCATCCACGATACCTGGAGAGAGAAAAGCAGGTTGTAGTTTTTTGTTAGAACTTTCTGAAGTGGAAGATTGTTTAAAAGGTTCCTTAAATTAATCACACAGTCATAAGTTTTCAGTCAAGAGCTCTGTTTTAAGAATAGACAATTATTATAAGTTGCTATTAGCTGACATGTCGTCCTTACTGACATTTTCAGTAAAGTAGTACGTGGATCTCTTGGCATGTGGCCATAATGGGAACTAACGCCGTTATTTTGTTTTTTTTTTTAATATTATATTCGCAATTTTTTTTTTCAAAATATTTTTGATACCAACGTCTTTCTATCAATAACCTTTGAGAGTCAAAGTATTCTGAAAAAATGCCAAAAGATTCAAAATAATGAAAATAAATGGTCCAACATCTACTCAATAAAATAACACAACATTCCAAATGTCAATAATAACTCAATTATCAAACTCAAAATGTAATTCGAAACGTCAGGCTTACTAATAACATGAATTACGAACTCAAGTCCCGAGGGTCTCAAAAACCGGCCAACTTGGCTCAAACACCAGAATTTTCGAGTGGGCTGGCCTTAAGTTTGAGTCCAACTTTACCTGACGAATATCAATTAGAAACCACTCCATATTGCTCTGAGCCTTTCTCATGCCTATTTAAATTAGGATGAAAGTCGTTCTCACCAATATTCAAAATACCAAGGTTGATAAGGTCCCTTTTTGATTAAGTCCTCGGATATTGATTTGTCTGTTAATATTAATGGAATATGGAACTGTTCTCACTCCTGTATTATCCTTCTATTCGTAGATATTCTGCGAGACGGAATTGTCTCGGCCACGGATTCTGTAGGGACTTCTACAGACGTGCTTCGAAATAGTTATAGACAAATCTCCTAGTAAAGACCTTTGCTAGTAGGTAAGTTGGACTACGTTTTGGTAAATCGTATTGTGATTTTCGTTAGGTTTTGATGTTTTGGTGTAAAAATTATTTGAAGGTATTTTTTTTTAGAATTCGCGTGTTCAGTTTACGACGATAGGACAAGATATTTGTATCAACTCAAAACTATGCCACATTGTATTTCGCTCCATTAAATTCACTTATTCCGCCACAACGTTTTCGTGACAACTTAAAGATAAACCATACAAAGATCCGAGCGGTTTACCTGTACCTTACCTGTGCCTGCTCCGGGCGACTTATTTTTCCGTAACGCGGTACGTCACAAAGAGATAGGCCGGTGCCCTTTGATTAAAATTACACCGACAATAAACGTTTGAATTATATTTTTAATTCGAGAGCTCTCCAGACTGAGAAATTAGAAAATAAATTCCCCTCCCTTTTGTTGGGTTTTTGTTTTTCTACGTAATTAGAGTAAGCTGGGGGTGAGCCCGTAAGCCCGCTCTGTAATTAAGCAAGATGGAACGTCCTCAGACTGTTTACAGCCTTTAAAATAATAAAATTAAGTAACGGCTAAGCGACCGAGAGGTTTTTTCTCAATTCCTCTCGAGTCTTGAGCGCTCGCACAAATTTGATGAATTAACCTCAGCATTGAAATGGGTCAGCCGACGTCGTTTTATATTTCCGCAAAAGTGTGTAGGATATTTGTTTATTTTATTATCCTCGTCAAGGGCTAAGGAAGATTTACTCTGTCCTGCTCAGGTTATTGTCTGAAGAGGAAATGTGGAGGATTTACTATGATCGTCCGCCGGTTTATGACGGAGGAGGACGGCGCTAAATGTTGTTTTCAAGAAATGTCACAGTTTATCTTAGAATTTAATTTAATTTGTGGAATGTTTTGGAATCTGATCTAGAATATCTTTTACTTATATGTAGAGTAGGATGCTGAACTGAAACCAGATAGTTTAGAACTGGAGCTACTTCAACGAGAAATAAACATAAATAGCCTGAGTCAATGCTGTACCTACTTATAAACAGCGCAATATTTTCTGAAACATGTCCGTAGCTTTTGTAAGAGGAAACACGGACAATACAACTATATTCACATATATACGTAAAGGTGCGATGGTATCGCCTGCGGTGACCCAAATACTACATTTGTGCCAAATTGCTATTTTAACGAGTACGATCATTATGACAGTATCAGTACATTACACGGCAATTTCAGCGCTGATTTTCAGTAATTTTACGATTGAAAGAATGTTTACATGAAGGAAAAATTTGGGTAAATTGTAACAATTTCAGTTTTCAGCCCGAGTTGCTTTTAAATGACCATAAAGTGTTTGTAACAGATTCTGCAAAATCAGCATTACGCTTATATTTTCAAAAAAGGTAAGCAGAGAATTACCCAATTTACCCAAATATTGCCCAAGTCTCATGTTATAAGTAGCAACCTTATTGCCATCAACCAGGCCCAAATCCATTGGTGTATCATATCATACTACGTGTTCTAAAAAGCCATTTCCATTTTATCTCCGTTACGCAGCAGTAATCCAAAACCATAACAGCTCAAGAAACAGCAATAACTTAACCCTCTACCACTCAGCACACACTTCAACCCTACACAGGAACCCCATCAAAACGGGATGAAAACAGAAAAAAACTCCAAAAAAGGTTTCGTAATCCTCGCGGCCTTTTTACAAGAAAATGACGGCAGATAATCCATGCCGAACAATATATTATAATGCATCGTAGGACATGTCAGATGGCTATTTATTTTCTCGAATGGGTTAGGGATGGTTGGGATCCCTACACCATTAATATGGCGGTCAGTGGACCGGAGCTGAGGAGGGATATCGAACCAATGAGGACATCGACATTGAAAAATGATATTTCGAGAGGTTGCCAGGTGCCAGGCTCATGGAGCAAAGGTCATGTGGATTTTGATTTGTATGATTCAATCTGTGTGTGCGGTTGGGATGCTGAGGTCGGGTATTTGTGTTATGAGCATGTTATTATGTATGAAGACTTAAGCCGGGATTTATAAACGCTACTTACGTTTACGTTTCTGTTTTGCTTTGATATTTTGACTGTTGTGCGACAGAGACAGTTAAACACTTAGCCAAAGCAGTTACGTGTTAAGTAACGTTTATGGAGCCCGACCTCTGACTGCGATGATTAGTATATTGGAGATTATAAAGACGTAATTGAGGAAAACGGCAGATGAGACCTGTTCACAGTGATCACTTTGAAAGATTATAAAACAATCTAAAGCAGATGTAAACTTTGAATAAGAAAATCCATTTATAAAGTTATCGCTCTAGACATAGATGTCAAAATCCATCAGCAACAGTACATTCAATCTTCTTCTTCAATTACTCAATAATTACAGAAATATTTTCCTGATCCGTCACTCATCCGTCTAAATTATTACGTCACGTTAAAAAGCACATTGCAGACTTTGCCTTAGGCCTCCTACACGTGTGTTCGGTTCGGTGCATTCGATTTAGCGATCATTATCATCTGCCTAGCCTTCTCCCATGTAGAACACTAGTATTTTACATGGAGACACTTCCTATCTGACCTCCACAAAATAGTTAGTACTGGATAATACGACACCCTTTGGTAAGACTGGTTGTCAGACTTTTGTGACGACTGCCAAATAGTCTCGATATGTTATAGACTCGTTATTATGTAATGGATGATCATCCACGGACCGATATAATTTGTAAGCATGGTTGGACCTGAAGACTGATCCAAAGATGTAGCTTTTTTTTTTGTTTTGTTCTTACATTACTTTATGCTTTTATTTCTATTTTGTTACCTTATTTTTAATTTGTTTACCAACCTTTAACATTAAACATTGGTACTTAACAATAATACTGTAAAATGCTTTCGAGTGGAAAACTGGTGATCTGTAATACAGGTGTTGTTCTCACTACCTACCACGACCATGTAATGTGTTGTTTTTGCCAATAAATAAATGTGTTATTTATTTATTTTCATTTACACTTGCTGGTGCCGATCGGCAAACCTCATAAGGCTGATGATGCTCCTGGCTAGCCCGCGACATTCAAATTTTCTTACATTTTTTGCAATTCACAGACCAGTGCTAGGTTGTGTGATGTTGAAAATATGATTCGCGGCAGTAAGACGTATGTAGTTACAGGATTATAATCAACAAAATCATCGATACAGTCCTCCAAGTTCATAAAAGTCAAGGAATTACTTTAATCTTCAAAAAGTAGTTCCTAGACTTCTATGAACTCAGAAGGTTGTATTGATGATTTTCATGATTTACAATTTGACCTTTCAGGGTTTGCCCGAGTGGTCTGTGTACACATAAATATAATTATCTAAATATAACCCGGCTGTTTTGATGAAGGCCAGTCCAAACAAGTGTATAACACGCCTCAGTTACAAAGCGTATGTATAGAACATAGTAATCATGGTATTAATGACTAAGATAATAACCAGCGGGTTAATATCTCGCTCGGCTGGCCGAAGGGGATGGACGCAATCGCGCAATCATTGCTCTAATAACAGTAATTTATGTTTCGGATTATGTTGATGGAGTGCCCTGGACCACCAACATGTCTTAAACGATCGTTGTAAATCTTGATTAAGGGATTCCAAGTTTTGATTTAGGTGTAGAAATAGTGGGAGGAAATTGTAATTGATATTGTAGTAGTAAATGTTCTACGGTTCAGTTTGTAATTGATTCTGTAGAACTTTGTTATTGGAACTGGACGGGTGGGGCACGGGGAGGGAATTGAGACGCGATGGGCGTTAAGTGCTGGTGTCTTGTTACTCAGTGACCTGCTATTTATATTTGGTAAGTAGTTTACTACTGCATGTAATCCCGAAGTGCACTTTGTAATTGAGATATGGCGCAAACGATTGGAAAGCGTCACGTCTTGCACATTTTTTGTCGATTTCTGGACGTGATTGTTAGAAAGACTGATTGTTTTGTCGTAGGAATTAGAAACAGTACCCATTGTACGTTGCAGATCGTATAGTAATTATGGTGTGTGGTTTGGTACTGGCAAGATTTTGTTGCATTTTTATAATTCGTCTTTTCTGAGTAGCCAACTATGTAAATGTACGTGGTAGTTGAGTGTAAGAGATACAATGAAACGCTACACGTGACTTGGGATTTCTTTGTAGTTTTTGTTATTTTTTTCTGGACTTGTTCTTAAAGAGGACCCCGTGCCCACTCAGTTTAAACGACCACCCTGTCAGCAAGAACCCCACACACCTCGGTCTTTTCTCATGAATGTTTGCACAAATAAAAATGTAGCTTCGATTTAAGTACTCACAGTTCTATTCCCTATGTGCTTGGCCCGGCAGCGCAGCACGGCGACCTGCCCGACCACCGCCGACACGTTGCGCGGTGACACGTCATCGAAGTACGGCCGCTCGGGGCGCGTGCCCTCTCCGCCGCTCACGCCCGCTAACCCACCTGCGACAAAAGAAACGTAGAGGTTTAAAATATATTCTAGGTTTTCGGAATCTTCGTCTTTCTGTAAGATTTGTTTCAGCCATCTCGAATGGCAACCAACTTTAAAGGAGGTTTACGAATCATTGGATATATTTTGTTTAATGTTACAATAACATCAATCCTGTACTTTCCACAGGGTTGCAAGCAGAGGTGTGTATAGTGATGTTACTGTAGCATCTTCATAGTTATTATTATCACATAATATTATAAGACTACAGCTGGAGACAGTCACCCTTATGAATACAATAAAATGTTGCCATTTCGCTTTTATTGGTCTTCCTCCTTCTTCCCACCAACGTTTTGTATTGCAAGTTGCTGTTACTGTCGTGTCGTTGTTGTTAATTTGACGCTTAATTATTAATAACCTTTAAAAACACAATTATGGTTCATTATTTCGTTGCATGGTTCTATAAAACCCAGTTCTGTCACTCATAATAAAGTCCAAAGTTAATTAATTAAAGTATATAAGAGACTGCAAACTTCATGTCATAAATAATTAAAAACTTCCAAGGACAGCATTCTGTGTTTGTTTTAATGGCTTTTTCATTACTCGAATAGAAGAATTACGAGTTGTTTTATGTTTTGGTAATAAAATCTATTCACCAACCATAATAAAAAATAATAGTAAGGTAGAACAATGTGTACGTATACCTAATCAGTCTGCTATTACGTTCTTGCTGCTTTGATATAGACCTTCTCTCTATGACTTGGAGTAGGCCATCGTCACTAGTCTTAGTTTTTTTGATACTGGGACACGACAGTTACCTCACGATGTTTTTAGTCACAATTTTAAGATAATATGTGAGTACTTTTAACACAACGTAAAGTGTCTAATGTGTTTGAATCACATTTACACCTAAGACTGACAGATAAGTCGGGGCCGTAAACAATAGCCCATAACGCTCTTCAATTAGTTAAATAGCTTATCGAAATGTTTTTTTTTTCGAATAGGGAATCATCAAATGACCCATCCCGCTCTGGGCGGAGCGGAGGTTAATGTCGGACTCTTACTGACTAAAGCCCATCCATGTTCCTTCTTAGCCCTTTGTGTTCCGGGGTCACGGTATCTTTTTTGAACAGTCCCGCAGCCATTTCCTACCCAAGACTAGTAAAACAAGACGAACTAGAATCTTACTTCTTACTACTATTAATGCGTAAGTTTCGTAGGATTTATGGATGCTTGGTCCTCTTTCACGCAAAAAAGGTTGAACGGATTTGAGTGAAATTTGACACACAGATACTTTATAACTAAGATTTACATTATATAGTACTTTTTATTTCGGCAGTATGATCCCGTGGGATGATTACCATATTCTAAAATCCTTCACAACAAACAAAATAATATGTCACCCTTCTACTAGTACAGTCGTATGATTAGTGTTGTATGTCGGGGTACAAGCAATTATCCGTCACGACAAGTTGAATGAAATCTGGAAATTAACAAATAGGAGTGACAGCTTGCCACCTGAGACCAACGTGATTTGCATAATGTTTGTGTTCTCTGCATATGTTGTGGGGCCAATGTTAAGAAAGGGCTGATGGGATACAGATTGCTGAAATTTTCCACCCTTACTGAAGACAAAACGTAGTTATAGTAGTTTAATATAAATGTATTTTTTGAATCCAAACCTACATGTATTCCGGACACAATTAATTCTCCAAATGATGATGAAGTTGACATTGTAGCGGTCATCGCTACACCGCATATTATAATTTATTTGAAAACTTAAAATCGAAATTGTAAATACGCTATTTTCCCGTTCACTATTTTCCCGTGACAAATGTCAAATAGGAGTAACTGTCAAATCATTGACATCATTCACGTTCATTGTCTTTGTATAGAAACCAAAAATTATTAACAAATATATCTTCGCATTTATTTAATTACTATATTTATATTACACTTAACTATTTACAAAATTTTACTATAACAATAAATATTTACTTTGTACAAAATATATAGCATACATTGTAATGTTATGTGCTGGTCAATAACTTTCCGAACGCGTCTTCGGGCGCGTTCGGCTTAGCTCGGTTTTTCGCCACTTGCTAAAATAGTAGAGCATCTTGATTTAGTATTCGTTTGAGCCTCCTGACCAGCACACGATAAAAATCAATCTAGATTTTTAGAACTAGATTCTAGAAGTGTTGTAAAAATAATACAGGAATATTCAACCACAGCCGTATTTTATTCATAATTCACTCATACACTTCAACATTAAAATCCTTTGCGTAGTTTATTAGAACAACCACTAGTTATTAGTGGTAGTTGGTTTACTAGTTAATAATTCTCATATAAGGGAAATAAAGACATCATAAACCCAAACCCGGTCACACACATAGCCTAAATAGAAGACAGATAAACTGTGCTTGACAGAAAAAGATCCGTTATGGAATCAGGCGTTACTTTGCGGAAATCCATGACATTAAATGCTATGAAAAATATTTAGTTTTAATACCGCAAGATAAATATCCAGGTCTGAAAGCAGGACACAAGTCCCACCGTCATGCATATGCACATGCACATATGGGAAGATCCGTCGACCGGTGTAGATATACTTACATACTAAATGTGACCGACTTGGGTCTCAAACTACCAAAACCACGAACTGGAAATAACAAGATAACCTCATATTCTGAATCACTTCATTCAGAGGCTAGATAAAGCCAATACAAACCCATCCAATAAACACGTTTTACTAAAATATTTTAAAAATACTATCTCAAACTTTAAAATTTTCACCTACGAGTTTTCAATTTAGGCATCCCTAGCGAACTCAATTTGACTAACAAAACATTGGTTGAGCGACTATCGCACGTGCGATATTGGCCAAACATTGGTTGGCTGGCAGCTCCACGCTGCAGCGTGGAGCTGCCAGCCAACGTAATATGCCACAGCGGTGTTTACCCAACTAAGACATGTCTCAAGATATATCTGACAACACAAACATAACTTGATTATTTAAGTTAGCAACATTTATTGCGTTCGATGGTACGGAGATTTCGTATGCAAATAGGCTGAGCATAATTCTATAGGAAATTAACCTTGCAGTACTTTGGTACGTACGTAAAGAAAGCTCCTTAGGTACGTAATTCTTGGTCTACAAAACTAAGCAGTTTTGTAGACCAAGAATTAAGAAAATATAAAAGAAATGTAGTATGAACGTTTACAAGAAAAACGAGTAGGTATGTAAGGATGTAGGTAACGGTCTATAGATTCTGCTAATATCCATTGGAATATAGCATGAGTTTTTGTATCTAATAATATAAAAGTTTCCTTAGTAACTCAATCTACCAAGGTTGAATCGAAGAGAGATTTACTAATTAAGATCTTAACTCTAATTGGTTTGCCCTTCAAAAACAGGAAGAAAAAGTCATTAATATTCATGAATGTTTTAATTTTAACCTTACCTATGAACAAATTTAATGAAAATATAAACAACTTCAAACTTAAAAGAAAATAAGATGGTTTCTTTTCTGGAAGAAAGGTCTTATTTTGTGAGAATTAGGCACTAAACTGTTACAGTATAGGCTTAGAGTAATGAAAATATAAAAACGGGCCAAGTTCGAGTCGGACTCGCCCATGAAGGGTTCCGTAGCAGATTGAATGAAAGGTAAATTGCTGTTTACGATTTAAGATGTATTAAAAAAAAAACTACTTACTAGATCTCGTTCAAACCAATTTTCGGTGGAAAGGACATGGCTAAATTGAAGTATGGACGACTGCCCCCGCAATGAAAACGCATGTATAAACATGGTACCTAGCAATATATAATGCTAAATAGCTGAAATTAGTATTTTGTAATTTAAAAAGGTTCAGGAACTTTTAATATTTGCACAATCCTAAAAACAAAATCGCGCAACTCCTACGACAAAGGTACAAAAACTTCAAACAATGACATTGCTATAAACTTTTATCTAGGCGTTTTAATGTGTCTGCGACGATTTTTATTGATAATTGTGTTTTTGACTGGCGATTTTGCACTAAGCTACTTGAAGTAAATATCTACATAGGGGTAATTGCAGCAAAAAAAAACTTGATACAACGAACTTTCGGTATATAATTCCCAGCTCTCCAGCAAAAATCAAAATAATATAAGTATTCTGTTGTAAAACTTAGACTACTTATCCAAATGAGTTGAAATAAAGACAGTAGGTATTCACAGACAATGTAAATAATATTATGGTTGAAATGATGAACGTATTTGAAAAAGATCTTAGATTAAAGCTAGAACTACATTAGACCGACGCACACGTGTAACACGCCTGTTGGCGTAACAAATAAAAGACAAGTCTTTCTGGTCCATTGTCCATTAAGTTATGTATTTTGAGAACCATGGTAAACAACTTGAAAATCACATTTATTCGTTGTTTCTTATGTTTATTAGTCATAGAATTATTATTCTAGCGACAGATGACTTACCTCGATTGATAACCATCGTGCTAGGTTCATGAGTAGAAGAGCAGGCAAAGAAGAGGTGAAATGCCGCCGCAGTCTTTGCGTGGCTACACCACAATTTATGCACCGCATGATTGCAATTCAAGTCCGTGTCGAGAAGCGAGAGATCAGTAGGTAGGCGAGCAAACAATAAGTCCAATAAACAAGCGAGGGTCAATGAAAATTCAAAATAAAAAGCACAACGTACAAACAAACGGCAGAGCGTTCAAACGACGTCTGACGTTTTTTTTTCATAGAGTAGAGATGCAATCTGATTTAAAATGTAACGAAATCGATAAAATAATCGAATGGACTTAAAAAAAAATGAAATTGTTTTTGTCAACCTCGACGGACAGAAAATACATGTTAAGATTGTGCGTCTGAAGTGTAAGTAATATGCATAACCAGATACAATTAATCAATTAAGTAGTTTCAGAAAATAAATCGTTTTGATAACTGTTATTAAATATCGATTGAAGTTCAACTTATTCGATTTGGCATTTTGGTAATGCAATATGTCTCTTCCCTAGCTGTCAGTATTCCTTGACCTTGTCAAGTCAAACCAAAACAAAGCATAAATACAATTAAGAAACTTTTTTATGTTTATTAGTTCACGAAAGTTATAAGAAATTATTAAACACTAAATAATTCATGAATTAATATTTAAATATTACTGGTTAGTGTGAGGTTCCTATTCGTGCTAGTCATGTTGGGGGCAGTCGTTTAGCCATCTCTTTTACATGGTAATGTACATCACATATTTTTTTTGGTTTTATTTAGGGGGGGGGGACACATTTTACCACTTTGGAAGTGTCTCTTGCACAAACTATTCAGTTTAGAAAAAAATTATGTTAGAAACCTCAATATCATTTTTAAAGACCTATTCACAGATACGTACCAGTATGGATTTGACGAAAAAAAAATTGTTGACTTTCAGTTCCAAGTATAGGAAACCCCCAAAATGTATTATTTTTTTCTCTATGTTTGTGTGAATAAGATTTTCATTCGGTTTCATGCGGTTCACAGAATACATCTACTTACCAAGTTTCAATAGCATATTTCTTATAGTTTCGGTAAAAAGTGGCTGTGACATACGGACGGACAGACAGACATGACGAATCTATAAGGGTTCCGTTTTTGCCATTTGGCTACAGAATCCTAAAAACATGCCTCTTTTCCAAACATAAGCTCTAGGTATAAAAACATCAGAAACCTTTTATTTTTGTTTCCAGGAAAGAAGAAACAATTACCAAATGTTTGATTAAGTAACTGGTGCTGAGAAAAAAAGAGATAACGTGGCTTCCACATCTTAAATACCACAACACTTTAAAGAACTAAATAAACAAACTTGTCTTTGCCTATTCAAAAACTAAATATTACGAGTATTATCTCTTTATTTGTAAATAAAAAACGTGGTACCTTATCAATACACATGGATTAGCTTTATCTACATTTTGGAATCGGTATAACCTTTAATCAAGAAAATTGTGCATTGAAGTAGTTCACTACCCTACCTACCGGCTAAAAGCTCAGCTTTAACGAAACCAACTTCTCCTTCCATTCAAATTCAAATCTTAAGAAAGGAAAACACTACATATTACTATTGGAATGTGTCGGTGAGCGGTGTTCGTTCCCGGTTCCGTGCCGGTGCCGATGCCGTGCCGGCTACGTGACATCACACCACCGAACCGGAAATAAGAACGGAGCCTTTGCCCGCCCTCTTATAAAGGAAACACGGCAGAGCACATAAAGTTGCGGTCGGGCCACGAGAACCGAGGTGGGAATTGTTAGACGCCATTTCACGAGGAAAAAGTGTTCCAAACTATTTTTACTCGAAAATAAACGTAGAGACGGTCATTTATTGTGGGCTGAGTGGTTTTTCTATGAAATTGCAACATTTTTTGTTTTTTTTTTTGTTTGTGTTAGTAAATACTCGTAAGTAACTGAAATAAAATAATTAAATAGTAGGTGTCGTTTAATATTTTGTAATGAGATATACTTTGAAATGGATCATATTATTTAATCAGTTTCTCTTCGTAACCGTAAAAGGAACATCTAATGTAAGTAATGTTGAAGCTTTTACGAAAAATCGTATAAAATTTTCATACATTGTTCGACCCCATAAGTTCTAAACTATTACGGATTCACTTCAAACTATTTACATTATTCGAGGACAAGCCCGCCACACTATTCCCAAACCACTGTAACTCCTGAAAGTCAAAACCAACAGTGGCAACCGACTCAAAAGCGCCGAGACAATGAAGCTCGAAGAAGTCCCAGATAATGAATTTAACTACGTATCTTGGATCCCGCTACGAGTGGAAAAAAAAAACGTAATTTCCAAATCAACAGATGACCAAACGAAACAAGGCCAAGAGACATAAAGGGACGTTAACAACTGGGATGGGCTCAGTTGTAAACCCCAACACGGATAAATATTAACATTATTCGAGAGTGTCGAGATTAAAAAAATAAAACAAATCTTCTAAGCTCAACAGCAGCATTCATAGGCAAAGCAACATTAACAAATACACCCTCCACCCGCTGTCTCCCTAACTCCACACGATAAGTCTGTGGTGCAGTAAGAAAATGGGAATGACAGCGATGAAGTTCTTTTGTGAGTTCAGTCGGCGAGTCGCGAGTACCAAGGTTGAGTCTATTGTCTCGTAACGTGTCTCTTACGTGGCGCGTGGCCGCTAGTATTGCGGCACATAGGCACAGGTGAGGCCAGCTGTCTCTAGATATACGTTAGTAGATTTTTTTATAATAAATATAGGTGCATGTCTTCGTTTTTAGGGATAACGAAACCCTTATTACTTTGGTGCCTGTCAGTTAGGACTGTTTTTGTTAAAACTTTTCATAACTTAATAATACTGTGCATTTTGCAATCATGAGTCGCACCTTATATTTTAAAATAACTAGTTTTTGGTCTAACAAGCTCTAATACGTTACGCTTATTGTCCATGTCCCTAATTCATAGCTTGATTAGGGGTTACAAAAGCTGGTAAAGAGATTTTTAACGTAAAAAATCGTCAGATTATTTAGTATTAACAATTTTGAAAAATCTTCACCCCGCGCTGCCGAGGCTAGCACAAAAAGAGGTGGCGAGACGATCTGAACGCGAGGGCTGGTTTGAGGAGGCACGGGAACAGAGCTCGTGGAATAAACACAAAAAAAAACATTTTAAATATTAATATCACGACATATAATCCATGGGTAATCAAAAAGTTAATACAGGGTGTAAACAGACTTTTGGGGTGAAAAATGTCGTTTTACGGTAAAACTCAATAATGTACCCCACTCCAAACAATGTGCTGGTGGATGGATTGAATAGCGTGGGGGTTATGGAGGTGTTTAAGTAAAGTTTTCATATTAAAAACATGTATTAAAAAAAAAACTTGTGTGAAAAAGTTTAACTTAAAACTTTGAACCCCAATGTTTCCGTAACTAAAGGGTTCCCAGGTATGGTATAGAACAAAAAAAAATATCGCAAAGATGGGGAAACAAGTGCCTTTCGACTTTGTTAAGAGTCCTTTTATACCCTCTTTATCAGTAACAGAATTCCATGAAAATTGAAATTGGATCATGAACATAATCAACGATAATGTGAGATAATTAACGCTCTGAATAGCTCAGTAAGATAATACCTGTCAACACTGGCAAGCTTGACCAGTTTATATCCACTCTGAACGTTAAAAAGAATAGAAACCCACATACTGAAAACCAAAAACTAGCTCCTTAGTAGGTCTCATCTACTAAAATGGACGCCTCCACACAAGATTCCGCCCTTAATCCTCGAATCCACATTTTACCAGACCTGTCAAAGTCTCATTTAGTAGAGGGCAAACCTATTGGTATCAACCAGCCACGAAACTAGATTCCGTGACTCATCATCATCATCATTTCAGCCGAAAGACGTCCACTGCTGGACATAGGCCTCCCTCAAGTGTCGCCACATTGACCCGGTCCCTTGCGACTCACATCCAACGGATTCCCGCAACCTTCACCAGGTCATCGGTCCACCTAGTGGGAGGTCTTCCAACGCATCGTCTTCCGGTTCGCGGTCGCCACTCTAGAACTTTTCGGCCCCATCGGCCATCCGTTCTGCGAGCAATGTGACCTGCCCACTGCCACTTAAGTGACTGCCGACACCCCGTCCGTGACTGCTACTGAGAAGAATAAATATTCCTGACGGAAAAAACCCAATAACAATTTACCTGACTCGGGAATGGGACCCAGGACCTCATCCTCAGTAGTCACGACTGCGACCGCTAAACAACGAACCAGTAAGGACGACTCCACACCATTAATATTATAAATGCGGAAGTAACTCTGCCTGTCTGATAACATTTCACACCTTAGCGGTTGTACGGATTTCGGTGTTGGCACCCAGGTAGACCGTGACCTAAGTTATGACAGAGGGAACTTCTTAAGTTCGTAGTACGTGGGATAATTTCTGACCTCCACGCAAGCGTTACTGCGGGCAAATGTCAGTGCGATACGATACCTTCTGGTAAAAGTATTTGTCAGACTTTCGGACCATTGAATACCTGTAACGTCTGTCAAAGATCTACGAATGACAGCCGCAGCCAACGGCTTTACAAGCTTTCTTTATGTTATGTAAAGGGTGGTCACCCATCCATAGACCAACCTCAGCAAGCGCGGCTTAATCACGAGCGTCTTCAATAGTCAGTACTGTAGTAAAGACAAAAAATCTCTTTCATCCGTAACAACGTCGTTCAGGGCATGTACTCAGGTACCAAAATAAATAAACCACACTGCACTACATTTACAGAAGCATGCTTCGCTACCCAACTCTTCGCTTCACTGCGCTTCGCTTCAAAACTCCCGGTACCTGAAAAGATATTCTAAATGGATTTAAACCGAGGTAGAAGCAACACTTTATATCGCTGAAAGCTGAACAATTTTCGTGATACTAACCGTTTTCTGATATTGAACGGAGGAGTTATTGCCAAGCGCTCCGATTTGAACTGGGTGTTGGCAAAGCAAATGGATGAAATTACTTTTATGGGGCTCGAAGGGAAATACTTGTTTTAAAGTTATGGAAAGGTGAGTCGTAGTTTTGTTTTCTCATCTATACATATAATTTACAATATAACTGTAATATTTATGTCATTTGCACACCATAACTCTATTATCTATTAATAGTAATAAAAATAAATGTACCTACAAGAATCAAAGGGGTAATAGGGCGTATAAAAATTCCTCCACATCGCTGTCAACAAGAAAAGAGCCCAAAAGGCTGGCAGCACTATCACGTTGGATAGCAATGCTGATTCCAGCTGATGCAAGTTGCGTCCCACATCAACTTCCATGGTATTATGGTCATACTATCTAGTCTCTTCCCGTCGACGCGTGCCAAGCCATTGCGTTCCAGGACAGCTGACGCCCCGGCAAGAGCACAACGGATGAGATCATTAATGAAACCATGCCGCGTCATCCGACCTGCACTGAAATGCCATGGTGTGCGAGGCAGATGACTGCTTCACCACATTGACAGCGATGTGGAGCCCCACAAAGAGCGCTCAAACGCATACATGTTGCTACCCGGAAGGTCGTATCACCTAACATAGTGTCTATATTAGGTGACGGTAGTGCTTGAAGCCAGAAGCCCGATTCCCACTCATTCACAGCCAGCAGGCAGTATTCAGTTATTTTTAAAAGGTTTCTTGAACCACGTTTTATTTTCTAGTTGAAGAAATCGCAACAAGTTCAAGTCTGAAACTAACAAAGAATTATAAAAAAATATAAAAGTTTCGGAAAACCTTTTTCAGCATATTATTCTTGTATTTCTTTTCCAGAATACCTTGATTCAGGATATATAGGACACAAGGTAGACTTGGAAACCACAACTGGAAACAAAAAGTTCAGCACATAACACAACACTATCAAAAACATTCAATCACCATCCATTTAGTAGCACATATTTCAGCCAGCAACGATCCGCTGGTACCTACACCACAGTGTAGATACTCGTATTATGTAGTACAATCAAAATAAATACACCACAGTGTATTCACAGTGCATTTCCAGTATAATAGGTACAGTGCATATTTAGAATGCTCGCAGGCGATCGCAGAACGCGAGTAGTATCAGTGGCACGCGATTGGGCAAAAAGTGCGGCACGCGACGACGGGCACGTTTCAACTGTAGTTAGTATTGCTTTGGACTTTTTACAGCGAATTCGTGGAGAATCTATGTAGCTGTCGTGTCTGTTAACTAATGGAAAGATTAAATAGTCTTTGTTGGAAACTTTTTCATTTACTAGGAAACATGTAGAATTCAAAGCACGTCGGCTTGGATGGCCTTGTTGATCAACTTCTATGAATATTTTGTGAGTTAATAGTAAACACTATTAATTATTTAGAATAGGAAAAAGAGTAGACAGTCTGTTCGACGGCAGATAGCGATTTATTTAATTCATCACCATCATCATCATCTCAGCCGAAAGACGGTCGCCGAAAAAATTTCCACTCATGACATACACCAATACGCCGTCGCTTATACTATTGTGGGAGTAATCGTCATTGTCTCTGTGGGGTGGTTTGTAAAGAGATACGGACCATCTTGTCGCTCAAAACAGACTAAGAGCCATTCAGCTACGAACAATCAGCTTGAAGAGATTGAACTGCAACCGATACAACACAGGAAGCAAGAAGAAAACACTCACACGGCGAGTCAAGCAGCACTGCAACCGGAACGTCCACGTTATGCAGACAATATCGCATTCAACTTCGAATAATTTAATTTATTATTGGTTTCTTTGTAATAGGGTTTCTTCTCTTGACAAGCTTTCATTAATTTTTCGTACATCTTTGTGGGGTTGCCAACATGTACGGTCTCATCAACCGTACATTTACTTTGCGGACGCAGCAACCTACTTGGATGTCGTGCGTCACAAATATTACGCTATAATTGTAACTTTTCACACTAGGCAGGCGAGTCAGACAACAACTGTGGAACTAACCACTTGTCAAGAGAAAGAATCGCTACCACTTTAACTATTGTAACTTCTACATTTTAATATGACTTTAAACATAACTTGTGGTTCTTTCTGTGTACTCCACAACTTAACCAACATCAACTGAAAGTGATAGTGTACGGTGCCTACAACCATTGGCTCCTACATTAAATGGTAAAAAAGTGTATCTGTACTGTAAGACTTAACCCGATATTGTATCATGGGTAACTAGATTCACAGTTTACTGCTAATTCATTTATATAAAATTCCTATTGCACAACGGAACTATACAAGGTGATTTTTGAGATCCCATTACTCTAGCGTACGAATGAGACTTTATCAAACAATCAAACTGTTATGTGAATTTCAACTAATATTTTTTTCATACAAAATAATTCGCTAAAAAAAACGTAATACGCCCTACGTCCTGGCCACAGCTACGAGCGGAGTGAATGGCGAAGCTAATAGTGGTGTGACAAGCGGTGAGCGGCGAAAACAAATGTGAGACAACATATTAAGTATGCCACAGCGACTTGCGGCGCGAGTAGAGTCGCGCGATTCGCGCCGGCGCCGGCGACGGGCTGCGCGACGCGCGGCGTCATCAGCGCTGCAATTTTGCTTTTATCGCGCGTTGAGCTTATATATGTAGATACATAACAAGTCTCCATGTATGCAGCCGAGTATATAATCAAAAGTTCTATGCTTGCCCTCGTGTTATTCTACAAATGTGTGGGTATAGTTCACAACATAGAGTGTGAAATTCGCAAAACTCTCTTCTTTTGTGGTTTACTGGGTGCGCTCCTATTCTTGCCTGAATTATATCTTGAGCTAAAAACGCACTTGCTTCAAGGCCACTTTTGACAGGCCGATTTTAATAATGTTCTAATTTCGTCTACCGCCGACGCCGCTGCGGTCGCTACTAGTCGCTCTGTGGCATACCACCGCGAATCGTGCCGCAAGACGCGTCGCGTTAGCTGTGGCCAGGACGTGATTATATGACACCGTCTCATTTTTAGCTTTAACTATTTAAGATTGGTTTTGGATGAAAATGAATTAGGTACTCGTATTTTTCAAAGAAATTTGAACTGAACTAAATTAATTAGGAATGATGACATCTTCAAAACTATGTGTGTTTTGGACTACATATTCTAGGACTTTTTGTACTATTTTACTTTTAGAATAGTAGCAGAGTCATGGGATATTAAAAAAAACCACGTTGTATATTGCATACATACAACATAATCACCAAAAAGAATAGACTAAGGTAAATACTATTCCCATTATGATTTTAATCTATTATGTAGCTAAAATCTTGAGCCATAACCCGGTAAGTCAGCCGCGCTAATATCACTAATGGTATCGCAAGCGAGCTGCCTCCGTTATTACGCAGTAACTCGTCACTGCATAACTATTGCAGATTATATAACTGAACTAATACGGCTGCATGTCTAATGCACTACTCACTTGGTACTAATCATCTTGGGAGGCCGACATTACGAATGTGAATAATTGGATAAGACGCCGGACGATCTAAATCTACTTGTTACCGTAAAATTGTAAAACCCTTTATATTGTAATCTATCTAGCAAGATTGTAAATTCTCGAAAGATTGTGAACCAACCTTATTGTTTACAATTTAACGTATTCCACAATTTCACGGTTTCACTCCGATAGATTAACAATCTACAGAAAATAGTGCGTAATTGCAAGCAGTGCCTAGGTATGTTCAGTTTACAATATTTCGAGAGTTTACAATCTCGCTAGATTGATTACAAATCTAATGGTTTGATAATTTATCGATGATAAATCGCTTTTAAGGTGTTTTGAACTACTTTTGTTCCACAAGTTTTTGAAATTCTGCATTCACAAGCTACACTATACTGATCAACATTTGTATGGTAAAGCTTAAAAAAATGTGAATTTGTAAAAGTGATAGAACAAAAGTTGTTCAGTTTCATGGTCTGAGATACCACACAAGAGGACAGTGATGTTACACCAGTGCAGTCAGATTGAATTCCATGAACTACAGTTAAAATACGAGTATAATACTACAAGTAACTATAATTATCATATTTTACATTTAGATTTTCAGTTCCAATTTTGTTCATTGTGAAATATACAATACAGGTAACAGAATGTATTGGGAATAAATCTTGTTCATACCTATTTTGGTGTCTAACTAGAATATAGGAATTGTGTTCAGGTTTGATAGAAATTGCTACCGAAGAAATTACAGATGCGTGAGACGTGTCCTTATCTCTAAAATTGGCAACGGATAGGCAAATGCTGGCGATACAAGATACGATGACACTTGATATGAGGTACAAGACTTCCCGGAATTTGATCCACTATCGAATGGTGTAATAAATACAGTGTGGGTTATTTTCAATATCAGCGGTTTTGTTCCCTGGCTCAGAATACTAATAATTTCAAAAAACTAATGATGCAGTTTTGGTTTTCATCAAAACCGGGATTGTTTGAATATTTTCTGCTGTTGCTCATAGTTTCGGATTTGGCCATCCACGCTCACTAACCCTGTGTAACGCCCGTATCTAATCGAAAAGGTCTGGACTAAGTGACATTTTATCAGAGATAACAATATCCATCCTGTTGGAAAGTCTGGAAAGTCCTGTTAACCCGTTTTGAAGGATTCGCGGTTGCCTGGGCCCTCAGTTATCACCATCTACTTGCATCGAGGACGGCCATGAATGCGCGTAACGATAACTATCAGTCTGCATATGGTGTACAGTCACGTCTAATAATATGTAAACACTTAAGATTTTTTTAAATTGTGTTTCTCCTAATATACTGATTAAAATTTAATGCTATTACGTACATAGTAGGTATTCTGGAACTCATATTTTTATGAAAAAAATCTCCTAGTTACAATCGTTATTTCTCGCGAAAATAGACATAATATTAAGGAAAATGTATATATATTATTAGACGTGACTGTACACTGCCTTGTCCTCGAAGGGATGCCGGCAAGTATCGGCTTCTTAGGCGTCTTCGGGCCTGGTGTCATCTGCCTAGCCTTTTCCCAACTGTGTTGGGGTCGGCTTCCAGTCTAACCGGATGCAGCTGAATACTAGTATTTTACATGGAGCGACTGCCTATCTGACCTCTACAACCCAGTTAATACTGGGAAATACGATACCACTTGGTAAGACTGGTTGTCAGACTTTTTGGGCCACTGACTACCTGTAACGAGCCTATTATTTTGCCACGAGCTCCTCGGGCCTGGTGTGCAGCATAAAATTACTCTGTAACCTATTTCTAATAAACCACGATACCTTCTTAATTTACGTTGAAAAGTCCAAAAGTAAAGTCGTTAACAAGTGTTGCTTGCATTTGTTTCCTACCACAACACGCGACTCCATTTGTTGGACTCGCATAGTTCTCATTTACATAAATACTTTTCTAATTGATGTTTTAACCAACATTTTTGTTCGGTAAGGTACTGCTTTATTATTGACACGAACGTAAATGAGACATAAATTAATTAATGTGCTTGATCAGGTACTCGTAGTTGCAGAAAGAGATGTAAATGTGTGGTTTGCTAAAAATATAGATGAATAAACACCACATTGTGTAATAAAGAAGTGATGAAGAAGTTGTGTCAGATGTTGAAAATAAAGATGTTATCGTTTTAGTTAAACCTGTAAGTTTGGTTGTTACGTAGACATTTAGGCTGCTCATTATTATCTAACATTCTTGACAAAACCAACCAAAGTATGCTGCCCAAAGGGATCATCAGCTCGTTACTTGAAAGTTTTGTTTACATTATTTTCTAACTAAACAAACCAATCTGATCAAAGAACTAGAAAAGAGATAATCCAATAAAGAAAATAACAAAATAAAATACTTGATAAGCCTCTAACAAACACAAATTTAATATTTTCGCCGTTTTTAAAAAGACCATGAATTTTATTTAGGAAAAATTCATATCGGGCACTTCATAAATAATAAGTCACTTGACTCTGTAAAGTGGCTGAATTTCAGAGCTTCGGTGACAAAGAGCCGGGGATGGGACGCCAGAGGGGACAGGCACGAGGAGGGCGGGGGGGGGGGGGGGCAGAGGGAGTAATTACACTAATGAATATTAACAGGATACTGTAGTGGTGTACTGAATCTAATGAAATAAGATAAAAAGTGATCCTTTCCATTATAAAAATGGCAGTGGCACTTTCGTAAATTAATTTTGCTTGCGAAGAAAAGAAAATCTCTAAACAAAATCTTGCGTAGAAAATGCTAGAACTCATTCAGCTAAATGTTGACCTAAATGTTTATGTAACATTGTGAAGTATTTTTAACCGCTTAGCGAAATGGTTATGGCATTATTCCCTACAGAGTTTTATCGTGGTCTCTTGAAGAAGGATAAAAATAGACGTTAGCGTTTCATATCACTTTGTTAGGATAAGTTAACTTGGTTGTTCTTTTAGTTTATTATTTTTCAACCGACTTCTAAAAAGAGGAGGTTCTCAATTCGTCTGTATTTTTTTTTTTTTGTGTTTGTTACCTCAGAACTTTCGACCGGGTGAACAGATTTTAATGGTTCTGTTTTTATTTGAAAGCTGGTGCTTCCCGTTTGGTCCCATTTTAATTTGCTGAAGATCTGATGCTGATCTTCGGAGATATACAATGGAACTCTTCAAAAATAGATGGCAAATCTGCAGTGATTGCTGCATTCGCTTCCAGGTTCATTGTTTATACTACATTATGACGTAACATCACGCCTGTATGCTCTGAAGGGGTACGCAGATGTGTACAATATACCCAGATTTCGACAATGTTTGTTACCTCAGAACTTTCGACTGGGTGAACCGATTTTGATGATTATTCTTTTATTTGAAAGCTGGTGCTTTCCGTGTGGTTCCGTTTCAATTTGGTTAAGATCTGATGCTGATCTTCGGAGATATAAATGGAACTCTTCAAAAATACACGGCAAAGCTGCAGTAATTGCTGCAATCGCTTGGTTGTTTATTGTTTATACAAAATCATGACGTAACATCACGCCTGTATGCTCTGAGGGAGTATGCAGAAGTGTACAATACACCCAGATTTCGACAGTTAGACGTGTAAAGTTCCATTTAATGGGATCCTGGAGAAATAGAGGTAACTCCTTAAATTATAGGCACACCAGAAGCGGTTTGGGTAGTTTAGGAAGAGTACTTTCTCGGAGTGATCCCATTTCAATTTGATAAAGATCTGGTGACTTCGGAAGATAGGCAACGGAACTCCTTAATAAATGATAGCAAATGTACTGGGATCGCTGAAATCTCACGTCTGTCTATTGTTTACAGTTCATAACAAAAAATCACACAGATACGCTGTGAAAGGGTAAGCACATGTGAACCACTAAAAAGTGAAAAATAAAAAAAGTTTTTTATGATTGACTCACTTCTTATATTTTTATTATTCTCATTAGCTTATCAATCAAATGGGTATTAAACTTGGCGACCACATTTGATGACTTAAATTTTATATGCATAATATGCATATAAAATTTTTTTTTTTAGTACGCAGAAGCCCGATATTTTTTTATAACAGATCGGTGTGCCCCTATAAACTTGGCTACTAATAACGTTGTAAAGAAACAGAAATGACGATCAGCATCATCATTACAAAAGGCAAAACTGTCCTGAAATTCATTTCACTTTTATTTCAAAAAGAAAAACCAACAACCCTTTTCCGAAACCACATCACTACAACTACTCGCTGATTCTCGCAAACCAACCTAACTAGCTTGTGGCAAGTTGCATACTGTGAATTATCCAAAACTGGTCAAAATTACTAGCAGCTGAACGCTCAAGCCAGTATTAATTTTCATAAAGCATGGCTCTTCACACAATGGTGCGAAATGGCCACTAATCACACTGTAGCGCCATTCTCGACCGCTTGTTGTAATTATTTCTACTATTATGTTTCATGGTTTAATTTCATTTAGTTACTATTTTAGCTCGATTTTGTAGCATTGTTTTGTGTTAATTATTATGAGTTATGAGAATCGTAAATTGATTCAATTGATAAATACTTTAGAGTTGGGCTTTATTAAACATTTTGACATCATTTCTATGGACTTATGAAATATACAAGAATATAAATACGAGTATTTGGTCATTGTTAACCTTCATCTGTTATAATCAATTCAGGCTCAGCGAATCGCAGCTCGCCTCCCTTGCAAATCAAAAGCGTGTTTTTAACTCAAGATAGGCCCGCTTTTTAGAGTTCCGAAGCCAAATGGCTAAAACGGAACCCTTATGGAGTTGTCCTATACGTTCGGCTATCTGTCCGTCCGCATGTCACAGTCATTTTACTCCGAGACGGTTGGCACCACACAGTTGCCGAGATCTTCTATAAAACGCTAGACAAAAGTCTTGTGTACGTGTAACTGCGGTTGAAAAATTATGAAACAAAATTGTGTGGGGTTTCTATCGTCCCCCACAGTTACCTACCTACATTGAATTATTTTTTACAGGTCTTGAAAAATAATATCGAGGGGTCTAAAACAGTTTTGCTGTTAAAGACGTTAAAATTGCGCCCCACTCCCTCTAATTTCTACAGAAAAAGAAAAAGGATCGTATGTAGAACATAAAAATACTTTCAAGAAAAATTGTTTTGAATAAGATGTGAAATATATAGTTTTTGAGATATGGGAGTTTTTCGTCGAACTGCAGCAGTAACTTTGTGTGAGAAATTTAGTTTTGCTATTGAGTGTTAAAAATAACTGATAACTGTTTGGTACGAAACCCTGTGTACGCGAATCCGACTCGCACTTTGCCAGTTTATTTAATGATGTCATCATTCTTCTCCAAGCTTTGTCAAAAGAAAATAACAAGTTTCTACGTTCAGATGACCTTTACGACAAACCGTATATCACTGTACTCTTAAAAAAATAACATCAAGTTTCAATCTTTGAACCCTAAAAGTAAATAAAAGTAATAAAACGTGCAACAAAGTACGGGACCGCGGGACTTTGGGGTTTTATTGTCGATACGCGGGCCCCTAAACATGCGCGGCACGTAATCCGTCGATACCCTTTTATAGGACGCGTTACGGCTCATTTTTATACGATAGTTTGGAAAACGGTTAATTGCTGGTCGGATACGTTTTTATTTTATTTTTTGTTTTGTTGCCTGTATTTTTTTTATTGCGGTAAAAAGATTGTGATGTGGTGTATTTCTGAATTTGGCACGTGACTATTAGTAAATGGCCGTATAGTTTTTAAGTGTGCTCAATGTGTGATTATGCTCATATTTACATACTTTTCTTGATGATCCATGTTTTTTTTTATATTTTTTTTTCATTTGTGATGTTTGCTCAGCAAATAACGTGAAAAAAAAATAAGTCATTTTAGAATAACTTAATTGACAAAAACAATATTCCTAATGATGGAAAGTTCCTTATCACAATGTTATCAAATAGGTACAAAAATACCAATAAAAAGAAACGACATGAGAACTGAAATACCCTTATTAACTCACATTCTAATACTTCCAATTAAAAAAACTTGATTCCTCCATCATAGCTACCCACATTTCCCTACAACAACAGATGCGTCTCATAAGAAAAATATTTCAAAATATATCAGTATCAATTTCTTAGCGCATATAATATATGAAGGCTCTCAAAGGTTGCCATGGCGACGATTATTGCATCCGCTGGCTTTGGGTCAAAGGGAACCTACTTTATATGGAGACTTATAACGTCTTCAACTTCATATAAAGGTTTAGCTCCTGTGAGCTCCTTTGAACGACATTAGAAAGATGGAAGCTGTTATATTAAGACGTTGTATTTATTTGAGTCGGATATTGTGGAGTCAAACAAGGCTCTTAACAAGGGAATATCTTGAAACTGGATTTTTCACTCATTGATGCTGATAAATGATGTTCACTTTGTAAATATAACATAATACTTTTTTTGTAAGTAGATTATGCCTGAGTTTGTTCTTTATCCAACCACTCGGGGAAGAAAAACTGAAACAAACTAAGAAGATCTTTTTTTTTTCAATATGTCCAAACATTTACAAATGAATGAATTCACTCATTTATTTTGTTTAAAATGACAAAACGATATTTATTTATATAACAATACAACTATTCGTGATGATTACCTGTAAGTTCAGATTCAATAAAGTGGACCTGCAGGTTTTATTATGAGTGTTTCACAATAAAATAAAACCTGAATTTTTCATTATTAAGACTTTTCAGAAATAATAATAATTGCTTCGTTCATACTATGTTTCCAGTTACAAATATCAGTGTTTAGCAGTCGTTAGTAAAACAATTTTTGGGGTTCCCCATACTTAGAACTAAAACTCAATACTAAAACCTAATATTTGTGTAACTAATATAACTAATATTTGTGTGATGAGAATGAACATTTGTTTCCGAGTCATGGATCTATATATGTATAATAAGTATATATAGCTAGCCTGTATTGTCCCACTGCTGGGCAAAGGCTTCCCTCCATTCCTTCCAACGATCACGATTCTGTGCTCTTTCTTTGGAAATTCTCAAGGCTCGTCCAGCAATCTCCTTCGTGGTCTGCCGCGACCCCGTGTCATTGTTTCAGGGCACCATTCCTGAGCTTTAGGAACCCACAGTTCGTTCGGCATGCGACAGACGTGTCCTGCCCAGTCCCAATAATAAGTTTCTATGTAGTATATCAACTATCTGGTGTCCACGACATACGCCTCGTTGCTTAGTGTGCCGCTAGATGGCGCTGTGTGTAATGTCCAGTGATATTTATTTTATTTTATTTTAATTAAACTGTTGAAAGTCATCAAATTCTTCATGAAAAATTACCACTTCTCATAGTTTTGTTCGTGACAGTCGGCCATCGTCGACCAAATGCGTCCATTATCAACATCTGGCAAACCTTGCCCCAACTATGTCGGGGTAAGATGCAGCCAAATGATCACGGTATTAAATTACCTGTTTGTTAATTATAATTACAATAAGTTTATATTTTAAACAAATTATTTCTGTCCATAACAGTAAACGAGACTCGAATAAAATTATATGAACACATTTCATAATGAATCTATAATCTATATTAATATAACATGTCTAATTAACTCGTTCTGTACGTGGCAGTCTCTTGAATTATTTCTCAATTCCGATACATCCGAGTTCTCCATATGTTCAGCATGTAACAATATACAACAAGCTGAAACGTATTCGGCTTGAGCTTTAAATTTTAATTTTTTTTTAGAATCATTCCAAATTATAACCTTTTCATGTTGTTTAGAGAAACAAATTATTAATTGTTATCAATTGTTATTTTATATTGCAAAATTAGAGGAATTGCCGATTCGAAATTCCAGTTACTCTTTAATTGTTTCCATTTAAACGACATCTACAGAATTTTGATTAAATGTACTTTTACTTGAGTGGATCTCGATTTATCACAATACCGATCCGTTTCAGATTTGGAGACTCAAATTTTATAAAACTCGTAACCGTTCTTTGCCAAGACGGTGCTACGGCGTAACCCATGCTACGAGCACATTCCACAGAAACCTATATCTTAGTTTATATAATAATGGTCATAAACTGACGAGGACGTAATAAGTTTTGATATCAAGCTAACATAGTAACTTAGTGCCTACGAGCTACGTCGTAGCGTCGTAGCTCGTAGCGCGTGGCTACGAGCGCGTAGCACCGAGTTTCCTCGTAAACGTCAAGTATTATTTGATCGTTCGTCGTTATTAAAGGGTAATGTTGTTTACTTAACATTGATTATTTACTTTAGGAACTGAAACAAAGTAAGTTAGCTTAGTTAAATATGACTTGTACGTATAAATGTACTTAACTGAAGTTGTGAAAGATTTTAGGTAACTGGTTTTCAACTTCTTATATAATGCTCAAAGGTTAGTTTAGTATTTTTGCTGTGTACTGAAGTGTATGTATAAGAAACTGCTTGTTGAAATTCGCAATTATACGTACCTATATGGAAAAACGATACTTTTAATAAAAACTATAACAAAGTTTTTATTCTCAAGACTGATCAGAAAAGTACCATGTGTTGTCAATACATGTTTTGTGACTGGAACTGTTTACTAATAAAGTGTATGTCATTGTACTTCTGGTAATATGAATATCGACACAAGATTCAGGTGACATGATCATTTTTGTGTTCATACCTTATTCTTTGCTGCAATCTTAAGACAGTTTTTGTATCAATACAACACACCGTTTCTTATGACACAGTCCTAGCTTCCAAAAGACTACACCGTCCAAATCTGAGAACCTTCCCCTCCTCTAACTTCCTTAAATCATGGCGAGTATTGACGACGTAGGGCCGCGTCCGGTGGCGTCTCGAACAATGGCGGCCTGCGGCAGAAGGCCGTAAATCCACACAAATGGCCGCCGCAAGGATGGCCGCACTCAAGGATGGTATACTGATGACCACTTGGAGCCTCTGCATCACGGTGTTGGAAATTGAATTTGATCGCGAGGTATTGATTTCCATATTCGGATTTTGTGACGAAGCTGCAGATATTGGGTGGTTGCGCTAATCAACCGCTCTGTGGCGACATATAATGATAATTTTGTGTAAGGATGTAAAAATCATCGAGTCCTAAAGTTCGTAATCGTATTTTTAGTTTCAACTACTATAATTGTAGTGTCTCTAGACACTGAATTAATTAGTTAGCAATTTGATTACGGAAAATTAAAAAAAAAAACTTTTTTTGATAAGTTGTGCGATTTGCAAAACGAACGTTCATTCTTGAGGTTGTGGGTTTTTTAAAGAGACTTTTATATTATCTTATGACGTCAATAATAGCACTATAAACTTAGATATTGTTCGAACAACAGTAGAGTTAATAAATTGCAATAGTGCAAGAGTAATGAAAACTCTGTCCTTCCGCGAATGGCATCAAGTTACGGCTCGAGACTTGAAACTTTCCAGAAATTTACCAGATACTGCTCCGCTGGATACAACAGCGCTGAAATATTGAAGAAGGATCTCTTGTCTTAGCGTTAGTTTTCTTCGGAAAGAAGTAGTTGTTGGTTTTTGCTTTTCATTCTCGTGTTGATCAGAAGTTTGCTACGTAGATGGCATAGCAAGGGGCTTCGGGAAGATCTTTGAAAGTACGAATGATATGTACCGCAGGTAGACGAGTGCACATGACCAAAATAAAATAGTACCCTAATTGCGTAATAAAGTTCTAATCATGATCCCTGATTTCTTAAGGAGATCAAATTGAAATTGTTATTAACTGACAAAAATGTTTTGTTTTTCATTTTCTGCTCAGAATCATAAATAAAGCAATGAATGTGTGAATTTTAAATGTTTGCATATATTTTCTTCCGTTTGTCTTATAGACGGTAGATCTATCATGCTAACCTTTTATAAACTGTTTTAGTTAGAAATAAAAAGAAAATCTCCAATAGGTCATAATGGCGAAACTTCAAAAATAGCAGCGGTGGTGTTTTTTTTTTTTTGGTGTGGCACAGCGTTGGTGTTAAGCCCGGATAAGCTAGTGAAATTATTCACGTGTGCCGTTCGCCGGCAGAGGGCGCTGCGATGCCGACCGATCATTTTTCATGGACTATTCGGTGTAATGTGGTACGGAAGTTTAGGTACTTTTCTCGTTATTGATGTCATGTAACATCCAGTTTTGTATGTGTCATAAGATTAACATATATAAACTTCCCCAGATATTACAAAACTTAATTGTCCAGAGCGTATTTAATAAGTCATTTAAAATGGTCGAATGTTATCATTGTATTTATGCATGTTACGCCACACTCTGGATATATTTTAAATACAATTTATTTTGTATACAATTGTAGTTGATTATTTATAACTGGTAGCTTCATATTTTATAAAATTCATAGATTGATGTAAGCCTAATCACATTAGAGTATATCAACATTAATTTGGTGAAATGTTTATAATACTCTGTTATTTTTCTAAATGGAAATCTTAGTACCTTCAAACCCGTATGACGTATCCTCATGTTTGGTACCGCGTCACATTTCCCGTTAATGACAGTCTGTCAATGTGGGCCGACACCTTCTATTTGGGGCGCACGTTAATTCTTACGTGGCCTTCTATGTAGCCCTTATATACCCCTTATTTAGTACACGTGTGCGAACAATACGTGTCGATTTATAAGCTTCTCCCTTGTGATGACAACTTTTTGTCTGTATTTTGTTACATTGTTTACTGGTATTTAAGTCTATAGAAAGGTTGCCATCCAAGAAATAACCTGCTTTGCAGTGTAATTGTAAAGGTAAACAGAAACACGTGTAGCTTATGATGAACTATTTGGACACTTTTATGTTTGCACAATTTACGGAAACACGGCTCGTCGGGTGGCGCGTTGCGCGTATTTCTAGTATTTGATTTTTTGTATTAGATAAATAAATAGATGGGATACTTTTGTTCCTGCTTTCCATTCATCACCTGCCTAGTCTTTTCCCAAATAAGTTGAGGTCGTCTTCCAGTCTAACCAGATGCAGCTGAATACTAGTATTTTACATGCAGCGACTGCCTACCTGAGCTCCAAAGCCCAGTTAGTACCACCCCCTACCTACCACACCTCCAGTTAGTACGATCCCCTTGGTAAGACTGTTTGTCAGACTTCTACATCATTCCATTCATTTTTGTTAAAGGGTGTCATCCTGAATTTTGACAGTTAATTATTTCGACACAGTCGCAATTTCAATAACAAAACTCTCACTCATTGATTTGACAGAACATACTTCGATAACACACACCTTCGAAAAACACTACTTCGACAGAACCCTTCTTCGGTACGCACGAGTTAGACGTGCGTTCGAAGTATGTTCTGTCGAAGCAATGTGTAGTCGAAGTATTGTTATTCGAAACTGAGACTGTGTTGAAATAATTAAGTGTCGAAAATGACATGTTACTGCAGTGCACTATATAGACACCAACACTACGACTACATACCGTTCCCCTCCTGCCCAATCACAGCTATTTACACAAAAACTCACGAGTTTATCGCCGCCAGTAAGTGCCACCCCATCCGCAATAATGGCCTCAAAATTAAGTTACACTCAAACGTTACGGCTAAAGACAGGAGGGCGATTTATTTCGGTGCTAAGCGCTGTTTCATTGAGCTGATGCGATTTGACACTCGAGTAGTTGATGGGAAGTCTCTTGAGTGCCGACTCGATGGCTGATGGCTTTCAAACTGATTTTTATTATGAACGAGGAAGAGACAATCGGTTTGGTCTTGTTGGTAGGTGGTGTTCATGAAAACTGGTTTACTTGATATCGTGTTTGAGTATTCAAATGGTGACATTACAATGAAC
The DNA here is from genome assembly GCA_950022955.1 of Xestia ashworthii. Lineage (NCBI taxonomy): Eukaryota > Metazoa > Arthropoda > Insecta > Lepidoptera > Noctuidae > Xestia > Xestia ashworthii. Next base: position 615,710 of record OX465565.1, on the reverse strand, counting down.
TTCTAAGTGCCATTGATCCCTAATTATTATATGAGCCATAACGATGATAATAAGAAAGTATTGTAAGGTTATGGAATAGCTTGGGTCTATCCTGTTGAAAGTCATTTCAAGAAAAGAAAACGGTTTCAAAGTGATTGCCTTGAAGTCATTTGTACATTTTGATCAAGCATGGCAATCAAAGATATTTCAAAACACAGTGTAAGCAAAGAGATTATTTTACAATGGCACCATGATTAAAGAGATTATAGGCAAAATATTACCACCCAATCTCGATTAAAACCAGCCCTGCCCTTTTCCCGAAAAAAAAAACATTCGCCCATTAATCTGTTGGCAGGCGACGGGGCGCGAGACAAATGACGTCACAAATCGATATAAAACTATTTAGCTGTTTTATTGGCTATAAGGCTATAAAGATAGCCGTGCCCGTATACCCGTAGCCGTTGTTTATGTCCGGGATAAGCATCCAAGGTGTTGATTAAAGCTGTGTTTTGTTTACGGGCCGATTTAAATGGGCTGTAAATATGGTGGACTTTTATGGGAATGGAGTGAAGTTCTCCTGGGTTGGGAAGGTGTGGTGGAATGTGCGAAAGTTGTACACTACATAAACTTGACACTCGTTTAAGTAAAATTTTGTATGGGTGTGAAGAAATGTAAAGTCCTTCCGTTGTAAGACAGTAAGGAACAGAGTTTTCTTCCAAAAACCTGGATGAAATTATCTTTAGTGTCGTTAAACGCGATAGCTCAATTGATAAGCAGATTGAATGCCAAATCTTTGTCTTAGTGTCCACCTAACATAAGTTATATTATTTTAAAACGGATGAAACGTTACATTTTGACACAGATGTAATATTCGTAAATTTATCCTGATTTAGCCATAAACACTTTCAGTGATACGAATACATAGACTTATATCGCTTGTAAATATAATGTTATTGGCTGAACTGACCGACGTATAAGACGGGGTTTCATCGATACTTTTTCCTCACTCAGTGACACTATGATACTACTCACAGGGGTGATCCCTCGAGTGCCGTAAGAAACTAGCAATCGATCTATTTTTATGACACAGTCAGACCCACTGTTTTATGGCTACGCAAGTAAGGCAAGTTACAAAGTAGTTCACCCAAGCTGTCTTTGGTTGCAAGCGTGACGTCATGACATTTTTGTCTGACAGTGTATTTTTGATTACATAATACCATTTCAATCTTCTAAATCCTCGTTGCTTATTGTGGCACTAGATGGCGCGATAAAATGATTGCTTATTATCTCGTTGGACTAGTGATCCAAACTCTTGCTTTTGATTCCCAGGTCATAGTTATTTTTTTCTAATTTTCTTTGCGGATTTATTTGTAGCAGCCCGAAGCTTGAATGCCCTATTGATGGCCTGATATGCTTTCTCCTATTTCATGAGGCGTAAACATAACTGGTGAAAAATATTGAGGTAAGCACAGTGGGCTATTATGTAAGTACACGTCAGTGCAAAGACTCGGAGAAAAACAAACGGGATCTTGTGTATATAATAATTGTGGGCAGGAAAACCAGCAAGTAGTAATTAAATAATTAGTGTCCGAACTTGGCCAGGCTAGATATTAAGAAAGCGTGGCCATCAATCACGGGCATGCTTCTTACTGGCTTGTAATTAGCACCCAGTTACACCCCCAGTTACAGTGATGACGCAGCTGTGGGGTGACCATAATTTTCTGCGGACGAATAACCAAAGATTATTGTGAAGCTACTATCCTTTCGTTAACCAAATATATTGGGAGTGTTTACAGTATTTTGCTTCGAATTTAGTAACCGTTGGAGGAGCTCGTGGCTAAATAACAACAGCCGCTCGGGTCGATCTTCAGGTTAAGCCGTGCTTACCTAGGTTGGTCTGTGGATGGGTCCCATTACACACCGAGTTTCCTCCGTGTCTTGGAAATCACGTTAAGCAGTTGGTCCCGGCTGTCATTTGTAGATCTTTGACAGCCGTTACCGGTAGTCAGTGACCCAAAAAGTCTGACAACTAGTCTTACCAAGGGGTATCGTATTACTCAAAACTAACTAGGTTGTGGAGATCAGATAGGCAACCGCTCCATGTAAAATACTGACTATAGCTGCTAGAATGGAAGCCGACCCTTATTTAGTTCGGAAAAGGCTAAGCAGATAATAATGACTGCTCGTGACTTTGTGAGGCATTTTAAAATTATTCAATTTGCTGCTCAGAGCACGAGTGGTTAGACTGCATCCTACTAACCACTTTCTCAGATAAAATCTCGTTCACTAAGTCGTCACAACCGCAGAGGCATCAGTAACACTACTACTCATAGTCGTGACGTATTTCAGAAGGTATAATATTCTCCTGTCACGCACACTTTAAGTGCTATTAACGGGTACAATATTTTGTTGAGTGGACCGAATGAGTATTATAAATGGAAGAAATATTGTTTCATGGCTGGTTTTAGTGCTGAATATAAAAAGAACAGTCACGCTTGTGTTGCGCTAATTGGAGCTGAGTTTCTGTTTTTTGTTTAATGGTAACATTTATTTTGATTTATGGAATATAAGTGACGTTAAACAACTTGAAGATTTCTTTGAAAGGATTTCTGTAAGCGTTTTTGTTTGTTCAAAGTTGCAAAGTCAAAATACCCATGGCTCTGTAACAAATCAATGTTGGGTAAAGTGAATTGAAGACAAATCTTTAACACTTCGCAATAAAAAATAAAAAAAATACCTTAATTCCAAAATTACCAACAATCAATCAGCAAGTAAACGTTATTTTCTTAATTAACAGCAATTCTTTCCTCTCCCTCACAGAAAGTGACTCAAGTGAGTTAGAAAAGCTGGCAACCCCAGCTAATACACTTGTTGTGCTAATGCAATGAAACAGTCATTAGTCAGAGTCGACTCAACAACTTTTTGTTCGCCAACAGTTAATCGAACAGTGATTGCTACTCGCCTACGCACCTACTTGGCTTGTTTGCTCACAACTCATTAAAATCCTATATTAATAATGTATGTTCTGCGTGTTCATGTTTACCTAGTAGATCGTGTTTGAATAAGTGAGCGTGAAAAGTTTTTAATTAGGAATGATATTAATTTAGGTGCTCTTTTTATTGAGTAAAAAGCGTTGTTGAAATTACAATTGAAAGGTCGTCGTTTTTATAACTTTTAAAGGCAGTATTAGATTATAATTTCATTCAGATAAAAACCTGTACGTTAATTAGTTTTGAGCATAAAACTGATTCTAAGTTTAGTCAACAAGATGTGGCTGAAAAAGCTCCAAAATTGTTCCTTATTTCTTATAAAATGTAATATCATCGCACATTAACCGTACCAGTAGCTGATATAAAATATCCATTATGCCAAAACTTGATAGAGAACCACTCACCGAAATCATTGAAAATAACGTTCCGGTCAGTCGCTCCCCTCATATTTGGCCATTAAATAAATCTAATATTTTATGGTAAACTAACTATCAGCGCTTCCTCGTGACCTTGCCATAAAAAACTTATATAATGAACCCTGGTACCAAATAAATAGGGTGTCGCAATAACAGGGGAAATATCCCGCCATCACGGATAATGTGGCCATAATTTGATGCGTTCGAGGGACAATGGCCACTTTGAGCTCTTTGTTCTTCGCCCATTACAAAATTATTGACGAAGTTTCGATATTATAATTTTATTATTCCCGTTATATCGGCGTGTTTAGCGTGAATTATTGTCACCGTAGTTTTGTATTGCTGTACTTAATAATTTGTTTGTTCTATTGGGAAAACATGGCAATAATTTTGTTGATCGACTCGCCTGGCCGTCAGTAAGTCTACAATTTATGGAAAATTATTGTTTTTTTACAAGATACGTGATACAAATAAAAAAATATAATTTCTTATGTTAACAAAAGTTTTTTGCTACCATTGTTGTTTACTACTTTATTTTTTTTTTAAAGTAACTGATCTGAAATTAGTGAGCTGGCAAAGATTAAAATAAAGTTTTTCACCAAAATACTTTCGAAATTATACGTAATTTTAGTTTCCAAAATGACCTCTACAACGACAGAAAGTGTAAGCAATTTAAAACACAATTACTTTAAAGAGTACGTGCTGCGAGCGAGCCTCCCTTACAAAGCGATTACGATAGTTTTACGAACAACTATTATTTAGCCATTACTCGTTGTAGCTACAACAGCTAACTCCACTTTTACGCTCAAACACATAAATAAGGCCGGTCGTCCACCATAAATTAAGCACTCTATAGCATCGCTTGCCCAAAATTATTTAAGTGTTGCTAACATCGACGCTCGTTCCCCACGTTTTTGGGGAATATATAGTTAACAGCGTTATTTATGCGCTGATTTATTTTATTTGCTCGACGTTAGTGTCGCTTTATACATTGTTGTTTATAGTATTTTTGGATTTCTATCTTTCGCTTTCGATGGAAATTGGGGCTAATGTTATAGGGCTGCGTAGTTGGATTTATTGTTTCGATCTAAAGTTATTGCGGGACGAAAATATTCAGTGATCATTGTTTACTACTGTTTACGGTTTCATTCAAGTTTAATGCCCCGACTTGCGTCAAGAGACACGCGTGTGTGTCATTTGATACCTCCACTTCCAAAACGCGTCACATTGACTCGTTTCGTACTCTAAACAACGTTTTTTGCTTGTGTAGCTTGTGAAGTTGTGACCTAGCGACCAGCTGAATGTCACTGAATTACTGTAGGATTTAAGCAAAATAAACCGATCTTTACGTGACGGCTCTCTATATTAGTTTTCAAACATCAAACAATCTTAAAACAGCTTTTATCTTCAACAACAATACGTTGACCATGTCTTCTGTTCTGTCGGCAATTGTCCTTTGACCTCCACTTAACCTTTAAATATACACTTAGGATTGTAAATAGAGACAGACAGCAAATAATGCGAGGTACCTTTACGTATTTACTTTAAGAAAATAACTCATGCTTAAAGTGTCAAGTGTGGTCACAAGAGCGGAGATGACAGATTCTAGAATATTCGTCAATAAGTTTCAAACAAATCTACACTAATATTATAAAGAGGAAAACTTTGTTTGTTTGTTTGGTTGTAATGAATAGGCTTAAAAACTACTGGACCGTTTTTAAAAATTCTTTCACCATTCGAAAGCTACATTATCCACGAGTAACATAGGATATATTTTATCCCCGTACTCCCACGGGAACGAGAACTATGCGGGTGAAACCGCGGGACGTCCGCTATACTATATATATAGCTATTACCTTTGGCTTTGCATGCATGGAGGTCAAAAATATGCTTTGGGAACGTACTATCTTGATAAAAGGTTCCTGGATGTTAGGGCAGAAGTTAATTTTCACGATATGGTCTATCCCAGTGTCGGATTTGATTAAAATCCATTGAACCTTTGAGGCTTTTAAATTAAGCTAAAATGTCTTCTAGCCTAGTTACCTACGCCTTTAAAATATTAATATGGATTTGTAACGCAGCAAAGCCTTTCAAATAAAAAAAACAGAAAGCTAAATCTAATATCAATCAAACCACAACTCAATCTCACGTTAAACCGAATATAAAAATAATATCCATCTCAAAAAGAATTTATCTCAAGTAAAAATTCTTTATAACAGTTCTCGGCAAGTTGAAACATAAAGAAATGTTCTTCGGAGGCTCATAACCTTTAAAAACGGTATATATTGTAAAGTTACAGGCTGTCTGTATAAATTCTAAGAAAAACACAGCTCATTTCAAATATTAAAATGTGAACGAGGAACTCGGCTTGGGGGTCCCTGGGCGGAAGGTGAGGGAAGTTTGTTTCAAAGAGTTCTACTGGGTCCCGTATCGAATATATTTTTGACAGGGAAGGAATTTGGAGTCAAAATAACCAATTAGTATTTGCCCATAGATAGACAGAATGATATAACTATAGGTAGACAAAAGTTTATGGGTCACCAAAAAAAAAACACTAAGATTTTAACAGGTAATAATCAGGATGTAATTCATAAAAACTGAATCTTCGGAATCAGTACTTAAAAAGAAAGAGAGAAAAAGCATTTATGGGCCCGTAGAGGACAAAACACATAAAAATTAACATTATTTACAACTATTGAAAACTAAACATAGATAAAAAAATAAAAAGAAACGAAAGGTCCTGAACGAGGCCAAAAGGCCCCTTTCTCACCATAGTGCTGTAACATTAAAAAACGTCGCAGCGCTGGTATTTTGAAAAAGAAACAAAAGAAGAAATAACCTAAGGAATTTTAAAAGGCGGAAGCTTCACTTTTTTACCTAGGTATACTTTCCACAAAGGCTCATAAACTAACGTTTCCTTCAGCCCGACAGACCCCCAAAGGGCAGAACATCAAAAAAATATCCCTCACGGACTTGGTACAGTGGGAAGGTATTATGGAAAACTTGGAATTTCTCCCCCGGAGCTAATGTCCATAATCTTGGCAACTTTTAATAGGACAGTCCCGAATTTGACGGCCGTTATTCAAGAAATATACTCAGGGGTGTCCCGCCATCTGTGAAAGTTTATTTCATTCGAATTATGTTGAGTGTTTGAGCCCCTTGTGCGCCAAAGAGGAATGTTTTCGGATGTATAGAAACATGTTTTAACATCATATACATAGGTACTTATTTTGATACTCTGCTTTGAAAGTCATGAACTCTTATGATATTAAAGATGTTATTATGTCAGTAGGTATCATACATTAATTTATTCGTTTTCCTAGAATCAAATACATCTCAGCTCATAAAATTGTACTACCTTCGACCTTCTGAAGGAAAAAAAGTTCTGAATTAAGCTTGTAAATCATTATCATGTTACTAAGAAACGATCGTGACCTATGTAGAATTTAGATGAGGCAAATCCATTCCAATTTATGCCCAGTTTCTTACAACGCCTATGGCTAGTTATTTGATCATTATTAAGGCTTAAATTATCATACAAGCGTACTTCGGTAGTAAACTGTTTACGAAATTGTAGATATTGAATTAACTATTATTCGAATTGACAGGTAGAACTAACTACTAATGTAAACTCAATAATACTTTCTAAACAATGAAAAAAAGAGACACAGTAATTTGAAAAGTTAAATAGAGTAGCACCTACTTGGAGTTCTTACTTAACAAACAAACTGAAAGATAGACATTTCATTACACAGACATTTCCATTTTTTTCGTATCCTAAAACAATAAAACTAGATCGGAGCATCAAAGACCTAGTTGTTTGGCTCAGCTGCTTCAAATGGTTCAAATAAAATAACATTTTGATTCAGTCGAGACTAACCTTTTTAAAACAAATGAAAAATACCGACTACTCAGTTTACTAAGAAGTGATGCTAAACAACAAACAGATAAATCTACGTAAGCGTTGGGAATCTTCAACTGAACTCTATTATTGAATAAAATATCGTTCTCACAGTGAGGTTTTTCAGTTTTCAATCAATCTATTGTAAGATGGAGAATTCATTCCTTGGGTACTTATATCGATCAATAACTAAACATCTATTCATCACTTGCTTCGTATTTTAAAGAAATGTGTCCCGATGTTTTTTTCAAATGTATTAATATTTGAGTACAACAAACAAAATCAAAATATTAGTTTCAAAAACCTAAAATATACGAGTAAACCAAAATTAGGCTATCAGTCTAGATAGACTACTAATGTCCGAAAGTAGGGATAGCTCCCCACTTTCGGACTTTTATATGATAATTGAAAGAATTTCCTAAGAAATTCTGAGCTATTTCATAATTATGTTTGAAAACATTGTCTTCTAGCCAACGTAAATAATACTGTCTAAAAGAAAGGCATTGCCATTGATCTCCAAAACACCATTACAATCGTTCTTATTTACGCCAGAACTATCACAATAATAAAAAGCTATTTTGAATATAGGTCAGTGGTCCCACCGTATTCCGTAACTGGGCGAAGAGTCGGGCTGGCCGATTGATAAATGGCTTCCTACTCGAAATAAAGGAGGCATACATAATAGAAACACGAGTTGACATTGTGGAGGCGACTATAGGACCACTTCACCCGTGATCAGTTGTCGAGGACTGAGGAATTTAGGACGCTGGACTAAGTAGGTAGGTACTTGTCTTTATGTATTCGATAAACATGAAGGTAAATGGTTGAGTATATCTGACATTGCTCGTTTTCGCTAACATCAAGCAATAGCTAAATAATTGCCTATACAGGGTGTAAACAACTTCATCACGAAGCCGTCAACCAAGCATTCTGTACATCAAACTAAGTAACTCTGTGCAATAATTATTTCTGGGAAACGACTTTTTTTAAGTGAAATTACATGTTTTGTGATAAAACTCAATGTAACGTACTCTACACATTGTGTTTGTGGATGGATTGAGTAGCACGGGGGTGGTGGAGGTGTTTAAAGTAAATAACTTTTAACAAAAATTATATTTAAAATAAAACTCGCAAGAAGGTGGAACTTTGAACCCCAATATCTCCGTAACTACATAGAAGGTTCCCAGGGCTGGCAGTCTCGACATAGATAGCGAGAAAATCGCTAACTTTAGATTGCTAATAACGAACGAATAAATTCGATTGCAATAATAATGCTTGCGAATAATGAAAGTCTTTATATCTTAGATGCGTTTCTCGTTAGCATAATTATTGCAACCGAATTTATTCGGTAGTAATCAGCGATCGAAAGTTAGCTATTTTGTCGTTATCTCTGTCGAGGTATGGTGTGGAACAAAAACTTATCGCAATGCCCAGTCATTGCGGTCATTTTTTGTAACAAGTGGGAGAACAACAATGAAACTTATGTGGCTCTAAATATTAATATTTATAAGTCAACATAGCCAACAAGACCCTACTAATATTATGTAGAATTCCACAAAGTGATCAAGATCTACTTAATATTTAGATGGTACTAAGCTCTCTAACCTCATGGTACCTTACTGACGAAATTCTACGAATAAATAATCAGAATTTGCCGAACCGTGCCGGTTGTTTATGAATTGCGTGCGTCTCTCGCTTCGCTCTCTTTGCCTAAGATTTTACAGGTGTGCCTGAAGATATCGACGTATCGATTTTTTAATTTGATTTAATCAAAAATACAAGGTAGAGACGACGATACGCTACTAAATAAGAACACTATTTCAACACTGCCTGAATTATAGTTCATAGGAGTATTTTATTAAACCATCAAGTAAACCACTGAAGGCGCAGTGGGCAGGGCACAGTGCTCGCAGAACGTATGGCCGATGGGGCCAAAAAGTTTTGTAGAAGTTTTGGAAGACCTCCCACTAGGTGGACCGATGACCAGATCCCACATTCACAACGCTTCGATTCGATTTCGATTCGGTAAGTCATATGTCTATCTCGCTCGTTTTAGTTATGCCAAAAAAGGATAGACATACGACTTGCCGAATCGAAATTCATTCCGAGCGTTTGTGAATAAGGGGGCTGGTGAAGGTTGCGGATATCCGTTGTATGCGAGTCGCACAGGACCGGTCAATGTGGAAACACTTGGGGGAGGCCTATGTCCAGCTGTGAGAGTCTTTCGGCTGAAATGATGATGATGATCAAATAAATCCTAACATTGGCGAAGGCTTTTGAAGTTGTGATTTGGTGTGTTTAGTATTCCGATGCTGGGATTTTTAATCTGTACGTGCTAGCGTCTTTTTTTTAATGTCAACCTATGTAGTTAGGTGTTCACATCCGTGAAAAAAACATAGAAGGTACCCAGCCACGCCGCACGCGTTTGCATCTCAGTTGACCTTGAAAACAGCATCTAATTGCGAATAGATATCAGTAAAGACGCCACCATTCTTTCAAAAGCCATTCTTTCTTCAGAAAACATCGATGGTGTTTGTTGCGACCTTTTTATATTATCTATGTTTTTTTACTCGTTTCTAGATTTGTGGTTGGTCAAATAAAATCAGTTGTGTCAGTGACTCGTAATTTTATTGCAGCTTTAATATACAGTCCATAATATTTCCTATAGTGTTTGACGCTTCCAACGTCCCTAACCGACTCTGGTTTCAGTCACGGTAGGCGTTCCATGTAAATTTTATCTAAAAACTATTTCTAAGCTATGTCAGACATGAAACCGACTCCATACTTATGTTGGACCTAAATGCCCCAACTAAAGTTGGGCATACTTTGAGCTACTTATCAAGTTGTGTGTCTGCCAACTTTTGCCATAACCCTTTATCATCACGTAACTACCTATTTGAGGCTTGTTTTTTAGTTCAGTGAGTTATGGAACTCGCGGAAGGCTTCATAAGTTACTCTCTGCACAAGTACTATGCCATATATGTCATATGCACCAGTTATTACTGCATTATGCGCCGTTAGCTACTTGTAGTATGCCATATTCATAGAAGCAGTTGCTCTCTGAACAGCAAGAGGAAATCGGTAAGTTCTACAACCAAAACTTCGAAGACATAATTATGATATTCCGCAAGACGCACTAGGCCGCTGATGGAAAAGCCCCACTCCCTCTCTTATACATAGAGGAGATTTTAATGCTTGGACCTTATCCTAGGACAATTGCTTCTTAAGATGAAACTCCTCTTCTTTTTCCAAAACCTGTTCAGTATTATTCAAGCAGTTAAATATCTCAGAAGTATCTAACTAAATCGTGTCCGAAGCGATTAAAGATGACATTAAATTTCTACTTAATATAACGGATAATGAAGGAGGAATCAATTTCACGCACCATCTAGGTGTGAATTACTTTCATTCCAAACAGCCGTTCAGCCGTGCCAGCTCTGGGATCCAATTTAGTTTCACTGAATTAAGTATACTAGTGATATTTTATTAAATTTGTTACTAGTATATTTGGTTGGTTTGGTTTGGTTGGTTGGAAGACCTCCCACTAGGTGGACCGATGTCCTGGTGAAGGTTGCGGGAATCCGTTTGATGCGAGTCGCAAGGGACCGGTCAATGTGGCGCCACTTGGGGGAGGCCAATGCCCAGCAGTGGACGTCTTTCGGCTGAAATGATGATGATGATGATGATATTTGGTCATATTAATACTATTAAAGTTGGAGCTAGTATAGTGAGATTTTATGTAACGAATAGTATGGTATAGACTTTCTCGTTTATGTAGATAATCACAAGTACTGCATAAGGTCCTCGGTTTGATTCCCAGGTCGGTCGGGCAAATCATTGTTCACACTTTTGCCTAACTCTTCGAAAAACACAGGTGTAATGTTATGTTATGTTACACTATGATGTAGAATGAAGTGGTGAATATTTTGAGATATCTGATTAATAAATCTACAGAGAGCGCACTCAAACAGTTTCTACTGCGAAAACATTATTGCTCTACTTGCGAGGAAAATTACAAACCCACATAAATGTCACGTTGCTATTTTATAGGGCTTCGCGCCCAAGGGTAGGTATAAACTGTACCATTATACTACTACCGTGTCTACATGATTATGTAGCACGATTTGTACCGCATATGGAACAATGGTTATGTACACTTGAGCATTCTTCTTAGAGCAGTAGTGGGAATAGAGTTTCGATTTCTAGGACTCGGGTTTCAATTCAAGCAGTTGTGGTTATTTAAAACTGGTAATAAAAGCTAGTTACAGAATGATTCTGTACCTTGGTGGATTACAGCACCACTCTCTCTCTCTCATAGCGAACAGACCTATGCCCCAGAAGTGGGAAACTATAGACGGGTTATACATGGTGCTTCTTAGCTATCCCCCCCTATAAGAGCATACCTGTGACATAAATGGCCACATTATGGCACAGGTGTCGTACAGCGCGATGCTTATTAAAATTAACAGCGTGACGAAGGCCGCCGTGAATGTAATGGCGTGTACCAAGTTAGCTGAGCCGTCATTCCTGTGCTTAATTTCTTGGATATGTTTTATTGTTTGTTGTGGTTTGTGACACCTTTGTAATAATGGAAACGTGTGTTAATTAGTGTACCTATATAAATGCGAGGAGCACTTAAATGTACCTAAGTACTTAAGTAAAGTAACTAAAAGTTAGTAAGAATATTATAAAGGATCAAAAAATTCACCCACAGTTTTCAGTTCGTAGAAAAAAATTCTAGCCAACAAATAAAACCTTGATGACATCGCCATCTGATGAAAAAACAATATTTCCCACAAAACACTTCGGACTACAAAAAAGGCGCAATGCCCAGTCCAATATTGTCGGAAAACTGAATTTTAACGATAGCTCGTCACAACACTGGGTCTAAAAATAAAAGAAAATCAACACTTTACAACGCACTATAAAAACTTTTGCTATGAAAAAGATTTTGTAGTCATTTAAATCTTGGTTCATTTACGTTTTGTGATGATATTCAGTAAACCTTCTGTTTCTGCTTATTACCTCAATATCGACATTGGTCTCACGTACATTATACATTTCTAAATGCATACATAGGTCTTCGCTGCTGTGATTTGTGAATACCAACGTGATTCGAATTGCGCACGTTATTGTGTCCCGGAGTGTAATGGGCGCAGGTACGTATGACGTATTCATTGTTATTTAATGGGTTAGTAATATTATGTTTAGTTTGTATCGAATAATTTGATTTTCTATAGTTGGCAAGTTTGTTGTGTTGGGGTAACACATATATATCTATGTGTTGGGTAGCGTAATATTAAAGTGCGTTCACGTCGATTTTCACCAGTTTTGTAAATGTTCTTTCAGAGCCAATAAAACCGATGAGTAATTTGAGATGGAAAATGGAACGAAAATTTTACCTTACTTTTTTAGTTTCCATCCCTCTAATCATTAGAGGACATTAGAGTCTAATGTATTAAGAGTATCTTATAGTAAAATACATATTATGTAACCTCTTCTTGATATGAACTACTATAAAAATCTGTATCATGTAAGTACAGGACGTGTATTAATTGGGACAGCCAATTTTACTATACGAAAAAAACTATACTTAGCTTATAAAACGGCCAGGAAACCATGCTCAAGAACATGGAGTCACTTTTTACAAACAATCTAAGTTTTAAAAACTTTACGCATTTTGTGTGTCCACTGACAATCGGGCGTAGTTTGTCGCACTCGTGACGAAAAAAAACTGCTACGTCGGGCTCCTACTCGTATCAACTCGTTACAAAATGGCTGTTATAACTACTCTGTATATCTCTTACTTTGTTATTCACACCTCCACCGTTTTTATTTAACTCAGTTCCCGAACGAACTTACTGTTTGTTGTACAAAAGTTTTGATTGAATTTTGAAATTAATTTCAGGGAACAATGTGAGCAGCCAGACTTTAATGTATGTTTTAAAATATATTGGAAAGTAAATGAAGTAAAAATGGAAGAGACGTTTAATAAGAATAAGAGTAAATATTGTACAAAATGTTACCAAATATCTTTAAATCTAACAAAAGAGCCAAAAATTACCAGACGGATTTTAGAATAGTTTTTATAAAAACTACGTTTGATAGTAAAAACAATAACAGAGTCTTTTATTTTGTTTACAATAGGTTCAATTTTATTGTTCATACGCCTAGATATAATATGTATTTACAACATGATTTTTAAGCATGTTCTGCCAGATAAAAAGAACATATTTCAAAAACTCAAAAATTTCTTAAGGAAACCGAACTTTACAGTTCTGATTTTCAAAGTTGTTTCAGTGTAACGGATTATAAAATGAAATTCTCCAAAACATAAATAACATTCAAAAACTGAGTTATTTCTAAAATTAATCACAATAACTGTCTGATCTCTGAACCAATTTGCTAAAAAATAATAAAATTTACATTGTTTTTCTCCTCAGCTTTTTATTGGAAAATAAGATGGAGCGTATTGCGAACGACTCTAAGCTCGTAACTCGACATGAGAGCGTATAATATTAAATGACCTATGACAAGTTTATTGCCCTTTAAAAAACCCATTGAACGATGCCAATGAAGGATAAAAATCCCCCTTTTCACACGTTCATGGACTCCATTATGTCGCTATTGTTTTGAAGATCATTCATCTTTTTTTAAATATTACAGTTTTCACTGTTCATTTTTATTTAATAATTTTCACAATTTTATTTTATCTTTTTAGTGGTGTTGTGCAGATCTAAAAGTTTATTTATTTTTTCACGATAAATAGTAATTGAATACGGTTTTTGATGCTGACACTTGAATGTACATTTACATATTTTAACATTAAAATAATACTGATGATAATATCTAAGTACGAATTACGAAAGTCATTACCTCTTCATCACAAACTCAAATTATAAACTAACTACGTTTAAAGACAGGAAGTAACGATATTCCCCCGTTTGTTATTCTGGCTGGGCTCGGAAGCGGCATCTTTATGTACCAATATAAATAGGCTTTTAGTAAGCAATGGGCTATTAATGTCCCATTGGCTTGCAAATGCCTCGATCGATGTTATCAGCGAACGAGCCGTAATCACCACACCCTGTAAATTTCGGAGGTCACTCGCTGAATAAATATCACTTTCGTTAATAGCGAACTAGGCGTTAGGCGCTAACTACTGGTTTACTTGCTCTGAATAGGAATTAAGTGTGAGGAGCTTAGTAAGGCGATTGTTTAGTAAGTCAGCGTTTTAATTATGGGTTAGGATCGTTATGGTTTGGTGATTTAAATGTTGAGTTGTAAGACTGAATTTACACATTCCTGCCGCTTGTTTCTTTCGTGTTAGTACCGTCGTGGTTAATTCATACTCATGTGGTCGCACCACGCATATTGCGACAAGCGACAGCATGTCACTCGCGACTGGAATATACGTACAGAAAGACGCGCCTTTGCATTGAAACTACTTTGGTTTATTTTTTCAAGTGCCTTTAATGTACCTACACTCTTATTTATTTATTTTATTTGGCTCTTCAACAATGAGTACATTATAACATTTACATAGTAAACAATTACAAACTTAAGTCTAAGTGTCCCATTACTTAAAGAAGAGCACTGCATGCACTATATTACGCGCCAAAACAGCTAAATGAACGGGAAAAAAAGAATAAAAATACAATTAAATAATGAAAACAACAGCAGTATCGATAATAGGAAGTTAATTAAGCCAAACAGAATGAAATTTAATTAGGCACTCTTGAGTGGCTACACAATACGTATATATGTGGCACAACAAAATTTCCACCACAGAAAATGACTTGCTTTTCCCTTGCGCAACCTCACAAAGCTACATAATTACATCAACCTGAACACACCGATACAATATGACATGTACACACAGAGACAATGTTAATATTGCCACCAAAAAAGTCGCCGCCATAATTGATGGCAAGTGAGCGCAGACCCTACATATCACACGCTGAGCCCGATAGGAATTCAATTACGGCTGAATTACTGCCAGTGTGGCAGTGTGCGCTGCGGTTTAAACTAATAGCTGTAGGTACCTATCATACCGTGCTGTACCTATCACGATAACTTCGAAAGAAATATAAAAAGAGTGGAGGTGTGAATTGTGATTGCTTTTGAAATAGGAACCGATTTTAATCAATAAGTTTTTTTTATACACTTTGATATGCAAGAACTTAAATGTTTTGGTTTTTAATTCATATTCTTTTTTTGCATTTCATTTGAGTTCCCATCACCTAAATTAGATGTCTAACACGTTTTTAGGGTTCCGTACCTCAAAAGGTAAAAACGGAACCCTTATAGGATCACTTTGTTGTCCGTCTGTCTGTCTGTCTGTCTGTCTGTCAAGACCTTTTTTCTCAGGAACGCGTGGAGGTATCAAGCTGAAATTCATATCAAATACTCAAGTCTATGGTCTCTTGGAGCTGTGAAAAAATCAAACTTCTAAGTCAACGCGATCAAAAGATACTCCCGTTTATGCCGCAAATTTTCGACACTCGCAAGGGAATCAAAACCTACAGGGTACTTCCCGTGAACTCAGAATCTTGAAATTTGGTACGAAGCAACGTCTTATAACACAGATAAAGGAAAAATTGCGAAAAGCATAAATTTTTAGTTACATCATATAATAAAAATATTTTTAATAATTTTAAACTTATTACCCCTTTACTCATGAACGCGTAGTGGTATTATATTGAAATTCTTAACAAATACTCAAGTCTATAATATCTTTAAGCTGTAACAAAATCAAACTTCTACGTCAACGCAATCAAAAGATACAGCAATTAAAGCCGCATATTTTGAAACTCGCAACTACTCGCAAGGGAATCAAAACCTAAAGGATACTTCCAGACGACCTGGAATCTTGAAATTTGGCATGAAGCAACGTTATAAAGTACACATATAGGAAAAATTCCGAAAATCCTAAATTACCATAACTTTTACTTATATACCTACAGGTTTGTACGGAACCCTCGGTGCGCGAGTCTGACTCGCACTTGGCCGGTTTTTCTTATTGTAGCAGGTAATTCCGCCAACCGTACAGCAGTGGCGAAGGGTGTAAAAAGAGTCAGTGTAAGCCGAGAAAAAAAATTAAAATGTTTTTTTTTTAATTTTTTTTTCCTATTTTTTTCTATGTTTGTTTTGACCACATTTTCGTTATCCGTAATATCGGGAACCATGAAAATGATACCCATGACGAAAAAACCAAAAATTTTCGTCGGCACCATCTTTGATTTCCATTTTGACTTCATTTTCATTATCAGCGACCCAACAAACCACGAAAACGACACCCATGAAGAAAAAAACTGAAATTTTTCATCGGTGCCATCTTGGATTTTTATTTTGACTTCATTTTCATTATCAGCGACCCAACCAACCACGAAATCGACACCCACCCTAGTAGCAATTGCCGTTGGCTTCCTTATGCCAACAGTTGGGAATGTATTGGCAGACGGTTAGTTGTTCCGCCAACCTAAACTTAAAATAGGCCCATTGTCATAAACATGCACTATTTGCCCAACGAATAGCCAACAAAGGGCCTTCTGTTACTATTCCTACTGTTGGGTGATTTTTGCAGGGATTTCAGTTATTATAACACCATTGGGCCAACTAACGACGGGCCTGCTGCATCTATTCCTACTGTTGGGAGATTTTTGTAGGGATTTAAATTACTAAAACAACATTGGGCCAACTAACGACGGGCCTGCTGCTTCTATTCCTACTGTTGGGAGTTTTTTGTAGGATTTAAGTTATGATAACAACTTACATCGGTCCAACTTAAACCTTTCAATGGGCCTGTTAGGGATGATACGTATATACTGGTACATCCAGTATGAGCTTACTAGTGATCTCTTAAGTCTTAGTAACTCTTAGATTTACGAAACATATTTTTTATATTTTTGTTTATATTTGAGATTTATGGTTTATATTGTAAACAAAGTGCAAAATTGAAAATTGAGGATAATTTAAGAAGGACATTCCGTCACTAAATGTCCTTGGTGGGCGGTATGTTCATGCCGAAACCGTAATGATAATATCGTAAAGGTTCAAAAGTTGTACCCCAACCTCGATAGATGGCGTTGTAGTCCAATTAGAAGTCGCTATCGTTGTGTTCACGATTTGGTTGGGTTCGAGTGAATTTTAGTAAATATATCACCCAAACACGAGTGGCGTACGGCGTATGGCGGTGGCGCGGGAGGGCGAGTAAGTGGCGCCGCTACTTGCTACTACCTCGCCCCCCGCGTACCCGCACACGCGCCAGCGCCATACGCCACTTGTATATGACCCGCGCCTTAGATCAGAAAGCAATTTGGTTTTATTTCAACCCTATTAGTGATCACACAAGGTTATTAGTTCAACACTACTAGCTCGGTAGTAAACATTGGTAGTAGTTGGTTGGTTGGTAGTAGGCAAATCCACGTTGGCCCCATCGCAAGTTGGGCCTTCGTAGGCAAATCCACGTAGGCCATCAGTTTTGGGCCCAACCCGCAAACTGCCCGCCAATTGTACGCATTTGCCAACTAACCAGAGGTATGTGGCCCAACTAAATGCCAACAAGAAATGCTACTGGGGCATGAAGAAAAAACTGAAATTTTTCATCGGCGCCATCTTGGATTTTCATTTTGACCTCATTTTCATTATGAGCGACCCCAAAAACCTCGAAATTGACACCCATGAAAAAAAAACGAATTTTTTCGTCGGCGCCATCTTTGATTTTCATTTTGACCTCTTTTATATTATCAGCGACCCCAAAAACCACGAAAACGACACCCATGAAGAAAAAACTGAAATTTTTCATCGGCGCCATCTTGGATTTTCATTTTGACCTCATTTTCATTATTAGCGACCCCAAAAACCTCGAAAACGACACCCATGAAGAAAAAGCCGAAGTTTTGCGTCGGCGCCATGTTGGATTTTCATTTTGACCTCATTTTCATTATCAGCGACCCCAAAAATAATGAATTTTGCACCCATGACGAAAGAAAAACTTAATAAAATGCGAGCTACCATAGTAAAAAAATCAAAGTGAACAACAAAATAAACATCCAAATAGATAACCAAATACGAAATCCACCATTACTAATACTATCTCGTTCTTCCCCTATCATACTTTCTTTTTCTGTCCCTGTCGCAACTCGATAAAATTCGGCATACTGCACCAAAATAATGTCAATCTTCCATCAAGCATGAATGATGTCCGATTCTTTACGAAATTCAACGAGCGATAACGATTTCTTCCCATCTCGCTCACGCGCACGCATTTTCTATTACTTTCTCTATGAATAACTCGGTTTGCTTCGGCTTACCAGAGCCCTAATATGGCGGGCTGGGTAGTGACGTCATGACGTTTATTTTTATAGCAAAATGTCATTGAAGGGTAAATTTTTTTTGATCAAGTGCGAGTAGGCGTTTGGTGATGCTTGTGAAAAGTAATGATTGTGCAATTTTTCAATTACGGTAGGTAGAGAGTTGTTGTGTTCTAGACTTCTGAAGGTAAGCCGGTGGGAATTGAGTTGTTAGGAGCCTGCGCCACTGCCGTACAGTAATCGAACCATAGAAATATAAAAATAGGAGAAGTGGCAAGGGGGCGTGTTAACCGATTCCTCCGTAAAATCACCGGTGCCCCCCCGTACGTCCGTAATGACAGTCTACACGTAGACCTTAGAATCCCTACCGTTAAGCAGTTCATGAAACGCCTTTCCAAGCGTTACTTCGACACTGCTATCAAGCACAGGAACCCCCTAATCGCATCGGCCGCCCGGTACGACCCATCGCGTATTAGCTCAGTCCAACGTCCGCGTCACACTTTAGTCACCCCCGACGATCCGATCACTATCTTGCAAGAGAGTAGGAAAGATACCAGTACAGTTCGTAGAATGTACAAATACAAACCGAAGACATTCCGACCTCGCCGCCGAGGTCCGGCGCGTAATCCCTTGTCAATCCCTCCCCGACCCTTGCTCGAGCCAGCCCGCGATGCTGAGCCTTTAGTAATATAGCAGTCCCTAATTAATGACAATCAGATCCAGCCTGTCCCTTTGCTGCCCCCAGCGACGCCCTATGCCGAGGTCCGTACCCCACAGGGGGTGCCCTTAGAGCGCTGTCGCTTAGTTTTTAGTCATTTTTGCCCTGGCTGGAGGCCTTAAATTCAAGGCATCCACAGGACTTGCCCGGTTAAGCAGAAGCCAGTCTTCGTAGACTGAACTGCGAGATGCCTTAAAAAAAAATAAGGGGGCGTGTCGGTGTCTGCGTGACAGGCACAAGACCCCTCTCCACTCTGACCTCTTGTGCCAATCATAAGCAATTGGCTATACTGTTTTGCAATAAATACATTGCTCCTCAACCAGTCCTTAAGTTTGTCGCTAAGTGACTGGACAAGCAATGTAAAAATCACCAAACGATAGTTCAATAAACACATGCGTCGCGTGGTGCGGCCGTTTATTCTTACGACGAGTTGGTGATGTGGTTGTGTAACGATGTTTTTGTGTGGGTAAGTTGTACGGTGTTTGGTAAATACACGATGTGTTTGATGGCATAAGGTTTATAATTGATTGTGTACTACGTTCTGATTTAAAAAATGCGGGTGAGTTCGCGACTGCGTATCTATTGATTTTACTGAACTGCATGTGTAGTAGTTGCTATGTGGTAGGGATAAAGTGGAGACACAGGGTTCCGATACATTTTCGTCTAACGGGTATATATCCTTATTTATTATATCTATGAATCGAACACTCCTTCTACTGAAATAATTTCCTTAAATTATAGTTTTAGTAGCCTTAGAACTTATTCAACCAAAATGGACGAAGTTGCCTATGAGTAAAACTTTAGCACACTTCTATCACAGCACAAACATACAATTTAATGAAACGCTCTGGTAATATTACTAAAATCCGCGCCCAACTTATGAATATTCACGAAAATTCAGCAAAACAAGTAAATAGAAGTCGCGAGTAGTTGGTAAGAGGGGCGTTGTGACGTCATAACGAGGGTAGTTGATAGTTGTAATGCTACAACCCCGCGGGGGGCGATGTAGGCTGGATTGCCGGGACAAAAACTGGGACATAGTTGAGCCATCAATAAAATATTACTGGCTTATTTTGTTTCTCTTTATTTTGGGCTGAATGTTGCAAAGTTTCTTTTGGGTTACGATTTCTTGTATTGAAAACTAAGTGGAAACGTAAAGAGGCCGATTAGGATCCTTAGAAGTCAAGAAACTAAAGTTGAATTAGATCGATTCCTTTAAGCGTCCTTTATGTTTTACATAGTTGGTACCCATAGTTTCCAGTAAAACCGGATGTAGCTAAATATATGTGCCATGACATTTACCTAGGTACTTTTCATATTTCATAAATAAATTATCAAATACACGCGTTTATTGTTGTATAATACACAAACTATCATAATCAGATTTCGTGTCGCGTGTAAACATTACTTAACTTGCATTGTTTTGTTCACAATCAATTTAATTGGTTTTGCATTAACTGATGGATACATAGAATAATAAGTGTGACAATATGAAAAACATTTTAATCAGAGGATTTCTGGTAATTAAACATACTAAAGGTCGTGGGCTTTATCTACATAAAGTGCAAAAGTGTATACGAGGAATATTACCAACTATTCAACGTAACGAACACATGATATCTCACCAGGTTTCCCCTAAAGATTAGGAAAGCGTACCACATTTTTCCAGTTATGTATTACTCCCATGTAAATAGCTGAACCTATTTCTGTGAAACAGAAACCGGGCGATCCGGCGTTTCTGTGACTCCGGGTTACTACTGTGAATTTCGTGAAGTAACGGACTTGCGACCATTACATCAATGCAGGCAGGCATCCAGGGCACCAGCCACCTAGTTTTGCTATCAATTGGCTTTATTTACTTTACTATAAAGAAGAGGTGTAGGGGAGTTCCTACTTTGTAGATAGCCGGTGTGGTGTTCGCTTGTACGCTAGTTAGGGTTTAGAGTAAAGCCACCGTATATCAGGGTGGTGTTTTTGTTCAGGGTTGTACAATAAAACACAGTTTCCAATATTACTGGGTTAGGCGTGCTGTTGCTAAGGCGGCTCGGACTAGACTGAGCGCGGCGCATCGCCCCGCACTATCCAACGCGCATCACACAGCACAGCACGCATAACTCATTTATTAAACGTCACAGCCGGTATTTTGTTAAAGTGTGGTAAATTGGTTCCACAGCAGAGATCTTATCGGTTCTCGGAATATCCACCTTCCATGGATATCACACACACCCAAAGCTACGCGACGCTATATTTTAATCTCTATGTATGTAGCACAAACTTTACATAAAATTCAGAGTGTCGAGAGAAAACGGTAGACTAATTTAAAGTTTATCTTAACGCCAACCCGTTTGGGAGCCCGGCTGTGTAAAACATTTAATTTGAAACTAGGTACGTCATACAGATATTATAACTAAACGAGGGACGAATTCTGTTCTAAATGCATTTGAAAAGTTGGTGCTCAGTTCCGACTGTAAATTGAATGCACGTATATAATTGTGTCAAATTAATAAACCCAAGTAATATTGTTCAAATTTTAAACAAAAATATTTTTGAAGCGGATGACCATGTTATTTTGGCAAATAATTTAATATCATAAGTTTCCTGTCACTTATTTTGAGGTATCCGAATTATGTGAAATTAAATTGTAATCGAGTTTCAGGCTGACAAAATAAACCTATCAAAACAATTAATTTTTCGTCATACAAAGGTATATGCGTCACACGTTGAGTTGAAACACGTTTATTCCTAAAAACGGATGGATTTCAAATAATTCGTAATCCAATTCAAACTCGGAGTAATATAAGACTTGCATACCTATAGGTTCATATAGAACAACAACGAAATACCAAACAAAGAAAAAATTCCTCAACAAATAATTTGCCAAAACCTTTGATTCCTCCTACAAAAACTCGTAAAGCGCGAAAATGTCAACATTTCAACGTCTCAAATAAACGCAAACAGACATAAAGACTTAAAAGCGATCCCGTACGAATCGATATGAATATATAAAAGGTAATACAAAGACGTCAAAAGGTAAGGATGAATATTTGAAAGGTTCAAACGTAGGGAATGCCGGGACGTGTGCGGGCACTTTTATTCGATATTTTCATTTTTTGCTGCGATTTTGTGCGCGTAATTGACATAAATTGAGCGAGATGATACCGAGTGTAGGGGAGCCACGCGGTACGGACGTCGAGAGACTGCCTCGGGCGAATCCTTAATGGTGCTGTGATGGACCGCTTATTGAAGCTGATGGGCTTAATGTGGCAAACCGTGTTAGCTGTAGTGGATTTGGGCGAGGCTAAGTGTGCAGTCATTTGTTTTTTTGTATAATGTTGCCTTCCAGCTAAATGATGGAGTGGAAAGTGACTGAGGATTATAGCCTCTTACTTATAAAATAATTACATTTAAGCTTCTATGTCAATATCTGATCTTTTATTGCTAAAATTTTGCCCGTATATCTATTTGTTTGTGTTGTTAAGGAAACAGGGCCAGACACCCACAACACAATTCATTCCGTTGTCAAGGATCATCAACATCGGCCGCACAATTCCGTCTTATCAAACGTCAGCTGAGAGCTCTGAGACCTAAATCACTCAAAGCTTTACAAAGGCTTGGGGCTGTACGAATCCGTCTAATTCGCCCTTTATGAAGTACTCAATGTTTAGGACTGTTTTGTGTCCTAAGCTGAGCGCTATGTCCCGACGCGTGTCAGCATTATGCCGTGAATGTTTCAGCTTGTGTACGTTTGTCGTAATTTGCATTTAGTTTCGAGATTATGTTTACAAATGAGATGTATTATAAGTGTGTGTGGTTTGAGATGCTCGTCTGCTCGGCTTGACAGCTAAAGCGCTCGTGTGCTCTGCGGTTATTCTGAGTAGTGTTTTGTGTCTGACCGATGACCTTTTCAAATTAAAGGTTAGCTGAGTGAAATGTTTGAATAATTTTTCAATCAATAATGTATGAGAGCTAAAGTTAACTTAAATAAAATAAGTGACATTAAAGGAGAAATTTATACTACGTACTCGCGATAAAAACAACAGTATTGTGAAATATAATGAAAACAAAACAAAGCCTATTAACAATGAAAACTAACAAGGAAAATACACACGTAAGCAAGAAAAGCAAACAAAGTAAAGAAAAACACAATAAAAATACAACTATCCAATAACCTTTGGGACGAAACGGTCGGCACGCAAAATTAAATATACTGCATGATTTCCTGGCAGAGATCAAATATCCCAGATATCCGCAACGCGTGGCTACTGTAATAATGTCAAAGTTAAATATTTTTAATGAACGTGGCTTTGTCCGGCGTTGTGCGAACGTGTGGACACTGCGACCTGAATAAGTTGACCTGTCTCAGCAATATGAACATTTTAGACATAGATATTGAAATAATAAAATGCTGCTGTGTCAGACCACACCTTGGCACTTCCTGGGATTGCTACTGGTTTAAGGGCAATACTTTTTAGTATAACTTCAATAGGATTAATATAAATAACAACCTTTCCATTCACCTTCACTGTGTTTGTATAACAAGCCTTACTATGCTGATATTAAAAAAAAATGTTTCTAAGTTTGAATTTAGGAGGCAATTAATCTCTATTACTCACCCGATTTCCAAATGCTTTGGACTTGAATACTGAAGGAATGCTACGCTAATACCGAGTTCCATAACACAACATTAAGTTTCTCCGAAGCGGACGAAATCGTGAGCACAAACCAAAAGAAAAATGAAGCCATATACACCACAACTTTAATTTAATGTTGGAAATAGACGAGTCACTAGTGGCATAACAAGCTAAAATCCAACGAGACTCTCATTTTCAGAGATTGACATTTACAGACTAAATAAATTCAAGTTCAAGGCTAAGAAAAGGCAACCGCTTTCAACGTGGATCTCAATTGTTAATGGAAAACGAGTTATAACGGTTCTCATGAAAGATGACCGAGCGAGTTCAGCCGAGCATTAGGATTTAGAAGCCTTTCACTGCTGCTGCGTGACTTTCAGCAATAAGTATTACCGCTAACAGCCACGTACATTTACCTTGTGCTGATGTGGCAGATTCTTTTCAACACTTTTGCGGTATGGTAAGGTATTGACCGTCAATCAAAAGGGTCTGGTTACATTTTTCTGTACAATGGAACCTTTGTTATTGATTGTGTAATAATATAGCGACATAAAAACTTCAAAATCAATGTTATGGTACTCGTAATAAATTCAAATTTCACTAGCCCCAGACCAAGTGAAATTCTATCAGCGAAAACGGTGGTAATAATAATCAATACAAACAATTTATTACGATTTCAACTATACCTACGCGATTATATTGATCTTTGTAAATCAATTTGTAACAAAATTAGTTTAAAATGAATTGGCGAATGGAACAAAAAAGGGTCGGTTCGTTTAATTAAAGTGTTTTACTCTGATTGTTTTTATTTCACTTAATTAGGACTAAAAGGGTCACTAAGGGTATTTTTCAAATCGGGGGCAAATCTCTGAGTATTTCCGTGTCCGGACGGCGCCGTTGCTAGGCTATGTGACGTCACAGATGGGCTCTCGAGAGTCATAGGTCAACATGAATTGCGACCGTCAAACTCTAGTCATGTTTGAGCTCCTCCAGTTTTAGCAAAAACTTAGATGAGCTATGATATAGTTCAAGCGAAGTTTGCTTTATTAATTTTATGTGTTGTGTCTTTATTTTCAAAATGCTTAGTTATTTTCGAGAGCCTTTGACTGTGTGCTACACTTTATTGACACATTAATTCCAATAATAGCTCGTTGAACACACTAGTGTGTCCATAGAAATATTATTTTATTTGAAAAACCCAATCTTCAACGCAATTATAAAAGCTGTCTGTTATGTCTAATAGCATTAACTAATGACACATAAAAGTAATAATGTTGGAGTACCCCAGGGTGTTTTAATATCTCCATTACTATTATCGTTTTTATTACTTTTTATAGAAATTCTCTATTGCATTTTAGTACTACATTATCTTTATAGGTTTAGACTTGTATTGTGCCCGAGTCTAGTATAATTTCAGTTTATTACATCGCGCTTGTAATCCTAGAAGGATTAGGTAGAGGTGTACCTAATAGTACGCCCACTAATTTCAGTTTATCAAGGCACATAATAAAATTATATTATGAAAAATCTCCAAATATACTCGTACATACATTAATATTACTTAAAGAATTTTCGAATTACTTTTGATTGTTGCATTTTAGCGACGCCGACGACCCGAATGGCGTAGTGGTAGTGAGGCTGCCTTACGTTCTTAGGGTCCTGGGTTCGAATCCCGGTAGGAGCAAATGTTTGTGTGATGAGCATGGACATTTGTTTCCGAGTCATGGATGTTTATATGTATAATAAGTATGTATCTACGAACAAAAAAGTAATATATGTAGTTTATCAACTATCTGGTGTCCACGACACAAGCCTTGCTTAGTGTGGCACTAGATGGTGCTGTGTTTTAGTGTCCAGCGCTATATTATTATATTAATATTTACCCTCGTCTCGTCCCATTCGTGCACATTTAACGAGTCGTCTTCTTTCTGGAGTGGTTGGTTCTGTCTGGAGTTTTTCATCAACGTCTCCTGTTCGAGTGCCCTTCGTTTAATGAACGCAGACAACTTTCGAGTTCACTTTAACTTACAGGACATGTTTCAAGTTGAGTTTTGATGTCATTTTAATAGAAATACTTATATTTGTATCATGAAGTTTATTATGTTCACTGATATTGTTAACTTACTGTCTGTGGGCGTGAAACTGAGTAGTCCGTATAAGTGATTAAAACTGTTAGCGAACATTTTTGCACCAAAAGTGAAAAAAAATGCAGCACTAGGTCATAACGTGGTTAGTTACGCCACAAACAAAACGAATGACTAAACCACTCTAAACTAAGTGAATTAGCATATTGTGGGTTTTAAGTATCGTTTCGTTTTTTTTTTATAAGTCCTTGTGATTACTTTCAAACTATGGAAAAGAAAATAATACGAGAATATAATTTTCATAATCAAGTTGTTTTCTAGATTACAAAACACAGCAATGAGAATAAACTTATATTGTCACTTACGGGATATCTTCCGTGATTATTTATTGTTTTGACAGCAATGAGAGTTGAACAGTACCAGGGCCTCAGAAGCAAAGAGAAGTAAACACAGTTGAACGTGAACAATAAAATAATGAGAGCTAGCTACTTGGTAAGCAAAGTCAATACTAGGGTATTATGCATATAAACAATCCGATGCTATAACAATACTGATAGCGGTTGTACCGAGATTGTGAATACGTTTGAGGTGCATTGAGTTATTAGAGTGGATGGAAAGGGAGATAAAATAGTTATTTAACTTATAAAAAGTAAAGAAATAACAGTGTCTGATTGTAGAAATATAAACAAACAGTGGTCGTTAAAATGTAGACTGTCTCGTTGGTCTAGATGTGGTAAGCACGTTTGCTGAGCAAGAGATCCTAAAAAAAAGAACAGATCTTGGGTTTGACCCAGGATCTGTTCTTTTTTTCTGTTCTGATCTGCACTAGTTTTTTGTTTGTATTTGACCATCTTTTATACCATGTTTTTAAGCAAATAAATATTATTCTATTCTATTCTATTCTCTCGGGTCGGGTGTGTTTTTTAGGTTGTGAGTGTTATTGGGTTTTTCCATCAGGAATATCGCAGTAGCAGCCACTGAGCCTGAATCTGTGCCCGTTTGATGGCAATAGACTCATCCCCTGGTAAATGGGACTTAAACAAAACTGGCGATAAGCGTTTCTAGTTAGTAGCGTATTATTTACACTTCTGCTTCACCTTTCCGGGATTCCAGATGTGATGTTATGTTATGACTGTAAATAAATCTTTCAATAGCTTTATATTGGAATAGGAGGCTATTCCAAAGAAAATACTTATTTGCCGAATTTCGCAATATTTTATCACGAGAAGTCGATGCAGTTAAAATATACACAAAGCCGAAAGAAGGCTCATTAAGTAACACCTTGATTTCTCTCCATCAAGTATAAATTCAGCGAGGTCTTAAATCATGTCGGTAAGTATAAAAAGGTCAATAAAAAGTATTCCAAGTTTTTCTATCACATCCACTGCCCCTTCAGTACATACGGAATTTGAAATCCAATTGATATTACGTATTATACAGTTCCCGAAGTCGGCAGAAGCCGTAAAATGTAATTCGAAAACTTGATCGGATCTCGAAAGTC
This sequence comes from Xestia ashworthii, assembly GCA_950022955.1. Taxonomy (NCBI): domain Eukaryota; kingdom Metazoa; phylum Arthropoda; class Insecta; order Lepidoptera; family Noctuidae; genus Xestia; species Xestia ashworthii. The sequence continues at coordinate 588,175 of OX465565.1, read as the reverse complement.
ATTTTTGTAAATCCCACAAGAACACGCTGTGAACCTTTTCAGAGGCGTTTACTAAAATAAATCGAATTCAGTTTAATTGGTAAAGTTGGCGGTTTTCTCAAGTTTCTCACGAAATTAGCGAAAATTTCGCCATCGTATAATAAATTAAGAGCTGAAACTCAAACAGAAGCTGCCGGCGATATCGAGTATCGCTTTGTGAGCTCGCAAAAAATATTTAGCGTAATTATTTGAGCGCTGCGAGCACTCGGAGCGCATCTCTCGCTCTTCGTAAAATACGAATAATGGCTAGGCGTTTAAGTGTTTTAATAAAAGCGAATGATGAAAAAAATGCCTATATAATGAAGGTAACGTGATAAAGGCATGCATGCAGAAAATAAGAGAGAATTCAACGATAAGGTTATTATAAAATGGGACGTGATTGTAAGCTTAAAACTCACTAAATGAAATTGCTGCAATTTAAATTTTCTACTGGATTTATTTTAAACTACATTTCGAAGTTATAAATGGAAATAGTTTTACCACAAGTAAGTCTTTCATTGGCACCGCTTCCCCAAAACAACAACTTTGAAGTGCGGTTATTCCCGAACACAAACTATTGGCTCAAAATGCAAACACAGTCTGTAAGACTCACTCAACTGTCACTGTACGTGTACATAAACGGCCCTTGCTCAATTGACATCAAACAGTTTGCTTGATAGTAACCTCTAGCTTACGCTCTGTGCTCCCTTTTAACTGATTGGACGTTTGCCTGCTCAAGCTTGCAAGCAAATACACCCAAGTCATCAGTCCCCCCGAAACATACACGTTCAATTTTGAAAATCCTTCTACATTTCAAGGCAGCTCATTCTAAAATATTCTTCAGACTTCTCTGTCATCTGTGCTAAATATGACAACTTGGTAAAACGCAGTTTTATCTAGTTACCCGTACTTCACATCCCGATTCATTGGCGACTCCATTAAAGTTGAGGCAACGATAGCGGCAACAGATATAAATTCCATCAACGTTGATCTGATATTGTGATTCGGAACGGTTTTCATAACTCCATCTGTTTTATAAAAAGGTTTTAAACTGATCAGCTATCTTGTTTCGTTCTTGTTTCAGACCGGAACATTGATGAGCTTTGTTTATGTTAAAAGCGTTTCAACAGTATTTCAACGTACTGGCGAAGATTTTATCACTTGCAAAGTTGGAGTGACTGAAGTGGTGTGTTAAATGATAAGGCCCCATCCTAACAAAAGCGATCGTCGCGCGAACATGGGACCGTCGCGCTCTTGTCGATCGGTCAACTTCTTTCTTTATCATATGTTTAGTTACCTAACCTGGTGTCAGAGGTTTTATGCAAACCATAGGCGTTTTTTTTTTTTTTGGATGTGAAATCATCAAATGTCCCACTCTGGGCGGAGCGGGAGGGAGTGTCAGACTTTTACTGACTAAAACCCATCCATGTTCCTTCCTCGGCCTTTATGTTCCGGGGCCGCGGTATCTCTTTCGAACAGTCCCGCAACCCCGGCAGAACCCATAGGCCTCTGACTTAGCTTAACATGTCGTAGGGAAATATCTTTCCGGCATGCTGGTTTCCTCACTACGTTTTCCTTCACCGAAGCAAGTGATAATTATATTATTATGATCGGTAAACTGGAATACGTATTTGGCGAAGAGAGAAAACGCTTTTTGCGATTACATCTGAACGCGAAGATCTGTAATCCTGCAACTTTTTGGTTTAGTTAGGACGCGAAGTTAGCGTTAAAGGGATCGTGTTTTAATAGAATAAGAACAGTTACATAACGTCCACGAACTTATCGAAGAAAAAAATAACATTACTCAGAATAGATTCAGACTGATAGCCAAATCCGAAATAAAATTCGGAGAGATAAACAAATTTTGCATAAGCTCGTTATATTTTTGTCAAAGGAAACGAAAGTGGCCTGAATTTCCAGAAAATATCATCAAAACGTTTTTCAATAAAGGAAATTTGTTAGTCGAGAGACGCGGACAGTCTGGGCGATTAGGCATAATTTATTTCTTGTGAATACTATTTAAGGATAAAGGTCAACAAGATTTTTGGCAATAACGACAAAATATATTGTACCTACCGAAAGATTCCGTACCATATATTTTGTTGCGTAAAACTTTTCACAGTAACATGATACAGTCATGCAAAATAAACTGGCAAATGGCCCTAGTACCTAGTTATTGATAGTAATACGTAGTCCAATATTTATATGTTAAATATATTATAAGAAGAACAGTATTTAAGGTGTCTACAGCTGACGAGAAGAGCCTTTAGATATAGCCTCCTGATTCTTTTTATTTTGAGATAAAAAAAAATACATTATAGTATAACCACCCTAAACGTTGAACACCCTCTCCAAATTCAACAGTCTCATAAATAAAGACAACATTAACACTTATCTTAAATTAATAATAAAATATACATGATTTTTCACAAAGAATATTCTACAAAATCGCTGCGAAGCATAAGAACCATTAGACAGGCAGCAAGTCCCCACTTAAACACAATCTTGAATTGTAAATCCTCTGTCGCTCCGTGTAACGACCACTACATAGTATTGGTGCACTGTTCACAATTGGATCTGAATACATTACTGCGTCTGCAACGTTTTATATTGCGGACTTTTATGGACGGGCGGAAATGTAAAGTGAAATCTAACCGGCTGGTGCCAGGTCGTAATTCGTTGGCTAACTTGGTAAGGGGACGTTTTCTCTTCATGAGTATGCATTGGCAAGAATAATGTGTATCATTTTTATGCAAAATTGGTGGTGTAGTAGGAAATTGCGCCATCTAAGCAATGTACAATAAGTTATCATGTTAATCTGTTGCAATTTCTGTTCATTGCAAGGAATTAATCACGGTTGCCAACATATTTATATTAAGAGAAACTTTGTTCACGACAAGTAATAAAAAACGAATCTTTGTTATATTTGAAAATATTGAAAGAAGGTATTTGTTGCACATGAATTTAGGTACGAAATGTTTTGTTTCATTAAACATTTTATTTTAACAATCTAAAACTGCCAATAAAATAGGTTCGTGTCAAAATTACGTCTTTGGAATATTTTTGTTTTGAACGTCTAAGTTAAATTAGTTGAGAAAACTGTGGGCAATATAGCAATAATAATGTTTGTGCAAATAATTTCAAACGCAGCAAAGCTAAATATTAAATAAACAAGTAAATCAAAACGTACAAACTAAGGTGACAGTAATTTTGATGTGTTCATGTGTATTCTGTGCGGGCTTATAAATGTTTTTTCTGTCTTTCTTACTTTACAGCTTTAATGGTACACAATTTTAACCTCAAAAAAGTAATTCTTAAAATGGTTTTCTTTTGTCTTACGTATCTTGTGTAATACCCATACAGCACAAAATGTATTAACAAATGTAAACGACGTAATTAAACCACAACTAAACTCGGACACAAAATCAAAATTTCCCGGTAAGTATCCCTACACATAATAATGATCTATCCGCGCCTATCTGCCGTCCCCGCGAGAATATCACTATAGCCCCGATATTCTATCATAGGCAGTAACCGCAGAGACGCACACCATTACGCCGTAACGGCAGCGCGGCGGCCATTTGTCGCGCGACATTATCTCGCGCTGTGCGCCGGTGGGTGTGGGCCGCCTTTATCTCTAATGTGCACTATTATGCGACATTTACTCAGCTATTTGTTAGGATTGCACTTGAGTGATGTTATTTGTTATAAGTATGAGGGTGTGCTTTGAGTAGCTGATGGTTACATAGTGCAGTGTAAGTAAGTAAGTAAATATAATTGTGATTTTCGTGACCTGTATGGTAATTGCGTAAAACAATTACAAAAACCTTTTTTCTCGGACTCCCGCTTTGAGCGGAGTGGAAGGGCCCTTCCCTTCGGTGTCAGACTTTTATTGAGTAAAACACATCCATGTTCCTTCTTAGCCCTTTGTGTTCCGGGGTCAAGGTATCTTTTTCCAACAGTCCCGCATCCTCGGCAACTTACAAAATTAAATAACCTTGCTTTTCATTTTCATTTTTTCTTTTTTGATTTGTTTCTTTTTAAAAATAAAAGAATGTCTCCTTTGAGTAAAATTTGCTATCTCCAGTATTTAGAGTACTTTCCCTCCAGGTGGCATTGTAAAATTTCACCCTGTATAATTTAACAACTTTTAATTTGCTTTATTTACGTCGTCGAGCACATTCAATTTTTAACCGACTTCCAAAAAGGAGGAGGTTCTCTATTCGACTGTACGTATATTTTTTTTTATGTATGTTCACCGATTACTCGAAGACGCCTGGACCGATTTGAAAAATTCTTTTTTTGTTTGAAAGGGTATACTTCCAAGTTGGTCCCATAGAAATATTGTCATGATCTGATCACGAACTTCGGAGATATGGAACGAAACTCTTCAATAATAGACAGCAAATCTGTCGTGATTGCTGCAATCGCTTGGATGTTTATTGTTTACACAACATCATAACATAACATCACGCCTGTATGCTCTGAGGGGGTACGCAGATGTGTACAGTATACCCATATTTCGACAGTTAGGTATGTTATATAGGATAACATACAGCAATTTTGGTATTTTCTACAACAAGTGAAGCATTTGCATTTGATAAGAACCATTCTACCATCAGATCTGATGATGAAGCCAAGAGTCACGGAACTCCATAATGAGACAATGTATCCTAGTCGTGTTTGGGCTTGTTGTAATTGTAACGGTATGCACTTTCCATGTGCACCAAGCACATATGTGAACCACTAAAAAGTGAAAAATAAAATCCTTTTTGCAAAAAATAAAACCGACTTAAAAAAAAAACCAAGAACGTGAAAAAAAAAATAACTTTAGCTTGCAAAAAAGTTTTCAAATCAAATATTAAAACGCTTTAGTGATAGAATGCGTATTACTTAATTGGGTACCGAAAGAACATCAATGGTGCACGTTTGCTAATGAATATTGAAATAAGTTAAAAAATGATATTAAAGTTGTGAAGTTCCGAACTCATTACGATAATGTGGTGTCGTTTTATAGGAAATCAATAAACTACACCATTACCTGTGAAAATCCCGATGCCTCGGGAATTATTTGTTGAAAATAATTATACAAGTGTCCGATTTACAGTACCTATAGTGACTTATTTTCAGATCTACATAAAAAGTGTTCATAGTGTAGGTACTTTCTGACGCAGAATTCCAATACGAAATGGAAATTCGTTAATTTATGAAAATAACTTGCCAAGGATTTCTGCTACAACTTCGGATTACAAAGTAAGGTTAATTACGAATGTTTCGTTAATTTGAAATTGAAAAGCAATGGCTTTTTCCTTATAATTATTGACTTATTTTATTTTGAAACTTTGTTTTGTTGATTTTGCTGTTCAATTTGGTCACTTTTTGATGTAATGTGATATGACTGTATGGACCACTTTTGTATCTAAATGTACGAGTACTTAGATAATAATTTGGGTACAACCCTGTTTTGGCAAATATTTATTTACCTAGTAACTTGAGTGTTGTCTCAATAAAGGTAGCCATTACAGTAGAGTAAGATCCCTGTTCTCGAAGAACAGGGAACACTAGAAAAATATTAAATCTTGATGGACAATGTTCCTCAGTGTCGGTACGTGAAATCAAAATATTACTTGCTTAAAACAAAACAGCGCGTTACAAAGAAGTACTACATATTGCTAACAACTACCGCCTTTCGAACTTAAATCTAAAAAATTAAATCTAGGAACTTAATATACATAATACAAGTTATAATTTAGGGTACCAAATTAAAGTGATTTTTTATAGTTGGTTGCAATACTTACAATTCAATATCATTATTTGACGTAGGTGCGTACCTATACCTATTTAAACATTTATACAGTTAAAATCTAGAAATATAAGGTTGTTATCGTTATTTGCAGATATCGATACCTCTGGGCTCAAAGGGCGTATAGCACAAAACGTAGGTTTTCAGGTGAAGCAAAAACAAAAAAAATAAACATTTTTAGTTATAAATCTCGCTCAGTTTTAGACCTATTTAAAAGTATCCAAAGGACGAAAACTAAATTTTTTAAGAAGGTTTTTTCGAAAATGGCGCTGGTCCTATAATGACTGAGATAGCGTGTGCTATAGGGTCAAAAATATATATATATACAGGGTTATTTGTAAAACACCAACAACCTCGCAGGAGTAGAATAATAAAATCATAAACAACAACATTTATTTTGTTCTACGACTTTTTCGAAAACAGGCAAAAAAATATCGACTTTTCATACAAAACTCGATCAGCTGTTCGGACATATGTAAGGAGAGTTGAATTTTTTTTGTCTGTTTTCGGAAAAGCCGTAGAACAAATGTTGTTGTTTATGATGTTAGTAATCTACTCCTGCGAGGTTGTTGGTGTTTTATAAATAACCCTGTATATGTCCTATACACCTAATAAAAACAGCCTGAGCAGGTACACAGAAGCCCAACTTTTCAAAAATGATGCAAAGAAACTGGGGCGTATAAATTACTTGAATTTTTGTTTATCGGGGTAAAGGACAATATTTTTGCAATTATGTTTCTAGAAATCAGGCTAATCAAAGTTAATATAACTTATTAAGTGGACATCTCTTCTTAGATACTAATTTAGAATATTAGGTAATAGAAACTAAAATTATGATATGTGTAGGTATGTATTTGTATGTATGTTTATTTTAAACTAGCCGATGCCCGCGGCTTCGCCCACGTAAAATTATATACAAAAACCTTCCTCTTGATTCACTCTATCTAAAAAAACCCTCATCAAAATCCGTTGCGTAGTTTTAAAGATCTAAGCATACATAGGGATAGACAAACGCGGCAGGAGACTTTTTTTTATAATATGTAGAGATAGTTATAGTTTTGTTTTAAGTTTTAATTTAAATTTTCTTGTTTGACTTTTCTACACACTGTGTCTACATTTCTTATCCAACTTTCCTCTTGCAGGTCTGCTGGAAGAGATTTCTTTTGAAATAATCAGTATAGGTACCTTTGCGCTCTTTTATGTTAATATATTTTCCTTTTAAGTATTTTGTGTGTACATAAATAAATCAATAAATAAAATAATATTAAAATAAATAAACTTCTTTAACTTTGTTATGAGATCACTTAATTTTTATTTTCCTTATCATTTCTAATCAGTAATAATAAAATCCGCGCATATTTTGTAGGCATGTTTATATGTAAAGGACGAATAAAATTCAAGTAATACATGTATATATTTACACGTTTTGAAATTCTACACAGAAATTGTAATGATTCAAGACATTGCGTTCACCGTTTAAAGATAAATTTGAAATTCAAATCACATGTTTGTTGTTTTCAAGGTTTGAAACATACGAGAATTACATTTGAGATTGTTTTACTTATGTGCTATTATCATAATAATATTATAGGCAACAACATTGTCTTGGAAACGTGGAACTTTGGGAGAAAGTAATTGCAATTATGTAACTAGAATTCAGCTCTTCAAAAATATTGAGAGTTTAAAAGTTATATAACTATACTTTTTTGACGAATACTTGTAAGTATTGTTTAGTTTGACGATTTTGAAAATAGACATCCATCCAAACTAATATCATAATGCAATCTGTCTAATACACTTTCACAATTTAATGACTGTTAGCAAGACGAGTAATTCAGCAACTCGTCCCACATGTCCACTGCCCATTTGGGACGAGTTGATGAAACTCAAAATAAATAATATTTTCATTGGACACGTAAACCATGCCTGTGTTAGGATCTAGGATACTTTTTATCCCCGTATTGTGATCGCATGGGATAATTTCAGACCACCACGCTGACGAAACAGTAAGCGCCGCTAGTTTTCCTGTAATCTTGCTCATTTTATTCTATTATTTCCTGAATTTTCAACTTATTCTGCCTCAAAACTATATCTTTAATTACCTACATTTTGCCGAAAGAAAGGTTCATTAAGTATTTTTAATAACAACAACCATTCAGCTGTACCTACAAAACTGCAAGCTGTAAGCGCACATAAGCACACAAGCTCTCACAAAATGCTTACAGGATGGTCGGAAGTTAGGCTGTTGTGCGGCAATTCGCGACGGCGGCCATTACACTGGCCGGCCATGTTCCGCTCTCAAATAAGCGCTGCCTGGCCCCTTGCCTTCATGGAGGTAGAGAGAATGGAACGGCCTTTGTTGTATTATTGAGTGGCAAGTGCCTGAAGAAAGTGTGGTTGTAGTTTGGAAGAGCTTTTTCACAAAGATAATTCTAATAAAGAAGCTATTAAAAAGTATCAAAACCAATCATGCATCATGCAAACACGACGACCTCATATGAATTCGATCTCATATTCATCACTCCGTAAATGGAGGCGACAACATCCAGCTTAACTTTACATCGCTGTCCATTGCACGCTTTATTTTAGAGCCGCTGACTACACTAACGATTATAGTTACTGCCGCAGCAATGGAACGGGCGCTTGTTTCGCTAAAAAATGTTCTCGCCTGCTAGCAATTGATCGTTTTAAGCCAGCGTTATGGGATTGCATTAAGTTGAGATATTTCTTCGGAAATGTGAGAAAGTTTCTCCTTCGTTTACGAAAGGAAGAATTGTGTTTTGTTTTAGCTGGGTTTTCGTATTAAAGTTGTGGTAGTTAGTTTTTACGGTGCATGCCTGGCATAATGAGAAAATTGCAGTGTTTTGGTTTGCTTACAAAACCACTGTGCCGTTCAAGGAGCTTTTAACATTTAGGCTCAACATCTTTATGGCGCTACTCAAAAGTAACACGATACAGTCATATGTACCATCAAAATGAAAGAGTTACAGGTTACTTAATTATGATTATAGCTTCAAAGAATTGTAAAACCTCTTCCTAGAAACTCCTTTTTCTCGTGCAAAAGGACCAAATAATCAGCATCACAGAACATTTTTCAAAATTCTTTAGAAATCTTCTCATTCTTTTTGGCAGCTAGCAAAAGGTTGCAGAACCCATTATTAGCATTTCCAAGCGGACCACCCGACGCGCCTCCGCTGCAAATAAAAATATCGAAAATACCGAGAGTTATAACCCCATCCTTTAACACTAAATTCAATTTTATGCAGAAGACGTATGGTTTAATTTCCGCTGGCAATATAAACGAGTGACGACTTTAATAGGTAGCTTCGATTCAGAGTATTTTTACGTTATTAAACTTGGTTTAGTACAATATTGAATTTGAAGAGGATTGCTCGCGAAATTAAATCTATTTTCTAGTCTAGATAAATGTGACCTTATTTGAATATTGGATTAAATTAAAAGTTTTATAATGCCTCGACTGAACTTTTAGTTGGTTGGAGCTTTATTTCCAATAGAAGAGCAGATTTTTTTAAATAAAATGGTCAGAAGTAATATCAGTCGCTGTCACTTTTTAGATTGCAAACTAAAGAAACGCTACTTCGTCCGCAACTGAACGAAAACTTATACCCTTTTTTTTCTTTTTGAGTAAATGTACATATAATCATGGAATACAGCCAACTGCAAACAAACGATAATTACTTCAGTCATCTTTTATTTGACATACTAACGAGTTTTATGTTCAATCCACCATCATGGCCATCCCTAACTCTCAAACACTTCACTCCACTACTGACTTAACCAAATGAAAACCCATTCGAATTCATCACGGTCCGCAAGACGTACTATAACGTTCGACGTCGAATCGAATCGAATCGATAGGACACTCGATGGCGCGTTACTCGATGTATTTCACGTCACTCATAACCCCCCGATGCCGACGCACGGTCCGCGCGACCCCGTTCGCGAATTGTATTGTCACTCCACATTTTCTGTCTATTCAAAGGGTTGAATAATATGTTTTGTGTCCGACATGAAATCGTTTTGTTGAATCATTCGACACGTAATAACTGTAACATTTGATTGGACGTCAAGCTTGATAATGGAGAGGAGGGTTGTGACAAGTGATCAAATTATTGTTCTTCTTTTTTGTGTTTCGTTCAGGCGTGATGTGGCTGTCTCGTTTCGAATACCTACCTGAACTAAAATTCAGAAAATATAAAAATACTTACTAACAATAAAATATCACAGGTATAACTTCAAGAATAAAAAAAATAAAAGGTCAATAATAAATGAATATCGTCTCCAAAAATCGACTAAACCAGTCTTTTAAACTCCATCCCGACATTAATCGAATCACGCCGACGGAACCCTCAAATAATCGCGTTCCAAACTTTTAGCTAAACAAAACTGCTTGTCAACTGATCGCGGCCCGACGGCTCCCGACGTCCCATCGGCCGTCAGATGTCATCGCAGCGCCGCGGCCGCAGGGTCAGACGCGACCAAATTGTGCCTGTCACTCCCTCAGCGAATACTTGCTGACAATTAACGTAGCGGTTGTAGGGTTATCGTTTAATTGAGAAACGAGTTTGACATTTGTTTGATTTGGGGATTTTATTTGATTTATGGTTTGTTTAGAGTGCTTTCAAAAAAAGCGTTTTATTAGATAGAAGTAATATTTAATTAAGTGAAAAATAACTATTTTGATCTTGCAGGAATGGCAGTTTAAGTCCAATTCCCAGCAGATTATGCCAAAAATATAGCAAATCATCAGTCAGGACGTACAAAACAAGGAAACACAATTCTCCGCCTAATTAAATTACTGAAACAAACATCTATTCAGTAATACGACAACAAGCTATCGTAATTAATCTTTAATATGTCCATTCATCGTTACACGCTTAACTTAACCTTATCTAAATACAATTTACGAGGGGAATTAGGGCTTTATTGTTATTAGAATAAGGTTGAAAATGTATTGGTAATTAGGGCGTGAGGGTCGTTTGGATGGCTGGTGGCAGGATATTAATTGTATTCGTAGTATCGGAGCTGACGGGTTATTGTTGCGGCGTCAAGGCGTTTTGTCGCCGCGCGCCGTCGCGTCACTGTCGCTGTCGCCGTGTCGCGCGATTTGATTCATGATTAATTGTGGCTGTATAACGATGTTGTTTAGTTTTTAATGAGTTATTGAAACACGACCTTCAGGAGGTCGTTAGGAGGAGGTCGCTTTGTAATGGTTCTTAAAGTTAAAATTAAATCATATTAATTGTTCTATAGCACTTTAGCAATATTTCTGTTAAATTAGAAATCATTTCGTATGTCCTTAGGTAGGTTTCTAACAGTTCTTTCAACAATACAGACACGAGCAATTAAACTCCATTTTCAAATACGAGGGTTTGCCTGATTGAACATACGAAACATAACTGAATCAGTTATCGTGAGTCACAATGTTACCGTTTTCAGTAACTGAAATCGAAAAAATATAACAAAGTAACAAATTGCGCAGTGTTTTAAAAAAAAGACCACGATAAAGACAGACACTCTGATGATACCAACACAACAGGCGTTGTTTTTCTAAACGAAAAGCATCGATAGAACAAAAGGTGGCAGGCTTCGCATTGTCCCCGCACTATTGTCCGATGATCTGGCTCACGGCACCTAGGGAGCACCGCAATGTTAGAATACCACAGAAATACCACTAAAACAGCAACCTCTGAAGAAAAGGGGAAAAAAACCGGCTAAGAGCGTGTCGGGCCACGCTCAGTGTAGGGTTCCGTAGTTTCCCGTCCGTCACAATAAGTGTTCAATCCAATCCGATTTTAATAATTCTTTTTTTGTTTGAAAAAAGATACGTTTAGGATAATAAAATATGTAAACGAAGTTAAAAAAAATGCTTGCATATACGATTATACTACAAACTTAGTAAAGAGATTATTTTGTACAACTTTTTGTCTTTTTTGTACAAAAACTGGTTTCCATCCAAGTTCAAAGTAATTTTCCTAGAAAGTCCTTATAAAGTTCTACTTTTCAGATTTTTTTCATATTTTCTAAACTTATGGTTCAAAAGTTAGAGGGGGGGGGAGCGATTATTTCCGAAATTACTGACATTATATAAAAAATGACTTTAGTAAACCCCTATTCATTTTTAAATACCTTTCCAACAATATATCACACGTTAGGGTTGAAATTTAAAAAATAATCACTTCCCACTTTACTTAGAGGGGGGTTACCCTAATAAAACATTTTTTTTTGCAATTTTTATTTTACCACTTTGTCGGCGTGATTGGTACACATATTGGTACCAAATTTCAGCTTTCTAGTGCTAACGGTCACAGAGATTAAGTGAGGACGGACGGAACATGGACATGGCGAAACTATAAGGGTTCCTAGTTGACTACGGAACCCTAAAAAGAGAACAAATGAAACTGTCTTCAGTTTTCAGTTGAAGATGACACTTTTTGCGCTTTCAGAAAGATAATTAACTCTCAAACGAGCTAATTATCTACAGAGCGATCAGCTGCAATCTATGCGATTTTTGTTTTTAGGCGGCTTTATTTACTACTGCTCACTACCCGGCTCTATCCAGTACTACCCGGTTATACCCGGTGCGCAGTGTGTTACGCCTATGCTGCTACCCTTATTGCTGTTATTAAGAACCGATTCCGCTATTGAATTTGTACCAAATGATAATAGCTCTATACACAATATATCTTTATTGGGAATACGATTTCTATTTCGAAGAGGTTTTGTTCTGTTTGTGCGTTTCCGGAAGTAGAAGGAGAGTTTATTCCTATTTGCGTATAAATCTAGATTAAGTTGAGCTGAATCTGATCACGGTTTGCTTTGTAAGAACTAAGTTCAGTAAAATCTGTATATAGCGTCGACTGAAATTATATGGCTTTCAAACTATAAAATTATCCATGTCTCAATGTGTCGTTGAGGTTTCTTCTGTTCCTTGTTTTATATTTTTTTAGAGTTTAAGCAATCTGGACTCACTTATCACCACGACTGGCACCATAGAGAAATCATTACCTGAAACAATAAATATTGATGGTTGAATAGATAATCTCATTTCCTTTAGATATCAGTAATGATGTTGGAATTTGAATGAAAAGAGTGTCCATGGAGTTTCTTGTCCATTCTGTTTCTATGAAACACGCTTTAGAATGGGCAACTACAGTACTTTCATAAGTTAATATGATTTGTTTCTGTGACTGTTACTTCACTTTCTTTGTTTTTTTTTTTCTGACATTAAAAAGTGCCTGTTAAAATCTGCCTGTACGCGTTTATGGTCTAATTAAAATAAAATGCTTTGAGTTTGACAAACTATACATATGAATATTATAATTAAGCAAACACCTACACTAAATCGTGAGTAAAACTTTTCATACAAATCCAAAATTTGACACACATCCAAAACACGTAAGGCAAAGCAGGTATAATACACAGCTCTAAATTCAAAGCTGTTCGTGAGTACTGAGGTTCCAGTAGTCCGAACAAAGCCGCGCCGACTGCGCGCGACACAATACGACGCTGTGCGCGTCTGTGTGCCGTACGCCCCGCAATCAGGTCACTTCCATTCACTCTACGAACGTGGAATTAGCTAGATTTTGTTTGCGACGAAATCGTTTTAATTACGTCTCGTATGTGTAGAAGAATTTGGGATGCAGTTTGGCGACGATGATACTGGGAGTCTATGGCACAGGAAGTAGTCCTTAAGTCTTAGATGAGTAGAAAAATATCTTTCCAAATGCTTTTAATTTTCCTACAACGACTTTCAACTGGATAGAGTTTATCAATCCAATACAGTTCTGTCTTCGTTATTGCTAATAGAATGACACATTATCTAGGTCCTCTGGAGTCTAACATGAGTTTTCTTGGTTAAAAATCCTTGCTTATTGCTGTATTATGATACGATATTATAACTTCAAATAATTTTGTACACAATAAATTAACGCATTTTTCATTATGATATGCACGTAATTTTGAGGGTTATATTAACAAAAGGGGGGTAATCCAATCAGTTTTACAGTGAAAACTCGTTAAGTTTATACTCAATTTAAACAAAAGGCATGACTAAACAAAAACAAATCTCGTTTAATTTTATTTTGTTTTTAGACATTCTCTAACCAATATAAACAGATTCTATTTTTGTAAAACTTGAATGAACTGAATGTACATTCATTTTATTTGAAGTTACCATTTTTAGGGCCGTGTACCTATTTTTCTGACTTATGAAAAAATAAATTGTTTGATTATTTTTTGCCATAGTCACAATAATAACTGTTCTAGATATTTAAGCCCCAGTAAATCTGCCTCCGTATTGAATAAAGTCAACATAACTCCATCCTGTCCAATCTAGAGACAACGGTATCGTGAAATGGATCCACGAAACAAAACCGGGGATGGAAAGTATGGAAACTGCATACGAATAGTTGGAAATATTGCTAGAGCAGTGTTCTAGCTTACGAAGCGATTTATTTGGAGTCTTATGAAATATCAGGATGTATACAGGTACACAATTTTATGTACCTAGTGAGCTTGATATATCATATACGTGACTATTATTGAAAATATATTATTGTGAAATTCAATATGTTGCGAACTGCTGTTTTCTCGAAAGAGGTTGCACTTTCTCAACGTATTGACATTTATAAAACTCGGCTCAAGTTATCATGACAACGGCTTTATAAATAGATTTTTGGTCACAAGTTTGGAAGTTCCTCGAATAAGTTTTCCCATAGGAGTTAGACCATCACAATTAAAACCACACGAACAGGACAATTACAGAACATCATTACCCAGTTCCACGTACCAGGCCTACACAACTGAATATCGCGAAACAAGTTATCACCGCATTACTGAAAGCAACGCCCACTAATCACGACACGGTATCAATGCAGCATCTGTGCCGTGCCGAGCCCGTGCCGTGCCGGGCTTGTGCCGTGCGTCATCGAGCCACCTTTGTGTCGTCATTGGCGCTTTGTGACGCGACGTCATCGCTTTGTGCTCGCTCTACTTGCGAGTGATGCTTTCCCGCTAGTTGTATAGAGAGACGTCCGCGATAGTTTCTGATGGATGTCAATGGATGGAGGAGTTTCGAATTGATTGTCTGTGTGCCAGTGATGTACACGTGGCGATACGCATAGAGCAACACAGGCCACCGGCGGACCGGAGGGCGATACGTTTATGAGTTTCGTCTGGTTACCTGACAGTTATTGAAGATTACAGGCGTGTTGTTACTTTGAAAGTACTGTTGTATTGTATGCGCGTATTTACATTGTTCATGTTGAAAACATGGTTTGTTATCATAGAAACTCAACAGTAAATTATTAGAGAGAATTATAATGAGAGTTAAAAGAAAAGATAAAATAAGATTAAGCAAAATTTAACTTTTAGAGATGTGACTAAAGTATGCAAAACACTGAAATGGAAATGGGCAGAACATATGCTAAGAGAGAGAAATGAGAAATGGACTAGTTTAATAAATAAATATCGCTGGACATTAACACACAGCGCCACCTAGTGCCACACTAAGCAAAGCTTATCAGAATGGTACCCCAGGGATGGTAAAATAAGTAAAGGTAGACAAATGAAGCGCTGGGAAGACGATCTCAAAAGATTCACCGGTCCAGAATGGACCAGAATTGCAAGAGATAGAGACAGGTGGAAGTCTTTGGAGGAGACCTTTGTCGAAGGACAAGCTGTTGCAGCTGCTGTTTTTAGTAATAACTAGCCGATGCCCGCGGCTTCGCCCGCGTAAAATGATATACAAAAACCTTCCTCTTGAATCACTCTATCTATTAAAAAAACCCGCATCGAAATCCGTTGCGTAGTTTTAAAGATCTAAGCATACATGGACAGGGAGACGCGGCGGGAGACTTTGTTTTATAATATGTAGTGATAGTGATAGTGATGGTACACCAGATAAATTAATATCAAGAAACTTTTCTACTTGGCTATTCAAATCATAAAATTGGTTAACGGGATCAGTTGACCAATTCAATAATTCATTAGGTCCACTGATCTCGCGGGATCCGCCTGTGTGGGATCAGTTTACTAAAGAGCCATAATGAGTGGTACGAAATCAGATTCTTAATCGTTTTGGGTTACTATCCAAGTGCAGTTACACTAAACTAAAGACCAGACTTCTTTTAAGTTGCTTGTTTTTATTTGTTTTTGCGACGCTTGCAGTTTATAGATAAGTGCTCTCAGATTCTCAGAATTACAGTAATTAAATGAGAAACGCTCCATCACTTCCGGCAAAAACAGCTAATAAACTGAAAGTGATATTTCTGAGATTCTGAAAGTATATCCCTCCAAACACAAAATGACAGACTGATGAATATACCTATACTATAAATACTATATATATGACCTATACCTCCTCTCAACCACTCACTATCATCAAGTAACTGGGATCTTGACAAAGATTCCAGTGTCTATTTATAATTCTAGTTTTTATCTGAGGCGATTCTCGCGTAATGGACTTGTTTAAATATAGCCGATAACACTCGGAAATAATGTAACTTCCTATTGGTCAAAGAATTTTCCTAATTGGATTCGCAGTTTTGCCGATTACCTCCAACACTCAAACTTTATTTACCTCTATAGCTAAATGGTATAGATTGCATTAAATGGTAGGTACATACTCACACCTAATCCACCAATAGAAAAGATAAAAATAATAATTAATATCTTAGCCAATTATCAAAACTATTACTCGTCACTCGTATGTTCAGTCTCATGACGCACGGAATCCCGTCACTTCCAATACACGCCATCATATCCCTGACTTGCACTATTGGTTAAATCAGTCCGTACTTCACACGCCTTTCCAAGCTATAATCAACCTTATAACACCAAAACACGGTTCAAAGTTCTTTGATTCGAGGTGGTACAGCTGTCAGTTTGTCGAAAACGTCATCAAATAAAAGGCTGTGTAGTTCGGATTTCCAGGAACGGAACTTGAAACGTTTCCATCAAAGAGTTGCCTTCACATGGCGCACAATTTGTTACGTTTTGCTCTGGTTACTGTAGAACTAATTATATCTACGTTAGGTTTAGGTGTAGAAATTGTGGTGCTAGAATTTCAAAGAGATGTTTTGATAATCCAAAGGATGTACTTTGCAAGACAACTCGGACATTGGAACGGTTATCACAAAATACCCAGTTAAAAAATCACCTGTATAGTACTAGTGAAGTTATTCTTTAAACCATGTTTTGCTTGTATTTACTGAATCAACACTTACATAGTGCATATTGTGAAAATCATTGCGATTATCTTCCTTTATAAAAAAAAAATGTACAAGTTCCTTTTTCTGTAGTTCTTCTGTTCTGAAGTAATAATTAGAATAGGTAAAACATGGAAAACCAAACTTTCTATTTATATCAACACTACCGCACCTACACGCAGTTTTTGAAATGATTATTGTCACAATCTTACTGTTACATTTGTATACGAAGTTAGACTACGTACGTAGTTCCCAATGTAAGATAGTGCACTTCACCATAGCATTAAGAAGCCATGTCCTCTTCAAATATTGAAGGACCATCTCTCACAAGACGGATCCCGCGTGTGACGTCACTGGACAGCCGCTGACTGACATAAGCCTGGCTTATCACTACTGACAGCATCGGACCGATAGCTGTGATCACGGAACTGACAGCTTCATTATGCTTCAGCTGCATTAACCGTTCAACACTGATATGATCACCTGTTTATCTCGCCTGTTTACGGAACTTATGTTATTAGTAAAGTGATTTGTTTTAGAGTATCCGACTCATTTTTTGGAAAATATCGAGAGGAGACACTTATTCGGAGGATCAGAGACGCAGTACTCGCAACTGGCCGAAGAAAAAGGTATTTGATCGTTCTGTGGTTTCTGCCTTTATGGAAAAAATACGGAAAAATACGTGAGTTTTTGTATTAATTTTTTGTTGTTTTACTTTACTTCGTAACATGGTCCTTTGCAGTAGGTGAAGCAGAGATTACATTATATTAGTCAAACCCTACACAGCAGACACAGACACCTCGGGTAACCGAACCAGTTCATATCCCTTTTCCAATTCAAAATCTTATTCAATATAAAACTTTCTGAGGTTTGAGCCACTATTTTGCAGCCAAAATGTCACATAGAGAACAAATCCAGGTCATACACTGCTCCGGCAATGTGCAGTGATTGTCACCGCCCGCATCGAGTCTCGTCTGTGCACTGTGCCCCGCCACGCTGCCCACTTAATATTTTGTGCACATAGTGTTTGTGCACCAGTGTGTTTGTGCATCAGTGTTTGCGCACGAGCTTGCACAAGGTGACATGTGACTGATCCAGGCGTTGGTAATATCAATTCACATTATTTGCCGAATTTTACCTATTTCTTGTGGGGATTTTTTTTGGTTTTATGTTGCTTTGGTGACTGTATTTTTTTTTATTTTCTTAATTTTATGATATCGCTTAGAGTTACGTGTCTTGACCTAGAAGGATCTCTTGTTGTCCAGCCATATCTCAGATGCTGTTTTTAATCACTCTGGAGGACCCCAAGCCATTGCTTAAAATACATTTGAAAAGATAAACTCAATAGAATATAATTTGATCATGAGCAGGTGAAGTTTTTGCGACATGCGTTTATGAAATGCAGCATTTCATGTTTTTTTGTTATTTTGCATTTACGTCAAACCACGCACAGGAAATATGCAAAGAAAGAAGAATTAACAAGTAGCGTTAAACTCATCCCCTTATGATATGGCGGGGCACAATACGGTTTTCGACAGGTGAGCGACAATAGGCCGTCCCTTCTTGGATTACCAAGAAGCCAAGAAAGACTATGAAAAAGTCTGTAAAAGCAGTAATATTGTACATGTACGGTCGAACAAGCTATTTGGTTTACACTTGCCAATGTAATTTGTGGGTTAAACTGTAAACCAATTAGCTTGTTCGACCGTACACTGGTGTGCTAAGACTTCAGTTAACAATTCGACCTTAAGCTGGCTCAGTAGACATACCGAATTTCAATGAAAGAGCAATGCTAGTACATGCTGACTTTATGTCGATAGCAAAGTCAGTGCTTATGGGTTTTGAGTTTTCAAGAATCGATTTGGTGAACACAGTATGATGATTGAACAGTGATGATAACACAACTAAAAAGGTTTTAATTTTTTAATAAGTAGTTTAAAAATGCTTAAAAAAAATTACCCATAGTCGCACACTAACGATCCAATAACTAATTAGTGAAACAAGAAACGCCGCATACCTAACATAAGACGGGGATTACCGGCACCTTAATACCTTCCGCTCATTTTGCAAATATCCTTCTAATATGCATACATATGTATTAGTAATTATGCCAGGTAAGGCTCTACTCTGAATATGCATTATGTTAATGTATGTAAAAATTCCTATACCTACATACTTATAATGCTGACGAGAAAGTCGGAATATATGTTACGAATATGGACGGAATTTAATGTGGGTAACAATTTTGTACCTAGGTGTAAAAGTTTTTGCCTTAAAATTAACATTACGTAAACGTATGAACTTTGTTAACACCTGTATACCTAAAATACCTTTTCTTGTATTATAACTGCTGCCTGTTTCTTTATTTGGTATGTTTTCAAGGTTAAATTATCTAACAAAAGGTTAAAGGTTTAAAATTCGCAATGTCGAAACTCTTTTCCTAAACAAATATTCAACACAGGCATATTCCCGATGACACAGTAACGCACACAAGATGAAACAAGTTTAAATGAACCCAGCGCAAAACTATTCACAAAATTGATTTGGACACATGTAACGAGTCGAAATGTGCTTAGGCCAGGCCACACAATATCGGGGCCTTGGACAGGGGCCAAGTTATAATGAGTGCACTAGTAAATTTTACACGTAACGGAATAACTAGCGAGTGAAATAATGCCACTCGTAATTTTGCTAGAAACGTTTCCAGTGCGATCTCTGTACTATGGTTAATGTTTAAACGACTGCTTTTAAACTGGAGTCTTAATCGGTTAGTTATTCTGAATGCGTGGTGGAGGTGGCTTGGATACTTAGCTAATGGCTGTTCTTTGTTCAAATAATGTTCAGTGTTATACTTTTTTGGGTTAAAACCTTCTTAGTAGAGACTGCTGCTGGTGACACTCACTTCTGGAGGTTTTAAGTTGTGACAAAATTTTATTGTATTATATGTATAACGGCTGGTGCCCGAAACTCCACGTCAAAGCGCTTATTTTGCGTATGAGCCATAATCCACCACGCGAGCCCTGTGTGGTAGATGTCACAAAATGTTTTCGAATTTTTTGGTTCTAGGATATGCCGGTTTCCTCACGATGTTTCCCTTCTCCGTTTTTGAGGGGGGTGAATTTCTCAAATGACTTATTTTTTTGTCTTCGGTGAAATTAGTATTGAAAAAAAGGAATATTGTTCTGAATATTTTTTTTTAGTATTCAATAAGTAGTTATTGGGTTGTGGCAAAAATATAATTTGCCTAGGACTATTACAAAAGGTAGAAATAAATATATGAACCTCATTTTTTCTCAAATCGGTGCTGTCCCTCTACTTTTTTTTATAAACAAAACAGCTTATACGCTAATAAAAAAAGTAAGTTAAGTATATAACTTATTCTATTTCATAGAGTATTAGTTTTGTTATTAATATGTAGCATATTTTATTACATAATTAACGATTATTATTACTGAGAGGCAGAAATGTACTTGTCCTGCAAAATGTTCTCATATCGCTGGACAAAAGTAATTTAAACCTAACTTTACATCGACGAGTCCGACAGTTTCCCTACCCCAATTGTATTTCCCTCGTTAGTGTGTGCTAGTGCGCAGTCAGGATGGACCTGTGTCAAATCGCTGCATTTTCCCGCCAATAACGTAAGTACGCCATTTCAGTTGCTCCCGGACAATTATTTGATACTATCGGTGGTTCCATTTTTCTAGTGTAATGAGTAGTTTTATTATTGTTGTTTGGTTCTAGCAGAGGTAGTAAGTGAATTAGCTTCATTGTCTGTTATTGAATTTATTCTAGATATTATGCATTTTTTCTAATTTTCTAAAAAGTGTGTTACTTCTCACGTCGCTGTTCTCATATTGCTGTAATCTGTGGTCTTTATTACCACCAATGTGATTATTTACACCGAAATGATAAGAAAAAATAAATCGGTGTCTTATATCTAATATCGGTGTTTTGATTCATGATCTTCGCACAGTTTTGTCACATCGGTGGGTTGCTTTATCATATTGGTAGATCATTTTATCATCTCGGTGAGTCGTTTTATCATATCGGTAGATCCCGTTTCATTTCGTTAAATATACAAAGAAACAATGGAACATACAAACATACATACAGACACATACATTATATACCTACATATATACCTACATACAAACATTCATACATACATACATACTTACTTACCTACATAGACTGCCAAAATCATTATCACGATACAACTAGGTAGTAGAAGATGTATAATAAATGTATCATTAGGGGAGGTCTGTATTCGGTGTACGTCTACAGGCTGAGATGACAGTAATAAATGTGTATTGCGCAATTTTAACTTTAACTTTAATTTAATATGAGATTTTTGATTTTTTATACTTCATTTTAATAAAGACAATGACAATAAAAATAAATATTATTATTTTTTTTTAATTCTAAGTACCTATAGCAAATATAATAAAATAGGTACTTAGATAATTTCAAAAAATATATTTTAATTGGGTTTCTAAGAACTCAGTTCTCTTTGGATGTGATCTACTTACATAGGACCCTAAGTTCAGGTCTTCAGTTCTAAGTCACCCTTGGTTGTAAAAATATATAGGTACCTACTAACTATTTCCTTATTGATGTTCAAAGGTGGATAGGTTATCATATCGCTGGATATGCACATCATTTCGGTGGATAAACTTATCATATCGGTGTACAGAAAAAATAATCGGTGCCGGTTTGTGATATCGGTGGAAACCAGAATTCAAACTGAATTTTCTCAGTCTTAAATGATACGTTGATGATATTAAATTTGGGGATATTTGATATTCTAAAGATTACATAAAACCTGAAAAATTATACAAAAAAAAAATATATTTTAAAAACTTCACCGATATGATAAAAAAATAGCATTTGTTGAAATTCACCCAGGGCAGTGGTGATGAAAGAAATTACACAAAGTAATGCGCCTGTCTGGGTTTGAAAAATCTTGAACCTAAAACCTTCCTAGTAGAAACTGGTGACACTCACTTCTAGACTTTTTAACTTGTGCCAAAATAATCACTCCGATTTTTGTTTAGGTTCCGTTGTCAAATGGCAAAAAACGGAACCCTATAGATTTGTCTTGTCCGTCTGTCTGTCCGTCCTTAAGTCACAGCTATTTTACTCCCATACAGTTCGCACCACACTGCTGATATTTGAAGAGTAGAAGTAGTAGACATACTCAGAGCCCTTTGCTTGCGAGACCGACTCGAACTTGGCGGGTTTTATTTTTTTATCTTAACGTACCAAAGCATTTTTTTTTGCTTATCCTGTATTGTCTCACGGCTGGGCAAAGGCCTCCCCATTGCCTTCCACTCTTCTCTTTGTGCTGTTTTTTTGCGGCCAATCTCGCACAAACGAATCTCACGCCAGCAATTTCTAGGCCTACCTCGGCGACAACGCCCGTCTTCAGGTACCCACTGGTTGACGACTCTGGCTAATCTGCAGATATGGCCCGCCGTAAAGATTACCTATCAGTGTATATTTATATCCATATTAAACTTTTATTGAAATTATTAAGTATTAAAAATTAGGAACAAAGCCGTTTATAATATAGTGTATGTCGTACGTAATGTGGTGAGTAACGTGCACTCTGCACACTCTGCAAACTGATTAGCTGTTATTGGTTAATGCTAATCGTATGACACCTGATCAGATAATATTAATTAAACCAATTAACCGTAATCAGTTTAGTACTAACATAACATATTGCTAGTTTAGTTAGCTAGTTTAACTTAATTATTTTGGAACGTGGCGTTGTATAGCTCCTACCTACCTCATCTAGATTTTCTGAAACTGTAAGAAAAATCATGTCTCCTCTATACTATTTTGTGTAATGGAACTACTAATGTTGAGACAAGTATTGTTCTGTATTTATATTTCATATGCTTGATGATACAATTGTAGTTATCGGATTGATTGATTAATAAATTAATTATGACCAGGCATAATTTCAGCATTCAATTATCAGAATGACAATAACAGGCAATTAGCAGTTACATTTTTGAGTACTGATCAGTAAACAAACCAACTCCTTGCCCGATGAAACCAACAATAAAAAACCCTATTGTTCGTACCTAACTACCTACACATGAGTACGCATGTACTCAGTGCTCGAGCCCACATACATTAATTCGGCGACAATCAACGGGAAGGGTATAAAATTTACACAAGTACTAAACGTCACTAAAAGGCTCCTTCGGAATCCGGTCCCAACTCACTGTTGACATGTACCGATCTGCATACAAATTACTCACATTCGCACTTATTTACTACAGGAAAACAACCAGTATCACCTTGTTATAAAGCTGAAAATCGCTTGTATGGTTGTGCCCAAACTTATGTTCTCGAGGCCTTGTAGGTATGTCATACGTAAGTTGACAGATGTAGAGTAGAACTGCTCTGTGTGTGCTAAAGAGATTTCTCGTTAAAAGTGGAATTGGTTTTGTTGCATAAGAGCAGCAGTGCTAGCACTAATTGGCCTAGACTCTGATTGCCATCGGGCAATTTGTAAGGATTATATTTTGAGCGAGGAAGGCACTGGTTCTATTTTGGATGGTGATACTGTACACTTTAGTATGAAATGAGGAAAACATAGCTTGAACTTTGTACTGCTTCTGCAAAAGTTCAAAAAGTGTGGGGCGTGAGTGTTAAGAAAATATGTCGAAATATAACTCCATGAAACGAGAAAATGAATTATTATTTTTGAGCAAACAAATCACTTCATTAATAACAAAGTACCCAATGTAGTTTAAATTCCTACATCATTTCGGTTTACCTTAAAATTCCCCACGAAATTCCCGCAGCACTAAAATTGAGGCCAGATACTACCGTACAGCAGTAATTGAGTTTGTTTAACATCACTGTCCAACTGTTTGCATGTCCTCTACGCCGTAGCACTCGTAGCCTCGTAGCTCGTAGCGCGTAGCAGCTGTGCTACGCCGGGCCAAATACAAAGTAAAGTGGGATTATAGTTGATTGATTCGAATCATTACTGTAAATGTTTGAACGATAGAATAGTAGATAGATTTTGTTCTCACATTCAATGATTGAATGGAGTAATGTAATAAAATGTTGCCACACAGAAAAGAAAAACAAAACGAAGAAAGTAAACAAAGAAAATTATAAATAACAGCTAGAGCTAGAATCACATGAAACAAAATTGAAACCAGCTTAAAATGCCTGAAATCGCAACAATAGAATCGCCAACTAACGAAAAAATCCACCATTCTTTGAACGCGATGGTTTAAAAAATCGTGAATCCAAACATGCTCCAGTCGTGTTAGCCCTTTATTTGTTACAAATACAATTGGATTGTCCCCGACAGACTCGATACAATAAATAAATTGTGTTGTGACAAACAAAGAGGAAATCAACACTCAATGACCCTCAGTGGGAGTGTTCGAAAGAGGATAGATATAAGAGGCAGTCAGAGGGAATAGTTGCAAATTCATGCTGATTTTTGTAGCGTGCCGCGTCGGCAAATACCTTTCAATAATTGCTTTTCGTTTGTCGGGGCTTTTGTCGGTTTGAAATTACTTTTGTTGTTAATTTCCTACTTTATTGAGAAGGTTGTTGGGTGGGGTATGTAGGTGAAGAATTGTTTAATTAAGTTTTTATGAATGGTTGTTTGTGAGTGCTACAGATTTAAATATGTCAGCGTAACATTGTGAAAACCGTTAGATCGTAATATAACTAGAGAGATTGTAAACTCTCGAAAGATTGTCAAACGAACATACTGCTTACAATATGACGTATTATCTTTCGGTAGATTATAATTTAACGAAGTAAAACCGTAATATTGTGAAATGCATGCGATGGAAGTCAACTCGCACGGTTTGGAGGAGGGGGAGAGAAGGAGGTGTCCTCCTTGCCCCATGGTACCACTCTCATGAAAAGATTTTGTACCATTCCTGAGATGTACCGATTATTGAAACCTAACCTCAAAACACTTTATATTCCCCTAAAAAGCGTAGTCGACGGGGGCCCGCTACGCGGGGCAGTATTTCTGTCTACAGGGTTCAAAGGAACCTAACTAACCTAACGTGGGGGTGCCCCAAGTCCCGATTATGGGGGCAGAGATACTTCCGTCGCATGCATTTGACAATATTATGGTTTCACTTCGATAGTTTACAATCTACCGAAAAATAATGCGTTATATTTGTAAGTAGTATGTTCAGTTGACAATATTGTGATATAGTATGTATTTGACGTATGTATGCTTGTGTGCGTGCTTATAATAATATCTATTGGACCAAATATACTCAGTCTTTAATCAGCATTACAGATGTTTCATTGTGTCTAAGTCCCGTCCTTTTAGGGCGACCGTGACAGGTCCCGTCCTTATAATATTTTGAGAGTTTACAATCTCGCTAGAGAGATTACAATCTAACGTGTTTGACAATTTTACGGTGACATATACCTAAAATTGCCTGTTAATAATGATATTGAAGAAGCTACCTACCTACCTACTTTATTTCTTAAATTGGGCACACTTAACGCAAGCACCCAATGCATCAATTTGTGACTATGCTAGTCAAGTTATGATAACAAAATATTCCAAACATAATACTATAATAAATATTTACCAAAGCAGTGAAATATTTGACAGATAGGTGTTTCCAACTTTCATAATGCAACCTTTAACTTCGCTTTCGCTAAATTTTATTTCTCTAAGCTTTAAATAGTATTTTGAATGTCAAAGTCTGCCGACATAAAAGTCAAATTGAATCCCTCATATAAAATATTTTAATGTTTTGGTTTTAATGAAGCAGAACGTTTTTATCGCGAATCCAATACATTAAACTGTTGGACAGCTACAATCCGTTGCGCATGAATATTAATATAAAATGATACATTATCTGTCTTTCCATATAAATATGTATGACTGTAGTTCTTCTGCCTTTTTCGTACATTTATGTATGACATTTTACGAAAATGCAGAGATTCCGTGAGACTGAAAGATTTAGTTATACAATGTTATAACATAAACGCCTGTAAACCCTGATGGGTTGGGCAGAAGTGCATAACAAAATTATACAAATTGTTTCGGCAACTTGTTTCTGCACTGCAGCAACATGTATGTACAATTCACGAGTAAAACAAGACAACAAACATAGAAAAATGTTGCACAACTTTTGTTAACCACTTTTTTCTAAAGACTTTATAAATAAGGTTCTTCGAAATCGAAGACTAGGCTAGGTATATCAAGAGTACTTCGGCCAAGAATTAACTATCTAAAACTAAATTCAAGTTTGATCGGAACATGTAAAGTACTAAAACAAGACTTAACAAACTGTCCCTAAGACACAAGTTAGTAAGTTTATGAACTGGTTTGATCGTCCAAATTATTTGCTCTATAGCTGTAGTCCCAAATGTAGGTTGTTGCAAACTTTTGGGTCTAGTATCAATCTCACACTTCTGTCTGTATTCCTTTAGGGGTTGTCGTTGTATCGACAATTTGTTTAGGTAAACCAATGTTGATTGTTGGCTTGATATTGTGCTTGGTTAATGATCTAAAGATACGTAAATGAAATAATACTTGACAAACAGGGTGTAAACCACTTCATCACGAAGCCGCCAATCAAGCATTCTGTACATCAAACTAAGAAACTTTATGCAAAAAATAATTGCTGGGAAAAGACTTTTTATGTCAGTCATGTTTTGTGGTAGAACTCAATGTTACTCACTCAAAACGTTGTGCTGATGGATGGATTGAATAGTACGGGCCGTGGAGGTATTTAATGTTAAAATCTTACAATAAAACTTGTACTTAAAAAAAAATTACAAAAAGTTGGAACTTTGACCCCCAAAATCTCCGTAACTAGAAGGCTCCCAGATATGATTCAGAGTAAAAAATAATCGCTATGACGGGGAGAACAAATGCCTTTCAGCTTTGTTATGAGGTTTTTTACACCCTTTATGTATTTATGTTTTATCGTTACGAATAAGAACACTAAATGTAAACTAGACCTTCTTTCTTGATTCAAATATATTTATAAAGAAATACATCCGTTAACGTCTCTAAAGTATCATCGTCCATCCTAGTTAATAGTTAATACATCCGTTAACGTCTCTAAAGTATCATCGTCCATCCTAGTCTCCCATTCCTTCCTTATCTGTCACTCCTTCTCAATGTCACATTAATTAAATATCAATATATATCTTCTAATATCTTTCTCAATGTCACATTAATTAAATATCAATATATATCTTCTAATATCTTTCTCAATGTCACATTAATTAAATATCAATATATATCTTCTAATATCTTTCTCAATGTCACATTAATTAAATATCAATATATATCTTCTAATGTCTTTCTCAATGTCACATTAATTAAATATCAATATATATGTTCTAATTTCTTTCATATTTTATGCAATATTGAGAAAGTATATCCATTGAGTTTTGGGACTAAAATCAATTTATAAATATGAAAAAAATATTAAACTGATTCAAAACTAATTATTTCTCAAATGGATCTTAGACCACTACCTACACTGTATCATTACCTGACACAAATTCTCCATTGTTACTTACTTGTCTCCTTCAACCCTTGTGTCATCTATTCGAAGCGTTTGTTTTCGTTTTAAACTAAACAAAACTGAACATTTACGAGGAAACTACTTCTTGCTTAAAAACATTTTAAAAAAATCCTGAACCCGGCGCTCCATCTTAATCCGGAACATAAAAATCTTATACAATTTTCAGCACAAGCATCTCGCCGAAAGAGATTGTAAGAGGAAAAGATAAGAAAGATTCAATTAAAGTAATTAGTGGCTGTTGCCAGGTGTACGGGATGGACCGATATATAGATGTTGTGGTTACTCTACATAGGTACTTTATAGTCGGATTAATCAGGTTTTCGGTATTTTTGTTTTGTATTTCTATGTGTGATGCGGTATTTGTTATAATGATGACATCGCTTTCCGGTGTCTTTAGTTGCCAATAAATCAACCTATTTTACCTACACTACGTTGTCCTACTTTTGGTAAAATGGGTTGATTGCGCACAAAAATGCATATTAGCACAAAATTACGTCCCAACATAAATGCCTAAATATTAAGGTATTATGGTAAGTTCCACTCTCACTATCAGTGCCACACGTTAAAAATTCAGATGCACATTCAAAAGGTTATGCAATCGTGCACTAGCATGACAATGTGGGACAAAATAAATAAAATTAACTGTTCGTTTGTTTGTGGTAGTTGGCAAAAGTTAACTACAAATAAATCAGTTTGGTATGTCAATTATAACATTGCCTAAATAATATTAAACTAAATACACGTTATAACTTGCCAACTGAATTGACTAAACCAACTGAGTTTTTAGTTGCAAATAATCGGAGCCAAAGTCTAGAGAATTGCGTCCATCGTTCCAATTTCATTGAAGAGGTCCATCAAAGTAGTTGGCATTGAAGAGCTTCACGTAATTCGTTGGCATTGGCTGGCAGACGTCGAGAGGAATAGCTTTTCTATATTGATGACGTTTTTCGACCATTTCGTGTGTACTGGCATGTGAATCTTCCGGGAAAAAATCCATTACCGAAAAAATGCCTTTTCAGAATCGTATTTCTTTTTCCAAAATTTCTGCCATGATGGTATAAGTACCTACTGCAAAAAAACTACAGCATTTCAATAATTTAAACAAAGCATATGCTCGTAAATAAACGTTAACGGGCTATTTTCTGTTATCCATTAATTAAATCGTTAAATACATTGAAACGTTATAATTATCGTTCTGTTTTTGATCATAATTGGCGTCGGACCGCGCTAGATACAATTTATACCACGTTTAATAGCCCGATGGCGCGAATAACGCGGTTATAACGCCATAGTTACTGTAACTGTTACAATAACAGTTAATGTGAATCGTAACGAGTTTAACTGTTATTTTAATTGAAATTAACACTTCTCAATCTCATCAGATTATCAATATTATTTTATTTCTGGTCTTCTTGTCTTGGCTTCGTCCCTTTTTTAGGTAATTATTTAATTAATTTATTGTTTCATGTAAAGAAAGGCGACTAAATTAGATAATAATTTGTTTTCTGTAAATTGTGTGATATCAAAAATCTTATCCCATGTCAAACCTATGTTTTTACAAGCTTTTAATATGATAAATTGATATTACATAATATTTATTATACCGCCTGAAAGCATGCATGCTACAAATAGAAGCGAATTATATAATTTTAAACAATCAATCATTTAAAACTTTTTGTTTCGTATATCATTTATTTAGGTACCGGAAAATTGTTCTTAGTAATACATTTTTACTTTTTCATTAAAACTGAAGTATTTCATTTGATTAATAGTATTTACTTTCATAAAAGTAAATTCCATAAACCACCAAGTGTAAAGAGGTACTTACAGGACTTTTAATGTATCACCCAAACACGGAAAGCAAGGGTCTAGTAATCTTTTATGTGTTATTATTGGCTCAAAAAGGGTACTCTTTGTTCTACTGTGAGAGCTTCTACGAGGACATACAAAACAAACCAAATCTCTAAGCTAAATAGCTCTATTTCTATTCTTGGAAACTTGAAATTCTCTTTATGTAACCTTTACTAGTTGTTTGGTATCTCTTGTTTATGTATGTTTAACTATTGTTTGTCCTACCAAATGTATTTACAATAAGTACTTCTCGAAATATTGCCTCGGTAATCTATTGGTCGAGAGCCTTACTGCTGAGAATAAGCCCTTGAGTTGGACTCCCAGGTTGAGTTAAGGGCTTTTTTTATCCGGAAGTACTCAATAAAAATCCGAAGTCCGGTTTTGTGCCAAGTCGTTGACAATAGACGTATGACCTTAAATGGCTCTTAAACACAACTGCGATATATAGGTGTACTCTTGGTACATCTCTGCTTAACTTCAGGGATTACCGGCGTGATGTTATGTTTGTGGTATTTTACGACTCCTTGCTTCCCGACTTCTTGTCTCGCAGACCTCAGACGCCAGGTGGCGCCACCTACCAGGCATTGACCCATATCTCGCACGAGATAATGACTCAGTACGCTCGCTAATGAACCCACTAATTATTTCGACGCCCATAACTGAGGATTTATTGTCCAATCTGGGTGTGGGAGGGAATAAGGGGGGGGGGGGGGGGGAGGGTTGTAGTACATGGTCTATTGGGCACCCTGCGTGTGTGCTGTTTAGCGGGTATCTGCTAATGCGGTCGTAATATAATGATGATGTGTTGTGAAACCGAATGGGAATTAGACAAAGGGCTTTGAAAAGTGTTAGCTGTTTAAATTTGTGGAAATCAAGGGTTTCAAGAACACGCATATGTTATGTTGATTTATTGAGTTCCAACGTATACAAAAATATGTCACAAGAAGGCTTAAAGCTAGGTATAATATGAACACATTTAGGGCACAACAACATGATGCATGCGTGTGTATAAAACTTATTTGGACACAAAACGTATGTACCCGACTAGGACGGAATGACGGACGAGGCGAAAGAGAGCAATGTTTTTTGTTTCTCCATTAAACTGTCGGTGGTTTTTACGTCTGACTGGGCCTATTTCTTTACATATACAAAAGATATCTGTTAAATAAAGAAAATATATTTATAATCATTCTAACTTAAGTGAAATTTGAATTTATTACCATAACATTGACCGTCACAAGGTTTTTTTTGTAGCTATATTATTTCACAATCAAAAACATAGGTTACATTGTACAGTTAACTGTAACCAGACCCTTTTGATTGACCGTCAATACCTTACCGACTACAGCTTTGTCACAGATGACCCATCATTATAAACATGATATTATTAGTGACGTTGGATCAATTAAAATATTCTACAAAACGCATTTATTAAAACATCCGTATTCCATACATCGAGGAGAGGAGAGCAGCGGTGGCCCAGTGGTGGCGGCCCCGACTTACGTTCAGTAAGTCGTGGGTTCGAACCCATCACCGCTGCTCTCAAAACGGTGAATGAAAACATCGTGAGGAAACCGGCATGTCCTAGAACCATAAATTCGAAGACATGTGACATCTACCAATCCGCACTGGGCCCGCGTGGTGGATTATATAGCCCATTCCCTCTCATAGAGAGGAGGCCTGTCCCAGCAGTGGGAACAGTAATAGGCCGATGAGATGATTCCATACATAAAGTTAGTAAATACTTTAAGAAATAAATGCAAGAATATCTCTTTCTACCTTCAAAAACCTAAAATATAGTGGAGAGCTCCCACAGGAAATTCCTCGCGTTAATTTGGACAAAACAAAACACAAAACGACATAGCTTTAATTACGACAAAACCCAGTGGTTTGGCACAAAAAGAGTACTAAATTAGCACATGAAGTATGTACTGGGTTTTTTATTTGTTTAAGGTACAGTGTGAATTAATATTGTGTGGCTGGATTTTTATAAATCACGATTTTTATGGTTTCTTTTGCAGTTATTTGAAATTTGATTCTGCACCACTGTGTTAATCAGTGATCTTCATTATCACGACAATAGAGTTGCTATTGGGAGACTGCCATTGAGAAGCTTGCTTCTGTCGTGAAACAACCGCCTGTATCAAACACAGTTCGTACTCACGACGTAGCCTGAAATTGTTACACTTTTAGAAAAAAAAATTATATGCTATCAAATAAAACAATAAATGGTCACATTTCTGGTTCTAATCTTACAGTTAAAATCTTCATTTGCTTTGAATTCCTCCATTATACTTATTATCTCAGAACTAAACACGAACACCCCTCGTTACATAAATATTTTATAAAGTACATGAAACTCACAAACTTTAACTCGATCACGCAGACAACTTCCTTCAGCAACGCACCCCGACACTAAGTGAAGAATTGCCTCCCCTAACTTGTTGGGTAGTTAAAAAGGGAGTGTTTTCACTACACCCGAACTTTGCGGAAGTTGACCGAGGTCGGGCGAAGTCAGCTTAGCTTTACCTGCGGACCGCAACTTGCGTGCACTTTGAGATGGTTTTATTTAACAGTATATTGACAACCGATATGTTTAGAAATGTTTTATAAATTTATTTTTAAAATATGTATTTTTTAAAATAAATTAAATAACAAGTATATAAGTGATTTAGCAAAGTATCAGCTATGTTTAACACAAAAAAATACTATGGATAATCTTCTTTGAAGTTTACTAAAATTTGTTCAATTTTTTCTTAATTCTCTCCAAGTGCTTACTTCTTACTTGCTATTGCTTGTCTACTGTTTCTTGTGCTACCCGTCAGTGATAACTTTTAATTGGCCTCCTTTCACTAACTGTCAACTATCTGTATCCTAGTTAGTTTTCTTAAGACATAAAATGATACACATGAAAACTCCTCCAAGCTATCAACCGGTATTGTGCACTTGAGACTGGCGGCATTGCCATGCGGTTAAAGATAGCCCTCGGGTCACGTGGAGTTTCAACTAAACTTCGGAATATTTCCTAGAAAAGGCTGTGTGCTCTCGAACAACAAGGGCTGAGGTTTTCAATCTCAAACGGCTCGAAAAAATAAGGTTACCCACAAGGGAACTATATTTACACCGCTTGAGGTTCTTTGCAGCCGCCTCAACAGTGCGCATCAACACGTTGAGCTAGAAAGATAGGATGGCGCAAGAGTATCGACACATGTTGCATACCATACTAAAGGCTAACTCGTCTTCCATAAAAACAAAGTTATGCCGGCCGGTCTTTTGTCTTCGAGATTATCAGTTTAAATAGTACTCAATTATTTGGCTGCTTCCTATTACTGCAGTTAGTGATTGCATAAGTCTGTTGTAATTTAAAATATTACTAGCCGATGCCCGCGGCTTCGCCCGTTGCGTACTTTTAAAGATCTAAGCATACATAGGGGCAGACAGACGCGGTAGGAGACTTTGTTTTATAATATGTAGTGATTAGGCTTTGAAGCACAATAATAAAGGTGTATCATTTAAATCACGAATTTGTTTTAACCATTTAACCAAAATCCTTAATGCTTATATTCATCTGAAAACACCACCTGGACACAGCGTCCAGCAAAATACATGACCACGTAACAGCACAGCTTAAGAGCATATAATTGCACCATTTAACTCTGTTCGTTCCCAAACCAGGGCAAGTTTGGGGACGAGATGTCCGCGATACGCGGAGACAATTCAAGTTAAGATGCCCTTTAATAAGTATCTTACCTGATGCCGGTGGGCTGAAGGGGATGCCCAGTGCTTGACCAAGCCGTATCCGCAAGAATGTATGTAAATGCGTGTGTGTAAATGTATCGTGTAATTCGGAGGTGAGTGTGGTAGCTTGGCAGATCCGACCGGTTCAAATGACGCTGTCTCAGCAGCGTGCAGGCCGGAACGACGCACAACAATAGTTCAAGGCACACCGTCACACTTGTCTTGTCTTTTTCAATTTCACCCGCGTGGCTTACACAACCTCAATATTGCGTGAACAATGAAGAAATCCGCCCGGTTTGTTACTCAATTGGGGCGTGTAGTCCGGTTTACACTGAATTATCAGCAAATCGTGCAAAACAAAAGGAGATTATCTGCGATTTTAATTATTTTAACCAATCTATGAACAATTCAATGAGATCCCGAAAAACATCCACAGACAAGTGAGAAGCACAGATTAGATATATCAGTGATAGTTCAAACGTCAAAACAATGTAAGATGCTCGGACAACAAAAGATGCGTTCGGAAACGCATGGTACGAAACATCTACCCCCCCCGGACGGGCCTAACCGTCCGCTAATCAATTGGAAGTCTGGACAAAGTTGCGACCGCTCTCTTCATGACTGAGCCGTCTACCAAAACCTCAGCAAAACGAGGGACCCCGTCGGTGCCAGCCACCAAGTTAAGAATGCGCCCCCGGCGCCAATACAAAGGCTTAAGGTTGGCATCCTTAACCAGGACGAGGTCTCCGATCTTGGGCGGATGAGTTTTGTCCGTCCACTTGACGCGCTGCTGGAGGATGTGCAGATACTCTAAGCTCCAACGCTTCCAAAAGTTTTGAGCGAGCTGTTGCACCAATTGAAACCGCGATAGCCGATTTTGGCTCACATCAACAAGAGGGTACTCCGGCAGGGCGACAAGTGGCTGTCCAATCAAGAAATGGCCCGGTGTTAGAGCCTCCAAATCGTTCGGGTCCGAAGAAAGCGGGCACAACGGGCGTGAATTTAGCACAGCTTCAATGCGGCAAAATACCGTAGCTAATTCCTCAAAGGTGAGAACGGTGTCTCCCAACAATCTCCGCCAGTGCCCCTTTGCCGCTTTCACCGCGGCCTCAAAAATACCCCCCCAATGGGGGCAGGCTGGCGGGTCAAACAACCAAGTGACTCCTCGGCGGGCCAATTCGTTACCAATGTCAACCTGGCTCTCATTAAGGAAGGCGTATACCTCCTTCAAATAGTTACTTGTACCCTTGTAGTTGGTACCGCAATCAGACCTAATCAAAGAAGGCAACCCACGGCGAGACACAAATCTATCCAATGTTGCTACAAAGGCCTCTGTCGAGAGGGAGGTTACCAGCTCCAAATGCACTGCCTTGGTTGATAGGCAGACAAAAACACACAAATAAGCCTTGACAATCTTACTATTACGAAGGGTGGACGTCTTCACCGAAAAGGGACCAGCAAAGTCCGTTCCGACGCCAGCAAAAGGCCTCGCCTCATTGACACGATCAGCCGGCAAGTCTCCCATTAGGGGCTGCATAGTGGAAGCCTTAGTCCGATAGCACGGCATGCAACGGAAGACAATGCTACGAATAGTACGACGAGCCGACAAAATCCAAAACTCTCGCTGCAGAATGGCCAACAGCGCATTGCAACCGGCATGCGAGTTCTTGATGTGACGATCGGTCACCAACAATTTGACCAAATGGCCCTCCTTGGGCAACAAAAGGGGGTGACGGGCCCCATAAGGAAGGCTAGAGTGCCTCAACCGTCCTCCAACACGTAAGAGACCCGTATCATCCAAAAAGGGGTTCAACTTACTAACGGCTCCCGACAACTTAACCCTGCCAGACTTCAAGGTTTCGATCTCCCTTTCAAAGTGGGCAGCCTGCACGGAGCGAACCCAAAAGAGGAGTGACTCCTGTCGCTCTTGAGGAGAGAGGACCAGTGACAGGCGCTTGTCCCCTGGATTCCTAGAGTTATGACCAAAGCGCCTGATCCACGAGGTAACGTTCAACAATTTGTCGAGGGAGCTGTACCGATTCAACAAAATTTCAGGGTCAAACGGAGGGTCCCTTGTCACAACAGCGAACACCTTAAGTCCGGGCAAAGGATCCGACATCAAGACTGGCGTTCGTGGCCAATCATCCTCGCGGCGAGTTAACCAGTCCGGTCCCCACCAAAGGGGGTGAGCAATCAAACGGGGGGCCATGCACCCGCGTGAGGCTACGTCGCCGGGGTTCAAGTCTCCGGGCACGTGCCTCCAAATCAAAGATGTTTCAGAACTCTGAATCTGAGACACTCGGTTTGCAACAAAGACCTCCAAAGAGTGGACGGACGTCTTCAACCAACACAGAACAATTTGACTGTCAGTCCATGCGTAAGAAGCTCGAATGTCCACAGTTCCACCCAAGGTATGCGCAACGTGGTTCAGTAGCCGCACAAGAAGCGCCGCCCCTGACAACTCCAACTTAGGGATGGTCAATGCCGTCCGGAGGGGGGCCACCTTGCTCTTAGCCATGACCAGTGACAACTTCACCTGGCCTGTCGCGCTGACGGTGCGCAGATAAACAACGGCGGCATAACCGTTCGAAGACGCGTCACAAAACCCGTGAAGGGTAGCAGTATAACCCCCAGGGGGGAGGATGGCACGTGGTAGCGCGACCTCGTTGACCGCAGGGAGTGCAGATACAAATTGGAGCCAGTCGTCCAACAGGGTTTCCCGAAGTGGCTCGTCCCAACCAAGTTCAGCGGTCCAAAGGCGCTGAAGGAAGCATTTCGCCCAAAACAGTACCGGGCAGATCCAACCGTTAGGGTCGAAGGTCCTCGCGACAGTAGACAACACCAGTCGTTTAGTCCAAGTGGTTGGTGACTCCAAGTCGACATCATAGGTAAAGGTGTCTTGGACTGGTCGGTACTGAACGCCGAGGACGGCCATCATGGCGGGGTTGTCAACGTTCTCAAACAAGTGAGGATCCTGCCTATGATCCTCCAACACTCCTTCCAATAGCGCTGGCGAGTTGGACACCCATTTACGCAACTCATAGCCAGCGGAGGCCAAAATCTGAACCAACTCGTCACGCAAGAGGATAGCTTCCTCAACGGTGGAAGCTCCAGTACAGACGTCATCGACGTATAGGTCGGTTTTCAAGATGGCGGACGCCCGAGGGAACCTCAAACGCTCCCGATCCGCGAGCTCCCAAAGCGAACGAATAGCGACAAAGGGGCTTGATCGAAGGCCGTACGTATTCGTGTTGAGCTCGTATACAATCATGGGGTCCTGGGGATTTTCCCGCCACAGGATCAACTGATAACGTCTGTCATCTCGGTGAATAACCGTTTGCCGGAACATCATTTTGATATCGGCCACAAAGACTACTTGATGACGACGGAAAGACGTGATGACGTCACAAAGGTCCCTCAACAATTTGGGGCCGGAATGCAAGCAATCATTCAACGAGACGCCGGAAGAAGTCCGCGCAGACCCATCAAACACTGTGCGCAGTTTCCCGGTGGATGGCTTGAGGACCGCGTGATGCGGCAGGAAGAAATGCTCGACTGAGCGCCAATTCAAGTTTGACACCGACATGTGTCCCAAGTCTGCGTATTCACGCATAAAGTCTACATATTTTTGCCGCAGCACCGGGTCCCTGCTCATGCGGCGCTCCATTGCCAACAATCTCTTTTCGGCCGTGGATCTGGATTGGCCGAGAGGTGGTCGCACCGCAACAAACGGCAGCCGGGTTACAAGCCGACCGGAACGGAGTCGACCGGTGTTGTTCTGATAGAACAACTCGCACTCCTCGTGTTCCGGATTCAAGCGGGCCACCTGAGGGGGCTCCTCAACTTCCCAAAACCTCTGAACGGCGTCAGAGAGAGCGGAGCCGGATGTCAACACAAAATCAGGCTCAGGTGGAGGGGGAACTTTCAACGCTAGGCCCATCACTGCAAAGCCAAAGATGGTTGAGACAGCCACCAAGCCCCTCTCATGACGCCGTGGGGTCTCCGGCTGCAAGACCTTCATATTTCCCAACATTATTCTCCCCAGCACATCGGAGCCCAACAACAAATGCACCGTACAAGGGGAATCGAACCGGGGGTCAGCCAAATCCAGGCCTGACGTCAACCGTAAAACATCCAAAGGCAACTGACATTGGGGATGGTCACCCAATATATTAGGCAGGACAAGGGCAGGAGCATCAATTTTAGGGTACAGACAACTCACAGGGGTGATTTCAAGCCAGGTCCTTCCCTCAACAGTGGTGACAGCCGTTTCGCCAATTCCCTGAATCTTGCCTGAAAAGTCGTTCACATTCAGGCCGACCTGTTCCGCTAACCAAGACGACAAAAGGCAACCCTGGGCTCCCGTGTCCAAAATGGCACGGACCACAATCGAGTCACCCAAGGGTCCCCAGACCTTGACCGAGGCCGTTGGCAACAAAACCGTCTCGATCTGGGGGGGTCCTTTAGCGGGGCAGGCGCCAATTTCCTAGCAATGCCTGGGCGGCGACCGATCGCCGCATCCAGGCTGTCGTCGGTCACGACGAGGGTAGCATTCGAATGGTTCGTCCGCGCGGTGTCTCGAGCTGCTTGCCATCGCTGGAAGGGCATATCCCACCGGATGCCTGAAGGGCGGGGGGCGCGACTCCAACCGGGGGCGTTCCGCCAGAGGAGGGGAAAGGTAGCGGTGCTGGTCTGGCCATTGTTGCCGAGCAGCCGCCGTGCAATTGTCCCTATGAGGGGAGGTCAAATGGCGCGCGCGCGGCTCCCGATCACCATTGCGAGGGGAGACCAAATGGCGCGCGCGCGGCTCCCGTTCAGCTTGAGCGGGGGGTGGAGTACGGTCATCAAAATTGCGGGCCTCTACCCGGTTCCCAACCGGCGTGCCCGAGGCCCGGTGCTCGTCTCCGTCATACCCCCCCCTGCGCGAACCCTCATCAGAAGCTGGTCTGCCAGAGCGGTTCGCGTTGGCGCACAAAATCTCAAGGTGAGCGCCCTCACAAATTCCACACGGGCGGGGCTTGGGACAGTCCCGATGAAAGTGAGCCCCCAAACAAGAAAAGCACAAGCGGCGTGCGTTGGCAATTCGGCGACGGGAACTCACGTGCAAGGCCAAGAATTCCGGGCAACTTGCCATACCATGTCCCGTGGCCTTACAATAGTCGCAATCAGGACGACTCCGGGTGCCAGCAAAACGGGGGGCGGGGCGACTATCAACAGGCCCCTTGGCCCTAATCCGTCCCTGGTCCCTTGGACGAGAAGGCGATTGGCGTGTCCCCGTGGCACCACGAACGTTGTCCTGGAAACGACATTCATCCTCCAAAAATTTGAGGAGGTCGTCAAAGGGGGGGAGATGGGTGGCACTGTCCCCACCATACCTCTGCTCGAAGCGGGACCTCAAGTCAGCGGGGAGCAACCGCAGGATGACGTGCACCAACAGGTAGGACCACTGGTCCACCGGCAACTGCAAGCGTCGCAAGGCGTTGGTCGCCGAGACCAATGGGTTCAATAGGTCGGCGCGCAACGTCGACACGCTGGCAATCGCCGGCAGGCCCAAGATCTGACCAATGTGCACATCAGCCAGGCAGCGCTTGTTCTGATACCGCCGGGAGAGGAGCTCCAAAGCGGTAGAGTAGGCTGAGTCCGTCACCGACAAATGCTGCACCAAGGCTCGGGCCTCACCTTCCAGGACTGATAACAAATAGGCCAACTTTTGGGCAGGTCTGAGGTCCGAGCGCGCATCGACCAAACTCTCGAACAGGTTCTGGAAGCCCAGCCAGTGGTCCAAGCGACCATCAAAATGTGGCAGTTCCAGAGTGGGCAGCCTACTCAATAGTCCGGGGGCTGTAACAACCGAGGCCTCCTGCTTGGCCTGGACAGGCATCCGGCTTTTCAAAATTCCCCGGGCTCGCAGAGTCAAGGTATCCCCCAGTGACAAGATCTGGTCATAATCCGCAGCAACCTTGTCACGGGCTGCCTGGCCCAACTGCTCCAAACTCACATCCCCGATGAGCTCGTTGAAGCGGGTGAATGTAGCGTCCACATCGCTGAGTCTCTCCTTTAGCTGCTCAAATCGAGCAAGCGTGACCTCTTCCAGGTCCACACGCTCAACTGTGGCCGCAGCTGAGGTGAACCATCTTAGCTGTGAGACCAAACCAGCGGCCGCCTCCTTTACAGCCTTCAGTGTGGCCATTGCAACCAAATATCACAACAAGTAAATTAATATAACAATAATATTCAACAACAAAACTTAAATTCAATTTAATTTTGGTCTAGATCCGACCCTGTACTTTTTCCAAGTACTGATCTGCCTTGCCAAAGATTGTTGCTGACAGATTATAAACAACTTGATGCACAATAAAATCAACAATCAATCTTAACTATCACATATATACAATTCAAACATAAATCCAATACACTGAGCAACAATATTCTTATTTTACCAGCAGAACAGAAACGTATCTAGGTGTGCCAATGCAATTAATTCTAAATTAAATGTGAGAGCCCGGCTGACAACGCAACAAATCAGTTCAATGTTCCAGACTTCCAATTTGACCAGACACCAAGTAAATTGAATTTGTACTAATAAAACCACGCTCTGCTACCAAAATGTTCGTTCCCAAACCAGGGCAAGTTTGGGGACGAGATGTCCGCGATACGCGGAGACAATTCAAGTTAAGATGCCCTTTAATAAGTATCTTACCTGATGCCGGTGGGCTGAAGGGGATGCCCAGTGCTTGACCAAGCCGTATCCGCAAGAATGTATGTAAATGCGTGTGTGTAAATGTATCGTGTAATTCGGAGGTGAGTGTGGTAGCTTGGCAGATCCGACCGGTTCAAATGACGCTGTCTCAGCAGCGTGCAGGCCGGAACGACGCACAACAATAGTTCAAGGCACACCGTCACACTTGTCTTGTCTTTTTCAATTTCACCCGCGTGGCTTACACAACCTCAATATTGCGTGAACAATGAAGAAATCCGCCCGGTTTGTTACTCAATTGGGGCGTGTAGTCCGGTTTACACTGAATTATCAGCAAATCGTGCAAAACAAAAGGAGATTATCTGCGATTTTAATTATTTTAACCAATCTATGAACAATTCAATGAGATCCCGAAAAACATCCACAGACAAGTGAGAAGCACAGATTAGATATATCAGTGATAGTTCAAACGTCAAAACAATGTAAGATGCTCGGACAACAAAAGATGCGTTCGGAAACGCATGGTACGAAACAAACTCCTTCATAGTACTTGGCACAACTCGCACTTTAATCAAATAACGCGTCATCAGGCCACCCCTTAATTTATCGTGCCACCAATTATGGCGGCCATACTTCAACAAGAGAATCTAAATCAACAAAGTGCTTAAATTAGTTTTGCTAACTAATGCACTTACGTTATTAATTAGAACGAATAATATGAGTTAATTAATAACATGAGCTTAATAAAGTTTGTTTTGTTGTTAATTTGATGATAGAATTGTATTCGTTTGTTTTGTAAATTATTTCCATTGTGCTTTCCAGTTTGTGCATCGGAGCGAGCATACGTGATAATGGAGCTACGTTATTATAATTGAGGTTAATGAAACGTGTTCATTATATCTATTATGCACAATTGCAAATGGCTGAGTTTAGCGCAATGAAAATCTCTTGGTTTCGATTTGATGAATGTCTTCAATTTTCATACTTCTTTGGAATCAGGCGTTACTTTACAGAAATGCTTTTAATGGTGACTAAACCACTTGAATTTGAAATAGATAAGTCTAAGTAGACATGTTACATTTCTAAGCAAAAAACATCCACAAATATCACCATGACCTTCAAACGAAACGCAATAAATTACAACCCTAATACCATTCAAAACCGGTTATACCCCGATTTCCCCCCAAACATTATCGTCATTAGTTTATCCCCCATTTCCGGCATCGCCATCATTCAGCGGTCGGAACTCGCGACAAAGGCGCTCACGTTAAAGTTGCCAGTTGTACAGGCGGCAGGGGGCGAGGCCTACACTTACTTTCAATTGCCGAGACTTGTATTTATGTGTTGTGCACTAAATAAATTCAGTATAAGTGGTATTTGTGAGGACATGTTCCGCTCGGGATTAACTTGTGCTGTCGGCTTGGTGTTTGTTTAAGAGGCTGGTGCGGTGGAACTAACTTGATATTTGTAGCTGAATTTGCATTTGCTTTATGAGACGAGCGGTGCTTTGCAAATTGTATGGTTGAAATGAAATACCAACTTATCGAGTTAACATACGTAGTTGGGACAAGGCTCGGTGTGTGTGGTACGAGGATATACAAGTTTCTACATTAAATCCTTGTCCAAAGGGCCATATATAAATGGTAATTTTCTGACTAAGGCACTTGACCTCCCTATCATTGCAATAATTTTTTTGTTCTACACCATATCTGGGAACCTTCTAGTTACGGAGATATACAGGGTCAAAGTTCTAACTTTTCGACAAGCTTTTTTTTATTAATACAAGTTTTTAATTTAAGATTTTTACTTTAAACACCTCTACGACCCCCGTACTATTCAATCCATCCATCAGCACAAAATTGTATGTGCGTTACTTTGAGTTTTACCACAAATCATGATTTTTCACCCCAAAAAAAGTGTTGTTTCCCAGCAATAATTTTTGCGTAAAGTTACTTAGTTTGATGTACAGAATGCTTGGTTAACGGCTTCGTGA
Organism: Xestia ashworthii; assembly: GCA_950022955.1. NCBI lineage: Eukaryota > Metazoa > Arthropoda > Insecta > Lepidoptera > Noctuidae > Xestia > Xestia ashworthii. Next base: position 546,282 of record OX465565.1, on the reverse strand, counting down.
TGAAGTGGTTTACACCCTATATTTGATTGAAGTGAATACTTCTTTAGGCGCGTGACCGTCACGTACGTTTTTCGTAGCATGTCCCCGCATGTTTTTTTTTTATTACTTTTCAATTACGGTAACAATATTTAACAACATAACAGTATTCAGTAACATGTATAAGCCTGACACAATAAAGTAGAGCTTATTTTCATTTCCAAGCTCGTGTAACAGATTCCAAACTCCTAACAAGAAGAAAATTACTAAAATATTTCGTTACACAATACATTACGTCTAAATTGTACATACTTTTATGAAAATAAGAATTTTTAATAAAAATGTTTAACACAATTGTTGGCACTTAGTAAACAATCTCCATATGGTGGAAGTTTGCATCATTTCTACGTAATAGCTTGTAGCGAAGTAAAGGCGGGAAGAGACGTGGTACGGCAAGGTTCCCGCCCCGGCTTTTTATTAAATTGCTTTAGCACACCCGGTCTTCGTGAATCCAGCCTTCTAAACATAATGATCAGAAGGTGCAGTTCGTACAATAGACAACGATCATGCACCCACGAGCTGCGCTGAATGAACTGTTACTTTCGCTAGTGTATCCAAGTGAATGGATGAATAATGAAAGCATGCTTGATAGTGGCCGAAGTTGTCTCTGTTTCAGTACTAAAATACAAGGTGTAAGTACTGCCTGACAATCCGAAATCATTAAAGTTTTTCTATGGGACCAATATTTTGTTATAATAGGGATGGTCTCAGAATAAAAGTTGTTTATAGTGATGGGTAGGTACAGTGATTATTTTTGAGCATTCAATTATTTCCTGAATTATCAAAAAGCTCAGCAACATGACTACCTCTCTCATTGTGGGTGTCGTTGCCGCCGCAACTTGCGGTCGCATTCGCGAAACCAACTTTAATTATCTTAACAGCCTCCGTTGGACTGCGCTGAATAGTTCAGTTTATATAATAGGGGATAATTAATCCTAAAAAAATCTAATTAGTCCGTCAGATAGGACACGTATTTTTTTTCTCGTAAACAAAAAATGAAGTATTTAAGATGCAAAACGGATGCATACGGTCGATCTGTGGATTCAAAAAGATAGACAGTTGCATTCCATATAAAATAATCTGTAATCTAAAATTGTGACCCTAACCCTCTATTGTAAATCTAACATTGACTGTACAAATTATTCCATTTGTGACATTTAATTTTTTTTGCATGATATATATCCCTTTTCTTTTCTTGTCACAATTCGCATGCTACCATATTCGTACGCCTCTTGGCATAACATAGCGCCCTAAGAACTTGAAGAACTGTATTTACTACCTATGTTACACAAATAAAATGATTTGATTTGAAGACAATACAGAGCGTCGGAAACTTGTGTGACGTCACATGTAGGTACACTTTGTATTAGTTTATACCCACAAGTAACGTCACAAGCCCCATCTTTGATGCGTTTTATCTTCGTCAATTTTTAGTGATATGTTATAACAAAAAAAAACTATCCAATATTTTTCGAAAACTTAAGTTACGGAATAGATATGATCATAGTTTTTTTAGTCAGGAGCATCCCCAATAATGAGTTTCCTGTCATTGTCAACTAGATCTTCTGCCCATCCCTGCACTGTGTCCCCACCACACAAACACGCGTGATTTCCTTTAGTGTTTCTCAGCAACTTGGTGACTTGTGTTATTGAATTTTTCATAAAATACATTTCAAAGTTCAGCGCGGAGTTTGTTTAACCAGTGTTATATTATGTGGTGTTCTTTGTGAGTCGGTGACGGTGTTTGTGACATTGTAGCTGAGAGTTAGGATGTGAGATTATACCTACTTAGATTTAGCCGTTTGTTACTTGTTAGCATAAAGAACTTAGCTCATTTCCACTGCTACAGGAGAGACTTCGTCTCCTGGAGATCGGTCACAATCCACCACGTCTTCGATATTTTAGTTCTGGAATACCATTAGAGACAGTTATCGTCAGATGTCGTCGTCATAATCATCATCTGCCTATAGTCTTTTCTCAACTATGTTGGGTTCAGCTTCCAGTCCAACCGGATGCAGCTGAATACCAGTATTTTACATGGAGCGACTGCGTCAGATATCGTCGTATGTAGTTATAAATATTGGTGTAAATGTCCCTTGAAATAGATAATTCTCGTAGCTAGTGTCAAGAAAAGGACAGGACAGGAAGGTCATTGAAGAGGCCACGCCAGTCATTACGTACTTGATGACTTTCGCTCACAGAAATGATCTCTACTATAGTTACTAGCCATAGGTCGAAAAACTACTATTAAAATTAATGTTGTGTCACCAATACCTACATTTTCTGTACTTGTTTCTAGGCTACATGAATTCCTATAAACCAATAAAGTGTGGTACTTACACATTCGTAAAATGCATATTCGAAATTCGTCATCTCAAACATAATTTATCATTCAAAATTTTAAGTATCAAAATAACTGGAAAAACTTGAAAACAACCAAATCAACAAGTCGTTCCTAGAAATGTATAAGTAGCATGAAACCATTTTACACAACGAATTTATTTCATAAAATCTTATATTGCGCGCTTGTTGCATCACATATACCCGCATTTGTCAGCTTGCGTTATGAGAACACGGTGTCATCCTTTAAGCCAGATTTTACGTCGTGTAATAGTGAAACCAACAACGTGTTGGCAGAAATGAATGCATTTGCTATCAACTTGTGTTATGGAGCACATAATAATTGTATTCTAGTATACTAATGCGTTTTTAAGTACTCAAGGCACTGTTACTGAGGACTTGCAGAATAAATGCTAATAAATGGGAAGAGAACGGAGGGCGTTGGCTGTCGATGCAATATATGTTTGCCCGCAGGCTTACACCTGTTACACTAGAAGTAAAAATAATAATGTTTTTTGCCAATGTTTATGCACGTGCACTCTGTGGGTTCGATATACACAGAGAGCACACAACACCCTCAAAGAATTGCAATACTTTCGGGATGTTGTTGCGGTTTCTACGTTACAGTCGTGCATCAGGAATGTTTGACGAAACACATACCTGTGGTTTCAATCCCATCTTGCGTAAAAAGATTGCTTACTATATTTATATGATGCGCAGAGTGCGTGGTAGCGTCAACGACATTCAGAAGGTCATCGTGCTAAACCATGATGGTGCGTCACGTGAGTGCAGCAGATATTTATGAAATAAATCTTTTAATACTTTTGTTGTTAACATACCTACACATACCTATACATTTTCCTGTGTTGTCTTTACTTACACACTGTGTATACATTTCTAATCCAACTTTCCTCTCGCAGGTCTGCTGGAAGAGATTTCTTATGAAATAAGCAGTACCTTTGTGCTCTTCTTTCCTATTAAGTATTTTGTGTGTACATATATAAATAAATAAATACCTTACAAGTAGTGTGTATCACTAATGTCATAATTATGTATCAAAATCGGAATTAAAATATTTTTAAATTATTTATTTATAAACTCAATCGGTTTTCCAACTCCTTTTTCTCATTTTGTTTCGTCTACGATTATACATCTGGTCATATACTAATTTCAGTCAATTATATATTATTCCAATTGCTTTATATGTTTACTTTGTATAAGATTAAAAATAAAAATTGGCAGCTAAACGTTTACCAATTTTTAATTTACAGATCACATTTTCTTCTAAGAAACCCTTGCTTTTCATAAAAATCTAGGTGACTTGGAATGGAATTTTTGCGTTTATTCTTTTAGTGGCACAAGTACAACCCTTACAACATCCCCTTATGTGCTCACAGCTACAGGAAACGAGTTTTTAAAAGCGCTGAATTTTTCACACAAATGTTTCACAAAATATTACCGACTAAGTACTGGCTGCTTAGCACCCGCGGTAATGAAAAATAAATTATTAATGCAATAATTAAGCACGTTTAATGGCGAATTATAAAGTGCTTTATAGTATGAGGACAGGACAATATAAAGAGGAACCTATAAAAGAGGTTTGATGGTGATGAGATGCGCAGATATTAAATTAAACGGACCTTTTCTGTAGAAAAAAGGCCTACTCTTCTATATCTATACTCTACCATTATAAAGAAGAAAGGTTTATATTTTTGTATATAACGAATAAATTTAAAATCTACTGGACCAATTTGAAAAATTCTTTCAGCAATGGAAATTATTAGTAACATAGGCTATATTATATCCACGTACTCCCACGAGAACGGGAACTACGCGGTGTGACTGGCCGTTACAATTATTAAGCAAATATTTTCTTAATATTTATTTTAAAATCAACACACGGAGCCAGACACTTATAAACCCATCAATTTCGTATTTTATTGCCTGACATGTTACCCTAATTAGCGACGAGGCGTTCTTTCTACATTTTGCATTGAAAAACAAAACGTAAAACCTTTCAAACTCATAAATCCCTTATTTTAATGGATAGGTATACGCACTGGGAATGAAGGCCGGCTGACAGGCTTCTCAAAGAATTCCTTAGAAACATTAAAATATCCAATTACTACGAGCGACTGATTATAGAAAAGCACACGTGTTAGCAATATAAACTCTGGTCATGGGTAAAACCCGGACGATCACTGAAAATAATTGAAAGATTCACAAAAAAGCACGAAACGCCGAGGCGAGAAGGGGCTGGCAGAGAGAGGAGAGTGCAGCGAAGTGGAGACAGTCGGCCTTAGACCTCGGTAGGGCTAGGGTTGAGACGATAAGCTATTTGAGCTAAGTTAGGACTTGGTTAGTACCAAGGGCTAGGTCGACTCCTGTGCCAGTGAGTTGTCGGGTGGTTGAGTGTGATAAATGGTTGAATAAGTTAAATACATACGGGTTAAGAGCCAGTTTAGACTAATCTAGTACATGTGTGTGTTTGTTGGTGAGCGACTGGGTGAGTCCTTGTTACAATAATTATCCTAGGCTGATGGTGTTACTAATGTTCTTAAAACTAAAGAGACAGACATGCACACTCACATGCCACTAGGAAGTGGTGATGGTATGGGTGTTTTGGGGGCTGTCTATAGGATTTCAATAGAGTTGATCTCAAACTCTATTGCAAAATGGTTCTTGAGTTTTGATTTATCAACTCTATTATCTGGTAATTCTTGAAGTTCTTGAGTTTGATTCTCAATTCTTTTATGGACAATCGTATAGTGATTATAACTGTTCATATCTCTAACAAATGATTCGGTCAGGCTGACATAAGCAGTTGTCTTGCAGATGCACTAGCTGTACAAAACGAGCACATGATCCATGGGGTGGGATTGGAATGGTTTGATACCACATCTATTTTATAACCAGTCCTAGGACTGTTAGGGACCATGACTACTGGTTAGCATGATGACAACGTTTGCCGCTGAAAAGCCGCCTGCGTCACTTATGGAAGTGTTACTCGGAGTGCACCAGGTGTAGATGTGAAGTATCGTGTGAGTCACGACTGACCAATATTACGCTAGCGTAAGGGTTATTAACAAAAACTATTGGTTACATTTACAATTTTGTTTTGGAATTACGTTTCTGTAGTATGATTAGCTCGTGGCTAAATGAAAAAAGGCGCTCGGGTCGATCTTTAGGTTAAGCCATGTTTGCCTAGGTTGTTCTATGGATGGGTGACCACCCTTACATACCGAGGTTTTTCCGTGCTTCGGAAAGCACGTTAAGCTGTTGGTCCCGGCATTCATTTGTAGATCTTTTACAGTCGTTAAAAACCAGTCTGACAACCAGTCCTACCTAACTGGAATTGTACTGTGGAGGTCAGATAGATTGTGGCTCCATGTAAAATATTGATATTTAGCTGCATCCGGTCAGACTGGAAGCCGACCCAAAAATAGTTGGTAAAAAGCTAGGCAGACGATGATGACGTTACTATAGTATCTAAGTATAAGCTACTTAACGGACGATGTATCTGGAGATACATTGTCCATTAACTAGTATATTACAGAAACCCCCTCCCTCCCCCTTCCCAACAATATTAGATTCACATTGCCCCCGATGAACATTCCTCACCTCGCTGTCGACGAAGTCTCGATGCGAGTATTTCAATACATTCGGTAGATTGTCAGAACGAGGTCAGTGGTCTACCAGACCGTACCCCGCAGTCCGCGCCACTCGCCACGGTACTACCGTCTTGATACAGAAATGCCTGGCAGACCGCATGGGGCGGAGACAGCTCGCAACACGAATATGTACCCGAAATTGTATGCAAAGGAAATGGTGAAATGGTGTTGCTGGTATTACATAAATCTTATGTCTTGCTATTTTGAGAGGGAGACAGCAAAGACAGGGTTTTTTCATCTTTTATAATTCTAACTTTTGTATAAAATACCAGAAATTCAATACTTACTGGGTTATGTTTATAAGCTTCAGTACTTTCTAAGTACTGAAATTTATGTAAAATGTTTTGTTTAGGAGAAACGATTTGATTTTAAACAACTTTTCCAATTTAATGATTAATTTTAAGAAACTTATTAATAACATTAAATGTTTAGTAAAGAAGCTTGTGATTCTCTCTCATTATTGAAGCCTGAAAACTTAATAACAACTAAAAGCATAAAAATGTCTCCTTCACAAATTCTTTCTACGTGAATAATAGAGAGACTCAAACTAACTAATTAATGAAACTATTACACTAGTACCTCGATTCCATTTTGAAATTTTTCTATCTTAATCGCTCACTTTTATTTACTGAACATTTTATTTGTTTAAAGAGCGAGTGGCCTAATGGACGCTGGCTCCGACGACCTCTGGACGAATGTTCTCAGACAAAAAACAAATGAAAAAAAAAACCCTTTTGTTTTAACAGCCTAGGCCCGGAGACCGACTAATTTTTATTACGGATCAAGCGTTGTTATAAATCGTTTATGTTTTTCACGTAGATATATTATTTTACGTGTACCAAGTTGACAATGTTGTTTTTACCAAACTTAAAATATAATTTAGATCGGCGTTGTGTGGTGTTTCTGAGAAAACGTAATACTTTAGGCTCGTTACTTTGTCTTATATTGAGAAGAATGTCATTAAATTGGAGTTTCAGTTCTCGAAACATGGTATTTCGTTACCAACATATTTCTGTTTTCATTGATGATAAGTATCATGCTGTACCTATATTATATAATGTAAAAAAATGACCCAGTAACTTTTTCCATATTTTTAATTTTCAATTTTACAATCATTGAGAATAACAGCGTAACACATAATAATAAAATGCTATTACACTCAATCAATAAAGTGCTAAATATACCACTATTATAAGACCACATAGTTTTGAATAAATAATAAGGTGGGGCATAATAATGATTACCAACGAATTAAACACAGTATTTGCTCTCAATCAATCTGAAATCATTATTACATCCCCAATACCAACGGATTGCAAACGTTTCACATTAAAACACGCGTTCTACCAACCTCACAAAATAGTTTAAACTCTCATCTATGTAAGCACACAGTAAGCAAAGTAAACAATAGAAATCTGTTTATGTGTGTAAACGTTCGACGTGTTTACATATTAAATAACGTTTTGGCAAATATCGCGCTCCATCTCTTGGCCTATAGTGTTGTGCCAAATATTTCGAGGCACCGTGTATGCGCATAATTTTACGTGTTTTTGTAGACAACCTAGTAATATGTTGGTATAGAAACGTTAAGTGACATCCCTATTTTGGCTCGCGCTAGTGATGTCTTAGTTGAGATATACTATTTTAAGGACCCCCACAGTTGTTTAATAGAGGGATACAGATGAGTTTTGATGTTTGTTTGTCTTGTATTATTATGATATGCGTCTCAACGTCTGACGTTTTCTTCACCTACCGCAAAAGCGTCCTTAACGACTAGTAAAATATCTTTATCATTCAAATTGTTTTGTTAAAGTATTGCTCTCACAAAATCTCGTTTCTGAATACATTTTCTATTTGGTACAGTCATCAAAATAAGAACATCCCTTGTTCGCAACGTACGCGTCGCGCTGTATAATCTGTTTAGAGCTTACTTAACATTCCGCGCACTTTCTTACGCAGAACTGAAGGTTACGGCCTATTAAGTTGTTCGCGAGTGATGGCCCCAGAACATGTCATTACTCAGCCACTATTGCCTACCACGACCTCAGTCTAGTACGTGATTTCAAGCTTTTACGTACCTCTAGTAGGCGCAGCTCAGAGTTAATAGTTCGGAAATAAGGGGCAATCGCAAGCATCGGAGTATCCTCTCGCAACAAGAACACTTTAGTGAGAACACACACATCTGGCGTCCACTCTATATTTTCGTTTCATTCGAACGTATTGTATGAAAACATAATTTGGAATTTTGATTAAATCGAGCTGTACAAAAACACAAAGTGAAACACTGTGCGCATCTGTATCTGTTGTTCAAAAACTCCGTATATTATTACATTATGTTGGAACGTTCATCCTAGTACGGCGCGCTCCGTATTCCATTTATTAAATTACTTTTACTTGGTATAAATAACTGAGTAAACAAGTATATTTTTTTGCTTTGTCAATTTCGCGCGGTGTTCGTAAACACAGATTTTACAGTTTCAATATTCAGAGCGTACTAAATATATTTTTAAAACAAGAATGAGTACATATTTTTGTTAGCGAGATGGCACGGAGGAAACTTATTTGTGATAAAATATGCGGAGATTGTAAAGTGCGCTAAAATTGTGCAGAACGCTGTCTACTCGGTGAAAGAGAACTTTATTTAGTAGTGTACTGCTTTATTTTGTGGAATGTTGCTCTTGAATTATTATTCGTTCGCTCAGACACACTATTTAAAAGCAGTACTTAAAATTTTTGAATTGCGGCTTCCGCTTCGGAGCAATGAAAGCCCCATCAAAATCCATTTGGGAGTTTTTGCGTCACGCAACAAATAGCAGACGAGGCAAAAACATGGTGGCTTTCGGTTCAACCACATATACACCGAGTGCTCTCCAAATGTCTGTGTTTATAATATTTACGCAGTAATAATGGTATTATAACTACTCTTTTTTCATATCCTCCCTTAATTTTTGTGTTTGTTTATATAAACGTCGAATGTAAATGGTTTTCCTTCGATAAAAACTGACAAGATGATCAGATATAATGACTATAACTGAAATATTCTTGTGAAAGAATACTACTATAGTAAAAATTATTATTTTCATAATACATTTGACGAAGACTGACATTTTATTATGTCGTTCTATTCTATAAAGTGTTAATAGAATACTAGTATTGTAAGCACATGTTTCGTAATAGCGGTGTTATGAGAGGGCCGTCCGCGCTGTCAGCCGGCCCGCAATATTGTCAGAGTAAGCTGCGTTACGATACATTATGTAATAGGATTTGTGCTAAGCTCTACATTAGGATCGCTTACGTCATCGCTGACATTTCGATACGTAGTTATTATACTATTTGTAGAAACCACAACGACGGAAATTATCGTAAGATAAGTACGAAAATGGGATGAAAATTGTGGCCATTCTGTAGATAGTGTTTTAATATTTTAATTTCACCAAATGTTATATTTTCGCATAGAAGTACAAGTACTTTGATGGCATACAATATATGCTAGGGCTTTAGGTAACTATGATTAGTTATCCACATTTTACTGACATAAGCCGTTGGTTGTCTTTTTTAATATAGGAAAAAAACTCGGCTGATGATGAGTCATTTTCATCGTTAATTTGATCATTTAAGTCAAATTACTACCTATTGAAAATTATGAACGATTTTTCATATAGAACTACTTCTTTAGTCCAATTGTCGTCAATTCCGAAGAATCAACTACACAGAGTACCCCATAAACAGTGAAACCACTTCGTTTAATTCATGAACATCCAAGAAATTAATAGAACACGAAGTAACGTCCCACGATCGTGTTGTAAGAGCACTTAGCTCATAAAACCACGTGTGACTGTCGGGGCTAATGTAGGCTGTGTTCACAAATGTGTGCGAACAGGTAGTTAGCTCGATCTACTTCATTAAGGTAGGCACGCCGGATAGGCTTGTTATGATGTTGGTAAGTAAAGAAGGTTGATATTATTATTACGACGAGGCATACAGAGTGTAAAAGAACCCGTCACAAAACCGTCAACCGAGCATTCTGTACATCAAACTAACTGTGCAAAAATTATTTCTGGACAGTATTTTTTTTTATATAAAAATGTAACGCAAAACTCAATATTGCCATGAAGCTTCTTTTGCTTATCTCCGTTCCAAGATTTAAAATTGTTGCTGCATGTTGAAGTGCAACTTTTTATTTTCTTACGAAATCTATCACTGTTAGAGTGCAATATTTCAAAAGTCCTCAAAGACTGACAATGTTTTTAAAATTAACTTTTTTATTCATAATACAACGAATATAATAATAATAATAAATTTTTATTTATTTTCTCTCACAATGGTTTTGTAGCACATAACGGTTTAGAACTATACAATTTCACATTGTGAGAGCTGGTGCCTGAAGTAGGTTTAAGAAAAAAAACCTGTATTACAGGTCACCAGGCCCCACTCAGTGGAATGATCTTATGTATAACCAATCGGTAAAAGTGTTTAAAATTCCACGTAAAGTAACTCGTGCGAGTTCTTTCATTTTAATTAACTGCTGCTCGTGTTTGTTAGCTTAGACTTTACCACTGGAGTAAATATTTTATTCACGTGAAGAAGTTTTCCTAGTTTTTTTTCTCTATCACTCTTTGAAAGGTGATACCCCTTGGTCCCCTGACCTTCTGTATCTAGGTACTCTGTGGTGGCGACTAGACTCGTTCCACCTTCAAATGAATGAACTCACCTTTAAAGCCAAAGGTTATATTTTTAGATTGAGCTGGAATTTGGAATGTTGGTTTCATGAAGATCAGAAGAGGTTTTCCCAAAAAAGGTTTTTATGGAATTAAAAGTTAAACCGGAAAGTGCTTAGATCGAAGACAGACGATTATAAATAGATATTTTAATAGCTGTGTAATGAGAATCTAGGCTTACAAAATTTAACGTCCCCAGGTATCTGACAGACTTTAACACATTTTGAGATTTCCTGAGCTGACTACAGAATAATGTCATTGATGCTGTAATCGACAAAGCATCCCTTAAACTTGGGCTATAACAAAATCAGCCTACAACGTTGTCATTGCTGGCACAGGTTTCATTGCTATTAGGAGAGAGAGGATCATGTCTCCATGCGGGCACAGTACGGGTTTGGTAGATGACGCATGTCCTCGAATTGTTAATCCCAGAAAATACCAGTTTCCTCAATATGTTTTCAAATTCAGGCATGGCAATATCAAGTAGGTTACATTTCTACCTAGAGTACCTAGGCTGGTAGAGGGCAAGCTCTCACAGGTTGCTAAGCAGAATTAAAAACATGAGTCAGCTCCGTACGTCCCCAACAAACAAGCAGGTGGGCGGTCGATGGCTGAGCGCCTAATGTGGCCACCGCCACTACTCGTGGGATTTAGGGACGCTGTGGTGTAATATGTATCACAGGCTTGAGCATGACCATATTGGTACACCTACTACTGGTATCCATAAATTGATTTACGCTTTAATTACTAACACATCTCTAGACATTGTATGTCCGTGCCAAGAGTTTCACTCTCTAAATTGAATCATTACTTAATTAAAAAGACTTTTGATTAAAATTTGGCCACTTCTAGAGTGTCGAGTAAAAGTTTTATACCTATGATGATGATTGCGTTAGTGTTACCTTCAATATTACTGAAATTTAACTATTGCCGACTGGTGTCAAAAATGGAAAGACGTTTCAACCAGTTAGTATCGACTGATTAGTCAACAAATCACATAATTTTCGACTGGGATCTACTTTTAAATCATAATATTCTTATGACATGGAATAGTGTCTTTGCCCAGCAGTGGGACAGTATGGCTAGCTATAATAATTAAAATAATCTGTGGCTCGAGTGTCAAACTGACCGACAGAAATTTTTCCCGTTCCAAATTTAAATTTAATTTATAACCATTTAAACTAGAAAAATTACAATAAATAATGATCAGGAAGAAAAAGAAAACTGAAACAGGTAATTGAAATTTCATAAAAATGGACCGAAATCAAACAAAATGAATATAAAGTCATCTATATTAACACCATCACGAGCCACGATTCGAGCGACGAGTTTTTCTCCCCGCCGTCGACACCACCGCCACCATCACGGGGTTGACGACGAGGAAGAGAACGTCCACCAGCGGGCTTGGGACCTCGAGGCCAACAGGCCCCGAGCAGGGTCCCCGCTGCCGGTGGAACTGTGTCGCGCATGCGACTCAGTCCATTTATGAAAACGTCATGCGTGCATATGATGGGGCTACTGAGGGGGGAAGCAACTTGACTGCGTACCGTGGTCGAATGCTCTCTCTGTTTCAGGTACTTGAGCCAGCTGTCAACGTAGAGGCACAAAGACTGTCGGATCAGCAGTGCAAGTACGTAGGATTCGATAAGACTCGATTAGATAAATTTGACAGTTATTCTCGATAAAATGAGTTTTTATGGAGTCAAAAACTCATTTTATCGAGAATAACTGTCAAATTTATCTTATCGGGTCCTATCGATTCCTACGTACTTGCACCGCAGATGCGGGATACAGCGTAACCATATGGTGGATGATACCGTACTTGGTCGACTACGCTCCGAATCACAGAGAAGCCTAGTTACGCCTGCTTCGCCAACGATCGCAGTGTAGCTGCAAAATATTCCCAGTGCGCTGCCGCGATCTTACTACGATGGCAAAGAGGATGGTGATGAAGTTATATCCGTGAGCATCCAATGCAACGCACAATTGAGGAGCGCTTTGGAGGGCGCGTTCCGGGAGTATCGTTCCACACTGCTTGAACTTAGACCACGTTTGCCTCGTTTGCCTATGCACAAGAAAAACCTAGTTTGCCTAGGCGCTGGTGTGTGCTCTAGATTCACAGCTGTCAAATTGCTTTGATAGCAACAAAGACCTCGCCGATAACCACTCAATATTGTACTGTGGAGCTGTGGCGAGGTGTCGTGTAGCTCACGTCAAGTTCCCCAACAACGACAGAGCTACACGACCGAAATTAGCAGTTCCAGCTTGGCAGTGCAGAATTGGACGACGTATCGGTGACGCGTGGGCACCCGTCGGCAAGTTAATCTGCTTCAGGGAAGGCAATACTCGCCCTAGAGTGATGCTCTTTGTGAGGCGGGCGTTCTCGGGAACTGATATTAGTTTTCGAGATTACTTGGCCCGCATCACAGAGCGTATCGACTTCCAGAAGCAGAAGATCCGTGCATGGGCAAGACGTATTCATCTGTATAAGCGGCGAGTGGAGCGACACACTCAGAATCGCACATTCCAAAATGATGAAAGGTGGGTATATAAGGCTTGGGAGCGACCGGGCCAAGGTGTGACTGACACGCGTCTACCGGGTGATGATGCCATGTGTTCATTCTGGCGCAGCATCTGGTCGGTGAGTGTCAGTCACACTAGGGTGATTGGACCCGGGAGGTTGAACAAGTGTGTGATTAAATACCAGATGGGGGCAACCATCATCAGCCCCTAAGACGTAGCTCGTGCAGTGCGTCCGCTGCCTACCTGGAAATCTCCAGGGCTGGATGGACTGCACAACTTCTAGATCAAGTGGTTCCACAGATCACACGCTCGCTTGGCGTCCTAGTTTCAATCAGCCTTAGAGTCAGGGTCACTGCCCCAGTTCTTGACAACAGGAATTACCCACCTGCTCCATAAATCCGGTAGTACTGCGGAGCCCAAAAATTATAGACCAATCACTTGTGAAAATTGCAACTGATGCAGCTACTAAAAGTAATTGAAACTTTTAGTAACGCCATCAGGATGGAATTTGGTGTGGACAAATATCCTGTCATGTATGTAAAGCGAGGGGAGATTATGGAATTCGAGGGACTTCAGCTGTCGGATTCCGTACACCTAAGATCCCTTTCCTCATCCAAAAGCTAAAGCTATAAGTATTTGGGTATGTCGGAAACATTAGACATTAACGTAACTGACATGAAGCAATCGTTAAGGGAGCGCTTCTTCGGTCACCTGAAGAAGGTATTGAATAGCCTTCTTTTAGGTGTGAACAAGGCCTTCAATGGTTGGGTCATGCCGGTTTTAATATACTCTTTCGGCATACTCAAATGGACTCAGACGGAACTTGATGCCCTGGATAGGAGGGTACGCACACTGCTGACCGCAAATCGAATGCATCACCCACGGTCGTCGATGATGAGACTGTATATCCCTCGGAAGTGCGGGGGTCGACGCTTCTTAAATGCTAAAAACCTGCACAACCGTGAGGTATGCAGTCTCTGGGAATATTTCCTAGAAGCCGACGTGAGGATGCACCGAGATGTAGTCTCAGTGGACAAGGGCCTCACCCCGCTCTCCTTGGCTAATGAAAACTGGCGCAAGCCTAAAGTATTAGAAACTAATGACCGCAGGGAGGAATGGCAGGGCAAGGAACATCACGGACGCTTCTTCCGGGCCCTACATGACCCCGATGTAGACTTCATAGCATCCATATCCTGGCTGCGCTTTGAGGACCTCTTCGGAGAAACCGAAGGTTTTGTTTGTGCAATATTGGACGAAGTTATGATGACGAATAACGACTGCAAATACACTGTGAACGACGGACGGTTGACATATGTCGGGCATGCCACCATCCGAGAAAGTCGATCCAACACATTATTTCTAGGTGTTCTAGTCTAGCTAACGGGGTGTACTTGCATAGACACAACCTAACACAACTTGGCATATCTAGATCTGGCTCGCGAGGTTATCTATATGTGGGATGTGAGTGCAGCAGTCATTGTGCCGATAGTCGTGTCGGCCAATGACTTAAATTAATAGCCAAGAGCCTCGACCAACATCTTAGGAGGCTCTCGCTTGGAAGCTGGATCAAAGGCTTGATTCAGAAAGCAATACTTCTTGACACGGCCCGTATTGTTTCCAGCGCTAGTCGTCTAATGTTTTTATATTTTTTTAATACATATTTTTTTATTTCGTTTTACTAAGAAATATTTAAAATGTACTTAATTAATGTGTAAAAAATTAATAAAGGATATAAATAAGATTAAAATTTCCCTCGCATCAGATGACGTAGGTTTAACAACACCAACCCACACATGTTACGATACAGTGTACAAATAGCCCAAAGCTAGCTGAGTCACCACACCGCACCGCACCGCACCGCCCGCCGGCAACTAATGGTGCGGAACGCGGACTATAATATAGCGCGCAATGGTTTACTGGGGACCTACTCGAACTAATACATCCTTTATGAGAATTTATGTCACGAGAAGAGTGATTGTAAACATAATAAGAATTATAAATGTCTGATCTTGACATGGATACCCAAAACGAGTGTTTATCGTGAGTTCATTAGTCAGTAGATTATAGTACATAGACGTTTTATAACATATCAAAACATCCCGCCTTGGAATGGTTAAAAGCAAAGGTGTGTCTAACAAATATACCCTGCACCATTCACCAGTTATGTTTAAGTGGCGAGCCTATTGCCATCAACTGGGCACTTATCCTGACTCCGTGGCTGCTTTTGAGAAATTCCTGATGAGAAATCCAATAACACTTTGGCCGACCCAGGAATCGAACACAGGACCTCAT
Organism: Xestia ashworthii; assembly: GCA_950022955.1. Classification (NCBI taxonomy): domain Eukaryota; kingdom Metazoa; phylum Arthropoda; class Insecta; order Lepidoptera; family Noctuidae; genus Xestia; species Xestia ashworthii. The sequence goes on along the minus strand of OX465565.1, from coordinate 530,702 downwards.
GCTCAGCAGTCGGCAGCCGCACTTGCGACCACTAGACCGACGAGGCAGTTTTATTTATATTTTATTTTAGTTCTTCTATTATATAATGATCTCAAATCTTACCGACACTTTTTAGAAAGATGTTTATGTTCATGAAGACGTATAAGTTTCACAAAAGCTGTAAAAAGTTAAAATCAGTCTGCTGATATTATTATAGGCGACTTAATTGTCATCAAGCAGGTCTTTGACCTAACATAAGGTTCTTTCGATTTCTTATTAAATTTTCCAGACAGCTTGACTTTCAAAGAACTCCATTTATTAATTAAAATGAAAACACTCTTAAATATCAGCTCAATTCAACTGTGAAACATCTATTTGTTAATTATTTTTCACCTTTTGATGTAGATAGACATACCCTTTTCATTCGTGTGAGAAATTTTTGTTTCGCGTTTATTCGTTCAATTATATTGAAGCATTTAAGGGTTAGTTGAATTAAAAATAATTGTTAAGTAGATTATTTCAATTAAACGCTTAAAGAATCTTAAAAAAATGTTTCAGTGATTCCCCGTAATTCATTTCTAGTTGTACCAATCTTGCAAAGCGTATACTTTTAACTCGTACATTTTCCTTATTTTAAACATTTGCCAACACTTAACTGCTAACATTTCCCGAATTAATTCCGCCCAAAATATTTTCTATACACGTTCATTTTCGTGAAAAGGATCCGATGATTTCGACAGAACAATTTCCTCGGAACCCTCTTAGAGAGGAATTTTATAAATAGACTGATAACTGCACACACGGAGGCTGAGATGAACTTAAAGGTTCCGCCGTGCGCGGGACAGACCCTTTGATCTCGCTGACCCTCCTCTCAGCAGCTCACTTCAACGATATTATCTTGTTTTTTATCCCGACGACGATTTACGACGCAAATGAATACTAAAAAATTCTCGGCAAAATTCTTCTTGTATGAAGATTTTGTACAGTTTATCCAGTTACTGTGTCGTTAATGATATCGAGTGTACAGGTCTCGTGTTCCTCGATTATTTTTAAAAGTTATTTTTTTAAAGTTAATGTCACTTTAAAATACCTAAAACGTACCTATTTGTGTGCCAGTAAACTTTGATTATCTGTAAGATTCTCTGTAAGAAGAGTGTCTGTAAGATTTGAAACTCATAACAAACAATAAACATGGTAAATATGCCGTTCTAAATTCTAATGTTTGAACTTTGATTATGTTCAGAAATGCATAATAATATGTGCGACTATGTGCGACTTATACAATAAAGTGCCGTTAAAGAAAAAAGTCTTTCAATGAAATCCTTCCAAAATATTACCCACTCAAGTCATATAAACCTACATTCTCCAACACATACTCCACTAACGAACACTTGCTAATGTTCATCTTCAGATAACTTCAACCTCCATTCAAATTGTATTCATATCGATCTCCGTGCGGTTCTCTCGACCTGCAAAACGTTTACCGTTGAACGTAGAATGTTGCTTCGCCAAATAATTTAAGCAAAAAAGCTAATCTCACTTCCATTTTTCCTTACCTTTTGTTTTACCAATATTCATAGTTTGTTTACCTGCGTCATGTACTGTAAAGTGCGAGAACACAACAACTGCGTTCGTGCAATCGTCCATTTCATTCGCCGCGGCCGGAATTTAGAAAAAGCTTTTATACTTTTTTCCAATTCTCTCTTTTGATATTTGAATGTGATTGAGCATTTAGGTTTTGTTGATATTAAAACGATTTCACACATATTCTTTTTTTGTGAAATTTACTTGCATGTCAAGTTTCTTCAATGTTTGGTTTCCCTTTTTTTTTTTTTTTTTTTTTTTAGGATGGGAAATCATCCAATGACTTCTCCCACTCTGGGCGGAGCGGGAGGGAGTGTCAGACTCTTACTGACTAAAACCCATCCATGTTCCTTCCTCGCCCTTTACGTTCCGGGGCCGCGGTATCTCTTTCGAACAGTCCCGCAACCCCGGCAGGCTTCGGCCCTTGCGGGCCCCTCTCTTCTGCTGACATCTCTTTGAGGCGCGCGTGGAACACGAACGCGCCGTCGACACGGCCTGTCGTCACTACTAGACGGACGGACGGCTAGCTAGCCCATAGCTAACCGTCCACAGGCCCGATGTTTGGTTTCCCTAAACTACTATTCTGTTTAACTTTAACTATTGAGAAGAAAATATTCGACGTTAACGAAGTTTCAGCTTACTAGCAAAACTATTTCTATTGTATGAAATAGGAACAATCATTTAAATCGAAATGTTCTAGTTTAGAACCAGTAATCAGAATATCTCCTGAAATAGACAGATAGATAGATTCTACCGAAACAATATTACTACAAACAGTTATCTAGACAGCATGGTAGTTATTTAGATAGCAGTAACATGATTTTATCTGCCTAGAATCTCTCAAAGTTGTTAAGTCGAAATAACATTCGCTTTAGAGGAATCCAAGTTGGAACATTTCGAGAATAAACATAAAACAGTTGTGCATTTTTGCTCATAAAAATATCCAAGTATATGCGGTTATTTTGTTCCTCTGGGAATATACGGAAGTCTTGGGAAAGTACAGTACTAAAATTAAAAATATATTTTTGTTAAATTTAAACCTTAACGTACTTTCTGTTTTGAACCATTGTTTCAACACCATTATTTGAAAACAATCTGTTAATTCCGGAACCAGACATCTAAACATTTGAATCATCATCAACACTAATTGGTTGGAATTCTCAAAGCCCTTAACTGATTATAAACAAACGAATTCACGGCTCCGAGGAATCCCATACCTACGTATTTTTCCTTATTATTGTAATCCCCCAAAATATTTAATTTCGTGCTATCTAATCCTCGTGCAAAATATCACGTTACTAGAACGGAAACCATTTTGTTTTCATCGTTCTTAATTAGTGTTGAAGCAGATTTTGCTTCCTATTTTTGTGGGAAAATATTTATATTATATTATAAAACTTATTTAACAAAATGTCAGTGATAACATTTTAGAAGACAATAACGTTGAGCAACCAATTAAATTTAATCAAAAGTCATTTATTTCAAATTAGGCTTAGAATTACCACTTTTTAGGCGATGCAATTTCCTATAACCCCAAAAGACCCACCCTTTACCACTTCCCAATGTTGTAGTTGAGGAGAAGAAGTGCTACAACCCTAGCAGCACACCTGTCTGTTAAGTTAGAAGAATTTGATTTTTTAAGTAACGTTTCAGAGAGCAATGTTATCTCTAACATAGCAGGGCTTATTCGCGTCGCAAGAGGTGCTGACTGTACGGCACCGGCCCATAAATGTAGTGTACGAGCCATTGTATGACAATAAAAAGCTTCCTTTTTTGTATCGCTGCGTCCTCGCTTTTATTCCTTTGTTTCCAATTCCGCAGTTCCGAATAAAAAATGTTTCCTGCAACCCGAAATTGCTGTACCTCGCATACTTACCATATTCTCAATAAAAAATCACTCTGAACAGGTTTTACACGATTCATTCCATTCGATTGGCGTCGAATGAAGAACGAACGGTATCTAGCTCGCATCCATGCACTCGTTCGGGATTCCGCGGGACACTCGGCTGTCGGATTGATCCGCTCCGATTGATATTACTCTGTGTCAAGGAATATTTTCTGCTCGTCCTGTTCATCGTTTATGATTGATATGTATCGCACATGATTTGTTGCGTGACGTAAATCAAAGACGCGCCGAATGAAGATTATTTAGATTTGGATGGCGATGCTGGAAGTTTTAGTTTTGGTTTCCTGATTGCGTAGACATAGTTTTACTAAGAATTTTATTTTAAGTTTTTTTTCTACATAATAATATGCTAGGCCGATGATGATGTGGCCTACTGCACAGGCCACGTCATCTGCGCGGTCTTTTCCCAACACGTTGGGGTCGTCTTCTAGTCTAACCGGATGCAGCTGAATACCCTTATTTTGAATGGAGCGGGAGCCTATCTGGAGTCCACAACCCAACAAAAAGGTAGTACTGGGTACGATACCACTTGGTAAGACTGGTTGTCAGATTTTCGGGCCACAGACTAATGACTGCCAGAGCAGAGGTGTACAAAATTAAATGACAGCCGGACCAACGATTAACATGCTTTCCGAGGTACGGAGGAAACTCGGTATGTAATGGATGGTCACCCATCACGGTAGTAGGACACAATAAAATAAAGTTATGTATAATATATTAAGTTGATATACAAACTACAAGCATCATGGTTATCTTGCTTTTATATCCATTCATCTTAGTGCTATCATCTGTTTTATGTTTATTATTGTGTCACAATAAAAGTCACAGCTTCTATAAAATTAAATGTTTCATACCGGCTCTCGCAGGAATGCTTTGTAAAGTTGCATAATTAACTGTGTCTCATAGTATCACCTCGCTGTACTCGCTGTACTCATACTTTATATTAATACGGTAAAACTCGCGAATCCTCGCACCCCTTCACTACAAACTTTGGAACATGCTCCCGTTTACTAGAATTTTATGTTAAATCTCTGCTCCAGTACGAATCCTCTTTTTCCCATCTCATTCAGAACGCGCAATAGAACGTGTTTTTTGAGATATTTCCATTCTGGATAGTAGTGGGGTCTTTGTTTTATTTCCCGAATAGAATAAGTTATGGCCGGGGTTTAAGGGAATATTTTAGCGAGTTTCTCGACGAATATCGCAAGTTTCTTTATCTGTTAAACTTGCAGTTATTTTTGTTAAAAACTTCCAACAAGAGTTGAAATATTTATTATCACGAGTTCAAAGTTGTCATTCAGTTTTCTTTTCTTGAAATATAAATTCGTTTATACGTAATTCATTTTGCTACAGCTTCTACACTCTACTAATTACAATACCTAAGCAGAGACAAGCTCATGAAAATTATTTTTAATTCACCTCTAACATTAAGTAAATTACTGTTACTTTACTTATTCGTGACCTATACAGCCATGTCAGCCACGACTTCCAATGAATCATCTCGATCTGAAAATACTACGTATCGAATCCTACCTACTTAAGTTAGCTAGGAGATAAGTGTTATCTAGTATCACTTACCTCCACTGGGTATTGAAGCTGTGGTGGCGACACAGAAGCAGTGCAGTAGCAATGAGAGCAGCATCTTGGTTGTCATGGTAACGCAGATCGAGCTCATGTCCGCCTCATCGTCGCTGACCCCGGAGCCCAGGCTGGCCGCTCACTTCACTTTCACCTTCATTGTGAACGGTGGCAGTTACATCACTGGGGCGAAATTAGTTCTGCAACAAAGAAACACAATTGTTTTAGATAACAATAAAACAGTCGTAACTTGAAAAGGATAATCTGATTTTATTTATTTGTATAGCATAAACCATTAACACTGTAAAATTGAATAATCCCTTGGCTTGGTCTTCTCCCAGAACCACAAACATTCTAACATTAGCCTCTTTCATTCATCAGCAAACAGTCCGATCCAGGGTTGGTCTAATAAGTAAGGGATTTCTTAACCAGTCCTGTTTATTTTATTAAAAAATAAAATGGACAACATCAATGAGTGGAAAGACAATGCTGCCGAAATCGGAGTTATTAGTATAACATCGCGCAAAGCAATGTTATAAATCATCACACAAAACAACATTAAACCTCGGAACAATAGCAGTTCCGCCGACTGCTCTGTTACAATCTCCCACTAATTCTATAACACAAAGAGTATTAGTTGCAGAGCTGCAGCTAACAATAATAGTCAAGTCATTACGTCACTAGCTCCCAGCCATCCGGCCATCCGGCCATCCCACAGTTTAGCGTGCCAGCGTTGACCGCAGACCGTCTTGACAAACTCGATGCTAACCGGAGATAATTGATGACACATACGCGGCATTCCTTTGATGTTACACGTGGTAGGTAATTGGTTATGCGTGGCATCTGTTTGTGCAGCCGATATTGGGATTAAGACGTCCGATCAATGTTTGGTTTGACTACAGATTAAATGGACGAACGGCGTCTAAGTGATATGTTACTGCTGAGTAATTTATGATCTTAGTCAATACTTACACAGTAATGACTAAGATCGCGTGCGCAATGTATTTCTCAACCTTTTTTCGGATGGGAAATCATCAAATGACTTCTCCCACTCTGCGCGGAGCGGGAGGGAGTGTCAGACTTTTACTGACTAAAAACCATCCATGTTCCTTCCCCCTTTACGTTCCGGGGCCGCGGTATCTCTTTCGAATAGTCCCGCAGCCCCGGCAGGCTTCGGCCCTTGCATTCCCCTCCCTTCATGCTGACATCTCTTTGAGGCGCGCGTGGAACATGAACGCGCCGTCGACACCGCCTGTCGTCATTAGACGGATAGACGGCTAGCTAGCCCATAGCTCACCGTCCACAGGCCCGTGTCTACGGTGGCCGGTAGCCACCACGTGGCCCCCGACGCCCGGTGCGTCTGCTGGGGCGAGAGGCTCTCTCCCTCTCGCGTTCCGCCACCTCCTTCGCTAGCATGACTGCTTCGCAGAAGGAGGTGACGGCTTTCCATTCCGTCTCGCTCCGGACCATGAATTGAACCATCAGGGCCGGACGCGAGAGGTGGCCACCTCCGATCGCCGCTACGAGGACACGGTATTGCTCCGCCCACGCGGGGCAGACCCCCACCGCGTACTCCACCGTGTCCTCCGGTCGATCCTCGCAGTGAAGTATTTCTCACGCTTGATTTCATTTTATCTCTAAACAAGCTGTGGACCGCGTACTTAGTCCGCATGAAATTATTATAAAAATGTCATCCCTATCGGAATCAGATTTTGTTAAAAATTACAAGGGTTTTCATTTCTTGCAAGGAACTCCTAAAATAAAAGTATCTTTAGTTACTCCTTAGAACATCAACTACCTGCCAGTAAAAGCCGGAACAAACAGGCAGACTAAAATAAAATAATGCTTTTTTGTTAAAAGTAAGTGAAATTACCAACAGACAATATATTTGCATTTAAAACACTATTACAAATATGTAATCTAAAGGCTAATTTGCAAACTGTGTGACGAATTAGCAGAATGATACACGCTGCACCAAACGAGGTCATCTATTCATCACAAATATCGCTATTTCAGGTACAAAAACAGCTCACGTTATTTGTTATTCATACACCTATAAAGGGATACTCGTGTGTAATATTGACCGTTTGGCAAAGCAATTACTTATTTACATGCAAAGGTTAGACAAGTTTTATTAAATTCATCTCTATTCAGTTCCCGGCGGAACGTGAACACTTCCCAATGTTATCGCGACTGCCTCCTATACAGAGAGCTTATCCCCGAAGAGCAAACTAAAATAAACCTCGATTGGCCTCACTCGGTCTATAGAAACTGTAACTTTCTACCTTCTTTTGTTCGGCTTGCGACATTGCACCGCTCAAGCACCTATCAATACGAGATAAAATTTTATATCAGCCTAGACTTTTTAAAAGAACTGGAAAAATCTACGTTCTCTGAACTAGGACATGTAGTGTGAAAAATAAATGCTGCAGAGTTCGTGCAGAGTTATATAATTAAATGAGCACTGATTTGGCACTGGATAAACCCATGCCAAAAGTTTTTAGAAGATAAGTTCAGCAACACGAGTGGTGGGTAGTTGGCTACCGACACTTCTCTGGGTTCAACGACCGAACTAAATAAATACGTTACGAGCCATCTTTTAGAACATACATATGTCACCGTAAAATTGTCAAATACGTTACATTACAATATAACGTGTATCACTCTAGCGATATTGTAAAGTCTCGAATTATTGTCAACTGAACATACGGAAGTATCCCTTGCCCCCATAAACGGGACTTGGGGCACCCCCCCGTTAGGTTAGTTAGGTTCCTTTAAACCCTGCACTCGGAAATAGGGGCCCCGCGAAGCGGGGCTCCGTCGACTACGCTTTTTAGGGGAATATGAAGTGTTTTAAGGTTAGGTTATATTAATCGATATTTCTCAGGAATGGTACAGTATCTTTTCCTGAGAGTGGTACCACTGGGCAAGGAGGACCCCTCCTTCTCTCCACACTGCGTGAGTTGACTACCATCGCATGCATTACACGAAAAATAATGCGTTTTATTGTAAGCAGTATGTTCATTTGACAATAATTCGAGACTTTACAATATCGCTAGTGATATTACAATATAACGTATTTGACAATTTTACGGTGACATATACATGATTTTTATGTCATGTGAAATTACTATACCTAGTGAATTAAATTAAATAAAATAAATAAATAAATATCGCTGGACATTACACACAGCACCATCTAGTGCCACACTAAGCAAGGCTTGTGTCGTGGTCACCAGACAGTTGATATACTACATATATACTAACATATAACACCTACAAACAACACACATCACACCACACCACACACCACACACACACCACATCTTCACGTGGGTAATTAGGGCTTTGCTTATTTACCGTTCAACTAGGAACGTTTACGTAATTCGTTTCATACTATTCTAACGTAAACAATACATTATGATCAAAGATGAAAACATAAATTAACATTAGGTAACAAGAGGTGTGCGGGTTTAACTACTGTGAGCTATTAATTGTACACAATTATAATAGAACTAATATGGGATCTAACACACCAACAGTTGCAGCTGGCTTAGTAGTTCGATATCATTCCAGGAATTACTAATTACTAACTCGAATAATAGGGAGCCTTAACAATGGTGAGAACTTCGATCTTCCGCGTGGTGCCTCCAATTTAGAGAAACAAAGTAAAGAGATCAATTAATTAGCAGTTCCAATAGGTAATGGGCTTCAAGATAGATGACTCCGGAATCTTTGTAGTGGTCGAAAAGATTGAGAGTTTTATGTAGGTACTCCATTTTTTTTCCGTGTCTCTTTTGCTATTTTTTGCGGTCTTAACTGGTGTACCTACGGAAGAAAATAATAAAGAGTAATGAAGGAGTATAAAAATTTTTCCAGTTTATGAACAAAAGTCCAAACTATATATCTAGATACTAGTAATAATATAGGAACCCATAAAATACTTAATATCCGAATAATTAGAGTACTTTCATAAGCAAAATCTTTAATGCGCTCGTAAACCGCTAAACCTTAGCGAGTTTACGTCACACCACGGAATATCAAGAACACAAAGACGATCGTAAAACAATGAAACGTCCATTCGTACATTCGCAACAGAACATTACCTGCCCATAACATTATCGGCGCCATAAAGATCCTCGTTGTACCAAATACGTATAGCAAATGCTCGCAATTTACTTTATTGCAGTGTACGTATCACGGCCAGAGTTCCGTGACCTGTCAGCGCTGGTGGCTTTACCCGTTTCTTTTTTAAGTAATCCGGGTTCAAGGAGGCAGGGTAGGTCAACATAATTTGGTTGTAGATATAGGTTTCGTGAGCTCGTTCCGCGACAATTTTTTTCAAGCCAAATTCGGTGCACGAGATCTCTATTTGTCAAACAAGTCCCAGGGGGCGCGTAGTGCCGCGAGTGTCGCCATCGCGCCATGTAAACGAGGACTGTGCGATGCTCTGACGTTACCTTATATTTTGGCGATGTTACGGGTAATAACATTATATCGTTCGCTTAATTTTCTGAGCTGGTTTTAAGCTGGATTTTAGCACTCCCTTAGATACATCTCGGTTAAACTCTCCCTCAAGTATGAATAAAAAGCTTTCATATTTTACCAAGATTTTATACATAGACTACTTCGTTCGTGGCATCTATGCTGAAGAGGATAGATAAATCATTTTATAAAGAATTAAATTATAGTAGTATATACTTCATGAACATTTGTATCATAACGCTTCTCAAATCACAAATACGTAGCGTTTTGCAAAGATAATATTTCCAGCAGAACTATGAAGTATGAATGCTCTCCTCGCGGAATTTAAAAAAAGGGTCAAGTGCGAGTCGGACTCGCCCATGAAGGGTTCCGTAGCAGCAAGTAACATAATGTAAAAGATGACGTATTAAAAAGAAACTACTTACTAGCTCTCGTTCAAACCAATTTTCGGTGGAAGTTTACATAGTAATGTACTTACATCTTATATTTTTTTATTTTTATCACACACATTTTACCACTTTGTACTCGTAATTGTCTCTCGCGCCAACTATTCAGTTTAGAAAAAAATGATTTAAGAAACCTCAATATCATTTTTGAAGACCTATATATAAGGTGTTAAAAAATGAACTGCAAGAAACTTGAGGAGTCGTTTGGAATCACAAATAAAAAATAATCACGAAAAAAATTTTATATAAGTAACGATCCGTTTCGTGTGTGTGCTGTCCTAGTGTGAACCGGCCCTAATTAACATTTATGAAGATCAAGTGAGGGTAGTTGATTAAACACCTTCACTTTGCTGTGGCGGTACCTCCACACTTCAGTGCGGTACTCCCCGCGACCACGGCTGGTGCAATCCGGTCGAAACGTCGGGCTTAAATTAAAGGTAAATTCGCGATAAATACCCGTTTCTATATGTTTTATGATGCTTGAAAAAAGTTTTTTTTTTGGAATATATTTGTTTTTTGATACCGAGTACGTACACGAAATTCTTGCAGTTAATTTTTTAACACCTAAAATAGATATGGGACTGATGATTTTTTTTGTGTGTGTTTTTTTTTCTATTTTTGTGTGAAAATCTTAATGCGGTTCACACAATACATCTACTTACCAAGTTTCAGCAGCATAGTTCTTATAGTTTCGGAAAAAAGTTGCTGTGACATACGGGCGGACAGACACACATGACAAATCCATAAGGGTTCCGTTTTTAGCCATTTGGCTACGGAACCCTAAAAACACTTACATTACTTCTAGAAAGTTCAGTAAGAACAAAATACACAGTTTCATCTTTAAAACAGTTTGTTTCCTGCAGAGAACGAACGTTTTTTATCCACCACTCGCTCCTCTAATTAGTAAATGAATGTTTTAGTGGAAAGAGTTTAAACCAAAGTCTTCTTACGTTAACTTTCATTATTACAAGTATAATTTAAAGTTGTTGACCTTCATCTGAGTCGATTAGTTGCTACTTGTAACTTTTTAGGGTTATATTACTTTGGACTTCGGCAGAACACTCAAATACGTGGACTTGTAATTTTAGAAATTGCTCAAATATTGCGCGAGCAAATACAAATAAAGTTTATAATAGTCTAATTTATCTACAAATTACTATACTTCAAAAAAACAGTGTTGAAGCTAAGTAAGTAATACTTATTTGAGCGCAAAGAAGGTTCTGCTGAATATACTTTTTATTTAGTATCCGAACTAGTTAGTAGGTACTTTCATTAATTTCCATTAGCCATGTTATATTTAAACTCAAAAACGGAAACTCATTAACAGTATTTCAGCTTTCTTTTTCTCACAAAGTAATTCTATATCAATATCCGCCCCAACTAAGTCGATTATCGAGAAGATACACGTCTTAAAAGCTTTTACGAGCTCAGCCGAGTTCGCATTGACTTAGTATGAGGGCATTAATATATCAAACTTCAAAGCCGGCAGCGCCGCACTCCTTTGTCGCAGCGAATAATTAACATAGTTTACGATCAATTTCGAATTCATCTACTTATAACGCACAGGCACGAATCGTTTTATAAGTAAGCACTGTGTCTGTTTATGTCGAAGATTCTCTATAAGATAATGGAAAACTAACTTTGTTAAGACATTATCCGTACATCGTACAAAACTGTTTCGTACTTACACGTAACTCATGAATATTACTTGTATTTTGTGAAACTTACCTTAAAATATTTCAAGAAAAAGATTCTCACAAGAAGAAAGTTTTTAATGAAATCTACCTTCGTAATGTGACCTTAAATTTTGGATGATATTTATGAGGTCTACCCTCAGAAAGTTACGTAAACGTGCTCTTAAATTAGATTAAATTATTTTACGAACATCAAATTAGTTTGATACTAGTAGAGCTTAATCTAATTTACATCGCTCATAGTTATTAAGGGTTTCTAGTAATATGAAATTTGTCAATCAATCGCCAAACGGCTGGGATGGCAATCGAAAGAATACAGCAATCAGCTGACACTGAAGTGAACACGGCATCGCGCCTGAAGCTAATACCATAATTGTATAGCGGCTACATTGATGACCGGCGCGCGGCGGGGAGGATTGTGCGATGACCTCCTCAATCCCTGCCTAATCTCTATCCAGATTACAATCCGACCGGCCTATTTGTACATTAAGTGGGCCTCACCCATTAGTTTGAAGAGGCTCGTGATTAAATCGATCCGTGAGTGAGTTTGGCACTAATCTGACGATAAATTTATTTTGCTCACAAACTTGTTGCAAATATATTATGTATACGTAAATTGTTCAAGTGTTATGTTTAGAGACATCGTTTGCTTGAATTAATTTTCGTATGATAGAGCACGATGGACATAAATTACAGCAGTTTTCATGGTATTAAAAATGTTTACTCTGATAATAACGATTGCCCAGCTTCCATTAGAAGAAGTGATCAGTTCTCATACTTTAAGTTAAGGATGGTATTCAGTTATAAGATTTGGTGTCTTTAAAACATTTAACAGACAGACAGCTTTTCGTGTTAGAACACATTATGCAGCTAAATTAAAATTACTTTTCGCTGACGTAAGCATAAAACATAGGTCCACATGTTTTACAGCTATGCTGGAGCCACTAGACCAATGTGGCGAGTCAAATCACATTGCGAAGCTTAATATCCCAACACGGTTGCGCGGAGTCGGACGCGTGCCAAAGCCAGATTATTGTTAGCCGCCAGTGGGTCTTTGCACCAATCGCCACTTGGCACCAGCCTCGTACACACCATATTATATATACTATATTTTCATCTGTCAACACCAATTTATAAAGTTCTGAACTACAATAATGAAACCATATTTCATATGTATATGTCGCCAAATAAACGTATTTTTCATTCTATATAGAATTAAAGATAAAATAAAATATTATATGTAATCGCTTCTCTACCTAAGCCTTAGAGTCGTAAAACCATCCAAAGAAACACAAAAACATTAATGTCACATTTTATCATAATAAAGTAATTAAAAGCCACACCAAACGTGTGAATAAAACCATTAAAGCAACAAGAACACTTCACTTTAGCGGTGTCCTAGTGATCATTAAAGGGTGGAGTACCTCAAGGCAGCGTAATGGGGCCGGTACTTCTCCCCCTTGTTATCTCATACGATGCCTCCTTTGTGCGACCGTATTGTATACACTGTTACTTGTATCTGTCCTGTTAGTTCCGAGCTCCACAGCTCTACGGCTCCACCTGCAGCGATCGTTAGGACCACACGGTTACCGCATTGTTTGTATTGTACTATTAGTTTAACTGAACTGTTTTGAGTTTAGAAGTTTAGTGGTACTTTGTCTGTTTCTCTTACAGATTTCGTTACGATTATGTTTGCTGATTGTGTGACTAATTTGCAAATATTTTGATATGAAAATGTTAAATCAAAAAGGTAGGATGGAATCAATTAATCATGATCACTATATGACTTTCAAAGTATTCAGAGAATTATACTTTCGTTTAGAAATGAGTGGTAAACAAATATTCTGGTTTTGTTTTTGTTTTAATATTCATCTGATCCCGCCATAGCTATCGCGAGCAGCCCAGTATTAATCCGATCACAATATACGCAGAAAACACGGAATAAATCTCACCGCTATCGGAAATTCCATCAGCATTTCATACATTTAACATCTGTTTCCATTTCATTGACCAGTGCAAAGAGCATTATTTCCAACCGACACAGGCGGCCATTAACACTGTACAGATAAAATAAATAATTTCCAAGGCGCGATAGAAAAGATGATGTCAATAATTTATTATTTTCGTTTCCTTTTAAAACGATGCCATTAGCGTTCCGTTGAGTGCTCCCCTCTCCTGTGCTCGAATATTCCGCTCCTAAAGGGAATTTTCTAGAACAACCTCACCGTTACCGTGAGGATGTCTAAATTTTATCTTGCATTAAGTAAATCGGGCTTTTTGCGAGTGGCGCTTATCAAATTTCTCTGTCTGCCCGCAAATGGCGAAGATAAATATATGTTTGATCGGATATCAAATTTTCGCTTCCAAGTCCTGAAGTCTTTCTTTTGTCGCTGGCGTGAGTAATGATGATGAGTGTAGGAATTTTCTCAGCGTTTTTTTTCAAATGTTTGAACCACACTGGCAAAACAGCTCCAACGAGTTGTAAAATTCTTGCGCCAACACCGTGCAACGCATTTGTAAGAATCCGCAAGAAAACGCTATACGATTGACTTTTTGGACCGCGTTCAAAGCCCGTTTTAAATAAAACTGTATTACTTGCAGAACTCTTTGACTGTAGAAAGGTTTAAAAAAAGGTTTATAAGTGAGAAATTTGTCCAAGCCACTCGAAAAGCCTATATCGGTCGTAACTGCATTATCTGATAGAAGCTCAGCCACTGAAAGAGAATCCAAAGTGGCTCTAATGAGAGCAACACAAAGGCTATCAAGTAGTACAGTGAAAAGGTCGCGGTGACGTAACCACTCTGTAGTGCTTCTTATAAAACGTCGATTACCGTTCAAGCGTTCCCATTGTACTAAACCCTAAAATGGCCCGAGGCTGTCGGTAGTGCGTGGGACCATTATCGCTGGCTCTTTTTGTCCCCTCGTCCCTTTTTTGCTCACGGTCCCGTGTAAGACAGATACGGAATGGGTAATAATTGGAGTTAAAACCTTTTTTGTTGGTGTCGTTTTGGATTTTAATGCGATTTCGGTCCTTTTAACCCGTTCGTTTGATTTAATTTCGCAAGTCATTAGCTTGTATCAATTGTAGTGCTGTACGGACAATTACATTCCTACGCGTTTCGTTCAATGATATTCGTTAAATGGTATTCCTTTTCAAATCATAAAATTATGGAACAAATTATTATCGCTTTTGGGCTTAAAACGAAATGAATGCCTTTTATTATAACGATGATTTTATGTGTCTATTCAGTTAAATTACATAATAATTTTATCTCGAAGCTCATTCACTAGTCGTAAAGTTCGTGATTTTTCTAAATTGAATTTTCATCGATGCTGTTACGAGCGCTCTTAGCTTCATTTTGCACAAAATGGAATTTGTTTGATGAAGTTACGAGAGAAAATATCGCAAGGCAATCTAAACGAAAACAGAATTAGAAAATAAAACGTGATTTGGATCGCAGAACATTTTCTGAAGCAGATAATTCACCACATTTTTATAGCGGGACAGGAGATTCAAGTGAACTGCACAGATATCAGCATGTTTTATCTTAAAAAAGATCAACAAAACGAATATTTGGAATGTGGACTGGGGCTTATCTGCTCCGTTTGTAAATGAAGTAAGGCCCGTTGTAAAATAGGATTAAAGAGCTTCAGCTGAATTTCGCAGAAACCATTTTCCCTTACGTTTTTATGGGGCCGAGTTTTGTGAAGAAATGTGTGTAAATAGTAGTATAGGTGTAGGTGCACCTCATTACTGCGAGCTGCCTCCGCGGGGTGAAGGTGAAATTAATTTACGACTTAATACAACGGTGCTTTGTGCGGCCGCGGTGGAATTGTGAGACGCACCGCGGTACATCGGCACAAGCGCCACCTAACGGGAGGCTGTCGTAGCTAATGAATCATGAACACTGTCTCGCCCTGTGAACGACGAACACTCGTAAAATGTTTTTCTTGCTAATAAAATGGTAAGCACGCCAGCAATTTGTTAGATTTGATTTCGGAGGTAGATATTTCGCGTGAGGAGACTTTTTCTTTATGAGGTTACGTACTCGTAATCATATTTATTTGAGACGGTATTAAATAAAACTAAAGAAAGTTATCTTATCAGTTATTTTCTTTTTAGAGATACATTAAAGCTTGCTGAATGAAGCTCCAAATAAAATTCACTACAGCACATTAATTTCGATCAGTTTCTCAGGCATACTTATTTAGTGCGATACTTATCTCAAATCCTATCGCTTACCACTTGCGCCATCAGATCTTTCATCTCGGATAAACAAGTCAGTGAGTCTCGGCGTTTTCTTAAAGCCCCCTGTTAAATAAACTTTAGAGCCTTTTCAACGTTTGGGCGGTGATTTTGAATTTAATTTTTCGGCTTAACGCTACCCATCAAAGGAAAAGTAATGGCTCATTTTGTATTACGAGTTTTTGACACAATGTACTGAAATCCGATGTGGCACAAATGTTTGAGTTTTGAAAAGACAACGGTCGTATTTGCATTTGAGGGTTTTTAATTAAATGTTAGTTGTTGAAATCCATTTAATTTGGTTTATTTCACTAGGAAGGGACGAATTCAGCGCTATTGTGTGTCAGTGCCCTACATTACCTGAGAACTGTTACAAAGCAGAAGAGGCGAGGGGGGGGGGGGTAACTTTACGTTAGTGCTAAGTAGCATTAATATTAAGAGTTTTTGTGAAATAGGAAGTACTACCATACTATCATAGTTTGCTGCACTGTTGCAGTTTGTAGAGTAGAGGCGCCGCGCCGCCACGCCGCGCGCCGGTATAATTACAGACGCATAAAACATTTCAACTTTGTCTCTCGGGCGAACAACTGAACAACGTAGTGCGCTGCCGGTGATGTTAACTACAGATGTTCATAAGAGGCGATGACAATTATAAGGTGCTTTGTTTGATTGATTTGCTTTCATTCATGGAGCAAACATCTATGAAACTGAATGTTTTAATGACTTTAATGTTATCGAGTTTTGCCAACTCGATAACATTAAAGTAGAGCTCAGAGATCTATAAATTATCTTTTCAGAATTCTATACCTATCATTACTTTACGGGGAGTACCAACTCCGAGAATTTCAAAGTATTTCTACACAAATATTAACTAAAAAACGACAGGAAAATGATAACGATATTACCATTCATAGATATTTGTAGGAATTCTATGTATAATTACTTAAGTACCTTTACCTAGAGATCACATTAACGACTACAGAATATTAGTTGACAGCTCAGTAATTCCTTGCGGCATCCCTGGCAGAGCGACGCAGGGTTAGTGCCAGCGGCCGCCGCACGGTGCGGTGGCGCTGCGGTCGCTCGGCTGTACTTATGTAAACGCTACCGAGTGTACATTGCAGTGCTGGATGATAGTGTTTAGTGGCATTGTAGGCTGCAGATTAAATGTGTGTAGCTATCTGTTATTTACTCAAGTGTTTGTACTAATTTTCAAGTGTGTTTTGCGAAACAAAGTGTTCGAGCTACGCTGTACACTGTACAGTGTACAGTGACCTTTGTGTGGTTTGTACGTCATACTCTTTAATCGTCTAATTATAATTCAGTAGCAATCAATATATCAAGGAAATCACTCGTCTACTCATTTAGATGTAAATGAGTAGACGAGTATACGATATATCTATATCTATACAAATAATAAAAGAGTAAAAAAACTGTGTCTGTTCATTGAATATACTAAAAAAAAAAAATTGAGGGGAGGGTTAGAAATAGTAATAGAGCACGAATCCAAAAATTGAAAACGAGTCTGTATGTCTGTTTGTTTGTGCACGCTAATCTTCGGAACTACTGGACGGATTTGAATGATTTTTTTTGTTTTTGTATAGACATTAAGTCTGGGCAACATATAGGCTATAATTTATCTTGAAAACTTGAACACCTGATGCAGAACCGCAACAGACCAGCTAAACTATAAGACATACAAAAATGACACCGTAACGAAAATTGTTCCACGTGATGAGCATTTTCTGCTGAGAGAATAAAGAAGGTCGGCCAAAGCGTACCTGGTGACGAAACGATAGCGTCCCTATATGCCAGATATATGAAAAATACCCTTATTTTATAAGGTCATAAAAAACGTAAGAAATATATTTTTAAGTGACCACAAAAAAAAGTTATCCTTGTTTTAGTTTTTGTAATTTAATCGGAATTATTTTCGTATAGTAGATTCAGAACGCACCTTCTGACAATTCATTTCGCGTATGAAAAGACTTGTGACTCAAAGACTATTAATATTCAAGTTTTTCTGAATAGTTGTGAACTGTTATTCAAATAAATTAGTATTTAGGCATCACATGTCAACTATTGCTATTTATTATGCATTGAATCCTTGTGATAAAAAATAATTATGTGAAAACGTTTTGTTCAATTACTTCAACGGAACGTCATTTGTCATTGAAAAGTTACATCATCTGTGGTCTTCGACCCGCGCCATCGATTGACACCCGGCAATCATACGCACATGTTATGTATTTGCTGCACTTGTTGTTGTGAATATTGTGATACGCACTGTATTATTTGGGATTTCCTTCTGTTATTTTGACTAGCATTGTTTTGCTGTTGTTGATTCTAACCTCAAAAGTAAATTGCCGCTTTTATAAAAAAATGTGGCCATTTAGACATGATTTTCAAACGGGATGATTTTTACAACATTAAAACAAACCGATCTATGTATAACTTATTTTGGGACATGAAAAATAAAATTGAGGTCCAGCTCCTATAGTTTTTGGGCCATTGTACTGAACTTCGAGAGCCCAGCTACACCATATCACATATGAGAATGACGTTTTAGCAAAAGTTGTTCAATATGATGAGCACTTTCTGTTGACCTAAAAATCGGAGATCTGGAACACCTGTTGTGGAACTCCAATAGCCCAGCTACACCATAACACATACAGGAATGACGTCTTAGCAAAAGTTGTTCAATTTGATGAGCACTCTCTGTTGATTTATAAAAATCGAAGATCTGGAACACCTGTTGTGGAACTCCAAGAGCCTAGCTACACCATAACACATAAATAGGAATGATGTCTTAGCAAAAGTTGTTCAATGTGATAAGCACTCTCTGTTGACATACAAATCAACTATCTGGTGTTCACGAAACAAGCCTTGCTTAGTCTGGCACTAAATGGCGCTGTGTGTTAATGTCCAGCGATATTTATTTATTTATTTTAAACTTCACAAAACATACCTATCAAACCATGGAAAATTACATAGAATCGCCTATTGTACCCATCTTTATAATACGTTTCATTCTAATAGATCAATATCCTAACTTCACAAAGCCCGTATATTAGGTCACGCAGTTCGCGAGCTCCGACAAGCTATAGTTAGCGACGTGGTATTACTGAAGCCGTATCAGATCTCGAACCTCTCCTAACTACTCGTACACGTGATTGTAACCCTACCTGCGGCACAGCGTATGGCCCACAAAGATAAAGCATCTTACGACTGAAGTTATGCCGGTTACGTGAACCCGATAGTTAGCGCGATCGAGACGCAGCCTCTCAAGTACTGAGTCGCGGTGTTGTGGTGAGAGGCCGTATAATCTGCTGCGCTAAGTCGGTCGGTTATGTGCCTGACTTAAGGCCCCGCTCACGACCTCAGTTTCTCAACCGCGCGCGTCATTTGTTTCGCTGCTATGTTCGTCGCTTCGTAAATCGCATTGCGCGTCGCGGTGACTCGTGGCATGTTCTAATAAACTTCTTTTGGCTGTTATGTTCTTTTGTCGTAAGACAAGACGCAAGTCGCTTGAGCGTGGAGCTCGTGGCCAGGAGCTTGCTATTTTCTTGCGTATCCAGCGAGCGAGCAGATTACATGAAACTTTAATTATTAACAAAACATTGGTATGTATTTGTAGCTCACTGCTTTACATAATTTCCTTGAAATATGGAACAGTTTCCACATTAATAGATACGTATGTGTTAGTTATAATAATATTAATCAGTTACTAGTTAATGAACGAGTGAATTTTAAACAATTTTATGTTTGAAACTACTCATAATGTTTGATTTCAGCCGGTTTCAGCTAAGAGAATTTTCCTGGGATTACCGGAAACCCACCCATAGTTTTATAGTTAGGTATTAACTGAAACCTTTAATAATCATAACTTCAGGCGCTGGACCACTGGGCGAGGTCGTAATTGTTATATCTGTTTTGCGAGTTGAGTTTAAACTGCCATTGATTTATCAATGAAAAGTAACAGTTACCATAAAAATTTTCCAGGTGATCACGGTCAACATCGTCAGCCTGCAACAGTCCACTGCTGGACATACTATAGGTCTCTCTTCAAACACACTCCACTTAACTCAATTCTCGGTATCATCCATCCGCTTACTACCAGTCACTCTGCGAAGATCATCGCTCCACCGAGTCTGAGTACATCCCACCTTACGTTTGCCGATTCGCAGTCTCTACTAAAGAACAAGACTACTCCAACGGTTATCGGTTATGTCCGGCCAATTGCCACTTCAGCTTGCTTATTTTGTGAGTCGACAAGTCTGGTTCTCTGTCGGATCACCTTGTTCCGGAGATCCACCACACCTCAGAGTCTGAACGACCTTGAATGTATGGACCAGTCGTACCGTGAGTGTCCACGTCACGTTAATAGTTATTATTAAGACAAGCCCTTCGGGATATGTTAAAGTAATCCAGTTTATGGTAATAAAATGACAATAATGCGTTATTTTATAAACTTGGTACTTCGTGCACCTTCACAAAATAACTCATCATTTTCCTCGACACACAATATCCATAGCCGTGTCTGCTCACACCGCATAAACAATATCTTAGCTCACGGGCGCGTCGTAACTCAGCTACAGCCACGTGGTTGGAATAGCGGCGCAGTCACACTGCACGCTGCACGCCGCGACAAGCATACGTCGTCGGGCATGCGGGGCAGCGGGGAATATTTAAAAGAAAACCTAAAGTACACCCACATTTCGGCAGTTATGTTTAAGGATGAAATAGGACCTACGATCGAACCCCATAATTATGCTCAGCAAACGCGCTTGCAACCAGTAGGCAACGAGGCCGCAAATAAAAGCGTGGGAATGATTTGTTACATTGCTAAAGAAAACGTTTAATTATTGTGTTTTGTTTTACGTGTAATTAGAACGCTCTGGAATTTGTAAAATCAAGTTAGTCCTGGTGTATTTTTATTTTCCAAATGCCGCGAAGAAATTGCCTAAAAGAATACTTACGTTGTAGAACTTTATCACAGCTCACATAAACAAAGAGTAATAGTTGTACAAAGTGTATTAAGATTAAAAACTTGCCCCAAAAAACCAAGACTAAAATCTTAATCCACGCCGTCTACAATTTCTTTACTTACTTTTTATGTGAACGCATAAATATTACGTCTGTAATTCATCACGGCGTAGCTTTGTAAGGGCGTCGCTTCTAATATTTATTACGAGCGCTCGTATATTTTTCTAATTCAACACAAAGGTGACACTACACTCCCGGATAAGAATAGCGTTTGTGGAAGCGCCTTAATTCGGATGCTTTCATATAAAGGTGTGATTTAGTGGCCGGGAGCACTATTTATCACCTCAACTCCAGCGCCGGATACCCGCCAACTCCGAGCGGTCCAACTTCAGACTTGACTTACTGTCCTAATTAAAATGCATGCTACACTGTTCCGTATAAATTATCATATGATTATTAACTTTTTGTTTTAATGACGGAGAACTCTTTATAGGGTCGTAACTTTACGGGATTCTAATGGGGTTTGTTTTATGTTGCCCCTGAGCCCGGGATGACCGGGCTTTATTGTCTGTACTATAACGAAAATAAGTAATAATCGCTGTCCTTTTGCAAGAATTCCACTGTAATAAATCTGTAGCAGAAATAGCTACATAGGTCAGACAGAATTATTCTCTGGCGACTTTATTAACGACGCCTAGAGGACTGGGAGGACGGTACTGTTTTTGGTCCAACTATTACAACTTTATTACAATTTTATTGTAAACTCGAGGGCTGTAATCTTTTTACAAAACAAATTGGATTGCGATGCGACAAAGAAGATTTTTATTCAATTGTTATTTTGTCGATACTTCTTTGAAGCGTCGCGGAGCGTGCGATAAGGAACAAATTGTAACGATCAGTAAAGGCTCACCTACAATTAAATTAAATAAAAACAATGCGCAGTCCCGCGTCCCGCGTCCCGGTGCCCGTGCGGGCGAACATTTCTCGTTAAATCGTCACGGTTCATAATCCCGGGTTAACGGGATTGATTGGCAATCTCTTTAAACGCGTGCACAGCTATTGTAGCCAACAAATTGTTCCGCTCTTCGCGCAACAATAATTGCTTTATTTCGCACAGATAATAATACAACATTTAAAATAATATGAACAACGTTTACATTCAATTTCTTTGGTAATACGTGAGTCATGAACTGCAGCAATTATCTGGATACTCATTTTTATTTCTTTAGTATTTTTACGTCGTTTTAAATCCATAAAACAAAAGATGTGGGTTAATGTAAACAGTATGTATAAGAATTATTTATTACTTTTGATCGTAAATGCCTTTATTACTTGTCAGTTTCGTAGGTAATGAGTTATTATACTATATTTAACTAAAATATAAGAAAATATGTGATATTAAATAAATAAATATTTAACAGGACGAAATGCTTGGGACGCTCCTCTCATGCACTTGCACCACACTTAGCCGCGTTAAGACGCGTTTTAGCCGCGTCAAATTACGGATGATTGATACGTTGCGCGCCGGCCGCTGCCATACGCGCTGGCGGCGGCCGTGGCGCTGTATGTAGACGTGTAATCACATACTCTTACAGGCTGCGTGATTTGTAGTACCGACCTATTAGCGGAGAATGGGAAAGGAAGAGTTATGTTATGGGAAATAGTTGCTTTAATGTGTCTGATTAAGGGTTAAAGTTGGTTCACTAGCTGATTGGTCTCTTTATACTTATCCCCGTTTTTATTTTCCTAATTCGAATTTTCAGTAACAACCTAAAACCGTATGTTGTATGTTAACCCAATAAATAGCAGCGTGTACATAAAGCAGGCGATCACTTGGCGGCGTTTAATTCCGTCGTACAAACATTCGCGGCGCGGCGCGAGTTTATTTGCCGGCGCGCGATATTGCGCCGACGAGCGCGTTTTATCGCGCGATCCCACACAATTTGTCTTCGGGATTCATTCTCCACGATATTGGACCGCGGTTTATCGCATCGCCGAATTTACGTGCGTTCGCCTGTTTATACCAACACCCTTTATTTTTATCCGTTTTTATCCCCGTATCGATATTCTAATGGAATGTTTTCTGTTTATTGATTGCAGGCAGTAAACGTTTTACTTGCGCGGAGATACCTTCAGGTACAAGTTATTAAAAAATATAAAAGAGCAACAGCCTTATTATGATGTCCGTATAAAATATCTGCTCGGGTAAGTCACAATGCGCAATATTTTAGCCGAATGCCCGAAGTGATTGCCCGTTGCCTAAGATATTACAAAAACAAGATAAAGTTTGCGGAATAATTTATCCGGTACATGAATTTTATTTAAGTGTACCATTCAAGAGCGAAAGCATTAGATGTGAAAGTGTACCCTATTCCGTACTGTTGGAAGTTTATTCATACATAAAAGTGTTGTTATTTGCTGAAATACTAGGCGTAGAAAAATGGGTATGAAAGTTCATTGTGTGGATACAGCGGTCGTTCCATAGGTATGGGACAGACGCGTGCGTATAGAATAGGATTAGATATGTACCGAGCGGCCATTTGTATGAATTGTGCCCAAAGTGGAATACTATGTTTTCGTAAACGCTTCAGCGAGATATTTTACTATTTATTAATAGCTTGAACATTATGATCATATTAATTTATGGTGCCAACATTTGTTTGATTATAATGAGTCGTGTTATTTGCTTTGTAATCATTATGAACACAAAACGCTTATAGACGCTTTAAACGCTTATACAGACACTAACATCCGTTTACACTACTCATCACTAAATGCTTAAGCACTAATCGTTACTAAATACGAAAATCTGTACCTTTGTTAAATGTAATTATGAATTAGTAACTTCTGAAGTGATTTATAGTGCCAGTGAGCCTAACATCGGAATCTTTGGCATCCTGCTCAGTGTGGTGAAGTTGGGGAGCTCACAAAATGTCTGCTCACAGCTAATGTATACATCATTAGTCATGCCTTCTTAATACTCGCTGTATTGTGTTACATCGGCATTCAGCTCATTAGGAGCCGCTAATTACGTAACTCACACGTCGCAAGTTGCGCAACGCCTTCATCATCTCATTATAAGTTCAGTAAGCCGGCACAACACGCTAGTCGCTACCTCCTGTGGCGCTACGTACAAGTAATATGTGTTCATAAGGCTTTTCAAATTATCCTGCCGGGGCTGCGGGACTGTTCGATTGAGATATCGTGGCCCCGGGACATAAAGGGCGAGGAAGGAACATGGATGGGTTTTAGTCAGTAAAAGTCTAACACTCCTCCCCGCTCAGCCCAGATTGTGAGAAGGTATTTTGATTGTTTATTTCAAATGAAAAAAGGAAAGAGAAGCAGTGTTTCAGATTAAATTAAAAACGAAGATAAAACATATTTTGTACCATACCTACTATAAAAAGCTTATTTTAGTCACGCAAAACAGTGAATAAAAAGGTCTTTTATTCACTGTTTTGTTTTTATTCACTATTTTGGTGTTTGAATTTGGAACACAAAAATATATCCGGTCTCTATTTCAATGCTTACACAAACTCCTTGCGCTAAGATTCGAAATTCAAAACTCTTTAGTGCAAATAAATTCTCGTGATTTGATTGGTCGATATTTGCGACGAGGAGTTTGGCATTAGATTATATAAATATTGTTTCACAAGTTGACCACCCTCATGATAATAATAACAAAATTACGCTTTATTTCAGTCATTGCTCTAATTTTAATATCCATTTCAATTAATGTAACAATTCTTATTTCTTGATTAAATTTCTATTTACGCTTAAATTATGTCATGGTTTAAAGTATAGTATGCAACTCCTGAATAAAGTACGAATTTATATCGAGGGCCATGAATCACGCGTCGTCGTTCAGGATTCTAACAGTTGAATCACTCGCTGCGCTCGTGATTCAATCATTAGAATCCTTCACTTGCTCGTGACTCATCTACGGCCCTCGCTTTAAATCCGTCCTTTATTCACTAGTTGCATAATATACTATTGTACGGTACGTTTTTATTTTAATTTGCGTGTATTTTTAAGCCATCATACTTAAAAGTATGTCTCGTCGTTGACCCCACCAGTGGGGCAAAACATTGGGGTCAGCGGGAATACACCTGCTACAAATGATAAGACTCGGTACTACCGGAGTAAGTACATGTAGTTTAACACCTTCAAAATATAAATAAACGCGACCAATTGAAAATCCGTGTTCCTTAAAAAACATTTTTCAGTTTTGAGAGTAGGATATTCTCGTGTTGATTTAAAGCCATCGTAAGAAATCCCGCTGGAGTGGTTATCGTATGAGTGCTGCGAGCGACGTTAAGTGCGCACCTGTCACCCGGCGCCTGTTGAGGGTTAGCTACCGGTTACCGGCGCGCGCGTGGTGTGGAGCTGCCGAGACTAGGTCAAGCGATCTGCTTACCGCGCAGCTCAACTGATTAATGAAATCTAATCTCGCTTTTTTTGGGAGATCAATGACCATGTGCTTTAAATTTGAACTGAGATGTACATATTAAGCATAATCTGTCTTTATTGTTGCCATTGCTGGGACACAGGTCTCTTCTATGAAAGAGGGGATGACGTTACTCACCACACGCACCCAGCGCGGGTTTGGTGGATGTCACGTTTTTGAATTTTTGGTTTCAGGACGTACCGAGCAGCTTCAGTTCTTATACAGTATGTTCAGAACATACTGTATACATGAGTATATGAGTAACTCGATTCTTATTACTAATTAACCAACATTGACGGAAACCTTTACTAGTTGTAGATTTATTATCAGTAATAGCTCTGAAGCTAGATTTTTGCTCGAATGGTTTCAATGAGTGTTTCAAGATGTCTTGTTTCATATTATCTACATACAACTGCAACAAGGAAATTGTAAACTGGTGTGCTTAAGGCAGAGCTCTGCACAACCCTTCGGAGAATGCAGGCGTGATGTTATGATAATAATATGCTGCTGGTTATTTCAATTATGATTAAGTTGTGTTGTGAATATGAACCTGTACAGCTAATATCAATCAATAACAGACACCATAAAGTGGGACACAACGGCGCCAGTCGATATAATAACATTAACTTTATAAAATCGCGTCCAATAACCCAAGCTCGCAGATTATGCTCTGGCGACAAAACCTTACATAGTCCTAAATAGTGGCCCATTGATTCGGACCCGGCAGACCTTAATAAACACTCCCCGCTCCCTTCTAATTAAGCGCCTGATTGTAATTGAAAGGGTCCATTCTCTGATATTTGAACAACAATTCTTGAAAGGGATTAAGACGAGCTTTGCGTGTGTACTGTGTTCGTCTTTTTGTAGGCTTCGTATTGTGAGCCGACAAGTTACGGGAGAAGGTCTCTCTACGCCCCGCCCACTTTGTGCCGCCTCTGATCTGATGCTCGGCCATCTT
This sequence comes from Xestia ashworthii, assembly GCA_950022955.1. Classification (NCBI taxonomy): domain Eukaryota; kingdom Metazoa; phylum Arthropoda; class Insecta; order Lepidoptera; family Noctuidae; genus Xestia; species Xestia ashworthii. The sequence continues at coordinate 504,393 of OX465565.1, read as the reverse complement.
TTCAATACATCACCGTCAGGCAGAACCCGCTTTTATAAATTACGTGATTCTCTCCGATACGTTTTTACGAATCTTTTTGTTGACTTGATCCTCAGCGGTATTTCGGGATTGATTTGCGTAACAAATACGAACGGAAACAATGTATAAAGAAAAGGAACACATTACAGGCCGACATCAAATGATATTACTTGCAATGAGAGAGCTACGAGCGAGCGGTAAAATGCTAAATTGGAAGACACGATGTAAAACGATTTCAGTGCTGAGCTGGGTATATACACAAACACATTTATATACATCCACATGTGCGAACACTATTGTGTGTTACATTGTTCAACATGGAGCTTATGTACCAATACCATGAACATTTAACAGGGAATATTGATGCAGATTTCAAGGTTGTTGGTAAAACAGAACACTATTTCTTGTTTGGTTTTTTGTATCTGCATCTCCCAAAAGTTGATTCGTATAATGTGTGTGGAAGTTCACCTTTGTATGTATGTGCATGAGGTATTATGTTACTAATACGAGTAAAATTCTTCATAGCATTTATCTACAGGATAGTAAACGGAATCGTTCTGTTTTGTTAAAATACAACGCAAAACATGTTAACATCCACATTAGCTGTAGCCTGAAGTCTTTATTTGAGCCTGTTTTAGGGCAACAGGCTCGCTTTCTGTTATGCAGACTAAACGTGGACAACAGGGACAATGACACCAGGATCAAGACATGTTATGTAAATATCTATCTTAATAAATATCCTCCAAAAATATTAAAATGAACTGAAACGAAGTTAATCTATTTACAGGAGTTTTTCAGTAATCAACCCCTCACCCGTTGACACACATCACCGGCAATTAATCACACAAACCAAAGACAAACTCTGCCTGATAGCAAGTCACATAAAGTTCAGCCTCTCGAACTTCCATTCATGAAAGGGAGCAGGCACAAAGATTTGTAAGTAGAATTAATTTGGTAAGATAACGCCATCCCCGTCACCCACCCGTCATCCCCGGGTGACGGCGGGTGACGGGAGGGCGACGTGAGAGGGGCGGGTATGATTTATGTCGGGTTGAGTCGAAAGTTGGCGCGTTATGTCAACCGGTGTATGCAAGTGTCGCCGGTTTAATTTGACAAACGTGGAGTTGTTAAACTGTGTGTAGTTTTACAGGATGAGGAGGAGGTTAATGTTGGAGCGTATACCGAGTTAGATACGTGTTGTGTTAGATCTCGTTACAAAACACTTCATATTTGCTATAAGAATATAAGATACCCATAGCCAGTCATGGCAAACGCCACGATCTTCCAAAATCGATAATGGGTACCATATTTCATAGGAATCGTCTCGCTTTGATTATTCAGTATATTTTTTCTGAAACAGCATTCGATGTTTACATTCATCATATTTCTGTTCTTGTCTCATTTTACTTGAGGTCGGCGTTACAGGTTTTTTTCTTCATATGTGGTCGTATACTGTAATCGTCTGCACAGTAGGCCACACGTCATTGATTACAAAACCAGAAAGATGACCTCGCTTTCTATTGAAACTCCGTAGCATGCTGGACCAGCACAAAGTTGATGGTGGAACCACAGAGGAACGAACATTAGTACGGTCTAAAACAAAAAACTACGCCTCATAAACCGACGTAAAACTTTTCTTCACAACACATACACGTGATAAAAAGCACCCATATTAATATTTCACCTATGAGCGGCCAAACAATTGTTCCAACCGAATTATTTGGTTATACCCTCCTGCTTCACCCAAAGATATTAACTAGCGGGGGTTGGGGGGTGAGGGGGGGATTAAAACAAAGGGGTTGAGCTACAGGTGCGTACCGACGTAATACAACTCACAGCAGAAGTCAAGTTTCTAATGCATCATTAGGTAACTGATGTACGATTTTATGACCACATGGAGCGGTTCTCATAACCAAGAAAAAAAAATTGCATCTCATATAGTTTATTTCATAATTAACTACTACAAGCAAGGAATTTGAATTCTATATGATACTGAAGGTGGCATTGCTGGTATACATTTTTGATAGTAAAAAGAAGTCGGTGACAAAAAAACTAAATCAATCAAACAAAGGTCACCGACTTCTGGAGCTAAAGTTATTTTTCACTTTTTTGTGTGAAGTCGGTTATATTTTTTGCAAAAAAGTTTTTATTTTTCACTTTTTAGTGGTTCACATGTGCTTACCCTTTCACAGCGTATCGGTGTGATTATTTGTTATGAACTGGTGTAAACAATAGACAGACGTGAGTCTTCAGCGATCCCAGTACATTTGCTATCATTTATTAAGGAGTTCAGTTGCCTATCTTCCGAAGTCACCAGATCTTTATCAAATCGAAATGTGACTACTCCGAGAAAGTACGCTGCCTAAAACTACCCAAACCGCTTCTTGGTGTGCCTATAAAGTTAAGGATTTACCTCTATTTCTCCGGGATCCCATTGAATGGAACTTAACACGTCTAACTGTCGAAATCTGGGTGTATTGTATACTTCTGCGTACTCCCTCAGAGCATACAGGTGTGATGTTACGTCATGATGTTGTATAAACAATAAACAACCAAGCGATTGCAGCAATTACTGCAGCTTTGCCGTGTATTTTTGAAGAGTTCCATTTATATCTCCGAAGATGAGCGTAAGATCTTAACCAAATTGACATGGAACCACACGGAAAGCACCAGCTTTCAAATAAAAGAAGAATCATCAAAATTGGTTCACCCAGTCGAAAGTTCTGAGGTAACAAACATTGTGGAAATCTGAGTATATTGTACACATCTGCGTACCCCCTCAGAGCATACAGGCGTGATGTTACGTCATGATGTAGTATAAACAATGAACCTACAAGCGGATGCAGCAATCACTGCAGATTTGCCGTCTATTTTTGAAGAGTTCCATTGTATATCTCCGAAGATCAGCATCAGATCTTCAACAAATTAAAACGGGACTCAACGGGAAGCACCAGCTTTCAAATAAAAAAAGAATCATCAAAATCGCTTCACCCAGTCGAAAGTTCTGAGGTAACAAACACAAAAAAAAAAAAAAAAAAAAAAAAAAATACAGACGAATTGAGAACCTCCTTTTTTTAGAAGTCGGTTGAAAAGACACGTTAACGAACGGCGTTGAGTTTTAAGTAGGGCACGTGAGATTACACACCGGTATCAAGAAAACTAGTCTGTAATTGTATATTGAAAAATAACAATAACTTTTGTTTTTATTATGTCATCTTTGAAGATCGCAGCATCTCAACCTTCTGTATCTGTCTTCCTAATATGTTGTCAAGGGTAGAGAATGTGGGAGGTTTGTTATAAATGTTCGCATTTTGCGCGACCGGCCGAATCAATCGCGGCGAGGTCGCGGCGCCGCTACTGTACGCACGGTACTATACGAGTGTGAGCTACTTTCGGTAACCAGTAAATATACACCACTGTGTTTATGAGAATGGACGGTTTTTTAACTTGGGTTCCATTGGGGTGGCCTAATCCGAGGACATAAATATGAGCTGTCCATGCTGTATGGTACGAACCGAAATAAGGGAAAACGTGTTTATACGGTTTATGCAGTCAAAATGAATGAAGAGACTTCAGTTTCTAAAAAGTATTGCATGTAAATAAATAAAAGGTGTATGAATAATAATAATAAATAGCGCTGGACATGAATGCTGGAATGTACGCAACAGCAGTGGACGTGAATCCCGCGGTCGTAGCACTGTGTGCTACGTCGTAGCTCCATAAGGTCTACGCCGTAGCCCACCGCGTAGCACAGCAAAATGTGTGTAGTGACTTCGCGCAACTATAATAAAATAATTTATGGGATTGTGCAAAAATTTCGTAAGAAGAAGAATTCTCCGTAATAATAAGTACAAAGTAATGTGACGAATTCCATTCAACCAGCCGACTTGAGAGTCCTAATTGTTTCCAGATAACTTATAGAAATCGAACAACGCAACGGAACAAATACGAACCTAAGTATGAAATAAATGAAGTAGTTAACGGATTCTTCGATAAGTTTTTCTAACTTTAAGATCAAGCCGTAACTTTAAAATATTCAACGGGCAGTAACTATAGTAACTATAGTTTAAGCTGAAGTAAGTTTTAGTAAGACGGCTTCAAGACGTGTTTTGCAATAACTAATTAGGTTTAAAGTATGAGCTGAAGTTGTCGCACATACGCTAGGTTTACTTAACGCTAACTACGCGAACTAACGCGCGGGATGGGAGCTCTTAGCAAAATTGCTGAAAGATAAACGCATTTTATGATATTATAAAAATATTAGGACCGTCATACGGTACCTGGGCGTAGTACGACGCGGTGTGTAGTTAAGAAAGTAGTAAATGTCGTAAAATAGTGTATTACGTCGATTAAATCTGCCGCAGTGAGGTATTTATAGAATAGGGGACGTTAGGTATTCCATATTTATGTTGGCTTATAAACAAATCGTATTGGACTGCGGACTCCTCTGGATTTTGATAAAAAATATTCTGATGTACTCGTATTATATCTTCAGCACAATGAATATTTAAACTAAACTTGAAACATTACTCTGCCTCTACTATCTTCAGACGATTCCCAGCAATAATCGATTTATTGCATTTTATTATTTTTAGTGCAAGTGCACGTAAGTAGGATGCAAACTTTCTCAAGGCATTGCGTACTGCTTTTACGAAAGTCTCCTTAATACAAAAGTCTCTCTGTTTTCTTAATTTAACTGTATGCTGCGATCTTCTTAAGTAAGTGCGTGTACACGTAGAACGCGGTCTACCGGCGCCGATAAGCACCGAACTTCGCCGGCAAATTCAGACCTGCTAACGCTAACTGAATTATCGGCGCTTATCGGCAGTGGGTCAGCACAAAGTGTAGAAACTGCCTGCACCGACTACCTGCGCGGACCGGTACTGATTAACGCTGGCAGGTCAGCGCCAGCAGCCAGCGTTCTACGTGTACACGCTCTTATAGAAGAAGATTCCTTATATTTGCTATATACATAGATGTTATACATACATCATCATACATCTACGTATATTGCGTACACAATATACGTAGATGTTAAATAAATGCCATCGTCTCGATCCCAACACCATTGATCCCCATAACCGATGACCCGCATTCTATTGCGAATTACTTTCGTATCTCATGTGTAGTATTCTATGTCTATAATATACTTTTTATGTCCGTATATTATGATCTCAAATGTATGTAGGTATACACCGAGTAGTATATTGCCTCAAATACGTAGTAACTGGATAGGCACTTTGGTTTCAACTTTCTACCCTTTCTGAGTGGTAACCTAAGCGATACAACCTTGTGCTACTTAATTCAAAAACAGCGAAACAACAATGAATAACACGGATTAAATACAAGCCAATTACGTTGACAGCATCTCGCTCGTTCGGCGTCTATTTACAAGTAATACAACAAAGAACGAACAATCATCTCCATGTCATAACACCGACCGCTGACCGCACTTGACTCACTGCTACACACCCGATTTATACCTACCCACATTAAAACATGACCACTCTACCCAGGCCCCTTGGCTTACATTGTGATACCCCCCGCTCCTCCCCGCGGCCACACATCTCCGAGGGGAGCGCCAGATAACATTACAGTGATCACGCATAGAGTACGTAAGGTTCTGTAGGATTTTCCCTTTTCGCTTTCACTCAATAATCCCAACAAAAGGAATACTTGAAGGGTCCACCCGATGGGGGTTTTGGAAAGAAGTAGAAATACGCTATACAAATAATTGTAAATATTGGCGAGGTATAACATTTATTCCTTACTTCTATTTTACATTTGAGAAACCTCAGGAAAGGTCCCTGTAGTTCAAGGATGGATAAAATAAAGTAAAGCAATTTAGAATCTCTAAGTAGTCCAGCCTGAAGCCTGTAAATGGCGAAAACTTTTAAGTACTCCTAGAATGTTGTAATTACTTCAGAGCTTGAAAATCGGAGCGTATTCATTTTAATTACTTTGCAAGAAAGAAAATATTCTTTTGTATTTTTAACTCTTTTTAGATTTGAAATTTTGATCCATCAAAAACAACGTTGGTTTGCATCGTCATCAACCGAATACGAGTACATAACATTTAAAATATTTTTACAATAATAAATTATTCTTGTTTAGCACTGACAACCCACAAACTCTTCAAACTCTTTCTGCACAAAGGGGCACAACGGCTAGCACACTTCAAAGATTATTATTTTCTATTCAGTGAAAACAAACAAACTTTCTGAGTTTATTTTCTCTGCGACCAATTACTTAGCAATCAAAACCTATTTAGTATTGGTTGTTTACAGTTTATGGAGAAAAATAAAACCTTTTTCCAAAGTCCATTGCGCTATTAGTAAACTGGTCCCGGTCATTTGGGTCCCGCGGGATGAGTTTACTAAATTATTGTTTTTAAGTCATTTTCTTTGGTAGATTGGTCCCGCTCTTAAAATTAAAAAGAAATTCCCATCGAATTTCAAATTTGAGTAACAGCGTGTAGAAAAATGTTAGGAGGAATAAAAATAAAATCTCTTTGTCCCCACCGTACTTTTAACATTGTATGGGATCGAGTAGTGTTAGTTGGTAACCTAACGAACAGTACTGGGTGGGCATGAATCCAAGGGGGTATTTATTACTACGAGTAGAAGGCCGTACCTACGTACGTATACTCAGAATTATTAAAATGCATACTACCTTGAGCTTATGCCAGCCTAGTACTTTTTGAGGCTCATAATTTATTGTGTCATATTTAGGGAATGCAGAGCCGGCCGATAAAGAACCGGGACTCCTTTGTATTGTATAACGGGCTGGTGTCCGCAACTCCACGTCAAAGCGCGTATTTTACGTAGGGCTATAATCAATCCACGCGGGCCCAGTGCGGGTTGGTAGATGTCACATGTCTGCGAATTTTTTGGTTCTAGGACACGCGGGTTTCCTCACGATGTTTTCCTTCACCGTTTTAAGAGCAGTGGTGATGAAATAAATTACACAAAGCAATGTGCCTTTCTAGGTTCGAACCTGTTCGTAAGCCGGGGCCGCCGCCACTGGGCCAGCGGGACTCCCATACTTTTGATACTTTAAGTAAGCATATTATAAGACAGTACGTTAAAAGTATTGAAATGAAGTAAGCATGAGAAAGACAAAATGACAGGACAAAATAAAAGCATTTAAATCAAACAAATTTAAATCACGGAAAAAACTTATTAATACGTCTACCAATACTGCCGAGCGTGCCCACCTGCTGGCTGTGGGTGAGTGGGAGTCGGGCCTCTGGCTTCAGACACTACCGTCACCTAATATTGGCACTATGTTAGGTGACACAACCTTCCGGCTCGCGCCATGTTTGCGTTTGAGCGCTCCTTGTGGGGTTCTATATTTCTGCCAATGTGGTAAAGCATTTGACTAACTTAGACACCATGGTATCAACATAATGCCTCTGGAAGCTGGACAGAATTCAAAAAGAAAAATCTGTGAATGTAGATTTTCTTCTTTAAAAAATAAAGGATTGTTTGCTATCTCCAGTAATAAATACCTTCTTGGATTCATGCCAGCCTGGTACTGTTCGTAAGGTTACTGCCCATAACTAGCACAACTATACTAACACTACTAGATCCTATACAATATTTTTGAGTAGTTAAAATAGGTAATAAATAAATATAAATATAGACCCACCCCCGCCCCACCAGTGTAGACACGGGCGATGGGGCGGGCCAACGGGAATCACCATATAAATTAATATCAAGAAACTTTTCTTCTTGACTATACAAATTATAAAATTGGTCAGCGGGATCAGTTGACCAATTCAAATATTCAATAGGTCGATTCATCCCGCGGGATCCACCTGTGTGGGATGAGTTTACTAAAGAGCCGCGCTATGTAGCACCTCAAGTCATGAGCATTTTATTTACCGACAACATATACATCACTCTATTAGTACCTATAAGTAACTAACAAAAACATCCTTCCCATACAACAGCTGATACCATCTAAAACTCCACTACATGCTAAAATTCTCACCCGGAAGACCGGACCAAATTAAACATATCAAAATCATTAACAAGAGGTCCGGTATTTCATTAAGCCGGTAATACCGGGTAAGATAACGTTACGGCTTGTTCGTGGTGTTTGAATTTATGTGCGGTTCATGTGCCCCTGACTGATGACGTCATACGAGTTGAGATATTAGTAGTAACTGGTGTTTGTTAGGGATGCTGATTTTGTTTGCTTTGGCTCGTTATGTTTTGTTAAGGTAATGAGTAAGGCCACCAATCCACACTGAGCCCGCGTGCTGGATTACAGGCACTACACTGCCAGTATGTGCTGTAGGAATAATTTGAGGCCAATTTCGATTGTGCATGGATGAAGAAGACATACCACGCCGACTTCAAAGAATTGGAATGAGGACAGAAGAATGTTTATGTTTGAGCAAGTAATAAGAACGCGCTGTCAATAAACACTAAAAGTTGAGACCTAACCTAATTGTAGTCTAATACGTAGTACTTGTATTCCTACAAGAGGGAAAACTTTTTATTTTGATTGTAATTGAATAAATTATTTTATGCATCAAACAAAGAAGAATAGGTACTTTATATTCTCTTTGAAAAGTAAACTATACTTTGTTATATTTTAAAAGTAAAATATGTTGTTAGCACGACTTGGCACGGTCTCATAGCAAGGTTCTGTACAAGTTTCCGGCTCCGTTTCTTTGCGCGACTGTCACCGTACATTACCGAATAAAACGCTAAATCACGGGAATACCAGTTATATATATAATAGCTGTAATATTTTATTCTGTAGAGAATAGTTTCAGGCAAAATGATCGCCAGAGAAACGCATATTTTTTGGAGATACTCGTATCATAGCAAATGAGGACAAATATATACCTTAAAATAAAACATATATTTCAAAACATATAAGAACCAGTTAGGCCTTACTATGGTCGCAAGAAAGTTACAAGTTAAGTCAAGTTATAAAATAACATTTACCTTTTTTCTAGGTAATTGAAATACTTGTAAGTAAAAAAGGTAGTTACTTAACCGAAGAGTTGTTGTTTCATTTCTTTTAATTTTTTTTTTTTATCTGTTTAATTTTTATTAGTAAGTTTTAAATACATACTAATAATTTTGATGTGTTTCGTCCTGTGCGGGCTAATAAATGCTTTTTCTGTCTTTCTAAAAGTGAACACAGAAATACAACGAACAACAAGAAAAAATGTTACACGACAACTTACATAGCAATATGATAACCCAATTAGTCCGAGCTTTTTGGGTTATCATCAATTTATATCTATTACTGATACCATAATATTTTTGCCTCTAGACTTTTGTATCTCCGATCTGTTTACGTACTTCGGATTGTATTACTTACTTTGAAAGAGCGTTTTAGTACTTTTAGTAGATATTTTGGTAAAAAAACCATTACTTGGAAACGGCTATTTGAATATACATAGTTGTATCTCCATCTTACTTTTCGGCTATTTTTATAACTGTCTGGGTACGAAATACGTATCCAGACAGTTATGTTTATGACAGATCGACCTTGCCACCCGGCAGGGTATACCTATCTACATGTTCAAGGCTTTGATAAAGTCTCCCTAGAGTACGCTTTTCAAAAATATTATATACGCTCAATAAAAAAAAACAAATATTATGTCGATTGATAATGTATCTACACATCATGGCTTCGAGTCGTCAGGATTCTGGTAAATACGAATAACTAACATGGAACGACTGCCTATCTGACCTCCACCACTTAGTCACAACACCACTTTGCGAGATATGATGATGTCTTGTACCAAGTTTATCTAATAAGTCACACCCTTGAAAATATAATGGCTATTTAAAAAAAGAAATAAGAATAATTTCAATAGCACTATACCTATCAAACTGATAGAGCTAAGGACAGCTCCACACCGCAGGTGCACGGCCGCCTAATGTGGCGTGTAATGGAGGCCGCGCCGCCGCGCCGGGCACACTCTGCTGGGCATGGCGGGCTCAGTGACCAACTGGGCATAGTGGGCAGGCGCGCTACACTGCCCACTTACACGTGTAACCAGAAATTACCGGCCTTTAAGAGATTTCTAGTGATTGAAAACTTTTCTTGAACAAAATTATTTTTTGATTCACCTATTACTGACACGTATAGCTGTAATTTTCTCACAAAACGTGAAGAAACTCAAGGAATTTGATTTAAAACGGTTAAGGTTGGTTTTATTTAGAGTTTAGTCTGCGATTAACGCTCTTTCACTTATTTTTATTCATCATACAGTGTACTGTGTATGACATTAAATACTCAGTAGGTGTAGCCTAACCTAACCACAAATTGTATTCACCAAAACCCACTTAGAGCAGAACGGAAGTAATTAAATAATGCAGTACAGAACCCGAGCGCGCTATAAGAGCTTACGCGCGACCGCCGTCGGACGGCGAAGTAATCTGCGATCATCCCCGTCACGGTTTTATGCGTCGCGTTGCGGAACCCAACACCTACCGCGCAGTCACTGGATGTACACTACTGGAGCACTTGAGCTGTTTCTCGAAAACGTGTTTGTTAAATAATTATTTAAAGCTTTTCTTAGTTAATATCAACACCGCAAGCAGAAGATACTTATTGGACTGAACGAGTCTAATCAAATCTGTGAGGTAAATTTCTCAAAATACCATAACATATTAATCTGTGTGGCATTCACATGACTTGACCGAAATTACGTCTTGACTTTAATGAGAGTGACCTCTAGCTCTGACTTTGTTTTGGTCGTTCTTCTGAAAGTAGTTGAATAAGGAACGAAGTTAAAGTGGTCGGAGACTCTTTTCATCGAGTTTATAGTGATGAAAGATAAAAAAAAAACCGGTTTCGAACGATTAAAATTATACATTTTAATCAAACATTTTGTGTTCGATATTTTGGATAGTTACACAAATGGTTATACATTAATAAAATAGCAAGCTTCACCTCTTAACTACATAGATATCGATACCTAATTATGCACATCAACGATCATTAACCAAATTGTATTGTAACTAAATAAATAATTCAAAGCAACAATACCCGGTAATCATAATTAGCTAATCCGGAATTACTAATTATTGCATTCTGTTATGAATGAAAGTGTATTAGTAATATGAAACTCGATAGCGTAAAGGAAACCGGCATGTTCTAGAACCAAAAATTCGAATACAATATGTGACATCTACCAACCTGCACTGGGCCCTTGTGGTGGATTATAGCCCATTCCCTATCATTAAAAGGAGGCCTGTGTCCCAGCAGTGGGAACATTATAAGCTGATTATGATATGATAGCAAGTACTGCGCTCCTCTTCAGGGCTATTGTTATACCGAAATGTTAAGAATTAAATAATATTTTGACTTTGCTCGTGTATTTTACTTTATTTATTAGGGACAAAAAAACAGTTACATGTTCAGGTTTAAAATTATGAGTAGTTAAATAAATTGGTAAACAATAACCCACACCATTGCCCACTGATTATTAAATGAACAAATAAAAAACGGAATAGTACATTTTGATACAAGTGGAGAAAGTTTGTTATTTAGTTCAAGGCGGTATTAACACACGAGCCGTAAGGCGAGGGTGTTTTTGAGACGAGAACTGCAATAACAAATGTCCACGTGTATCAAACGACGTTTTTCAAAACACTTTTGAAGAAATAAAATAAATTAATGTAAAATATTTGTGTCACGAGACTATGATTTAAATTTATTTTTTTCCGCGCTTTGCTTTCGCCAGGTTGAAGGAGAGGCAAAGGTATGAAGCCGTTATACAGTCTAATATTAAAAAAATATATTTTTTTTTACTTTTTTTTTTTTAAATTTGGAACACAAATAAATGTTGATTTGTTTATAAAAGTAAATGTTATGGAAGTTGGGTAGGCCTTTGGTGTGGGATGCAACATGCGTCGACACCCTTGCGCCATCCCATCCAATTCGTCTGACCCGAGTACGCGTAACACCTATGTTCATTTGATCCGTTTAAAAAAAAAATGTTATCCTTGTAATAGTGATTGCAGTGAGTTAATATTTCAATAAAACCGAAAGCATTAAGACTAATATGAGTGCATTAGTGTTAAATTGCGTGTAATATACAGTAAACAACAACTAAGTGACTAAAAACTATTGGCAAGTAACTTTATAATACCGACATTAAGTTTCGAAAACCAGCTGATTGAGTATAACGCCGCGCGCCGTAACGCGTAAGTGACGCGGATACCACGGCGCTTACGACGTTCTTCTCGCCGACTCACACTCGTCACTCGTCGACGCGCTCAAGGGTCTTTATTAGTGTGCGATTGATTGGCGTGCACAGGACTTTTATTTATTTACTTTTCTTCTGATTTTTGGAAGTAAAGTTTTATTGCCTAGTCGCAAATATGAATTGTGACTGTTGTTCTGAAATCATAGCCGAAGGAAGTTCTGTAGTGAAATGCACTTCGTGTAAAAAACCATACCACTCTTCATGCCTTTCAAATTTACTGGGTTCTGAAATTCAACTATCTGAACATTCTAACTGGCAGTGTCCGATCTGCAAGCCAAAATCGCGAAACGCAGATAACACCCCAGTACGAAACAGCCAAGGTGGTGATTTGAATATAACGCTAAGGAAAAAGGGACCATCGGCAAATACATCAAACGATGTAACTCTCACTGAAGCGCCTGTCACATCAACCGAAGTCAGTCGCATTATGAAGAAACAGATAGATGACCTTATGCGGCACCTTAACGAAACATTTGCGAACTTTGTCAATAAAGAACTGAAGGCGATAACGGACAAAATAGAAGAATTTAAAGCATCCATGGGTTTCATGAACGAGAAATATGAGGAAATGAAGGCGGAGTTTTCTCTTAACACCAATGTTGTGTCAGACATTAGGAAGGAGAATGAACAACTCAAATCCACGGTCAAAGACTTGAGTATGAGACTGAACCAGATGGAGCAGCAATCCCGTTCTTCGAATTTGGAAATCCAATGTCTGCCTGAACACAACAGCGAAAATCTAATATCTACTGTTATGAATATTAACCGAGTTATATCAGGTGACCTAACGGAGAACAACATATATCATGTCACTAGAATAGCCAAACAAACCACATCTAGTACACGCCCAAAATCTATTGTTGTACAATTCAGCTGTCCGCGAGTTAGAGACAGTTTTCTAGCTGCTTCTATTAAATTCAACAATAATAAAATGCTAACAAAGCCCTGCATGCTGCAACTAGAATTAAAGCCAAGAGTCTAGGCTATCAATATGTATGGGTTCGTGGCGGAAGGATTTTTGTGAGAAAAACGGATGGCGCAGACTACAAATATATAAAGGACACAGAAACTTTAAACAAATTAGAATAGGCCAAATCGAGGTTATATTATAAGGTATCTGGTTATGTTATAAATTTCGATCAACTAAAAATTTACTACCAGAATGTTAGAGGTATGAGATCAAAACTTAGTGAAATATATCAAGAAATCGCCTGCTGTTCATATGACATTATTGTGTTTACTGAAACGTGGTTGCTGAGTGGAATCTTTGACACAGAGATCATGGATGGGAGATTTACCATTTACAGACGAGACCGAACAATTAATATTTTCAATAACAAAACTGACGGTGGGGGTGTCCTTATAGCTATTTCTAAAAAAATTAAATCTTGCAAATTACACAGTTTTGAAAGTTCATGCGAGGATCTCTGGGTCAAAATATCACTTATAGTATGTGGAAAACTAAAAGATATTTATGTTTGTGCCGTGTATCTACCCTCACCAATACAGCCCAGATTGTTGGAACACTTTGTTGATAATACCAACAAAATGTTGGAGGATATTGATAACTGCTTAATAATTGGAGACTTCAATATGGGATCTATTAACTGGCTCGGAGCCGAAGGCAATGTGTTAAGGGTGCCTCAGAGGACTTCTTCCAGTTTGGAACAAATTCTGTGGGATTTCATTTTGCTTAAGTCAGTATAATTATTTGTGTAATCGTAATAATAGAATCCTTGATTTAGTGCTGACGAATTTAGAAAATGTATCTGTAAGTTCGCCTTTGGATGTTCTCTCTAAAGTTGATGCACACCATCCTCCTATACTATGCACACTTTCGTTTTGTCATGTTCCTAAACCGCAGAAACGTATTTCTAGAACGAAATTAAATTATTTCAAGGCGGATTATGCGGCAATCAATGCAGCTTTAAATGAGGTGGATTGGAAGGGGGAATTAGAGTCTTCCACGTCTATCGACCAGATGGTAGACAAATTCTATACTATATTGTATGAGTTGATAAAGATATATGTACCAGAAATTGTAATTAAGGACAGAAAGTATCCATACTGGTTTTCAAAGGAACTCATTAAAACATTAAATGAGAAAAACCGCTTAAGAGTTAGAGTAAATAAATACAAAAATCCCTTAGACAGTATTACCTTGGAGTCACTAAGAAAAAGATGCAAACGTATGGCTGCTTCCTGCTACAAAACATACATTACAGATATAGAGGCTAAAATTACATGTAATCCAAAGTATTTTTGGAGTTATTTAAAGATGAAGAGAGGTGGGGCTAGTAACTACCCTGGTTCTATGACAGATGGTGTGAGCACTTCGGAGAATATGAATGAAATTTGTGGTTATTTTGCAACTCATTTTTCTAAAGTATATCAGACTAGTCAAAGTGATGGGCGTACAATTTCAAGTTGTTGCTTAAGCAATAATATATTGAGTCTAATAACAATATCTCAAGATCAGATCCTAAGAGCATTACAAAAAATAGATATCAACAAGGGCGCTGGCCCTGATAACATTCCTTCCTTGCTCTTGAATAAGTTGTCCGACAGTCTCTCGTTGCCGTTAAGTATAATATTCAATAGTTCACTTCTTCAGGGTACTTTTCCAAGCATATGGAAGGAAACTAGGATCGTGCCCATTTTTAAGAGCGGCGATCGTTCTGTTGTGACCAACTATAGGCCCATAGCCATTCTTTCTGTACTGGCTAAAGTTTTTGAAGCACTAATTTGTCCTTTATTGTACAGACATTTGTCACAATTGATAATAGATGACCAGTATGGGTTTATAAAGAGTAAATCGACGACTACAAATTTGGTGACTTATGTTGAAACTATTATTGATGCCGTTGATGCGCGTATACAGGTAGACGCAGTCTACACCGACTTCAGCAAGGCTTTCGACACGGTCGATCATAGGTTACTTGTAGATAAGCTACAATTGTACGGAGTGTCGGATCCCTTGCTGAGTTGGTTCAAGTCCTATCTGTCGGAACGGACGCTCAAGGTTGTGTTGAATGACTGCAGCTCTGATTCATACATTGCCACTTCCGGGATTCCTCAAGGATCTCATTTGGGACCACCGCTTTTCATTCTCTTTATCAACGACATACACAAGTGCTTCCAGAATTCAAAAATATTTCTATTTGCTGGCGATCTTAAAGCTATAAAACATATAAGAAAGCCTGCTGATTCGGTTCAATTTCAGTGTGATTTGGACAGACTAAGTGAGTGGTGTGTACATAATAAGATGTCCTTAAATATTGGGAAATGCAAGCATATCAAATTTACAAAGAAAAATAATGTTGTTCCCACGGTATACAATATTAACGGTCAACGCCTAGAAGAAGTTGAATCTATACGAGACTTGGGCGTTCAGTTTGATAGAAAGCTAAGATTTGTTGAGCATGTTGACCAAGTTATACTAAAAGCAACTAAGATACTTGGTTTTGTCATGAGGGAGTGTAAATCTTGCAAGAATATCATAACGAAAAAAATTATGTACAACTCCCTAGTCAGAAGTCACCTAGAATATTGTAGTGTTGTCTGGTCCCCTAAATACAATGTGCACATCAAGCGTATTGAACGATTACAGAAAAGGTTTTTATGGCATTTGACTTATCACTGTAATATGGGCAAAAAACTCAAATCGTATCAGGAACGGCTAAAGTATTTTAAGATTGTTTCTTTAGAGAAACGTAGAGATATGTTCGATTTGATCTTCCTTAAAAAATTAGTATTGGGCTCTTTAAACTGTCCCGAGTTGCTCAGCAGAGTATCCTTCCATGTGCCACGAAAACTACCGAGAAAATCCAATAGGAGGTTGTTCTGCGTGCCAAAATGCAATACTAATTTAAGACAGCATTGCTCGTTGTCTCGAATGTATACTGTTTACAAAAAATACGATGATGATATTGACTTATTTCACACATCTGTGCCTACCCTGAAGAGAATCATAAATTCTGATTCAAATTCAAATTGAGATCGTCCTATGTATTATTATTTAATTGTAGATATTATGTTTTTGAGTTGTAGTGTGTAATTATTTTTATTGTACTTTTAAATCTAAGTGTCAGTAAGTTATTTTTAATTGTTATTTTCATTTGATTTTTTTTCCTCTTTTTCTCATTGTTTCTTTTTTGGTGTGTACGCAAAAATATAGTGCATGTGGTGCTCTTGTGATGGGGCACTTAGACTTAAGGTTGTACTGTATGCAAAAATGTAATAGTGTACTCATTGTTGAAGAGCCAAATAAAATAAATAAATAAAATCCCATCTTCCTAGCACGGTTTGCTGCGCTGGGGCGGCTGCTGCAGGTGCTGAAAACCTCAAACGGCGCAAATACAATAATTTAATTGGTAATTATGTGTTTGAGCCGTTTGGGATTGAAACACTAGGGCCATGGGGTCCGAGTGCCCACCTGGTATTTCGGGAAATCGCCAAACGGTTGGTCGACTCTTCACGTGTTCATCGCTGCCAACAGGAAAAGTGCCCAGAAGGCTGGCAGCATTGCCACGTTGGATGGCAATGCTGATTCTTTGGCCAAAAAATAGACTCGCCCCCAGAGGGCGTTGGCAGCGATGTTGGCAGCGATGTGGACGAATTTTTCGATGCCCTGTAACCCATATCGTAGATAAACATGATTATTTATCTACGATATTGAATTTATAAACACTATTTGAATATTCAAAAAATGTTTTATAGAAAGACGTAGATCGCTTTTCCGAAATTAAAAAAAAAAACATTCACCTCTGACTCTATAGTCAGAGGTGAATGTTTTTTTAAATTATGCAATGAACCAATTTGGACTAAGTATAGTGCATTTTTCATGTTTTTCTGCACATGTGTAGAAAAATCATGAAAAATGCACGCGTTTGAAATACACTGGATTTTGAACCTAATCGTAGTGCGAAAAGAAAGTTTTCGAGGAAGTCTATTGAAAAGATAATTTTGTCTTCTAGAGTTGACTTTATTAATTAATGTTAGATTAAGATTGTGGTGAAAGAATATTTATAGCCAGTGTTTTATATATTTGTGACAAGAAAGTGAGAAGATATCTATGTCCATGAAGTGAATGATAAGCCGATGATGAGAAAAATATATCTAGACTTAGTGATTTTCTATCAGGGATTACTATGACGGAAAAGTTAACGGAGTGAAACAAGCTACCGAAAAGTTTATTTCAATCCTGCTGTCACTGTACAACTACGAGCGGTTTGAAAGCGAATACCCCTTTTCCATGGATTCTACACCAGGGTAGAAAAACGTCTTCACATAAATAAGTACATGTGAGGGTACATTTATAAATTTATACCAATATTTTCACTCAATCGATGACCGTATTTAAACACAAAAAATATGTATGTAAATGTCGGAAGTTTTCGCAAGGCAATAAATACTTGTTCAGTAGCTACGTTCAGTTCCATACGTTACGAAAGTCATTACTCATAAAACCAACCCCAGTTATAAATCTTTTCAACAAAATAGTAACACGTCTGCTGACTTAATAGGTGCACACAATAATTCCCGCACTCCACGTTATATGTTACGAACACTCAGCCAAATTAGACATACATTGTGAGCTCAAAAATATACAATAAAAATAAACACGAATATAAGAGGAAATGAAAAGCATTTCGTAAGCGAGCGTCGCTAATCGCTTAGCTTATGGCCCGACCGGCCTTAATGTTGCATTTGTTTTAACTTGGCAATATTGCTCTTTTGTTTCAGTTTGTTCAGCTAACATTTTAGGAACAAGAGATTTATTGTACTGGACTTGACTAAGTTTTTAAATGAAACGTCGTAATGATTTGATTGCTCAAGTTTTTTGTCAATTACACTTTTTGTTTGTAAGTGTCCTCGGTGATTAATTTAGCGTGTAAGTCCTGTCTGGGGCACTGTTTATTAAACACTCGGACTGAAGTTTATAGAAGTAACACAAATACCTACTACTACTACGTTAAAACCAACCGTTATTTGTTCGATAAAAATATTGATACTTCGAATGATACTTATTAATGAAAGTAACTTATTTCATGGTATCACCAAAGACGATCACAAACATATTCATCAAATTATATAAAAATGATTAAGTACCCGAAGCCATACATTACTGGAATTATACTCAACAGGTCGATTGTTCATCGATCAATACTCAGGTAGGTAATATTTATAAAAATATGGCTGTTACAGGGTAAAACGATGTAATAAAAGATGGCTGCGTACAGTGGCAACAATAACTCGTTTGATTGGAAAGTCATGGGTGATGCGTGCGGTTGTAGGTTTTACTACCAATGCCAATTCATTACAGAAGGTGAAGATTGTGAAAACTATTGAAAAATAAAATGTTTAGCCTTTGATTTGAACTGTGTACACGGGATCGTTTTTGTATTATTATAAATATCTTTGAACTTCTTTATTATTGGCAATTACTGAAACTGGCTTATTGGTCAATACTAAAGCTACGAGTATGTTTAGCCATAGCATACAATTGCTTAGTTGATGTTATGCTGTTGGCTTGCTGCACGCTTTGGTGTAAACTGCAAGTGCAGCAAGTATCTGTACAAAACAAAAAAATAGATACGTAACACATCATGTTATTAGATCTATACCCGCAAGAAATTGCAGCTGCAGTAGTAATAGTATGTATGTATGTAGTTACTAACAAGCATTAGAAAAAAAGTTTCAACTATGACAACCACCCAACACTTGTAAACGTTTTGTTACTAAACTGTAGACTACGAATGCGTTTTTTTTTAAAGGGATTCTTCATAATGTTCCAGTGTTTCATACCTTCTGTGATTTTTACTCTGTGTTTGTTTCAATATCTATTAATATTCAAACGACACATCAGTATGGAAATGATTTTTTGCATATTTGTTCACAAATATTTAGTTGTTTGCTACACTAACTATTCTGGAACAAATAAAAGTAAAATAAACAGAACATTGTGGAACAACGCACAACTGCTCCAGTATGATTTCCAATATAAAAAGTTTTACTTTTTCACACGAATAGAGTATCAATATTTTGGAGAAGTTTTTTAATCTGCCTACAGTTTTGTAGTATTAAAAGTTGGAGACTATTTATAGGAAACAGATTATTTTATCTGTACCCAGAATAGCCTGAACTGTTTGCAATTTAACATCAGTTTCCAACTTTACTATACCCAACTTCTCTAAGCTGATACAGAGACATATCTTGAATTGTCACCGCACGAGTGACATAAACTTACTTTAATATTCTTTGTTCGCCACCAAACTCTCGAAAGGACATAATTAAACTTGTACAAACAACCCAAAAATTGTAATAATAAGTGAAATGAGACAGTAAATCGCAGCGCTGTGTGACGCGTGGTTGGTCCCAGGCACGTCGCGTACGTGGCGCATTACCCACGACTTGCGCCATAAATAAAACAAACCCTATTATAAACGTGGCCTGAGTATGGATACAACTTATACCAACAATATGGAGTTAGTATAAAACTCGTATATACTTTTGAAAGGTCTTGAATTGGGGATTACCGGATTATTTGGCAAGGAACACCAAAATAAATATGATTATGTTGGTGATAAAAAATATCTATTAAGATATACATATACCATTTTAATGCTGTATTAAAGTCAGGGATGTATTCGTAGTAGCTATAAGATTAGCAAACACGACATGGTACGGCTATTTGATAATACCCGAGATTACATTACGGATAACGTCCTCCATTTTATACAAAAACGAGGAAGCAGCCGGATCCTAATAAAGAAGGTAAACATTAATTACCTATTATTTACCGAAATCATAATCTTTTGAGCAATCCCAAGCTTCTCAAATAAGATTAATAATGATTTACAAAAGCAACTTGTACTTGGGATTGTTTCTGAAGATATTCGCGAAACTCACGGAATAAGATTACGAGCTCTCAAAGTCAGGAATGAGAAGTATTGAGTGAGATGCATTCCGATTTACATTCTGTTTCTCTTTGATTTTTTGAGAATGGAATATTTGACCTAGTTTCTGATATTTGCGCTCGTTTCTACTTGCACGATGGACAGGGCTTTAGAATGTTAAAATGGAACTTTCAGATGTTACTTTACACAAACCAATCACCTTTTTACATTCATATTTTGTAGAGATAAAAAAGGCGTTTACAGAAAACTGCAAACAACCAAAACGGTACCTGCAATTCGGGCCAAGTAAAATGTCGTCACTGTTCACAGCTTACCCTGAAACAAAACAAACCCTTATTAATAAACACAACAAATCGTCAATTCACATAAACAACCCTGCGTACCCAAACAGATGAATACATAACAAATGACACAAAGTTCCAGCCAATACCGTACATTACGAAATAAGTTGGTCGGTAGATAGGAACTAAATAACGGTAGTTAACAAGTATATAAAGTAGGTGGTTATCGCACAATGGGCGTTTCAGTCGTTAGTGATATAGGTGCGGCCCGTGGTGAAAATGTGGCCCGATAAGCTAAGGCGGCGGCCACACTGACAGCCGGAGCGAGCGCGGGGGCGGGAAGTTTGTTGTGTCCAATGGAGAAGTTTTAAAGAGGTGATAAGAACTTGAATGTTGTGTGGTTTTGCGGATAAAGGAAAGTTTTTGTAGTTTATTTCTTGATAAACGGATACAGTATGGAATTTTCTAAACGCTTAATTTCCACTTTATTCCTACCTACGGGTAACTCTTCTGTTATATTCCACTATATTTCGGTTAATGTGCTAAACGTGTGCTCAGTCTCACCTGTTGACAACCATAGTGATAGGTCATCATCACTGCTGTTATTTCAACGGACATTTTTAAACTTTAAAAAGTTTTTATTTTCCTATTTCCTATTCCACCGTTTTCCGCTCCGTTCCCTACCCCGCCCCGTTCTAAATCAGTTCGCTTTCCCAGCGATATCTAAAACCGAGTCGGCAATTAGGATAGTTTGCGACCGCTCCATTGCCAAATGATCTGTGAGTTTTAACTATGTGCCGATACGGACCCGGCGACCCATCATTACCTCCACGTTAACACTAACTTTATACCAACATATTTACACTCCTCACCCCCCCCCCCTCCCCGGCTTTCGCTCCCCGCATCCCCCCGCCACTGAACAACTGATCCAACTGATTTTGTTTGCGTAACTTTGACTTTTTGAACTTTGCTCTTGTTTTAATTAAGTTTACGTTATGTATTGGTAATATTTATAGAGTAGCTGTTCCCGGGGAGTTGTACGATGAAATATTTGTAACTTGTCGCTGAGAGAACTAAGTTAATGTTGCAACTTAGTTCTTACGATACGGTCACGGTTTATGAAGTTCTTATTACTTAAGAGGAAACGCTAGCGGTGCTTAAACCATACAAACCCTTTTTCTCCTGTTATTTTTTCCCTGGGAAATAAAAATAGTGTCGATATTTTTACTATGTAATCTATGTTCATACCTACCAAACCTCTATGTATAGATTTTCCCAATGTATGAAAAATATCATCGTTATTCCCTTCACTACCTAGATTATGTCTTCTAATCTATCACTCGCATCATGAGTATACACTTATAAACACTAATGTCGTCATCATCAGCCCATAATGTTCCCCCTGCTGGGACACGGACACCCCTCCTCTTAAAGTGAGGGAAGTAATGTCGTGCTTGTATCATGATCTATCATATAACACTATCATACCTACTTTTATATGTAGTTTCAGGTTATTATTGTATTTTGACGAAATATTACAAAGGACAGGGACAAATGAAAGAAACTGAAGGAGGCCTTCATCCGTGGAGGGGATCATTATACAATACCATCCTGGAGAACATACTAACTTAGATTATAAGAGAAATAAAACTACTAACAAAAAAAAAAAAACTAAGCATTGTAAACATTTAAAAGATAATTTTAATAGTAATGGGAAATAAAGGCTTTTTTATTTTATTTTATTTATTGTATTTTAATTTTTTTTTTTAAATAAATAGTTAGGTGATCGAATGCTATTTGGTACATAATATATTGTCACAATAAGGGGGGTCATCCTATTCTATCTTTTCTTGACTATCTGTAGTTGACTAATACTGTTATCCACCCTCGCGACCATGACGTGACGTCCGCCACGTGGTCAATTACTTGACAAATCGGGAGGAGGAAAAAGTTTAGATTACTCAGCAGATTGAGATCGTTGGTGTAAGATATCAGAGACACGAGGAAAGTGAAATAAGAATGAGACTTTGTATTAGGACGGACAATTCATTCAATACAATTACCACCGGGAACCCTACATAAAATTCGCAAGTTGGCTGTTACCAACCAGAACCGTGTTTTCCGTTGGATGTGAGTCGCACGAGACCGGTCAATGTGGCGACACTTGGGGGAGGCCTATGTCCAGCAGTGGACGTCTTTCGGCTGAAATGATGATGATGATGATGAACCAGAAAATAGCTCTCCAATTACCTACTCGATAATTATCAAATAAATAAAGCCTCTCATTCTCCTTGTCTTTCCCTACGTATCCTCAGCTCAGTGAACTGCTCATCATTACATAGTGAACCCTGTATCATGCGAGCTTCTCTACAATTACCTGATTCCTTGTGTTCGAGATCTCTCTCCGTGTAACGTTAAAAACTGGTACATTGTAGGAAGGTAGGTACATCACGGACGCAGGGGTCGGAAAATTGAGGCCATACGCAACTCGTCTTCAGGTCAATTAAACCCTTAGCGGATGTGGTGATAACCCAAGTAGAGTGATGTAGCGGGCAGAAATTATGTGGGCAGTTTGTGGGGTCTCAGAATATCTGATTGTGATTTCTGTTAGATGCATGTGTTTGAAATAATAGTTTGTCTCTCAATGATATCCTCAGACAGTAAACGTTACGACTTGATTCTAACAGTAAATTGAAGATTAGATAAGAATATTTACATTGAGACTCTGGTTGTATCAATCAAAACGCGCACTCAAAATCTGATGGGCCAGTTATCAGATTGACATAGCCCGCTACATCCTCCGTCTCAGACCAGCCGTGTCCGTTCAGTGTACAGTCATGTATAGTCAGCGTATAGCGCGCGGTGAGAGCCGCTTTGTTAATTTTTGATGAATCGGATAGGTTAGAGTAGTTTGTTGCCTTTAATAATACACCGCTCCACGCGCTGACATCGCAATTTATGTTTGGACTCCGCCGAAACATCGCTCTACTGGTTTCATGCTAAATTTTTAAACTACACCACACTAAACGAGGCATGAAATAAAGAGGTGTACTAAAACAGGGGATTACGAAGGATTAACCTAGTTTCTTGGGCGTACTTTCGTAAGTCAAAGAGTGGATCGTAACTTTGGAAACATCAAAAGAGGACTTAAAATTTCCTCGACCGAGATTCTTTATTATGAAAGGTAGGAAGCCGGCTGAACGCCGGGAATTCCCAATAGGTACTTCTTCTCGGGAGTTCCGGAGTACAAGTGGAAACTAGTGCCGGCGTCAGCAATGATTAATGGAGCTGCTGAGTTATCTGTGCTGACCGAGGGTGTCGAACAAAAAATCATTAGTCTGCGCCGCGTCGGGGGCTCGTCGCAAAAATCATTATGTAGGGACAAAAAATCATTAGCTGCGAAGCTTTGGGCAAAAACTAATGTTTCATTAATGTTTGGGCTCTTGAGTCAGCGGGGAGAGAGAAGGGACGATATTGATTGACTAACCTATTTATATCAGACCTCTCGTTACGCAGAATTTCTTAGAACGTGTGAACACTAAAGGTGCGAGGATTTTTGAATAATTTGGGGATTATAGCTAGGGATTACAGAAAAAACAAACCTAGAGGGATGTTTTACGGTGTGAAATATTTAGTCTCTCTAACAACACAAGCAGAAAGTGAATTATCGCTCATGGTTAAATGACAACTGCCACTCGGGTCGATCTTTAGGTTAAGCCGTGCTTGCCTAGGTTGGCCTGTGGATGGGTGAACAACCCATTACATACCGAGTTTCCTCCGTGCCTCGGAAAGTACATTAAGCAGTTGATACCCGCTGTCATTTGTCGATCTTTGACAGTCGTTACAGGTAGTCAGTGGCCCAAAAAGTCCGACAACCAGTCTTACTAAGAGGTATCGTATTACCCAGTATTAACTGGGTTGTGGAGGTCAGATAGGCAGTCACTACATGTAAAATACAGGTATTCAGCTGCATCCGGTTAGACTGGAAGTCAACCCCAACATAGTTGGGAAAAGGCTAGGCAGATGATGACCTTTTTAAATCTCCTAAAATCATTGTAGATCTAATGACGCGATGACGTTGGGATAAGAGTACAATAAGTATTTGTTGTAGTTCCACTTGTGAAAACCTGATCTAGATTTTATGAATTTCATTAAACCTGACCAATGCCAATTTAAAGACAAGAGTAACATAAATTCTTCTCCAAGCCCCACTTCTTGCGCACACCCTTCTAATTTCATCGTAATAAGTTTTAATGACAGCACTCATACGCCGTTGGCCTGACAATGGGCCGATGGTACTGATGTCAGGCCATTTTCCGCGCTGTTGGCTAACTGATGCGTCAGGCGCACGCTCGTCAGAGTCCGTCGGCCGCCATATTCAAATAATTACGCACAATTGTGGGGCGCACTGTACTGTATCACGTTGTAGTATGAAGTAAATTGGACGGTGATGACCGATTTTCCACGGATGTTGTTGGGTTTTGGTTCGTATAAGATAATATTAACCATTTATTTATTTATTAAGCTACAAAAAGGTAAATAGGCGGACTTAATACTATGCTGTTCCGCCTTATTATCACCTTTGTGTTAAAAATAGAATAACGCACTACTCAAAAGTTGTATCATAAAGCCACGGCCCAACCTCAGCAATGCGACTTGGATGACACCTGTTTCCGCGAGTCGATGACTCAAGACAAGCAAGACGTGAAGATAGCAAGACGTGTCTCGCTTGAACGTGCAGCTCGTGGCTTCAAGGTAAGGATTTGATCCGTCTGCAGTTGTACAACACTTCCATATCCTATTTGTTTAGCAAACATCTTAAAGGATATGGTAATAACTAAATAATAATAATAAATAAATAAATATCGCTGGACATTAACACACAGCGCCACCTAGTGCCACACTAAGCAAAGCTTGTGTCGTGGACACTAGATAGTTGATATACTACATATATACTTTTTTGTTTGTAAATACATACTTAATATATATATATACATCCATGACTCGGAAACAAATGTCCGTGCTCATCACACAAGCATTTGCTCCTACCGGTATTCGAACCCAGGACCCTAAGAACGTAAGGCAGCGTCACTACCATTACGCCAATCAGGTCGTCGAATAACTATGTATGTATGGTGGATATTATTCTTCAGCTCTTGAATTCTAATGATCGAGTATCTTTACGATTCTCCCACTTTATACTATTGAGACAAAGGTTCTTCTCTGATGTTCGAGAGGTAGGAACTACCGAGGAGCTCCCAGTAATCAATTCCGATACGAAGCTTGCCGACTGATCCTTTCGGTACAGTATGATCAATACGAGAAGAAAGAGTATTGCTTACAAATATAGCGTCACCTTTTTTGACGATTTCTATAGAGCACATTATCCCCGAGTGATCAATGAACAAACATAACCATGAATGAAACTTTAAGATGCTGCATAGGTGTGTACCTACAACGTGCCTTTGAGCTCCAAGATTATATCTCGAGATTGCCTATAATCACGTGCCATCAGCTCCATTCCACTTAATTCCAATACCTGTTAATATTAAACATTCCTCAAATCCATGTTCCCAAAGTTCCAACATAGTATTTAGCAAATTTTAGCTACGCTCACTAATTCAGCCAGTGTAGGCGAACCACGTGAGGTCCATACATCAGCTCGGGAGGTTCGGTGAGGGGGAGAGGGGGGGAGGGGGGGAGGGTCTGGTAGTGAGGAGAGCCCTCTTGCAACACGTGCCCGACTCAAATTAATCATTCCTATGTCGTATTAGCTACCTGCCCCGCGCGATACCTCCGTCATTTTAATTATACCAAAGTCCTTCTCTCTCTTTTTTACGAAATTAATTTTCGGCATAATGAGAGAAATGTAAAAAAATCATGATTAGGTTAATTGCGATGCGATTAGGGCAATTACGAAGGACAATGTGACAAAGGACAAGTCGACTTTTATGTCGAATTACAAAGAGTATATTATATACCAAAAAATTTCGTTTTAAGATTTTTTATTCTGTGAGAAATCGCAGATTCATATCTAGATTTTGTGAAACTAATATGAAAGCAATAGGATAATCCAACTCACAGTTAGTTAATGATGTTATCGATTACGTGATTATGTAAATAAACGTCTGAACATTATATAACGAGAAACAAAACATAGTTATAAGTTTAGTTCAAGATATAAGACTTCACAATTTGGAACACATAGCCTAGAGTCTGATGTAACAGTGCCAAATCTCAGCAAGTACTTCCCTCATTCCTTTCCATCTTTCTTTGGTACAAGTCGAGATAAGCTGATACTATATTACACTTGCGTCCTACTTCGTGGCAAAATAACTTTAAACTTTTTAAGGTCTGAGTAACTGCAGAGCTGTGTAATATAATGTAGCTGAGTTAAATAGTCGGTGTTCTGAGGGCGTGGTGGGGCGGGGCCCGACTCCGCGATTCGGTGGATTTATATCAACAGTCGGTTACAAATCTTTGGTGAGCCGCAGTCGAAATACAGTTCACTTTGTACAGAATTTACGTTTATTAAGCGAGTTTAAGATGCGATACGTTCCTCGCAATCTGGAGAACGAAGAATAGAGATGTACTGTAGGCTGTTAACTGTATTTAGTAGAAATAGAGCATTAAATAGGTTTCAGCACATGTCTACAATATATTACATCAGATAATGACTTTTGTTCCGCGGGTGATAATAAAATGCCATAACTTTATGAAAAGAATGAGAAATACCTCCAAGTTTTTTAATAATGCCATGCCAATGTTTAACATATAAATAAAGAAAGTAAAACAGAAAAGTTAAGTAGATTCTATTTTTATAACATTGCGCCAAGAAATCCTGTCGCTGCTGGGCCACCCACTTTATTAATTTTCAAAGTACTTGTAAAGTTTTAGACACAAATATTGATTTATGACTTATTTGCTTTCCCACGATATTTTCTCTTTGTGTTTGTAACAGATCTCAACAGTGGGCGTGTCTCCGAAATAGACACACAAAGTATTCGTCGTAGAATTTCCGTCGCCTCCCCAAACTACCACTTCACTAAATAAAAGACAAAACTTTAAGTAACAAACAAGACACAAACAAAATCTAATTCAAATTTCAAGGACTAGAAAGCCGAAAATAAACGGACAGGGTAACAGAAAGAATTGACGTGGCGATGTAATGGACAATATTCAAGTTTTGCACAAAATGTTGGCGAGATCTGACTTATTTGTCAACTCGGAAAAAGATTCTTTTGGTAAAAAACAAGCAGCATCAGACAAAATCATGTTATTTTAATAAAGCGGTTGTTTCTACTAAAATAACCTTATTTTTTCTATCACGAATTCGTGATAGAAAAAAGATTCAAGATTCAAGATTCCTATAGTCGGGATTTGTAACCGAACGACGGAAACAGGCTCGGCTGCTGTTCACTACATGGACTTTCACATAACTGCCAATATATATTTACAAACATATGGTTATGATCATTGAATTCGGTTGAAAAATATCAAAAAAGTTGGCAAACCCTGAAGGTGCAGAAACGTTGCAGGATCTATAAACTACAGATATAAAGGTACGTATACACACTATACTTATTGGGAAACTATTGACGTCGCATTTAAAGTTCAGTTTTCCTCAAATATTGGAAACTTTTGACTTTGAAAAAAACCCTCGAGAGCAGAAAATATTTTAAAGTATTTTTCCGTCGCTGTAGTGACCAACTCTAGAATTGTAGAATATTCATTAAATATCAGTTCGATATACTTTTGGAAATAACACGAATAGGTAAAATCTTAGCATCTAGGGATTAAAGCTAGTGCAGTGTTACAAAAGAATATTACTCAGAACCGAAATTGTTTGAGAAATAATTTAAATTTAATTTCGTTGTAGTTGTTCTTGTTGTGTAATGTTCACGACCCGGTTACAAGTGTAGTGTCACATTCGGAACAAGAGCGAGCTCCCGAGGACGCATCCTGTACACGACTCACTTCTGACACGCTGTGACGTCACTCACTGTTCAAATGTTCCAAACACAACGCCGGGTTTGTTCGGTAAGTGCTCTCCACTTTATTGTTATTTAAATTCAATAAGAACTTTCTTACCGCGACTGTCAGTGGGCGAAACATTCAATTTTCATCAACTCATCGATTAGAAGCCACGTAAACTCAAAGTTAAACGAAAAATTAACAAGTACAAGGTTCATTAACGTCTGTCTTTTGTAAAGTTCATTGGAGTTTAGTAAGAAGTGGAAAATTTGTGAAACTCTCCGACGTCGAGCTCGCCTGCTTCGACAACTGCTTTGATTGTTTAGCGATAAATCGGAAGGAATTTCGGTGAATAACTCCGCTAATTTTCCTTCCGAAGTTAAAGCGTAAATTGTAATGAGGGAAATGACGCCCGCTGTTTCATACATCTTAATTTAAAGTCAGAAAGTTGACGTGTTATCGCGGAGATCGTTGCCGGATTATTTACTATTTTCTTTTACGTTACGTTGAGCTGGCTTTGTACCCTCCAGCCCAGTAAGTCAGCGCTGATTGACAGATTTATACCCGTTTTAGACCTTCGTGCCTGTTATCGCGAGCTCCTCGTTTTAATCCTTCTCGCGTGAACGAAAAGAAAAACCGATCGAAAGAAAAGGACAACATGCAAACACAAAAAATACCGCCATAAAACAAAGGATGATTGAAACGAATCAGAAAAGATTGCATGTAGAGAGGACAGAGAATGTGGCCCTAAAATATATCGCGGAGGGTCGCAGGGAAAGTTGTCAAATCTGGAAATACAAAAGCGCGGGTTATAAAAAGTTAACTCGACGACACTCGACTTCATATGGAGAAAGTTAGTAGAACACTTTAGCAAATGTGCCGATTTCGACACCCCCAGCTCCGCGCCACCGAAATAACAAAAAAGTTTTTGACTTATTGGCGCATGAGGGTCCCGCCGGCGTAAACATGGCGGATGTTTTTTAGGCAGCATTTAGGCCAACTAGTTTATAAGTTACAGACGGTTACGGAATGAAATCAGGCCGAGCGTGAACTAGTTGTTTGCGCACAGGAGCATACACTAACATACTCATAAGTTTGGGGAGAGTTATTGAAAATCAGCCAATTGTTCCACATAACCGGCTTTACGGTCATCTGTCCCAACTTCAGCGACACACTTAACAAACTGTTTGTGACGATAAACTAATTTAATGATTTCAACTAAGTAGTTCGATCCTTTGAATAAACGAATAGGCTTTAATTTAGCTCGCAATAGAATATTAAAATATTAGGCTTAAAGTGTCACTAAATCACATCGTTATTATGTACTATAATAATAATGTTGTGAACAGGCCCATATTAATTCATCTGAAATTGTACAAATATTCCAGTTGACTTAATATCCAGCTGTAGAGAACATAATCGGGCGGCAAGTGGGACTGATCGCGTAGTGTTAAGCCAACCCACAATCGCTTTGTATCGATTTACGTAAACGAGCTATTCAGCCAGCAGTACAATAGTCGAGTGAGTCGACCTCTATTTACTAAGGAGCCGCATTATCAATCCCATTAGCTTCAACTTGAATGAACTCCTGAGGTGGTTCTAGTACCCTTTTGTAGTCGCCGTCATCCCATCATTCTTGAACTTCAAACAACGTCTCAGTTTCCGCATACTTGTTAATTAACGAACTAATTGAAACATTTTTAACAACGCCCAGTTTAACTTGATTAAGCTCTGTAAATTCCTCGTGGAGCGAACTTTGAGATCCATTGTCCTATCTGTAAAGTTCCGCTCTGTATAGAAGAATCGACTGCCCGAGCTACTATACTATATCGGATGAATTGTCTGATATTATACAAGTTTCTAACTCCTTAATCGCGGCTATTACTGCAAGTCTTTCTGCTGAAGAATTCAAAGAAACCGGTTCTGTTCCTGATTGTGGCTTTTGTAAATGTTTCAATAACTTAAAGTCTTCTTGTGAATTTGGCCCAGATTTTGCTTGGAGAATATTCAGGACCCTTGCCAAAATGTTGAAAATATCGCAAGATAACGCTAAGTTACTGGAAATTATCGCCCTGGATATAACAGTAGAGTGTAATAGTGCGCCATTATTCGTTGTTAGAGGCAGTTAATCCGCAACCAATCACTTGTATTGGGTAGTAAGGGAGACGCGCCGATAGCCCTGTTTTATTAGCATCGTTAAATAACTTTGTTCTGAACAGCTTGTATTCAAACGTATCGTAAAGCGTCCACTTGTGGAGAATGATTTAGTGAGCTGCTTTGAATAAGACATGTTAATCTGCATTCAACTCCGAACAAACTTTTGGTGCATCTTTGAATGAAATGTCAAATGCCTTTCTTTTGAAATATCACTTCTTTAATTTAAAATTTTAAATCATGATCTGGCCCGATTGTTACTTTTTTGTGTTCATACAAAAGTCCAAAATATTGTCATACTTCATAATTGAATAACAAGGTTTGGTTATTTGATGGCCAGTGCTTTTTGTTGGATACCGAAAACTACTTCGCTCGTCACTTTTGAAAGTTAATGCTTTATGAATTGAGCCCCACGGCATCGGCACTGCAGTCCGTTGACCTGACGTAATCCCTTTCTGACTTATCCTGAAGAAGTCAAATAATATAGAACCATCTTCGAATTAGCTCCTCAAATCAAGTAAAACAATCCCAAGTCGCAGACACAGTATCGTATCTAATTGGAATCGCACAGCCGCGCTCCGCCATCTTCCCGTATTTAGCTAAAATGGCTATTTAACAATTCGCCGGCGCCTGCGATCATCAATCATGCGAGCGATTACCGCTGGAAGGCGATAACTCACGGAGAGCCAATCGTTTAGCCGTGGTAGGGGTACTGCAAGGGCCGGTGTGATTCATGCGACGCTGAACATAATTTAGTGGATGAAAATATGGTCCAGTTTGCTAGTTTTACGTGAAGAATGTTGTTTATTTCTCTTGGGTTGGTGTTTGGCTAGTGCGATAGCACTTTGTGAAGTCATAGACAGTCAAAATGAGTATACATACTCATTTTGACGACAAGGACACGAATGCCAGGCTAAGAAATGTTTTGTGATGTATTATAATGAGGAGGAACACTGAGACACCAACGTCAAGATTACAACTAAAACAAAATACAATTTTAAAGACGTAAAATGTTGGAGACATTTCCAGGCACTCGATTGATGGCATTGCTCCCTAATTTGAATTTGAGAAAACATCCAAACTGAAAAACTTTTTCGCGCACATTCCCAAAACATCTTCGATGAATTCCTCATAGTTCCCATCAATCAATCCACATACAAAACTTGAACCGGCACAATCATGAGGCGAGTGCCAACAAACGTGCGAGCCTGTCGCAACACGTTAGCGACGCGCCCCCTGGCGGCTGCTCTTGACAACCATTGTTCAGTTACGGCCGACGGGATCCCATCTCATTTGAGTCGAGTGTGCTGCCACTGATCTGCGCTGAATTATCTTTTCAATTATGAGCTAGATCTGTATGGCTGATAGTTTTGTTTGGTTTTTTGTTGTGTTTTGTAAGGAAATGCGTACTTAGCTCTAAGCATTTGTGTGTTTTCATAACAGAATGCGACGAAAACGACCGCGAAAACGTTGTAGATCTCCTTGTTCGATGTGTGTACGGGGTAGTAAGATGAAAAAACACATGCTCTAGCATGTGTTTTTTCATCTTACCACCGCGGCTGTACAAATATACTTCAGCGAGTGACCCAATTGCACTTAGCACTTTAGTCCTAATCGCATTCAGATACTTGTGGTGCAAGCGAACCTAAATCAATAAAACCTTTAACACGTGTTACCAATATAAAGTCAACTAATTAAACAAAATATCAAAAATAAATAAGAAATTGATTAAACCTAATTTTCTCTCGTTCCAAAATTTATCCGGGCTTACCCCCGGATACCTAATAACAAAACCTAGTAACTTGTTCCCTCCAAAATGATTGCTGAACAAACTTTGAAACAACAAAGTTGAATAAAAAAGGCTTATATCGTAGGGTATATCGCCTTTGCATACGCGTGCTTCAAAGAGCGAGCAAATTGAGTACGATAGAACGGAAATTAAAGTAACAGGACTTTGTGAGCGAAGTTGACGTGACGAGGAGCAGAGAATACTGGACGCGGTATTGAAGATTCTCTTTTGTGACTATGCGTAACATCGTCAATCATTGATAAAAGACAGTTTTGTAGCCAAGTTAAAATTGGTGAATTGCGACGCACACCTGCGGGCCTGAAATGGCCGCTTTAGCAGAACATACTCGTATTAAGAATCACATTATAATTTTGAATTCTAAAAATGGACTTTACACTCATACCCATAGAATCTATTTTAAATTTCTAACGTGATTCATATTATGTTCTGCTAAAGCGGCCATTTTAGACCCCCTGACGCAAGATAACAAAAATATTTATTTATTAAAATCTCCCTTACAACTGCATTACAGGTATGTCCCTAATGCGATCGATGCGATCTCAAAATTAACTTAAGTATTTACAATTTATAAGGCGGATGATATGGTGACAATTGCCTATCGTAGAGTTTCTATCGAATTAGGAATCATGAAAAATGACTTGCCATAAAGACAAAAGTTTAAATAATTCAATTAAAATGGTTATACTCTTCTTTTCATTATCATGATCACACAGAGTCTCACATCAC
This sequence comes from Xestia ashworthii, assembly GCA_950022955.1. Taxonomy (NCBI): domain Eukaryota; kingdom Metazoa; phylum Arthropoda; class Insecta; order Lepidoptera; family Noctuidae; genus Xestia; species Xestia ashworthii. Next base: position 471,264 of record OX465565.1, on the reverse strand, counting down.
CCACTGCTGGACGTAAGCCTCTTTTTGCTTGCAATTCATGCTCTTTTAAGTTCATGGGCCGACCACAAATACCGCGATGGCAACAATGTGGACTGCCCGGCAAATAACCCTAGTCTTTGAATAACTGGTGCTATCGCCGCATGCTATCCGGCATGTTTTAGTAACACATTAAAATCAACATACTGTCATCTGTACACTGCACTTGTCCTCCGTTGCCTTGGTAAAAACATCCGGGTTACAAACACACTCGTCTTTGACACAGTTTCACCTTTCATAAGATACGTTATGTTGTAGTCTCGTCGGTGCTTTTAGATCCAGGTGTTCTATTCGTATCCAATCCTGATTGGATTGGAATAGAGACCCAGACTGAATTCCAGATTAGTCTGCAGGTTATACAAACATTTGTAGATATTGAGGGTTCGAGGGTTGTGCTTGACCTACCGCAGGGGTTCATCGAGACATTGGTCATTAATTATTTTTGTATCCTCTTTTTAAACTTCCATCAAACTAGTACAAACAAATTGCAGACACGGCACCGGACTCTGACATATGACTTACTGAAGTATGTGCTATGTGTTCTGTGTCCGGAGTCCGGTCTGCAAACTGTCCGAACCCGTTCAACAAAATCTGAGTGTCGATGACTATCTAAATTGTATAAGTACTGATATTGGCTACGAGTTTAATATTATCAGTACTTAGCGACCTTAATCCCAAGCTATTTAACATGTTTGTTGCCGGTCATGCATGTCAAGGTTTACCTTACAAAAATATTTTTCAAGTACGGCATTAGCTGTTTAACGAACCTCACCGACATCATACTTGCTCACCGCACAAAAAGCGCGCCATCCTTAAGATGTTGCATCATTTGGGATTACGTACACAAGCGGGGAGCGACACATGCTGTCATCAGAGAGAGGGGGTGAAAAGGGATGAATTGGGAGGGAGGGGGTTGAGTCTTGGTACATATGATAAGGAAATGAAGAAAACTTACAGCTAACCCGACAGACATTTACGAAGAATTAGTTCTGTTAATGAATAGTTCAACATTATTCGATTCAGCAAAATGCAGATTCACAAATAGCGACAAATCCGGCCAAACCAAACATGTATGTACCACCCCTAAAACGTAAGACTTTCATTATTTACATTGATCAAAAAAGTTTTCCAGCACAAAAATAACACATAGCTGAGGATTTATTTTCACCTTAATGAGAATGAAAATAAAACATAATCCAGAGTGATATTAATTTTATTGTTTGATCAACCAAAAACCTTCTTAAGCTATTTTGAGAAGGCATTATTTACAAAGTGAAATTCTCATTATTAAATCTAAAAACACGTGTACACTCTTCCCGTAGCACACGGCGTATTTTAAACGCGCAGACGACGCGCAGATGATTTAAATTTGATGATTTTCTAAACGCGTGTTCTTTAAACACGCGTCGTCTGCGCGTTTAGAGACAGAGACAAAGAACGTCGTGTGCTAGGGGCCTTACACGTACCACCACCGCCCCATTGACTACGTACTGAACCGGGCTTCAAGCTGCGACTGCAAAAATCGCGATGGAAAATCTTAATTTGACGCGGAACGGACCTTCGCCTGTTCCTTATGGCATGCGGACCAGGATATAGAGTGCACCTAAGTCAAACAGTGTCAAGGTTTAAGTTGGCACAATAAGTTAGCGGGCGGAGGTATGGTTTATCTCGTCTCGTGTCTGCGCGCTCCAGGGCTTAGTAGTTCCACGTTCTAGTCTGATACGATCTGGATCTTTGTACGAGAAAAGGTTGTGTTTGTAGTTAAGAGTTGTTATTTCTCTTTTAGTGTATTTTTATTATCGTGTGGTTAGTGCTTAACCTGGTGTCAGAGTTCTTAAGCCGCCCATGGACATCTGACTTGGCTTAACATGCCGTCAAGAAATATCTCTTAGGCATGCTGGTTTCTTCGCGATATTTCCTTCACCGAAGCAAGTGATAATTATACAATAAGCACATGAATCCGAAAAATCAGAGGTGCGTGCCTTGGGTTCGATCTCGAGACCATTGTCTTGACAGTCCGATAGTCAACCCACTAGGCTATCACGGCTTATCTTTTCAGGTAAGAACATAGAACCTTCTATCTTGATATTTCAGAGGTATCGCAGAGCAGGGTGCAAAGTTTCTCATGTTTCATATAGAAGGGTAGATCCTCCGCTCAGGGAGTTCTGTCTGGTGAGCAGTGAGATACTGTCCCATGGTTTTCGTACTGTGTACTGTGTACGAGTCTAGCTCGTGTGTAACGTAGTAGATGTCACCACGTCTTACGTTACTAAAGTGATCATTTGTATCTTATTTTTAAAGAATTGAAGAGAAAAGTTGTTATCATTATTTTCAGATTTAATTACAATAAGGCAATAAGTAATAGTGCCATCAGTTACTTTTCCTATTTTCATGTTTACTGTTATCATTACACATTGAAATGTTCTTGTATATAAAACACGCTTTCCCCATGGATCAGTACAATCCGAGAACTGTCCATCATATTATGTAGTATTCATCAACAGGCTCAGCAGAACTTAACACTGAACTTGAAGTGATACACGTGGATTTGACATTAAACAGGTTTATCTCTAGATGTGGGGTACCATCAAACCACGGAAATAAAGGAAAACGGTAGAATCGTCTTTTAATATCTGAAGAAAGTAAACCGATTTTGTGATTGCATACAGGAATATCATCGTGTATTCTAGTACTCTCTGTTATTACTAATCTTTTTTATTTTGATATAAAAATCACAACCTGGCTAAATAAAGATTTACACGTGTAACTCAGATCACATTTTATGATTTCTCCCAGTCAAAGATATTCTTATCATGAAGGTATATTACAGCTTTTCGTTATTTATATTTGAATAGTGTAGGTACCTATTCCCAATTTCATTTTGTAAAAATGCCCTCGATCCCCAAATTGTATGTACAAAAATGTTTTAGTTATGTAAGCAATCGAGATTTTTCCCCGAGACCGTTTTCTTCGGTATATTTATCTAAGCAACTTAGTATGTTTAACCTTGTATCCCTGGACTTGATACACTTTACCGAACGACCTCTTTTATCATAACGACGTACTTTACTCTTGCCAATATTTTAATATTTGAGAGGAAATATTTGAATATTATCGACGTCTGCGTAGCCATTACCGAAATATTAACACTAATTTATATTGAAAATAAACAAATCAACACTAGTCAGATCAAATTAAACTTAAATGGCATTAATTAAACAAAGGGTCAGCACTACTGGGACGATTTCAAAGATAATCTAACTCGTGCCCCCTATCCTGAAACTACAACGACTCGCACTCCAAACGGCTACTCTGATCCTCGCACTATACATCGCTAGCTATGTACCACCGCTGGAGTAGATGTGTCTTGTTTACTCGGAAATGGACTTTGTTACGGATAACTTTATTAGTGGGAAGTTTAGTTTTAATGGAGGGCAGTAGTCTTGTCGTGCATACTTTAACATCTCCGTTGTATTGCAAACTCTGTTCCAGTTTACAATAAGGTCGACAATTAGTTCAACGAGTTAACTCTTTGCTGGATTACTGAGCAATTTGGGTCGCTTACACAAGTATGTGTGCGGTGATACTGCTTACCTTTAAGACGTAAGCCTTGATGATAACAATAAGTATGATATTAAGTAAATGCGGAGGTACAAAATATCCCTTATATCTTCCGTAGTGGAAGCCGAATTTAGTGAAATGGCAAATAGAGGTCTTAACAGCGGAAATAATGGGTGCTTATGTTTTAAGGAATTGCTAGTCAGGTATACAAGTGAATTTAAGGTAAGGTATTTAAATACGTAGGTGAAGCTGTGTCGGAGAATTAAGACTTCTTTAACTTCAGATACCAAAACCGTGACCATAACATCACGCCTGAAATCTGAATGGGTTAGACAGTGAGAAGTGCTCCGAAAGTAGGTACACCCACGTTTTTGCCAGATATGTTTATGCCCCGTTTAATACAGGTGAGCCTATTGTTATCAACCATCAACTCGGGACCACTTACTGATACTGATACTGTTGGCCAGCGTCATCCCACTGCTGGGCATAGGCCTCTCCCCATGACTTCCAGTTTTTTCTCTCCCGGGCTAATGTGGACCACTGGTCGTTGGTTGTATCGGGACCACTTACTACAATATAAATTGGACTGTAGAAGACATTTATATTTAATCTCCGCGCTAAAATTTTCTAATGAAGCCAAAAATAGTTTTATTAAAATAACCTAAGGGAATGTTGATACTTGTGAATTATTTTTTCATTTTGAGCGTGAATACAAAGTTCAGCGGCGCGTATTCCGGCCTATTAGTTTTCACTCTGAAAGCATGTAGGAGTTTTTGTCTGTTACCTGAACATTTTCCCCAAAAATACCTGGAGACAGCGAATGAAAGCATGTATTTTCCAAGGCTTATAATTTTAAATTTTGATGAAAATTGGAATGAAAACGTTGCGACGATGGTTTTTTATTGATATTTCCGTAAGGACTACAGTGTGAAATTAATTTTGTTTGGGGAAAGCAATTTTCTTTTATTTTTCACTAGCAAAACGGGACAGGCTTTCAGAAAACACACTGCTGAGTTAAAAGTTATTTTTCGCAAACTTGTTAGGGGATGGAATTTTATTCGTCCTTGACACTTCCAAACAATTTATGATAAATATAGCAATATAGGCAACACTATGACTTGGGTTGGGACTAAGATACTTTATATTCAGGTACCAGGTAGACAATTTTCAACCAGTTAGGGCTGAAGCTGCGGACAAAAGATTGTATCATTATATTCTGTTGGCCAGAATATATATTCCATAGTTTTTATATTCCATAGAGAAACAATTCTCTAAATCTGCAGCATGTAGTACAGTGATACATTAGGGTGCGTCCACACTAAGTCGCGGTCATCCCTCATAATCTGAGGGCGCGCGGCGGCCGAGCGGGCCCCGTTGTGTGCGCGACCCAATTCCCGAAGGTTCGCGACGACTCTCCAAAGAGAACAGCGAGTATCAGTCGATACAGTAAAGTGAAATGCCTTGTACTGTAATGTGCGAGAAGTGGAATGCCATGTTGCTTAAATGTGGAGAAAAAATTAAGAAGATTCATCGGTTTTTTCACAACGATAGAGTGTAGAATAAGATTTTTTTTTAAATGATCAGTCATATCCTGTAGTCCTCCGCCTGGAGCTGGCCCAGTGGTGGCGGCCCCGACTTACGAACAGTAAGTCGTGGGTTTGAACCCAGGCAGGCGCATTACTTTGTGTAATTTATTTCATCACCACTGCTCTCAAAAACGGTGAAAGAAAACATACTTAAAAGGAAAACGTCCCTGAACCTAAAAATTCGAAGACATGTGACATCTACCAATCCGCACTAGGCCCGCGTGGTGGATTATAGCCCATTCCCTCTCATAGAGAGGCCTGTGTCCCAGCAATGGGAACATTAATAGTCACCAAAGAGTTAAACAAAAGTGGAACTACAGTACATAATAATAGCCTACAATGTGTAAATCCTAGTTAACTATTCAATGTTTAGCCTATTGCCAGCAACTAGGCAGAATTCGTAATAAAAATAAAATAATTAGCTCGGAGCGAGAATTCACGCTCCGAGCTAATTATTTAATTCCTATCAGTAAATTAAAATATTTCCATTTCCTCGACACAAACTCGTTGCTTAGTAGGGTACTAGATGGCGCTGTGTGTAATGTCCAGCGATATTTATTTATTACTTATTCGTATACATTGAAAAGTTTTTAGATCACCGTTTTCAGGTCTTAGGCCACGTAAAACATTATCCAAGCTTATTCGTATTGTGGATGACGCATTATTTTTCCTGAAATGCTATTACTTTTGATATTATTATTGCTTCTACAGTAAAATCGAATAAAATAAAAACAAAAAAACCAAATTGTAACGTATATTTAAGTTCCGACAGTCACGAATAGTGTACTAGTACCTACCTAAATCTATTAATAGTTATTTATAATGATGTCAAAAATAAATTAGCTCAGGTATATTTAGTACTATAACTTGTGCTTACTCTGACCTTTCGTAAGTTATAAATTACCACAAAAATAATTATTTTATGTAACAAGCTACCCTAACGAACAAACATTTATTCTAGGCTGTGCGTATCTTGACGGAATCTAACAGTAATTTAGATCTACTTCGGTACATAGGGCTATTTCGTTAAATAGAAAAGGGATATTTCTAGGAAAATTAAATGTTGCTATTATATAGTCACACGCAAATGTCGCTAAATTTGGGCAAATTCGATGTTTGAGCTGTAGCAAACCAAGTGGTTTGGCTGACAGAGCCGGGGCCAGTGTGATACACTCTATTTACTTTTAAAGTTTTAGTTTAATTTTAGGTAAATTTCTTTAAAAAACGACTACTAAATCATACATGAGTAAAAGCAGTAGGTATGTATCATGTGACATAAACTCATGCCATCTGCTACATCTTTAATACTCCTTTCTCCTCATCCACTTTCATACACGCACGACCATGCACGCACGACCATGCACGCCGAGCCCGTTGCCAATAACTACACACCATGGCTTTTCAAAAACCTCACCAATAAGGTTGGTGTTTTTCCTTCTAAGGCATCCTCTCCCTACTTCTCTTCTTTCTAATATAATATTTTAAAATTTTTGTTAATAAATACCAACTATCTAAGGTTCCTTCTCGAACATAGATAGAACAAACATTGAATATTAGGTACGTTCAGTTTTTGTCAGCAATTTCAAAAAGGTAATATTTCCTATAATATTTTCCTCAGCCTATCTCAGTCATGTCTGAGATGGTCCTTAGTATTGGAGTTAAAACATTCTTATTGGCTTGTATCTACGACCTTTATTTAATTCAAATTTTTTAGGGTTCAGTAATCAAAGCTAGAACCTCTACTATATTAAGTATCAGGCCGCACTCGTGTCGATGGCTCGGATTCCGTTTGACATCGGACACGAGTCGATTGACGCGCATTCCGGTTATGAGTGGAGTTACACTGGCCGGCTCGGCTCATATAGTAGCTAGTAATCTAATACTCGCTCGAATCGAGTTCTCGTCGTAATCGATGTGAGTAGAGTGTTACGAAATAATTATAGATAAGGGGATCGCATTTATTGATCGTTGTGAAAATAATTAAAATCAAAATTGTATTAATCATTAGATAATTATAATCAGTGAGCCACAAACTAATTATCGCTTGTATCTTGTGGCTCGAGAGTGCGAATTTTACAAGATCGATGACGACTGTGATTATATAATACTATATTTCGCCCGCGGCTTAACTCAATAAAGTTTTTTATAGTAATATAATTCAATCATGATTCGAAAGCCGCGTGGCGCCATCTATTATCATTAGAACGTTATTGTTGATTTTTAAATCTAAAAGAAGAAGGAGCTCATGGCCAAATAATACCAGCCGCTCGGGTCGATCTTTAGGTTATGCCTTGCTTACCTAGGTTGGTCTGTGGATGGGTGACCACTCTTTCATACCGAGTTTCCTCAGTGCCTCAGAAAGCACGTTAAGCTGTTGGTCCCGGCTGTCATTTGTAGATCTTTGACAGTCGTTACAGGTAGTCAGTGGCCCAAAAAGTCTGTCAACCAAGCGCAAAGTCTGGCAAGGGATATCGCATTACCCAATACTAACTGGGTTGTGGAGGTCAGAGAAGGCTGTATCCGATTAGACTGGAAGCCGACCCCAACAGTCGGGAAAAGGCTAGGTAGATGATGATGAGTACATTTTTTCGGGATGAAAGGTACCCATGCATGTCCGTTTCTGTACACCTGAGAACGTAGAATTAAAAATTTCAGGATGATCCGTTCAGTGGTTTAGGTGTGACAAGGTAACAAACAAACTTACTTTCGCATTTATAATATTAGTTAGTAAGGATAAAAGAACATTTTTTTTCGGTGTTTTTTTTTTGTCTGGTAAATAAATAAGTAATAATAAAAGAAAAATATTTTTTCCGGAAATTCTGGTAAAAATCCATAGAAGTTCGATAAATAATTACCTACTTTACTCAAATGTCTTTGGTTGAAATATAAGCAGGTTTTCTGCGCAAATGGTAAGCGTTGCCAACTGCGGGCCCTAATAGACAGCGCTTGTAAAGACTCGCCATCAATACCGCGCGCGGTCGCAGCCAATCGCATAACTCCTCGCTGACCTATTTCCTCAGTTGACTCTTGCAACTTGTCGTTAAATTCGCAAGTAACTGCCTGAGATTTTCTTTGATTTTTACTTTAACAGAGTTGAAAAGATTCGGAAAATTTTCTGCTGGAAGTAAACCTTAAATAAAATAATAAGGTACCTGGCAATTTTTATAAAAAGAGCTTGTTTTTGTATGTGCTATGGTCACACAAACTAGTTTTTATGAAAACGGACGAACACTGTGTGAGTCAGAAATGGAACCAGTAACTTCAGGCTCGCACAACATTTCTACATATATTATAATATTACAATTTATATATTTTGTTCCCTTCATAAAATTAAGCTACAATTATCTATGACTAGCCGGTGGTAACCCCGGTTCCACCGGCCACTCGGCTTCTAAAGGTCGTAGCGCGATGTGTCTATAAACTTCTTCCAGAAGAGGGCCTATCGAATGTTGCAACTGAAACATATTGTAAATCAAAAGTGTTCTTCAGTTCATCATTAAGTTTACAAGATAGACCTGGCAACAGCTGGTATTAATATCACCTAGCAGCAGGATTCCTTCGAGGCATCCTACACTGTTCAATCTGCTTCCAAATTCGTGTGTAAGTACTTACATAATAATAATATCTCCCAGTTTTTTACGATCTCTTATAACACAATGAACCAAGAGATTTCTAGTCACGTTCTGATTAAAATCCAGAAAATCAAATGACTCCCTTCAAAAAGACTGTTTATTTTTTTAATTTAAAATATTTTCAGCTGTTTCATTTTCGCCCTACGGAAATACAATCATGAGGATAATCTTCCTGCTCAAAACTGGGTATCAAAAAACGGCAATAACTTGATTTTCCTGTACAACTGCCTTTATGAGACGTCGAAGGAAATCCACTCGGAGACGAGGAAATACAATAATTTAACATTTAACAACCGCACTTGGTAACAATGTAAGAATTTGATGGGTTTTATTTATTTTAGAAATAGCTATGAGTAAGAAAATCTTATCCCAATTTTCTCATGAAATTAATAAAACCGTTTTTATTTACTTGAGTTCGTTCTGCACCCAAGATGTCTTTCGGGGTCGTCATTGGGCCCCGTAGAACCACAGACCTCCACGTTAGTCGGGGTGACCAAGCACTTTCCTTATTTGCCAGGGCACCAGTAGAGATACTCGCATAATCGTTTGCCCTCCTTACCAGACAGACGCCTATACATCATATTATTTAAACCACGGGCCCAAAATAAACCATACCCAAAGCAAATAAGTATCAAATCAGTTTGAAGCGTTGTCTTAGGTACTAGGGCGCCAGAAGAGACAGGAGCTCGCTTCTAATCATATTGCTTGTCCGTCACATGTCGCACGGAGGCGAGTGCTCAAAGGCCTCCCGAGTCCTGAGGTAAGGCACCGGAGCTGTTATTAAATGTGCCTTCTCGCTTGTTTATCTATTAGGTGCTTCTTGTGATGTCTCAGTATCATTTACAGAAGAAACACTTTGGGAGATGCTGTAGTGTTATGAACTTTATTACTTTACTTAGGTGGTTTAAGATTACATAAAGATGCTGAATCATACAATGTTGTGATTGTATTTTTTCGTGCTTTTCAAATTTGAATGTGAAAATAGAACGTGATAATTTTAACAATAACTTTCAATAATGCAGATAATCAATAAAAATCAATGCCACTTTTCGTTGTAATTTTATAACTCAAGAACCGGCTCACCTATCCAAACCAAATGTTTAGGCTTTGTTCGGACTATTTAGTAGATGGTTTATGTAAAGTTTGCACAACATCGGTCGAGCGGTTCTTCACGCAGACGAAGTTGCGCAGGTTAGCTAGTTCACTATTATAATGAAGTAGCCATCATATTCTGACACATAAAAATTGTCAGGTATTAATTTATTGATCGCTTTTGATCTACGCAATTATTTATCTGTACTGTAATTTTGATGTCGGTCCACACTAAACGTGAATGTTCAGGTTGTATGTCGGATTAAAGCGCGCTTCACTGCCAAACCGCAACATTTCCACTAAACTGCATTAGCACGCGAACCAACTATTTATGAACGAATCTAATGTGATTCTACGACTGTTGAGGTATTGACTTATTATAATCTTAAAAAGAGCTCAATGCAAAACGAAAACCTTAACACTTCAAATAACGTAGCGCCTTTAATCATGGTGTCGGAGTTTTCATGCCGCCCAAGGTCCTCTGGTTTGGCTATACATTATGTCGAGAAATATCTCTCAGGAATGCTGAATTCCTCACGATGTTTTTCTTTATTTTAAAACCGAAGGATGAGGCAGAGTAAGTTAATAGTCCCTTTCATGCATTTAAGTTTCATGTTCACGTTCATGTGATCGAATATTAAAACAATAAGCACAAAAAGGCTAAGCAGATGGTGAAGCACACAAAAACTTTTCCAACACCGCAGCCATCAAAACAATGGTTAGTAAAAAGAACACCCCTTGATATTTTTATAAACACTGTCATTAAATTATAGAAACCTTAGTACAAGTATAAATAATATAGGGAATTATTATGTAACAACGAAAACATAAGTACACAAGCCGATCACTGTACGAGACAGATGAGCTCCAAATACTTGTAAAATTGATTTACTGCTGCAGACAGAAGCTAGCGTATTATACAATAAACCGCACACACTTGTATAAAAATATAATAAAGAGGAAATATATGCCAGAGTGCGCCAGCCGCCAGTCCGCCATTGCCGAACTCACCCGTAAGCGTAACTGTTGACTTGGGGGAATATTTTTTCAGTGCTATATAAACCAAATTATCATACACTTTATTACCGCATGTATGAGTTTCGCAAGAAAACACAAGTTTATTAACATTTGGTGCGAGTTTTTTTTATCGTTGAGTTGGAAACGTTTTTGTAACGAGTTTTTATAGTCAAAGTAAAAAGCTTGTAATAAGCGCCGCACCGTGTGGCGAGTGAGAGTTCTGAGCTGGGTACACACACGCTGATTGAACCAACACACGTACTTGCCGTGCTGTCGCTCAAAACATTTTAAAACAGAACAATACAAACAATAACAGAATGCCACTAGCGGGGATTTTCAACGTTTTACTGAAAATACACTACTTTCAATCTGTGGGCATTTGTTTAAAAAGATAAACTTTTGAGGGGAAATAAAACGAAATCATACTGCTTGATTTAACCGACTCGCAGGCAAATGATTTACAGGCATTTATAATAGTTTGAAATTGTTTTGTTAAACTTTTAACATCACTGAACATTATAGAAAACTATTCGAATATTCCATTATTATAACTACCTATTTAGAGTGTATAGACGGCAGCGGTCACACGCACGTTGCCAAGTCCAATACTTTAATATTTGGCACAATATCACACACGACATAAAAACCGTTTGTCCTCATTAGTTCCGACATTCTATAGCCACAGCTAACGGTCAATAATGGATGTCTTCCGGCTTATAAATATGATGATGAATGATCTTGTGCGATTTTTCTTTCAATATTTTATGGTGAGCCTACTTCTGGTTACACCTCAAATTATGCTTGGACATAATACATGTATGGTGTTAGGTGTGGTTAACAATTTTCGGAAATATGAAGTTGCTATTTGTATTTGCATTACAACTCCTCAGTGGTTGTTGGCACAGGTTCATACTTAAGGTTAAGTTAAGGTTGAATAAGTTATTTTTCTTCATTTTAATGGTCACAATTCACGTGTGTCCATTAAATTCACAATTGACATTTCAATGGGAATATTACCCTAGTAATCGGAATAGTTTACTCTTGCTGTTTTTCAAATCTTTCAACTGTGAAGCGAAAATCTTTTCGCATACTTTACTCTTGTAGCTTTATTACACTTATGCTTTTTATCACCGATAAATTAATTTTAACAGCTCTGATGGAACGTCCAATGTAAATTAATTGAAACCTGATAATTTATTAAATTTGAATTTTCGCAGAGAAGGCACTCGCCAATAATAGCATAAAAATATTTTAAATAGAAATTGCAAATAGTATTGTCAGAGTGAAATTAAAAAAGAGACTTACTCATAATTAGGTAAAACCAAAATGCTGTTACTTAATTGTAATTAAGTTTAAACTTGAAATAGGTGTTTTTTCAAATGACCTTTTTCGACTTACTTTTTAAATGTTGAAATAAACTCTGTGCGTGTATACTTTGCCTCAAAAAACAATATTACAAAAATGCACGAAAAGAATTCCAACTAAAACCTACTGAAGCGACTTCATGACGGTCACCCGAACATCAAAGAAAACAATCCAGGCAGTTCCGTGATGGAAGTGCTAACAAATTTCCAATAAACGACCCCATGCCCACTTCCCAGAGCCCAGTTCCCTCTGCCCCTGCCCACTGGCCGCTGCCCGATGCCCGCTGGCCGTCGAATTTCAACTTTTCAGCACTTTTAAATCCAATTTTGCGAGTAGGAATTCATGGAGTTACCTGTCGGTTGGCGCTTCCATTTTATACCGAGCTATTGTTCTGTGTCCGATTCGATTTCATAGAGGGCTGTGTTGTCACCTTTTGGAAACTGTCTCCGCCGCTGAGTGCTGTTCTGTGTTTGATTTATGAGACGCAAAAGATAAGTTTGTTCTTGAAACTGTTGTTGAGTACAGAGGTTTGGCCTTGGGGATCGATTATTTTCCTAAATAGCACACATTACACTCGGTACTCGGTAATTTATACTTCACGTTTGCAATTAGAGGGGATGAACGTCAATTTAAGGAAGCTTTGACATTAATATAACTCCGTCCAGCAATAGTGGAATTTATATCAGAGAAGACGAAAAATTTAAACCAAATCAAATCCAACATTAAATAAAATGGAAAAAGGTACTTACATTGATCGGTTACAAACTTGACATAAACCAGATTAGCCGAAAGCTAGTTTATTCCTATATGTGCCATTGAAACATAGCTTTTATCCCACTAATGCGGTATGAAAGCAAATCGCAGGTTACAAACGACCGGCTCGAAGTGGAACTAACGATAACACCGGATTACGAGCGCACTCCACCGCTGCAGCCCCCACTACTTGCGCCACCTTACTATAATGTATGAATTTATTTAATTAATGTTCATCTTCAAGAAGTATTTCAGAGCTTTAGTATTTTGTTGCGAGATTTATTTGAATCACGGTATATGGGTTAAGAAAATGTAGTGGTTTTATAGCTGGGTACATGGTTGCAATTTAAATGTATAATGTGACGCTTGAAATATTGCTCTACTTGGGAAAGTTTATATTTTTAGAAGCGAAATAATTGAAATACACAAATGAGTTAAGTACGTGCTCTAAAGAATGAGCTTTTAAAGGCTTAATGGATTATACTGGAACAGGGATTAAAAAACCATATAATTGTAAAGTTAAAAGCACTTTAAAATGCATTGTGTTTTGTACTTGTAAAAATGTTTACAAGAGATTCATAGCTGATCGAAGGTTTAACTATGATTACCGAGGTAGAACGGGATGGTCACCACGTACCCATATTTAGTTTTTATTTTTTTAATGTCGGAAAGCCTCTGATGTCCGAAACGCGAAAGTCCAACACCAGTTTTACCAAGGAGTCGCGTATTACTACTGAGATGTGGAAGTAAGGTTAGTGAGATTAGCTCTGTGTAAAATATTTATCTGCGTTCGGTTAGACTGGAAGACGACCAACGTTGTTGGGAAAAGGCGAGCCAGAGAATTGTAATATTTTCATTTCTACAACGTTTAAATTGTTACCTTACATAAGTGCCGAATTTCAATACTATTTTTCTTTCTTTATCGTGTGGTAAGTGCATGTTCAATACAGCTAAAATAACATCAAGTTAATCGAATTAAATCAATACATCGAAGTATTCATAAGCTGAACGCAATTCTATGTCCGTTTATATGCGGAGTGTTGAATTTAAATCGGAAGAGCAGAGCAAACGATTTGATGATCGATTCAACGACTTGATTTGTGCGGTCCTATTCGATTCTGTTACGATTACGCAAACACTCCGATTTTTCACGACGATTTCTGGAAAAACATGAATGCTTCAACTGGGTCTGATCCATCGAATGTAAAAGATTATTTATTTTCATCTAGCTTTCATTCGCAGCTTCATTCACGTGATTATCGATATTATTGCAAGGGGTCATGAATATTTTTCTTTGTAAAGTTAGAGTTAGAGTTACACACAGATCACTATCACTACATATTATAAAACAATGTCCTCCACCGTGTCTGTCTGTCTGTGTGTTCGCGATAAACTCAAAAACTACTGCACCGATTTTCATGTTATTTTCACCAATAGATAGATCTTCTCGAGGAAGGTTTTTAGTATATAATATGTTCGCGGGCAAAGCCGCGGGCTTCAGCTAGTTATTTCTATGTGTCGGCTAACTATACTTTTTAACCGCCTTCCAAAAGGAGGAGGTTCTCAATTCGTCGGAATCTTTTTTTTTATGTATGATCCCCGATTGCTCGAAGATGGCTGGACCGATTTGGATTATTTTTGTTTTGTTTGAATAGGTATGCTTTACAAGTGGTCCCATAATCATCAAGTCAAGATCTGATGATGGGATCCTGGAGAAATAGAGAGAACTCATCAAACTTCATAGGCACACATGAAACGATTTGGATAGTTTTCGGAATAGTACTTTCTCGGAGTGTTCCCCCTTCAATTTGATGAAGAACTTCGGAGATAGGTAATGGAACTCCTCAATAAATAATAGCAAATGGACTAGGATTGCTGAAATCTCATGTCTGTTTATTATTTACACCAGTTCATGACATAACATCACGCCAGTACGCTGTAAAGGGGTAGCGCATGTGAAACACTAAAAAGTGAAAAATAATTTTTTTTTTGCAAAAATTAAAACCGACTTCTAAAAACACAACAAAGTGAAAAATGACTTTAGCTTCAGAAGTCGGTTGCAAAAAAACTAAACAAATCAAAAAAAGGTCACCGACTTCTGAAGCTAAAGTTATTTTTCACTTTGTTGTGTTGTTAGAAGTCGATTTTATTTTTTATATAGCAGCAACACCAGACACTAGGTTATGTTATTATGTAACAGATTAGAGACAATATTAATGACGCCTCTTGTAGGCATTGACACTAGCGCGACTACAGTAAATAACATGCGCACATTATGTAGGTTGCCACACACGTCTGTTATATACCGATTCGCAGAAACCAACACGCGGGTCCTAATGGACTAATTTACATTAAAACATCTCGTTACTGATAGCACCAACAATATGATAATGATGTAACTTCATTAGTAATTACAAGCTCACACCACGAATTACGCAAGATAAACATATCTCACCTCCCCTCATGTGTAAACAGGTACAACTAGCTAAACTTTCTTGCTAACTGATTTTCAATATTATAACTGGGCTGACCACTAATTCGATTCGGTCCGACCAGGGCTGGAGTGGGCCGGCTCGGGCCGCAGCGGGCCGCAGTGGGCCGCTGGGCCTTAATTAATGTCTAGAGGTCAACTCGCTGCTCTTTGATGTTTAACAGTCTCGTTAGTTATATTGTGGATAACGTTACTGCAGAACAGTGAAGTCATTAACGGTTGGTCTGGATGTAGAGGTATTCTGCTGTGGAGGTTGTTTAGTTTTGCTAACCATTCTGTAAATCTGAATAGTAGCGTAGTTAGTACTTCTCATTATATGCTGGGTGGCTAATTCTAGGAATTCTTCTCGCTTCAAAGTACAAGTTTGTTCTCAAGATTTTAATGGAAAGAATGTGTGTATACCGTCTCGTATAGGCCTGTGGTGCCAGGCAACAATTTATTTTTATTTTCGGACCAAAGAAACACTTCATACCTTTTAATCGTGTTCTGGCGTAGTTGTTTATTAGAGAGTGTTAAGACGATTATTCCGTTGTTTTAGGATTATAAAGATCTTATCAAATTAGATGCTAAACATAATATTATTCAACAAAATCTTGCGCCCAAAACAACAATTTAGAGCCTTGTTGATGGCGTTAGTAAAAGATTAAATGGTAAGGTCATGGTACTTAAATATCTTATTAATAACTCTGCTTGTCCACTTCCTAAAACTGCCTAACCTCGGTTGGCTAAAGTTTATAAAGCTATTCAATAAGGTTGGCCACTTGACCGCTCAATTGAGACTTTTTAATTTTTTCCTCTCTATAAACATAGCCGGAGGGTAGGAGGGCGGGAGGGCGAGGCCACTGGAGGCCATAACTCATAAAGGCATGCTCGGTTCAATAAATTAGCCGAGGGCCGCTCGATAGAATATCGACAGGGCCACGTGACCACACTGCAGTATGCCTTCTCGACCAACTGATCTATATCCAGCTGACAGGGGCTGAGGGGCTCATTCATTTACTGTGGATGAAAAGGTATTTTAATGTTAAAAGGCTAGTGAATTTTGATATGTAAATCTTAGTTTTAATAGGAGCAGAATAAAAGATTAGTTGAGTACAAAGACCTCAAAATAGTTTTACTAACGCAACAGTAGATTTGTCTAAGAACTTCCCAAAAGATAATGCCGAAAGAAACTCAAGTCTCTTGATCTCATTTTTCAGGTTAAGTTTTAAGTAATTACAAAACAAACTACGATAACAATGTCGTTTCATTTGTAAAAGAAACGACAGAAGCACTACTAACGAACAAAAAAGATACGCTAAGCATAAAGAAAGATGTTCTTATAAAATTCGCTTCGGGGATAATTAAAAGCGTCTCAAAAGGAGGTCGGGACTAGCGAATACTCGCGATAGTTTCAGTGGTTCGTTTTCAATGGGAGCGTGTCATTTTTCATAGTGTCGGTGGTGATAAATCAGGGCGCACACGGCTGCCATATTTCATAGCCGGTCAGTTCTCAAGCGATCCAATAAATTGCGGCGGGTAGTGCGGGCGGCGTGATTGCTGCTCGCCTGAACCTAAGCCGTCATGGACAACAGCCACGAGCCACGAGCCACGCCGAGACCCGCCCTCACCGCCCTCACCACCCGCGCCGGCAGATGACTTCATTTAATTCTATTTAATTTGATTTTATGTAGATTTAATCAGTACTGATCTTAAATCTACTTCTGGGATCTGATTTATAATCCATTTCATTTCTATTTTTTAGTTAATGTCTGATCACATTGTGAATAGTATAAATAATTGTTTGTTGTTTTATTTATTTAATTGAATAATTGTTTTTTATTATTTATATATAAATTTGTATGCCCATGAGGCTGATCACAAAATAAAGCATGAACTCACTGTATACTGTAAGACCTAAATTGTAACCTGTGTATCACAAATAAACTGTTTGATTTGATTTTAATATCTTGAATTAGATTAATTACCTCATATACCGAGAAGTTTTTTCATGTTAGTCATTTAAATAATTTTGATTCTCAAGACTAATCTAAGGATGATAAAACTAATTCTTGATCGTAATTATACTTATTCGTTAGTTGTGTATTTGCAGGATTGTAACTTTTAGATATTCGTTTTCTGCGGTCATTTTGTCTTATCACTCAACAAGCAAAAGAATCACTTTGATAGTTGATCGTCTCTTCAGATTTATCTAAATGTACCCAAAAGTAATCGTTGTGGCCTAGTATAAGAGCCGTGTGTCCTATAAATTACGCTAGGCTTGCGTCTTATCATATGGAGGGTAAGAATCTTACTGGAGCTATTTGCTCTATTTGTTTCTACGGCTCCGAGGATTATCTTTAGAAAGTCTTTAGATACTAACTTTTTTGGCGAAAATATCACGATTACTCCAGTGGTGAAAAAACCTAGTATATTCTTGTGCGAAATAGATTTTTTATAACCAACTCACAATTATTTTAAATCACACTTTCTTGACATACCCTTTAAACTGACAAGTCAAAGGCCCATGGGCGGCACAACAACTCTGACACTTGCTATTGCGTTGCTTAACCTGTAAGCAACTAACCACACGATAAAGAAGAAAGAATTAACAGTTTTAGTAAAACGAAACTAAATATCAAAATATATTAGGTTACGCACCAACGTACAAGAAATATCAATTAAACCAATCCTATCATCCCTTTCCTCGTATGTAATGACGCGCTCCCGATATATCCCGCAATTCGTCTCTCAATACATCGGCGCTCTATTGCCCTACTGTCCGCACATTCCTCAGCTCCATAGTGGTTCATATTTATTTCATACTAACTTTGCTCACTGTTTCATATCTTATTTATTACCTCGCTCTCTGTTTTTTGTGATAAATTCGATTAAATTCTTGTTTAAAAACCAAGCCATGTCTCATACAGTGCTTATACGTAGTAACTCACGAGTCCGTTTTCTAGATTTATTATTTTATCGTGTATACTGAAATAAATATTGACTAGTACAATGGTTCGCATATAATCGCATCGAGTTCAACAAATAAAACCAGTTTTGCATCACAATATTCAGCGGCTATTGTTTAAATTCTATTCTCTCTCCAGATATTGACCTCCACGCTGCGAATTGTAAAACCTGAGCTGAGATAAATTACTTTTTTCCAAATCAGCTCCGCTCCGCTCCCGGTTAGATTTCACAATAGATACTTTATCTTGGGCATTGGCTCATTTATATAAAACGTCAAATAATCTTTCGCAGTTACAGAAAGCCTACTCGTATTGAAAAGGGTCCTTGTCGAGCTGCCTGAGATACGCTTGTTTATGATGCGAGGGCCCGACGTGGACCGCGATCGGCTTCGATTACCTCACCGGACTATAAAGTGCACATACATTTCGACTGTGCGGCGGTAACAAAATGAAATGCGAGAGAACGAAGATCTGCTTTACAGCCAGTCTCACCCTTATAAGGGTTCTTCTTGAAATTAGTTGTCGAATTTCTCGCCGCAAAGTTTTGGATTCGAATCGTTGTGCGGCCGTCGTTCTGTTCGCCACTTCAAAGGAGTTCGGTTTTATCCTTTTCCTTATTTCAATATATTCTTCAGTTTATAGTTGAGATGAAAGATAGAATGAAGGCAGCCTTTGTTGACTTCACTTTCCCGAGAATCCATAGAAATCAGCTCGGAGCGGCGAGCATGTTGCTCTTTACTTATTGATCCTTTGTCTTTGAGCGTCTCTCCAATATTGATGTATGAGTTTCCTTATATCCCAACAACTGGATCGAGGGTGTTTTGTTTCCCTTTAAGATAAGATAAAAGATTCGATTGTTAATTGTGCCCGGCGTTGTCACAATCGTGTTTATGTTGATCATCACTCGCTCTCGACTCGCGAAACAATTTATTTTGTGTCAGTGCTGTGAGCTGTGTTTGTTTGACATTATTTGAGAAAGATTGATGTGTGTGTGTCTTCTTATGATGTATTCTCATCGCTTTCCATTGGAAATGGAAGAACGATTGAGTATGTGTCTGGAGGATATGCAGTATTTGAACTTTCTTATTTCAGGTATATCATGTTTTACAATGGGTTGTTTATTTTTCGTTAGGGGCGACTAGTTGTTAGTACTCATTAAAACCTACCTGCATAATTTATTTCATCATTAAAATCTTCAAGCTCCTGTAAACTCAGCAATCATTGGCATTTGTCTACCAGAACGTTAAACAAAATCAACTTTACTAACGTCATTTTTTTTACCCATTAGAAGAAATTAAAATATCAGTGTACACGACTTTCAACTAAATAAGAGTTATCTTCCATCACCTCAGCAGTTCCCGCGGTAACGCATGCACGCATGGTACAGTATTATTTAACTCTCTATCGGCTTTGCCAATTCCCTCGTGAAGCGTCCCTGTTAGCACACAGTGCAAGCTGATACTCAGTAATGAACAGTTATCGGTGAATAAGTGGCATGACGTAAGCTCAACATAATAATACTATTTGGATAGTTCCTACAATATCCAAATATTTTGCGTTGCCGTACTACCAAAGTATGGAGTCCATTCAATAAATACTGCTCCAGAATCGTTCACAGCGTCCTTGTTTGGCCTATTAAACGAGCATAATAAACCCACAAACGCATTACAGACCCTTATCTGCTTCGTCAATCTCATCAAGAGCCTCACGAATGAGTATGTCAATGTTTTCCATACCCTTTCATATGATATTTTTCCTCGCAATAATATGAACTGAAATGACCCATCCGCCAATCATGTGCGTGTGTAAATAAAGCCTGCTTCTCGAAGCGTCGATCTCGCACACAAACGGTATTTAATATTAATACTGAATATTGTATCGGTACTTCGGTGCTCCGGATCCCGGAGTGACAACTTTTTGTTTTGTTGACTTATTCCTCTTCGCGCGCGGTGACAGATTGCTCCGCGTAACACCCAAAATTGCTTTTTGTTCCTTTAATAATACTCATGACAAGTATATTTCAAGAGATTTTGATGAATTGACGCTGATTGTGCACTTCTTAGAGGGGAACTAGACAATGATTGTTTAAAATTGACTTAAAGGAAGACGTTGCAGACAAAGCTGGGATAGGTATAATTAGTAACGTAACAAGTGTGCTCGGAACAGCTCCGGCCCTTGATTTCGTACAAATTGAAAAAATAAGGAATCAGTACCGTCGACCTCGTAATTTGAAAATCTGTTTAAAGCAATGTCATTTTAACGAAGGTCCCTTAAGTATTGTCGCAAAAAAGAATATTAAATTACAAGCTATTTTCCAAAATGGAGATAATGAACCGAAGAAATACGAATCTCTTTGTTCGCAAAGTGATCCTTACTTAATTAATTCCTTGGGGAATACGAAAAAAAAAAGTTTGTTAAGTTCAGAAGCAAATAATGCTGGCTGCGCTCGGGGACACTCGACTCTACTTATAATTTGTTCCCAAGTTTTCTGTTCACATAATTTCCTCAGTGGCTGGCGCCTTTTCAATTGAACACAATGCTCTAAAAACAATTTCAAGATCCTCGCGGAGTCTCACAAACTCAAGAGGGAGAATTTGGACATAAGACTTGACCTATTTACTTTACTGAGACTGATGTCAGTTGCGCAACGGTTCATTAAACGTTGATCACATGAAACGTCTGTCATCTGTTACTGACGACATGTTTGTATTTATTTCCTTTCAGTCGCCGCGCGATCCTTTTTCAGAAATAGCCTGAAGTTTGTTTATTGATAATAAACATTTGTTCGGCCCAATGGCCCAGCAAGTTTGCTCTATCAATCATCCGCAATGTATCGTAAGCTTACTTACTGAGTACTTACCTATTCTGTGAAGTTCCGTTACAGAGGGAAAATATCACGTGCCACTTCACTTGTATTGTTACTTACTATTATAACTTTACCACTAGGTTTATTTTGTTTCACTATTTTGTTTGTTTTAATCAATTAGCGGTCTTCAAAATTTTTCGTTTGAACTTTTTCTATTAAATCTTTGTTATGTAAACACAAATCACTTGAACTTTGACTTACAGTAGATCCGTCACTGAGCACTGGCCTCACAGTGGAACACGTGATAACGCTTATTAATTAGACACGCGGCGATAACACGCCGACATCGCGGTATAGATTGATGGCGCCCAACGTGGGACCGATCCGAGTGAGGCACAGCGCAGACGTGCGTGCGCTCCGCCGACCGGCTAGACACTGCCGGGTGCGCACGCCTGAGCCCGGCCATCCCCCCTCCCTGCGCGCGCCCACACCCCCTTACACACTCCGCTGCAATTCGGCACACAAAAAAAAATCACATCAGAAAAGAAACCTTTCTCTGTCAGTGAGCTTCAATGGTCGTTCTCTCACCCCTCAGGACTTAAGTGCTGCTCGTTCAGTTATTAGTTATCTTACTTTTATCGGCCTCTAATGACTCCTTTGCAATAATTTATGATGAACGCGTGCAAGGCTGTTCATTTGTTTTTTAGATATAAACGCTTATGTAGATTCTGTTCCCAACTTGAGGGTATATGAAAAATTTGCTTTTTTTTGCCACGTTTCAGTATACTCGCACATCAAACGAAGCGGGCTCAAAGCGTTTTTGCTTATTTTCATACATTATTTCTCCTCTCGCCGTTCAGGGAACTTATTACCATGTAGGTAGGTATTCTTTTATTTACGGACTCTTACTTGTGAGCTAAACAAAAATAATAAAGTTATCCTAGTATTCTGGATCTGGAAATCAAAGAAAATTACAATGTCAATTTTTTTTTTTCAGTTCACTAGTATTTTTTGCTATTGCAAATCCAAATATTAAAACGCCTTTCTGGACGAACTGTGAACAAGTGACTTCTGTGAGTTGTCGAATATTCAACCGGTGCGCGTGAAGGGTGCTAGTTTTGTGAAAAACGCTCAGGCGCTCAGTCGCTCAGAAGTTGTGCGTCGCGCTCCGTTTGGACTCTCGAGGGACATCCCGCTCAACTATTGTGTGAAGTGATGCACACGCGCGATGTGCCTTTATGACTATTGTACTGTAAAAGAACTTTCAAAATATAGGTATTACACTTGTCAGAGCAGCAGTGGCCCAGTGGTGGCGGCCCCGACTTACGAACAGTAAGTCGTGGGTTCGAACCCAGGCAGGTGCATACTTTGTGTAATTTATTTCATCAACACTGCTCTCAAAAACGGTGAAGGAAAACATCGTGAGGAAACCGGCATGTCCTAGAACCAAAAATTCGAAGATATGTGACTTCTACCATTCCGCACTGGGCCCGCGTGGTTGATTATAGCCCATACGCAAAATACGCGCTTTGACGTGGAGTTGCGGACACCAGCCCGTTGTACAATACAATACAATACAACACTTGTCTGACGTAGATTGACAGTTGAAAGTGATAACCAATACGATCGTGTTGCAAGTCGCATAGTGTAGTGCCTTTCTTTCAATCTCATTACTGTTTCAAGTGTGTTTGAAAACATAATTATCTGCTTTAATCAGCTGTTTGTTTGGGTCTGACCGGTTGCAGCTGAATACCAGTATTTTACTTGACTGCCTATCTGACCTGCACAACCCAGTTACTACTTAATAGGGCTGGTAGTCAGATTGTCAGGATTCTGACTACCCGACTGTTAAAGATGTTTGAAAAAGGTCCATGATCAGAAGATGACGATCTGACTATCTAAAAACAGCTGTTTAAAACACACTTTTGTACGGGAACATGTCACAATGACAGCTGTTTTTAGAAAATCAGACGGTTATCTTTTCGGTGAACATGAACCTAACAGCCGGGACCAACTGCTTAACGCGAAGCAGAGAAGGGGTCCTTGAGCAGTGTTGCACCCTAACACCGTTAAATAATTACCGTAATTACTATAATAAAATTGATAGAGGGATGGGACTGATGAGGAGCTCGTGGCGAAATAATAACTGCAGCTCGGGTCAATCTTTAGGTCAAGCCGTGCTTGCCTAGGTTGGTCTGTGGGTGGGTGACCACCCATTATATACCAAGTTTCCTTCGTGCCTCGGAAAGAACTTTAAACAGTTGGTCCCGGTTGTCATTTATAGATCTTTGACAGTCGTTATAGGTAGTCAGTAGCCCAAAAAGTGTGACAACCAGTCTTACCAAGGGGTATCGTATTACCCAGTACTAACTGGGTTGCGGTGGTCAGATAAGCAGTCGCTCCATGTTAAAATACTGGTATTCAGCTGCATCTGGTGTGACTGGAAGCCGACCCCGACATAGTTGGGAAAAGGCAGGCAGATCATGATGACCATAATTGATATAGCTAATAGGAGATCACATAATCAGCTACCAGCATCAGCCATATTAAGATTATCATAACGTTAGCTCAAGGTCAAAAGTCAGCGAGGTCAATATCGTGAGAACATATCTCGTCGATCTATAAACAATAATTTGGAAAGCAGACTGCAATAGATTGAGTTAATTGATTGATTGGCATACCTAACCAACTATTTGTTCTGACCTTCGCAATTACTTACAACTCTCTAGAATTTGTCAGTCGGATTGTTATTGGAATTATTGATAGCAATTATTAATTGAATTGGATATTTCGTTTACGTTATGAATTTTCAACCAAATTAAATGGAAAGTAACTAAAAACTAAAGTCCAGTGTAATTTTAACTCAACATCAGGCTTGAAAAGCTCTTTAAAAAAGGGTCAAGCAGAGTTGCAGCTTTAGTCACACACATTTCACCATCTACTGGATAAATAAAACAGGTGGGAATGTAATGTGTGATTATAATTAGATAGGAGTGATCTGTGTACAGAAGCATAAACTATGGACCTCAAAGGCATACAATTAAAGGTAACCCAGCGTGAACTTGCGAACAAAATGTTACATTGTATATATGAACAAAATAGCAGGAACAGCGGGTGTAGCGAGCCGATAGCCCGATAACATAATCCTATGATATGGCCAATAGCAGCCATGTATCGATACTCGCAGGTACGAAGATCGGTGTAGCGCAGCTCAGCCACGCCGCGGGGGATTCGCATTCGCTAGGAAAAGAGCATCTCAATTCATATTCTAAATAGTAATGGATCGCTACGTATGAATGGTTTATTATCGTTTGTTCTTCTAGCTCAAATAGAATGAGTGTTGGTCCAGTTATAGAATATAATACAAAATAATCTTACCTATTTAGGATATTGAATGCTTCATTAGTCTAGTGGTCGAGATTGGTGGTCTTGAGGTCCTGGGTTCAATTCCCAGAACAGGTGAAAGGTTCCAGCATTTTTCCATCAGGAACTTTAATCTGGATCTGTGTCATCTGTCTGATTCATGAGCACAGGCTCGCGCTATTACATGAGACTTAAATATAACTGACCTAATGTGGGTCTATTAACAAGTACACCGATGTCGAATATTACAAGCGCGATGTTACGATAATTGGTACTGTTATGTATTCGGCTCGTAGGGAGGCCAAATACTTTTTGTGGACTGTATTATTATTGTTCTTCTCACCCCGGTTCGTGTGGACCAGTTGCTGGGACTCGGCGGCTGACCCAGCCCATATGATCCCAATGCTGGGACTCAGCTGCTTACCCGGCTTATATGGACAAACTAGGTGGGGTGGTTCTTCTATACGTCTAATGAATTAAACTCGATTACTTTTAACACTTTATATTATATAGTTATAGGTTTACATAGCGGGGCACAAGACTTTACATAAGACTGTATATAAGGAATTTAACACTGGGGGCGTGGGACTCACTAGAACTATGATTCTACTTTAACTTCTCATGACAATCTGTCTGATATGGAGCTATTCCTTGACTTCTTGAAGACTTCTCCTTGATTATCTGATGGAATGACTTAGTTACATGTTTCTATTTACTACTATTTGACTCGATTATCACCAATTTAATCGGTCCCCCTTACATAAATAATCACGTCATTGCAAGTCGTGGGAGCACCTGAGCGTCCTTGAGGGAACTTTATCCAACTACAGCCCGTAAAAATGGACTTTCCCAATTGCTGATGCAATAATATTCTTTATTGTGGAATATTCCATGTCGGACAGGTTCAAACCTGACCGTATCCCCTCTCACGAATGGCTGATGCAACATTTCGAGCCATGGTGCAATGCTTAAGGCTTTTAGTATATAATAGTTTGGGGGTGGACAGACATATACGAGTAGGTCCCCACTGTTTACACAAAAACTACTTAAACTAAAATTACATTTTTATGAAGGGCTCGTCGTCCATTACAGGTACTTATATAAGAAGAGGATGTTGATGGGCAAAATCTTTACTTATCTTGTACAAAATAAATACATACACACGTAAAAGTAAACCTATGCAAAGTAAATAGGGATTTGATTCTGTCCCGGGAACCCCAACAAGTTCATTGACTTTGTGAATAAAAACTCTAAAACTTTAAATTTTCTCCACAAACAGTCACTGCAGCCCCATAACTGGGAGTGGCGATCCACATAATTATCCGCCGGACAGTTTTATTCTTTTGATCTTGAAATAAAACTTAAGAGATTATTACTGTGCGGGCCGTTAATGCCGACTAAGAAAAGAATGGGCTTCTACTAATAATTTATTGAATCAAGCGTTACTTTGTGGAGAACCGATTTCTAAATAATGGTATAGGGGAGCGGCGAGCCACGAATCGTCCCGTCTAGCTCTCCCGATTAACAAATCAAACAAGTGACTGTGCTCACTCCCGATCGGAAACAGTGACAAATCCATTCCTTCAACATTCTTAGAACTTTGTTGATGCAGGACGGATAAATATTTAATATCCCCCAAATCGGTGAGTGCTACGGAATCATTCGATATTCAAGGTAGTACATGATGAAAAACAATCTCATCACAATGCCATGAACAATCGAAAAAAAAAATTGCTGGGAAACTTTTTTTTTGGGATGAAAAATCATGTTTTGTGATAGAACTCAATGTAACACTCGAAAAAATGTGGTGATGGATGGGTTGGATAGTACGGGGGTCGTGGGGGTGTTTAAAGTAAAAAGTTATAACTTTGAACCCCAATATCTCCGTAACTAGAAAGTTCCCAGGTATGGTGGTGGCGAGACGGAATGGGAAGCCGTCACCTTCTTCTGCAAAGCAGTCATGCTAGCGAAGGAGGTGGTGGAATGCGAGAGGGACAGAGCTTCTCGCCCCAGCCGCCGCGGGAGATGCATTGGGCGTCGGGGGCCACTTGGTGACTACCGACCACCGTAGACACGGACCTGTGGACGGTGAGCTATGGGCTAGCCGTCCATTCGTCTAATGACGACAGGCCGTGTCGACGGCGCGTTCGTGTTCCACGCGGCGCCTCAAAGAGATGTCAGCATGAAGGGAGGGGCCCGCAAGGGCCGCAGCCTGCCGGGGCTGCGGGACTGTTCGAAAGAGATACCGTGGCCCTGGAAGGTAAAGGGCTAGAAAGGAACATGGATGGGTTTTAGTCAGTAAAAGTCTGACACTCCCTCCCGCTCCGCCCAGAGTGGGAGAAGTCATTTGATGATTTCCCATACAAAAAAAAAAAAAAAAAAGGTATGGTGTTACACAAAAAAATAGATCGCAATGACAGGGAAAACCTTTTGGTTTCGTTAAGAGAGAGAGTCTTACATAGTTTACTGTGCTTATTTAAGTTCCTAGTTGGTCCAGTAAAGCGCTACTGGCGCTACCGCTGAACGAGAGATCCTAGATTCAATCCCCAAGTCGGGCAAACTGTTATTGGGTTTTTCAATCGGGGAATTTTAGTAGCTGCTGGATGACTGTCTGAATTTATGCTCAGTTGATGGCAATAAGCTCACCCCTTATTACACGGGACTTGAACAAAATTGGCGTAATGATAGTGCAGACACACTCCTGCCTACCTCCGGGGAAACACAAATATGATGGTGTGATATATATCATGTGCATATTAAAATATTTTATTTTATTATGCGTTTAATCGAAAAGCTCGACGATACTGTTATTAATACGTTATGTGGATTTGCGTTCAGGAAATGTAATATGGAATCTGGATTAATAATAATTATGATATTCCTGTGTATACGGTATTACACGTATTGGTATTATTTTATCCTTCGTTTTAAATTAATTGTAGGTGCAGTAATAGATAGATAACTTATACTTGTACAAAGATTTATGAGCCCGTTGTCTAATAACTGCTCGGCACAAGCATCTTTCACTCGAGCACTCTTCTGCTCCAACAGACATTATCAGACTTCAGCTCTGTAAGCTATATGGACTAAGACTGCGGTGAACGTATGTCAGAGTTCCGTATGAATGATTTCTTGAAGGAATTAAAATTGTTATGTGAAATAGAATGAAAATGTGTAATAGGAATGGGTGAAATCTAATTATTGTTATAAAGAAACGTATAAAAGGATACTCTATTTTCTCATCTTCATGAATTACTTGAAATGTTTCCATGTATTTGTTTAGTTACTAGAATTCTATGAGAGTACCCACAGAAAATACGCGAAGACCTGTATACAAGCAATCTTCAGATACATAAAAATGTGTGTAAGCAATATCGAAATTGATTCGGGGAATACCGTACAATGCCAGTCATAAATAAATAAACGCTTGAAATTCATGGGCTCCTAGTACTGCTCGTAATGTGCTGCCATTACACACACACAAATCACATGCACACACATAAATATACACCGATAAATATCTCTAGATCATACAAATATTTGTTCGTTCTGAGAATGTATGCCACGATAAATGTATGAGGAAAATTGACAAAACAAAATTAAACAAAGATGTATCTACATTTGTGTACCTACATTTATCACGCACGCCTTACAAACCTAATTATCATAAATAATCATCGCACATTCCACTCATGACCAAATAAGTGATACTATAAAACCGATAGGGTACTTAGAACCTGCGAAAATGAACACTGATGTAGATAGATTCATTGGAAAATAACCGCCCACTATGAAAGCTACGTATCGTGGCGCTCTCGTAGCCCGCTACGGCGTAGCCCGTAGCGCTACGCCGCCGCCGCAGCTGATATAAATGTTCAAACGGGAAGCTACAAAAGAGTTCGCTGCACCAACACGCGATTTCAAAGAAAACCTTCAGAACACTAATATTTCAGAGCGAGAGCCGCGCCACCTCACTTATCTTCGATTCTTGCTTTTTCTACCTTATACCAAAATAGACTCTATTTTCTTGTTTACTTAAGTCCAATATATTTTGTTGGCAACATTGTTTGATTCTGGCGCTTATTCAGACGATTAAAACTGAACTCTATTGCTAAGTGTTTAGCGTAACATTTCGTGTTTCGTGCAAATGGTATCAATTTCTCACCTACACAATTCGGTATCGGCTCTTTTCACACGCCTTTGTTCCTAATGTTCATTACGTATTCTCTCTACTGATATCGAGGTTAGATATAAATTTTATAGGTTTTATTGTGGGGTCGTGTCTATTGTGCGAAGGGATTTGTTTTTCGGCTCCGTCGCGTTAAGTACAGAGGCTCAACAGAATGAATACTTTATACTGTGTTTACGTTTTCGCGAGCGATTTGAGCGAAGGCTTAGACGAGTCGAATTGATTTGTACGACTCACTGACAACCGCTTTGTTGTTGCGGAGCCAAGCTGTGAGTACTTTGACAAATTTCGTTTGGATTGTCATACAATATTTACTGTTCGAAATGGTGAGCAAATAATTCGATGAGCACGAAAAAATGGGAGAATGATATTCTAAAATTTTGTTTTTGTTTCGGAACGGGAACAATGAAATATTTCACATTGTTAAAATAAACATGATTTTGTCCGCGGCTTTGTCCGTTCGCAGGTCGGGAAGTATTCCACAATATGAAATGTTTACCTACAGGTAGACAGAGTTACTCTTGCTTATATTCTATTATTGTGAAAACTTTCCAGCCCCAAATGAATAAAACAATAACTTAATAATAATTTATCTTTCAAAATCATAAACGATACAAATAAAGAACAGGCCACAGCAAGAACCAATATCAATATAATCCACTTAATTTCAATGAGCACAGTCAGTGGTGCTAATAAATAACAATAAACACTGGTATCTATTAACATAACCCGGCTACTAATTACCGCCATAAGCCCTTTGAACCGCGCCGCAACACTTCCCCACGAACAAACACCCCATTACCATTTTATTGGGACACCCTTCATTTTTATGTGATGTGTATCTTATGGGAAACAGAAAATGTAAACATTGTTAGTAGATTGACTGATATACAAATATTCACGCCTCCTCCCCGTGGGGGTATGCAGCAACTATAGAATACCAGCTGCAACGATCCATACATAGTATTTTTAATTATCTACATTTATACATTTTATTAACATTCATTTTGTAAATTATTTTATTTAAATAAAATTCACAATAATGTGAATGTGAGAACTATGTGGGCACATACACATTTTTTCCCACAACTGTCTGGCACTTTGAGTACTATGTCTAAGCGACCTACCCAAATGTCCTTTCTTTGGTATTGTTCGTCGATTCGTTGAACTCCTTGAGTTATAAGTCGAGCTACACGATAACTGCACTGACTGGACAGGTCCACTCAAATCTGTGTGGTTCATTCTTCATGTGCGTTGAGCAAGATTATGTCTGGACTATAAAAGAGATCTCTGAGTTTGTTTCGGATGTTTCTTCTCAGAGTAGTCAGGTACGAAACACCGGCCCCATCTAGTTTTTAAAAAAAGGACGTGTAAAAGTGATTGTAAAAACCTACTTGCAAAATAAACATCGTTTATCATTTACATCTACATGGTCATACAAGCGCGCTGGTTGCGTGTATTACTTACCTGATCTATATGAAGAATCATCTTTCTAGGGCGTCCCCTCTTGGTGTTTCCCCTCACATCTGCTTTGACTATTTATTCTGATAAACATGACGAAAAAATTTTGTAAAGTCATTGAACTAAAAACAACAAACAGCAAACTTCTTTGGAAATTGATAAGTTGCTACTTCAAATATCAGCTCTTCTATTCCGCTCGGTGTGCCTAATTTAGACAAATTGCCTCGTATTTTATCGAGCAGGAAATATTATGTTACCGTAATGTTTTATGGTCTTAGTTTGGCACTATCTGCCTACAGTAGCTGGTCAAACAAACCTTTTCTCTCTAGATAAGTCATATTCAAAAATTAAATTTACTTTGACCATAGAGTTCTTTATCACTACTAAAAACTATGTTTGCTACACACTTATGAAATCCCACACAGGCACAGAAAAAATAATCATAATCTTCTTTTTCCATTCTGTCTTCTTCGAAGTACAGGACACTTTCCTAATAAGAGGTGATACACAATTATTGTACGGAGAGGACCACTCGGGTCGATCTTTAGGTTAAGCCGTGGTTGCCTAGGTTCGTCTGTAGATGGGTGACCAACCTTACATACCGAGTTTCCTCCGTGTCTCGGAAAGCACGTTAAGCTGTTGGTGCCGGCCATTTGTAGATCTTTGACAGTCGTTACAGGTAGTCAGTGGACCAAAAAGTCAGGCAACCAGTCTTACCAAAGGGATTATAGCCCTAGCGCTCCACGTAAAATACTGGTATTCAGCTGCATCTGGTTGGATTGGAACCTGACCCTAACATTATTTTGGAAGAGGCTAGGCAGATGTTGACACAATTATTGTACGGGTCGGCAAGATTTAGCACAGTTGGGCGTCAAAATCGAATATAATAACGTAGATAAACATACGTCTCAAATACTTCAGTGAAAAGCTTCTTGTGTTATTTCGAATAATACCAAGTCGATCCGAGTTCACTTTTGCCAAAAAAGCCGATCAAAGATGTTTTAATGATTCCAGGTCAGCTTTATTGTCAATCAAATGCTGTCGTATCGATCTAGTGCCGACCCGAACCAGCCCATCCTTCCATTTTTTTTTTTTTTTTTTTGTATGGGAAATCATCAAATGACTTCTCCCACTGGGCGGAGCGGGAGGGAGTGTCAGACTTTTACTGACTAAAACCCATCCATGTTCATTCATGTTCCTCGGGGCCGCGGTATCTCTTTCGAACAGTCCCGCAACCCTGGCAGGCTTCGGCCCTTGCGGGCCCCTCTCTTTATGCTGACATCTCTTTGAGGCGCGCGTGGAACACGAACGCGCCGTCGACACGGCCTGTCGTCACTAGACGGACGAACGGCTAGCTAGCCCATAGCTAACCGTCCACAGGCCCGCATCTACGGTGGCCGCACGCACCGGTGGCACCACGTGGCCCCCGACGCCCGGTGCGTCTCCCGCGGCGGCCGGGAAGTGAGGAGATCCTCATCCTCCCTCTCTCGTTCCGCCACCTCCTTCGCTAGCATGACTGCTTCGCAGAAGGAGGTGACGGCTTCCCATTCCGTCTCGCTCCGGACCATGGATTGAACCAGGGCCAGACGCGAGAGGTCGCCGCCGCCGATCGCCGCTACGAGGACACGGCGGTGCTCCGCCCACGCAGGGCAGACCTCCACCGTGTGCTCCACCGTGTCCTCCGGTCGATCCTCGCAGTGGAGACACCCGGGCGTTTCCTCCCGCCCGATTCGGTGCAGGTACCTCCCGAAACATCCGTGTCCGGTGAGGACCTGCGTCAGGCGGAAGGTGAGGACGCCGTGGCGCCTCTCCAGCCACTCCTCAAAGAGGGGACTTACCGCCACTATCGTGGCGTGCCCTGCACGGGGTTGCGACAGTCGCTCTCTCCATGTCGCCATGAGATCGCGCCGGAGGTCTGTCCGCTGAGCGGCAATTTGCCACGGCAGCGGAGTTTCCCCCCGGCGTAGTGCCTCCGCGCGCCAGTCGTGCAGGCGCGCGAGGACTATCGCCTCCAGATCCCGTGGCGGCAATCCGGCAAGCAGGCCCGCTGCCTCGCGGTAGATCGTGCGGTACCCACGGACCATTTTTACGGCCACCACTTTCTGGGGCGCGTTCAGGTAATGGGCGGCTCGCCGCCTCAAGGAACGCGCCCACACTGGGGCCCCGTAAAGGGCCATGGACCGCACGACCCCCGCATAGAGCCTGTGGCAGGAGGCGTTTGGCCCCCCAAGGTTGGCCATCCTTCCATTGAGGCTGTAATTACAAATCTAAAAGATAAATGAAAGCACAACTAATCCCCTAAAGTAGTTTCTTGGATAATTTCACAGCTATTCATTCACTCAGTCCTGGTTCAAGCTAACTGTATTCAAGTGAAGTGGACCTTAAAGTCGTGACACCAAAGGAACAAAGAAAAGCTTAGATAGCTCTAGCGTACAAACTGATGTGCTATGGTTCCATTGAGCGACGGGTGTGGGTTCGTTGTCGACTCCCCTTGGTCACCTACTTATTACCATACCTTAATTACCACATACTAATGAAACTGTAACTATGCGCTTTAATGCGTATTTATTCATGTACGTGATTCTTCTTTGCCACGAGTTACATGTGTTGCGAGAGCAGCAGTGGCTCAGTGGTGGCGGCCCCGACTTACAGTACAGTAATTTGTGGGTTCGAACCCAGACAGACACATTACTTTATGTAATTTATTTCAACACCACTGCTCTCAAAACGGTGAAGGAAAACATCGTGAGGAAATCGGCATGTCCTAGAACCAAAAATTCGACTAGATGTGTCATCTACCAATCCGCACTGGGACACTAGATTATAACCCATTCCCTATCATTGCGAGAAGGCCGTATCCCAGCAGTGGGAACATTATAGGCTGATGATGATGAAGATGATGACACGTGTTGCGATTGCGAAATAAGAAATAAAAATATAATATAATATATTATTATTTCCTTTATTCCGTTATTTACATATAAATTTACATTTTTAAATATTCTAATATAAGATTATATAAAAAACATTTAAAAATATAAAAAAATAGTAGTCCACCAGCGCCGGGAACAGGGTCCGAGCTGCCGGTGGTCAGGGCTCTTGAGAGAGGAACCTCCTAACAATACGCGCCGTGTCCAGAAGTACTGCTTTCTGAATCAAGCCCTTGATCCAGCTGCCAAGCGAGAGCCTCCTAAGATGTTGGTCGAGGCTCTTGGCTATTAAGCCATTGGCCGACACGACTATCGGCACAATGACTGCTGTTCTCACATCCCACATGTCGACAACCTCGCGAGCCAGATCTAGATATTTGTTTTTTTTATCTTGCTCTGCTTTCACGAGGTTCTCGTCATGCGGGACCGTTATATCAACAATCATTGTGCGACGCTCCAATCGATCTATCACCACAATGTCAGGCCTATTGGCAATAACAGTCCTGTCGGTGGTGATAGGTCGGTCCCAATACAATGTGATATTACCATTTACGAGAACTGGGTCGGGCGCATACTTATAGTATGGCACTTCTGACTCCACAAGGTTGTATTTCAAAGCAAGTTGCTGGTGGATAATCCTGGCAACAAGGTTGTGTCTATGCAAGTACTCTCCGTTAGCCAGACTAGAACACCCAGAAATAATGTGTCGGATCGACTCTCCCGGACGGTGGCATGCCCGACATATGTCAACCGTGCCGTCCTTCACAATGTATTTGCGGTAGTTATTCGTCATCATAACTTCGTCCATAATTGCACAAACAAAACCTTCGGTTTCCCCGAAGAGGTCACCAAAGCGTAGCCAGGATACGGACGCTAAGAAGTCTACATCAGGGCCATGTAGGGCCCGGTAAAAGCGTCCGTGAAGCTCCTTGCCTTGCCATTCTTCCCTGCGGTCATTAGTGTCTAATACTTTAGGCTTGCGCCAGTTCTCGTTAGCCAGGGAGAGCGGGGTGAGGCCCTTGTCCACTGAGACCACATCTCGGTGCATCTCCACGTCGGCTTCCAGGAAATATTCCCTGAGACTGCATACCTCTCGGTTGTGCAGGTTCTTAGCATTTAAGAAGCCTCGACCCCCGCACTTCCGAGGGATATACAGTCTCATCATCGACGACCGTGGGTGATGCATTCGATTTGCGGTCAGCAGTGTGCGTACCCTCCTATCCAGGGCATCAAGTTCCGTCTGAGTCCATTTGAGTATGCCGAAAGAGTACATTAAAACCGGCATGACCCAACCATTGAAGGCGCGCACCTTGTTTCCACCTGAAAGAAGGCTATTTAAAACCTTCTTCAGGCGACCAAAGAAGCGCTCCCTCAACGATTGCTTCATGTCAGTTACGTTAATGCCTAACGCTTCCGACATACCCAAATACTTATAGCTCTCGGATGAGGAAAGAGATCTTAGGTGTATGGAATCCGAGAGCTGAAGTCCCTCGGATTCCATAATCTCCCCTCGCTTTACATACATGACCGCACATTTGTCCACACCAAATTCCATCCTAATGGCGTTACTAAAAGTTTCAGTTACTTTCAG
This sequence comes from Xestia ashworthii, assembly GCA_950022955.1. Classification (NCBI taxonomy): domain Eukaryota; kingdom Metazoa; phylum Arthropoda; class Insecta; order Lepidoptera; family Noctuidae; genus Xestia; species Xestia ashworthii. The sequence goes on along the minus strand of OX465565.1, from coordinate 436,443 downwards.
TAGCTCCATCAGTTGCAATTTGTTGGGGGCAAAGAGTTTCAGATCATCCATGTAAAGCAGGTGAGATATAACCTGACCATCTTTCCTCAACCGGTAGCCTAGTCCTGAATTCTCCAGCAATGTGCTTAGAGGATTCAGGGCTAAACAGAACCAAAGTGGACTCAGACTGTCGCCCTGGAATATTCCCCGTTTAATCCATACAGGTTCATCGTTCCCCTGGATCTGTCGACATCCTGGATATCGAAGGACCGTTCTCCATTGCCCCATACATGACTCAAGGAAGACGCGTAGAGTTGCATCTATTTTGTACAACTCCAGCACCCTCATGAGCCATGTATGAGGCACAGAATCATAGGCCTTCTTATAGTCTATCCAACATGTAGACAGATTCTTTCGGGAGCGGCGAACCTGTTGGCTAATGGCCATATCAATGAGGAGCAGCTCCTTAGTACCGCGGGACCCGTTCCTACATCCATTCTGAGAGGCAGACATGATAGAATTACTCTCAATATGTTTGTTGATTTTTGCTCTCAAAATGGATGTAAGAACTTTATAGACCGTTGGTAAACAAGTGATTGGTCTATAATTTTTGGGCTCCGCAGTACTACCTGATTTATGGAGCAGGTGGGTAATTCCTGTCGTCATGAACTGGGGCAGCGACCCTGACTCTAAAGCTGATTGAAACTGGGACGCCAAGCGAGCGTGTGATCTTTGGAACCACTTGATCCAGAAGTTGTGCAGTCCGTCTGGCCCTGGAGATTTCCAGTTAGGCAGCGGACGGACTGCACAAGCTACGTCTTGGGGGCTGATGATGATTGCCCCCATTTCCGGTATTTGATCACACACTTGTTCAACCTTCCGGATCCAATCGCCCTCAGTGTGACTGACAGGCACCGACCAGATGCTGCGCCAGAATGAACACATGGCATCATCATCCGGTAGACGCGTGTCAGTCGCACCTTGGTCCGGTCGCTCCCAAGCCCTATATACCCACCTTTCATCACTTTGGAATGTGCGATTCTGAGTATATCGCTCCACTCGCCGCTTATACCGACGAATACGGCTTGCCCATGCACAGATTTTCTGCTTCAGGAAGTCTATACGCTCTGTGACGCGGGACAAGTAATCTCGAAAACTAATATCAGTTCCTGAGAACGCCCGCCTCACAAAGCGCATCACTCTAGGGCGAGTATTGCCCTCCCTGAAGCAGATTAACTTGCCGATGAGTGCCCTAGCCACACTGATACGTCGCTCAATCCTGCACTGCCAAGCTGGAACAGCTAATTTCGGTCGTGTAGCTCTGTCATTGTTGGGGAATTTGACTTGAGCTACACGACATGCCGCTACAGCTCCACAGTACAATATTGAGTGGGTATCGGCGAGGTCTTTGCTGCTGTCAAAACAATTTGACAGCTGCGAATCTAGAGCACACACCAGCGCCTTGTTTTTCTTATGCATAGGCAAACGAGGCAAACGTGGCCTAAGTTCAGGCGGTGTGGAACGATACTCCCGGAACGCGGCCTCCAAAGCGCTCCTCAATTGTGCGTTGCATTGGGTACTCACGGATGTAACTTCGTCACCATCCTCTTCACCATCGCAGTCGGATCGCGGTGGCGCACTGGGAATACTTTCCTGTACTGCGATCATTGGCGAAGCAGGCGTAACCAAGTTACTCCGTGATTCGGAGCGTAGTCGATCAAGTACGGTGTCATCCAACATATGGTTACGCTGGATGGCCCGCACCTGATCCGACAGTCGTTGTGCCTCTACGTTGACAGCCGGTTCAAGTACCTGAAACAGAGAGAGCATTCGACCACGGTACGCAGTCAAGTTGCTTCCCCCCTCAGTAGCCCCATAATATGCGCGCATGACGTTTTCATTAGTGGACTGAGTCCATCGCATGCGCGACACATTTCCACCGGCAGCGGGGACCCTGCTCGGGGCCTGTTGGCCTCGTGGTCCCAAGCCCGCTGGTGGCCGTCCTCTTCCTCGTCGTCGTCCTCGTGATGATGGTGGTGATGGTGTCGACGGCGGGGAGAAAAACTCGTCGCTCGAGCTCGACGCAACTGCAGCGACCGGTGACACGGTGCGCACGGGTGTGGCACGTCCCGGCGGCTGCGAGGCGGAGCTGAGCGACGAGCCCGGAGATGGTGGGTGTGCTTCGCTTTGTATTTTGGCCCGGTGCCTTGTTATCATAGGTGACATTTTGACAATTTCTATGTGGTGGTAATGAGTTCCTTGCTATGGTCCATTTTTATGATATTTAATTGTCCAACGTGTTTGAGGTTGTTTTTTTTTTTCTTCTTTATCATTATTTATTGTTACTTATTACTTATCTGAATAAATTTGTAAAATAAGATATTGATAATAATAATAATATATTAATAATAATATATTATTATTATTATCAGTGAATGTTACCTCGCGTCACACGTCGCAGCACCGGACGGCGTGAAGGGGTAAGTTAGCTGATTTTGTCAAACATACTCCCAACGATGAGGCCTTCTGGATAGGTTCTAGATGCATTTTTAACAGCATTTACTAGTGATTAAAACATAAAGAGGTATTATTACAAGCAGCAGTATGAAAATGTAAAAGGTGTGCCTAATGTCTCGTTTCGAGAGCAAAATGTATTTTCTTCTAAGTTCGTCTTTTCAGTCAATTCTTTTTTACAGACTATCTACGATCTGTATAAAGACTCGGTATAATCGGTGCGTCGTCGTCGCGGTCGTTACGTCTCATCGACGCAGTTCGCTTTATCGTCACGCGTGGCCTATTGAAAGTAAATTGTTAATTTAGTTTATTTTACGAACTCGTGTCTGATACGATCTCAGAACGAACCTCTGTATGTGAAGTTAGTACGAAGACTTGTTTATTTACATTCCTGTTATATTGTTCTTAGCAAACTTTTGCCGTGGGTTCAGTACATTTCAGAGATTTTGCAAAATTGTTCTGAGTGATCAAAATAACAAATGTATTATATAAAATAATGTAACGTTAAATATAACTACTCTATTGTATTAGGTACCTAAACCTGTGATAATAGCTGTGTGTTGTTTAAATAAATAAAATAATTTAAATATGGCGATGTCTTTTACGACCGTCATTTTATTTTGTAAAACTATAAAACAATGGACAGTTTTTTATTAAAAATGTTTTCATACTGAGATGTTGATATGGTATTTATATGAAGGTGCGTCCCTAGCGCCATCTAGTAGAATTAATTGAAGACGTTATTTTAACAATGACTGATTGAACGAATGAACATCATGCGGACGAGAGCGATAACGGGGTTGTCACTCTAGCGAAACGTCAAGAACGTCATTTCAAACAACCACGGACTCGAGAGTTTGAATCGAAAGGGGGCGTGGAACAGACGATTACGACGGATCGCTTACGTCCTGAATCTTAATTCATATTCATCCGAGTTAATTTGTGTTATTTTTATGCGTGATTCTGACACAGGTACAAAAAGTGACTTCAAATATATATTTTTTTAAATTCATACACGTACCAATAAAACTTTCGTTAATTTTAAATAAGTAGCATTGAATACATGACATCTCTATTATTTCATCGTTGAACCGACCTTCAACAAAACAATTGAAACTTCCAAACAGGAAGTCATGAAACTGAAAATTTACAACACTTCATAATCGAAGTTGAAACTAAAACAGTATATTTTGGGAGCGATCCAATATCAACTAACAACATAAAATTTACTGTCTATCTCCTATCTTAAGAGAGAACTTTGAGAGGCAAGTTTAGGCTTAGTTAAACTTGTAAATGGACTTTGGTGTGCCAGTCCTGCCAGCGTGCCAGCGTGCCAGCGAGCCAGCGTGCCAGTGTGCCACTGACATAGTACTTTACATCCGATGGGACGAAATCCGAAGGCCAAAATTGTGAATAGCAGTTTCTATTCGGCTCGTGCGGTTATGTGAACTAGGAATGGTTTCATTCAATTATTTTTAATTGTCTCTGGTCGAGTTGTGTCGTTCGTTTTAACGGCTTTTTTGTTACGGTATTGAATAGATAGATGCTGGATAGTTGTGAGTGATCGGTAGCGCTTTTATGGCGGGTTTTAGTTTTACCTAAACGTGAATTAATGTGAATGGGTTTTCTCGTTTTGCAAATGGAACTTTGTAGCATATAACATAATAATAAATTATAGTTATTTCACAATATAGGTAATCGTCATCATCATAATAGATAGATTGATTTGAGATGAAAGATTAGGACAAAACAAAACCTTTAGATACGTCCAAAGACAGTCAAATATTACAAGCTATTTAATTTTTGTCATTCAAAAATGCTCTTTGGTTGCTTAATTGAAATGATGAATAATTTGACTTTGACATAATCGATACACAGATTAAAATTATCAGTCCTTTGTCACAATAGAATATTGCAGCTAATGTTAATAATAACTTATGTTTCAGCGAAGGATTTCTCAGCCGACAAGCAAAAAGAGCACAAGGAGTACAGTCCATTCTCTGCTTGTACTCTAGTTCTCTCGGTTGTACTAAAATAATAAAAATAAAATCAACTTGTATCTAAGAACTTGTCCGGGAGCGCTCTGACGTTGAATGTACATTATTTTCTCAGCATTTTGAAACAAAGAAACTTATCTTTTTCATAATACACGCGGAGCTTTCTTTCTGCCTTTCATTTCTGCTAATTTCCGTAGTCGGCTAATTATTATGAGGAGTATGATAAAGATGACGACTCTGTACGTGCTGCAGAACTAAAAGGGTTTAGATTTATGTTTTCAAGCTTATAACTAGGAAAGCTACTCGTAGTAACGCGCGTCACCATAATGTTATGTTATGCTCAGTTCTTCTTAGTGCTAAGCATTGTGGAAGTCTGCCTTCCGACAAAGACTTTACCGCTGTCATATGAGGCGCGTTGGTTAGGAGGTAGTTGGAAGGTAGTTTCTAAATTCCACACTTGAGAATAATAACCAATTCATCCTCTACAAATAGCTGAAATTGATTTATAAGGCATCCAATATTCCTATTTTTTTTTCTTCACACTTTACATTTCAGGGCTCATATACATGCGTTTGTGAGGGTACCATGAACGTCACTGACACTGATATTAAAGGCCTGTGCCACTCATCAAAAATTTTGGAATCGACTCGAAGACGAAGATACTCTATGTATCCTCTCTACCTTAATACTATTCAACACTAGTTGTAGGTCCCTATTAAGAAATAAATAAATATTGCTGGATATTACACACAGCGCCATCTAGTCCACATATGCAACTAGGCTTGTGTCATTGTGTCGTGGACACCAGATAGTTGATATACTATATACATACTTTTTGTTTGTAAATACACGCATATATAACAACCTCATCATGAAGCCGTCAACCAAGTATTCTGTACATTAAACTAAGTAACTTTATGCAAAACTTATTGCTGGGAAATTACTTTATTTTTGTGGTGAAAAATCACGTTTTGTGGTAGAACTCATTGCAACGCTCTTAAAACATTGTGCTGATGGATGGATTGAATATTACGGGGGTCATAGTGGTGTTTAAAGTAAAAATCTTACACTAAAAACTTGTATTTAACAAAAACTTATCAAAAAGTTGTAACTTTGCCCCCCAATATCTCCGTAACTAGAAGGTTCCCAGGTATGGTGTAGAACAAAAAAAATTATCGCAATGACGGAAGAACAAGTGTCTTTCCGCGTCGTTAAGAGGTGTTTACACCCTTTACAAACATCCATGACTCGAAAACAAATATTCATGTTCATCACACAAACATTTGCCGGGATTTAAACTCGCGACCCTAAGAACGTAAGGCAGCCTATTCGGGTCGTCAAAAGTTACTGGTTTAGCAGCATTCAACACATGTCAAATACAAAATAACTTGGCTACTTAGTCAAGTGTAAGGTGTAACCGCCAGTCGCACCAAATATCATGAATACGAGTCCGTACTACATCTCCAGTAGGTTGCCAGTAGGTCAGTAACTAAGTAGTCGCTCGAGTTACTTCATGTGATTGTAACGTGTTAGTTCTTGGGTACAGTCACGAGCATTAATACCTTACACTTATGCAAAGTTCAAAAGCGATTTTCTCTTAAAATGATGATACACTAGATTTACAATAGTTTCGAAAGCCTTGTGTTTGCAAGACCATACAAATTCAATTAATACTTTATGAGAAAATTACTTTCCAATCTTGCGCAAATGTATTTCTGCTTATGACTGTACAAGGTAAGTCCAGACAAGGGTAGAAGTGTAAACGGGGCCAGGTGGGGGGGGGGATTGAAACTCGATACTTGGTCGCCTTGGACAGCGGGCCACAGGAACAGCGGTTTGTTTCTTTGTTAAAAAAGTTAAAACAAAATTACTTCATGTTTAACTATGTAACACCATTAGGTAATAAAAATCAAGAACAATTTTAGTTTGCTAGGCATTTACTTTCATTTCAATTCAAAATTCAGAATCCAATTCAGAAACTTTTGTGCTTGAAATATGACACAAGTATCGTTACTGAATCTGCACAAGCCCTATCAATCTGAACAGTAGTAGCTCTTAATAAACGTTAACTTTTACAAGTGTTAGAAATATTCAAGAAATCTTGAAAGACTCAGCAGTTTAAAATTTCAAAGACAAGAGTTTCTTTGATATATTTTAACTAACCGACCGGCGACCCGACAAACGTTGTCCTGTCACCTACTACTACCTACCTACTACTACCTATCTACTACTACTACATACCTACCTACATACCTACCTACTACTACTACCTACTACTACCTATCTACTACTACATACTACTACCTACCTACTACTACTACCATTTTTTTTTCATAAGAACCTTCTCCTGACAATAACAAACACAATAAAAAGAATTAGTGAAATCGGTCCAGCCGTTCACGCGTGATGGCGTGACCAAGGGAATTATGGATTCATTTTTACATATATAATAATATAGATTGAGAACTGTTGATTTGATTATCATCTTGAAGAATCGCCACGGTTATCTTGATCCTCATTCAATCTACAGAAATCCAAGGCTGGACATAACTCTTCCTAGTTGCCTTCTCAACTGTTTTGTGCCTCCCACATCCAATGAATTCGTGGAACCATCGCCACTCTTTACTACACGGTTACTTTTAAAATCCTCAGCTTCTGATTTTGATGACTCATCAATAACTCATAGCTGTGGAAGCGGACAATAATCGCCCCCACCCAAATGTTAAAAAAACGTGCAAAATTGTTTGTAAAACCTTATTTGCAAAATAAACATCATTTATCATGTTTGAATCTTGTTACATCTTCAAACACTTAAAAAATTAGCTTCGCAGTCAATTTAAGATGTGGTTTGAGTTTATCACCTGTGGTGTCGTGGCCCCAAATAATCAGTGTAGGAGAGTCTCGCAGATATTACCCGCGACTCTGACTTGCTGCTACGACGACGTGCAGTGGCACTAGTGCACGAGGACGCGCAACTATCACTTTACTAAGCGTGGCTTCTCACCTCATGTCTCGATCTTATAACAGCATAATGAGCCTTATCACACTAGCAAGTTGCGAGCGAGTTGAAAGCGGGGCGAGAGCGCAGCAAGCTCGCCGCTTTCCATTCACTCGTAACTCGCTAGTGTATAAGGCCCTAAGAGATAATTCTGTCGTAGTACCTAAGTGTTATCAACTCATTTGTTCATTACTAATTAATGTCACCAATGTTTGTGTTTTGCATAGAATATTTATTTATTTAGTACATGGAGGACTTACAGCTAATACTATGACTTGTCATACCATGAAAGGCAAGTACGTTTAGTATGACAGTGTATGGGTAAGAATTTGTCTTGAATATAATGTTTTCCAACTACCGAAGGACATAAGCGCTGTTCTAGTATAGAAAAACACATTTCAATATCAGCCGTAATAAAAATAACTTAATAACGTTGCAATTTGTCGCCCGAAGCGGCACATTTCTTTACAAATCGACGACTTATTCGCGCTCGTGTGGGTACCTTATAAGAAAAGATATTGATGCTTTCTATTTGCTTGTGTTTGCCTGGGTATATGCCTGTTCGGGGCTCGTTACCTAGCGATCTCCATTCATGTGCGACTTATAATTTTTACGCGAAAAATTTCCCACATTTTTCGCGTATAGTCGTCGTCTCCATGGAAACCGGGAGGGACTCCGGACTCCGGACCCACTCAGTCAATGTTTATTATGAGAGTAATATTAGAAGCGCGTATGAAGGGAAAGTGTCACGTACACGAATCGGAAAATCGTATAGATATTTTTAATGAGAAAATATTGTAGGTCGCATATTTTTTTGTGGAAGATACAAGAATATAAGAGGATACTGTACCTTACTTTAAAAGTTGTGAAACTCCCTCAACGTAAGTTTGAACTGCGCTATTTTATAAAAGTTATTTTAGTAAACGTGGTAACAGATTGCGAGTTCAGGATCCGAGGTTCTTAGAACTTGAATAAGCGAAGATGCCTGTGATGTATAGCGGAGCTACCTACACATTATATCCTGCTTCATCTTGAAAGTTGTGCAGATTGATGAGATGAGGAGATTGAATAAAGCCGTTCATGGACGAAGACGCCGGCGACATATCTTCTGTTACTGTTCCTTACGAAGCTGATGGGGAAATTTCAAGACCTGTGATATCCCTGTTATAGCCATGTAGTAGACTAACCTATCCCACTGCCACTGTACGGTAGGCCTGTGTGATTTGCATGATGAACATAATAAAGTGTTTTCCGTCTGCAAAGGTTGTAAAAGATTCTTAACGAATCCGAAAGGCACTTGGTCTCTCTTTTTTGTAGACCATAGCTGGGAACCTTCTAGTAACTGAGATATTGGGGGTCAAAGATCCAACTTTTCCACAAGCTTTTTTTAAATAAAAATACATGTTTATAATGTGTGAACTTTACTTTAAGCACCTCCACATCCCCCGGACTATTCAATCCATCCATCAGCACAATATTTTGAGTATGTAACATTGAGTAGACCCCGTAAAACGTGATTTTTCACCGCAAAAAGAAACATTTTCTAGCAATAATTTTTGCGTGAAGTTACTTAGTTTGATGTACAGAACGCTGGGTAAACGGCTTCAGTAAGGGTCCGTTTACACCCTGTATGTGGGATCATTATCTAACTATTATTAGTCAGGCACACACATGAAGATGTAGTTTAAGGTCTAATCTAAGCAAGTAGGTCTTTAGAGACACGTCAATATTTTGGTGAATATTTTGAAACCGGATGGCGATGGTGCCGTTATTTCCAAGTTCACAAGTTGTTCTTCTTCTTTTTGAATCCATGGTAGGTAGATATTGAGAGGGGCCCGCAAGGGCCGAAGCCTGCCGGGGCTGCGGGACTGTTCGAAAGAGATATCGTGGCCCTGGAACGTAAAGGGCGAGGAAGGAACATGGATGGGTTTTAGTCAGTAAAAGTCTGACACTCCCTCCCGCTCCGCCCAGAGAGGGAGAAGCCATTTGATGATTTCCCATCCGAAAAAAAAAATGGTAGGTAGTATTGTATTGTTATGATAAATGATTTGGACCTAGTAAGTGGCCACGACGATCGCGACATCAGTGGCAAATGCCAATCAGTCCTTCACGAATGGATTAATCCTTGAAAAGGAATGCTGAAACAAACTCGGAGATCATGGCCTCTTTTAAAGTCGAAACCAAACAAAGATTGCTGAATGCAGGGCCAACAAACCCATTCCCTACCTACACTAACGGTATTGATCAAATCGTCTAAATCTAAACCTTTAATTAAAGGAATGTACTGCCGGTACCAGACGTAGATAATACGACCTCCAAGTATTTGTGGATCCCAAATCAAATGATTCCCCTCGACGGCATTGACACGAACCTTCGTCTTACACTCGAACACTGCTCACAATAGACTAGGCACATACCTTTATGTAATACATTACATAAAGGACCACTAGTTCATGAATTGTCGAGATATTCAATGTGGTTTCCCGAAAATTTTAGTTTGCGCACAAACTGATTCTGGGAAACAAAAACTAGGTGACAAGATAATCTTCTAAATCTCTTATTGACCAACATTATCTATAGTAAGGTAGTAACTAGTTAGTATCTGAATACAGAAAAATTACAAATTATGGCATATAAGTTTTAAAGTTATTCATGCTGTGCATTCTTTTAAGTATCAGTAAAACTTCTAATCACCGTACTTAGGCTATGCTATGACACATATATTGTGGTACCCATTTAATTTAAGACAGGCTACACACTAGTTCAGATTCGTTAATTGGAACAGCAGGAAAAAAAACCCGGTAAAAACAAAAAGGCAAAATCGAGTACCTATGTAAGTAAACTAATTCGGATCATAATTGTTGTTCAATAAATACAAATAATTTATTTGTTGTTTATTGCCGAATCAAATGTGCCGACCGAACAAGAGTGCAGTACGCCTTTCCAGCATTTTCTTCTACATGCTTATACAGGGTGTAAACCACTTCATCACAAAGCCGTTAACCAAGCATTCTGTACATCAAACTAAGTAACTTTACGCAAAAATTATTGCTGGGAAACAACTTTTTTTATTGAGGTTATAAATCATGTTTTGTGGTAGAACTCAATGTAACGCACTTAAAACATTGTGTTGATGGATGGATTGAATAGTACGACGGTCGTGGAGGTGTTAAAAATCAAAATCTTACAAAAAAAATATTGTATTTAAACAAAAACTTGTCAAAAAGTTGTGACTTTGACCCCCCATATCTCCGTAACTAGAAGGTTCCCAGGTGGTGTAGAATAAAAAAAATATCGGAATAATGGGGAGAACAAGTCTTAGTGCCTTTCGGCTTCGTGAAGAGGTGTTTTACACCCTTTAAAACGCCAACAAGAAATGACACCGATTGCCGATTGGCAAGCAAAAAATAAAATAATTTCTCATTTTAGTATTGCTCGAATGCAATGAGAAATTATTTAACGACTATATACGAGTATGTTGTTTAATAGTATTGCTGTAGTATTGCTGGGTGCCAATTAAAAGTTCTCCTGCGGCCTCACTGCGATCATGGCAACATTATGCAATTAAGTAGTACCGACTGTCTGTACCCCGAAGCCATAGTAGGTACAGCTACATACTAGTTACAGTTGTGATCAACTGTCAAATCTAGTTTGAACCAGTTATAGCCGGATTAATGTAGTTATAACTAGACTGAACTGGATGCTATCCACATCTGTGTAACCCTTGTTTGTGTTATCAGTTTAGCTTGTTGATTGGTGACTATTTTAGTCTCCTATTGTGTCCTATTGTGAATATTATAGTGAAATTCTCCACACGCATATTGCGTGACAATGTTCTTAGCGCATTCCGGCAGGCAAAGTCACTGAAAACGGATCAAATAGGTATAACTGGGTCTTCTACAAATATTTATGTTAACGAACACTTAACTTTAAAAAACAAAATATTATTTCGGAAGTGTAAGGAAGCGGCAAAACTTCACCAGTATAATTACGTTTGGATTAAGAATTGCACTATCCTTGTACGTAAGAAAGACGGTGAAGCTGCTTTTGCGATTAGATCAGATGCAGACATCGCGAAAATCAAAAGTGTTGTTAATAAGTCTAATATTCAGTAATTGTTGCATGTGCGCTCTCTACTGTTCTTTTTATTCAACCGATACTTGTAATTACTGCATTGCGTTAACTGTCCTTAGCCTGTATTGTTTATGTTTTTTTTGTGTTTGTAAACTGTCTACCGTTCTTTATCATGGGATAAATCGTAAAATAACTGTTGTTTCACACCTTATAAATTCAACGAATTTGTTTATGAGACTTAAAATTAACTGTATTATTGCCAAGAAATCTGTTGCTGTCGTTGTTATAAAGTGTTGCGATCTATACTGCTTCCTTCAATCAATTCGAATAATTACAATTATATTTCTTTTTACTTTAATTACTGACATTTTGTTCATTACATCCTTAGTATACTTGCTGTTTGAACACACGCTTATCATTTATACACATTTATAGTTTATTATTAACAATGTCGAATAAAAATATCACCATTTACTACCAAAATTGCAGGGGTATTCGCACAAAATTAAACCAGTTACTCACCAATATCCTCATGAATACGTACGATATAATTATTTTAACAGAAACCTGGCTAACACCGGAAATTTTTGATAGTGAAGTCATAGACCAGCGTTACCTTTTGTACCGTTGTGATCGTGATCGCACTGCTACTAATAAATTAGACGGTGGAGGTGTACTGATTGCTGTTTTACGCACTTTTAAACCTTCTGAATTAAGTATTTCAGCCACACAGTGTAGTGATCGCTTACACACTCACATTGAGCACATTATGGTTGAGTTGCCTAGCTCTGTCAATAATAAAAGACATATTGTGAGTGCTGCCTACATACCACCTAAAACTCCTACTTTTGTGTATGACAGGCACTTTGAATTGCTGCAAGAAGTATTAAGCCACTGTAGTGTTGATAGTTTCTTTGTGTTAGGAGACTATAATCTCCCTGAAGCTGATTGGCTATTTTCCTCTGCGACAGATAACTCGAACATTGGTACTTTGTATTCTGGAGGCCCTTCGGCCTGCGCAAATTTACAGATCTTAATTTCCCTTTTGGGTGCTTCTCAATTTAACAATATAGTGAATGATAAAGGCAAAACTCTTGATTTAGTCATTTCCAACAATCCCTGTAATGTTTCTCAGATTTCAACTACATTACTTCCTATAGACACCTACCATCCTGTCCTGTCGTGTGAGACATGTCTTAATGTCAAAATCATTCCTATGACTAAAATTCCTCTTCACAAATATTGTTTTCATAAGGCCAACTTTGACAATATTAATAATAACATACAGCAACTAAACTGGTCTGAACTGCTGTGCCCTTTGAATTCTGAAAAGGCTCTGAATAAATTCTACACTGAGATGGATAACATTATTAAACAAGACACACCATTGGCCCGACCTAGATCAGTTGGCTATCCTATATGGTTCTCTCGTACTCTCATAACTATTTCTAAAAAGAAAGAAAAGGCATGGATCAAGTGGAAGAAATATAATAACATTTCGGACTATGAATCGTTTTCAAGTTATAGGAAACAGTTTAAAGATATATGTCTTAAGTGTTTCAATTGTTATATAGGTTCTGTAGAGGATAATCTAAGCAAAAACATAAAACACTTCTGGACTTATGTTTCCAATCGTAAAGACAAACCTGGTATTCCATCTAAGCTTCAATACAATAACACTGAAACAAATGATCCAAACATGGTGTGTAATATGTTTTCTGACTTTTTCTACTCGGTTTATGAACCGACATCTCCTTCGTTGCCTCAATGGAAGCCTCCGCAGGACAATAACACACTACAATGATGTCTCTATTTGCGATCTTTCTTTCAGTGAAGAGAACATATTGAAGGAGCTTAATTCCTTAGATCCAGCGAAGGGCCCAGGTGCTGATGGACTGTCGCCTTATTTTCTTAGGAAAACTGCGACTTCCATCTGTAAACCTCTTTTTATTATTTATAATAAGTGTATAACTGAGGGAGTTGTACCTGATCTGTGGAAGCATGCGTACATTGTGCCTGTTCACAAAAGTGGATCCAAACGCAACGTGGAACACTATCGTCCTGTTTCCATCCTGTCTGCATTGGCGAAACTCTTTGAAAGGTTAGTTCATAACGAAATCTATCCTGTACTCCACAACATACTGATTCCACAACAGCACGGTTTCGTTAAGCGTCGGTCGACAAATACCAATTTATTATTATTTTCTAGCTTTTTGTTTGACTGTGCTGATAGCCGTGTACAGGTAGATGCAGTGTATACGGACTTCTGTAAGGCGTTCGATAAGATAGACCATGAAATACTGCTAAATAAAATAGCGTTCAACGGTATTCGTGGGAATCTTCTGAGGTGGTTTACTTCTTATATTACCAACCGTAGTCAGAGGGTTGTAATCAATGGTCACCAATCAAACATCGCGCAAGTGACCTCTGGTGTGCCTCAAGGCTCCATACTTGGTCCGCTTCTGTTTATCTTATATATTAATGACATCAGCCAATGTTTTCTTAATACCAAGTTCTTATTATATGCTGACGACCTCAAGGTATATAGAGCCATACGACAACAAAATGATTGCCTTCTGCTACAGCAAGATTTGGACAGACTATCCTGCTATTGTCAGGAAAATAAGTTGCAACTAAGTGTACCCAAATGCAACTTCTTAAATTTCACAAAAAATAAAACCAAAATAAACTATACATACACGTTATGCAATGCCCCCCTACTTAAAGTTGATTCTATTCGAGACCTCGGTGTTATCCTCGATTCTAAGCTTTGCTTAGACCTACACATCGGAAAAATTGTTAATAAAGCGTATCAACTATATGGATTTGTCATGCGATCAACAGTTGATTTTAAAAAGCCTTCTTCTTATTTATGCTTATATAAGGCTCTTGTACGCTCCCAGCTGGAGTATGCCGTGTCTGTTTGGAGTCCTTACTACAAAAAGTATATTGAAATGATTGAGTGTGTTCAATACAAGTTCTTACGTGCTATGCATTACAGATGTTATGGATATTATTTGTCCTACCATGATTTACTCGCTAAATATAAGCTCGCAACACTTGAAAATAGACGTAGGTACTTAGAAGCCATGAATTTATATAATATTGCTCGAAACAAATTTGACTGTATCGAACTGTCCAATATGCTATGTTATGCGGTTCCTAGGACGGTCCACATGCGAAAAGTGCGCGCTGGTAGATTATTTTCAGTTGGCACTTGCAAGTCCAACTCTGGCCTGCGTTCGCCTGTCCGCAGTATGGTCGATTCCTACAATAAAACTTTCGAGCATATTGACATTTTTGCATGTTCTCACTATAAGTTTAAAAAACTCATACTAAAGGAGTTTTCTTAAATATTTATACACCATTTATTGTTTTCTTGTTTTTTACAACTTTTAAGTATTTCTAATCTTTTTTTTTTTTTGTATTTGTAACCCTAGCGATTATTATTTTTAATATTATGTATCCTAGAGTTAATCTGTGAACAGCGTTGTGGGCTGCAATGTTGTTTTTAAGTTCTGTTTAAATTTCCTATTTCTATGTTTATAAATTGCAGCTGTTTGTTGTTCCATTTGAATAAAAATAAAAAAAAATAAAATAAAAATAAAATATTACACTCAGTGCTTTAGTAAACGACGAGTACGAGTGAAAGTGCTTATACAAATAACAGTTTCACTTTCTTGGTCGGCGCAGCATATGTCTTTCTTCCATACTTGTCTATTTTTCGTCATCTCATCAGACACTTTTCTTGTCATATCACTTTGAACACAAGTCATCTATCGTTTCTTTGATCTTCCTCAACCACACCCACCACATTCGTACTCAAAACTTTCATCTCGACATTTTCAATATCAGGTAAAAAATAAACTGTAAAACATACGACTAAATAATCTAAATAATCGTGTCTTATTTTTCCCCGAGCCAAACAAAAACTTGACGTAAAGAAATCCTAGACAAACGATCACTTTAAAAGTAAATTATGGCTATTCTATCTCATATTCACAAAAGAAACACGCAGAAATAACACAAACCACTGCATTGGCTCAAGCTAATACCATATTGTACAAACGATTTTTTTCCCTCTGTAAAATGCATAATACTCATTACTCGCTCCATTCCTTCCGGCGAGCCTACAATGAGTAAGCAATTAATTCACTAAGTCTACACTAAGTCTGCACTAAGTCTGTTAAGAGTGTGAGTATAAAATGGCGCGCGGTGCTGCATTGTGACGACGCGACGCCTTAATTGAATAACTTCCGTCCACGGTCACGTGGGGAATATCGTCAGGTGGGATTATAATAACACCGTAATGTGGCGATTTGTGGATTATGGCTTAAAGAGCTTTGCACATGCTATCTGTGCGAAATATTATCTGTGGAAGAAACGATGCATTGACTGTACAAAGATGGTAATGGCCTCAAATATGGCAAGAAAGGAAGTATCTGATGAGATGACGAGTAATAGAGAAGAATAACATGGAAGAAGACATACTGCACCAACCTCAAGTAATAATAATATCGCTGGACATTAACACACAGCGCCATCTAGTGCCACACTAAGCAAGGCTTGTGTTGTGGACACCAGATAGTTGATATACTACATATTATATACTTTTTTTTTGTAAAAACATACTTATTATACGTTTAAACATCCATGACTCGGAAAAAAATGTCCATGCTCATCACACAAACATTTGCTCCTACCGGGATTCGAACTCAGGACCATATGAACGTAAGGACATAATAATATTTATTATGTGTGCATTGCCTTTTACAAACCTACAATGCACAGTGCTTCAAAGTTCTTTTGACGCTTGATGTTTGACGTGGTCGGTAACCATTTCTAAGAGTTAGTAACAAACAATTCCGTTGTACAACTTTAAGGAGTACTTATGTCTATCAACGTTGCGGATACTGTCACTCCATCAGCATCTATGGCGAAGCAAGAAAAATTAATAATAATGTCTCAAACTGTTATGTTTGTTGTTGGTTATCTTCGATACTATAGAGTTTGACTATGAGTGCACCTATTTGTACACCCTATACTCACACTTGTTGGGACATGGTCGTAAGGAACTCCCGTACGGGGGCATGGGATACCTACGATGCATTACTTATAGGGTTCGTCTTAGATGCTATAAGATGGATGTTCCGAACATATACTTAGAATGTTCATGTTTCTAAAATAGCAAATCTCAAAATCAATATCAAAATCAAGTGCGTTTCTGACACTCGCTTTATAATCAGTGAATGATCTTGATTTTTATTTGACACAGCTGATATTTTTCCAAATATTTATTTGCTTCTTTGTACAAGCCTATCCTGTTCGCTACAATCTTGGACTTCTATAACACATTTATGTGGCAGAAATCGCAAACTTCCGGAAATGATAGAAGCTTTATGAGGCGTGAAATGGAAAAGATAAGGGTATCAATATGCACGGGACACCATGTAGAGTACCTATGTGACATGTCACAGGAGGTACATCAACCATACGAATATTGTAAGTCGGCTGACGTCATCTGCTTAGCCTTGTCCCAACTATGTTGGGGTCGGCTTCCAGTCTAACCGGATGCAGGTGAAAACCAGTATTTTACATGGAGCGACTGCCTATCTGACCTCCACAACCTAGTTAATACTGGGTAATGCCAATTGGTAAGACTGGTGTCAGACTTTTTGGGCCACTGACTACCGGTAACGACTGTCAAAGATGGACAAATGACAGCCGTTACCAACAGCTTAACGTGCTTTCCGAGGAGGAAACTCGGTATGTATTTGTGGTCACCCATCCACAGACCAACCTAGGCAAGCACGGCTTAACCTGAAGATCGACCCGAGCGGCTGTTATTATTTAGCCACGAGCTCCTCTGTGTTATTTTCCTGTATGTTATGGAAATGATACCAAGGTAAACTAACGACTGTTTTCCATAACTTACCTAAGTGTAACTGTCAGTTAATACGCCTACGTCCGTACCTATCGATGTTTCTATAAACAAAGTTAGCTTGAAATATCTTAACTACCTGTCATTACGTTCACAAAAATATCAAAAATAGCATTTCAGTGACGTTTTGTCTTTGTAATCGTCCGTAAGCTAAATGACAAACAGACAGAGTCAGCAATCTTCCGTTACATGTTAGTAAGTTATTGAAAATGGCTGCAAGCCATTAGGATTTGCCTTGACCCTTTTATTCTTTTATTTTTACGTCAGCAGTCAGTTATGGATAATGTTAATAGCGCCCTGGCAAAAGTCGTTAATTGGTTTAATGTTAATAATCTACTCTTAAATGAGAAAAAAACTAAATGTATTAAGTTTACGATACCCCATGTAAGACAAGTTGAAACTACTGTACTAATTAAGGATGAAGAGTTGCAACTGGAAAATAGCACAGTGTTCTTAGGCATAACTTTGGATGCAAAGCTTCAGTAGGGCCCGGACATAGACAAATTGTCGAAAAAACTTAGCTCTGCAGCATACGCCGTTAGAAAAATTCGTGAATTAACTGATTTAGAGACAGCCCGTTTAGTTTACTTTAGTTATTTCCATAGCGTGATGTCGTACGGTATTCTCTTGTGGGGCAATGCCGCCGATATTCAAACAATATTTGTTTTACAAAAAAGGGCAATTCGTTCAATTTATAAACTAAGTCCCAGATACTCCCTCAGAGAAAAATTTAAAGAGATTAATATTCTTACTGTGCCCTCTCAGTTTATTTATGAAAACCTTTTGTACGCACACAAAAATATTAATTTGTTTAAAAAATACAGTGATATCCACAACATAAATACGAGGAACAAACACAAATTTATTATTCCTGCAACGAGGCTCAAAAAAATAGGGGGTACGTTCAAATGCCAATGTATACGTTTTTACAATAAACTTCCAAGCCATATTCAAGCACTAAGCCTAAATAAATTCAAATCGTTTATAAAACGGAAGTTATGCCTGAAAGCCTTCTATCATGTTAATCACTATCTCGAAGATAAAAAGGCTTGGGATTAAGCTGCTCCAATTTGCTCTGTGAATGTTGAAATTTCGGGCTTCGCTTGTTTATTATTGATTCCTTTATTTTATACACTGTGACATTGAATGATTTGACATGAATACTTAGTTCAGTATTTTATTATTTTTTTACTTTACTTATTTTTATTTTTTATAATAATAATAATAATAATAATAATAATAAAGTCACTTATTTAATAGATATCGCAGTTCCGAACACACACAATATACAAAAAACAATCACCGAAAAAATTAGTAAATATGCAGAGCTCAAACAGGAAGTAACAAGAATATGGCGCCAGGAAAAA
Source organism: Xestia ashworthii (assembly GCA_950022955.1). Lineage (NCBI taxonomy): Eukaryota > Metazoa > Arthropoda > Insecta > Lepidoptera > Noctuidae > Xestia > Xestia ashworthii. Next base: position 417,573 of record OX465565.1, on the reverse strand, counting down.
GTTTATGTCATTCCTATAGTTCTCTCCACAACAGGCGTTATCCCAAATCACCTAATCCATAGCCTCAAAGTACTAAAACTAAAAGAAACACTTTATATCACCTTACAAAAAGCTGCAATTTTAAACACATGTCGTATTGTCAGAAAGTTCATGCAAATAGAAGAAAACGAAATAGGTCCGCATCACAACACACCCTCAACATAACACACCACACGCTGCATTTACTTTGGTTTAGGCCCGTAAATGTAGTTGAAAGTACCAGTAAGCTGAGAAGCAAAAGCACATTCCAAAAATAATAATAATAATTTATATTTATTCAGACAAGGTAGTCAGGATTGGGAGCGTCTTAGACGAGATTTTTGAAATAAAATTAATAATTTGATTAATTACTATTTAATATGTGACAACGTGTTTACAGATTCGGATGCGCACACGGAGTGTCTGTTCCTAAGAGCTAAACTTAAAATCTAGACATAACAACTTTATCTCTCCAGGAATGACGCAAGCACCGCGATGCAGTCCCGCTCTTATGCTGACATACGCACAATTCGTATTGGCGGTGGTGCTTCCATAACTCCTCCCTCACCAAGTGCGAGACCATCGGTAATATTTTGATTCCGATGATTTCGCAGAACTTGACTTGACATTTTCTTCCAAAGAACTATACTAAGACATGTTATAACTAAAATTATATAGAGTAGTACAGTCGCTAAGCTAACACTATTTGTTTTTAACGCACTATCACTTTTTGCTATTTCACTTTCCACTATTTCACCATTTAATGAGTAGGATAGATGTTTCAAATCATCGAAATTAAGGTGGTTTAGGTTCACTGTCCTGTTCCAATCGATAGATGTTTCCTCTAATTTAGGTAGAACCGCAACCGGGATTACTTGATATTGTATTCTCCTTAAATCATATTGTCGTTGGTGTAGTTTTATATTTTTCAAATAGACACTGCATTTTCCATTAATTTCCAATATATATGTGCCCTTGATCGGTTTCCTGGTAATATCATCAGCACATGTTTCGGTAAGTATTATTTCATTTCTTGTATAAATTATCCATTTCAGGGAATCAATAGGCTGTACTTTCAAGCTTTCCAAGTCAACCACGAGCGGTTTACATAGACTGAGGTTTGAAGCAAAATTCATCAATTGTTCTATGCACGTACTTTCAGGATACAATACAACATCGTTTTCCTTGGCTAGCGGTAAGTATATAGGACCTTTCACCAGAAGGTAAGGATATTTAGGAATTATAACAGTAGCTATACAATTTTTATTAAGAATTGGTAATGAATAAATTTTGAAGTAGTTGTACGTATTCTTATCTATTAGTGGGATCTCCATAATGAATGTTATTTGGTTTTCTTTTACGTATGCTTTAACAGACATAGTTCTTTCTAACATTAGTAAAGTTTTTTCTGTTACAGGATAAATTAAGCTTTCAGTTTTAGAAATATTGTTTAACACTGATAATAATTCAGATGGGTCAACAATGGCTTGATGTACAACAGAAACTTTCGTAAATGACAGCGCAGTTTCAATTTCATTTAAAATTATATATAATGTCCTAAAATTACTTACAAACATATCAAACATGCTTAAAACATATGTAGAGTATATAGAGTTATTTTCTTTAGTACCTATGTTCTTAACAATTCTCTCTATGCGTTTCATGCGTTCGTCCAGGATTTGTATATTTTCCTGTAGAGATGTACTTTTATTAGTAATGGAATCAATCATTTTTGAAATGATAGTTATTTTCTTATCTATGTGAGTTTGGCCAATTTTTAGTTGAGATATTTGAGTGTCATATTGAATAGCATCCTCATGGGCCAGATTACCAGTCAGCGTTTTAATAATTGAGCCGAGAGGGTCAATGAGGCCGCGCTTGAAGCGTTTTGATGGAATAAGCTGCCTGAATTTCATGACTGTCGAGTTACGTAAGTATTCTACCTGTAATTTCATATTTTGGAACTCATTTGCGTATGGCTTATGGATGTCAACTATATTGCTAAACTCTTTATATCTATTAATATTAAATACTAAATCATCATTTATCGCCTTAAAATCTAATATCTTAACTAAAGTCCACTTATCTCTCTCTACTACCGCCTGCCCTTGTTTAACGGGTAGTATGCCTGGATTATTTTTAATCTCTTGAAGTTGAAGGCCCTGGATCTTGATCACGATGTTCAAGATCACGATGATCCGCCACGACCTGTGAAGGACGTTTAACGTTTTTAAGAGGCACCTTAGTTTGTCTTTTTCCTATCTGTACTGGTAATACGTTCCTATCTATTTGTCCTATTACTTTTGCTTTATGGTACCTGGGTTTATCTTTACTTTTTCGTATATTAATGTCCTTCACAAAAATAGTGTCTTCTTCTTGTAAACTTAGCTCAGTTTCGCCGCCTTTATTTATTCTAGCTTTTTGCTTAGTAGCAACAATCTTTTCAGCTATGTACCTGTACAGATATTTTGTGCGCTTTGCATGATCTTTTACTAATTGTTGTGTATACGCCTTTTCTACGTTTACATCAAATATTTTACCGGAGTCAGTATGTCCAAATGTTACTTCAAAAGGTGTTAATCCTGTAGTGGAATGTATAGTGTGATTGTATGCCATTATAGAATAGGTCATTATAGAAGCCGCGTCTGTACATTTACGCTCATATTTTGCAAGCCTATATATCTCTATAATTGTAGAGTTAAATCGCTCTACGATGCCGGTAGAGTTGGGATTGTTTGGCGTTGTTATGTGGATCTCTATTTTATACATAGCTAAAAGCTCGCGCATGAGGTCATTGTTAAATTCGGTGCCAGGGTCACAAGATATCTTCCTAGGCACACCGTATATTGAAAAGTACTTTAATAAGGCTCGCGCTACTTCTGTCGAGTGCCTACTTGGGATTTCGATGGCCTGTCCTAGTTTACTGAAAGCGTCTACTAGTGTTAAATAATATTTCTTTTCCATACTAAATAAGTCGATAAATATTTCCTGAAAAGGAGCATCCTGTGTTTGTGTTAATTGCAAAATCGGTTTTATGGGTTTTCTTTCGTATTTCATTTGTTTACAGGGCTCACACATATTTATTACTGCTGCTACGGTATCTTGCATGTTTTCCCAATAATAATTTCGACGAATCCTAACTATTGTTTCTTTAATTCCTCTATGGCATGTCTTTCCTTCGTGATGCTTTAATATAACAGCCTTTTGTTCTTTCTCATCCTCTATATATATTACTCTATCAGTGCACTCAAAGAATTCTACTGAATCTTTCTTGAAAATTTCTATAATAACTTTAGTAAATAACCTTCTATGTATTTCGCTCTCAAAGTATATAAAATATTTTCGTTTGGGTGTAATATACTCTTTTAAAAATTGTTTGATTAATTCTTCGTTATCTAATGGGAGAAATACTTCTAAGACTTTTTGGTTCTTTCTAGACAAATTTTGAACTTGTAATTTATTTTGAGACCAGGAAAACACTAATATTTGGTTTGGTTTAGTGTCAATTGCCTCTCTTAAGATTGGCATCCCAGATGAGTCTGGTTCTATATTGGAGGCTACCGTATCTGTTCTACTACTACTGGTTATTGAAGGAATAGGGAAATTTTCTTGAAATAAGTCTTCTGTAGTCGATCACCATTCTGTATTTTACCTCACCAGAAGCATCAGGTTTTTTGGGCACAAGATGAACTGGTGAACTCCAGGGAGAAAAGGATTCCTGGATTACGTTATCTTTTAAAAGTTTTTCGACTTGTCTATTGATTTCTGCTGCCTGAGCAGGGGCTTGTCTATATGGTTTAGTATAAATTGGATCTTCATTTTTTGTTCTAATGCAATGTTTTACCTGATTAGTAAAACTTAAAGGTTGGTTAATTTGGTCACAATAAAATATATCTCTGAATTCTTCACATAACTTTTGTATACATGCCTTTTCTTCGTCATTCATGTGGTCTAGTCGTAATTTAGTTAGATTTTCGCACAATAATTGGTCAGTCTCTATTTTTAAATTGTCTATAGAATTAACAAGGCATTCTTTTTCATTATATTCAGACACTACAAAAGGCTTTCTGACACATATTTCTACATATTTATCTGATGCATTTTGTATGACGGTTGTAGCATAACCATTAATACATTTCACAAGAGCGGTAGGCATCCGCACTCCTTTATAAAATTCAATGTAATTTAGTATTCCTTCACCATTTATTATATTAGTTGGTGTTTTTGCTCGAATTTCTGTTCGCGGAGGAAGTTCTACAACATGTATAACGTTAATATCCGAATCTAGACAGATAGGTATTTCCGCAGTCTTCGTTATTAGAACACGTCTTTTTAGATCTATAACGGCTTCTAATTGCTTTAAAAGATCATTTCCTATCAACCCATCGTATAGTGAATCAACGTTATATACGTAAAATTTATGATAATCTGTACTTTGAAATATAGAGAATAGGGGAATTTGTATTACATGACTATGTTTACTTGAGGCATGTGTGCTAACTACTTCGAATGGTTCGTATGAAATATAATTATGAAAATATTGATTTGCTTTTTTAGGATGTATAAATGAACGAGTGCTACCCGTGTCGATCATGAACTTGCCTTCTATTTCCGGTATGTATATTATGTGGTAACTTTAATTTTAAAGCATTACAGTTTAGGGTTATTCTTTCAGGTGTTGCTCTGTGGAGGCCCGTATACAAAAATTTTCCACTTGTGGGATGGATTCAGCCGTCTGGTTACCATTATCATTATTTTCTAACTCTATCTTTGGATTTTCAGTTTCCGAGTCTATCGGAGAAGTATTTTCTTCGCAAGGAAAAACATCATAGTAATATCCCTCGAAATTTGCAAAATAATCATCATTATAAGGATACAGTTCTAATTCATTAAGAGGAAAACCTTGCTGAGGTGATCTTTGCGGAGCAGTTCTCATAGTAACATCTGTGTTGTTTGGTTGAGGTTTATTTTGTGTGTTTTGTTGTGGAGTCGTATTACCATAACGATTATTACTACCGAATCGTTGTGGAAGCATTGGTAACATTTGTTGATAGCCAGGGGGTCTATAACCGAAATTAGGTCGATATCCAAACGGAAGTTGCATTGGCATAAAGTTTTGTTTATTCATACCAAATTGGCCTTGGAATGGATGGGGTCCCTGCGGCAAGTTAAAAGGCCTATTCGGCGGGATTCCGAAATTAAATTTGGGTGTTGCACCAAAATTATTTTTAAATGGTTGATTTTGTTGCATCATCGGAAGTCTGAAGCCCGTAGGCTGTTGAGGTAAACCAAATTTAAAAGATTGCTGAGGTGCCGTTGTTAAAGTAAGCTGTGGTTTCGAATTATGGTTAGAGTTTAGCATTTTACCTCGCATTTGATACTGCTCATAGAAATTAATTTCTTCTAAAACTATGGACAAGGCCTCTTCCAAGGTCTGTGGTTTTTTAAGACGCACTATACGTACCATATTTTCAGGTAAATTGTATAAAAATACCTGTAGGGCTGTATTATTATATATGGCAGTCTTACTTACTCGTGAGTTTGTATGATTGATTTGATTAACTTTTGATAATAGAACAGACTTTACTGATTGAATCCGTGCGCAAAAATCTGTGTGACTTTCATTATTTTTAATTTTTAATGTCTCTAATTCTATGGCCAGACATTCTTCGCTTCGTGGATCACCAAAGTGTATCTCAAACAATTCTTTGAAATCCGCCCACGTCCGGATGTCTACGCGCTCGCTTATCAGCGCTGCTGCGTCGCCCGTTAAACGGCTAGTCACAACATACATTAAATATTCTTCTTGTAATTCGGATGATTTAAATTTGTCAATTATGTATTCACATGTACGCAAAAACAAATTCAGATGGCGTTTATTGCCATCGAAACTTGGGAGAATTTTATATAATTCGTTGGGAATGAGTTTAACTTCCGTCATTTCGGCGGTAATTTGTGACAAGTTTTTACGTTAAAATTAACTCTATGAACTCTACTTGTTTATTACAATAATTATAACTAGTTACCTATGATTATGAATTATATCTTAGAACTCAATAAAATTATGTTATCTGAAATGTTACCTACAATGTAAAACTCTATTATTATTCTATCACTCTATTTATTTTCATTATTTTACTATATCATGTATTTTTACATTAGGCACTTATAATTAATTTAAGAAAACCATATAACAGTCAAAATGGAAAATGTCCAATTCCAAGTTAACAAGGGGTATGATGGATATGAGGTATAAGAAAGGAGGTGAAAAGTCGTACTCACCAGCCTGCCTCGCCCATCATCAGCTCTCGTCTCCAAGTCACGTCGCTGACAATATTTGTTTGGTTCGTTGGACCACTTCGCCGTACACCACGCGTACCGTTGTGAAGATCGGAAAAGTCTATTCGCGAAAAATCACTAGTTAACGCGGGACAGCTTCCTCAGTGATCCGACCCGGCTGCGCCAGTCAGGATTGGGAGCGTCTTAGACGAGATTTTTGAAATAAAATTAATAATTTGATTAATTACTATTTAATATGTGACAACGTGTTTACAGATTCGGATGCGCACACGGAGTGTCTGTTCCTAAGAGCTAAACTTAAAATCTAGACATAACAACTTTATCTCTCCAGGAATGACGCAAGCACCGCGATGCAGTCCCGCTCTTATGCTGACATACGCACAATTCGTATTGGCGGTGGTGCTTCCATAACTAGGTCCATAGTTTGTTAGTAACAATTTTTCCTTAATTCTAGTGTTAGTATCAACATAGTTTGTAAATTAGCTTACTCTGACTAATACTCCAATGAAAGCCCTCATTATTGCGGAGTCAGGCTTCTCAGCAAACACTCGCAGGATGCCGTTTGTGCGTTGTTGTTGTGTGTGTTTATTTGACATGAATATTTACTTGTGACTGTCATGACATTTAATGATTTGACATGAATACTTAGTTCAGTATTTTATTATTTTTTACTTTATTTTTGTTTATTTTATGTGTGTGTTTATTTTATTTAATTATTGTGAATGTGAGGACCTTGTGGGTCACTTTTTGTTGTTTTTTTCCCACGACTGTCTGGCAGTTTGAGTACTATAAGCGACCTACCCAAATGTCCTTTCTTTGGTATTGTTCGTCGTTTCGTTGAGCTCCTTGAGTTAAAAGTCGAGCTACACGATAACTGACAAATGCTTGCACTGACTGGACAGGTCCACTCAAATCTGTATGGTTCTTTCTTCAAAAGACCATCTCAGACACTAATCTGCATAGTTCTCATGTGAGTTGAACAAGATTGTCTGGACTTTAAAAGAGACTATGACCTCTGAGTTTGTTTCGGCTGTTTCTTCTCAGAGTAGTCAGGTACGAAACACCGGCCCCATCTAGTTTAAAAACATGACGTGTTAAAGTGTTTGAGAAAACCTACTTACTGAATAAATATCATTTATCATTTATAATCTTAAAAAAAAAGGTGGAAACATCTAAGTAGGAATAAAAAATAAAAGCGGCCAAGTGCGAGTCGGACTCGCACATGAAGGGTTCCGCAGCAGCGAGTAACATAATGTAAAAGATGACGTATTAAAAAAAAATACTGACTAGATCTCGTTCAAACCAATTTTCGGTGGGAGTTTATATGGTAATATACATCATATATTTTTTTTAATTTTATCATTCTCGTATTTTAGAAGTTACAGGGGGGGGCACACATTTTTCCACTTTGGAAGGGTCTCTTGCTCAAACTATTCAGTTTAGAAAAAAATGATATTAAAAACCTCAATATCATTTTTGAAGACCTATCCATAGATACCCCACACGTATGGGTTTGATGAAAAAAAAATTTTGAGTTTCAGTTCTAAGTATGGGGACCCCCAAAATTTATTGTTTTTTTTTTCTATTTTTGTGTGAAAATCTTAATGCGGTTTACAGAATACATCTACTTAACAAGTTTCAACAGCCTAGTTCTCATAGTTTCGGAAAAAAGTAGCTGTGACATACGGACGGACAGACAGACAGACAGACAGACATGACGAATCTATAAGGGTTCCGTTTTTTGCCATTTGGCAACGGAACCCTAATAACGTCAAAAATGTAGCTGAGGATTTTTGGGTAAGAAACTAAAAGTGCCTACACTTTTAGTTTACAGGTTTGTAAATGTAAATCAAAAGAATACAATAGCAATGAATACAAATCTCCATCCCTCTACCTAAACATACGCTGCTAACTTTCCAACCTGTTCCTTCAACCTTTCCAAGTACCGAACTTGTCCGACACCGCGCACCGGTCGGGACCTGCCCTACCGAACCACTTACCCACTACCCACCTACCACCTACCCGCGCGGAGGATCAACTTCCAAGTATTCAAATTATATTAACTGTCTTTGTCTTTTTCGCCGTCCGTCGGATCCAATCTACATATTTGTTGGGAACTTCAATAAGTTGCAGTTTGATGGCGGCCAACAGATGGCGCCACTTGCATAGTTCACGACGTTCAGCGCTAATTTATTATAATGTTGATTTCGTCATATTACTGACGTAGTTTGTGATCGAGTCCATTATAAACGTTACTTAGTTATGAGTGTAATATGAAACAAAAACATTACACCTAATTAATATTATGAAAACAAGTCGTAAATTATTATACAATAACGATTGTATTTCCTGAAATGGGTGTACTCTAACTCATATCCACCAATATTGACCCTGTCAGCTTGCGGCCCAAATTGAATAATTTAAAAATAATCGAACTTTTAACGTTTTTCAAAGGGCTTAGAATTTGGCCCCTGCCTCTAAAAACAAAAATATTCAAAGGTTTGTAATTCAAACCTTTTTAACTCTCGTCCAAAAACCACTAATACTCATTGTTAAAAATCAACTCCACTCTAGTCGTTAAACTGATACTTTTCTAATATCTCGAGTTGAAGTGAATAGACAACCAATTTATCAGAAAAAACGAGAAAGTAGGCGCGCTTTAGTTTAAACTAGTTCAGCAACTAGCCATGATTGGGTTCAACTACGAAAGTTTTTAGTCGCCATTTGTTTCGCCTTATTCGTTGTTAGTTGCAGGTCAACGAGTATTGTTTTAGATATTTTTGCATAATTTAACACTGTCGCGGTCGTTGAATACAACGAACACCTGACTCAACAGAAAAATCAATAAATTAAAAAAAACACCCGAAGTATCAACTAATCTAAAACCGACTCAAAGTTTCACCTCTTCCATATAATAACAACACAAACACCGCCCCAGTCCCGGTTACATGAAGTCCCCAAGTATACACTCGACGCGTACATCCAGATACCACATTACGTCTCGCTGCTGTATAAATCGGCAATAAATAAATGAAAACTTGTAAAGTACTCGCTCGCCGGGGAAACTTCTCGAAACTTATTTAATAACTCTCTGACCATTGAATACCGGTCGCCATAGCGACGACATCATTCATACTTAATTAAATTGTTAAACAAACAATTTATAAACAGGTCGGAAGAGTTTTTATTCGCTATATTGTTTCCCGTTGAACAATGAAACAATTAAGTTGGATGCCCCTTGCAGTCTGTTCCCCGTTAGGTTTGAAAAAAGTTTAATAAGATCGATACTGGATGGAACAAATTAATCTTGGTTTTTTGCGTCCTTAGGTGTCTTGTCTTTATGAGCTGTTATTTACATGACCGTACAGAGTTGACACTGCGTCCCACACCAGACAGGGACCACATCCAAATAGTTACCTTCCAAATGTGATATTCATTACATGATATCGGTAGATGACAAACTATTACATTTTTGTCTTTGTCTAGGCCCTTTTGCTTTTGTTAGCTGGGCAATGCAAGAGATCTGCGGCGCCCCTCGTCAGCATTAATGTCACCTCAGAAAGTCAGTACTCTTTGACTGTTAGTTATTTGTCACTAGTATTATGATAACACTCACTGAAAACCTGTGAGGAGTATACAGTGATTAGTCCGTTGTGAAGATTACAATAAGAAAGTTTTAGTGTGTTTGCATGTTTGTTCGTCACTCAATTTATTATGAACGTCTGGTAGGCGAGGCGAGGCTTTACTCGAAGTATATTAGCGGCACGGACGATGATCCCAGTTGGGAACGTATTGGCAGACGGTTAGTTGTTCCGCCAACCTAAACTTAAAATAGGCCCATTGTCATAAACATGCACTATTTGCCCAACGAATAGCCAACAAAGGGCCTTCTGTTACTATTCCTACTGTTGGGTGATTTTTGCAGGGATTGCAGTTATTATAACAACATTGGGCCAACTAACGACGGGTCTGCTGCATCTATTCCTACTGTTGGGAGCTTTTTGTAGGGATTTAAATTACTAAAACAACATTGGGCCAACTAACGACGGGCCTGCTGCTTCTATTCCTACTGTTGGGAGTTTTTGGTAGGGATTTAAGTTATGATAACAACTTACATCGGTCCAACTTAAACCTTTCAATGGGCCTGTTAGGGATGATACGTATATACTGGTACAGGTATAATTACCCAGTATGAACTTACTAGTACTCTCTTAACTCTTAGTAACTCTTAGATTTACGAAACATATTTTTTATATTTTTGTTTACATTTGAGATTTATGGTTTATACTGTAAACAAAGTGCAAAATTGAAAACTAAGGATAATTTAAGAAGGACATTCCGTCACTAAATGTCCTTGTGGGCGGTATGTTCATGCCGAAACCGTAATGATAATATCGTAAAAGTTCAAAAGTTGTACCCCAAGCTCGATAGATGGCGTTGTAGTCCAATTAGAAGTCGCTATCGTTGTGTTACCACGATTTGGTTGGGTTCGAGTGAATTTCAGTAAATATATTACCAGCTTTGACGCGGGAACACGAGTGGCGTATGGCGTATGGCGGTGGCGCGGGTGCGTGGGAGGGCGAGTAAGTGGCGCCACTACCTCGCCCCCCGCGCACACGCGCCACCGCCATACGCCACTTGTATATGACCAGCCCGCGCCTTAGATCAGAAAGCAATTTGGTTTTATTTCAACCCTATTAGTGTTCACACAAGGTTGTTAGTTCAACACTACCAGCTCGGAAGTAAACATTGGTAGTAGTTGAAGACCCAAGTACTTACTTGGGCCTTCGTAGGCAAATCCACGTAGGCCATCAGTTTTGGGCCCAACCCGCAAACTGCCCGCCAATTGTATGCATTTGCCAACTAACCAGAGGTATGTGGCCCAACTAAATGCCAACAAAAAATGCTACTAGGGATGCGGAGTTCTTACTGGTTTGCTTGTTATTTTACTCTGGACTTAGTTTAGTTGCTAGCAAAAATGTAATACATGTTATTTTGTTGTCGATTTATAACAACGAAAGAATACGCATGTATTCCTCGAGGGGTATCTCAGATATGTTTTGCTAGTTATCTTTGTTATATCCCGTGTAGGGCCAACATATCGCTATTCACAAGACAATTCCAGACTCAGGTCGGTTGCTGAGTCAAGTATTAAACCAAATATTTAACCCAAGGCCCCTTAGCCCCTTACAGTTGTGTTTGTTTTTACTTTACAAGACAATTTGTGGATTTCGTCAAGATTATTCGCTATCAGCCTGTGGTTTCCAACTGCAGGGCAAAAGCCTCCCCTCTCCTTAACTACTCAACTCGTAAACATTTTTTTCTCCTAAAACAAATACCAGGAATAAAAGCTAGTAATTTAATGTTAAATCAAGGTGCTCAAATTGATAAAACAACTCTTTTTGGGAGTCCATTACGTTAGTGAGTGTCCGCCGTGATTGTGACGAGAACTAGACGATATCAAGCCGATTAGGTCATCGAGAGAACTCGTAGCTGAGTCAGCGTTACGAGGCGGTGTGCGGTGGCTTTTATCTTGTTATTAAATTGGTCAATTTCATAAGATGATGGTTGCCTTTTATTCCCCAAAGAGTTGATAAATGATATTTATTCAGCAAGTAGGTTTTCTCAAACACTTTTACACGTCATTTTTAGGGTTCCGTAGCCAAATGGCAAAAAACGGAACCCTTATAGTTTCGCCATGTCTGTCTGTCTGTCTGTCCGCGGATAATCTCAGTGACCGTTAGCACCAGAAAGCTGAAATTTGGTACCAATATGTATATCAATCATGCCGACAAAGTGCAAAAATAAAAATTTAAAAAAACATTTTTATTAGGGTACCTCCCCCAGACGTAAAGTGGGGAGCGATTTTTTTTTTAATTTTGACCGTGACGTGTGATATATTGTTGGATAGGTATTTAAAAATGAATAGGGGTTTTCTAAAATCATTTTTTGATAATATTAATATTTTAGGAAATAATCGCTCCGAAAGTCAAAAACAATGTGTCCCCCCCCCTCTAACTTTTGAACCATAAGTTTAAAAAATATGAAAAAAATCACAGAAGTAGACCTTTATATGAACTTTCTAGGAAAATTATTTTCAACTTGATGAGTTGAATAGTTTTTGAGTTATATAGCACTTTTTCAAAAAAACGCAAATGATAACTTTGTTTTTCATACAAATACTATGAAAAACAAAGTTATTTTTGCTGACGAAAAATGTTGGTATTTTTAATGGTCTGGGAAGCTACGGAACCCTACAGTGAGCGTGGCCCGACACGCTCTTGGCCGGTTTTTTTAAACCTAGATTGGGCCGGTGTTTCGTACCTCACTACTCTGAGAAGAAACAGCCGAAACAAACTCAGAGTGACGTCATGTCTCTTTTGAAGTCCAGACAATCTTGCTTAACCTTTTGGACATCATTGTCACATATACGTGACAAGCAAGCACGTGCCCTGTACGCCAAACGACACAAATATGTGACAAAATAGTAGATGAAATTGTGGCTTGGCGTGTTGGGCACACGCGAGCGTTATGCTGTGGCGGTCAAAAAGTTAATTCACATGAGGACTATGCAGATTATTGTCTGAGATGTTCTTTTGAAGAAAGAACCACACAGATTTGAGTGGGCCTGTCCAGTGTCCAGTCAGTGCAAGCATTTGTCAATTATCGTGTAGCTTGACTTATAACTCAAGGAGCTCAACGAAACGACGAATAATACCAAAGAAAGGACATTTGGGTAAGTCGCTTAAAGTAGTCGAACTGCCAGGCAGTCGTGGAAAAAAACAACAAAATGTGACCCACATGGTCTTCACATTCACAATTATTAAATAAAATAAATGATAATTTGCAAAACGAATGTCAATAAAAATACGTTATGTCAAATACACACACATAAAATAAACAAAAAAAAAAAAAAAAAATACTGAACAAAGTATTCATGTCAAATCATTAAATGTCACAGTCTCAATTTAAATATTCATGTCAAATCAAAAAACGTAAAAAAATAATAAAATACTGAAATAAGTATTCATGTCAAATCATTCAATGTCACAGTGTATATAATAAAGGAATCAACACTAAACAAGCGAAGTCCAAAATTTCAACATTCACAGATTAAATTTCATTGGAGCAGTTTAATCCCAAGCTTAATCTTCGAGATAGTGATTAACATTATAGAAGGCTTTCAGGCATAGCTTCTATTTTATAAACGATTTGAATTTATTCAGGCTTAGTGCTTGAATATGGCTCGGAAGTTTATTGTAAAAACGTATATATTGGCATCCGAACGTACCCCCTATTTTTTTGAGCTTTGTTGCTGAATATAGGTGCAACGGGACCTTCTTACGGCTTTATTTCTTTTATTGTGATAATAGAAAAATAATTGTGTACACACGCTGTATTTAAATTGTATTTACGTTAATCTTTGTTTGGTCATTGCGACTATATACTTTTTTTAAATGTATTTACTATATCGCTGGTATACTATTTATTTCTAATATAGAAAGAAGAACACTTTCAAAATCAAAGCACTTAGTGTCCTGGTCGTCGAACCCAACGCAATTAATTGGAAGTACAAAAATAGCAGACAATTTATTGGTCCCAAAACAACATTCTATTTGCTGTCTGCCTTTTTTAAAATAGAAAGAAACAAAAGGACGCTGCAGTAACGGAGGATTTAAAAAATCACGATCCGTTCTCTGTTGTGATAAGCCTTGGAGTACAAGTGTACGATTGGCGAGCTTGCAGCCGTCGTGCCCAATAAACAAGGGACGACTCTCAAGCGATTCGATCAAATTAAAGCGCAATTGTCACCTCGTAAAACTGTGTATTGTGGAGACACAGTGAAGAGTGATTCAGTAGGTCCAGTTACGACAGAGAGCCGGTGTAATAGTTGTTGATGAAAATTGAATTGTCAGACCAATGCAATGCTGAAAACTGAAACAGAATACCTGCAGTCAATGACGCGTGTGCATTTTTCAGCGAAACTTTTCATTCAAACTACAGTCCAGCGTATGTATCTATAGCTGAATGGTGTTATGAGTTCTCTTGATCTTTAGTTTCAGTCGAAGAGTCAGGGTTCCACATAGTGGCTTTTCTCACAGCTCATTGGTCATATTATATCATTGATCATTTGTACGTTGTCCTTCGGCAAGAATTTATTTACTTCACTGCATCGCATCGCTTTAAAGCGCTGTCTGTGACTGTAAGCCGCGCTGTCCGCCGAGTGCTGCCGAATTAATCATAATCGGCTTTATATTTTGTTTGTATTGCCTCTCGAGGAAGCACCGCGTGTGAGCACTAGGCTTAAGCTAGGATACAAAGATACAAAATTATTTGTAGATAGAATAGGATAATAAGGCACCGTTCTGTCGTAGTAGCCGATCTTGGCTAGTCAACTGATCCCGCTCATTTGGGACCCGCGGGATGAGTTAATTATTTTTACGTCATTTTCTTTAGTAGATTGACAGACACAAAGATGTGTTTTTATTGCGTTAAATGTGTTTAGTGTTGGGTCCTGCAACAAACACACATACAGGAATCATAGAATTTCATTTGCTACAAGCATTTTCATACTCTTTTCGCCTCGTCCGCGTTCATATATCAGAAGGCCTAAGCACTAGTTTTGACGCATTTCACATACAGTATTTTTTTTATTTTATTTCAATTATTGGGGAAAACAAACTGTGACACATTAAATTAATATAAAAACAATAAAAACAAGTATGAGTAAATGTGTTACCAACAACATTTTCCACGGAATACATTTAGAAAATACAAGCTTAACCTAGCATGCAAGTTTAGATCTACAATTAAAAATAATTTATAAAGTATTTGTGTTTTTTTTTTGTTGTTATTTACATGATTTTAAGAATTTAAGCATTCATATCTATGAACGAGACTGATTGTGCTTGATGGAAACAATTTAACTAAAAGGATCATTTAATTTTCGATACCAAATCGACGTATTTACGTAACGTTTACACTGTGCGCTTGTGCTCTAGAGGCTCTGGTAGTACTACGATATTTCTGAAGACCCTCACCAATAAGATTTGTGTATGTCCTCTTAGGGCGTTCCCTCCCACGTTGACTCTCACATCTGCCTTGTAAATACCTCTTGTTATCTAGGTACAAGGTAGATAATGATGGTCGTGCACGTAGGCTTAAACTACGTATATAAGAACGATAATTGTGGCTATACATGGCTCGTAAGTTGAAAATGTAACTAAAATACTTAGTATTTATTTTTCGTTTCTATATCAAAGAACTAGGTTCCTTTTAATGTAAAGGTTATGAGAAGAAAAATGTTTGTCCTGAGATTTTCTATGAGGCTGGGCTCTGAGGAGATATTTTATAACTTACACATTTTACTATAGTCTGGAAAAAAATAAGTGTATGCCTTTATAATTGAATAGAAAATGGCAGTAGAATAAGTTGCCCGGAACCAATTAATAATCTGTAGTACGATTAGTAAATATTGAATTAGATGTTAGGTATTATAGTTGGTAACAGTAAGCACTGCGCCATCTGTGGCGAGCCTTATTTCGTAGTAGGCACATCGTAATTTCTCCCGCGGGCGTATTTGAATAAAGAAATTACTAACATTAGTCGCTTTTAAGTAAGATAAATACATTACAAGTGGTAATTATCTTTTAGCCCCGAATACAAAATGATAATATTAAGATGTAAACACAGATATAAATTATACTGAGCACTTTAGATTTGTTTTAGCCGCTGGCTCTTGTAAATGAATAATAAAATAGCACTGAGTAGTATCTGGCTGATAAACTAACGTCCCTTTTCACTAAAAACTAAGCAACATATAAATTAATGCCTAAATATTATTTGCGCTGCTGAAATTTCAACCATCGGCGCTGAACCGAACGCTGAAAATCTAAATGAGCTTGTTTATATAGGCCACCTAGTGTTATATAAACGGTCAAAAGGCTGAAATAAATTGTGGTGACTTATCTGGACAACAGAATGTTCTAATGTTTTAAAATCCTAAATCTGCTAAATAAAATCTTAAGGCATCTATCAACTCTGATAAAAACCGAACATTAGCAAACAACATATCATAGTAATGATAAATTATCTGGTATAGCACTCACGAATAACGTAGCTTTCTACCAGTAAAACAATGTTCTAAATTGGATCTATATTTCCGGAGATTACCCCCCACATATAAACTTACACACAAACAAACCTCTAACCCCTAACCTCTAACCTAAACCTCTTTATAATATTAATGTAGATAACTAACAGCCTGGTGTGTACTGAAACAGATCCCTAAGTTTCAGATTTTTCAGGAGAATGAGATTTGTTTACTAATTAAATACAATGTCTATCAGAGCACTGCCCGTAAAATTCTTAGGAAACGATAATTTATCTCCAATTACAATAAACGACTAGAAATACTACTAATCAAAGAAATTCTCTAAACGGTTAACGAGAATAGTAATATATTTTTTGAGCTGAAAATATCGTAGACAACAATGCAGGAATTCTACTCGAATATAAAACCTAATACGTAGTGTATACGTGTATAGTCTGTCTGGCGGCAGTGAACCTGCCCAACTTATTTAATAACTACTGCTTAATCCCGCGCCGTCGCTTCCTCGCTAATCCCGGTTTTATTCTCGGCTCCGGGACTCCGGGCCAGTTCCGACTTACCAAGATACGTTTATTAATTAGCACTGAATCGATAATACTTGTGGAATTATTTATAAACGAACGCCACTCTTGTGGTATAAGTTGCTTTTAAATAGACATCGCTGTCTTTTTGTTTCCTGTGAAGTATTCATTTATACTTTTGTAAGAACAATAAAAATAAATTTAGTTTTCTGATGGGAGCAGTTTGCCTACGGTGTCTCTTAAATGATATTGAAGAAGAACTAATAGGCATACCATAAATTCACGCCTTTATTTCCCTGACCGATAAAGCAGAGGTGGACTAAGTACACCCACTATTTCACCAGTTATGTTTTAGTTCTATGTGAGACTGTGGTGAGCCTGTTGAGAACTATTGAACAGCCCTGCTATACAAGAAGAAGATCCATAACTCGTGATACATTAACTAGCAATGTTCTCTAAACGACGTCTTATACCTATATTTACATGTATGACATCTGTAGTTTGCTGACTGGTTCTGTAGTTGTCCATGTAGCGCGATAGATGTCACTACCTACATGACTCGCCTCTGGGACCAAAAGCGATGCTTGCCGGTTGAAACAGTGACCAGTGAGTTCCCTGTGAGGTAGTGTGAAGCTTCACATGCTCTAAAGGTGCAGTATGT
Organism: Xestia ashworthii; assembly: GCA_950022955.1. Classification (NCBI taxonomy): domain Eukaryota; kingdom Metazoa; phylum Arthropoda; class Insecta; order Lepidoptera; family Noctuidae; genus Xestia; species Xestia ashworthii. Next base: position 399,962 of record OX465565.1, on the reverse strand, counting down.
GGTTGCTGCATCAACTAGCAATGAATGGCTCGCTATCGGTTCAGTGCTATTTCCAAAGCAAACTTTCCCACTGGATTTTGAATACTCCGCTTTCTGAAAATTAATAAATAAAACTTAAAGACACGTCTTTTTATTGAAAAAAATATACAAGTCTATCCAATTTGAGCGCCACGCAAAACATGCACTTTTAAATATTTACCTCACAATTTAATATCGAGCTTGAATCCCTCTCAGCTCACACATGGCCTCCCACAGATTAATTTTTTCGTCGCTGTTCGTGGCGAAGTGTTCAATTTCTTCAGGGTGTTACACACTTGAGGGGAACCGCCTGTCTGCCTATCTGCCACCCTCCGTGATGCACGCTGATGGAGGGTGGCACTGACGGGTTCATGATTATGGTCTGACAGCTAGGTTTAATTTAATTCCTAATATTATTAATAATATAACCAAGTTATGAATAGGTAGACGAGCCTTCTTGAAAATGAAGATATGCATCTATACAGAGTATCGCGCGAATTTTATAATATTTTATTGAAACCGTCAACTGATACGCAACATTTAGAAAAAACTTAAACGAGTTACCAACTCTTAAAATCATCAATATCACAGATAAGCTATAATAACTCGGATGTATTTACTGGTGGAACTCAAACAATAACAATTCCTTCACTTAATTCAGCGATCAAAATAACTGGGGGATGATTGCCCCCGCTGTAAAACAAGGTTCCCACACCAAACAACGTAAACAAACCCATAACTCTATCAGGGCCCCATCGCAACGCAATATGCGTGTCCACAGGCAATATCTGTTAGAAATAGCCCCAAAGTATATACAAATTTAAATAATGCCCGATTAAGCGCTGCGCGGGCTGCAGCTATTCCAAAATAGCCCGGAGCTAGAAACAGGGGAGCGAAATTAATTTCATGGATATTTAACCTACTTCAAAGACTGTTCACTTGATGAGATGTGTTTTATATTATCGAGAGGATAAAATGTGATAAGTAAATCAATGAAGCCGTTGATTTCAAATTAGGATATTCACTATTGTAGCTCGTTCAATACAACTAGACTCAAGGATAGTATTGAAACTAAATGTATTTGAAGTGTCTTATTTAATTGAGAACTTCACTGCCTCATAGCTTAACTTGATACAGAAACTTTTATGACAAGCATTCTTTTATTGTTATGAAGAGGAATTCTTTTCCTTCATTTTAAATTTTGAGGAATTTCTTATTCCATTAAAAGGAAAAAGTTACTGATTTGAGCTTTTTGACAATCAATAGCAGTAAAATTCTGGTATTCAGCTGCATCCGGTTAGACTGACAGCCGACCTCAAGATAGTTGAGTAAAAGCTAGGAAGATGACGATATTTTGACGATAAATATTTCATTTAATTTTATATTGTAACAGTGAATTAAATATTGTTTCAGTTTTCACAATCTCTTCCGCAATCTAAAATATCCGTCGAACTCAAACACAAAGCACGAACTCTCGCACGTCGCAAACGGGTTGTCACTAAGTTGCCTGTCCCCAGTCCCCAGTCCCCAGTCCCCAGCCCCCGGTCCCAGCTCCCAGCTCCCAGCTTCCCGGTCAGGCGAGACACAAGTATTTAGTTATGAATTGGTCGGGTATCGCTATCGGGCGCGCGCAGGCCGCGGCGATAAATCATTAATAAAGCAAAGAACAACTCTTCCGACGCAGTTTAATTGCCAACAGTTGCGATGGTAATTAGTTGAGAATTCGGATTATGATCAGGTGCTGTTCGTGAATCAATAGACTGGCTCTCCTGATTGGTTCAATTCTGAAATGAATAATGAAAATAAGATGAACGTTAGTTCGATTACTTCCGGATAGATTAGATTAGATTGTAATTGTAATTGCGGTGTGGTATTACAACAACTCTGCTAATCGGGTGCTATGTCGTTAACCTCCGTGGAGCAATGTCTGATTTGGGTCCCATAAGCGTTTAGTCAGAATAATATAACTACAAGTACTACCATAAACACACATACATGGTATCACTCGTTACGTTACAGTTTCATAAACTATTTTGTTGAGTATGTATCAAAAAGTAAATTTCTTCTTTTCTTAATTATTTCGTGCTGTTTTTTTTTACCCTCATTGCGTTTTGGTTTGAAACAGAAACATGTTTGAATGTCGAATTCGATTCATTCTGTGTAACACGTTAACCATTATTGGGTAGATACGTTGTTACAGTCGTGGGCTTGGGTCTATGCGTAAAACTGACAAAAAAAGCTACCAATGAAAAAAAACTGCAGAGAAATGTAACTGTTAAGTTTTTAAACTTACAACGACTTTATTACGTCGTGGGGTTTCTTGTTTATTTGGAGTCCACAATGTAATTAAAGAAGAAATGTTTATCAGACGCGGCTGCTCTTGAGTCCTAGCTGTAATTTGGAGTCAGTTTTCTTAAAAACAGTCGGTGTGTCGCTCGGGACCTATTTTTTTGTAGATGGCTTACAACTAAGGTGTTTTTGAAAGGCTGACCGCCGCTGCAAGTCACAAGATGAAGTGAATCTTTAGGAAAAACAAGATCCTATACTCAGTGGCGTATCTAGGGGCAAAAATACGGTAAGCTCATTAGGCTAACAGAAACCGTTACATCATGAGGAGTAATAAATAGGTTATGAGCGCATGCCAGGCTTGTAAACTTATATGATAGTACCGCAACTACCTGTACTTTATTAGACTTAAGAATTAACGAGCTAAAAGGGGGGTACACGCTACATATCCTCAGGATAAAATGTCGTAAATGTAATAATGTTTGTTTATTTTAAGAAAGTATATGTACGAGCGTGCCATGCTTGCAAAGAAAATTGTTTTCACTCGAATGCGCACTTTCAACTGTTGCAGTAACCACGTCCAAGCCGCCCGGGCCCCCGCGCCCGCTCCCGCTCCTACGTTGCGCCGCCTGGGCCGGTGTGCGGCCATGAGCCCAGGTGCGAAAGTTGTCCGCTTGTTTGACACTTTGCTGAATTTATTCCGGCGAGTAGGCGAGCCGACGTTTAAATTGCCGGCGTGATATAGGGCGCGTCTCATTGCGGCGGCCCCCGCCCGGCAGCGGCCCGCACCGGCCCGCACCGGCCCGCACCGGCCCGCACCGACCGGTGCGGCACACACAGTACCTTTATTAACTTCGATATTAGTGACCTGCCCCGTTGGTCTACTGGTCACAAGCGCCACTGAACTTGACGCTTGAAGTCCTGGGGTAGATTCCCAGGTCGGGCAAAGTGTAATTTCCCAGTAAGAGCCTTGAGATTAGTGTCCAGTGAATACGCTAGCTCCTACATGGCACTTAAAACGTAACTGGCGCAATGGAGGTACATTAAGGTATACATCTGCTTTATTCTGCGGGGACAGTATTTGTGGGAGGGTGTAGACTTGCAGTAGAGTATCGCAGCTATAACCACAAGAATATTTTACAAATGTAGTTGTAATAAATTGAAATAGCATTGAATGATACGGAGGTTACGGTGTGCCAATCTACAATTTATTTAAATACAAGTATATTTAAATAGATTGTGGATTGCATTAAATACAAGCTTACATAGATTTTATAGTTATTAATTTGAAATCCATCCACCTCACCCACCTTATTTCATTAAAGTTGAAAATATTATTTCACGGCACGAAAATAAATCCAGTTTAAATATACACAGAATAATATATCGCGAAATATGGAAAGAAAGTTAATTGCATATTATTATACTCGTAGAATACGCGTAGCATCGTGCTACGGTTTTCGTAGAACTGGCTACGAGGAAGCTACGATTAATTCATAATTGAAAATGCTTTTAAAAAGCAATAGTAAAACTTTTTTATGAATTATGTAAATAAAGTTAATGTTATTATTTCTCATTTAACTTTAATTTTACATAACAAATATTTTATAATTGTGTTAAAGCAAATCGAACCAAGGACCGTTCAACCTTGCATTGACAGCCACTAGCCTAACGGGGCAGCCACATGCACACGAAACATACTACAAATGATAATTTTCCTTTTTTATATAAATATGTAATTTTGTAACTGATAAAACCCCCTTTTCTCGACTATTGTCCGAACGAAGCTACATCGTGAATGTGAGCGTGAACTTACCAATGTGGTGACTGTACACTCCGAGGCAGGGAGAGTGGCAGGAACACCAAGGCTAGACGAGCGGTGCTGTATACAACTTGGAGGGTCTCGGCGAGAGTGTACAACCACTGCTGGGAGTCGAGGCTCTGAATAATACGTTACTGTGTTGCATACGAGGCGCGGCGAGGCAGCGGAGATACAAGGCAGCGAGGCGGCAAGGACGCGAAGCAATGAAGCAGCGAGGCCGCGTCTAGACGCCTGCGTTATTAGATTTATGCCCTGTTGCGCCACGTCACTCATCGTTACATGTCTTCTAACTATTACCCTGAATTTTAGAAGAATATTTAAATTTTTGTTTTTTTGTGAAAACGTGGGTAAATATTAAAAAGTATGTACTTAGTACGAGTACACTTGTAACATTGCACATTACTTTATAAAGTTCGAACTGTTTAAGAAATTCTTTTTTGATTGATTGGTTGTTTTCCTTTCTGCTCTGATTTCATTTTACCCACATATTCGGTAATTGTTGTTTCTTTATTTGAAGAAATGCATGTTTTTTGTATCTTCGCGTTCGTTAGCGTAGCAGAGGTGCACAACCGCGGGTGCGAGCAGCCCCTTAATAGTTGTTTAACACTAGTTCTCGACTGCCGGCCAGGTGCGCTCAACCGTTGGCCGCAACAACGGCTTCGCACGCGGTGTGAGTCACGGGTGCAAGCGGGCAGCTCAATTACTCTTCGAGCATTCGTTCTCGATATTAGCATTATCACACTTGTAGTTCCACATTCAAGGCCACCATTCTGCACATTCTTTTGGAGGTAGGAGCAACTGATAAAAACAAAAAATATTAAAGAAATATGAGGGTATCCGAATATACCCCACCACTTCTAGCTGCCGCCTGTCCTCACCGATCATTCACATTTTTGTGCTTCGCTGTTTTGCACGTTCGTTCGTATTTTAATTTTATTTTTGATAAAATTCGTATTTTTAAATCGTTTCTGATAATATTACGAGTAACAATGCCTAAAAGAAAACGTGAGTGCAGTGATGATGAATACGATTATTTGTCTAAACAAGTTAAAAAATTACAACGTAAACTTAAACACCGGCGACGTCACCGAAGGAGTGAATCAGTGAGTGATTACGATAGCGACTCATCTCGCAAGCGGTCAGGTGAGTGTTCGTTTTATACTTTGTGTTCTATGCAATAAAAACGGGCAGTTGAGCGAACGGTTACAAACGAGATTTTTTATTACGATGTTTGTAAAGTATTCTTATAAATGTTACGTTTAAAAACGATTTGAAATTATGGCGAGTATTTTACAAAACTACATTAGCCAGGTAAAAATATAGCTAGATAAACGAATATTTATTTCCACTTACCTACTATAATTACCATGTAAATTAAAAATAATCTAGGACAATTACACCACTACAAAAAAGTGATATGGGTTTGCGTGTTTCTCAAAAGGAGACTCACATACAACCCCTACATATTCAGTAAATTTTACATACACAAATTAATTGGGCTAGCGTGTTGCTCAATAGGAGCTTCACATACTGCCCTATACTATGAAATAACATAAAGGGTTGACGTGTTTCTCAACAGGAGTCTCACCACCCTACGCATTGTCATTCTATGGCTAGCTTCTCGTATAAAAACGAGTATGTATATTCTTATTTCTGGGATTGCGTGTTTCTCACCAGGAGTCTCACTACCCGTAACATACGAGCGAAAAACATTATTTTTTCGCTTTCAGATACTGCATCAATAGCTGAAATTCACGCGGACTCAGACTTATATCAGCCAGGTTGCTCTTATTGGGGCACCGACAATGCAACGCCAGTAGTCGAAAACCCAGTCGATGATCAATCACCTCATGACTTACCGAGCACTGATCTTGCACCACAAATAGTTTCAACTCAAGTTGAACCTTATGAAGTTACCCCAACGATTGAACAAATATTGCCAGCTGAGAGCGTAACTACAGCCCCGCCGAAACAAGCCAGTGAGCAGAGTAATACTCCCACAACTAAAGAACAAAATCTCGAGTTGGACCCGGACTTATTGAATATTCTTGGTGATGACCCTACTTCTTATAAGGAGTATGGCAAAGAAGTACAAAAGGACCTGGCTATTCGACTTAACCATATTGCTACATCTGGCTTGCCTAAAGAAACACGAAAAGAACTAAAGGAGAAGTATCTTATTCCAGCTAATTGTAAATTTATAAAGGCACCTACTCTCAATCCCGAAATACGAGCTTCTCTTCAGGAAAGTCAAGCCAAGAGAGACAAAGGAATTGAATATAAACAAACGCTTACTTCCTGTGCCTTATCATCTCTGGCAGAAGCCATAACCTTGCTTCTCTCGTCTGACCAAAGGAACCCTGATCTTCTTAAATTACTTATGGACACAGCTCGTACATTAAGCGACATCCAACACACAGACTCAATGTCACGACGATATTTTATTCTATCGACAGTGAACAAGCAGCTCAAAGATCAGTTGGAGAAGACAAAAATCGACGAGATGCTTTTCGGCAACAGTTTGGCAGAAACAGTAAAATCTGCTAAAACAATTATAAGCACTGGCGCACAGCTAAGGTCGGCTACAAATGTGAGATCAGTCGTAAACGCTCGTGGCAGAACATCGACAAGAGGTTTAAACTACAGAGCACCCACCGCGACCGCGACTCGACGGGCGCCGCCCTCGGGGGGTGCGAGGAACTCGCGGGCGGCAGCTCCAGCGACGAGATTGACAACGCATCACAGCGCTTCGAGGACGTCATCGCGTCGGCAGCAGCCTCGTTACAGACGATAAGCACGGTAAAGCCAGCAGGCCGACTATCTAATTTTTATGAACAATGGGCTAGAATCACTAACAATCCTCTAATACTTTCTTGGATATCTGGCTATCAAATTATTTTTACATACCCTGTTATACAAGGCATAGTCCCCTCTGAACCTAGATATTCACCATCGGAATACAAATCGTATAAAGATTGCATAGATAATCTTCTATGCTCTGGTGCTATCTCGCCATGTGAACCAGACGAGAATCAATTTATTTCGAGCGTTTTTCTCATTCCAAAACCAAACGGTAAAAATAGATTTATACTAAACTTGAAACAACTCAATAAATTTATTTCGACCCAACACTTTAAGCTTGAAGACCTCAGAACCGCAGTCAAGCTAGTATCAAAAAATGGTTATATGAGTACAATTGACTTAAAAGACGCATATTTTTTGATAAATGTTCATCAGGAGTCTAGAAAATATTTACGTTTCAAATTCAATGGAAATCTTTACCAATTTAACGTCTTACCGTTTGGTTTGAATACTGCGCCTTATGTATTTACGAAAATTATGAAACCAGTAGCTGGGGTACTGAGATCTATGGGTTATCTATCAACTTTTTATTTGGACGATGTCTGGTTATTTGGTCAAACATATAATGAATGTTTAAATAACATTAATGTCACAAAGCACTTGCTACAATCGTTAGGATTTATTATCAATTTAGAAAAAAGTTCCTTTGTCCCTAGTCACGAATGTAAGTTCTTAGGAAACGTAATCGATTCCATTAAACTTGAAATACGATTACCCAGTGACAAGGTTCAAAAAATCAAAAATGAAATATTAAAATTTAAGTCAGTAAAAAGATGCAAAATTAGGGAATTTGCTCGATTTTTAGGATTACTTACATCTGCTTGCCAGGCTATTGAATATGGCTGGCTTTACACGAAAGATTTCGAGCGATGTAAATACCTAAATTTAAAAAAGGACGAAAACTATGATAATTTCATGACTATACCAGAGACCCTGCTTCCTATTTTTGATTGGTGGTTACAGGCTATTCACAGTTCTTGTAAAATTAAAACTGATGAATATGCCTTAGAGATCTTTACGGACGCCTCAACTACGGGGTGGGGGGCAGCCTGTGGTACTGACACTGCTAGCGGCCCCTGGAGCGAGTTAGAGCAGTCCATGCATATCAATTACCTGGAGATACTTGCAGCTTTCTTGGGAATTAAAACTTTTGCAAAAAAGCGTTACAATTGTCAAATATTATTACGAGTTGACAATACCACCGCAATATCCTATATTAATAGAATGGGAGGCGTACAATACCCCCACCTAACAGATATTGCCCAACAGTTATGGAAATGGTGCGAAGCGCGCAAAATAATAATTCATGCCGATTACATTAGTTCTAAGGATAACAGTGTCGCAGATGCCGAATCTAGAAAATCGCATCCCGATATCGAATGGGAAATTTCTGAAAGGGCGTTCAGTAAAATTACAAATTATTTCGGTATCCCAGAAATAGACCTTTTTGCAAGCAGAACTAATTATAAATGCGACACTTATGTATCTTGGCACCGAGATCCAGATGCTTATAAAATAAATGCATTTACAATGTCATGGGAAAAACTATTCTTTTATGCGTTCCCACCCATTTCCATAATTTTAAAAACACTACGCAAAATTATAAATGACCGAGCAACCGGCATTGTAGTAGTCCCTCAGTGGCCTACACAAGCCTGGTACCCTCTTTTTAATAGTTTACTCACATCAAAACCGTTAGTTTTGCATGCAAGTGATGACTTACTCATTTCTCGTTGTAGGGAACGCAGGATACATCAGAAGATTACTCTGGTTGCAGGAATGTTGTCGGGACTGCGCTACTCCGAAGAGGAATACCGCAAACCTCCTTACCCATAATGCTAGCCTCATTATCTGACAATACGGTTAAACAATATGATACCTGTCTAAGAAAGTTCTTTAGTTATTGTCAGGAAAATTGTCTTAATCCTTATAGCGTCTCAACTTCAGATGTCCTCTGCTTTCTCACACAGATTTTTAATGAAGGCGCTCAGTATGGTACGATTAACGGCAGTAGATCAGCATTATCGTTGCTGTTAGGCTCGGGAACGGTCAACAACGATTCCGTCAAGAGGTTTTTAAAAGGGGTTTTTAAATTGCGTCCCACATTACCAAAATATAACATAACATGGGACACAAACATTGTCTTAAATCATTTGGCGGAAATGTATCCGAACGATACTCTAAATTTAGAACAATTATGTAAAAAATTGGTTACTCTTGTGGCTCTTATAACAGCCCATCGCGTACAAACATTGTCTAAGATAAAGGTTAATAATATAGTGTCGTACGAATCTGGCTTTAACATTAAAATTCCAGACCTTTTAAAAACCTCGCGGGCCGGTGCTCTCCAACCGCTGCTATCGTTACCATTCTTCACTCAAAGACCACAAATATGCCCAGCTAGTACACTAAAAGCATATCTTGACAAAACCTTAAGCCTACGCTCAGATCACCAAGTGTTATTTATCTCGTTCAGAAAACCTCATCGTCCAGTTACCTCTCAAACATTGAGCCGATGGGTTAAATCTGTTTTGGAAAGCAGTGGCATCGATACCACTCTATTTACCGCTCACAGCACCAGACACGCGTCCTCCTCAAAGGCTTTCACGTCGGGTGTAAGCCTAGATGTCATAAGAAATACCGCTGGCTGGAGTACTAATTCTCGTGTATTCGCTAAGCATTACAACAAGGTGATTGTAAATGAGTTAGATAATCAAAATGAGTTTGCTATTAACATATTAACATCTTAAAGTTATAAACAATAATTATTTGAAAATTGTGATTTTTAATTATTATATTCAATGAGAAGTTATTCGATGATTAGTTATGTTATTCTATAAATGAGCTTAAATAGTATTTAAATAAGATATGTTCAGTTCTTTTTGTTACTTATTATATACAATTGGAAATATTGTGATGGATTCTAATTACAGTTAATTAAAGTTTTGTATACATACATGCTTTTAATAATACAATTTACATAATATTGCCCGTATTTCACGACTACTTCTCTCAACATCTACAAGTGTGATAATGCTAATATCGAGAACGAATGCTCGAAGAGTAATTTATGATTAAACGAACTTACCTGTACGTGAAGTTCAATCATAATTACTCGAAGAGCTTCGTTCGAAGATATTAGCATCCCTCCCTCCCCGCCAAGACGGGCTCCCATGGTCGTGAAATACTGATCAGCTCAGCATCAACCTCCAAACTTAATGATCGGTGAGGACAGGCGGCAGCTAGAAGTGGTGGGGTATATTCGGATACCCTCATATTTCTTTAATATTTTTTGTTTTTATCAGTTGCTCCTACCTCCAAAAGAATGTGCAGAATGGTGGCCTTGAATGTGGAACTACAAGTGTGATAATGCTAATATCTTCGAACGAAGCTCTTCGAGTAATTATGATTGAACTTCACGTACAGGTAAGTTCGTTTAATCATAAAATATTAGATTCATTGCTTCATTTTTGAGAAAGCGGTATAACTGAAATATTAAATTGAGTTATCCTTTTTTATTTAAAGTCCGGTTAGTTTAAAGGTTATCTGAAACATTGCTATCAGTGATAAGATGTATCCAAGGAATTACCAATATTGTAAAATAGCTGTGTATCAATTTTAGTTTCCCGACCGAGGTATATTTTTTTAATATAATATTGTCTGATTCAAACTCATTTTAGAAGGACTGCATACAGCTAGCTGAATTAGCTACCTAAGCATGAGACTCCCGTCTTATTCTATAATTCAATTTCCAAGGCTAAGCTTAGATACATCAGCTACAACTTATAAAACTTTGATAGAGTGGAAAATATAATTCGAAAATATTTTCGTCTGATGAATCCTTTATTTATCGCTGCCGTTATTCACTTGTTCGTGTGCTTTTCGGCATGCTCCCCAGAGGTGCACTCAACTTAGTTAAGATTGTTTAGTTAAATCCGCTCGTACTGACGCGACGGGAGCGCGGACTGGCGGACGCGACACACGATTATATGCAGCGCTGCAGCCCGCGCGGTCACAAGCCCAGGCGCTGTGATCTGCCCTGAGTTTGTCTAGCAAGTCATTAACTTATGTCATTCTTGTTTGTTCATCTTCACTTGGTATATTTCAGAGGTTATGACAATTTCATGTAACTGGTTACTGTCAGTTTTGGTCCAAAGGTGTGACTATTTTGTATTGCTCGTTTCATAATTTTCTTCGCCATCAGGCTGTGTTAAGAGTGTCATTTGGTTGTCAGCTCATTGTTGGAAATAGAACTAGGGGGTCTAGAATTTCACTGTCACAGAGAGGCTCAGTAGTCTGTAACAACTGAATTGTTTCAGGCAACAACTCATTATGAACCTGTTTCGTTATTTTACGTTTGAATTCATGTTTGTGTGTTGATGGACTATATGTATACGATACCCTATACAGGGTGTAAACAACTTCATCACGAAGCCGTCAACCAAGCATCCTGTACATCAAACTAAGTAACTTTACGGAAACATTATTGCTGGGAAATGTTTTTTTTTTTGGGGTGGAACATCATATTTTGTGGTAGAAGAACTAAATGTAACGCACTTAAAACATTGTGCTGATGGATGGATTAAATAGTACGGGGGTCGTAGAGGTGTTTAAAGTAAAAATCTTAAAATAAAAACATTTATTAAAAAAAAACTTATCAAAATATTGGAACTTTGTTCCCAGGTATGGTGTAGAACATAAAAATGTACGCAATAATGGAGAGAACAAGTGCCTTTCGGCTTCGTTAAGAGGTGTTTTACATTCTTGGATCCACCTGTGTGGGATGAGTTTACTAAAGAGCCTGTAGTAGACTGTTTGGTCGCACGAACATTACAACAATAGTCTGTTGTTTTAAAACCTGTAATTCAATGGAAAGTAAACAGCTTGAAAGCATTAGATATAAATGTTTACAATAGTAAATAACTGCGATTACATTAATGTTATCGTACAGCATGACTTATCGTCGAGAGCACGCGCTGTGCCGCTCTGCGCACACTATAGCAAGTACACTATCTCACGATAGTGCTGCGATTTGTGATATTCATATAATTTACCAATTATTATCTACTGGGAAACGGACAGTAAATTTTTGGATGGTCACTACGTGTTTTAGACTAAACTGACGGTCCGTTATATATTCTCCAATCGTTCATAAAATAATTGCTGTTTGCGGAAAGAGATAGTAACGGACGTGGGCTCTGGATAAAGTGACATTTTTTTGATGATTATGATGATGATGGAAAAATCTAACATGAATAGAATAGACATACGAGTAACTTACCTAAAAATTCATGTCTATATTTTTGTAAGTAATTGTAAAAATATTACGAAGATTTTCTTATAGTTTTGAACAAAACCAAGTAGATATAAAGGAACATCTGAGCGCTTCCCGAGTAACCAATGCGCGGTAATACATCCGACTCGTGGGTCGTCACTAGTTGGCACTACTGAGTCAAAGGGATTGGCTTCCCCTGCCACAGGGTTGATTCATCCATCTTTATATGTAATAAATATGTTATTGAGCAGTTCCGTTTATGACATAGTGTTCGCAAGAGTGAATACTGAATCTGATTCCCAGGTAAGGCCGACTGGTACTGAGTTCGTCTTTTTTTTTGGGACAAGCCCGCCACACACGCCCAAACCACTGTAACTCCTGAAAGCCAGAATCAACAGTGGCGACCACCAGAAAAGCGCCGAGACAATGAAGCTCGACGAAGTCCCCGGAACGAAATTAATCAGAAAGTATAGCGGAGTAGTAGGAAAAAAAACTGTAATTTCCACTTACAGATTTTTTCCCTACTCCTCCGCTATACAGACTGAGTTAGTCTATTGGCAATACCTTAGCTTATGTGGTGGCTGCAGATTTATTCCCCGTCGGGACATAATATAAGACTACTGGCGTAATATTGTGTCCCTGCTATATCTCATCCCACCCCTGCGGTGAGTGCACCATGTATATTTACATCCTTAAAACAACTACCTTCAATTACGTTAACACAAAAGGCTTATATCAGAGCGTGCGGCACAAAATAACATAAAAGATGCAATTGTGCCGACAGTTGACATACAAACCGTAGCATCACAGGACACGACACGCGTCATCAAGTGCACACAGCGACACGACAGGTCGCCGCGACTGTTGATGACGTAGTTACGAGCTAATTCTTTGTTCCACGTTTCACTGTGTTTAACTGCGTACGGTAACGAACATAAGCGACCGCTCTCAGGCAGTAGTGAGCTCAATGTTGTGGCGTTCTTTATTTTGGAGGTGCAATTTATTGTTGCAGATTAAGTACTTCTCCATTTTTATGGCTCTTCCCGAATCAGGAGGAGACCTTTACCCAACAGTTTGACAATTTGGGCAGATAATCTGCTTATCAATCAGTAAAAAAAAAAAAAAACAACCTAAAAAGAACCAAGTTACACTAACTATAAATCATATATTGACTTTCAAAGTTATAACAAACGTGTAAAGTAATATAGGTAGTTCAGTAACGGTGTTAAACCGTTTATTTCAGTATGTCGGGGATTTCAGTACCTTATAAATTCAGGCGAAACGCGGCGAAATATTCAAGAAGTGCTGAAAGATAAATCGCGACCTTCGCTGAAGGTTTCATAGGGTTCACTAACATTCGTTCCTGTCCCGACCTCGCGACCACACGCTACTATTATCATACTATATCAGAAAGAAAGATAAATGATCACTGGAATGAGAAGATGGTACAGATCTAAAGTTTGGATTAAATAAACAATCTCATGTCGAAGTAAATATTATTACGTAGAATCGCTCAATTCATCAATGTCATCTCGGTTTTTTTCTCTCTACATAACATGCAATATTAAACCATGTTTGATATTCCTTATCTTTATTGAGTCGAAACAAGTGCACTGCTGGACTTACAAAGCGTCACCGCATTATAGATTATGCTTCTCACTGATTTCCGCGCCCATTACTATGTTAATTATCTTTGACCTTCACGTCACATAGATGAAACCATTTTCTAAATTTAAACAGCTGGAGCGAGCTTTTAAATAATTACAATTTCTTAAAAAAAAAACACTTAAAGACCGAGAAAAACAAGCAAAAGGAAAAGATTTACCTGAACAATTAGTCAAATGACGTCGGAGGTGGCCAGCAAACAAATTAAGAAGTGGGTGGAGCCCTGGAGCCCTGGCGCTGCGCGGTGGCGTTTAAAACGGTTATATTTATCGCGGAGGTATGCCGCTCACGTACACACAACACAACTTCGGAGTTGCGGTCAATGGGACGCACTAGGCCGCCAACACGCTGCGATTGTTCTTTATTTATATTTATTTAGATTACCTAAACGCGTATAATTCTTCTAACGAACACTGGACTTGGAGTTAGTAAACGTGTTGTTATCCTAATCTTGGTTGTCAACTCAAAGTACTACTAACTGCTACTACCACTTTCTTCCATTTTATTTTTCATTTTTATGGTATCGTACCTCAAAAGGTAAAAACCAAAACCCTTAGGGTACTTCCGGTTGACCTAAAAATGTCAACTTTGGTTAAAAGCAAGGTCTTACAGCAAAAGTAAAGGAAAACTTCCGAAAATAAAAAAAGTCGAAAATAATGGCAAATGGCACTAACAAGTTTTCGCGAAAATCTACATATTATGCCCATATCTTTTGTCGTATTGACTCAGGACTAGATATAGACTAGGTATAGACCTTAGTGACTGGTATAAATTTCATTGCTAGGTTCACCCGTTCCTAGAAAAAGGTGGTGACAAACGGACAGAAGGATCAGAGAGTGATCTTATAAGGGTTCCTTTTTAACCTCTTGAACGAGCCTTTGGTACGAAACGGAGAAGAGGTGTTCATCAATATCATAACTGTAGAACGCCTGCTCTCGTGTGTGTTGTGCTGTTGCCTGTTTGTGACGTAACTTATTCCTATTAGTATATCTGTATGCCTATACAGGTATAGGAATAATATGTCATTCTGGTCAAATGTGGTGTATAACAATAACTAGTGATATTACAATAACTACACGATTTTATCCCCAAAAATTACAGATTTCTCGATATTCAAATGTCGCTAGTAGGTAACTGGGGGACAGATCCGACGATGGAACCTTAGGCTTCTCGTCCTGCAGTCAAGCTCGCAACTTATTTATACAGTGGCAGAGTAGTTTATTGTCATAAAAACTCATCATCTAAAATGCAAATTACACAAGTATACACAAATATATCGCGGCTTTTCCCCCGCGCAGTGTGCGGCGCGGCCCGGTGAAGGTTTCACAACAGTACAGACGGCCGTTTCCATACTTTGCTGGAGATTACCTCTTGGACCGTGACAGCATTATTCAGCCAGACCTGGCCCGCCTCTATAGTACCTCATAAAAGTATTTCTGGACTGTTTTCTCTCAAACGACTAGATTATTTTGATAGCCTTTTGTATTCGTTTTGTATTGTTAGATATTATCATATTTTATTTTGTGTATTATGCATCGTTTATTATGAAGAGCACTGACTGTACTATGATTATGATTATGTTTGTTATGGATTAGTTAGGCTCCACACATTTTGAAAATATGTAGAAGTGACACTACGTAATTATTGTGTAGGTACATGCTTTGGGTTCTCAGTCTCTTTAGGAAAATAATACTTATCCCGTCAATCGATTTACTACCGGTCATCGCTCTTATAACTTGAACAATATGTATGAAACTTCTCATAAAACTTATTTCTGTATAATACGGAAACTTCTCTCTCAACTCTATAATACGTGTCATATAACATAAACAGTTCATTTATTATACAAAACACAACGTTTAAATTATAATTACACAAATAATGTCGTCAGGTGCAACATTAGGGAATCCGGGAGCGAGGCATCCGGCATGCTGGTCACGGGCGCGGGAATACGGGCCGCATCCGCGCCGCGGCCGAGCCGCGCCGAGCGCCCCCGACTGTAGCCGAGCGCTACCGAAGCGGTAAGCTCGTGACTTTACCAACTTCGCCTGCCCGGAGCAGTTTATTTTTATAGATCGCCGTGAAACTTCTATCCCTGACAGAAAGGTGAAAAATCAAAGTTTATATAAAAAGTCAACGAAAGTATGTAAGATAATGCAAACTGCAAAAGTTTGGTTGTTAGGTTCCCTTCAGACATGCAACGTATTCAAATTAGTTTCTGAAAGTACTTGTAAAGGATCCGTCGGTCGGTTCGTACAAAAATGAAGGTTTTTGTACAAACTTGTATAGGCACCTCCAATATTTCTTGTGGTGAACCTCAGTGGTCAAAGAAAATGATATCCCTGGTAAGATTCGTTGTCAGACTTTTGGGCCACTGACTACCTGTAACGACTGTCAGAGATCTACAAATGACAGCTGGGACCAACAGCTTAACGTGCTTTCCGATGCACCGAGGAGGCTCGATATGCAACTCGGCGGCTATTACTTAGCCACAACCTCCTCAGATATAGTATCATGAGCAAGTTATCGGAATTAAATTCCGCCTCCAACATTTTTTTTACTCAATATAATAATTATTTGTTTGTCAATTGCCTCGTGAACATTTACGAATACACGTAATCTATTTATACGCTCACGCAAGCTAGGGCACGTAACACGCACAGGACGGGCTCGAGACACATATCGACGCAAATACGACGAGACTGCAAAACGAACCGGAAAAACTATTTTGCGACACCTCGATCACACGGGAGTATCCTCGACGCCCCCAATAACCGCTATATCGAATCATAACCCCACAACCACTTGAACAAGACCCCCCAGCCAAGAAACAAGCTTCTTACACAGTGCTATACAAGAACAGGTCGAGCTGAACTGGTAACTCAAATCTCAACTTGACTCTAGGGAGTGCGCGACCAATGCGATCCCGGCGTCGGGAATCATATCCCGCGATTGGATCCCGCGCCTATAATGAGCTCGGGAATAAATACCGGCGGTAATATTCCCGAACAGATTGCTGAAGAAAATTACATTGTGAACGCCTTGAGGACTGGCCGTAAACATGTTTTGGATATTTATTCTCCCGGCGGGGGCTGCGGCTGATTGTGGCCGCGTGTGGGGAGAGACGAGATTGCTATTAATATCATCAACATATGATCGTGTGCTACCTAAAAATACTCCAATAAACGAAAATCTGCGGGAAATCCGTTAACGAATCATATGGAACTATTAATTACCAAAATAAATAGCGATTTGTTCCAAACAAATAAACAGATCTGCTCATTCGTTTTTAGGGTTCCGTAGCCAAATGGCAAAAACGGAACCCTTATAGATTCGTCATGTCTGTCTGTCTGTCTATCTGTCCGTCCGTGTGTCACAGCCTTTTTTTCCGAAACTATAAGAACTATGCTGTTGAACCTTGGTAAATAGATGTATTCTGTGAACCGCATTAAGATTTTTACACAAAAATAGAAAAAAAAAACAATAAATTTTGGGGGTTCCCCATACTTAGAAATGAAACTCAAAAAAAATTTTCATGGAACCCATACCTACGTGTGGTGGGGTATCTATGGATAGGTCTTAAAAAATGATATTGAGGTTTCTAATATAATTTTTTTCTAACAGAATAGTTTGCGCAAGAGACACTTCCAAAGTGGAAAAATGTGTCCCCCCCCCCCTGTAACTTCTAAAATAAGAAAATCAAAATCAAAATCAAAATCAAAGCATTTATTTCAAGTAGGCCAGTTACAGGCACTTTTGAATTGTCGAAACAAAAATGAACATTTAAAGTTGCTACAGTCCCAGCCACAAGACATAAAAACTGTGAAAGTACTGTAGTTGCCCATTCCCTAGCGTAGATCTCTATGGAGAAGAACGGGCAAGAAACTCCATGGACACTCTTTTAAATCAAAATATTGTTACAAAATCTTGGTTACATCATTCATGTTGAGATGGTATATTATGTGAGAACAATGTAGCAAGATGTGCACGTTAAAAGTGTCCATAGCAAAACAAAAATAAAATACAACTCAAAAACAAAATAATTAATTCAAATAAACCATGGCGACTAAGAGATGACCAGTCACAACTGACAGCGCCCGTTCACGAACATGACGCATGGATCAGCACCATTCAGCTCAACCATTTTGAAGGGAACTAAATGGTCCGACACACGCGCCACCATCAGCGAGACATTTGAGAGAGCATGACATACTCTCAACCGCCAGGGCACATTCAAGTCAAGAACTGCCGTAGGTTTCCAGTGAATGATAGCTTATTAGTACATAGTACTCACACAATATAGCCTATGCGATTATATAATACTAACATGGAATTTATACAATGCAAAGATAAGTACAATCTTCAGCAGCTCCAACAATACCATTTAATGCTATCAATTTTTGCGCCCCTGTCCATGTGGAGCAGGACCAGCATTGAGCCAAGCATTTTTATCAGCGATATAATCGCTCAACTTGTAATATGCTTGTTTACATAGTGTGCGTTTAATGCATGTTTTAAATTTCGTCTCATTCAGTTCAAGAATACTTTGTGGAATTTTATTATAGCATCTCAAACAGTACCCCATGAAAGATGAGTCTACTTTAGCGAGTCTAAAGCCTGGCTGAACTAGTTGGTCCCTATTTCTAGTACTGTAATTGTGTCTGTCACCTCTTTTACCAAAAAGATGCAGATTTTTTCTGACGTACATTATGTTTTCGTAGATGTATTGGCAATGAACCGTCATGATGCCAATATCCTTAAATAGTTCCCTTAGAGAATCGCGCCTACGAAGATTATATATGGCTCTGATGGCTCTTTTCTGCAGGATAAATATTGACTCAATATCAGCAGCCCGTCCCCATAGCAAAATACCGTAAGACATTATACTATGGAAGTAACTAAAATAGACCAGTCTAGCGGTATCTACATCAGTGAATTGACGGATTTTTCTAATGGCATATGCTGCTGAACTTAAGCGCCCCGCAAGCGATGTTAAATGAGAACCCCATTGTAGCCTTGGATCAAGCGTAAGCCCCAGGAAAACAGTTTTCTCTACGTATTCGAGTTTCTCTTTATTCAATATTATCTCACAATCACTACTTTTAACATTCGGTAATGAAAATCTTATGCATTTAGTTTTCTTTTCATTCAATACCAAATTGTTTGCTGTGAACCAATTTTGGACCTGAAGTAGGGCATTATTCACTTCATCTAGATTTTGGGCCCGTCTATTTATCTTAAAAATTAGGGAAGTGTCATCAGCAAATAGCACCATATTTTGTGGTTGGTTTTTCAATAAATAGGGTAGATCATTTATATAGACTAGAAAAAGGAAAGGACCCAATATTGAGCCTTGCGGAACCCCCATTTTTACTTTCAAACCCTGTGAATTGACACCATTTATTTGAACATGTTGTTTTCTATCGCTCAAATAAGATTTTAGCAGGCTAAGAGCAAGTTTACCCAGTCCGTAATGCTCCAGTTTCAAAAGTAATGTGTCGTGATTTACGCAATCAAAAGCTTTGGAGAGATCACAGAAAATTCCTATTGCGTCTTGGGACTCTTCCCACGCAGCAAATATGTGCTTTAATAGGGTTACACCGGCGTCAGTTGTACAACGTCCCTTGGTGAAACCATACTGTTGATCATGTAAGATTCTGTTGGTGTTAAAATGATAGAGCATTTGATTAAGCATTACTTTTTCAAAAACCTTGCTAAAAACTGGTAACACGGATACAGGTCTATAATTATTGGCATCTTTACTGTCCCCGGATTTGAAAAGAGGTATGACTTTACTGTATTTCATTAAATCAGGGAACACTCCTTGGTCTACACATGAATTAAAAATTAAAGCTAAGTACGGGGCTATGGTCTCAAGTATAGATGTACAAACTTTGATAGACATTCCCCATAGATCTTCGGTCAGTTTGATTTTAATTTGCCGGAAAGCTTTAATAACTGTCATAGGGTTAATGTGTTTAAATTTAAATTCAGTCAGGCAGCCAGACACATTCGCCTTTAATAAGCCAATTGCGGTTTCAGGTGAGGAATTAAGGGCCTCCGTAGTTTTTATTGGTATATCGGTAAAGAAATTTACAAATTCTTGAGCTACTTCCTGATTAGAGCTTTTAGGACCACATGCTGTATCTAATGTAAAGCTATTTTTACGTATTTTCTTTCTATTAGTCTCATTATTTATGACTTTCCAAACGGTCTTTATCTTATTTTCTGCTGTTTTGATCTTGTTGCTAATGTGCAGGGCTTTAGCAACCTTGCAAGTATTTCTAAAAATCTTTGAATACTTAGCAACATACTTGCTAAAAGTTTCTGTGTTTATAAAAGGCTTAAGGCTGTAAAGCTCAAATAGTCTTTCCCTGCTTATTCTGATACCTCTAGTTGCCCAATCACTAAATATAAATTTAGGGCAAATACTCTTTGTCTTCTTTTCAAAAGTTTTGTTGAATTCCGTGTGAACTAATGAAAAGAAACGGTCATACAATTGATTTATATTAATATCCTCTTGGCTCATTTCACTTAACTTGTTCTGTAGGGAAATATTAAACCTATTTAATTTGCAAGAAGTTATAGGTCTAAATTTAATCTGAACATTTTGTATTGGAGTTTTACACCTAAAAGTTACAGTTTGTCCGCTATGGTCAGACGGCAAACAATTTACTATGGCTTTATCTAAATAATCACAATTGCAGAAAACATTATCTATACAAGTAGCAGAAGATGAAGTTACTCTAGTAGGTTCTATAAAAGTGTTGGTCAAGTCAAATGACTTAAAAAGATTTAATAAACGACTGCTATTTGGATTCTCTTCTAAAATATTAAGAGAATGATAAAACTATAAAAAAATATGTGATGTACATTACCATGTAAACTTCCACCGAAAATTGGTTTGAACGAGATCTAGTTAGTAGTTTTTTTTAATACGTATGCTACGGAACCCTTCATGGGCGAATCCGACTCGCACTTGGCCGCTTTTTTTATTTGGTCTAACTCAATAAAACTACATAATTATTTGAATGCACTATGCTAGTACACAATTAAGTGAAGTGTAGGCGTTAGTGTATTTTCCATCTAAGTACTGTATGTGTATGTATATTTGAAGAAGTATGTAGTATTTCATATTCTTTAGAATTAAAACTTGGCAATTAAGTTTATTTATTTCTCCAGGTTGCCTGATACTATCGTCCTACTGACTGTACAACAAACAAAGGAGCGCAGTTTACAATAAGATCTAAGTACTTAATAAACTAGCAGTTTCATTAAAATACCTCCTCTTACCTGGGCACAGAACAGCCGGCTAATATCCGATTAGTTCGATCCCAGCGAATCAGCTTCGTTGGAGTTGTGAGAGCAAACGCGTTGAATTTCCAACATCGATAACTTGCTCATTTGCAAGATAATCCACCAATTTGAAGTAAAGTAGAAACTGTATTAGACTCCTGACAGTTGGAGTATTTTTGAGGAAATTGAGTAAGATCGGCAAATAAGTTAATTATTGCCAATATAAGCGTTTTGAAAGTTTATTCCAACCTCTGGTAGTTAGCTAGAATAGAATATATTTATTGTAAAAACATGAGTATACATCAAATAATATGTGCAACGTCTTAAATAACAGGTAGAGCTGCATGTTTTGCCATTAATGGCGTACAAAATAACATATTTTTGGTACAGAATAAACCATAATAAAACTTGAATTTACATAACTAATTAAAAAAAAATTAAAAAAGCATACATTTATATACTCCTATTGCTAATTAAAAATTACAAACTAAAGGGTCAAATTGTGTAAATGTCGTAATTATAGGAATCTCATTAATTAATTACGTTCATTTAAAAATTCCGATATGGTGTAAAAGCACTTGGCTGTGAGATATTTTTAACCGACTTCTAAAAAAGGAGGAGGTTCTCAATTCGGAGTTTTTTTTAAATATATTTTAAACAAAGCATTCGGCATTTGTCTAATAGGTTTAGGAATTTTATTATAAATTATTGGTGCTAAACAAAAAACGCTTTTACGCATCAATGCCGTGGTTGATTGTTGTACACACAATTTATCATTATCCCGTCGATTACGAATACAAACGTCTGAAAGTTTCTTAAATAGGTTAGGATTGGTGCGTATAAAAGTAGCAATTTCATAAATATATAAGGAAGGCAAACTTAAAATGTTATATTTAATAAAGTGCTGTTTGCAACTATCAGTTATTTTCAAGCCAAACATAGCCCTAATACACCTTTTTTTGTGACTTAAAAATGATTTCTCTATTAGTAGAGTTTCCCCAGAATATAACTCCAAATCTCAATATGGACCCGACAATACTGTGGTAGGCAGTTATAAGCGCATTGGTACTTATAATAGGCTTAAGTTTATAAAGGGCATAGGCAGAAGAACATACTTTTTTATTTAATTCTTCTGTGTGTGCTTTCCAGTTCAGACGTTTGTCAATGATAACACCTAAAAATTTAGCTGTGTTATTTATACTTGTATGTAAATATACTAGAAATACACACACAAAAAACAAATAAACAACAAAAATATATACTATTTATTTATTTTATTTAAAAGGTAAAGTTTGTAAGTTCGCATGCAAGAGATTTATCAATAACGGCAAGGTATATTATCCCTGAGTGTCATGGGCTATATTAAAAACGTTCTCCTGGGATAATTTCTACCTTAACACGAGTGAAGCCGTGGGTAAACGATAGTTTAGCGTAATAAGTGCATCCTACAGTAGCCTTCCAAAAAAATCAAATATAAAGTAGATATAAAGTAAATATAAAGTAGAATGAGAGTGGAGGGAGGCCTCCGCCTACGAGTGGGACAAAACAGGCTAGAGAAAAAGGAATGTTCCTACTGTTCAGCGAGTCCAGTGCCCGCGTGGTGGATCTTTGATGTTTCGGTTCCAGGATATGCCAGTTTCCTGACGATATTTTTCTTCAACAATCTCCTTTGCATTCCGTAACCCTTTTACAACAACAGTACCTATACTTTTGTCTCTCGTTCGGGTAATAATTCACTTTGGTCCATTAAAATAAACCTAACAAATAACACGGATTATTCATGTACGTTTGCCTGGCTAGGCCCCCCAGAATTTGCGTCTTAGGTGTACACCAATTCAATGTACTCGCCTCTAGGAGTATATGTACCGGTTTCTTTTTCAATGTACGTCTAAACTTTTGAAGAAATTTTGCTAAATAAGGGGGCCGTGCTGAAAACGTTTGGCTGGCACGACTCCCGTTTTAATACGCTTCGGTCGACCTGTATGTAACTAACTATGTTAAGGAATCTAAGGTAACTAATTTAACCATTTTCCAAGGATCGTAGCGTCATGAAAATTGGCAGCTGTGTGTAGTTCTGATGACAATACAATAATTTGATACTGTCGAACTGATTTGATGATGGAGCCGGAAGATATGAACCGGAACTTCATGATGGAACATCGTATCATAGCTGTGTTTGGACTTGTTGGAAAAGTCTTGTAATGAACTTTGACCACGATTAGGTTTCAAGGTTTGATAAGCCGGAAGATAGGCACTGGCATCCCATGATGGAATATCGTATCGTAGCCGTGTTTGGACTTATTATAAAAGTCTTGTAATGAACTTTGACCACGATTAGGTTTCAAGGTTTGATGATGAAGCCGGAAGATAGGCACTGGCATCCCATGATGGAATATCGTATCATAGCCGTGTTTGGACTTATTAGAAAAGTCTTGTAATGAACTTTGACCACGATTAGGTTTCAAGGTTTGATGATGAAGCCGGAAGATAGGCACTGGCATCCCATGATGGAATATCGTATCGTAGCCGTGTTTGGACTTATTATAAAAGTCTTGTAATGAACTTTGACCACGATTAGGTTTCAAGGTTTGATGATGAAGCCGGAAGATAGGCACTGGCATCCCATGATGGAATATCGTATCGTAGCCGTGTTTGGACTTATTAGAAAAGTCTTGTAATGAACTTTGACCACGATTAGGTTTCAAGGTTTGATGATGAAGCCGGAAGATAGGCACTGGCATCCCATGATGGAATATCGTATCATAGCCGTGTTTGGACTTATTAGAAAAGTCTTGTAATGAACTTTGACCACGATTAGGTTTCAAGGTTTGATGATGAATCCGGAAGATAGGCACTGGCATCCCATGATGGAATATCGTATCATAGCCGTGTTTGGACTTATTAGAAAAGTCTTGTAATGAACTTTGACCACGATTAGGTTTCAAGGTTTGATGATGAAGCCGGAAGATAGGCACTGGCATCCCATGATGGAATATCGTATCGTAGCCGTGTTTGGACTTATTAAAAAAGTTTTGTAATTAACTTTGACCACGATTAGGTTTCAAGGTTTGATGATGAAGCCGGAAGATAGGCACTGGCATCCCATGATGGAATATCGTATCGTAGCCGTGTTTGGACTTATTAAAAAAGTCTTGTAATGAACTTTGACCACGATTAGGTTTCAAGGTTTGATGATGAAGCCGGAAGATAGGCACTGGCATCCCATGATGGAATATCGTATCAGAGTCGTGTTTGCAGCTGTGTGTAGTTCTGATGACAATACAATAATTTGATACTGTCGAACTGATTTGATGATGGAGCCGGAAGATATGAACCGGAACTTCATGATGGAACATCGTATCATAGCTGTGTTTGGACTTGTTGGAAAAGTCTTGTAATGAACTTTGACCACGATTAAGTTTTAAGATCTGATGATGAAGCCGGAAGACAGGAACTGGCATTCCATGATCGAATATCGTATCAGAGTCGTGTTTGCACTTGTGAGAAAGGTCACGTAAAGGACTTTGAACATAATCAGGTTTCAAGGTACCAACACAACAATCCTATTATATACAGTGTGTCCGGACATAGACTAGCGATATTCTAAATACTTAAATATAAACTATTTTAAAGTTTTACACCCTAGGCTTGGGTCCAATACACTTACCCGCTATGTGGCAGCCATTTTGTTTTTTTTGTTGAAATATGCTCAATGTGGGTAAAAAAAACATATCTCTCAAAGTTTTAGTCGCACTGAGAAAAAATAAGCTTATTTGAAAGGCAATAATATTGTCTACCGCCTGCAGTTTAATTGTACTTTAAAATAGTTTATATTTAAGTATTTAGAATATCGCTAGTCCATGTCCGGACACACTGTATTGACTCGTAAATATTGAGTGTAAATAATGTAAATATTGACATAGGTGCCTGTATAAAATGTATATATATGTCACCGTAAAATTGTCAAATACGTTATATTGTAATATCTCTAGCGATATTGTCAAATCTCGAATTATTGTCAAATGAACATACTGCTTACAACAAAATGCAACGCAGTCAACTCACGCGGTGTGGAGGGAAGGAGGGGTCCCCCTTGCCCAGTGGTACAACTCTCATGAAAAGATATTGTACCATTCCTGAGAAATACCGATTAATATAACCTAACCTTAAAACACTTTATATTCCCCTAAAAAGCGTAGTCGAAGGAGCCCCGCTTCGCGGGGCCCCTATTTCCGAGTGCAGGGTTTAAAGGAACCTAACTAACCTAACGGGGGTGTGCCCCAAGTCCCGATTATGGGGGCAGAGATACTTCCGTATGTTCAGTTGACAATAATTCGAGAGTTTACAATATCGCTAGAGAGAAACACGTTATATTGTAATATAACGTGTTTGACAATTTTACGGTGACATATATAGACCTGTACATGGAAAGTGTAAATAAAATAATTTTGATATTATATCTATATACGATGTATATTGACGAGTAAATAGGGTAGTAGGGGTTCCCTATCCATTTGCATAAAATTTTAAGGCCTAATATAACTTAGCATAATTTTGCTTGGCATAATTATATTTTCGCATAATATATTTACGCATAACAGCTTACGCATAATTTTTTAAGCATAAATTCTCTAACCATATGATTAAGCATAATATTCTAAAGCATAAATTTACCAAGCATAAAGTTCTAAAGCATAACTTTTTAAGCATAATAACCTATAGCATCAATTTATTTACGTATAATAATATTAAAACATATTTTTATAGGTATAACAATGAAATAATTATTAACACCTAGAATATTACACTA
The DNA here is from genome assembly GCA_950022955.1 of Xestia ashworthii. NCBI lineage: Eukaryota > Metazoa > Arthropoda > Insecta > Lepidoptera > Noctuidae > Xestia > Xestia ashworthii. The sequence continues at coordinate 373,928 of OX465565.1, read as the reverse complement.
AACACGTTTATACAATATTGCTCTAATGAAATTTGTAGGCACTTGATATTGTACAGCAAGCATGCAGCAAGCATGCAGCAAGCATGCAGCAAGCATGCAGCAAGCATGCAGCAAGCATGCAGCATGCAAGCAAGCATGCAGCATGCAAGCAAGCAGCATTCAAGCGAGCATGCAACATGCAGCAGGCAGGGATCCTGTCACGGCTCCGGCGCTGCGGGCCTCCGGCGGCCCCACGCGCCTACGAGATTTTAAATTACACTCTAGGGGTAGGAAAAACAAGACTACGTGGAGTCGGTTTTGCAGCAATTCGTTTCTGTAACTAACTTTTGTTGCACAGCATATTAAATTTTTACACAACATCTAATATATTCTTCAGATAAAAGTTATCTAGCGATTGAAAAATCGTTTAAGTTACATAATGTTATGTTATAAATCATTGGCATGAAAATTGTTTTTGTTATTTATATTAATTGTATGCCTAAATATTATGTAACATTAAATGTCTGTATTGTAATTTGCATGTCATATATATCTGACTATGTATTAGGCTCAACTTACTTTAAGACCAATATGTACCAATACTTACTGCAAAAATAAATGATTATGATTATGCTAATAGTCATTAGGCCTACTAACGTTATGCGAATCAAATTTATGCCAAAACAAATTAGTCTTTAAGATGATTACTTAGGCCAACATAAAATGTATGCCTAAAAAAATTATGCCGAAGTAATATTATGCCAAAAAAAAATTGTGCCAAAATCGTTATGCCGAAGTATATTAGGACTAAGAACATTATGCGAAAAGAAGGGATCCCAATAATATCATGTCCTAAAATAGCCTTGCCCCTCTACATGGACCTCTGGTGGGTCGACCGTTTAATTGTCCACTACTCTTGGGAATAATATGGCAAAAACTACAATAAAAGAAACACGTGTATCAAACAATATAGAGCTAGAGACACAGACAGCACACCAGAGCAATGATAAAAACGTTTAGGAAGTTTAGGACCAAAAAAATCTAAAGTTCGCGCATCTCAATCACAAGAAGAGCGAGACGCCCGTCTTCAGTACTTGCGTGAATATGACTCTCAAATAAGCTGACAGGTAAAACACCATGCAATACAGACGCATTGGCAGAGATAGAGAGGGTGCAGGCTCATTCGCCTACTTGAAATAAATGTTGTATAAATGTTTAAAATATTTCTTTTTTGAATAAAAAGTATAAAATAAATTAATAGTTTAAAAAACACGCTTTTAAAAATGCACGTAAAAACCAAAAATAAATTATGGATCATTCAAGTTGTCTCTATTTCTGGGCTGAAGTGTAAACTATGTGCTTTTAATTATAATATTTGATTGTAAAAGCGTGGAGCGCTAAATTACCCCCTACATACAAACAAATTTTACCTCTTGTAAATTTACTCAATATAAGCAGCAGTTTTTTTAATCCGTTTCACGAGTCATGGTCACCCCATTCGTTGTAATGTATCATATTTTTGATCCAATTTGTCTTCTATAGTACTAATACTCAGCAGTATCGCAATATATTTGGAACGAATGTACTCCAGATGATTCAGGAAGTCGAATTTTGTAAGCAAACTTGTCATATTTTAAAAGATCTAGGCGTATAAATAGAGGGCCGTGCTGAATGAACTAATATCGGTTTATTTATCAAAAAAAGCAAGTATTATGAGAAACCAATGTGGTACATATGTTACTTGCCAAACATCGATTATTTTTTATAGTTTTTGGTTATGGTTGTTTGTCGTCTTTAGATGTTTTCTCATTTATTTATTTTTCAGCACAGCCCCCTAAGCTACATATATATATTATTTGGTTTTACGAATTCAGAATATCTGATGCGGTACATAACGTGTCAATAGAGTACATTCCTAGAGTTAAATAAACTTTTTAATGCGCTATATATTTTTCAAGATACACGCAAAAAAAGGGGGCCGTGCCAGCCAAACGTTTTCAGCACGGCCCCCTTATTTTGCAAATTTCTTCAAAATTACAGAAGTACATTGAATTGAAGTATATTATTATATTAAAACGCAAATTCTAGGGGGCCGGCGGGTCTAGCCAGGCAAACGTACATGATTATTCGCTTTACACTTTACGTTTATGTAGCGTCATGACGCAGCTTCAAGTATTCTTTTTGCGCAGGACGTGGATTCGATTCCCGCATCGGCACAAAAACTGTGTGCTGTACAAATATTTGTGCTGCGTCTGGATGTTTGTGCCAGTTATTTATGTGCGCAATGTCAACTGACACACGGCGTGGATGTGGACCTCAAAGGATGCAGTTTGGAGCGATCGGCAATTGTTTACATTTTCATTGAGTTAAATATGAAAAAGTGCCATGATAGCAGGTGGCGTATTATCGTTCATGCCTGCCCCAAGGGGAAAAGACGGGAAATTAGGATTATGATGTACCAAAGCATTTATTTAAATTATGTTACACAAATAGTCCTCGCGAATTGGCGAGAGGAAACACACCATCGTGAGAAGTGGAAGGAATGGGGAGAGGCCTTTGTTCAGGAGTGGGACGTACAGACTAGCAAACAATATATAGAAGCCATTATGATATTCCGTTTATATAAAATAACCTTATTGAGTATTGCGATTCTCATCGTTACATAAGAAGCTGTAAAAACCCTTCATGTAAACAGATTCAGAATCCCGACCATCCTAAGTTCCGCGCCGGCTATAAGGATATACAATATACATGCTCAAAGGTCAGGGTCGTTTGCGCCCATAAAAAACATAAATATTTATGAAAATAATTCCCAATGATATTGTTTCCAAAGCGCGAGTTGCCAACTATTGAACAAGGGAAAAGGTAAATAATTCACGAGCGGAGGGAAAAATCGAGAAGACGTGCCCAAGTTTGTTCACAACTTTAGACCTACAACTATTTATTTATTGTGCTAGTGGGCTTTACGACTTACCAACAACAACTTTCAGCTATTCACTTATCGACGGTCTTATTACAAGTGGAGGAGGATAGCAATTAGCTTTGCCCGGGTGTATGCGAAAGGTTGTAAGTGGTGTTAGTAAGTTCTCGAGGCGCGCACCTCCGACTTGTGTACAAACACAAATAAACATATTTTGTTAAGTAAAGGTACGGTTGTTAACGCGCCGTGATTTGTTGTAATATTCATTGTTTAATTCAAGTTTCTTTTTAGTTGCGAAGTTGGCGGGCCTCCCCCGGCAATCGAGGAAACAAATACAACAACTATATACAAATACCAATTACAATTTGAATGTCTACGAAATTGAATGTGTTTTGTTGAGAATTCTTTCCGAGGAATTCGTAAGAAGGCCGAGTTTAGTGTAACATTTCGGTGTGTATAAATACAACGTGATATTTGAAAATTTCGCAAAGAAATGTTCATAAATGTCAAAGTTCGCAATGAGTAGAATGTGTAGGTTCTCTGACTTCGCTTCGTTAACAAACTGCCTCCTACATATGTCAAATGTATTCAGGAGCAAAATAAACAATTTTCATTCATTCGTTCTAATCATATGTCGCTTTTATTCATTAACATTAGGCTCGTCAAACTCGACGCTTTCGGCGATAATTTATAATGTAAGCAAAGATGTTCAACCTTTATTATTAAGTAAAGAATAAAGTTTCGAGATCCTTACTTAGAAAGCGAGCTTTGAGCACAAGAGCAATATTTAAGAAACTTGATCTTTTGAGAAACATCACTCAACAAGACAAGTCTTCTTCAAGGCAATCTGAACTTCAGATGGACGTAATTCTCTATAATTATTACCACTCAATGTTTACTAAACAGCTCAAGGTTTTGAAATACTTTCTGAAATTATTCGTTCTCAGAGTCAAACAACGTAAAACTTCTGTCTTTTTTAAACTTTCACGATGAACACATTATAAAACATATGACATCCGGGTATTTATCGCGAATTTACCTTTAATTTTATCCCGACGTTTCGACCGGATTGCACCAGCCGTGGTCGCGGGGAGACTGGAGTATTGGTGGTACCGCGACAGCAAAGTGAAGGTGTTTTTTCAACTACCCTCACTCATCTTCATAAATGTTAATTAGGGCCGGTTCACACTAGGACAGCACACTACACTAACAGTGTCCGTATATTGAGGCGATTTCACTTGACGAGTACACTTAGTGATCACTGGATTCCACGCTGAAGAGAGTTTGAAGCCGTCTTCGCGATTGAAATTAGGGTACTTCTTGATCTCAATCGCTTCCCGAACCATTCTCTTATAATAGTGCTTCTCATGGGCAAGGATTTTTGGGTTGTGTAACTCCATCCAGTGGTTGGGTCCTGAGTCTATCACATGCTCCGCTATAGCAGACTTGTTTGTTTGTCGATTTTTGACCGCTGCTATGTGTTCTTTGACCCTTTCAGCGACTGTTCGCTTCGTTTGGCCTATGTAGGAACGCCCGCAGCTGCAATCGATCTTATAAACACCAGGAACCTGGAATGGTACTACATCCTTTGGTGTACGCAGACGCTTCGCCACTTTGTTTAGTGGAGCATAAACAGACTTTATTGAAAGCTTCTTGAAGAGGTTCCCAATTTTGTCCGTTACCCCCTTCACATAAGGCAAGAACGCTGGCTGTCTGGTTACCTCAATGTGTTTATTCTTCTGCTTGCGTCTGCCATCTGGATGCCATCCATTCGTCCTGTACCCGTTTCGTTTTAGAACCTCCTGAACATGTTCCAGCTCTCCGGGCAGATGTTCAGGGTCACAGAGGTCATAGGCTCTGTTCATAAGAGAAGACACCACAGACTGAAGATGTGCTGGATGATGATGAGAGGCAGCATTCAGATATCTGTCCGTGTGCGTTGGTTTTCTGTATACAGTATGCGACAAGGTTCCATTGGCCTTAACCATAACTTTTAAGTCTAAAAAGGCTAAAGATCGGTTATCCTCCATCTCATACGTGAACCTTATCTTCGGGTGTATGGAGTTAAGATGTTCAGTCAGTTGGTCAACTTCCTGTTTACCTCCCCTGATAACGCAGAAAACATCGTCGACGTACCTTTTCCAGAGCCTTACACCGTGAGCTGTCATGTTGATCATAGTTTCAAAGTGTTCCATCCAGATATTGGCAAGTACAGGAGCTACAGGACTACCCATAGCTACGCCATCAATCTGGAGGTAATGTTGCCCTTGAGCGACATGAGAAGAAGTTCAACCGTCTGTTGGCTCGAAGTGGTAAGGCACAGCATAATAAGGTACAAACGCAAAAGGCTAAGACAGTGATAAATCTTACTGAGTATAATTACAATGACGACACACTTAGCATTCTAGAAAAAGGCACAAATTTTGCTTTAACGCCTAAAAGGATTCCGTATGAGGATATAGTGAGCAGTGTCGAGGAGGCTATTGTTCGTAATAAGATTCCTTCGAATGACGCGGAAACGCTAAGACAGGATGTCTCGGTTATACTACGAAAAAGTCGGCCTCCAAAACCCAACGTAACGGCGGGTGAGCTACAAGCGTTTGAGGACTTACGGAAAAATGATGAGATTCTCGTGCTTAAAGCGGATAAAGGTAACGCTACCGTTATAATGAAGTCAGAAGACTATGACACTAAAATACGGAATCTACTTGAAGACAAAAAGGTGTATAAGCCGGTTTCATATAATCCCACGGCTAGAGTCACGAAACGGGTCAGGGCAGTTATACACGAGTATAGTGACTTGTTCGATGAAGATGTTTTTGAACGCCTATATAGACCAGCTATAGTTCAGTCACCCAAATTGTATGGATTACCAAAAGTTCACAAATCCAACGTACCCCTGCGACCTATCGTTAGCCAGGTGGACTCGCCTACGTACAATTTGGCGAAACATGTTGCTGGTATACTGCAGCCCATAACAGGCAAGACGTCTTCTTTTGTCAAGGATTCGCGACATTTCATCGGCATCATCAAGGGCATGAAGTTGGAACCTAGAGATACAATGGTGAGCTTTGACGTTGAGTCTCTTTTCACTTGTGTTCCTCTGAAGGATTGTCTTGATGTTGTTAGGCAAAGATTATGTGATCATGAACTTCCTGACCAGTATGTCTGTCTTCTGGAGAACTGTTTAGACGGAAATTTCTTCTTATACCAAGGGCAACATTACCTCCAGATTGATGGCGTAGCTATGGGTAGTCCTGTAGCTCCTGTACTTGCCAATATCTGGATGGAACACTTTGAAACTATGATCAACATGACAGCTCACGGTGTAAGGCTCTGGAAAAGGTACGTCGACGATGTTTTCTGCGTTATCAGGGGAGGTAAACAGGAAGTTGACCAACTGACTGAACATCTTAACTCCATACACCCGAAGATAAGGTTCACGTATGAGATGGAGGATAACCGATCTTTAGCCTTTTTAGACTTAAAAGTTATGGTTAAGGCCAATGGAACCTTGTCGCATACTGTATACAGAAAACCAACGCACACGGACAGATATCTGAATGCTGCCTCTCATCATCATCCAGCACATCTTCAGTCTGTGGTGTCTTCTCTTATGAACAGAGCCTATGACCTCTGTGACCCTGAACATCTGCCCGGAGAGCTGGAACATGTTCAGGAGGTTCTAAAACGAAACGGGTACAGGACGAATGGATGGCATCCAGATGGCAGACGCAAGCAGAAGAATAAACACATTGAGGTAACCAGACAGCCAGCGTTCTTGCCTTATGTGAAGGGGGTAACGGACAAAATTGGGAACCTCTTCAAGAAGCTTTCAATAAAGTCTGTTTATGCTCCACTAAACAAAGTGGCGAAGCGTCTGCGTACACCAAAGGATGTAGTACCATTCCAGGTTCCTGGTGTTTATAAGATCGATTGCAGCTGCGGGCGTTCCTACATAGGCCAAACGAAGCGAACAGTCGCTGAAAGGGTCAAAGAACACATAGCAGCGGTCAAAAATCGACAAACAAACAAGTCTGCTATAGCGGAGCATGTGATAGACTCAGGACCCAACCACTGGATGGAGTTACACAACCCAAAAATCCTTGCCCATGAGAAGCACTATTATAAGAGAATGGTTCGGGAAGCGATTGAGATCAAGAAGTACCCTAATTTCAATCGCGAAGACGGCTTCAAACTCTCTTCAGCGTGGAATCCAGTGATCACTAAGTGTACTCGTCAAGTGAAATCGCCTCAATATACGGACACTGTTAGTGTAGTGTGCTGTCCTAGTGTGAACCGGCCCTAATTAACATTTATGAAGATGAGTGAGGGTAGTTGAAAAAACACCTTCACTTTGCTGTCGCGGTACCTCCAATACTCCAGTCTCCCCGCGACCACGGCTGGTGCAATCCGGTCGAAACGTCGGGATAAAATTAAAGGTAAATTCGCGATAAATACCCGGATGTCATATGTTTTATAACGTAAAACTTCATTATAAAAAATCAACAAACTATACCAGACATGTGGATTCTTCGGAACAAATATTGACCTCAGCTAATTAGTTCCTCTTTCTTTGTTACCGCTTGTATGTGCGGTCCTGATTCAATACATTCAACGTACCTTATACCAACACAAATGCTAATAGAATACCTGTTATTACATGCGAACGTGATAATATTGTAGAGCAGACTTTAAACCTGCCTGTTAAATAAAGGTCTAGTTCGACGCATCTCCTCAGAAGCAAAAGCTTTTCACCTCAAGGTATTTTCTACATGATACAGCCGGTAGCTATCTCCGAGCTGTACAAGTGAACTGTATTGTTATTCCAATGTATCCTGCAGGCGTGGCAGTAGGATTTGAATGCATATTATATGAAACGAATCTGTGCGAGGTCACAGTCGCTCCAGAGTACAAACGTAGTGTCGCTACACCCCGGCGCGACTCGGTTTACACACGTAATACGAAACGTACTTGAAGTACTTAGGGTAATGGCTGACAACCCCACTGGCACGATCAATGAGGTAGGAAAAGTGTGCTGCTTGTTTGAAATTGTTAGAAAGAAGTTTTGTGTCTGACAGTACTGTTAGTTGAAAGTACGTACTCTAGAGTTTTCGAGAACATCATCAGCCTATTTATGTTTGTACAGCTGGGACACAGGCCTCCTCTCTATGAGAGGGAATGGGCTATAATCTACGCACGCGGGCCCAGTGCGGGTTGGTTTTCGATATATGAGTCGATTAATACTAGTTACCAACGGGAACAATGGTGTTATAAAATACTGCGTTATCGATGACCAAATGACCATGACTTGGAATCATGGCCTCATATCACCGTTGAAATTCCCTATACTTAGTAGTGAGTAGACTGAATCTTTCGAATCACCAGTTTGTTTCCAAAGGATTATGATCACGCCATAATAGCCAACTCTCACAAAACAGTCGTCACTTAGTATCGCTTCATAAAGTGGCGAGTGGCTGGACACCACTACACTAACTGAACAGTAGTTCCATTCCAAATGACGCACGATAGCAGGATGCTATAAAGTAGAACAACATGCCTGCTACTTTGGTTCTTTAGTACACCTTCATCAAATGCTTACGGTAAGTCCAAATATCGACCCAGGCGAAAAGAGTGAAGTTGGTTTTAAAATGTTGTGAAACGATTTTTTTTTTCTATAACTATATCATAAGTCTTGCCTTAAAGTTTGGCCATAACTGGCACTAGATAGCAAAAGAGGTAGAGGTAGAAGAGTTTGCGCTGCAGTGGAACCCAGATGGCGGCTCTACGTAACCTTTTATCTGTTTAGCGAAGTAGACGCAATAGTTAAACAATAGCATCACGCCGATTCGGTGCGGCTCAACAGACGGAGGTTTAATTAATATGTGAGACTTCTGACGGCCTCTGTTCACTAGCCCGATGGCCTGCCGGGGAGCCGACGGCGACGATACAAAACAAACGGCGCTGATAGATGATGATAGATACCGCGATATGCACACAACACTGTTTGAGAGACACCGCGGCCGCCACTCGCCCGGTCACCCCATAGAAGGAATTAAAATGATGCAACCATTTCACGTTATAGTTGATTTAAGGAAATTTTAATGCAATGAAACACTCAATCGTTGAACAAAAGTTGACAACTTTTCCAATGAATCAACTTTGTTAGGTTTAGGTTGTTCCTTCATACATTGCTATATACAATGTTACTATGCGTTGGTGTATATCAATACGGCCCAAAAGCAACCGGATATGGTCAAAGTTGAGAGTTCCTTTAAACGCTACAATATTCCAACCATGTACGTTGAGCCAAGAAATACAGAACTCAGAATTCATTTGAATTTAAGCTTATCATGACTGCTCTACACAAAAACTTCAAAAAGCCATAAAAGCAGGAAGTCAAAGCAGTAAGTTAGAAGTCGACACGGAACTAAGGCTATTACATTGTTATTGCAGCAGGGAGGTGCCTCAGGAGTGCGGGAGTGCGGGAGTGCCGGAGTGCGGGAGGTACCGAGTGACGATGGGTACCTCCGAGCGGTAACCGGCACATTTCCAAAGCCTTTGTACATAGTGCTCGTGTAATATATTGTGCCTATGGAAAAAATATAGTGGCTTGTTTTGTGGGGTTCCACTGGTAGCGGCAATCGCTGGTTTCATTACGACCTGTGTGATCTTTACCTCCTACAAAGTTAATGCCAACAAGTCATTGCTACAGAAATACATAACTTAGTGTTACCAGGTTTTTGAATCATTGAGAAATCGTATAAGTCTGGTGCCATATCAGTTTGATATCTCTATAGCGTCATAATTATGTACCTATCTCTAGTCTCCAAATTATATGAGTCTCCAAAGGTTCAAAAAATTAATACCTACCTACCCATTCTAAATGGTTATACGCGTATTACCCAAAATATAATTCAGCAGATCAGAAACAAGCATCTCAGGGACATTTAATAGATAACTACTACACCCCAGTAGCCCCTGGTCGGTGGCGCGTCACTCCCGTGCCCGCCACAAGTAGCACCGCGCTCCCGTATCGAACCGGTCGCTTTTTAACACTTTTAATGGCGTGAAAGGCCCACTATCGTCGGTCGTTAATCCACTATGAATACGCATTTCAGAGAGGTGGGTTTTCGCCGCTTTCCTCTGCCCCCGCTCGCCCCCCTCGTATAGTGACCTCACCCCCGCTGTGGTCCGTTACAGGTGATGCAGTGACGTTATTATTTGAGATATTCGAATGTGATTATTTTCCTTAATGGAATTTTTTAACGGGAAAAAATACAGTGTTTTTTTTTACCTGATAGACAGGTCGAACTAAAATCAGTACAGACTTATAGTTTGTTACAATCAATTACCTACGTTACTATTTAACATAACAAAATCAAAAATGAACTATAATGAATAAACCATAGCACTTCAGTGGTAGCGCCGGAAGGTACATGGGTGTCCGAGTGAGCGAGCAGCGTCACAATGTTCCCACAACACACCGCCCGGTGCCCGCCACCGTGCACCGCCGCTAAACAGTCGCTCATCACGGGTGCAGTCACATCACAACACTCGTTTGATAGGGCTGGCTGTAGTCATTCAGCTATATCAAGAGTGAATGCTTAACAACTAGATACATGGATTGTATGAAAGATGATGATAGCCAATAAAGGTGGTAACGAGATGATTGAAAAATGAGCTTTACATAGATAATGAGGTGGATACGATGGCAGGAGTACGACAATGATCTTGATTATCATGTGTGTAGGGTACAATGCTGTGCAAACAAATAACAATCAATCTTGTCCATAGGGTGAAATCAAAATCAAAGGAATATGCTGGAACATAGGGTTAACTAGTGTTAAGGGGCCGGCGGAGCGTGCGTCGTTCATACAAACGTAATACCAAAATAATTCGTGAACCAAACATATTCATAAGGACGTGTGTATTTATTTCGATTGGATTACATAATATCTAGGTTCCCAAAAATATATTATGAATGGACATTGATTTAAACAAGAGTTATGAGAAAAATAAGTTTTCAATAGAAATTTTAAATTTCTATTGAAAACTTATTTAGAAATTTTAAATTTCTATTGAAAACTTATTTTTCTCATAACTCTTGTTTAAATCAATGTCCATTCATAATATATATTTGGGAACCTAGATATTATGTAATCCAATCGAAATAAATACACCATTCTTAAGAATATGTTTGGTTAACGAAATATTTTGGTATTACGTTTGTATGAACGACGCACGCTCCGCCGCCGCGCGCCGGCCCCTTAGCGCATTGTCTCATTAATCGGTCTTCAATATGGTTTCGTCAACAAAATAGTGTAACACAGACATTTACAGGATACTATAAAAAGAGATCTGACTGACACACTATAAAGTCGAACTTTTCAACAAAAGAACGGGCACCTATGAGTACTCTGCAAGAGATTGACAGTACTTGTTAGAAAACCTTTTTAATATAGGAGCACCAATACGGTGAGAGTATTTGTGGTTGACAGTCGTGTGTGGTCGGGTTGATTCGGCGGCATCGCGACTAATTGCACAATTCATATCAATATTGAATCGTACTTGTTTGCGAGCTGAGCTGGACCAAGCTGGGACCATCAAATGTACAGTTTTGTGTGTTGGACAGTTTTGGGGAGTTACAGGAATTTTCAGGACGTCAATATAAAAACCTTTTGAAATTGTAATACAGACTACTATCAAACTCAAAGCTCTCTAAAAACAGATACCACAAAGTACCTTAGCACTATATAAACCATGTAAAGTTCTGTATATTATTATCACTATCGCACCGTTACCTCTGTTTAACCTCACGAGCTTGTGAGCGAGATGATTATGTAACTGCTGACGTTAAAACTTCAGGAACTTTACAACAGTAGTCACAAGTTTTTATGTCAAACTGTAACATTTCACTTCCGGCTGAACATTCAACAAAATTGTATGAGATCCGAGTTACATCTTAATGTCAAGTAACATTCCTACAGTACTACGACTTCCCGAAAATAACACCGTCAATAGCGATTCAATATGTTTTCATCATAAGCCTACTGTATAGCCCTAAATGCTAAGACACAGGGTTGATTCTAGCTTGTTGTGTTAATGGTAACTTTGTATGGGAAAAGGAAATTAAATCACTAAACTTACTAGCGGAGACGCGCCGCGCTCCGTGCCGGGGCATAACATCGTCCCTCTAGTAATAAGCGGGTGAGCAGCGATTAAAGTGCGCTCGCAACCATTAAGACATCATCAAAGAGAAATTCGGAGGGACTTAATTCATTCGGAAAGAACAGTCGTATTATCGGGTAATGCATGGAATCGTGGATTAACATGGAGTGCCTGCGACAGTGGAACCTCGGCTGGTTGGACTGACTATAGGTGTCGAGTGTTGGTGTGTTGGTTGTTCGAGGGTGGATTTGAATGATAATACCTACCGCTTTGAAACGCGGATAAGTTGTAATGTGTTAATGATTTGATCCGATTATTCGTTTCATTGACTCACTACTTACTTAAAGCTACTGATTCTGCTGATGAATTAACAATGTGTCACGGTTAATTAGGTGGCTTCAATAAATTAATAAGTAATCACTATTTTCTAACCAGTCAATTTTAGTTCTGGCTCTATGTAAGTTAAGGTTCTTTCAGACTTTGATCTTTTGTTGGTAATGTAGGTATTACATGCACAGTTATATTTTTTAACCCTTTGTTCGTATTAAGACAGCTTTGCTTTACGAAATAATTTCATTACGAACTACTAGTTAGATAGGATTCGTCGTTTGACTGCTTACAGATAACTTATTTTTCAATTGAAATGGTTTCATTAGTGACTCTTTTAAAAGAAAAAACATTAAAGAAATATTATCATTTGGAATAGTAACTATTAGTCAGTCCTACACATATTGTTAATTTATGCTAGTACTGAAACTCAACGAAATGTCTGTGTTGAAATTATTTTGATTGGTGACAACAAACGTTCCCTCATACTCGTACCACTCGTAGCTTCTGGGAAAAACATCAAAGTGTTTAAGTTCAACCAACACCGGTTCCTAAGATTCTTATTGTTAGAAATAAGCTTGACTAATAAACGAACCCATACGTTTAATATCATAGCGAAGCCACAACAACGTTGCACAAGAATACCGCCTTCACTAAATAAATAAATAAATAAATATCGCTGGACATTAACACCCAGCGCTACCTAGTGCCACACTAAGCAAGGCTTGTGTCGTGGACACCAGATAGTTGATATACTACATACAAACTTTTTTTTATTTGTAAATACATACTTATTATACATATAAACATCCATGACTCGGAAACAAATGTCCATGCTCATCACACAAACATTTGCTCCTACCGGGATGCGAACCCAGGACCCTAAGAACGTAAGGCAGCCTCACTACCACTACGCCATTCGAGTCGTCACTATTTTGTCCTTGTCAATGTAAGTAGACGATAAATGAGAACATCTCACGAACACAGTTTGCATTAACTGTGAGAACAGATCCCTTTAGACAAAACAATTAACTATGAAAAATTAACTTCTTTAAGTTTAAACTGGAAGATGTTTGCTACGGTCCCGTTATACTCCCGTCACAGCCGACGTCACCGCCGGAAGTCTAATGTGATGAGACAGGAGACGACAAAAGTACTAATTTGCAACCAACATGTCGCTAAATTCAGTTAAATCCTCTTTCTAATTAAACTCGGGGCAACTTCCGAAAATAGCCGAACCTCTGAACCTACTTACGAGGACAAAAATGAGAACACACGAGGAATCACTAATAAAGGCCCACCGGTTTTATTTTACACACAGAATACGGGGGCCTTTATTAGCCGCTCAAAAAGCTAAGGTTAGTATAATTATGGTCATGAGAAGGCAGATTGGCCTTTCGCCCGGTAATTGGATTAGTCATTTGGTTTTATGTGCAAGCCCGCACGTGATGTGACGACACAACCACTCTTATTGTGCGCCTGTCTGTCTGGACGGCTGTCCGCCGTCCGGTTCCCGCATGGTTTACGCGTTTTGAGGAAATGCGTATTTTATTTCTAATACACCGTGTTTCTGAGGATATCCATTAATTTTGAATAATACTTCTATAGCTCTTGTTAAACATATCGTACAAAGGAACTATACATAATAACTTAAAAACTATGCCATTTAATCTACTACAGATTAAATGGCATAGTTTTTAAGTTATTGGTAATTTCATGATCATCATCGGCCTATTAATGTTCCCACTGCTGGGACAGACCTCCTTTCTATGAGAGGGAATGGGCTATATAATCCACCACGCGGGCCCAGTGCGGATTAGTAGATGTCACATGTCTTCGAATTTATGGTTCTAGGACATGCCGGTTTCCTCACGATGTTTTCCTTCACCGTTTTGAGAGCAGCGGTGATGTAATAAATTACACAAAGTAATGCGCCTGCCTGGGTTCGAACCCACGACTTACTGAACGTAAGTCGGGGCCGCCACCACTGGGCCACCGCTGCTCTCTAATCTAATTTAAGTTCAACGAATTGAATTATGTTGTGCTGTGAGAGAAAGAGTCTTTATTTGTGAGATGTTGCCACCTTGTGCAACCAAAACTATCAAACTGAATTTAGAAGACTGAAGCTGATTTTTGAATTTTTTTTTTTTTTGAAGTTAGAGGCATTTTGTGTTGTGTTGTGATAAAATGAGTTTGTAATCTAAGATGAACACGATATGTTTTTACTTATTGCCACTAAAAGTGAAAAAAATGGTAAAAAAAAGTAAAAAGCAGTGTATCCCGAAGTTAATGTATAACCTCAGGAACACGGTGTATAGTTTTTCTGCTACACCGAGGTACCTATATGGTTGCAATACATTAACTATGTTTTTAACCGACTTCCAAAAAGGAGGAGGTTCTCTATTCGACTGTATGTATTTTTTTTTTTTTTTTTTTTTTTTTTTATGTATGTTACCCGATTACTCGAAGACGCCTAAACCGATTTGAAAAATTCTTTTTTTGTTTGAAAGGGTATACTTCCAAGTTGGTCCCATAGTCGCCAAGTCGGGATCTGATGATGGAATCTTGGCGAAATCGAGGAAACTCTTCAAATTTTATAGGATAACGTACAGCAATTTTTATATTTTCTACAACAAGTGAAGCATTTGCGTTTGATAAGAACCATTCTACCATCAGATCTGATGATGAAGCCAAGAGTCACGGAACTCCATAATGAGACAATGTATCCTAGTCGTGTTTGGGCTTGTTGTAATTGTAACGGTATGCACTTTCCATGTGAACCACTAAAAAGTGAAAAATAAAAACTTTTTTGCAAAAAATAAAACCGACTTCAAAAAGAAAAAGTGAAAAATAACTTTAGCTTCTGAAGTCGGTGACAAAAAAATTAAATCAATCATACAAACGTCACCGACTTCAGAAGCTAAAGTTATTTTTCACTTTTTCTTTTTGAAGTCGGTTTTATTTTTTTATTTTCTCAAAATCCTTCGGCGATAACAGCCATATTTTAAATGAAAAAATCGAAAAATGAAAGCATTTCAGTCAAAAGCTTTCAGAACGCTTTTAAAAAACCTTTAAAATAACTTTTACTTTTGTTTACTTTTACATAAATACCGTCAGGATCAGCAATCAGATTAGGCAGTAATAAAATAATTTGAAGTTACTGCATAGCTGATTAGAGGAGGGGCGGGGGGAGGCGGGGCGGATATTCAATCAGTAACGGCATTACTGGCGGCAGTCTGTGCCGTAATGGCGTCATGTCTTGTAACTGTGAGCAACGATTAAATTTCCTCGGCGGCACTTTAACACCCATCAAAGGGGAATTCAGAGGGACGGATCCTCTTCGATCGCGACGAAATAGTTACAGTAAGTGAGCGTCGTTATCACTTGTCTGCTGCCTAACTAGATGTATAGTACAGGGCAGAAACCAATGGAAGAGTGGATAAGGGAAGTCCATTTTCATAGACGATTATTTCATTAAAAACATTAAAAAGAAATTTTAAATTAAATTGCAATCGGTTCCTGTTACTTAAAAGTCAGTTATTATCCAACGAAAACAAAAACTTTCACAATACATAATCCGACACAATATCTTAACTTCAACTTATTCATTCTTGATGGCTCACCTCAGACTTCCATACACTTGCGGAATGCAATCGGAAGCCGGCGGCAAACTTGACAGTGTTCTCACAACACAAAGAAGAACGCTTCCAATTACGACAATTAAAACATACAAGTCGTGGAAGAAGTGTTTGCTCAACTTCGTGACTCAGCGGTGACGACCACAAAGGAGGAATGGAAACAGTATGCTTAGTGCAAGTTTCATACTAAAATTCAAGTAACGTCTATATTGCGTAGATCGAGTTTACGTCGTCGATAGTGACAATTCAGTGCCTTTAAGAAAGTAAGGACCGTTTCGAGGACATTGCTAATATTTGCATGTTTAACGCGAGTGCAAGTTACAATTTAGACAGTTTTGACAGCTTGAATATGAAACGCAGTCACTTGCGATGGTTAAAAGTTGCCACTAAAGATTTTGTGGTGAGAGCATCGTGAGAGTGAAGAAATAACAAAGTAATTGAATTTAATATCATATTGTGAATAATACTTACAATGGAATCTCGTATAATTTCGTTTGGAGAATGTTTGAGACCGCAAAATCACAAGATAAGCGTAATTTAACGCCACAAAAACGTAAACACGGACACGTTAACAAAGATAGAGTGCTCCGCTACAAGACACTCGGCATTATTAGATCATTTGCTTAGATTTCCATGCCTAAAAAGTAACAAACTTAGTTTTACAAACTTCACGTATGGATCACGGTCACTCACTACACACCAAAAGATATAACTAACTACCCCATCACTAACTGCTCCATTTATGTCACCAGCATTTCAAATTGAGACGGGCTCTATTTTTAAAGCAATAGTAATAATCAAAACTGTATGCAAATCACAACACAAACTTTCGTAAACACAAACAAAACTAATGACCATTGACCACTGATAAGTAATGTCGTCTAACTTCGTTGTATAACCACCACTAGTTGAATAGGCAGTCGCTTCTATAATGAACACAAAATACGAATGTCAATTTATTTTGGGCGGTTACTAATGTACGCGCCACTTCTCGCTGTGAATTAACGCGAAACAAATGAATGTATACTAGAATCTCACACTCGCAAGTTAACGATTGTTGACGCGTTTAAAATTAGCATTCACAATATGTAGTTCTCACGTATTACGCTAGGTGGCGCTTATCCAGCGCCATACAATTTTTTCTGTAGCGATATTGTAAACTCTCGAAATATTGACAACTGAACATACGGAAGTATCTCTGCCCCCATAATCGGGACTTGGGGCACCCCCCCCCCCCCCCATTAGGTTAGTTAGGTTCCTTTAGACCCTGCACTCGGAAATAGGGGCCTCGCGAAGCGGGGCTCCGTTGACTACGCTTTTTAGGGGAATATAAAGTGTTTTAAGGTTAGGTTATATTCATCGGTATTGGAAGGTATTGGTAAGGAATGGTACATTATCTTTTCATGAGAATTGTACCACTGGGCAAGGGGGACCCCTCCTTCCCTCCACACCACGTGAGTTGAATACCATCGCATGCATTTCACGAAAAATAATGCGTTTTATTGTAAGCATCAGTATCCCTAAAGAGATTACAATATAACGTGTTTGACAATTTTACGGTGACATATTCATTAAAATATTGTTCGTGACTGTAAGACGTATGTAGTTACAGAATTATAATCATCAAAGTCATCAATACAACCCTCCTGCAAGTTCACAAAGGCCGAGGAACGATTTTGACATTGATAAAGTGGTTCCTCGATCTTTATTTTGAATGTCGCGGGCGACCCTGGAGCATTGGCCTTAAAGGCCCAGACCAGTGACCATCATTTTAGCCGCGTTTGGTATTTTGACTAAGACTTTCGGACAAGCTATCACTGATAGAATTTCATTGTTTCAAGCAGGTGGGAAAATAAATACAAGTTCTCCTTTACCATTTGGAAATTGTGACCATGCAGTATAAAAGAAAACTTAACTGTTGGGTTGTCTGCAATAATGACACGTGGTGTGGTATCCCACTGTTGGTTGGCGACGTGCGTCGGCCGCCGCCGTGTGCGGTCAGTGCCGCGTGTAGTAATAGTTCATACATGACGTTTTTAGCGGCAGCAGATGCAGAAACTGACGTTGGAAATTGAGAATTAGTGGCAACTTGCTAGTCAAATAAAGGTAAAATAAAAAATATGGTAAAATATAATAATAAGCATACTTAACGATTGGGTCAGGACTTCTCCAGTAAGAGAACAATATAAACTTCTTTGGCAAGCAACATTTTCAATCACTGTTGGTGACCTTTTAGACATTGAGTTTGTAACATTAGTCAGATATACAGGTTGTACACAACCTCATCACGAAGCCGTCAATCATACGGCATACTGTACGTTTAACAGAGTAAGTTTACGCAAAAAATATTTTCGACTTTTTTTTGGGGTAAAAAATCATGTTTTGTGGTAGAACTCAAAGTAACGCACTTAAAACATTGCGCTGATGGATAGATTGAATAGTACGGTTGTCGTACTATTCAATCCATTGGTGTTTTGTTGTTTGTGTTTAAACATCTTACAATAAAACTTGTCAAAAAGTTGGAACTTTGCCCCCTAATATCTCCGTAATTATAAGGTTCCGTAGCTAAGGTGTAGAACAAATTAATGATTGCAATGACGGGGAGAACAAGTGCCTTTCGGCTTCGTTAAGAGATGTTTTTATGGTGTGTGTCTTTATAGGAACCTGCCGCATGGAGCTCATTACCGCTCCCGCTTCCGCCTCGTCTGTGTTCGCAGCGTCACCGCGGTGGAGGTGGCACGACCATGTTTCGCGGAACGTACATAATACGCGCAGGTACTCACAAACTTTGTCACCGCACGATTCTCTAAACACTCGCCTTACGTATGTATGTGACCACTTTGCTGATAGTTCGCAACGTTCAGCGTTAATTGTATTAACGACTATTTGCGTCACTGTTATAACTTGGCTGTTCGAATTTCATTTATAAGCTAAATTTCGACAGGTTTACAAGTACCACTTCCTAAAATAAAAACAAAGGTTAGAATAAAGTCATGGATGGACCAAAATTATAGCCACTGTTTCCTACCGTGATCGCTGGCTCCAACCATTATCGAAGTATGTACATACTTGTACGTAGGTACGCATTTTTTATCAAGAAGGTGATGGCTAGTCGGTCATCATTACTCTTCATATGTCCGGGTTTGGTTACCGGCGCGCACCCGACTCCTGCTAACGACACGTGACGTCACGCACTTTGTCTACCTACACATCACGGCACAGATAACACTCATTTGTTTAGCGCGAGTCCAGATACTGATCCATACTAATTAGAATTCGGTTGAGGCCGAGTCGATCTCCATGGACACTTATCCCCGACTTACCGCAATCCCTAATAACAATAAATTCCCATCACACTTTAAATAAGTAGGAAGAAATTCGTTGAATTTTAATTAGGTGTGTTCCTTTTAAGTAATGAGTTCATTTGGTCCATCAGGCAGCCGGTTGTTGTATCCCGCGGCACGGGCCGGGAGCCGCGGTGCCGGTCGAGCTCCGGATTAAAATGTAAAAAGGCCGGCGCCGCGCTCCGCATAAAGAGATTACGGCGTAACGCCCAATAATACCGGTTATGTGAAATACCTGCCAAATACTCGCCTCCTCGTTCGCGCTGGATAACCTGTGCATTCTCTCTCGATATTAACTTTTGTTTCATCGTTGTTTTTTTCCTCGCATCGGGCTGTGCTCCACGTGCTGTAAAATTCTCCAATTTTAAAGTGTTTTTACTTAGAACTGAACTGTTGATGGGTTCTATCGATTTCCTCTTCAAAATAGCTACTTCGCTGTTCATATGAAATTGAGGACGCTTTTTAATTTATATGAAATGTTTAAAATATTGGCCACCTGTGTAATCCTCTGGCAATATAAACCCTAGTCATGTTGTAATAAACTTGTTTTATATTAATACGAGTAGTTACTTTGTTTCAGCAAATGACAAGATTTTTCTTTGTGTTTGTTCCACTTAATCCGCCCTATCCCTGAATAAATATTTGCATAATAGTGTCTAACTAAAGCTTTGCAACGCTTGAGGACGGCTTAGGTACGAGTATGTCCAGCAGTGGAGTGATGAAATTATGATGATGATGAAAGCTTTGTATTAACACATCAACTTATTGCGATGCGTCCGTAATTAACTTATAATAATATTTTAAGTCGTGCATTCCATTCCATTCAATTAATGTCTGTAGAGGAAACTGAATTTATGAGATATCAAATTTTAAATAAAATGAAAAAAAAGGAAAGAAAGAAAAAAATGTTTATTTGACGTCAGTACAATAAGCACACATAATATTAAAAAGAGAAAATACATAGTATGTGTTGTGTGCCTCACGTCTGTGCCAAAAAGGTCAATTTCAGCATTCATGCCAGACAGGTGATGCTGTCTGGTGGTCGTAATGAATAAAGTCTCTCATAAAAAGTCCATTGGTAATTGGTTCGGTTGGTGTAATGGCCATATTCGATGTAAGACAGGTTTGCGGTAAAAACCTTCCACTGATACTCCGTAATATTGGTCTAGTGAATATTCCAATCGGTACACCAAATCTGCTTGTCATTAGCATCCAAGTAGTTCCGATGTAGTAGTATTCGTAGCTCCTGGTAAAGTCAACTCAAGAACGATTCCTTTGTGCTGGCGGCGGGCGCGACGGCCCGCGTTCGATTCCCGGCCATGATTAATGTTTTTGTTATACCTACACACACGAGCATTAAGTCGGTGTGTCGATTGTAGAGACGGGTTCATTGTGTGGCGGGGAACTGAACTTGTGTTCTTCTAATGGGGAGGTAATGAAGCAGATAACTGTTGAGCTATTAGTGAAATGAGCTGGAGTTATTAGCTGAGAGATTAATTTGATCGTTACTGTTTGGTTTTTGTAATTGTAGTCGCATGATGTTTGGAAGTTTGTAACCTTACAACACATCTTTTAGATGAGTTGTAGAAATAGCAATATTTTAAGTCGGTCCAGTTAATAATTTGTTTATTCCGTTTTTAGGGAGCCAGTAGTAAAAACTCTTTCAACCTCGACAAAGATTAACTACCCATTACACTGATCTTATTCATAACGCAGTGAGGGATGAAGGTATAGATTAGAAACAGTATTTAAGTCACATCTGGAAGTGTCGCAACAACTTATAACTGAATTGCGGAGTTAATTGAACAAATTACCCGACTAAGTCTGTCACGCCTAACTGTGAGCAACTCATAAAAATGTTTTCAAGTACCCTTTATATGTTTACCGTCTACATCTCATTTATTAGTTTGGTATTTACTGTTAGTTAACCAACGTTTAGTACAATTTCTCCTATACTACGAGTTAGTCTGGTGGTCGCAAGTGCGATTGCTGAGCGAGTCACTGGTTCGATTTTCCAGTCAGGCAAAATTTTACTTACAGGATATTGACATCGACTGCAGTGACTGTATAGAAGTGACTCCAAGACACAAGTTTCACAGACAATGCCTCGCCTTCATTTCGGATTCTAATCAACATCTTGTGGCTGGGGAAACTGTCATCTATCCGTCTCGGTTCACTGCAGTAGACATGTTACGCTGCGCCGTACCCCCTCACTCTCCACCTGCACATTTTTCCCTGTATGAATGAACCCATCCTGTACTCGTGCACATAACTCAACACATCGCCGCCATTGTCTCGTGAGCCTCTCCGCTATCGTAATAGGATCAACGGACTTGACCGAAAACTACGCTCGCTACATTTGCCCTGACATTACTCAAACTACCAACACCCATTTTAAACTGTCACAAGCAATTATAAACTTTATCCAAACAGCCACAGAGCTTAGCCGAAGTGTGCAGATATGTTGGCTTCGTTCAAGTGTCGTTTTCGTCATTTTCATGTGACATTATCCGTATATAGTATGTCGCTGTCATCGGAATCCCCTCTGACGTGAAGGAAAATGATATTACTTATATTATAAGAGCGGATTTTTTTAGGGTGTAAAGCTTGCGGAGAATGAATAGATAAGTGGAAATTGTTATTGTTCAGCCATTTGGCAGCGGTCGGGTTGTTGTTTGGCGACGATTGGAAATAATCGCCTGTAATCGTATCAGCTTAACTGGCCTTCTACATTTACGAAAACTTTTTAGACGTTGTGTTGTATTCAAAATGTACTGCTTTTCCAAACAAGCGAGACATCTATGTATTGCCCATAAATACAAAAAAGTGAGTGAGTTTAAATTATTGTAGCCACATTAATTTAGAGTAATTTATATCATAGTACGAAATGATGACCGTGGGATCAGGCACACAGGGTTCATTGAAATGTTTTAATGACTCGTGTTTCATTGCTGCACTTTCTCATTTTCTCATCAATGTTGTACAATAATTAAACGCACGTGTAACAGGTGAGCGTACATTAACTAACTTATAGTTTAATTATGTGCTCGGATTTATTTCACACATTCAAATAATGGCGGTTACTAATGGGCTGCACTAAAAGAGATAAAGATATATGCACTTTGGCTCCTTATTCTTAAAATAACAAGATTTACGAGAAACTGATCACAGTTTCATAGCGGATAGTATATTATGTTTTAATTGTTAACGTCAGTCATAAAACTACCGTCTATCTGTTTCTCAAGGGCTTGACTATCGCTTAAGGTCACTCACAGTAGATATCTGATCTTCTCTACAATCTGTCTGCCGACAGTGAACATGTTCTCATGTTACTAAGGCAATATAAAAATGCGTATATCTGAAGAATGGTTTTAAATACTTAGTTTAAAGTTTTCATTCAATACAGATATGTTTAGGTTCGAACAGAAGAACAAGCTACATCAGATGGTTGTGGGTGATCGTGGTTGATTCCCTCCCCCTCCCCCCTGCCCCCTGATGAGTGCGTTTGATTTGAACGCATCACTTCATCGCGCAAAGGGCGGGCGATGACGCCAAAACCGCGTGACGTCAGGAGTCTGCGACCAATCGTATTTCGTTTTAGTTTCTTCTATTTTTGGTTTTTACGCTTCTTATATATAGATTAACCACTTCTAAGACATTAATGGACTTTGGTTTCATTATGAATACATTTTATTTGTTTAATGATGAGCAACAGTGACGTAATCGGGCGTAACTCGATGTATCTAATTACGGCTTACTTTCTTTGCGACATAGTGTTTACAAGATTATATTCTGGAAACAAGTCTGGCAAATAAGATTGTTTACCGAATAGTTCATCATCATCATCATCTGTTAGCCTTTTCCCAACTATGTTGGGAAGCAGTTAAATACCATACCAGGTATCTCACATAGAGCGACTGTTTTTCTGATCCGGTTACTATTGGGTAGTACCTACGATACCCCTTGGTAAAACTACTCGTAGTTTTCAGTGTTTCGGACCAGTGGCTACATGTAACGACTATCAAAGATATACAAATGACAGCCAACGGCTTAACGGGCTTTCCGAAACACGAAGGAAACTCGGTACATAATGAGTGGTCACCCATCACGGACCAACTCAGACAAAAGCGGTTCAACCTAAAAATCGACCCGAGTGTCAGATATTATTTAGCCCGAGCTCCTCTTCAGTTTACCAAATAGTTACATAATTGTGTAAAAGATCCATTGTTTGGTACATTGCCACATTCAAATTACCTGCAGGAGCAAACCCGGAGTTTGAATCAAACCGTATCTACTATCTATGAATATGTCCAGGATACAAACTATTATCTAGATGCGCCACAAACCCGCCGATAAATACCGAACCACTGTTATGACAAAACTGGAATATCGCAAACATTGTAAAGCAATTAGCAAGCGCGCTCATTCGGGCCGTTTCCATAAATCCACCTATCTGGTAATGAGATCTACGGCAAATTAGCTCTGTATAATTCGGTTTTCGATTTTAGTAATAAAATTATTGTGACACGAGAACGCTGTAGTGAGCCCGAACATCGAGCAGTGTCGCACTGTGTTGTCGAACATAATAGAGCACTTAGATGTAACACAAGAGAATGTGATGCTATTAGTTCATTGAGCGCACCTCATCTATTTAATAAATTAATGGAATGTGTATGTACCCACGCTTTTACAAAGTTCTATTCATGTTATATTTTGTGCCTGATAAGAGGTGTTATGTACCTACACGAACACATCCTGTAATGTTGTAATGAACTGGTTAAATTGTTGTGAACCCGTGGAAGGAGTTCCCCGAAAGCGCGAGGAACCTTCTGACACCTGCGCGAAATAATTCGTGGAGTAGTTGCCGCGATTATTGTTATAAGGGGCAGACATTGGAGAAACAGGTCTTGTAGTGTACTTACCTTGTATTTGAGTTCGTGAAGAAGATACTTATGTTGCAATGTAAGCTTGTTTTATTTCCTGTAAGCTTATTCGCTACCTGTTTTATTTTCAAAGTAATATGAACTAGTTCTGGTATTTTATTACGGGTATTTGGGTCTTAGCCACTGTTTTGGCCAAATGCAAGTACACAGCTCAAACGCTTTCATCAATCTCAGTTCTCCAGTTCAGTATATAGCTGTCACATTTCTGTCACTGTAATGATGGCTTCTGACCTAAGCTCGACTGCAGCGCAAGTAATTACTGAATCATTAGTGTTAGTATTAGGTACCTACTGACTATTAAATATGCCATGAGAACAGAAACATAATATAGGCTAGTTTTCACCATCAATAAATTGCAAATCTATTTAGTCCGTCAGTTAGAGTATTGGAAAATAATGGACACGTATATTTTTTGTTTTTGTAAATCAATGAATATTGACAAAGATAAAACACATCAAAACTCGGGAGTGGGGGTTCGTGACGTCAGAAAGCACTAAAAATTATACCACGGCGTGACGTATTGGGAATTATAAAAGCGTCGTATCTTCGTCAATTTTGACTTACGTAACAAAAGAAAAAATACGGGTCAAATATTTTTTGGTAATCTAACTGACGGACTAGATTTTTTCAGTTGAAAAGCCTATTTCATCGTACCATTTGTGAGTAAATGAATCTTAAGAGCTAGTCTTGGACTGGTGCTACGATTAATGTATCGGCGCAGGATGGCCTCTACGTGAAGTGGTCATCATAAAGTGGATTGGGCCAGAATGTATCAGTTCCTCGCGGGACGTGATATCGACGGCGGCTCCTGTTCATGGATCTGTCATCCGCTGGCAGCAGCCACGTCAAACAACGTTACGTCGACGTTCTGCAAGACTATAACAGTCGTCAGCCAGTGTCACTCTTATCCGACCATGTTCGGTAGTCCAGGTTATGGTTTCTTTGATCTGAGCACTTGCACATGCATTAGGTATGAAATGGCGCCGTCCTAGCAAGTCACATGGGTCTGTCTGTAGTACAGTGTGCGTACTCATATACAGTGATCTTATTATTTAAGATTATTATTAAACTAATTTAACATCAATTCCTCAACACAATTGTATTATCAGACAAATAGACTCTCCGGATTCATATTGAAACTCAAAAAAATCTGATTCTTCTTTGATTGAAATCTGATTTTGAAAAAAAAAGTGGGTAATAATTTAATGCCACATACGTCTAAAGAACCACTCGTTCGTGCCATAAGGAGGTGGGTCACATTTAGACTACAGCCTGTTACGACGCCATGTAATTGCTGTAAAACATTTACGACGAGTGGAACAGGTGTACTGAGGGTGTACCCGTACTAGTGCGAGTGTGCTGGTGTGCGAGTGTGCGGGTGTGCGGGTGTGCGATCAGCCCCGTAATTATGATAGCGGGCGTAATAGGCCCCGGCCGGGGACGTAAATCCTGATAGCGCCGTAAGCAAAAAGCCTCAACGCGACGTAGGAATATTCAAAAGGCTCATTCGAAACAACATAAACTCCAGCTTATTTAGCGAATATTAGTTCTAAACAACAAAAAAATGTGTTGTAACCACCCTGTCAAATGCATGCCAATATCTATGATATCAATTTGATATTGGCAGGTCAGGCTGTATGTTGAACAAAATATGAATCGCAACCGTAACAGTTCTACCATAATAATATGTCGGTGATATGGAAGCTGGCTGGTCGGTTGGGTCTCAGTCAGAATGTGTTGAACATTATTATGGTAGAACTGTTACGGTTGCGATTCATATTTTGTTGGGTCTCAGTCAGAATGTTCAACACATTCTGACTGAGACCCAACCCACTCATCTTGTCAATGAGCCTTCGATCGTGTCTACTTCATGGTGCAACCCTACACAAAAAATAACTCATTTAGTTGGTCGCCGGCCCTAGCCCCCTCATTTACATTTGACGTAACACTCAAAAACTTGCATTTCTTTTTCCGTCGGAGTTGTATACTAGCCGGTAAATCAAATACTTGTATAAAACATCTTCTGTGATTATAGATATTAATACTTTAGTTTAAATGTTTCAAATTGAGTAGTATGTATTGCAGTTTATACGGTGTTTTTTTTCATTTCAGTGAGAATGGGGAAATATTATACCTATAAAAAGAACCTACTCCCTAAAAAATGTGCTGCTCATACACATGGTAAGGTTCAGGTTAGGTTTTGTTTATTTCAATAAACCTATACGACTTGAAATAAATAGAGAATTCGGGGACAGAATTTGATGTCTTGGAACAGATAAACATGGGTATGACACCTTCTAAACAAAAGAGTAGTCTAAGCGGTGGCGGACGGTGGGTCCAGTTATTATGAGATTATCTTATTAGCAACATAGGGCAAGAACAAAAAAATGCGTACTAACGGAGCTAGCACATAAACCGTTCGAGTAAAGTTATAATAAGTAGTAGTAGTTGGAGTGGTAGTTGGTCGGTGGTTGTAGTTGATTGTGGTAGTAGTTGTTGTTGTTGGGTGTGTTGTTGTTGTTGCATTTCCTCCTCCATATTTAAGAATCAGTTTCAAAAATGTTGCATAATTCATACGGGAACCTCTTTTTCAAATCTCGCCCTTGACTAAGTAAGGACTAGAAACATCCTCGCCGAACAAATAGTGCGTGAGCCTCTGAGATGTAACATTTGCGATCGTACACATAAGTGAGTCAGCGATCAATCCAGTAAGCGAAATGATTTCTCTAGGCGACGTGTGATTGGAAACGAATTCAATTTGCGTCTGGACAAATATCTCTCGCAAATACGTTTGAGCTGCATTGACGATATCGGTTTACATGATATGGACGAATATGTTCAAGTGTTTACATAAAAAGTGTAATGAACTTTACTAACTTTCAGTTACACATATTTGAAGGTAAGATGCTACCAACAATCCAACTTGTTACTAGTCGTAAACCGTCAATAGATTTAATGAGAGCTAAGTAATAGATTTTCTACACGAGCGTGCATCGAATTTTAATATTCCTATAGAACCTGCTAATGTTACATATAGGCACTTTATATCTCTGCCATTGCAATCAGCCCACAAAGCTCAATAGCCCCAATTTTAATAATCACGTGTATAAAAGCGCACCATCTATAACTTCAAGAGCAACATAACGGATTAAACTCCCACTTGAACTAAAAGACAGCTCCACATTACATTGGCAATCTGACGTAAAGAAACTGCTTCCTGTCAGCTCGGATGGCAGCGGTGAGCATTACGTCTGATACCCCGCCCACTGCCGCCCCGCATGCCGCGTCCCGCACCCCGCACCCCGCACCCCGCACCCCCGGGTCAGGTGGGCTGTAAATCAGCGTGAGCGCCGATGAAACCAATCCCGTTCGATTAGCGCCCCCTCCGCAACATATCTTAGACGGATTCAGAAGTTCTACTTTGTGACGTGACGGTCAAGCACGTGTGTGTATGTTATGCGTGTAGTTATTTCCGTCTTTTCTTGGAAATAATCACAGGTGTCTATCAAAACACAGTGACACTGCTTTATAGTGATGTAGCTCATAGCTGTAACGGAGAGCTGAGTGAACAGGTCCGTCCAAAATATTTCTAGCTTGATGGCGATCTGAATTTCTATGATCCAAGCTAAGTAAATATAGATATACCAATGTCAACATTTGCTGTCAGTTTCACGATGAGCTGACAGCAGCCGCCACTGATCCTTCTGCGCAGTCCTGTGTGCTGTCAGACCTCGCGCCACCGGAGCTGAGTGTTGACTCGCCACTGAATTAATGTTTTGTTCCCTACCACGTGCCCGTGAGACGTTCCTACAGCGTGCCGCTAAGATGTTTGCTCCGCACCTCTATTGGATTTGTATCCACTACTACACTTGTTCTCATCTCCGAGCCGAGGCATTTTGTTTAGTGCACTCGGGAGTTTTGTGTGGGCCTTTTTGTGCCGGAGTTGAGTTGAGTATTTCAGTTATACAGGTAGCTATTATTTTGTGTTTGTTTACTTCATTATTTTAGCATGTTTTCTGCTAGTGCTGGGTCGTTGTTTGTTTGTGGCAATTTGTACAAGCAACATGATGACGCTGATCAAACGCAGCTGTACTCCTGAACAGTAAAGATCACTCGCACGTATCGCTCAAACGGACCGACCATTAGGCACCGCTATCAGAATGGCACCGAACATCGCGACGGATGGTCGTTACAGCCCCGCAACAAAGCACAAACACAAATTGTGCCTACTACGAAACGGATCCCAACAGACGAAGGTTTTATAGTTTTGTTGAACTAACGCTGACGAGTGTTTGTGACTAGATAAGCTTGATGTTTTTTGACAACACGGACTTTCTTATCCTCGGTAAAGGTATTAAGGTAAACTGTCATTCAACATGGTATTCACAAAAAACAACGCCAAAGTGAATTATGTTTTCCGGCCTAAACTATTTTTTCCATACCCGTAATTACGAATCGTGAACATGATTTGTACTTGATTATCAAAAGAAAGGTTAAAAGGTAATCAATCCGTTTTGAAACTACAATAAATTTTCTAGCACTCGATCATGTACGGGAGTTTGTCAATTCATTCCATACTGTATTTGTGTGATATTCAGAAAATAATTTAAAACATTTCATTAGAATTCAAACTATTATTTGCAAAATAATTATACAAATTATTTTGATGTCAGATTAAATTAAATTGTGTGATCCTAACTGAAAACTGAATGCTTGCTTTTACACAAGATCAATCAACTTTATTATGTTTTCAAATTCGTTTGTAATTAAACTGTTTTTCTTGAACAATATAAAGTTTTACAATGATTGATTGCTAAGTTATTTTATAAAGGTGAAGGTGACTATTGAGGACAAAATATAAGTTAATTGCAGTAGGGTTGTTTTATGAGGACTCTTGTTAAATTGCCCAGTACCTTAGCATCTAGAGGCTCGTACATCAAGATTAAACTGATTATATCGAGTATTTTAAAACATCATGATAACATCTCATTTCTACAGCGTACGAAATAAGAAGTGTATGTGTCACCGTAAAATTGTCAAACACGTTATATTGTAATCTCTCTAGCGAGATTGTAAACTCTCGAAATATTGTCAACTGAACATACTGTTTACAATATAACGCTTCGTTTTTGGTGGATTGTAATCTATCGAAGTGAAGCCGTAATATTGTGAAATGCATGTGACGAAAGTATCTCTGTCGCCATAATCGGGACTTGGGGCACCCCCACGCTAGGTTAATTAGGTTCCTTTAACCCGTTCTTGACCACTGTGCCAATTTGGGAACACTTAATTAAAGAGGGTAGATAAAAAAAGTTTGGGCAATAGTTAATATTGTGTGACTTTGTTGTGCAGTCGAAGGTGTGTTCATTAGGTAAAGATATCAGATTAGACTAATTTGTTCAAAAATCTTTCGTTTTGGATACATTCAAGTTCGTTATCCGGAGGACACTACAAGTAAGTGTAATTTTGTTCTTATATTTCATTACAGATGATGAATATCGTGAATATTGTTGATATTTTCGTAAAATAGGTACCTAATCTAACCTTTAAAGTTATTTTATTGCAGTTATTTTACATGTGTATAAAAACATAGTGACATAAATATTGGTGTGCCAATTTGGGTACAACGGCTGCAAGTGTACTAAAAATAACCTTTTCATTTACAGAATAAATATGAATCGCAAGCAATATTTTAGTGGTACTAATGACTTCAGGGGCTTAGAAGAATCTATCAACACAATAGCTGAGGATAGTGACGACGGCTTGGAGTATGATTTAGCCATCATTCCACCAGAGCCAAGCGTTGTGTCTGACGAAGAAGAAGGAGATGATGATGTGCCACCTAGTACCCTACCAAACGATGTCCAAAGTAATATTGAGGTATTTGTTCGCAACGTGGGTACTCTGGAATTCGAGGATAGCAGTGATGATGAACCTTTGGCTGCTAAAAGGTCACGACCTTCCTTTAGATCGGCCCAACCAGAGCACCCTGTCTCTGCGCACCGACAGTCATCCAGTCTTCCGCTTTGGCGAAAGTGTTCACCTAATTACTCGACAACCTTTGAACAAGCAGACAACAGCAACAGCTGAATTTGATTACAGATTTGATAAAAATAATGAGGTTCTGTTGGTCCGCTGAAAAGATAATAGTATTTGCACAATGGCGACCAATCACGATTCTTATGAGCCAGTAGGTTCATGGTGCAACGAAAAAAGAGAAAAGGTCGATGTGAGCATTCCTCATCTGTTCCAAAATTATAATAAAGGTATGGGCGGAGTGGATGAACTAGTTACTAGACCAATCCATATCTCTGTATAGAATTGGCGTACACGGCAAAAAATGGTGGTGGGTCTTATTCACTTATATGGTTGATATGACCATGTCAAATGCATGGCGATTGCACGTTATCGCTAAAGAAGAGCCAATGGACCAATTACTATGCCGCCGAAGTGTCGCCAGACACTACCTCAAACTGTCACCCCAAAAATATTCTGCTCGCCCTTCACCATCCAATATTGAAAGTTTACAGTTTGACAGGGTTGATCACGTCCCTGAAAAGCTTCCAAAACGAGTACGATATGCTATGTGCCATATCAGACGTCGCTGGGATTGCAAGAAATGCAAGAAAACCCTGTGTATTGAAAAATCGTGTTTCGCAAATTTTCACTCATAAGGAGCCGTTGTGCCAATTTGGGAACACCACTGAAAATTCATGTTTTTTTTTGTGATACTATTTTTTCTTGTAGCTACTAAATTTCAATTAATAAAAGAATTTTGAAAATCCGGTCTTTAGTTTTGATTTGGCCACTAATGGGTTAAACCCTGCTGACAGAAATAGGGGCCCCGCATAGCGCTACGCTAGACTACGCTTTTTAGGGGAATATAAAGTGTTTTGAGGTTAGGGTATATTAATCGGTATTTTTCAGGAATGGTACATTATCTTTTCATGAGAGTGGTACCATGGGGCAAGGGGGACCCTTCCTTCCCTCCCCCTCCTGCACACGACGCAAGTTGACTTCCATCGCATACGTTTTACAATATTACGGTTTCACTTCGATACATTACAATCTACCGAAAAATAATGCGTAATATTGTAAGCAGTATGTTCGTTTGACAATCTTTCGAGAGTTTACAATATCTCTAGTTATATTACAATCTAACGTGTTTGACAATTTTACGGTGACATGTTATGCACAACATGACCTTGTGACGAATAAATATTTTTTCTTTCATTCTTTCTTTCTATACCAGAATATGTTAAATTTGTACATATTTTAACATGAGAACATGAGTGCTTAATTATTTGTTATTATTTTGTTAAGTTTGGCATCTCGGTCTGACTTTCAAGCTCGGCAAAAAGACTGTTGTCTTACAAAACAAAGGTGGGTCATTAATTTACCGTCTTTGTGTTTTGCCTGGGAATAACACAGCAAGTCTTTTCGTGTTTAAACCATTATAATTTATTGCACCGCTCCTCGGGCCGGTTGCTATTTTGTTCTCAATTTCATGACCCAAGAGATTCTTGCTTAGGTACTTCTGACGTCATCATCCACTTATACTGGACCTTGACAAACGTTATTCGGTGTCGGACAGCTTAAGCTCCCCGCCCACGTCCGATAATCGGTGACCAATTTTTTGTAGGAGAAAAATAGAACACACTGATAACAAGTGCAACGCACACGTCCTACAAAAAGTTGGTCAGAAATAATGTGCACTGAAAATCGGCCCGATTATCTGTCCCACAAAAAGTGTGACGTGGGCGGGCAGCCTTACTCAGAACTGGTTAAATGACGTGAGTAGAGTAGCACTAACTAGCAGCTTACGGTCTTTTTGAAAAGGGGCCCCAAAAGTGCTGGTCCCAAAAGCCCTCCCAACCTAAATTGGCCCTTTTATGGAGCCATGGAGGCAAATTGTTCCAGCAATAACTCGGGAAGGTATCTGCACTTTTAAAAGATTCCACGATGTACGCAGTGGAAAAGTGTCACAGGGTTGTGTGGCCCCTTTTCAAAAAGACCGTAAGCTGCTAGTTAGTGCTACTCTGCTCACTCCAAGGGAAAACATATTAGGTGAAAGATGTCAAGTACAACACACAAATACCTACGCACAATGAGTGGAAAAGAATCGCCACGTGATTTCACACTCACACACAGGTGACACAGGTCTACGGTATCTTTCATATCTTATCGTAATTCCAAAATAAACAAGTGATGACACTGCTCATAAAGGGAACTTACCAAATTATCATTGTCTCTGTAATCTGCACAGTAAATGTAAAAGAATGTGTAAATTACCTGATAATTAAAAAAAAAGCCCTTTTGGTTGTCAATTGCTATTTAACACATCATTAGCAGCTGCCGCGGCGCAAGTATGTCGTATAAAATAGATGCAATGGAGCACGCCGGCGGCGGGCGCGGTCCGCGCGGCTCAATGGGCGCAAATTGTCGCCGTAATGACCGGACCGCGCCGGAACAACCCGGACGCACGCGAACAATTAATGTGTTAGCAATCACGCATCGATGCTGCTCCCAATTGTAATATTGTTTGCAGTACATAGTTTATTTTTAGTTTTTTTTTTTTTTATTTGAAGTCGCTTTGATTGAATACCAACTGTGTCGACTGACTGCTATTAATACGTTTATATTTATCGGACTAAACTACATAATATGAAACGAGCTAGTCTAGAACGTACCTAACTAACCTCTACAATTAATAGCACAATATCAGAGCAGGCTTTCCACACCCGGAGTAGTGTCGACAATATCCTGTCCATGACACCGATAAACTTCAGTTAATTGATGGAGCTCACCTCAGAGTGTCCGATGTTACGGACAGCACAGTATCGCGCGCCATGTTCCCGTCATGTGTAGCAGAGCACGCGACCGCAGCCGACCGCAGCCGACCGCGCGCCGCGCCGCCGGGTTGCACCTCACCGCTTGCGGGCGGACGTGACGTGCCATATTGTTACTACAACGACAAGAGGCAATTATGAAAATAACGAGCTTTACCAATTGATCTCACCTCATACCATATGGACAGCATCACCATGCTGCACGCCGACATGACCACCTCTACGACCCCCGTACTTATATAATGTCTTTTTTTTCGGATGGGAAATCGTCAAATGACTTCTCCCATTCTGGGCGGAGCGGGAGGGAGTGACAGACTTTTACTGACTAAAACGCATCCATGTTCCTTCCTCGCCCTCTACGTTCCGGGGCCGCGGTATCTCTTTCGAACAGTCCCGCAGCCCAAGTATGTATATAATCCTCAGGCATTTAATAAACACAATTATAGGTTAAAAAACACTGAACACACACTTGGAGACAACTGTTCTTCAAAATAAGACAATCAATTCGTTTGTAACATCACTTTGTTTGTAACATCAATTTGTTTGTAACATCACTTTGTTTGTAACATCAATTTGTTTGTAGAAAAGCAGGTTTGTCTGGTGTGATTTAAGTCTGGCATAAAACAAAATACATTCAAATTATAACAACATATAGTTATGTCAATAATAGGGTTACCAGCGTAATAAAAATCTATATACTTATTTAAACTTAATTTAAAAAATCTTTTTCTGTTAAGTAACCCCTAACAAAGTAAGACTGACAGTATACTCAATTATGCACTTGGGAAACTAAACTAATAATTTAATAATAAATAATGATTAATTACATTTTAAGGGGCTACCTTACGCCAACGACCTTGAGCGAGTGGGAGAATTTTAGCAATAGCGTGTACCCGTGCGTGATAGTGGTCAGCGATACACTGCCGCCCGTCACCCCGAGGAGCCCCGCTTCAATGCGCACCAAGATTATTCGAAAAAACAACCCACTTTGATTTATCAAACACAATACGGATAAAAGCCGTATACTAATATAAAGGGCATTAAATTGTCTTTGAGATGATTTAAGTTTCATGCAAATACGCCCGATAGTTTTTGCGTGATGATCGTTTTTTTTGCCGCGTTAGACATTACTTTACAAATTAATTACACTAAGTTATAAAAATATTTCTTCACATTTTCACATATCAAATTATGAAAGAAATGGTCTAGTATAACATATATTTATTTCAAATAAATTAGACTAGAAGTTAAGACGTGATGATCAATTTAAAATCACTAAAAGTCATGATATGAGTTTTTTTTCCCCGTGTTCTGTTCTTTGTTAATATTGTATGGCAACGTTTTGGGTTAAATCTGACTTTCCGAGTGAAATCAATAATAAAAGTACTTTTTATTTTGAGTTCTATTAAAAATGTGGTATCGTACGTTAATGATTTTCTAAAATTCTTTACTTTGTTATTATAATTTTTGGTAATACTTTTAGTTTTGTTCACTTCGGACAGGATTTGTCCATGTCCTTTGTGACGTCTTGTTATTTAACTTACGCTTAAGGTGGACGCACACTTATCCGCGCTGAAGGAATCGACCGCGCCGAAAGATTTTTTTCTCATACGTATGACGTCATCTATTCGTCCGATTCGACGCGGATAAGTGTGCGAGGTTTGGTAGGATTTCATACAAGTAATTCTAAAATTCGATTCTTTCGGCGCGGTCGATTCCTTCAGCGCGGATAGGTGTGCGTCCACCTTTAAGTGCATGAGGTAGCTTTTCGATGCAAGTTTAGAGTGGATAATGGTATACCTCCTTTTCCGTCATTCACTCGAATAAATAAACTTTCCCTAAATAAACACACTGGGTGCTGTTCTGGAGGCACAAGTTGTCCGACATGTGAACTTGCGACTCTGAGCACCTCGCAGCTCGTACTACTTTGCACTCGAGCACTTTTATACAGTTTGACTTCAACTCCCACTAGACAACTTTGAATGTTCCCAGCGATTCAACATTTTATTCTAGGAACATCCCTAGCTGGAATAGTATCCGACAGGAAGTGTACAATGAGTTCCAACCCTTTGCTTTTTAGTACCGCTTAGGTTAGATCTTCTAATCTAACTAATTCTAATCATATAGTCGTGTTACAAAATACCGAGATAGTTTTCTAAATTAGTTTTAATACAGAATTGAGAAAAGCCATTCCAAATGTGGGCTTAGCCAGTACCTCCTCACTGAACGATTTATATTTATTTACTTATTTATTTAATGCACAATGTACACAACCAATTTCACGCTTAAAACTAGTGATTACATGACCCTGTTAGGGCGCAGCAAGATAACTTATAACTAACTAACTACTTAATTAATATTGCAGAGGATCTATTAGGTACACATTAAATATTATATTCATTAAACTTACATCTAGCTTTACACAATTAAGCAAACAAAAATTAAGTTACTCAATAAAAATAAAACCATCAAAATATTTTAAATATGTCGCACCTACATGAACTATATAATAATAATAAAAAATGAAAATAAAATGAAAAAAAAAATTGTTAAAAAATTGAATATATAATAATAATAATAAAAATAATAAAATGAACGTCAAATTTAAAATCATGGTACACAAAATCCATTATAAACATGTCATATATAATAATAAATAATTAATAGGTAACCATAAAATATCATTTTACATAAAAGAACTCATATTAAAACGAACACATGTATATATATTGGACTCTATTTTAACAGTTTATCTTCCATAAATTCTTGGATACTATAATAACACTTTTCTAAAAGCAATGACTTTAACCTAGCTTTAAATACACATAGTGTTCTTGTGGACCGTATATTTTCAGGTAATTTGTTGTATATCTGTATGCTTCGATATATTGCAATCTCCTGTTGTCATCAGAATGAGAAACTCGTGGCTAAATAACAGTCGCCCAGTTCGATCTTCAAGGTCAGGCAGCGCTTCTCGAAGACAGTTCGTTGATGGGTTATTATTTACATACCGGCTCGCCAGCACACAGATAAGCCCTAAGAAGTCTTCGATGTGTCGCTAAGACAAAACTGTATAGATTAAGTTTTTTAGATTTTAAAACAAATAAATAAACAATAAGTTAGCTCCGGCAGTCATTCCTTGATCTTTGATGGTCGTTACAGGTAGTCAGTGGCTCGCAAGTCTGACAACCAGTCTTACCGGGGGTATTGTATTACCCAGTAGTTACGTGGGTCAGATAGCCAATCATTCCATGTAAAATGCTAATATTAAGCTGCATCTGGTTAGTCTGGAAGCCGACCCCACCACAGTTGGGAAAAGGATAGCTGGACAGTATGGAGAGTGGTCATTAGGACTTCGATTTCAATTTGTAAATTTTATAACTTAAGAAGTTTAAATGTAAAATACCTCTTTAGCAGAGGAAGTTGAATTTGTGTTTAATATCACAAATAATTAGTTGTTCAGTGTTCGTTTCGTGGCAATGTGGGGAGCGCTGCGCTCGTAATGAGTTCTTGTTTGAACCGCAGGCGGCCGACAAAGGGGCCCTACAAATTAAACTCAGTTGCACTTCCAGTTATAGGTGCGAAACATTACAGTATTTACTTCGTATAATAATAATTAGCTCTATCGAAAATGTACTTAAAGATTCCATCGGTTATGTTCTTAGTTACAATTTGTTCAGGCGTAAACCAATTAATTCTAGAAATTGGTATCATAACCATAAGTTGAAACGAATAATCTGATCCTGGTGTTCTAGAATAATATCCTTGCGTACGTGTCATCATTAACGTTGTGCTAAGCTTTGCAAGTGATGGTCAAAGAAGAAGAACATTTATAAGACATTGACCATTTTAAACCGATTTCGAAAAAGGAGAAGGTTCTCAATTTCGCTATACAGGGTGTAAACCACCTCATCACAAAGCCGTTAACCAAGCATTCTGTACATCAAACTAAGTAACGCAAAAATTATTGCTGGGAAACAACTTTTTTTTTTGAGGTTATAAATCATGTTTTGTGGTAGAACTCAATGTAACGCACTTAAAACATTGTGCTGATGGATGGATTGAATAGTACGGGGGCCGTGGAGGTCAAAATCATACAAAAAAAACTTGTATTTAAAAAAAAAACTTGTCAAAAAGTTGTGACTTTGACCCCCCATATCTCCGTAACTATAAGGTTCCCAGGTATGGTGTAGAACAAAAAAATGATCGCAATGACGGGGAGAACAAGTGGTTTTCGGATTCGTTAAGAGGTGTTTTACACCCTTTTTAATTATTTTTTGTATTTTACAAAATTATTTGTTAATGTTACCTCATAGCTCCGTGATTGTTGGTCCGATTTACGTGATTTCAGAGATCACATATAAATATTAATTAATTTTTTTGGGTAGTGCTCTTTTTTTAAACTTAAGTTAAAGCTTAATTTTACCATGCACAAAGACTACCCACCAATAAAAATAAACACGATTAGCACATGATAACCTCGTTCAAGAGTCTCAGTTCATCAGTGAAATTCACCCTTAATGACTGGCACTGCAACTCGATCCCAACAACATTAACATTTCTTGAAATAGTTGTTCACATAATAACATTAATAACTTGACTGTTCTCGTATCGCAGCGGAGTGCGGGCTCCGGAAGGGGGGAGGGGGCGGGGTGAATACTTGCCTACTTGTAATATATCGCAGAATAGCTCGCAACTATTCCTCATAACAAACGATTACAAACTCGCCAAGTAGCTCAGCTCGCACGCTGTAGGGGCTCGGGGCTACTTGCCTCATAGCCCTACACGAAGGGATCGGAAACGGTAGATCCATGGAACAAGCAATGCAGGCCCACCGCCGAACCGTCCATGACTCAGGTTACGTGGTGAGGGGGGCGGGGCGCGGTGTCCCGTGACGATCAAGTTAGAGCTGCGACTTAAAGCCGACACCACGCTATGTCGACGCAGTTTTTTACACGAACTTCAGTCAATGCTGATTTTGCTGTATACATAATAAATGATCTGCCCCGTCAGATACCAAATCCAATGGTTCCACTTGCCGATGACAGCACAGCACTGATAAAATGTACAAATATTACCAATTATGAAGAGGACATTAATAGAAAGACTTTAATAGACCTTAGAAATATTATTGATTGGCTTGACAAGAACAACCTGGTAACAAACATACCAAAGACTAATGTGATACATTTTCACCAACGTACAATTCTACCGAACGTCAGTGTACAGTACAATGGACAATAAGTTATTAATCAAACAAAAGTCGCAAAATTTTTATAAGAATTCATTATCGACGATCAATCAACATGGAAACTACAAGCAGAAGAGGTGTGCAAAAAGTTAAGCACTGCAGCATTTATGTTCTTTTTGTATAACGTAACGATTAAAGACCTAAAGATTGCTTTAGTTCAGCATACCGTGGTTTAGTTGCATCGGCCTTGAGGTTTTTTTGGGGTAATTGTAGCCTAAGTGATAACATATTTAAAGCCCTGAAAAGTTGCGTTTGAGCTATGTATAGTCTGACCTCTGTGTAAGTCTTTGAAAATTCTTACTTTTCCGTCGTTGTATATTTTACAGATGGCATTTTTTGTAAAAAGAAATAAAGCTTTATTTGCTAAGTTCTCGGATAATAAGATAGGTCCAGTGAGAAGTCAATACAAAAACTTCTTAATAACCGGTAGTTTTAATACAGCACTACTGAGGAAGAGTGTTTTCTGCATGAGGCCAATAATATTTAACTTTTTTTTTTTGACACATAATGCCCCTTTCACCATGCAGCTGATATATATATAAGCTCAGTATGATGTAAAGTATTTATAAATAAGTTTCAGCCTGCGTACTATGACTGCTTTTTTTCACCACCTCCGTAACCTCCCAATCCCACACCCACCTCGGGTGCCTCAGCTGACGCTGGGTTCACTTATCAGTCATTCGGGATCTATTGAACCAGATGGCAACTGATCGGTGTAAAAATACTCTAAAATGCAACACCATCTGCCGAACTATCACAGCCAGCGCACAGAATGCGAGCTTACGCCTCGCGGACGGCGCCCGGACGCCGCACCGCCCGCGCGTGGACGCCGCGCCACCCGCACGCGGACCGCGTGCTTACGCTGACGACGCGTGGCAAGCGCGCCGTAGCCTAAATTCAAGACAACGCTGGCCAACAGCTGTGCTGGTGCGGTGCTTGTCAAGTGTGCCACGACCTTTAGTGTGACATTTCCACAGTTCTATAGTTTTTGTAATACATAAAATCTACTCTAAACTTGTCAAAATAATTTAAGCTAAACTAAATAAAATGATTTATTTGCACCTGTTGTAATCATTTTCTATTTTATAATTATTTTACTCATAATAGTCATATTCATACTTTTTTTGATACAGATTTTATATTATTCGCAATGTGATTGTCTTATTTGTTTTATTTTTCTATTACGATCTTGTGTGTGACATTCCAGTTTTATATGTATTTTGACATTATTAGATAATTATAAACTATACTACTTTTGTCTATACTAATTTATAAAGCTTAGTATTTTGTATGCTTGTAACGAATAAACTCAAAAACTACTGGACCGATTAGAAAAAATCTTTCACTGTTGGGAAGCTACACTATGACATAGGCTACTTTCTATTCCTGTGTTCCCAACCGCGTGACGTCCGCTAGTGCTAAATCATTTTAATTGATTCTGACATTAATTAATTGTTTTGCGCCAAAACTCAGGCAGAATGTACCCGGCTCACTATATTTTCAACCGACTTCTAAAAAGAGGAGGTTCTCAATTCGTCTGTATTTTTTTTTTGTGTTTGTTACCTCAGAACTTTCGACTGGGTGAACCGATTTTGATGATTCTTATTATTTGAAAGCTGGTGCTTCCCGTTGGGTCCCATTTTAATTTGTTGAAGATCTGAAGCTGATCTTCGGAGATATACAATGGAACTCTTCAAAAATAGACGGCAAATCTGCAGTGATTGCTGCATCCTCTTGTAGGTTCATTGTTTATACTACATTATGACGTAACATCACGCCTGTATGCTCTGAGGGGATACGCAGATGTGTACAATATAACCAGATTTCGACAATGTTTGTTACCTCAGAACTTTCGACTGGGTGAACCGATTTTGATGATTCTTCTTTTATTTGAAAGCTGGTGCTTTCCGTGTGGTTCCATGTCAATTTGGTTAAGATCTTACGCTGATCTTCTGAGATATAAATGGAACTCTTCAAAAATACACGGCAAAGCTGCAGTTATTGCTGCAAGCGCTTGGTTGTTTATTGTTTATACAACATCATGACGTAACATCACACCTGTATGCTCTGAGGGAGTACGCAGAAGTATACAATACACCCAGATTTCGACAGTTAGACGTGTAAAGTTCCATTCAATGGGATCCCGGAGAAATAGAGGTAACTCCTTAACTTTATAGGCACACCAGAAGCGGTTTGGGTAGTTTTAGGCAGAGTACTTTCTCGGAGTGATCCCATTTCGATTTGATAAAGATCTGGTGACTTCGGAAGATAGGTAACTGAACTCCTTAATAAATGATAGCAAATGTACTGGGATCGCTGAAGACTCACGTCTGTCTATTGTTTATACCAGTTCATAACAAAAAATCACACCGATACGCTGTGAAAGGGTAAGCACATGTGAACCACTAAAAAGTGAAAAATAAAAACTTTTTTGCAAAAAATATAACCGACTTCACACAAAAAAGTGAAAAATAACTTTAGCTTCAGAAGTCGGTGACAAAAAAACTAAATCAATCAAACAAAGGTCACCGACTTCTGAAGCTAAAGTTATTTTTCACTTTTTTGTGTGAAGTCGGTTATATTTTTTGCAAAAAAGTTTTTTATAACAACTATTGAGTACGATAGTTACATTCTATGTGAATAAATGATTTGATTTGATGTCTTCAATTGGCGCCGAACTAAACTGAGTTAAACGAGATGATGGTTTTATCAACAAAATCGAAGATTTCAATCTGGATGGAGTCAAAAATTATCGAATCGTTTCCAAAATAAACGTGTTGTGCCAAACTCGGTGAACACGATTAATGATACGTAGTTATTTGTATCTCCATTAGACATTCGGTAATTAAATAGTTTTCATGTAAATTGATTTTAGTAATCCAGCCACATCTGGAATTTTCGGACTATGATAAAGTTGCGTACATTTAATGAATTACAAATTGTTTATTGCGTTTACTGCGTATTTAAGGCCAGATTAAATGATAAATGAATTCATTTGTATGTAATTTAATTAAAGTTATGTGTAAGCAATCTAGCAAAACATATTTTAGGCCTCTGTGTATCGTTAGACTTTTTTACAGACATATTGAAAATGAAAACTAAAAAAAAATAAGTTTAAATGTTGTTTTAATTAGTCTGCCTATAATTTGAAATTTCTCCTTCAAATTGGTTTGTAGGTCCTAATATCAATACATAATTTGTATGATGTCCGCGTAAAAGATACCTCAGGGGAAAGATTTATCAAGCATGTTTTCAAAAACGTTTGAACAGAAAATTACCCTTCTTTTTTATTTAAAATTTGATGAACTTTACGTGTCTTTAAAAAAAATATTTAAAGACACAGAGGCCTAAAACATGTTTTGCTAGATTTCTTACACATAAAGCTTTAATTAAATTATATAAAATGAATTAATTAATCATTAACTTTGGCCTTAAATAAGCAGTTTTGTTAAAACTTTGGGAATTTTCGAAAAAAACACAAAAAAAGATTTGAAAAAATTGGTAAGACTTCGTCTAAGAAAACAATGGCTTAAATGGTTCTAAACTGTCTGCACTATCTTCACCGTAAACTTTTGCACCCATCTTCCAATCACCTTGTACTATTAACCATTACTTCAACGGGCGACCAGATGTCAGAAACTGGACGAGAGAAAGAAGTCTGATAAAAATGTATGTTTAGGATCGTAGCAAGACGTGGTATATTGTACACTTGTTTTGCCTGCCACCATGGGATTAGTCCAGGCAAGACAAAGAAGTCACTACAAGAACCTAAATTTCCTGAAAGCGCCACAGCGCCACTGAAAGCGCCTATCATAAGTTCCTTCATGGACCCATGAAGGAACTTATGATGAGAATCTTTCTATTGTCACTGAAATGAAAAATCATGGACATGTGCGTTCTGCCCATTAAAATAAAATAAAAATAAAAAAGCCTTTTATTTCTTGCAGAATTAAGGTTTACAAAGTATGTTTTTTACGAACGTACTTAAAGTGTATATATTATTCTAGAGTTAGTTCGCTGTTGATGAGTTTAATTACATGTTTAGTTTTCTAATTTTTGTTTTAGCGTAATTATTCCGCAAGAACCCCTCTGCAGGTAAAGGCCTCCTCCAAAGTGTTCCAGTCTTCTCTGGATTTTGCTATTTGCATCCAGTTTGGACCCGCTGTGTGTTTTATTTCATCTTCCCATCTATTGCGGGGTCTCCCTTTTTTTCTTTTGCCTACTGGTCCCTTCCATGCCGTCACACTTTTTGTCCACCTCTGGTCTTGAAGACGTGCTGCGTGCCCAGCCCACTTCCATTTTAGTGCAAGTGCTTGTGCCAGGCCGTCTGTTGCCTTTGTGGTGTTTCGTATTTTTGTATGTCGTATTTTTTCAATTCTTTTAATATTTAACATGCTGCGCTCCATTCCACGTTGGCACTTTTTAATTTTGTTTCTTACGTTTATGTTAAACTTCCACGTCTGGCAGGCGTAGGTCAGGCATGGTATGAGGCAGGAGTTCATAACCATGGTCTTCAGGGAAGTTGGCATGCTACTCTTAAAAAATTATTTTAAGCTCCAGTACTTATTCCATGTTAGCTGGGCCATGCGTTCTACCTCCTGGTAGTTGCTTTGGCTGTCAAAGCTAATTTGTTTACCTAAGTAGATGTATTTTTCGGTATGCTGGAGAGGCTCGTCGTCGACATATATTTGTACCTTTGTGCTGTTGGTCATTACCATGGTTTTAGAGAGGTTCATTTCTAAGCCAGCCAACTAGCTGGCTTTATTTAATGACTCTACCATGTACTGTTGTTCCTCTCCTTTCTCTGAAATCAGCACCAGATCATCGGCGAAACGTAGGTGGGATAAGTATTCATTATTTACTTTTATACCACGTTCTTTCCAGTCGAGCTTACTAATTATTGACTCTAATGTGGCTATAAATAATATGGGAGATAGTGGGTCCCCTTGTCTTACGCCTCTTGTAACAGGGAACCAAGAACCGGCTGTTTCTAGTTTAACTCTACTTTTGCTGTGGTTGTATATGCTTTTAATTACTAGTATGTATTCGATTTCTACTTTCTGTGTTATCAGAGTTTCCCAAATATAGTTATGCGACACTGAGTCGAATGTTTTTTTATAATCTATATATGCCAAGTACAGCGGTCTTCTTTTCTCCTGGTATTTCTCGATAAGAAGCTCGAGTGTGTGAATGTGATCGATTGTAGAGAAGCTTTTTCTAAATCCGGCTTGTTCGATGGGTTGTCTCTTGTCTAAAGTAGAGCTATTTTTTTTGGTGAGGATCGTGGAAAATAGCTTATATGTGGTCGGTAGTAGGCTAATAGGTCTGTAGTTTCCTACATCTTTAGGATCTCCTTTTTTATATAACAAGATGATGTCAGATTCGGACCATTGTGCGGGCGTCTCTCCAGATTCGAGGATCCCTTATACATTCAAAAGTCTAAACTGCCAACGTGCATTGGATCGCAGCATACTCGCTTGAAAGAAAGCGACCCTGTACGCAACACCACACTGCAACGATAATGTGTGCTTGATTGCGTTGGATTTAAAACAAAAATATTTTGAATCAGTAAAAGGATTTAACCATATTTTATTTTTTAGTTGAGAGGCATGTTTACTTTAATTACCTAGTTTTTACGAAAGTTTTGCAGGGAAAAAAATAACATTACGTTTGCCCAGACGGGGGGTCTCGGCAAATGTCATGTAAGCTTTTTCGAGTCGAATCTCACCCACGTGAGATTGGGTGAGATTCGTCTGGACCTCCACCACCCCTTAACGCCTGACGTAATCAATGGATGCCCTCTTTTCCTGAAGCTCTGTCTGAACATTCCTCGACTGGTCAAACAGAGATTGTTCCAGTTTAATGACTGCCATTCGTAGATTACAGTAGGTACAGCTTGAACTGAAACCTTTTTGTGTGTGAAGTTATCTAAAATACTTTGTTTTTGATTCGGACACCTCTTGTGTGAAGCTATCTCTAACCATTCGTTCGAAAACCTAAATGGTTATGTTAGTATTAATATACTTCTATTACAAGCTCAGGCTATTCTCCAACATTTACGTCACAACAGATGGGACCTAAAGATATCAGCAGCAAATAAAATGCGCAGCTAAACGTCCACAATATCGCGACTAAGGAAAACTAAAATCATAGACGAAAAGA
The DNA here is from genome assembly GCA_950022955.1 of Xestia ashworthii. Lineage (NCBI taxonomy): Eukaryota > Metazoa > Arthropoda > Insecta > Lepidoptera > Noctuidae > Xestia > Xestia ashworthii. The sequence goes on along the minus strand of OX465565.1, from coordinate 329,344 downwards.
GCACTAGCTCCCCCCCCCTCGTCCTGTACACCCCCGACCCGCCCGCGGCCGTGTCACTCCGTAATACGTAATAGAATTTATTAATAAAGGCGGTGCGACCCAGCGACGGCGACGGCGATTGTTATTCAATGCCAACGATTATTGTATACAAAATCGAGCGATTTTTCCATCGGCTATGATAGTGCGGGGCGGGGCGGCATGTGAAGCACCGCATTACCGACGCGCGACACAGCCGATAGTGTGAAGCTGCCTTTAGCTGCGAGGGACGGGTTCATGGACGACACACATGTGCGTGTTTTGGAAAAATATCATTGTTTTTGGATCTACTTAATCCGAACTCACAGCCTATAAGACAATCAGGAATCATCTGTTTACTTATTAAAAATTATTGGAACATTATAATAATTACGTTACGGGATGAATAACTTTTTAATTCAAGTAGTTTCTTTTCCGACATACTTTTCTAAAACAAAGTACTGAGAGCATACTGGACCCTCAGTAGAACTTCTGGAACATAGGACACAAATGAGTCGATAACTTTTACAAACTCTTACTGACTACTTCCTTACTTGTACTGGACCTTCTCATGAAAAAGCTAGAGCTTTAAAGTTGTATTGAAAGTCGCGATTAAAAACAACGAGTTGTAAAGAACAGGTAAAACAAAGCGATTAATCAATTGATTTACAACGTTCATGGTGAAAATATCACCAGTGAGACAGAACAAGAACACAATATTAACAGAATACGTCGTCTATGAGTTGTCAGAGTCTATGCGATGATGATAGTGACCGCTCTTGAACATAGATCGTATTCTGTTTCATTAGTAGAATTCACCCCAATCGTGTTTACACAGTGAGTTGATGTTAAGCTATACTTGTATTCAGTGTAATGGTAATGGTTCTATCGACGTCCGGGACTCCGGGCGCCACACGCCAGTACAAATATAGACTTCAGTTTCCATGTCTGTAGGTAGCAGGAGCACTCACTGGCCGCGTCCTCGGTACGTCCCCGGTGCGTCCCCGGCGGACACTTGTCCGTTATACTTGTTCCCGATTCTTTCCTCCCAGACAACCCTTCCCTCATTCCGATGCAAATTGCCCTTTTTCTAAATTGCTTTATTAAATCGAAACGTGTTCTCCAATAATTGGGGCGCGCCGGTGCGCTGCCGAAAAAACGATACACAGCAAATTTACTGTTTTTATTAAACGACTTTTAATTAATTTGGGAGTGGAAGCCGTGAGTTAGGAGCTCCGCTTGCTCCGTGCGCTCTGTTCGCTCCCGGCCCCGACAGATACGAACTTGTCTCAATATTGAGGACAACTTTATTGCGTACTTTGACGCTGAATACAGTTATTGAACGTCGGAGGTGGCACTTTATAATAAAGAGACGCACTTTCAGTACCTACCTCATCACAGTAAATCTTAATTTAAGTGTTTTGCTTCTACTTTAAGTAGATTTTTCTTGAACTTCTCTGTAGTGTTTCAGTGATTAAGTTATCCAGGTTTGACTCTGGTTTCAAACAGACGACTTCATAACTCACGGACGGTTTTGATTAGTTGCCAAATTATTTCATATATTTTATTGTTCCAAAAAATCTCGTATCGTTTAAAAGCCGCGCAGGTGGTCCATGACGCTGATCGTACAAAATGTCGCATAACTCGCCTCTAATTTATATCGCGGCGCGGCGCACCACACCGATCCGCAGCGATCCGCAGCGGTTCGCAACGATCGCGGACGAGTCCTCGCGTACTGGAAAATTGATGATTGGAGGCCTGGCGTCCTCAGGGGGCCTCTCCCGCGCCATGAAAAATGGTACAATGATCCTCAGCGGAGTTACTCACCCTTTTGAACGGTTTTTTCGTTATCTAGAAAAGGAACGAATTTTAAAAGACGCGATCGAAAGTCGATAATGATTGAGAAGGCAAACAGCCTTTATTGATGAGTTCAAAGATTGGTAGGTATTGTCGAATATTCTCCAAATCTGTGAATGCCCCTAGTAGCTATTTATAAATTTTTTAGATTAATTTGTTGGTGATCAAAATGAAAATGAGCAATTCGGCTTAAACGATTAAGTTCGACTCATATTTAGCTATTATAGCTAGACATGAAGGTCTTGTAATCGGGTCTTGTAAACGACCGACCGAAAGACTATTAGGATGGTCTACTTTGCACTGTGCCAATCGCTAATTGATTACTGCATCACATCATGGGGAGGTGCCGCAAAAACGCACCTCATCGAAGTAGAAAGAGCACAGCGTGCTATACTCAAGGTTGGAGCCGGTCTGCCATTTCGTTATCCTACTACTGACTTGCATAAAGATTGGGACACTCTCACTGTTAGACAGACGTTCATACTACTTACTTTACTTAGAAAACACTCTCAGACACAGTTTGACACTAAATTACATAATGGCAACCGACGAAAAGGTAGAGTATGTCCCACAGCCCAATTCAAATCTACGCTCCCCAAAAGATTCTTTTGCTTTCTTGGGCATTATCTTTACAATAAGCTGAATAAATCCCTAAACTTATATCCAAAAACTACATCCATCTGTAAAAGGGAAATAAAAAAATACTTAAAAACTCTAGATTATCAAAAAACCGAAAATCTCTTGACTGTTCTGAAATAACCCTATTTTGACCATCCCCACACATTATGTTTCCCTTCTTCTACTCGCTTGACAATTTGCAACTCTCGCTAACCTCACCCCACAAAGTCACCCTCACACTTCACTCAAGAAACATACTCACTCATACACATGACTCCACAACTTCTGCAATATTATAGGTAGGCATTTTAGTTTTCCTTTGTTTTTAATTTGTTTTTAATTTGCTTTTAATTTGGGTAATCATATTGTTTGATTCATACTCTCACTCGTTATCGCTGTAAAAGCTGATTCTATCCTGGAGGGGGCCTGGTGACCTGTAACACAGGTTTTTCCCAAAAACCTACATCAGGCACCAGTCTCTCACAACGGTTGTATACAGCTTATGACATTATTATGTACACATTAACTTTAAGTCAACTTTGTGAAGAGAGAATAAATGATTGATTGATTGTAATCACTAGAGACACCAAGCGTGACACGTGACTGTAAGCGAGTTGATGCGATTAGCATACCAATCGAACATCAGTGTCTTACCTATAAAGTATTTGTTTATTTACTCAAAATAACAAATGATCTGCAATGGAGCCGCGTGAAGCAGATTGTCGCATTACAGGCGCCTCGGATTGCTCTCCGTCGGCTTCTTACACTCAGATAATTAATTAATTATACAACCCCTTCACCCCGCCGTCAGCGGCGTTAGCCCTTGTGTCGCCTGCCTATAGGGGGGAGGGGGGCGGTGGTGCATAGCAACCGCGAAGGATCAATCTCTTCAATTGGTATCGAAAATATAATTCAGCACTTGTATGTATTGTGCTACCCCCGGCTGTAATTAGCGTCATGTTACTTGATGTTTAAGTCAATTATTATGAAGAGTGTAATTAACACGGACAGTACAAAAATACTAGTAGCAATTTAATTAGTTTTGTTGTAAGATTTTCTCGTATGTCGTAAACATTCGTTAATGACGTCACAGGCGCCTGCTAACACTCGCTGTTGATTCGGTCTCGTAGTGAGAAATGAGACATGATTAGTTGAATATTAAAGACATGTTCTATGTACTCATTAATTCTTGATCAAACTGGTACACTGCTAGTCAACAAAGTCATTTTAAATTGAAGCAGTTTTGTCCCTCGCCCCTCAGTCCCATCGCCGTGGAGCTATGTGTCGGGAACACACAGTACTGTGGTTTCATCACACGCTGCGTGCCACGCGCCGTACACCCGCAGAGCCGCGTATAAAACATCGGACACATCACACAACACATTTGATTAATCCACGTCGGTTGATATCGACGACGCCGTCGTATGACGAGCAGGAACAGAAGCTCTAGTCTGTACACACCAAGAGATGGTTCTCACCACTGAGTGAAGGAGCAAACTGAAATGTCTGGCCGTAACCTGACTGGTTCTGACTGGTTGTGGGGGACCAGATACGTGGATTCTGACAGCAAATTGTCAATAACCCATCAGTTTAATAGTTGCATGAATCTACGTAGTAATTATTCTTCGTATAATGGACCTTCTGTCCATGCAGTTACGTCCAGCAGATCGGTCGGGAGGTCGTTATGACATGTTCCAATAACCGGCGTGACACAGGTCGCGGTTGACAGCGGCCGAGCTGACAGGCGACAGGGCCCGGGCCCCGCCCCAGCGGCCCACGGGATTCGACACCTTAGGCCGGGGGGCCCATCGTTGTGTGGACTTGTATCGACGTCTTACTGAGGTTGCCTGCCACTGTGAGTTCTCTAGAGAAGTTATAGAACATATTGTGTCGATGTGACGCGTAACGGACTGTAAAAGCCCTGAAGAATATGAGCATTTAGAATTTTAATTCACCAATAACGAGATAAGAATAAAAGAAACGAATATTAATCGTGCGGCTTAGTAATTCTATTCAATTCAATTCAACTTATTTATTTCAGGCTACAATGACCCATAGATATATACCTTATAAACTAACATATAAATTAATAACTCTCTATCTCTCTCTCTCTCTCTATTAATTACTCTTGTCTTGTCTTGTGTCTGTCTATCTGTCCTGTACCAGTCTTACCAAGGGGTATCGTACTACCCAGTATTAACTGGGTTGTGGAGGTCAGATAGGCAGTCGCTCCATGTAAAATACTGGTATTCAGCTCCATCCGGTTAGACTGGAAGCCGACCCCAACATAGTTGGGAAAAGGCTAGGCAGATAGCTTAGTAATGCCTGCTACGTATTAACTACAGAACAGCATTTTCTTCCCTTACGAAGCTAGCTCAATTCGAAGTCCACATAATAGAACAGGCGAGCTAAGGTGACGTGGTCACAGACTAACGAACACGAGCGAGTCAATCCGATAGCGATCCTCTCGCGTGTCGGCTCAAGCTCGCTGTGCTACGGACATAGTTGTGCTACTCGATGTTACTAAAACTATTTTAAAGCAGTTTTATGTAGCGTATAAAACAAACCTTACGGGTTTTTAGTATTGCATATATTTTATAAACTTACTTTAATTTAAGACGTCTTGGGACCAAGAAGACTGGACTCCTTTACCGGATAGTGCACTGATGCAATCTCTGTCCAACGTCCGGTGTCTGCGGCCAGTCTGCAGTCCAGTCCACCTTGTTTGACAGCATAAGAACCAAATTGAACAACTAATAACAGATTAAGAGGGCTATCACCATTTTTCTTGTATTTGGGTGTTATAAGAGTCTAACACTCTAACATAAGAAAAAATGTGATATTTGTTTTGAGCACTTCCTAGAGAAATAATCGTTTTTTCTGGAGCATTTTTTTTTTAATTTTTTGGCCATTCCTAAACAATAAGCACACATTAAAACTGAGAATTTAGATGTGTCATTATGGTTTAGATGTGGCCACAAAATAAAAAATAAATAAAATATGTGCCCGAGAAAGTTTAATTATTTCTTTATGGAGTGCTTAAAATAATTTTTCTTGTATTAGAGTGATAGACTCTTAAAAAACACAAATATAAGAATAATTGTGATAGCCCTCTTAAACAATAAGAATTTGTTGAAAATGACATCTATCTGAATCAATTTACCTACAACGCATAAAAGACATGCGGCATGCATACGCGTACAGTTGCACCGCGCGTGTGTCTTGTCCGCACAGACCGGATGCTCCGGACACGGACCGGACGCTCCGGATACGGACCGGACGCCGGCGACCAAACGACTCACCGAAAAGTTCCGCGTCCCGCGAGCATCGCGAGCGCGAGTTAATTTCGTCATAGACAAAGTTTGGCCGCGCCGTGTGACTCGCTACCATACAACATAAATAGTTTGATTTGTGAACAGTAACGGACCTGCAGTGCAAGTACGTAGGACTCGATTAGTATCGATTGGATAAATTTGACAGTTATTCTTGATAAAAATGAGTTTTTGACTCCATAAAAACTCATTTTATCGAGAATAACTATCAAATTTATCTAATCGAGTCCAATCGAGTCCTACGTAATTGCACTGATGTATAGATATAATTGATTCATGGGTACCGTACTCACTTTATCCTGCCTATGTACTGGGCTCGATTCCCAGGTCGGGAAAGTGTTATCGTGACCCATACATGCCAATAGGCTCGCTCCCTTTTACATGAGACTTAAACATCACTAGCTTAATGTTGGTGTAGTATTAGGTACGTCTCTGCCTAATCCTCCGAGGATAACAAGACGTGATATGTTTAATTTAATAAAAACACTGGTTTAATTTATCTCAAATGATTTCATCCAGTCATAATAATGTGGAAAGGATTTATTGGCACTACGAAGCGCTACGTACCCACTTGCTACGAACTACGAACCTTGCTACGAGCTAAGAACCTTACTACGAGCTATGAACCTTGCTACGAGCTAAGAACCTTGCTACGAGCTAAGAACCTTACTACTAGCTATGAACCTTACTACGAGCTAAGAACCTTACTACGAGCTTAGAACCTTACTACGAGCTATGAACCTTACTACGAGCTAAGAACCTTACTACGAGTTACGAACCTTGCTGCGAGCTACGAACCTTGCTACGAGCTAAGAACCTTACTACGAGTTACGAAACTGCTGCGACCTACGAACCTTGCTACGAAATACAAACCTTAATACGAGCTACGAACCTTGCTACCATCTAAGAACCTTGCTACGAGCTACGAACCCTGCTACGAAATACGAGCATTACTAAGAGCTACGAAACTTGCTACGAGCTACGAAACTTGCTACGAGCTAAGAACTTTACTACTAGCTATGAACCTTACTACGAGCTAAGAACCATACTACGAGCTAAGAACCTTACTACGAGCTCTGAACCTTGCCACGAGCTAAGAACCTTACTACGAGTTACGAACCTTGCTGCGAGCTACGAACCTTGCTACGAGCTAAGAACCTTACTACGAGTTACGAACCTTGCTGCGAGCTACGAACCCTGCTACGAAATACGAACCTTAATACGAGCTACGAACCTTGCTACCAGCTAAGAACCGTGCTACGAGCTACGAACCTTGCTACGAAATACGAGCCTTACTAAGAGCTACGAACCTTGCTACGAGCTACGAACGTTGCTACCAGCTAAGAACCTTGCTACGTGCTACGAAACTTGCTACGAGCTAAGAACCTTACTATGAGCTACGAACCTTGCTACGAGCTACGAACGTTGTTACCAGCTATGAACCTTGCTACGTGCTACGATCCTTGCTACGAGCTACGAACCTTGCTAAGGGCACGCAAGTTTGTGGCTTATAATAAATAGTTTTAGGCACTATAAGTTAATAGTACGAGTATTAACCTGTAATAAAATTTCACTACAAAATTCGCTTTTGGATCCTCTCCATACTATCATTAGCAAGTGATTGTTAAATAAATGTGTCTAAAAATTATTATGTTCCAACAAAATTGAGTGTTCAAATGAAGTAGTATCAGTCACAAATATCGAGTGCAGTCTATAAACGGTAAACTTCCCCGAAGCGACACGTATCGCCGACACAAAACGTTCTGTCAACAAGTGCCATAAACAAAACTCATAAAAAGTAGTTCTGTACGACAGCACGCGGTCACTGACCTACATGTGTTTCAAAGACTGATGTCACTTATTAGCGCCACATTGCGATGTCACTTATTTGCGCGGATAAAGTGATCGTCCGGCCTGTGCACAATACATCGCTAGTGAAGTGCGAGTCAAAACAAAAGCACGCAGAACAAAGCGCGCGATATAGCACGTACGAGCAGGTTGTCGCGCGTCGGCAAGGTAATTAAGTGCGGCGATAAATTGCACCGTGTGTAGTGCGATGCGATGCGACAATCCGCCCGGTGCGACGTATGCGGCCGGTGCGACCGATGCGGCCGGTGGGACCGGTGCAAGCGACGCGACGGATCGCGCTAACTCGCACGTTAGATTTACTGTTATTGTATTCAAACAGAGTTATATCCGTAACGGTTACGGCGCGCTTTTAACAAGTGTGTTGCAGTTGCGGATAAAAATGTTCGCTTTTATATTTTTTCAGGTTTTCGAGCAGTTTTTGTTTATTTTCAGATATGTTAAAGTGCTCCTTTTTATCTTTTAATTTGTCCATCACGTGAGTTCATGGTTTGTTATAATGTTTTGCAAGCTTTCGAGACGTTTCTGTTTAGCGAGGGTAATGTTATGCAACAGTCACATCAGTTTGCAGTCAAACTCACAGCCGCTGTTTTATGGATACCGCGCATCGACTCCGGCCCGGCCCGGGCGGACAGTTAGACGGTCATAACTCGAGTTTAGACGCACGACACGCGCGTGACATACACGCGCGGATCACGTGGTGACGTGTATTACATCATGCCTGACACCGAGCACACAGCCAGGGGGCACCAACACGACCACTCACTACACACCACCTGCTGCACTTCACGTGACATTCATGTTGTGCTACTATGCTTGTTTTCTTAAAAAAATATATATTCTGAAACAAAACTTTTTCATTATTGGTCTATCGGATGAAAATAATGGTCTCAGCGCAATCAGTCAAACAAAACAAATACATAACTCTTAGTACTTGAGTGCCCATTAAATGTAACTAAACACCGGAAGGATGTCAAACACCGAAAGATGTTGATGACATAATTATGTCAAAAACAGCCAATGACCAGATAATTTGCTTAATTGTTTTTGTAAAGCTTGCTAGCTTATATTTCGGAAACGTGACATTAGAAGATTACTTTTTTGTCCCAAACTATACTGGTTTGTGTATTGACACTAGCTTTTGATTAATACTAGTTGACGCGTGACTGCTACTTTGAATTGAAAATAAAATATAATGGCGGAAGTATGGTAGGCTAAAATGATTCAGAAGCCTTTGTATGAAAAAGAGAGTGTGAATACAAGGTTTAAAATAAAAATACCTTTATTCTGTAAATTATAAATAAATCTCCAACCTTTGTTGAACAATTTTGAAATAGAAGTGAAAGTTGTCAAAAAATTTGTTTACGAAATGTGTACAATTATTTTATGATTCATCTAGATTGCTTAAATTCGAGTATAACTGTTTTGTTTAGCAAGTCTGTTGCCAAAATCTTAAAATGAAATGTTTGATCAATTACTCAATATTAGGTTAAAGTTTAACTAGTTTATTGTTTTAAAGAACAAGTCAAATCCAAGTTCATGTGAACAATCAATCAACAATAAATAAATGCAATATTCTATAACACGCATTTCAAGTAATTTAGATTTTCGAAAAAATTTGAAACATCAACATGAGAAAATTCTAGCACGAGAAAAGAAATAATACCTCTATTAATGTCCCTTCATTGTTCATTAAAAGTAATAACCAAACGACAATGATGATCGATGATAAAGGAAATTTCACAAAAAAGAATATCTAAATCTAACGCAGCACACAGCTAGGCACAGCTGCTCACACATCTAAATCTTGGAATCTGCAATAACATAATAGTTTACAGTTCACAAACAGAGCTCGCCTCGATCGCTTACACCAACATGCGGCCTACGCACACGTGTAACTCACTGGATAGACAAACACACGCAGTCATCCTGCACACGCCACGCACACGCCACGCACACGCCACGCCAACAAGCGACGCGTGAGACTGCTACGCACATTGAATGTATGCTAATCTGTCAGACAGTCGGTAAGTCGCGCTGAGCTCGCATATCCATGGCATGGATATATCGATTCCTGCATGGAGTATCGACAGGTCGACAAGCAGCCTTGACCTTACCTGTCTAAGACAATGAGACCGATAAGGCAATGACAAGTAGTAATCAACTGCGTCATAGCTAGACTATAAAATACTTATGGCAAAGTGTATCGTTTAGTTAGAAGAAGAAGTTTTCTAAAATTTCAATACAACCCAAAAACACGAGAGAAAAGAATATATCTTATTTCCGACACAAATTATGTTAGTAATATTTTTTTCTTTAAAACAACAAAGAAAAAGATACATTTTCGCTCCAAAGAAAAGAGCAAGAGATTAATTCATAGTTACGGCAGTGAGAATGTTTACAGATGATCTAAGTAAATAAAATGTAGGTAATACCGTAATTTTTCTCTTGAAAATACCAAGTCATGTGCTTAGGTAAATTAATCATAGAGCGGTCCTTTTGTGTTGACGTACAGTGCATGTCCGTTCCTCCGACCCTTAAGACCGAATGAAAATGAGACAGCGTGAAAGACGCAAGTATTGCAGGCAGATGTCGGAGCGAGCATCGCTGTTCGTACACACGGTAGCTCGGTGTGGAGGTGTGGAGGCTCATACATCGAGTCTCGAGTCTGTAGTGAACGGAGCTGTACAGAGCGGTCAATTACACGTAATGACTGGACACATTACCTCGTGTATGTAATCCTACACGGATTATGAGTATGATGAATGTCCCTATTCATTAAATATATACTAACGCTAAAAACCCACGCTATGAATATCGTGCTAAGTAGCGCCATCTATCACAGTGAGCACGCACCAACGCGCAACGCGTCACTCTGTCCCCAATTCCCCATTCTTATATCATAAATTGTGTGACGCCAGCTAAAGAAAACTATAAAAACGAATAAGAAAATAATTTCAAATCGAAGAGCAGCGTAAAGTTTCCGATGGTATGCAGTTGGACGGTTGCCAGGCAACGCGGGTGTTGGGAAAAACCTCGCATTTACCTACATGATTTATGGAGCTTCATCCACTTCGGTCCTGACTGAACTAGCTAAGGAAATGCAGATCGCAGCGCATTCAGCGTAATGCCGTTCGAATGGAAATCGGCGACGCGCGGCTGTAACACACCGACCGGCGACCTCTAGTGACACTCTGTGAGTGCAACCTGCGAGCTGCCGTGTTGGCGAAAGAGGCAGCAATAGGCAGCAAAACCAGGCCCCACTACGACCTGTGTCCGGCTTCATTCGCCAAGCGACAAATTCGAATGGAATCGCTTGACGAATGGAGAGCCAGATACCAGTCGGGCGAAACGGCCTCAACGACCAAAATCTGTCTCCCTGACGCAATTGCTGCTTACCCAGTTGTCAGGAAAATAGACCTCAACCCAGTTATTGTACAGGTGCTCACGGGGCATGGCGGGTTCTCCGAGTACTTGCATCGCTTCAAGTGCAAGGAGAACCCGCCATGCCCCGTGAGCACCTGTGACCCTTCTAAGAATGAGAGCATCCCACACTTGATCACGGAGTGCCCAATATTCGCAGTAAATAAGCATAACATTGAATCAGAAATAGAAGTGGAAATTAAATTAGAAAATATTACGGAAATAATGGTAAATTCAAAATTAAGAAAAAAGTTTTTAAAATATTGTCAAGATGTTGCTGAAAAAGTCGTTAAAAGTAACAAAGCGTAGGAAAGTAGATATACTTATATGTATTATTAGAATACATAAAAAAGTAATCGCAATGAAATTAAAGATTTAAAAAATAAGATGTTAAGACGCCTGCGGAGCATGCGTATTTCATACAAACGTAATACCAAAATAATTTGTAAATTAAACATATTCTTAAGGTAGTGTGTATTTATTTCGATTGAAATACAGAATATCTAGGTTCCCAAATATATATTTTGATTGGATACTGATTATAACAAGAGTTATAAGAAAAAATAAGTTTTCTATGGAAATTTTAAATTCCTCATATCTCGTCTTTGTACCATTGTCCACTCAAAAAATATATTTGGGAACATAGATATTCTGTAATCCAATCAAAATAAATACACACTACCTCAAGAATATGTTTGATTTACAAATTATTTTGGTATTACGTTTGTATGAAATACGCATGCTCCGCCGGCCCCTTAAATTTAAAAAACAGTAGCTATAAGAAACCTAGTCTTAAGAACCCAAATTGTCAGAATTTAGCGTTAAATTTAAAAGTTTAGTAATGTTATTATTGGTATATTATACGTTAAAAAAGTAAATGTATAGTTGTAAATCACAAGTTTTAGTTAGTAAGAATTAAGTGGTGTAAACCCGCTTTTATAATTAGACGTTAAAATGTTGTTATGTAAAACTTCCGAATATATGTAACTTAATATAAGAGGGTAGTAAACCCATAACAAAAACATGTAATAGTATAAGAATAAAGTAAGATAGAATAAGAACCATTGTAAAGAAAAATAAAGAACAATAAAGTCTATGTGTTTACCCCGACAACGAAATAATAGAGAAATAGAGTACATTAGGGACAAGTAGAAGGGCGTCCTACCCTTAAGAAAGAACGATGATTGAATGAAAGAAAGATAAAGTATGTAGGATGAAAGTGCGAGAGGCATACACGCGAGAACTGGATGAATGTATTTCGATTAAAATAGATACTCGATTAATAAGGTCTGTGATGACCCATGTCAGAGGAACACAAGACAAAAAAAAAAGAAAAAAAAAAAAACCTGCGAGCAGCTGCTGCAACGTGTAACAATAGCAATTAACAATTCTTAGCAATTCTTTCTTTTAAAGAGGCCGTTGTACCCATTAAAAGTCTATTGTAACATATTTTGCTAATCGAAGCCGGAAAAGAGACGACATAAAAATCAATGTCTGTTCGTCTGTTCGACTTCTAAATTGCTGAACCAATTTTGATAAAAATTTGCACTTTTGCACAAGTTGAACTTTACAATGCCAGGAAAAAAACAGGCATTGCAAAAACTAGTCACTTATACATCTTTTCAATAGTTTTTTTTTTTCAAAAATGTAGGTACGAGGTTTTATATTGCAACCTAAACTCAAAATAACAAACGGTGTGAAGTAGTGGTCCGATAGCTTAGTTTATTTATTGTGACGTTCATCTGTGTTAATCAGTCGCCGGCGACTTGTACCGGTGCGCAGAGAGTAATGGCGCCCAGATAAAGCGCCGGCATTAAGAGAATATTCTAAGGAATTTATAATGCTTTAGCCCCAAAATAAAAACATAACCCCGGGGACCGCATAATTAAGCAGTTAGTCCGTGCTCGCGGATTAACAGTTCACAATTTTGTATATGCTCGCACTACCACCCTTATGGGAAGTAAATAAGGTTAAAATTATTTCGATGGAGTGGCTAAGTAACGTGGCGTGAGTAGTGTGACTGTCTCCCTGTGTATTATGTTGAACGGGAGTCCGGCGGGACGGGCGCAGCGCTCGGAGTCGTGCCGTCCAGTTGACGTGCCGTATCGTGCCGTGCCGTGCCGTTGATAAACTACCTCGTCATTAGCAAAATAATATTGTTGTCAGTGCATACGGCTGCACTGCTACATACGCGTTCGTGAGGCTACGTCGACGAGATGTCACTAAATTGTTTCAACCCTCTTGTTAATGGTTCGCAGCTTCCGTCTGACCACTTCCTGAAACCGACCGGAGGTGTTTCTGACACTATTATACTCATAGAACTAGCTGTGCCATTCTACCTAGAATGTTTATCTCGTTTTCAAGTAACGCTAAACTAACCACACAAACATGTTTCATATCTAAACTTATATTGTCACTTACGTGAGTATTTTTTATTTTGAGGTCCCGATATTGTGTATCTTGTCAACACGCGATTATGGCGCTTGCAACAGCGTCGAAATATCAGGAGCTTAAAATAACAAATAATCACGGAAGCTATCCTGTAAGTGACAATATAAGTTTAGTTTTAAACCGTGAAAGCTTAAAACAATATTTCATATCATTGTCAGTAGTTAATAATATTATAGACAAAGCTTTGATTATATAATGTCTAGATGGAGCGTCGCCCTACAATCGCAACAAAGAAAAGGAGTCAACAATCTATCTTCTATATCTATCTATCTTCTATACATATAATAAAAGAGTAAAAAAGCTGTGTCTGTACATTGAATATATTTATTTAAAAAATAATAATTGAAGGGGTTTTAGAAACAGTAATAGAGCACGAATCCGAAAAAAAAAGTCTGCCTGTTTGTCTGTTTGTCTGTTTGTCTGTTTGTTTGTACACGCTAATCTTCGGAAGTACTGGACGGATTTGAATGATTTTTTTTTCGTTGTATAGATATTATGTCTGGGCAACATATAGGCTATAATTTATCTTGAAAACCTGAACACCTGATGTAGGACCGCAACAGACCAGCTAAACTATAAGAGATACAAAAATGACACCATAGCAAAAATTGTTCCACGTGATGAGCATTTTCTGCTGAGAGAATAAATTTGAAGATCTGGAACACCTGATGTGGAACTCCAAGAGCCCAGTTATACCATAACACTTATAGGAATGACGTCTTAGCAAAAGTTGTTCAATCTGATGAGCACTCTCTGTTGACTTATAAAAATCGAAGATCTGGGACACCTAACGTGGAACTCCAATAGCCCAGCTACACCATAACACATATAGGAATGACGTCTTAGCAAAAGTTGTTCGGTCTGATGGGCATTTCCTGTTGACTTATAAAAATCGAAGATCAGAAACATCTGATAAATTATTGCAAAACTATCACTAATTTCACTGTATAATAAAATTATATAATAACAAAAACTAGGAGTACCTCCACGCGGTTAAGGCGGTAACAGTTTAGGACTTATTTTCATTGAAAATTTGACTCTACTGACCAAAACTCATTTTATCGAATAAATATGTCTTCGGGCTTATGTTATTTGAGTGTTTAATTTCCTTTTCCATTTATCTTCGTGACTCGGTAGCCTACCCGGTAACGCAGGGCACTTAGATTTTAATTGATCAGGTATCTTCACAGCAAAACTATAACCATGCCTAGAAAGAGGTTAAACCTTTCCCAATGTTCCAAAGGAGCTAAAAGATTGAGGATCATAAGATCCCAAGAATCTACCAAAGAGCGTCAGGAGAGACTTGATGCTGTTCGAGAACATCAGGCTGCAACTTGCTCCGTGGAAACCTCTTCCGATCGCGAAGCACGCCTGCGTTCTCAGCGAATTTACGCATCTTCATCTCTCATCTCTTCTGGTCTCTAGAGACCAGTGAAGAATAGATGCCTGACTGCGTTCACGGATAGAGAATTGCGCTTGAGTTCTCAGCGTATTCGCAAATCTACTAACTGCAGGTCTTTTAAAACGAGCGATGAACGTGATGCGCGACTAACTGCTGCTTGAGATTATCATACATTGCCCCAAACACGCACACAACAAAATATTCATAATCAGTTAGAATGTGAGAGAGAAAGAACATTCTCTGAACAGAATGTCGATAACATCTGAAGAATCGGGTGTCTCTCAGGGCATGGCGACCTTCCTTGGGTTGATAAGAAACGGAGTTCGTTTACGTATACTCCTATGATTGAATACTCCACATATTCCGGAGGTATGGTTCAAGATTATACTTTTTGTGAAGCTGTTAAATGGCAAAAAGAAACAAACGGTATGTGTTGCTCAGGTGGGAAAGATCCGTTATTTTCCCGTCCCCGGGCTCTTAGAATTCGACGTTTCAGATCTTCGATTTTGACGAACCCGGTGTCGCTGGCAAAAGCAACAGGATCCGCGTACGAAGTCGCGGGCAGAAGCTAGTTTCAAATATGTGTGCGTGCAGGCATTGTTTTACACTGTCCGTCTACGTCTCTGTGTGCGTAAATAATGATACCAGCTACTACAATTTTCTCCCATAAATCACATAAAAAAATAGACTTATTAAATAAGATAAGTTTTAGGTGTATGTATGTAGTGTTATTCAGTTTTAGTGTGTTTTAGTGTCTGTTTATTAAACCGACTGCGTTAAAAATAACTTTAAATAAAATTTATATAGGGTGTAAACACAAAGCCGTTAACCAAGCATTCTGTACATCAAACTAAGTAACTTTACGCTAAAATTATTGCTGGGAAACAACTTATTTTTTTGAGGTTATAAATTATGTTTTGTGGTAGAACTCAATGTAACGCACTTATAACATTGTGCTGATGGATGGATTGAATAGTACGGGAGTCGTGGAGGTCTTAAAAGTCAAAATCTTACAAAAAAAACTTGTATTTAAAAAAAAACTTGTCAAAAAGTTGTAACTTTGACCCCCCATATCTCCGTAACTAGAAGGTTCCCAGGTATGGTGTAGAACAAAAACATGATCACAATGATGGGGAGAACATGTGCCTTTCGGCTCCGTGAAGAGGTGTTTTACACCCTTTATAGTCAAGACATTAAAAAAAATAATTTGTCTTGACCAGGAAAAGCTATTAACTACGATTTAAAAGTTAACATTATAAAAAAATGTTTCAGTTCGGAACCTTTTGCACGCGAGTTCGTTGCGCACTTGGCCAGGTTTTTGAAAAAGTTCACGAACTAAATTGTATAAACTTAACCATAAACCAACTAATATAATTATACCCACAAAAATGACGTTATGTTGGGGAGAATGAAAAAAAGAAACTGGCAACACTGATAAAATATGGCGTGATTTGATAATCATAAAAACATAAAATAAATATGTAGTTTCTTGGTTACTTACCGATGATAGGTGATGTGTTTGGTATTGTTTATCTTTCCTCCTCGTTCTGCCCAAGCAAATTAGAACCTGTTTGGTAATTCTGCCCACTGTTCTCTTCAAAGTACAAAATCTTACAAGTGCTTCCTGCCCAGAATAATTAGAACAAAAAAAAAGGTCATGCATAAGATATAAATTTTTTATATTTTTTTATGGCAGTAAATAGATCATAATGAAACGATTTACGCTATTTTTAACATCATACATTTTGTTCTTTTTACAGTACACTGGGCAGAATTACCAAAATCAGCTGTATTTTGTTTGTCCTTCATAAAAGACACTGGGTACAATGGGGTAAATAAAACAAGAGTAACTTTTTATGTTATTTATTATGTACCTTCTTAATCAGTCTTGAATTTTCATCTCTTTATTTAGTAATTAATGTACTAACTTTTATTGAAGCCTCTCTGGACTTAAAAAAACTTTTTTGCAAAAAATAAAACCGACTTCAAACAAAAACAAAAAAGTGAATAATAACTTTAGCTTCTGAAGTCGGTGACCTTAGTTTGATTGATTTAATTTTTTGTCACCGACTTCAGAAGCTAAAGTTATTTTTCACTTTTTTGTTTTTGTTTGAAATCGGTTTTATTTTTTGCAAAAACGTTTATATTTTTCACTTTTTAGTGGTTCACATGTGCTTAGTACACATGGAAAGTGCACACCGTTACAATTACAACAAGCCCAAACACGACTAGGATAGATTGTCCCATTATGGAGTTCCAGTGCCTGAATCTTGGCCAACCGGGACCTATTCGGCAACGTCACGTCATATACAATAGTGTTACATACTAAAATCTTCCCCAGAATGTAACAAACCCTTTTCTGAAAACCGCATTAAAATGGGTTCAGCCAAACGCGAGATAATCGCGGACAAACATACAATCGTCTTTCATTCAAAATCTACAATCCAAGAAAGCAAAACGGGATCTATGCGGCAACATCACGGGATATCCATTAGTCTTATATACTATAACCTTCCCTAGAATGTAACGAACACTTTTCTGAAAACCGCATCGAAATCGGTTCAGCCAAACGCGAGATAATCACGGACAAACATGCATACATACATACAAATTCTGCGAAAAAAGATCACAATTTACCAAAAAGTTCTGCCCGATGTGATTTTTGCATCACATAATATTATTTATGTTTCCTAAAAATACAATTATTAATGAAAATCAAAAATAGTTACAAAAGTCAAAGTATTGATTATTTAACTTTAATCCTGTCTATTTTTAATAAAGAAAAGCCACCGATCTAAATAATAATAAGAGATTAAACATACCTCTTCTCCGACGTGACTCCATTTTTAACACGTGAATGGCTTCTGACGTTAATCTGTTGTCTAATAATCGAATAGATTTAAGGTTCCCTTATTGGTTATAACCTAACCAATCACAGGAAACTTCAAAAACGACAGCTGAGTAGAAAATACAAATTCTAGGCGCGAAAATTTAATATGTGATTTTTGAAGGACAGTGGGCAGAATTTAGAATTTTACAATATTTTAGATGGGCAGGAACCGTGAAGTATGTTTTGTGATTTTGAAATCACAATGGGCAGGACGAGGTTATAATTCCGGCACAATTTAATAGCACATACCGTCATTTTGTCGCCGATATTTGTTTTTCGTAGTGACAGTAAAGCGGCAGTATCTGTACTGATCGGCGGGTAAACACTTGTCAGCCAACAGTTGGATGACACTTTTTGACACGTTTGCGCGCACTTGACGCTCCATCTAGACATTATATAATCAAAGAGACAAAGTGATTTTTATTTATTTTGTTAGACATAACAACCAAATAAATCAGTGATTCTTTTTCTTGATAAGTTGACCGGGCACTTACCGGCGCGTGTCACTATTCACTACTAGCACCACTTGGCACCACCAGGCGCTACTGTACGGTGCTCGCTCCTCGCCGCATCCGCTGCGACTGATAAAGTCTGTCAGCCACAGTACTGCGGGTGCCCAAGCTATACTTATTGTAATGATATTATCGCTAAATGTTTCATCTTCACTGATGTGCTGCCAGCATGGGCTACCTCTAAACGGATAACATTTTCGTATCTGGCAGTTGGCTAAAGTCAAAAGATATCTGAACATTGTGTTCTGTGCAAATAGGTGAAAGTTGGAGGTTTTCTGTATACACAAATTTTGTTTTTTCTCAAACGATGGAACATATTACGATATGACTCTGAGCTACTAGGAACACAACAGTGCAGAACAACAGTATACGCACATAACTGATGAGTTCCCGCGACTGTTTGTATCGTCGCGCAAGACACGCGGCGGCGGCCCAGCGCGGATGTGTTCACTAATAAGCTTTTTGTGAGCTTCATTCGTGCATCTTGTTTGAAACCCGCATTCAAGACTAGCGCTTTAGTCATAACTACGAAATTGTGTGTGAAGTTTGTAAGTGTAACGTGTGTCAAAAAAAGAAAGCGCGCAAGTGAGTCGTTTTTGTGTAACACTTTGAGTAACTAATCGACGAGGTATAAAGTTGAGTTGGCAGCAGTCGGCTGGCGCCGCGCCAGCTTCGCCTGTCGGCCTCGGCGGCGTTCGGCACATTGCGGTAAGTCGGCGTCGCGCGTCGTTACGAGCGTGTAATGTCGGGCAGTTCGACTCTGATCGACGCAGTTAGTGCGTTAACGGCCGACTGTTTAGGAAGCTATGCTCATTACTTTGTATGGACGTTTGTGAACTGTCCCGCTCAGCACTCTGTCGTCCTGTGCGTTGTCACTGTTGTTGCTTTTTTTCTGGTAGTGAGCATTACGACATAGTTACGAGTTTTTTCTTCTCATTTATAGTCTCAAAGGCCAGCTGCATTCTATGATATTGCACAAAGGAACTAGGTCAAACGGAATCCTAAATTGACAGAATTCTGTTATCGCCCAGTATAATTATTATTGTCTTATTGGCTGAAACCTATGGGCACTAACTGCATCATTAATTCAATTTTAAGCTCTACCCAGATGTGTTATGAACAGTAGGTTAGAACATAATTACATATTAGTTGGAGTTACTTATTATTATCTGGGCAACCACATTATAATAATAATATGAAATAACAATCCTTAAGTTGTAATTAATTGAAAATCTTCTGCTTGACGTTAATGCGGTCGCGCGGCTTGTATCCGCAGCACTACGCACGCAGTGCCTCGTCACTAATTGTGTGCTCTATACTTTGTGTTGAAACACCCGAAGCTGTCCATTCGGATATTCTTTTTGACAGTGTGTTATTTAATGCTAATCTACTTTTGTATTCTATTCAGTCTGGTGACAGAGCTAAGTAAGACACTAAAAAAGCTAAGCCGCTTCGGATGTGGAGAACCTGAAGTGGCGTAAATATAGTAACCTTATTGGTAACTATATTTTTGAGCCATTTGGGGTTTGGGGTTTAAATTCTAGGACCGTCCAAGTGCTCACAGCCGGTTCAAGGAAATTTCAAAACGTAAGTTGATACTTCCCGTGACCCTAGAGCTGGCTTTTATCAAAGGCTTAGCGTAGCCATATAGCGCACAGCGTGGTAACGTCGCCAGTCTCTTAGTGGCTTTACCATTTGACAGCGTTAAGGAGGAGTTTTTGACGCCATTTTTTAAGTTTTAGTGAGTTACTTTAGTTTATTTGAATATTGTTCTACTAAGTAATGTTGATTGTTAAACTTGCGTCAATATTGCGAATTTGAAGAAATAAAACTAACGGCCATTTTAATAACTTAAAGAACCGGCTAAGGGCTCATTTCTGGAGACGCGGCGCGTCGGGCGGCGCGTTGCGCGGCGCGTCACGCGGCGCGTCGAGCGTTTTTTCCGTTTACGGAGAGGCGGCGCGTGCAGCGGCCTCAGTACAATATTGTATAGGGAGACGCGGGGCGTGCTGCGACGCGTTGCCCGCGGCGTCGCACGCCGCGTCTGACGCGGCGGGGCACGCGGCGTTTTGTCATCATGTCACGTCACGGATGTCAAACAGACATAAGCTCTTTGTGTTTTTCTTCTCGCGAATAAATAAAAATAACAGTCTAATTCGCCTAAGTTTAGTGAATAAATACTTCTGCCAGTGCAACTTACGAATAACATTGTTATCTAGTGTTCATGTGCTGTTTAAATATTAAAAAAAAAAACAGTAAATAACTATAAGTGAACCCCATCAATACACAAGTACCCGAAACCCACAGTTTATAGAAGATAATTATTCGGGGAACGGAAAACCAACTTGTGGCTTAACGTCGGTATGTGCGGTCCTGTACTCCGTTGCTGTGCTCAACCTATGGTGTTTGTCTGAACTTCTGAAGCTAGAACAATAGAATGAGTAACTTGGAGTTGGATAGTTATTATGGAGACCAAACTGCCTCAACCCGAAATGTCGCAATCGTCGAATGTGGATCTTACAAATCAGTTGAGCGACATAAACGACCGTGACCAGGACTTGCTCGCAAATGATATCCTTAGATCTAATATTCCAGAGATAACTGGAGAAAACACCACCTACACTGCCATGTTGGTGGCCGCTAAGATTGGCGTCAAAATTAAAGCACGCGATTTCGTGAGCCCCAAGCATGGAGCAAGGAGGCTGGCGCTTCAACGCAACGCAGGCGACGGCGCCGGCGGTGGAGACCCGCCCCCGCTTCCTCGTCGTACGGGACGAGCTGGCCGGGGGGAGCGCGAGTGCGTCGAGGCATGATAACAGCGGATCTCGCTCGATCTGCCGGGCTCTGCAAATAGAAGCGCGCTACATCTACGAGTGCTTAACTAAACTAGGCCTATTTGGCGCAGCCGTGAGACGCACAATAATTATTTCTTTCCATTTTTTGTGTGTGTAGTTTTAAGTTTTTTAATTGTTTAATTAAGTTTTTATTTTTTTCTGTTCTTGTTGTGTGCACTTATGGCATAATTATGCCAAATAAATATGTTTTCTTTATTTCTACCTTTCATCCTATCTTACTCGGTCATAACAAGCATTAGATTAGAATAGAACGACTATTTTAGACCAATTATCACTGGGGCGAAGTAACCCAACGGTTTAGTGGCCTCTTTATAAACCTCGGGTCTCAGGTTTGAATTCCAGACAGGTACTCATTTTTTGTCTAAAATAATCACGTTTCGCGAGCAATTTTATACAACTGCTACCTGATAAGTTTCATAGGAACCGTGATCAAAATTAGGGACATACACAGACTTTTCGGTTTTATAAAATAGCGATGGGCTGATCGTCACGGCTCTTCCTCTATTACGCCGCGCTGTTTACCACGGATCTTGTAGCGTGTGAGTGTTGCCTGCAGTCGACAACGCTGCGGCATATGCGTCGTTGCAGTAGGAGGGAAGGAATACGTGCTGCACATCCGCACGAGAAGCATGTCGATTTATTTTAATAATCGATCTCTGATTCGATAAAATCAAGTTGGAATTATCCACATCATCTATGCAAACTCTTTTGATGTTGTGGAAGTCTCAGTATTGTCAATTGTCTGTAAAAAAAAATACAGCACAGAGCATCAAGTAGTCTTTGGTCCCAATGCCAACTCGAGAGCTTTTTAGGGTTCCGTAGCCAAATGGCAAAAAACGGAACCCTTATGGATTAGTCATGTCTGTCTCTGTGTCTGTCCGTCCGTATGTCACAGCCACTATTTTCCAAAACTACAAGAACTATGCTGTTGAAACTTGGTAAGTAGAGGTATTCTGTGAACCGCATAAAGATTTTCACACAAAAACTAGAAAAAAAAACAATATATTTTGGGGGTTCCTGATACTTAGAACTGAAACTGTACATTTTTTTTCATCAAACCCATACGTGTGGGGTATCTATGGGTATATCTTCAAAAATGATATTGAGATATGTAGTATAATTTTTTTCTAAACTGAATATTTTGCGCGCGAGACACTTCCAAACAGGTCAAATGTGTGTGTGTGTCCCTGTAACTTCTAAAATAAGAGAATGATAAAACTAAAAAAAATAAATGATGTGCATTACCATGTAAACTTCCACCGAAAATTGGTTTGAACGAGATCTAGTAAGCAGTTTTTTTTTAATACGTCATAAATCGTAAACCGCAATTTACCTTTCATTCAATCAACTCAAATATAAAAATAAAAGAAGCGTTATGTTACTTGCTGCTACGGAATCCTTCATGGGCGAGTCCGACTCGCACTTGGCCGCTTTTTTTAGTAACTTCAAACAAAATCTTTTTGATAGACGGCCCCACAACGTTTGTTTTCTCTAAACAGCTAGTTTGTTCTCTATTATCATCACGAAGTTATGATTGGGTAGGTTGTGAACGCTAGTCTATAATTGGCTAAGCAACGCATAGTAACAATGGCATCATTGGCGCTGGCAAATGTGACATTTGACGGGCAGCAAGAATTGTCAAAGTAGACGATTTATGTGAAAAAGAGCAATGAAAGATTTGAATATTTTTGATGATGTAATATTTATTTCTTTTGCGTGTGATGTAGATGCATAACAACAACAAAAAATTGTGCGGTCAACCGTTTTTTCTTTAATATCGAACGTAATTCGTATTTCAAAACGAAACAATATTCACGTATGATCTAACACAAATAACAAATGCGTTTTCTCAAAATTTCCACGTGTCTGTACAACCCTGTTATGAGGTTATAATAATAATTATGATAGTCAATTTAAAAAAAAAGGTTGCGTTTTTTATAATTTGGAATGGTTAGGGAATAATTTCGCACGAATTGCTTTAATTACCAGTATAAAAGTACTATAACTTATGTGGTTAAGTAAAATATTCATTTATTGCGCTATCGTACACAAATATGACAATTTATATTAACTAAGTACTGTAGTGTTTAATAAATGAGTTATACATTCTGTGGTGGGGGATGCATGTTGGAGGGAGCGCGGGGCGATGCGCCGCGTTCAGTCTAGTCCGAGCAGCCTTAGCGACAGCACGCCTAACCCAGGAATATTGGAAACAGTGTTTTATTGTACAATCCTGAACAAAGACACCACAGTAATATACGGTGGTTTTACTCTAAACCCTAACTAGTGTACGAGTGAACACCACATCTACCTACATTATGAATCTCCGTCTTACGAATTTTCGATCAGGTCACGTGTCCAGACGCGAGTTTAACATTTTTTTTACCATCCCAAAAAGTGCACAACGTCGCTAAAGAAGTTTTCACTTCCAAATAATTTGTGAAAACCTATGACAGAAGCAGAGAAAGATGACAAAAACGTTGGATAGAGAAACATTAAGAGTTAAATCAAAAATGATTTGAAAGTTAAACCCCTCGCTCGATAGATGGTATTGTAGTCGGATTAGAAGTACGTAAAACGCATTTAACGAAACCATAGCGGTTTCGTTACCTAGGCAAGATGGTATTTTACTCGATATGAACTTACAGCAAATATGAATGTTTCATGTCAATGTTAACAGTTTCAAGTGTTGTATTATATACTTTGCCATTATAGGGACGGACCCTCGTTCAGTGTTTTACGTGGTAGTATACGGCAGGCCGCATACAGCATTTCATAACGTGACGATTTCTACTAAATTGCACTATCTGTAAGACGCGATAAGAAATTTTGTTCCAAAAAGTACACGTTTATAATTACAAAACATGGCTCATACGACTATGTATAAAACAAATCTGCGACTAAATATTGAAGGAATTATGTTTTTTCATTTTTTTAATAAATTCGTGATTTATAGCTATGCAATATACAAATAATGCTATATGAACTACGACTGCCTCAAGCAATACGGTTCGATTTATTTTTTCTAGCAGTTCCAAGCGAAAACCATATTATGTTTCTATCTAGTTTAAATTTGTCAAACAAAGTAGAAGAGTATTTTTTTAATGTAGCAAAAGGAAAAACAAACATATTTTACTTCACACTGTTATCATTCAAAACTAATTTACTTAGTCCATTGGGCATAACATCATCCTCCAAAAACTGGCAGAAGTCTCCATGACATAACGCCGCGTCGCACGCCGCGGGGGACGCCGCGTGCACCGCCGCGTCCGACGCGGCGTCCGACGCTGCATCTCGAGCAAACGCGCGTAAAAACGCTTCTCCGTAAACGCTCTCATACATTGACATATGTTTGAATTTGAAGCGGCCCGCGCCGCCCGACGCGCCGCCCAACGCGCCGCGTCTCCAGAAATGAGCCCTTAGTGTGTCTCGGGCCACGCACAGTATAGGGTTCCGTAGTATAGTAGCCCGTTATCACAATGTAGAACAATATATTCTAAGGATTTTGTATTTGGTACAAAATTATCCTACGCCCAAGTTCAATGAATGTTACTGCTATCCTTTGAGACGCTGCTAGTTAAAGGCTTTAACCACCTTCATTTTCCAGTTGCACGCTGCTGGTTAAAGCCTTTAACCACTCGCATTTTCAAATACCCGCCTTCAAAAAATGCATTAAAACTCGACTGTACTTACTATGGCCATGCATTTATGGTCTCCACTACGTTCTCAACAATATTTCCCAACTCTATAATAATTATCTGTGCCCAAATGCATCGACAAACGTCAAAATGAAATAAAAAACTTTAGTGTAAACAAATCCGGCCATTTTTTTCCGTGTTGCGCCGGCGCCGTTTCGTATTTAAATTGTTTTCTTATCGAAATAGTCGTATTTTAGTATAGTATTATACATCAAAATGAAGGTGAAGAACCGTGCTACAATATAGTGGCTAAGCAATTTAGTTTCGGAATCTCAAAGTTGCAGTAATTTTCCTGTGAAAAAGTGATAGGTATGTATACCTAACGTGCTGTATGTAAACATTGAATATATAATTTTATGTGATTAAAACGTGTATATTATCCGAGAAATATCAATAATTGAGTATGGTGAGTACATTTTAGAATTTTAGAAACAACAAAAAGAGGACTCGTAGAGTTAAAAAGTTACGTAAACATGTGTGTTAAAAAGTACCAGCGGCCCAACTGCTACTGGTGATATAGGTTCCCCAGTAACTTTGGATTCTAATAGGATCTACATTCCATTTAGAATCTAATAAGATTTTGGTCTTATTGGAAAGGGAATATAATCTAGTTTCTAATTAGATTTTTTTTATTGATAAGGAATTAATAGTTTTTCGTAAAAAAAATATTTTTAATCGCGAAGTAGCCGTTACGTGACTGTTTTTCAAACTCAACATTTATTTTAGAGTATTAAATTAATATTATATTTCTTGGTTTTTGGTTAAATAGATTCCTTAACTATTCAGCTATTCACAGTAAATTTTATTTTGGTCTAAGTCTTGTAGTTTGCGATCGTCAAGTGTTTTTATATACAAGGGTCAAATTACACGAAATAACCCTTGACCTTGTAGCGTTAGCAGCGTTCTTTTTCCGCCCAGTCTAGCGTTCGGAGCGTTTGAGAGGCTAAAGTGATATAGTTATCTTACCGCTATAATTTTCCGATAAAGTTCATAAAATGTACTAGCCTCATGAATTTTTCCAGATTTTTCAAGCCAGCAGTTTAGCTTTTAGGACGGCGGGGGACGCCCTACTGACGACCAAATCTCAAACTCCCGAGTATTGTGTCACATTACAACACCAACCATCCATGGATACCAGTATATCTGTGAACAACAACACCACTTGTTAACTAAACTTGTAATAATCACGACTAAGCCGTTACTGCTGGATGTACAAAAAGTTGGGAGACAGCAGTGTTGCAAGTTAGCACTCATGTTATTAGCTGAACGTGCGGTTCTGTAACTGGCAACACACTGTACTGGGCAAGTTTTTCAAGAGTTGGCTAGTACTTATGTAAAATTTGTTCTTTTGTTTTTGTTTCATTATAAATGATCTGTGCAGCATTTATGCTTTGTAGACATGTTGTTGTGATAGCATAATCGCTTAAAGCAAGACATGCAAACCGATCTGAAGATAGCGGTTACTTGAAGCTGACCGAACTATCTGACACACCGCTGGCAGGTTCACATTTTGATACTTGCAAGTTTAGTATCGTCTTAGGGTGCTTGCATCACAGATATGGTTTCTAGTACGGACAAGTCGGGTAAACGCCTGTTTCTTTATGTGCGAGTGCATTCAGAAACTGTCGGACTGTTTTATCTTCACCGGTAGATCCCGATTTGTCCTCACTGGGAACCAGTATCTTAATGTAAGTACTGTCACCAACTGGACGCTTGCTCTCCGTGGTGTTGCATTTGATCCCCTAAGCAGCATCACGTCGGATCACATAACTACACAAGTTTGAGCGATAACTTTGGTCTGCAGGGGTGTGAGGGGTGCGGCGGGTTTAATGGGGGTGAGGTAAGTAATCTAAGTTGTTCGACTTAGCGCGAGTTTGATGCGCGGCTCTTTGACGCCTCGCACCGACTTACACCGACTCGCACCTCGCGCCACAGGCGAGCCTGTTGAATGCTATCCGCTACAATTCAGGAAGTTGCTAATATAGGATAATTATACCTACATTTTATTAGAAACTAGCCGACCCGACAGACGTTGTCCTGTTAACTATGCATATTGAATTCGAATTGACCTACTATCTACCCACTGCCCACCTACTACCCACCCACTACCCACCCACTACTTACCTACTAAAAAGTAAAAAAAAGAAAGAAGATAGAGATGTGCAGCTGAAATAGTCTGGTATTTGTTTCATTCAGTTTTTTTGCCACCAATTTCTGAAGCTTATCATATGTTTCTTCTTCTTAGCGTTTCAATGGTTTTTTTTATTACACCGCGACCGTTGCGTGCCCTGCACTGAATTTCTTTTACGGAACTGGCAAGGGATTAGATATAACGTTCACTCACTGCGCTTGATCTGTCTACAGCTACGCGCTTGCTATACCTCGATAAACCATTACGAACACAAATGTGAAACAGACGTTTGTTATGCTGGTAACAAATACATTCAAATATTTACGGTGTGATTTACGGCCCGTGTCATGGTGATACGTTATAGCTCGGTCGTGGTATGGTACGCTGTAGTGGGCAGACACCTTAGGACATGTCATCCAATTATGCAGAGAGCCGTGCCAGAGTAACGCCGCTCAACACCGCCCGGCGCCCAGCAGTGCACGGAGGTGTCTGACACTGCAAGTGCTAAGTTTTAATCAAGAACTAATATTAGTGAACCACTAAACTTGCGCATGCGTGTAATTGAAAGTGGAATCAGCAGTTATATAGCAGGGGCCGGACTGGACCAGGTGACCTCTGGGGGAACCGACAATGAACTGAAATATTACAAATTAATGTGATTTACGACACAAATACTTCGCCTTTAAGTGCATATTACACCGATACCATTTAAACGAACCTATGTCAGCGCGTTTAGCTATTCACACATGGGGATGTGTGAATAGCTAAACGCGCTGACACTGATCGAACTGAAATACAGAACTTTTGGGGAAAAGTACTGTATTTCAGTTCGATCAGTGACTCGACAATTATACTGGTATTTACGATGTAATAGAAATATCCGACCATTTGCTGATTAAACGGGAATAGCGCGGTATTTAGAACTTCGCGAATTGATACGAACCATTAGTTACCGAATAATTATGTGTAGTTATAATTAATAGCAGCGGAGCTCGTTAGTTGTAAACATTCAGAGCTGTGTTATGTATGAAGCGCTCGACTGATAGTAACTAACTGTTTCTGTTATATTACAACTGCGTGACATTGCGGCGACAAGCGCCCACCTGCGCGGCCCGTGAGAAGCATCTGCATTATCATCTTTCGAGCGAAAGACGTCGACTGCTGGTTATTCTCTGCGCGTCACCTTCACGACCGGTTGTAAGTATACCACAGCAATGTTCATTAATATCAATATGCACACCAGTACCTAAAAAACATATAATAATATTATAATGTTAACTACGTAAGCTCGCAGAGCAGCTATAAAAAGCCAACGGAAGAGCTCTTAATCCAACTAATAAAAACAATTTTATTTCTTGAATCTCCCCTTTAATACGAGTGTATTTGAGAAGGCGAGTCATCCTCTAAAGTCCACGTGCACCTAATTGCCTATAGAACTTAAACTGAGGAAAAAATTCAATCGTCCAATAGCGAGGTAGATTCCATAAAGTTGCTTAATCTGTTAATCTGGCCGAATATGCGAGCTAAGTTTGGACGTAATGAGTCCCGCCCGCTCTCGCCATACCTACGAGTACCTACATACTACTGTGTACAGATAATAGGGTTTCTTTATCCTCCGTGTTTACCAAGTTATCGTAGAGCTCGTGATCCTGACCAATTCCGGGATTTTACAGGGTTATTCTGTTTTCATGCAAGGAAGTCTGAATTTAGAGAGTTTGGTGCTCTGCTAGTGCTGACAAGCACGCATTTACTACATTTAACCTTCTTAAAATATAGGGTGTTTACGTACTCATCACAAAACCGATAACGAAGCATTACGACATCAAACAAAGTAACTTGACGCAAAAATAATCGCTGGGAAACAACTTTTTTTTGTGGTGAAAATTCATGTTTTGTGGTGGAACTCAATGTAACGCACTCAAAACATTGTGCTGATGGATGGATTGAAAAGGACGGGGGGCGTGAATGTGTTTAAAGCAAAAGTCTTACATTAAAAACTGATATTTAAAAAAAACGTTTCATAAAGTTGGACCAATATCTCCGTAACTAAAAGGTTCCCAGGTATGGTGTAGAACAAAAAAATTATCGCAATGCCAAAAAAAGGGAACAAGTACCTTTCGGCTTCGTTAAGAGGTGTTTTACAACTTTTATATTGTGCCTAGATGTAGGTATGTAAACTTAATTGGTCTGTTTTCAAAAGAAAGAGTTGGACACGTCAGGTTATATTAC
This sequence comes from Xestia ashworthii, assembly GCA_950022955.1. Classification (NCBI taxonomy): domain Eukaryota; kingdom Metazoa; phylum Arthropoda; class Insecta; order Lepidoptera; family Noctuidae; genus Xestia; species Xestia ashworthii. The sequence goes on along the minus strand of OX465565.1, from coordinate 300,065 downwards.
TGAGGTAATTATGTAGGGTATTGGGTCAGCAATGCTCCAGCCCGGCCGAGTGCACGGACTTGGGCTGTTTCCACCTTGTGTCTGCGCTGCAATTCGCTGCTCAGTGATGTCTTCACTCTGCTCGTGTCAGACGCACGTAAAGATCATTGGCTGAATGAAGGACAGACACATACTAGATACTATTAAAATCAGAAAGTTTGTGAGGATCCATCCAGGATGTTTGTTAACCTACCACGCAAAAGTTGCAGGACGAATTTTAATGAAATTGGGCACGAAGTTGAAAACTTGGATTAACCCATAGGATACTTTTATCCCGGTAGCACATCCGTGGGACATATGCTGAACTATACGCGGGCGAGGCCGTGGGCATGAACTAACTATAGTCCCTACCACGAGAACCTATAATTTTTGTAAACACACATTCGGATTCGCAACCTTTGGCTCAAATAAAAAAAATGACAACGTCAGCGTGAACTTACTTCAAAATGGCGAAATGTTTACATCCATGATGTCAGAGAGTTCCAGTACCACAAAACATTAGACGACAGTGCTATATTTCGCCAAAATATAACTCGACCAAGTGACATTGCTAGTTGGTTTCGTATTACACATTAATAAGATCATATTAGTTGATTGAATTTGGGATTATTTGTTGCTGATTGATTTTTCGCCACGTAACTTGGTAGAAATTCTTTGTTTACAAAAATTTTACGAGTAGCTTCTCGTGGCGCGGACTATATCTATGTAATCGTAGATATAATTTATGTATGTATTCACGACGTGTCCTTGCCACACATAAATATTTTTCTTTCTTTATTTTTTAATGTTGTACCCTAGTACGAGTACATACTGCAGTCACCAAGGCGGAGCTGAACATAGTTTGTTTAATATGTAGTATGTTTATTTTCGGTTCAAAAGATTTCGTATTGTTATGACTACACAGGTTATTCAGTAAACCAATGAAGTCGACGGCATACAGTGGTAATAAAACCAGTAGAAGGTAATCACATATTCTAATGTAAGTACGAAGTACGTTCGCCCAAGCTCAGAATGATACCACTAATCTGTAATCAGCTGCTACTTTGCTGGTATACAATAAGTTAGCATCACAGTGCAGTAATGCTCCACTTCAGCTCTAACCCAGTATCACCAACTATCCCCACGTTCACATCGCCACGATTTATTTACTTAATACCAAATATGCAGACATTACTGAAGGCTTGATTTACGGTCTTCCGGTCCCCGTGACGTGACACCCGGGGGCCCGGGGGGTACGTGGGGAACAGGGAGAGGGGTACAGGATCGTCATCAACATTGACAAGTCTATTTCCGGAGGAGTGTGATCTGTCGGAGAGTGTGGACAGGAGCGGCGCGAGGAGGTCGGCACGAGGCTGCGGCTGGAGAGAGGACTGTCTCGTGTAATTTCCTTGTTTTCATTTAAGCCAAATAATTCTTGGTTGTAAATTCATAACTAGCTGTCAAATATGCTGTAGCTATTGTTGTAAACGTATACTTTCACATGATTATGTTAACCTGGGACGAACGGTCCAGTTAGGTAGGTCTAACTTCGAGAGAGAGGTCCATTATAGAACCCGACTCGGCTGGGCAGCGTTCGGGAAGCTGTGCGGTATCATCTCATCCAACTTACCGCAGTGTCTCAAGACGAAAGTCTACCGAAACGTGGTCGCTCACAATGGACCTTATCGGTAGGGTTAAAGTCACCCAAAGGGCAATGGAGAGGGCTATGCTCGGAGTTTCCTTGCGTAATCGAATCAGAAATGAAGACATCCGCAAGCACGTCGGTAACCTTGGTTATACACCCTAACGTTCGAAGAATTGCCAAACTTAAGGCAGTGGACAGGGCACATTGCTCGTAGAACAGATGGCTGATGTGGCCGAAAAGTTCAACGCGAACTGGAAGACGTTACGTTGGATGACCTCCCACTGGGTGGACCGACGCGGCGACGACCTGGTGAAGGTTGCAATCCGTTGACCAGTCAATGTGGCGACACTTGGGGGTGGCCTATGTCCAGCAGCAGATGTATTTCGGCTAAAATGATGGTGATGATGAGACTTTCGCAGAAATAAAGTTTTACTTTTGTCGTGCTGAATGTTATCGACCGCACTGCACACGGATGCCCCCCTCATCCCATCTACTACTTTGTAACTCAATAAACACTCGTAGAACAGTACGTATGACAATGTAGTAACAGTGATATAATTAATTCGGAACACATTAGCATGCTAGTAAAACACGAGTAACGTTCCCAACTTTGTTTCAGTTGATATGGATGCTATAGCTATTGTCGGCGCTGAACAACTCGAGGGACGGTCGCCTCCTACAACAACTTATTTACAACTTTAGTTGGGCACTTACAAAATGTTATGATGCTGTTACAAAACATTAAAAATAAAAAAATTAGGTAGTGCAAGAACATGGAGAATACTTTGTAACATTATGGTAAAAAACTACTCAAAACTAGTAAGTACTCGTATGGTGAAAAGTAATAAGTATGTAGTTTCATGGGCGTACTGAACGAACATCAAACTTTATAACATGGCCGCGTAGCTGATACAATCACCCGGTACGGCTACGCGGCGTAGCGAAGTGGTGTTACGCGCTGCAGCTACGCTTCGTAGCAGCTTGTCAGTACTACGCGCTACGTGTCGAGCTCAATGCAGTGTCCACAGGTCGGTAGTCATACAAACAACGTGTTGCATCTGTTTGTCATCTGTCTCGGAATCGTCATGTCATAACAATTTGATAATTGTATGAATCAAATTACGGCACGCATATGTACTCCAAAAAAATACTAGCCCAAGAGAGTTTAATATATATATATTTTTTTTTGTTTTTAATATTAAGTCTATGTAACATTCTTGTATACTGATAGTAACATTTACGCCACGTATGGAGCTTATAACTTGGTACGTTATATTATAATTTTGAACTAACTTACAAAAGCTAATTTTAACCAAGTACTTAATTAGTTCACACAGAGCTGATTTATTCCCCTCCAAAACTAATAAGAGCATGTTAAAGATTCGTTATAATATTATTTCTTGAGTCTCATACAGACTCCGTGTAGGTATAGAGTGAACCCGGTGGAGCGCACATTGTCAGCTAATATACACGTTATGTTCCTATATGATCTATTCGCCGCCACCACGAGATTGGCTCCACACGCCTCACTCGACACTCCAAGGTCCGCGTCTGAACCAAATTAGCTCAAGTACAAAATGGCTGTAGGTACTCAGAGAGTTGTGAGTCAAGGACTCAGTGAACTGAGTCTTTTAATAATTACTGAGTTATCTTTGTAAGGCACCGCTCCCACCGGCCGCGCCGACTAACAAGGAACTATCTTTGGTTTAGTTCATTGACTATTAAAAACATACAAGTTACTGTAAGTCCCGAGTCAGTAAAATAAATTCATACTTAAGTATGTAAGCTTTGTACACTGTATGTTGTGTACGTAGCCTGATGTACGAGTATGTGTACGCCGCCTAATGAGCATGACGTTGCACAAGAAGAATGACAATGACAGCACACTCGAGATAGAGAATTTAAGCCTGCTCGTGAAGTGATTTATTTCTCATTGTATAAAAGTAATAAGGAAAAGAAGTAAAGTTCATAAATAGCTAGTTCAACATAGTAAAGTAATACAATGTCGACCTACTAAAATATTGGAAGTAAAAAACCTTTAATTGTCGATTTTTCTGTTTTTAGGTTAGTAGGCCATTATTCACGTGTAAATATTTGAATACAATTAATTTCTAATTTCATAATAACATTAAACTTTTCTGTTTTTAGATAAATCAAATTGTGCGTTATTTACTCCCGTATCCTCTCAAGCGCTCCGAACGCTAGACTGGGCGGGGAAAGAACGCTGCTAACGCTACAAGGTCAAGGGTTATTTCGTGTAATTTGACCCTTGTATATAAAAACACTTGACGATCGCAAACTACAAGACTTAGACCAAAATAAAATTTACTGTGAATAGCTGAATAGTTAAGGAATCTATTTAACCAAAAACCAAGAAATATAATATTAATTTAATACTCTAAAATAAATGTTGAGTTTGAAAAACAGTCACGTAACGGCTACTTCGCGATTAAAAATATTTTTTTTACGAAAAACTATTAATTCCTTATCAATAAAAAAAATCTAATTAGAAACTAGATTATATTCCCTTTCCAATCAGACCAAAATCTTATTAGATTCTAATTGGAATGTAGATCCTATTAGAATCCAAAGTTACTGGGGAACCTATATCACCAGTAGCAGTTGGGCCGCTGGTACTTTTTAACACACATGTTTACGTAACTTTTTAACTCTACGAGTCCTCTTTTTGTTGTTTCTAAAATTCTAAAATGTACTCACCATACTCAATTATTGATATTTCTCGGATAATATACACGTTTTAATCACATAAAATTATATATTCAATGTTTACATACGGCACGTTAGGTATACATACCTATCACTTTTTCACAGGAAAATTACTGCAACTTTGAGATTCCGAAACTAAATTGCTTAACCACTATATTGTAGCACGGTTCTTCACCTTCATTTTGATGTATAATACTATACTAAAATACGACTATTTCGATAAGAAAACAATTTAAATACGAAACGGCGCCGGCGCAACACGGAAAAAAAGGGCCGGATTTGTTTACACTAAAGTTTTTTATTTTATTTTGACGTTTGTCGATGCATTTGGGCACAGATAATTATTATTGAATAACCCTCGGTATCGTGGGGGTTATAAACTGGGGGTTGATTTGAAAAAAAGTACTGGTAGTGGTTACCGTATACTTATATTTCGACACACACAATGATACGATCAATATCAATGTTTCAAGATGATACAAAAAAAAATTATTTCTTAGAGTACTTATACTATCGGCGGAAAATCTTAACACCGCGATCTAGGAATCGATCTCAAACGTACAGCGCCATCTATTGATGAAAGGTCGAACAAATTTGCCTTCGATCGCGGGTTTTTGATATAAATTGCTGTGCGGTTAAACATTCCGCCCACCAAGGACATTTTGTCTAACATTATGTCCTTCCCACGTTAAATCAACATTAGCGATCAAGTAGTTTGAATAACCTTTACAATGTGACTTATTTATATCTAACTTAAACAATTATACATAACTGTGCTTACGATTATACCTTATTTACTAACAACATCCTTATGCAATAGGCAAGACACACAGCTTTGATGTTGGCCTTTTAAACATAGAACCCTTACTGCGGATTGTGACTACTCGTGTAAGGTTGTCCAACCCCGAATGCTTTTCAACCACCCTGCCAAGAAGCCACCGGCAAGGAGGTAAATTATCCTCTTTAATTAACACAACATCTCCTACGTTGGGTTCCGGAGTTTGCTTTGTCCATTTATAACGATGGTAAAGTGTAGTCAAATATTCGCTGGACCAGCGACGCCAGAAATGTTGCGTCATCTGTTGTACTAAATGCCATCTCTTCAGGCTAGAAATATTTGCATCTTCATAGTTGCGGTCAGGTGCGTTTACGATTGGTTCCCCCACAAGGAAATGCCCTGGTGTTAATGCATCAAAATTGTTCGAATCGGTTAACCTATACAAGGGACGTGAATTTAAGCATGCTTCTACTTGACTTAATAATGTAGCCATTTCTTCAAAAGTTAAGGTAGAGCATCCTATTACCCTATTTAAATGCTTTTTGCATGACTTTATTCCACTCTCCCATAGTCCGCCAAAGTTCGGAGCATGAGGTGGGACAAAATGCCATGTAGTACCCTCCCTAGCCACGGACGCAGCAATATCTTTAGCTAAACCTGAATTTTCAGAGCGAAGTAAAATATCTAACTCCCTAGAAGCACCCTGAAAGTTTGTACCGTTATCACTCCATATATCCGTGCAGTGACCTCGTCTTGCCACAAACCTTTTAAACGCGGCAAGGAACCCATTTGTTGTTAGGTCGCTAACGACCTCGATATGGACAGCTTTTGATGTCCTCAAATTGATAGGACCAGCATAGTCTACCCCGCTGTTCTTGAACGGCCTATTTGGTGTAACCCGTGCAGGTGGTAATTGACCCATCAATTGAGGTTTTGTAGAAACTGTATAACGCAAGCAAGTTATACATTTTCGCGCGTACGCAGTAACCAACCGTTTAGCTCCCTGAATATAATATTTTGTACTTAAGTAGTTAAGCATAAGTTGAGGCCCGCCATGAAGATTCCTATGATGTGCATTGGCAACCAAAAGCCTGGTGAAAGGAGAATTACTTGGAATCAAAATTGGGTTTTTTCGATCCCTGGCAAGGTCGGAACGCTCTAATCTACCGCCCACCCTCAGGATATTAACGGAATCGAGGTAAAGATTTAAGGACTTAAACTCTTTTCTTTTAGGCCTTTCCCCTTTCAGATCCAGAATTACTTCTTCGAAATTTTGACTCTGACATATCCTTATGCATGTCTCCAAAGCTAATCTCATTTCCTCCGCAGTTATAAATTTATGATTATTTCTTTCAGCTTTTGGTTTTCTCAATTCTAAAGGACGTCTTAAATATGCTACTATTCTAACAAGTTTGGTAAGTGATGAATACTTATCCCAAATAAAATTATCTTCTGATGCTACATGTACCCTTATTGCTTCTATGTCTGTTGATGTTGATACCGCTTTACGTTTATTTAATGTTATATTTTTATCCTTCAGGAACCCTGGACCTTCTAACCAAAGTTTATAGTTTATAAATTCTGACGCATAAAGACCACGTGATGCGCAATCAGCCGGATTGCTTTTTGACTGAACATGATTCCACTGTTGTGGTTCACTTATACACAAAATTTCAGAAACGCGATTTGCCACGAATGTTTTCCATTTGTTCGGATGGCTATTTAACCACGCTAATACGATCTCTGAATCCGTCCAGTAGTACAAATTTGATTTAATTATTCCCATAACCTCGGAGACTTCAGATAAGAGTTTTGCTAAGAGGACAGCCCCGCACAACTCCAATCTTGGTACTGAAACAGTCTTTATAGGGGCGACATTAGTTTTTGCCGTCAGCAAAGTGACATGTATCTCACCATCAGCATCGACAACCCGTGCATACACTACCGCAGCATATGCTGATTTTGACGCGTCGCAAAATCCGTGTAAGTCAATCTGTTTGTCACCGTGCTTCATGGATAACCATCGAGGTATTGAAAACTTTGTTAAAGTTTGCAATTCCTGTCGGTAAGTAAACCATTCTTTTCTTATTTCATATGAAACTTCCTCATCCCATCCAATCCCAGAAATCCACAATTTTTGAATGAGAATTTTTGCTACAATAATTACTGGGGCGACCCATCCCAAAGGGTCAAATAGTCTTGCTATATCTGATAATATATTTCTTTTTGTTACAGGTTCTTGCAGCGCCGGCAGCTGAACAGAATACTGGAAGGTGTCGCAGGTTCGGTTCCAGGTAAGTCCCAACGTTTTAAATATTTCATCTTGTTTTATATTTATCTCTTTTTCTACACCATCTTGTCCGTTGAACCAGTTTCTTTCCCCAATTATTTTGTCCAGTAATTCACTACTGTTGCTTGACCATTTTTGTAAAGTGAATCCTGCCTTTGCTAATAACTCGTTCATCTGATTGTAGATTTGCATGCCTTCATCTATCGTGTCACAACCAGTCATCAAATCGTCCATGTAATAGTCTTTAAGTACTCTTTCAGCTGCGAGTGGATATTTGACTCCCTCATCGTGCGCTACTTGCTGCATCGATCGTACTGCTAAGAAAGGTGCTGAAGAGGTACCAAAAGTAACGGTAAGTAACTTATAATCCTTCAGTGTAGATTGTTTGTTGTCTCTCCACACGATACGTTGATAATCGGTATGATGATCAGCGACGCGCACCATTCGGTACATTTTGATAATGTCTGAAACGAGGCAAATGCGGTGAGTTCTCCACCTAATCAATAAATGCCGCAACTCTGGTTGCAGCCCCGGACCTATCATTAAGTCATCGTTAAGCGATATTCCATTTTTTCCCTTGCAGGAAGCATCGAAAACAACCCGAACCTTGGTTGTGTCTTTATCGTTACGTATAACCGCATGGTGAGGCAAGTACACTGCATGTTCATTTTGTTCTTCTGCTTTGGTTATTTGCCTCATGTGTCCCAGTTGCAGATATTCATTTATAACTTGTTCATATTCTGTCTTTAAATCTGTGTTTTTAGCGAGTTTAGCTTCCAATGCATAAAACCTATTAATTGCTACTTTCCTTGTATCGCCATATTGACAACCCGGATCTTGACTTTTAAATGGTAAGTTTACTACGTAACGACCGTCACTGTCTCTAACAGTTGTAGCCTTAAATATTTCTTCACATCTGGATTCTTCTCCGTTAAGTATCGGCTTCCTAATTTGATTTGGTTCCTTTTCTAGTTCCCAGAATTTTCTCAAGATTTCGTCATCACCGAGGTGGGCATGCATCACGGTAATATTTGATGTATTCCGAGTAGCAGAGGATACTGTACCTGACAAAATCCATCCTAATGAGGTGGCCTGAGCTACAGTGCTACCATCAGGCGCCTTTTTTAACCCGTTTTGCAAGATCCGACTATAAATTTCTGCCCCTAACAACATATCCACTTTATCCGGTTGATGATATCTAGGATCCGCTAGTTCGATGTCACTAACTTGCGCCCAATCCAAATATGACGTTTCCCTACCCGGTAATATAGACGTTATAGATTTGAGAACGTATGCTTTGACTGCAAGTTCAAATGACGGGTCAATCCTAGATTGAATTTTAACCTCAACAACCGAATTCACGACTAATTTGTTATGAACATCTATGCCAGTAATTGAACCCTTAGCTGATTTTTTATGTAACCCTAATGTCTGCACAGTACGCTCCGTAACAAAAGACGCTTGCGAGCCTTGATCTAACAGGGCCCTAATCGTAAACATACCTCCGTTTTTTGATACAGCTCTTACTAGGGCTGTGGCTAGTAAGACTTGGCTATTCCCCCCACCTTTCGAGAAGCAAGCTACTACATTATTTTGAGATTCTACTCCGACAGCTGTGGTATGTACTTGCGTTGACAAATCTCCCTTCTCACCCTCTGACTCCTGCTCACCTTTAGGATGCAACAAGGAGTGATGTCTACGCTTACATATTTGACACGCGGCTGTACACTTACACGACCTAGCAGAGTGGTTGTATCCCAGACAATTAAAACATAAATTGTGATCCTGAACAAACTTACGTCGAATATCCACATCCTTAATAACAAATTGCTTGCAATTTTTTATTTTGTGCTCGTTACTGTTACACACTGGACAAACCTTGGCTGTATTGGCCGCCGTGTGAAATACCCTTTCCTTACTAACATTGTTTTTATTTGACTTAATACCTAAAAATTCAAGTGCCCTATAACGGCCTGTTAAAAACTCTTTGAACTGTATATATGTAGGTAGCTCATCTGAATCCGTGTTACTTGTTACCTTTAGTTCCCAATCCTTTCTACTGTCAGGGTCTAGTTTTAATGTTATTATGTGAATTATTATAATATCCCAGGAAGTTACATCGATATCCAAATTTTTTAATGCATTTAAGCAGTCTGATGTCGTATCCATTAATTCCTTCAAAGCACTAGCTGACTCCTGTACAATATTTTTTTGACTGAGCAATCTTACTAAAATACAGTGTGACAAATATTTTCTGTTGTTATACCTCGTCTCTAACTGAGCCCAGCAACTGTCGTAATTTGATTCAGAAATTGGTATATGACGGAGGAGCTGCTCGGCTTCCCCAGTCAAATAACTTTTTAAGTAATGTAATTTTTGTACTTTATCAATAGTGCTATTTTTGTGGATTGCCGACACAAACAAATCTCGAAAAGTGGGCCATTCGGTATATTTCCCCGAAAAGGTTGGAATTGTTATTCTCGGTAGCTTAATAGCTACGCTTTTTCCCTCTGAATTATAATTTGAAGATGACCCCATAGCTGGAGAAACATCACTACTTTTTATTTTATTTAATGCGGTTTTTAAATCACATTTTAAATCTAAATATAGTTCCTCAGTTTTAAAATAAACTTCGTTTACAGAGTATGGTGCAGATATTAACTCCTTACTATCAACATCTTTAATAATTTGCGTATGTGTTAAACTAAATTGTGTCCACATTTCTTCAATACTTTCTAACCTGGTTTCTAAATATTGTACCGTAATCCTATCTTTTGGCGATTTTTTAAAATTAATTTTAGCTCTTGACAATCGAGCATAAATGTCATCTTGCACCTTAACATGTGATAGCAAAGACATTTTGAAACAAAAATTTACAAGTCGATGTAAACAAGGAAAATTTTCCAAGTCCCAAAAATTACAAGTCTAAATAATTTAAAGGAAATACCGACTTCCAAACCTATCAAATATTTGAGTGTTTCAAAAAGTTACGAAAATTTTACAAGTCCAGGTAAACAATAAATTTTTTCTAAGTGTTTAAAAATTACGAAAAATTTTACAAGTCAATGTAAACAACAAAATTTTCTAAGTGTTGAAACTTAAAAATCTACTAAAAATTGGGCATAGGTTCCCCGTCTGAACACAATTTGGCTTAAATCTAACTAAGTCTAACATGCACACATTAAATTTCTTCTAAGTCCAAAATTTTTTCTTTCAAATTATTCTGAGTCCAAAATTTTTCTTAAGTTGAAATCTTCTAGGCAATAAAGCCCACTTTTGTTTGACACAAAATAAATCACTAAGTACTCACGTTTTTCTCGCACTATCACTCACTTCCTTACGACGTCAGTCGTCTGCAGCTTGCTTGCTGCTGATGTGTAGTTGTAGCCAACGCCCGCCAGGGGGCGCGCCGTTCTCAGCTTCGAAGCTCAGCTACTGCCGCCACTGGGATGCCCTGCCACTTCTCTCCAGCTTCGGTGTCCACACCCCGAATTCCCCGCAGAACTTGCTTGAACTGCGGTGGCGCCCTCTGCTGGGAACGCTGGAAGCACTTCAGTGGCGATCCACCACTGGTTTCTGTGCTGATACTCAAAAATTCGGAGGAGCGTAATACTTGTTATTATGACGCTCTAGTCCGGCTGGAAGGACCATGAATAACCCTCGGTATCGTGGGGGTTATAAACTGGGGGTTGATTTGAAAAAAAGTACTGGTAGTGGTTACCGTATACTTATATTTCGACACACACAATGATACGATCAATATCAATGTTTCAAGATGATACAAAAAAAAATTATTTCTTAGAGTACTTATACTATCGGCGGAAAATCTTAACACCGCGATCTAGGAATCGATCTCAAACGTACAGCGCCATCTATTGATGAAAGGTCGAACAAATTTGCCTTCGATCGCGGGTTTTTGATATAAATTGCTGTGCGGTTAAACAATTATAGAGTTGGGAAATATTGTTGAGAATGTAGTGGAGACCATAAATGCATGGCCATAGTAAGTACAGTCGAGTTTTAATGCATTTTTTGAAGGCGGGTATTTGAAAATGCGACTGGTTAAAGGCTTTAACCAGCAGCGTGCAACTGGAAAATGAAGGTGGTTAAAGCCTTTAACTAGCAGCGTCTCAAAGGGTATTATCTTACATATTACAAATCGACAATTGTCAGAGTTTGATTGGATAATAGTAGATCATGGCAAGATTACAATTTGAAGTTGAGCTGGCAGCAGATGAAGATCCGAAGAATAACATCATAATTATAAAAACAATAACAAAAGAGGATGGAGTAACATATCTCATACCGCAATGTTTCCAAGCAGCAAAACACCACCTTCAATTGGTAAAGTTACCAGAATTTTTGAAAATAAAAAAAACATTACAGAGAAGAGGTCATAATAGAAAGGTGTGGATCTCCATGCCAAGTGATATTTTAGCACTATACGTAGATGAGGCTGGAAATATGGTGTTCAATGATTATTTATTACAAGAAATGCCTCAAGTCACAAGCCAATCTATTACAGATGGAAAATTATTGCAAATAGAGAAATTAAGTGATAAATCCAATGTCAACAAAGAAAAACATAATTTGAGTAAATTAAATGAAAAATTTGTTTTAAAGAAGTTTGATAGCAAGATCACTAATGCCAAACAATGGTTGCAAAGTTTTGAAAGTGAATGTACAAGGTTTGACATAAATGATGATACAGAGAAAATTAGTGCTTTAAGATTATTTTTAAATGACTCAGAAAGTGATTGGTATGAGTCTATGTTAATTAAACACAGTTTAAACTCGCTGTGGAAAATATGGCAGGTGAGTTTTCTAGACACGTTTGCAGATAAAAGTTGGTCCTCTGTAATGTATGCACTGAGTTTCAAACATTTAAATGGCTCTCTGCTGGAATATGCATTGAAAAAACAGAGACTGTTACTAGAGTATAATTGTGATATGGATACCAGAACTCTCACTGACTTAATTGTCGCAGGATTGCCAACCTATATAATGAGTAAACTAGATAGACAAGAGGTGACAGACCCAACTCTTCTGTTTAGTGCCCTATACGGATGCATGAAAATCAGAATAAAAGTGTACAAAAATATTTCACTGAGAAGAAAAGCTCTACTAAAACAGAAGCGGAATCAAAAAAAAAAATGCCATGTCAAATATGTTACAAGATGGGAAAGAAAAACAGATTTCACTCTGAAGATGCGTGCTGGTTCAAAGATGACACGAAGAGTAATGACAGTGTAAAACACTGTAAAAACTTGATGTTGGAGATTGATGAATTTCAGGATACAAAAAACTAAATATTCCCCCACTAATAGAAGTTGAGGTTATACTGAATGACACCCTGAAATGCACAGGTATTTATGACCCTGGCTCTAATATAACCTTAATAAATTCCAAATTAATAAAAGTAATAAATTCAAAGAAAAACTATTTTGAAAATAATTTCAACACAATTGGTGGTGGGGAAAAACAACAGGTTTAATAACATTAAATGGAAAAATACTGAATATTGAAAAGAAAATAAATGCGTTTATTTGCAAGGATAAAAACTTCACGCATGATTTGCTTTTGGGACTGGATACAATAAAGCGGTTTGGATTGACCCATGATGGGAATTTAAACATCCAACTGCAGAAAAATGCCAACCCAAGTGCAAATAAATATATCATCGCATCTGAAGACAAAAAATATGGTAATCAAGAAATTGAAACCAGAGAGTTTAAGCCAGAAATATGTAATAATGAGATAAATTTCAATGAGGGCATAGATGTGAATAAATTTGATATAGATACTACTTACTTGGATCAAGACCAAAGAATGAAAATTAGTACATTATTAAATGATTATAAACACATATTTGCCAAAGATAAATACGATGTTGGCCAAGTGAAAAACTATGAAGCATTTATAGACCTACAAATAGAGAAATATTGCTCAAAAAGACCATATAGATGCTCCTTAGATGACAAGGAAGAAATCGAGAAGCAAATTGGACAGTTGTTAAAGAATGAATTAATTGAAGAATCTTATAGTCCATTCGCAGCACCAGTAACATTGGCATTCAAACGGGATGAAGGAAAAAGGTCAAGATTATGTATCGACTTTAGAGATCTTAATAAGATTATTACCCCACAGCCACAGCCGTTTCCTCTAATAGAAGATCTAATGGTGAAAACGATAAACTGTAAGTATTTTACTACTCTTGATATTAATTCTGCTTTTTGGTCTATACCAATGAGGATCAGCGACAGAGAAAAGACAGGCTTTGTTACACAAGACGGCCATTATCAGTGGACTTGCCTTCCTTTTGGGCTGAAAACATCCCCGGCAATTTTCCAAAGAATCCTGACTAATGTTATAAGAAAATATAACCTGTCAAATTTTGTGATGAACTACATTGATGATATTATGTTGTTCTCAAAAACTTTTAATGAGCATTTGGACCATTTATCAAAACTTTTGAATGCAATTGCTGAAGAAGGATTCCGTCTGAAATTAACAAAATGTAAATTTGCAGCACAGTCTGTAAAATTCTTGGGACATATAGTAAAAGGTAATACAATAACACCTTTGAAAGACAACCTCAGATCTATAGCAGAATTTCCAGCACCACAAAACAAGAAACAAATAAGACAATTTCTAGGTAAAGTAAATTTTTATAATAAATATATTCCTAATGCTGCAATAACTCTTGACCCAATACACAATTTACTTAGAAAAAACATAAATTTCGATTGGTCAGCCGATTGTGAAAAAGCTTTCCAAACAATAAAAAATAATTTATGCTCTGCTCCAATTCTGGCTATTTTCGACCGAGAAGCGACAACTTTTATATACACTGATGCAAGTATAAAAGGAATTGGTGCAATACTAAAACAAACACAAAAATGTGGAGAAATCAAACCAGTGGCGTACTTTTCAAAGAAGTTGAATGAATCACAAAAGAAGAAAAAAGCTATATTTTTAGAATGCTTAGCAATAAAAGAAAGTTTAAAGTTTTGGCAACACTGGCTAATAGGAAAATCATTCACAATTTATACGGACCACAAGCCGCTAGAAAATTTAAACATAAAAAATAGAACAGATGATGAACTGGGAGACATGACTCATTATCTATCACAATACAACTTTGTAGTAAAGTACAACCCAGGTAGAAACAATACAGAAGCAGACTGTTTAAGCAGAAATCCTGTGTATGAAAGCCACGAAAACGAAGAAGATAACTTGAAAACAGTAAATATTGTAAGGATTGAGGAAATATTGGACGACCAGAACAAAAATCCAAACATAAAGAACAAAAATAGTGTTATTAGAGAGAATGGTATATATTACAAATGGAACAACAAGAAAAAAAAAAACATTTTGTCCGAAGACTACAGTAAGATATTAATTAAAAAGGTGCATGAGCATTTCTGTCATGTAGGAATAAATCAGATTGAGTCAAAAATAAGACCTTTCTACACAGCACCAAACCTACTGGATAATATAAAATTGATTTGCCGTCAATGTGAAGTTTGTATAAAAAATAAATCTAGATTAAATAGAAATTATGGACTCATGTCACAATTAGGACCGGCACAGAAACCTTTCCAGATCATGTCCATAGACACAGTAGGAGGATTTGGTGGTAACAGGTCTTCAAAGAAGTATCTACATTTGTTGATGGATCATTTCACACGTTATGCATACATTTCATGCTCCAAGACACAACTGACTAAGGACTTTATAAAACTGGTAGATCAAGTAATCAAGGATAACGAAGTGGAGATATTGCTCTCCGATCAATATCCAGCACTGAATTCAAAAGAGTTTAAAAAATATTTAAAGGACCACTCCGTTAATTTAATTTTTACAGCAGTGGATGCTCCTTTTTGAAATGGTCATAATGAGAGGTTGAACCAGACGCTGGTAAATAGGATTAGATGTGCCCTGAATAGCAAAGAAAAAAAACACAGCTTGGACAACCGTGGCAATGGATTGTGTGAAAGCCTACAACTTGACAAACCACACAGTGACAGGTTATTCGCCTCTATATCTGTTAAGTGGAGAACCAACCGATGTACTGCCAATGGACCTAAAGAAAAAACAAATGGAACCCGGAGAACTGGAAAAAGACCGACATATAGCATTTCTCAGATCAAAAAAATCACATGAATTAAACAAAGCCATTTTTGACAAAAATAGAATAGATTACAAGTTTCAAAAAGGTGATATGGTTTACATAATGGACTGTAATAAGTTAAACAGATCTAAAATGGATGAAATTAGAATTGGTCCTTTTGAGATCGAAGAAATGATATCAGATTCACTATGTAGAATCAACACCGGAAAGAATAAAAAGTCCTTGGGATTGTACCATGTGACAAAGCTCATTCCCCAGTTTGATTACTCAAATTAACCCCAGTTAATTTGCACTTTTGAGGGGGGGAGATGTAAGCTTTGTACACTGTATGTTGTGTACGTAGCCTGATGTACGAGTATGTGTACGCCGCCTAATGAGCATGACGTTGCACAAGAAGAATGACAATGACAGCACACTCGAGATAGAGAATTTAAGCCTGCTCGTGAAGTGATTTATTTCTCATTGTATAAAAGTAATAAGGAAAAGAAGTAAAGTTCATAAATAGCTAGTTCAACATAGTAAAGTAATACAATGTCGACCTACTAAAATATTGGAAGTAAAAAACCTTTAATTGTCGATTTTTCTGTTTTTAGGTTAGTAGGCCATTATTCACGTGTAAATATTTGAATACAATTAATTTCTAATTTCATAATAACATTAAACTTTTCTGTTTTTAGATAAATCAAATTGTGCGTTATTTACTCCCGTATTATCTTACATATTACAAGTATATTAACGGTGGATTACTGAGTTTTCACGTCGCCCGGCGACAATTCTGAGAACAAACAACTCGTTTTTAATATTTTGTGAAATATCTTATTGATCACCAATTATGATTTGGATCTTGTAAGAATTTATATTAACTAGAAGTATCTCGGAGAGTATCGTTTCAATCATTAGTCCTGGCAAACTGTGTGTCACTGTCAGTTACAAGTTTTGATATTTTCAGGGACGCTGAAACGACTGTCCGTCTTTATTTAGTTTCGATATCACGCACAACGATAGTACAGGCATGTCACGTGCTGGCTCGTCTGACCGACCTCACAACTCCCGGCACATCGCGCCACATTAGCCGTTCGACTCTCTGTTATGGTAATGACGAGGTGTAGCGGAACGAAGCCTCGGACAAACAACTGCCAGCGCTCCTATCAATTAATTGCCGTTGTGCTGCCGCTGCCGTGTACCGTGCAGGTGCCGTGCCGAAGTGTGCCGGGCTTTGTGCGTCACATTTAGATCCACTTTAATTAGCACAAGGTAAAGGAGGCGTAGTGAATGCGTAGCTTGACACCGCGCAGCGCCGTCCTACTGAGCGCGGTGTGGCTGTGTGTGTGTGAGGAGCCCTGACGTGTCCCATAGTTTCAATTAATTCAATTTACATTGCGCCATACAATTTCAATTGGCATTTGAATGGATTTCCAGCAGGTTGATCTCCAAATGGAGGTGCATCTCCATCTAACTTAATAGTTCACACAAAGTGAATCGTTATGTTATTAATCCAAAACGGACTCATTGTGAGGCTCCTCGTGATTTTTTTTACTACATATATGTTCAATAGAAGCACCCCTCAATATTCTAATATCCTGCCAACTCACACTTATTAGCAAAAAATACCACTTATATAAAAGGTGTAAAAAATCTCTTAACGAAGTCGAAAGGCACTTGTTCTCCCCGTCATTGCGATATTTTTTTGTTCAACACCACCACAGTTTCAGTTACGGAGATAATTGGAGGTCAATTTTCAACTTTATGATAAGTTTCTTTTTTTAAATACAAGTTTTATTGTACAATTTTAAACACCTCCACGACCTCCGTACTTTTCAATCCATCCATCAGCACAATGTTTTGAGCGCGGTACATTGAGTTCTACCACAAAACATGATTTTTCACCCAAAAAAAAATAGTTTTCCAGCAATATAGGGTTCGTGATGACTGATGAGTCTGTTCACACCCTGTATAGCTACAGATCGACAAATATTTAATCTTCACCCATCGTTGTCTCCTTCCCAATCATCAGCAGTCGACCCGCGCTGACAGTCGCACGCTGCACAGACACTCCCGCAGCTAGTCGCTTCGCCCTCCGTTGGTGATAAACTTAAAAGTGTCCACATGAGGGCGGGTCACAAGTGGCGAGTTATTGCGACCAGTTGAGTAATAATTATCGTGCGACTTACTACCGGAGCAACGTTTTTGTTCCGACTGTGGACGGAGATTGTTTGAGTTCGGCACGAGATCTCAATTTCATTCGAAAACTTGGCTCAGTCTCAAAGCATTTATTTTAATTTCACCATTACACTTTTGAATGTCAAGACAGTCAAAAGTATATCTACTTATGAAACCACTGTAGTTACCCACAATGCGTAGATACTCTATGAAGAAAAATATCCATGGACTTTCTGTCAAATTAAAATATTGTTACAAAATCTTGATTGCATCATTCATTCATTCATTCATCATTCATCTTGAGATCATAAATACACAAGTGGGGACACGTACCTTTAAAGTAGTTCATCTACTTACTGA
This sequence comes from Xestia ashworthii, assembly GCA_950022955.1. Classification (NCBI taxonomy): domain Eukaryota; kingdom Metazoa; phylum Arthropoda; class Insecta; order Lepidoptera; family Noctuidae; genus Xestia; species Xestia ashworthii. The sequence continues at coordinate 281,953 of OX465565.1, read as the reverse complement.
TAATTAGGTGGTTTTATTCTAAACCCTATATAGCTAGTGTTTCTAGTGAACACCAGTACTCACACGTGTGCTATTCAATTATAAACGGTGTAAAAAACCTCTTAACGAAGCCGAAAGGAATTTATTTTGTTCTTTTGTGTTTTTGTTACACACCGTATCTGGGAAACTTCTAGTTACGGAGATATTAGGGTTCAAAGTTATTTTTAAATACAAGTTTTTAATGTACGATTTTTACTTTAAACACTGTGTACTATTCAATCCATCCATCAGCACGAAGTTTTGAGTGCGTTACTTACATCGAGTTCTACCCCAAAACATGATTTTTCACCCCAAAAAGAGTCGTTTCCCAGCAATTATTTTTGCGTAAAGTTACATAGTTTGATGTACATAATGCTTGGTTGACGGCTTCGTGATGAGGTTGTATACACCCTGTATAATAAGGGCCTGTTTCACCTACGGTTAAGTTCCCGTTAACTTACTTGGCAGAGAGTTTCATACAAATTCTGTTTCATATTTTTAATGTATTCGATAAAGTAGTGGCTATTCGGACATCGTGAAATAGCCTTTATTAAGAGGTTGAATCTATACTTTATAGATATTTTTACAATCTTCTGCAAATCCCACAATAACTTTACATGGTAATCAATTAGTTTCCCCCTTATGGTTGGCGAGCAAGACTCTCAATGAGCCAAGCATTTTTTCATCAACGTAATCCCCCAACTGCCTGCATTTTATACAATATGCTGCTGTAGTGGGGGAACCTGGCTTGGCACCAGTACGTATTGCGCTCGTGTGGGATGCGCACGCGATCAGCAACAGTACGAGGGTCTTCTTGAAAGCAGACACAATAGTGTATTATAGGAGTACGTTGAACAGACGAGGAACAGTTCTGTTAAGCTTAACACGTATCTCTCCGTATCTGCATGCGCTGAGAATTGTACGGTTTTTAAAGATCAGTGTAATATAATAAATAAAATAATACTCAAAACCAAACAGGTTTAGAGTTGTTGTTTTGTAGAAATACTTAGCTACAAATTCAAATTGAAAATATAATAATTTCTTTGTTGCATAAGTAACTTGGGTATCTAAAAACGTTTCATATTTGATGGCAGCGAGAATGGCCACTATAGAATCTGGTCCAATAAGTTTTGTGTTTAAGATTGTTCCAATTTATGAAACGAAAAAATCGGTTTTCTTTGTACTTAGATTATTCCTAAAAAGTCTGCTATAATATTCACAGAGGCATGTCTTACTCCCTCTTGTCTGGCGTAATCACCGCGGGCTCAGTGTCGCCACAATTAGGCACAATCATCCGCGGCCAAATGAGCATAATACATGAAAGGCAGACAAATGGAAGGTCACGCTTATTTAATAATGACTGCAATTTCAGCGCGAGACCGCGCGGACGTACTGTGGAGTGCGGGTTGGGGGGGGGGGGGGCAGGGGAGGCGAGGGTAGATGGAGCAACCCGGGGCAGGGACAGAAGGGCAAACAAGTTTCAACCAAATAGTTGTAGTGAGACATCTGTAGGCTTAGACCCACTGTTTATTTCAGTACTTTCGTTATTACTTTGCATCTTTTCGTCCAGGAGCAGAGGTGCCCCTCCCCCCCACTGCTCCCGTAGTTAGGCCCGCGTGGTGGAATTATGACCCACCCCCTCGTCACAAGAGAAGGCTCCCACGGTCCCAGCTGGGGTCACATAGGCTTATTATGACCTAGCCTTAGTGACACATACCTACTTCATTAATCCAGCAGAATTTGGATATCTCTTAACCGTTTGCGGGCCCAGGTTGGCAACTATAAAAAAATCTACCAATGGGGTATCATCGACCCGTCCCAAATAATCCATCAACTATATCCACCGCGTAGGTCACAATTTTTGTTCAACTTTTTTTTATGAACCTGTAAAGAAGCCAACTTACTTGTTTTCATATTCGTTCCGAAAGTCTGTCAACCAAAGGATTTCGGATTAAGTATAATTATAGTAACTGGGTTGAGGAGATCAGACAGGCAGTCGCTCCATGTAAAATATAGGTATGCAGCTGCACCCGGTTTGACTGGGAAAGGGCTTAAAAAGGAGAAAAGAAGTTAAAAATGATGTTCCAAGGCTTCTATACATAGTGCCGGGTCAATCTAGCCGGCACGTAGAGTGGCGGGATTCGAGTACACACCGTGGCGTACTCGTCAGTCAGTGCGACGACGACGTGGAGCTTCTGAGAGCGAACGCGCGGTGCTCGTGTGTGTCGTCCTAAAACAATCACAAGGCAATTAGCACGTGTACGTACAACTATCGTACTCCCCTCTCCCCCGCCCTCACCCGCCCTCACCCCTACGCTCGCCATGCATCATGCTAAGCCGTGCGACGCCAACTGATTTACTACAAATTATTCGCAGTTTTAGTCATTAGAGGGTTAATTGGTAAACAATTGTGTTGCTCAGTATGGATTTATTGTGAGCCCGCGATTATTCAGTGGTGTTACAATAGACGACTGCTATTAAATTAGCTTACTACCCGCCACCGCCACCGCCACCGACACCGCCAACGGTTTGAAGGTGAACATGATTTATAAGTTGGCTCATAAACCCGTTTGATTAATGACGAGATATTTTATTACGCGAATATTATGTTACACTGGAATGATTCTGCGAAACTCCTAATCGTAATCGAAGGTAATTTATACGTGTAAGAGAAGCCTAACACGGTTAGCTCACGATCTCATGATATACTTAGTAGCGAGTAGCGGTAATCCTTTGCTTCGCTCGAGGCGTTCTACTGCTACCACTGAAGAAGGGACGTTCAAGTTGAATATGTGGTCATTATGGACTACTTAGTTCAGATTAGGTATATTTGTACTACTAACATTGGCCTCAAGTGTCAACTATGCAATAAAGAACAGATGAGTAAATACTTTGTTGCCAAGTAGTGGGGACCCAGTGATGAGCTCTGTGTACTCAATCGTAAAGCTCACATTACCGGATCGACTTATATATAGAACTCATCAACTCCTTAAAGCGGAGAGTACGTTGACCTTGTACAATTTGACATTATCTGGAAATATTTCTTTTCGCAGGCCTCCTGTGCTCGCCGCATAAATTATATCGACGGCTGTCGCAAATAGTGTTCCCTTACACAGAGGTCGATGACTCCCTACTTTTATAACGGATTATGTTTTAATGGGTAAATGTTTTTATTTTTGTAGAAACACCTGAAAAAAAAAACAAAATTGTAGCAAATAACTATTTTTCGAATTTTCGGCTACAAATGTTACGTACATTTCATGAACCTTTAATGACAAAACACTGTTTTAAGCCTATCCTGTATTGTGAGATATTCAGTGCCTACCTGACACATTCAGCTTTAATCTAAAGAAACTTGCAGTAGGTACATACATTTGCGAGAGATTTTGGCTCCCGAACATACGAAATAAAACTCTTGTGATTCAAAAGTAGTGCAATTTTAAATCCGTCCGTTGAGAGTCATAAATAGCATCTAGCCACACATTCATCAGTATTTTTTGCGAGCTAAGCAGTCTTAGTATTGTGACTGGTCGTTACAATTACTAAGCAAATGTTTTCTTAATATTTATTTTAAAATCAACACACCGAGCCAAACACTTACAAACCCATTAATTTCGTGTTTTATTGGCTGACATGTTACCGTAATTAGCGACGAGGCGTCCTTTCTACATTTGGCATTGACAAACAAAACGTAAAAACTTTCAAACTCATTAAATCCCTTATTTTAATGGGGAAACGCACTGAGAATGAAGGCCGGCTGACAGGCTTCTCAAAGAATTCATTAGAAACGTTAAAATATCCTATTACTACGAGCGATTGATAATAGTAAAGCACACGTGTTAGCAGTATAAACTCTGGTCATGGGCAAAACTCGGACGCAGACATAATACAATTGAAAGATTCACAAAAAAGGCACGAAACGAGGACTAGGAGCAGGTGGGCTGAAGACAGTCGTGTGGACACCCTGGGAGAGACGAGATGATAAGCTAGGAGAGTTAAGTTAGGAGACTTAGAAAATAATAGGAGTCTTTGTCTGACTGTGTGGACGCGAAAGTGTGATAATGTTCGAATAAGTTAATTATAGTTCGGTTGAAGGTCTATTTAGATTAATTAAGTACGTGTGTGTTTGCTGGTGAGCAAGAGATGGCCTTAGACACTTTGAGAGGTCTGGCTGAGTTCGCGGGATAGACCGGTCTATAATCGTGAAAGCACTAGGATATCCTAGATTAGAACTCCCCGTAGATGATTCATATTTTAAAAGCCAAAAATAAGTACATAGTATTATTAAGTCTAGTAAAAGTGAGCGTTGTTACGTGAAAGCAGCCGGGCTGAGGCGAAAGCGGAACTGCAGTATTCTGTAAGTTAGTTGAAGACTGATCATCTTTAAAGAACACGTGGTAAGTGCTAACTTTAATTAAATCCCCGCTTGAATTGCAGTTGAACGGTAGCGTGGAAGGGCTGACAGTAATCACTTATTGCAGCATGACAGAGCGATTGCTTCACGTCATCATAATGTACATTATTATCTCATAATGCATAGTGTTATGTGTCTACTACCTAACCCGTACCTGAGCAAATATTCATAAGCTGCGTTTGATCTAGGGAGACGAAGAAAGCCTACCGCTTACACTCTACAACATACATACAACATGTACACTATCTGTGTACACTATAGGTACACTTATACATCCGACTAATGACAAATATTGACTTTTACCTGACTCATCACAAATGGAAAGCCGAATCGTAATATTCGCATTTTGATTAGAACAAAGTATATTGTTCAGTGGTGAAGCACCTTAATACTCACAGATGGACTAGAACTAAATATATTGTTTAGTGTTATAATACCAAAATGTACTTATGTTACAATTCAATCAAACGCTGCTGATGAATACTGCTTCCTGTAAAAGTCTAGCTCGGAAAATTGCTCTGAAGCTGTTGACGCACGTTCCTGGGAGAATGGGTGAGGCATCACAAAGTACCACAAACTGAATTGAGAGCTTCGTTCTAAGGAACGCTAGGGACTGTGTCTCGTTAAAACAAACTCCGGCTGCCACAGGCCATATTACTGAATCGTCACAATTTAGCGAGACACGCAAACTCAACATGGGATAGATTAGAGGAACGATAAGTGACGAAACATAATATGACCATTTCGGCGCTCAACAGTAACATTGCAATATGTTCTGCTACACTGAGTCTAAAATGATCTAATAAATGGGGTAGATAGCCGTAAGGGTGTTTTTCAACGACAGTACCCGTGTAAGTAAAGATAACGTAAACTTGTCTTCTTCAATGGCATTGGCCTCAGAACCCAAGTCTTAGGATTGGAAAAGACATGTAGAAAGCGCTTAGGGAACGTGTGCTGTTGGAGTTCGTAGCAGTGCCCTATAAGTAGGACAATGCGCTTAAGTCTAACAGTACACGTACGCTGGGCAAACGTTGTAAAACGAATCCATGTACTTGTAGCGGCATCTACTTTTGGAATCTGAAAAAGTAACGTAACAAACTAATTAATAATTTCTTAAGCACAAGCGTAACGTTTCCTTACCAAACTTCTAGCATATTATCATATCATGTCTTTGCGTTCGCTTGTTTTATTAGCTTCATATTTTATTGGCGTTTTGCCTCATGAGATTTGATATTATTCATGTATATGTCTAACAGTGAATTCCAATATTTACTTCACCTTGTGTCCCACCCTGTCCCTTAGCCTCTAAGGGCGGGATAGGGCCAGGACAAGCCCCTAATTGGAATTCAGTCCTCTTGTCAGTGGGAGGCCATACAGTCAGGGTCGAAACCTACAGAGCTTGCGCGGTAGTGGGGCGCTGCTCCTTCCCCTTAGGGGGAAGCTGACCATAAATACTAATAAATAGCATAATTTAGGAAAAAAGAAAATTTTATCAGCCTAGGGTAATTTAGGAACAGTCACAGTAGCATAAAATTGCCCCACACTAGGAATTTCTTCTGCGTCGTGGGTGCATTTACAAACGTTTAAACTCACATACACAAACAGCTAGACCCGGAATTACTATCTGTAAGCCATGCAAATATTCGTTCCGTGCGGGGATCGAACGCGGCACGCGGCGCACCAGTCAATCAATTTCTTGCGATAAAGCTGACAACGACGTGGTGCGTCCTCCGAACTGAATGTCCTGTGATATCGCGACTGGTATGATTCTGTTTGTCCGTCTGTGTACGGAGTCTGGACGGATCGCTTATCAATATTTACATAACCTATCGACGATCGTATCTCAATCGATTAGCATCGTAACTAACTTGTATTATGATTTATTTTATTATTGTTTGAATTATTTCAATAATCGTTTTGCGCTTGTGATATTAATGACTATGGAGGACCTAGACGATTTATTAATACTTGCAGTCAAAACTAACAAATAGGTTTTGAACTGTCGCTATTTACGGAACAAACTCACAATCTGTTAGTAAACGACACTGTTTGAAACGTTTATCTGAAATACAATCACTGTTTATTAATTACATGACTAGATAAATACGTACTTATTTCATATTTTACTTTTATAAATGACAAAAACAGAACGAATATAAATAGCCAGAGTGAACATGACAAAGGAGTGTAAACAAAAAAGTGTTCATTTATTCGAAAGTGAGCTTTGCAACCCAAACCTACATATTGAAGCAAAAGAACGATATTATGTGAACTAAACTGCATTCAAGTGACCAAGTATAAGAAAACCGCTACTTTGACTGCTCATTTCTACTCCTGCTGATTTTACTTATATCATGAAAAAAAATTCAGCAGGGAACTTTTACAGGCTAATCATTCTAATGAAAAGGTTCTACTAAGAATTAAATACTACAAACGACTTTTTAACCGACTTCTAAAAAAGGAGGAGGTTCTCAATTCGGATGTTTCTATTTTTTTTTTATGTTTGTTCGCGCATAACTCCGTCGCTTGCCAACCGATTTGAAAAATTCTTTTTTTGTTGGAAAGGGCTTTCCAAATGGTCCCATAGTCACCAAGTCGGGATCTGATGATGGAATCTTGGCGAAATCGAAGGATCTCTTCAAATTTTATAGGATAACGTACAGCGATTTCGGTATTTTCTACAACAAGTGAAGCATTTGCGTTTGATAAGAACCATTCTACTATCAGATCTGATGATGAATCCAAGAGTCACGGAACTCCATAATGAGACAATGTATCCTAGTCGTGTTTGGGCTTGTTGTAATTGTAATGGTATGCACTTTCCATGTGCACCAAGCACATGTGAACCACTAAAAATTGATAAATAATAACTTTTTTGTAAAAAATAAAACCGATTTAAAAAAAAAAGTGAAAAATAACTTTAGCTTCTGAAGTCGGTGACAAAAAAAATAAATCAATCAAACGAAGGTCACCGACTTCAGAAGCTAAAGTTATTTTTCACTTTTTTTTTTGAAGTCGGTTTTATTTTTTGCAAAAAAGTTTATTTTTCCATAAATAGGCACAATTTTGTGGTTCTAGAAAATTAAACCAAAACAGCAACAAATAGTACAAATTAATAGTTTCATTATATTTTTTTCTGTGAATCCGGCGGCATACATTCGATTGTAATCGTCATCGACAGGACTTATTTACCTAGTTACAGTTATATATGGCTTCTATTCTCTAGCCCTTTAATTTAGTTAGCGTCTTAGCCCGGGCACACGTGTGGAGCACGTGTCTGGCACCGCTGCCGGCCGCTGAAAGCGCTGCATTATGTAAGCCACACGGCTCGGGCCGTACGGAGATGGATCACTCGCACACGTTATGTACGTCGTGGCTGGTGGTATAGTCGCGCCGCGCGGTTCCGGCGCCGGCTGGGGAGGAAACTCGCTAATGTAACCAAACTCACACCAAATAAGATTTTATGCTTAGAAAATGTATCGCTTTAACTAGTGCCGCTTGGAATCTTGTGTGGATTTAATCCAATGCATGTTGTTCAACGGCTTAGCTAGTCTTTAATTATTATTATTTAATTGTCATCCATCATCTTTTTGCCTGCTCTTATCCCATATTATTTTGGTAGGCGCATCACGTATTATTATTCATATCTATAGTTTTTCTTATTATTGCCTGTATTTAAACCCCCTGTATTTATATAAACCGGCCAAGTGCGAGACGCACTCGCACACAAACGGTTTCGTAACACCAACGAATAAAATGACAATATTTTGACGATTATTCATAATAGTGTCAATTTACACCCAACAGCAAAACGAAATCTGTTTTTCAGCTGCAGTTTCACGAAAAGTCCCATAACTCATAAACTAAATATCAAATCGTATTTTTGATGTAACTTTTTTATAGTTGCCACAAACATTTTTTTCAGAATTATCAACCTCTTACTTTAAAAGTTAAGGGAGGGGGGGGGGGGGGGGAGGAGCAAATACTTACGGCTGTAGAAGCAAATATTCCATCAACCAATTGATTTAAGAAATAAAGTATTTTAGGAGCGTCGATATCATTTTTAAGAGGCCTGCGGAACATGCGAAGTTCATACAAACGTAATACCAAAATAGTTTGTAAATCAGACATATTCTTAAGGTAGTGTGTATTTGTTTCGATTGGATTGCAGAATATATAAGTTCCCAAACACATATTTTGAGTGTACACTGATTTTAACAAGAGTTATGAGAAAAATAAATTTTCTGTCTATAGAAATTTTAAATTCCTCATATCTCGTCTTTATATCATTGTCCTTTCAAAATATTTATTTGGGAACATAGAAATTCTGTAATCCAATCGAAATATATTGTCACCGTAAAATTGTCAAACACGTTAGATTGTAATCTCTCTAGCGAGGTTGTTAACTCTCGAAATATTGTCAACTGAACATACAGAAGTATCTCTGCCCCATAATCGGGACTTGGGGCACCCCCACGTTAGGTTATCTAGGTTCCTTTAAACCCTGCACTCGGAAATAGGGGCCCCGCGTAGCGGGGCTTGGTCGACTACGCTTTTTAGGGGAATATAAAGTGTTTTAAGGTTAGGTTATATTAATCGATATAGCACCCTACCTTAAGAATATGTTTGATTTTCATCTTATTTTGGTATTACGTTTGTATGAAAAACGCATGCTCCGCCGGCCCCTTAAGAGCTGTCATTAGACACCCTACACAGTTATACAATAATTATGTTTAAACCAAAACCCTGTCCATCTGTGTGTACTGTCTGTGTGTGTTGCCATGTTGGCATTAGGCAACAGGACCCTAAAAGCTTAAAAGCCTAAATGTTTCTTCAAATTATCTATCAAATTATTACTTCAAAATTCACAACTACCTTGTAGCAAAACAAAAAAAATCTGACATAAGACAGCGTTATTATTTCTTACAATCTATCGTTTTTAGACGTAAACTTACTTTTTATTAATATTTGAAACTATACTAAACCAAAATATTGGTGTATATATAATGTCTAAGCAGCTTTTCTTAGATGCAGCTTGAAGTTAATCTTGAGAACAGAACAGGTGTCAGTAACTTGTTCATGATGTGTTAATAATCTGTCTGATACTCTACAGAAACTGTTGTAGAAATTCTAATAGTACTAAATTTTAACAAAATAAGTCACAGAGAATGTACCCAGAAGGCAGCACTGCCACGTTGAATGTTTGTCATTCTTTTGCTAATTTTTGAGCCGGAGTCCTCTGGTCACGTGAAGAGTATATTACTTATTTAAGTTTCCATTGAACGCTTTGTGTTTATCGCGGTTGTGCTAACAACTTTGTGGGCTTTATTTAAAATTAGGGACTTAGAAGATAAGTTAATTCATGCCAATAGTTGTATAATAAAGTTACAGAAAGAAAGAGCATGTTCACAAGCTAAAGAAACAAACCTCTTATATAATGAATTATTAAACAATAATAATAATTTAAACACCCCTTCCTTAATAACTATTGATCTGACAGAGGATTCATTAATGAAACAAAATTATTCAGTTAGCAAAAACAAATTAAAAAAATATGCTAAGTTGAATAGAATAATAAAAAAATGTAATCAATTTAGGAAACAACAAAAACGCTTTTCCAAATATATTCCACTGAGGAAAGAGCGTGTTGATTTAGTAAATAAGTTAAACAACTATCAAATAAAATTGGAAGACAGTGTAAAAATTTATCAAATTGATACTCAGCAATTACAGTCTGAAATACAGGTACTTCAGGATTCACTAAGTTCCCTTTCTAGTAGGTATATGATATCTCAGAACCAAATTAGGGAACATATTTTTGCAGCAAATGAGTTGGTAATGGGTCAATGTAGTTGTCAGACGGTTACCAACCATGACAATATCCAGCCTGAGGTAATGGAGGACCCATCCCAGGTTGAGAATTTGTCTCAGGACTGTTTACCGAACCGACAATCAAATACTTTTACACATGATAGTCTGCCTGAGAGTGGTAATTTTATTTCTCATAATAATCATAATTGTAATCTTTCAGTTATGTTCTCTGACAATATAGGTAAGGGGCTAGGTAAATTAATTAGTAATAACCTGAATTATTGTACTCAAAACAATTGTATGCCAGGGTCTACCTACAAACAGGTTATGGCATCTGCGACAAAAACCGTTTGTGATCCTAGTACCACCATAACTATATGTGTAGGCAATAGTTCTAAGATTAAAAAGGAAGATATCACTGACTGTGTATCCGAGTTGTTAAAGTTAAAATGTAGTAAAATCATATTGTGTGCTTTTCCCTATTTTGAAAATTTGGGTAATAGGAAAAACAATTATATACATATGTTAAATAACCATATTCATTTTCTAGTAGGTCACTATAGTGACAGACTTATATATCTGGATATCAACACTATTGTTGGTAAACTAAAGTCGACACGGGGTAAGGTGTATCTACCTATTGTATGTAGACACAAAATAGCTCGGCTATTATCTTATAGTATTCACACAGACATAAATAGTATGTCTAAGTTTAGTTATATTATTAATACATCGACAATTAGTAATTCTACTAATGTTCAGGTGACTGGCACGAATGAATATAGCACTAGTGCTATAAATGTTTACACACATTGTACTGGAGAGGATCCATCTGTCACCGTGGAAAATTCTCAATTAGGGTTTATTAGTGATAGGGTCTTGTTGTCAGAGGATGGCACGGGAGTCTCCGGCCTCACTCCATATATTAATTTAAACTAGAAAGTGAGACAACAGAAGGTACCATTAACAATATTATTGTTAATCCTACCAACAACAAGGTATCTTCTTGCACTCAACTAGTTAGTAAAAAAGGGCCTCAGCAGAACACCTTAAAATTATTCCACCAAAATATCCAAGGCATTTCTTCCAAATTATTAGAAATTGAATTGTTTTTAGAAAGTAGTAAGTTTGACATTATTTGTTTTACTGAACATTGGCTAAAGGATTACCAAATGCTTATTAATTATGAGAACTATATGGTGGGTAGCTGCTTTAACCGTAAAACTATGCTTCGTGGAGGTTCCCTAATATTAATAAAAAATAGTTTTAAATATAAGCAACGTAATGACATAGTAGGTCTCTCGGTTGAACATTGCGTCGAACTGTCCTGTGTTGAGCTAGATAAGCATGTAGTTGTGTGTGTGTACAGACCCCCAAACTATCAAAACTTTTCCTTATTCGAATCAATAATGGAAGATGTCCTGGCAAAACTTGCAGCCAGTAATAAGTCTACAATTATTTGTGGTGATTTCAATATCAATATTTTAGAAGAGAATCCAAATAGCAGTCGGTTATTAAATCTTTTTAAGTCATTTGACTTGACCAACACTTTTATAGAACCTACTAGAGTAACATCATCTTCTGCTACTTGTATAGATAATGTTTTCTGCAATTGTGATTATTTAGATAAAGCCATAGTGAATTGTTTGCCGTCTGACCATAGCGGACAAACTGTAACTTTTAGGTGTAAAACTCCAATACAAAATGTCCAGATTAAATTTAGACCTATAACTTCTTGCAAATTAAATAGGTTTAATATTTCCCTACAGAACAAGTTAAGTGAAATGAGCCAAGAGGATATTAATTCAAATCAATTGTATGACCGTTTCTTTTCATTAGTTCACACGGAATTCAACAAAACTTTTGAAAAGAAGACAAAGAGTATTTGCCCTAAATTTATATTTAGTGATTGGGCAACTAGAGGTATCAGAAAAAGTAGGGAAAGGCTATTTGAGCTTTACAGCCTTAAGACTTTTATAAACACAGAAACTTTTAGCAAGTATGTTGCTAAGTATTCAAAGATTTTTAGAAATACTTGCAAGGTTGCTAAAGCCCTGCACATTAGCAACAAGATCAAAACAGCAGAAAATAAAATAAAAACCGTTTGGAAAGTCATAAATAACGAGACTAACAGAAAGAAAATACGTAATAATAGCTATACATTAGATACAGAATGTGGTCCTAAAAGCTCTAATCAGGAAGTAGCTCAAGAATTTGTAAATTTCTTTACCGATATACCAATAAAAACTACGGAGGCCCTTAATTCCTCACCTGAAATCTCAATTGGCTTATTAAAGGCGAATGTATCTGGCTGCCTGGCTGAATTTAAATTTAAACACATTAACCCTATGACAGTTATTAAAGCTTTCCGGCAAATTAAAATCAAACTGACCGAAGATCTATGGGGAATGTCTATCAAAGTTTGTACATCTATACTTGAGACCATAGCCCCGTACTTAGCTTTAATTTTTAATTCATGTGTAGACCAAGGAGTGTTCCCTGATTTAATGAAATACAGTAAAGTCATACCTCTTTTCAAATCCGGGGACAGTAAAGATGCCAATAATTATAGACCTGTATCCGTGTTACCAGTTTTTAGCAAGGTTTTTGAAAAAGTAATGCTTAATCAAATGCTCTATCATTTTAACACCAACAGAATCTTACATGATCAACAGTATGGTTTCACCAAGGGACGTTGTACAACTGACGCCGGTGTAACCTTATTAAAGCACGTTTTTGCTGCGTGGGAAGAGTCCCAAGACGCAATAGGAATTTTCTGTGACCTGTCCAAAGCTTTTGACTGCGTAAATCACGACACATTACTTTTGAAACTGGAGCATTACGGACTAGGTAAACTTGCACTTAGCCTGGTAAAATCTTATTTGAGTGATAGAAAACAACATGTTCAAATAAATGGTGTCAATTCACAGGGTTTGAAAGTAAAAATGGGGGTTCCGCAAGGCTCAATATTGGGTCCTTTCCTTTTTCTAGTCTATATAAATGATCTACCCTATTTATTGAAAAACCAACCACAAAATATGGTGCTATTTGCTGATGACACTTCCCTAATTTTTAAGATAAATAGACGGGCCCAAAATCTAGATGAAGTGAATAATGCCCTACTTCAGGTCCAAAATTGGTTCACAGCAAACAATTTGGTATTGAATGAAAAGAAAACTAAATGCATAAGATTTTCATTACCGAATGTTAAAAGTAGTGATTGTGAGATAATATTGAATAAAGAGAAACTCGAATTCGTAGATAAAACTGTTTTCCTGGGGCTTACGCTTGATTCAAGGCTACAATGGGGTTCTCATTTAACATCGCTTGCGGGGCGCTTAAGTTCAGCAGCATATGCCATTAGAAAAATCCGTCAATTCACTGATGTAGATACCGCTAGACTGGTCTATTTTAGTTACTTCCATAGTATAATGTCTTACGGTATTTTGCTATGGGGACGGGCTGCTGATGTTGAGTCTATATTTATTCTGCAGAAAAGAGCCATCAGAGCCATATATAATCTTCGTAGGCGCGATTCTCTAAGGGAACTATTTAAGGATATTGGCATCATGACGGTTCATTGCCAATACATCTACGAAAACATAATGTACGTCAGAAAAAATCTGCATCTTTTTGGTAAAAGAGGTGACAGACACAATTACAGTACTAGAAATAGGGACCAACTAGTTCAGCCAGGCTTTAGACTCGCTAAAGTAGACTCATCTTTCATGGGGTACTGTTTGAGATGCTATAATAAAATTCCACAAAGTATTCTTGAACTGAATGAGACGAAATTTAAAACATGCGTTAAACGCACACTATGTAAACAAGCATATTACAAGTTGAGCGATTATATCGCTGATAAAAATGCTTGGCTTAATGCTGGTCCTGCTCCACATGGACAACGGCGCAAAAAATGATAGCATTAAATGGTATTGTTGGAGCTGCTGAAGATTGTACAAACTTATCTTTGCATTGTATAGATTCAATGTTAGTATTATATAATCGCATAGCCTATATTGTGTGAGTACTATGTACTAGTAAGCTATCATTCACTGGAAACCTACGGCAGTTCTTGACTTGAATGTGCCCTGGCGGTTGAGAGTATGTCATGCTCTCTCAAATGTCTCGCTGATGGTGGCGCGTGTGTCGGACCATTTAGTTCCCTTCAAAATGGTTGAGCTGAATGGTGCTGATCCATGCGTCATGTTCGTGAACGGGCGCTGTCAGTTGTGACTGGTCATCTCTTAGTCGCCATGGTTTATTTGAATTATTTTGTTTTTGAGTTGTATTTTATTTTTGTTTTGCTATGGACACTTTTAACGTGCACATCTTGCTACATTGTTCTCACATAATATACCATCTCAACATGAATGATGTAACCAAGATTTTGTAACAATATTTTGATTTAAAAGAGTGTCCATGGAGTTTCTTGCCCGTTCTTCTCCATAGAGATCTACGCTAGGGAATGGGCAACTACAGTACTTTCACAGTTTTTATGTCTTGTGACTGGGACTGTAGCTACTTTAAATGTTCATTTTTGTTTCGACAATTCAAAAGTGCCTGTAACTGGCCTACTTGAAATAAATGCTTTGATTTTGATTTTGATTTTGATTTTGAACAAAGCTTTTAGCTTTTTATGAAACAGCCGGAGCTGACAACAACATGGTTCTGATGTGGGGGTGCCGAACAACATGTAAATGTCCGGTGCCTCCATATGTGGTATAACTCGTGAAATATGTCCACGATACAAGAACACTGTGTGTGAACCCACATACTGCACTACTAAACAGATACTTTACAGTCGACTCTACCTCTTCATTGCTTCGTTATGAAACTGTCTAATGAAATATCAATAATCCTTAAACGCCGAAATAAAAACGTTTTATAAAAAACTTTTTTGCAAAAAATAAAACCGACTTAAAATAACTATAGCTTCTGAAGTCGGTGACCTTTGTTTGATTGATTTATTTTTTTTGTCACCGACTTCAGAAGCTAAAGTAATGATTCACTTTTTTTTTGAAGTTTGTTTTATTTTTTGCAAAAAAAGTTTTTATTTTCAATTTTCAGTGGTTCACATGTGCTTGGTACACATGGAAAGTGCATACCGTTACAATTACAACAAGCCCAAACACGACTAGGATACATTGTCTCATTATATGGAGTTCCGTGACTCTTGGATTCATCATCAGATCTGATAGTAGAATGGTTCTTATCAAACGCAAATGCTTCACTTGTTGTAAGAAAATACCGAAATTTCTGTACGTTATCCTATAAAATTTGAAGAGTTCCCTCGATTTCGCCAAGATTCCATCATCAGATCCCGACTTGGTGACTATGGGACCATTTGGAAATTATACCCTTTCCAACAAAAAAAGAATTTTTCAAATCGGTTGGCAAGCGACGGAGTTATGCGCGAACAAACATAAAAAAAAATATATAGAAACATCCGAATTGAGAACCTCCTCCTTTTTAAGAAGTCGGTTAAAAATAGTTCTAAGGGCTGTTACTAGTCGCGTAGGCACCACCCGCGCCAGTCAGCCGTGGAAACTTTCCAAACAGGGATTTAAAGATATAGAATGAATGTCCGCAGAGGTTTAAGTGGACGAACTAATAAGAGGCGCCAGTCCGGGATGCCGCCGGTCAGCGCTTAATCCCGGGATATGAGCCCGGAATCCCGGGCAGCCTCGGGGCATCGCCAACTTATTGATGCTGTCGTTTAATTAGCGGCGCGTTGAATGCGAGTTAATTGAATGTGTCACGTGACGGATTTGCATTTACCTAATGAGTAGGTGGGTGATACGTCGTGCGTGCGCCTCCTTATCCGTTCGCTCATCACCGTCATCATCATCAGACTTAGGCTAGACAGACAGCACACCTTACCAAGGTGGTTACTTAGAGAGTCTGCTCAGTCCGCACCGCGCTACGGGCCGGTGGCGGCGGCACAGCGGCGGGTCGGAGTCGGTCACTTCGAAACGAACTTTTATTGCTATTTTTAATGAAGCCGTTTAAAAAAGAAGGGTTATTGGGTCGTCGGGCCGAGAGGTAGAAAAAAGCAATTAATGTAATGGCAGGGAGGGACAGCCGGTCCGACATTATGCAGATGAATCGTATCGTGTCGGTCTGACTCGTCCGAATACGTGCGATCCCCTCATCTGTTGATTCCGTTCAATGGAGCTATTTCTATGCCCTTGGTGAGCTTCACGTATTTATTATTTTTTATTTATTTTTATTGGTTCACCAACAATTGTTTACACAAGTTGTATGCTTAAGGTAACATGCAAAAATATAAATGCAACAGTGCAACAATCACTTAAAGGTAAACTCCGCATGCATAAAGAAGTTGTAAAATTTATAATATTAATCTAATTTAAAAAGAACAATAATAATAATAATCTAAAGGTCTAACTAATTAACATAACATTTTTAGGAAATTTATATTTTACATAAATATACTCTAACGGGACGAAAAGTTAAACTATTTAGCAAGATGCTTAAAAAAATTGGTTTTCAATTTGCCCAAACTATCAAAGTGCAAATCAATTTGATCACTGCAGCTATTTACAGCCTTGCATAATCTCGCATAGGGGGAGTTGGCGCCTAGAACCGTTCTTCAGCAGCGGCAGAGTGGTGTAATTGCACTGCGAGGGATTCTTGACGGGGCACGGAAATTAAAGGTGTGCAATATTTGTGGGCAGTCAATTTTATGGAATATCATAACTTAGCATAGGTGGCTCGTTTGGATGATGATTTGTTAGTGAAGGATAGCGTGGATGGAACCTGTTCATGCCTTATCTTTTCACGCAAGTGATAATTATGTGGAAAACAGACAATCTTCGTCATCCCGCCTTGTAACTGGCGACCTTGACTGTTGCCCGTCCCTGTTAGTAGAATCCTTCTTTACGGAGGAGGCACGGTTCTTTGTGTAATATTTCAAGTTCAGGAAGATTGCATCATTTACAACATCCTCTCTATATTAGCTCACCGGTGCATTTATCAACTGTAATTAATCACACGCAACAAACATTAGGGACGAGCAAGGGCTCAGCAACTGTTTGCGTCGCACGCAGCAGACCGGTCCGGTGCAGAGCGGTGTGGAGCGGTGCGGCGCGACGCGATATGTAAATCAGGCTGGTAATTGTTTCACCGAGGACCAGCGCGGGGCGCGGTGGTGCGGGTGACGTCCGGGCGGCAGGGTACTAATAATGAACCCGCTGCGTTTACACCGCGCGGTGTCGCGTCCCTTTCGGCGCGGTATATACCGAACGTGAACTGTTCCTGGTTACAACTCACGCACCTGTGGAATTTTGAATTCTACAAATGATATTATGCTCGACGTAGGTATATGCATGTCGGGCGCTGTAGTCCGTTCGGCTGGCGCGTACGACCGGCCACGCAAGGCCAGCCCCAGTCAGGTCCGGCCACATAACGAACTACAACACTTCACCACGATCTTGTTTCTGAATTAGTCTCCTCCAACCGCAGGACGCAACAGCTTAATAGCTTTCCAAACTAACTCTGCAATCGCGCAATACCTTAATACTTGTGAATAGAGTTTAAAGTTCTCTGTGTGAATAGCGAAGATAGTTAGTAAGGATTATCTTGAGTGGGACGTCATCTCAGAAGTTAGGTTTAATTAAAGTTGCCACTAAGAGCCGGTCGCCACTTAAAGTCTCCGATTTCTAGTTTAGAATTGCAGTTCGGTAACTATTTGCATTTTGTACTATTCTCATTTATCTTCGGGTCGCCTGTTTACATCCAGATATTGGTCACGTTCAGACAATGTTTGTGGCAATGTTTGTGGCCAAGCTGTCGCAAGACAGTCCTTCCAGTCTAAACTGTACTCTCGCAGCAGAATGATTTATCTCTCACTAATGTTACTGAATAGTTTCTTAATTTAAATTCAAAAACCTTCATTATACCTAACGTTATAGGTTAGGTACCTCTGTTTGAAGGAAGGAAACCCCTGCAGGTATTTCTTGCAACTTGACGTCATTCGCTGGGGTCCTGAGTTCGAATCATTTGAATCACTACAACGTGTAGTTTAGCAAACAACGCCATTTGAGCGATACTT
This sequence comes from Xestia ashworthii, assembly GCA_950022955.1. Taxonomy (NCBI): domain Eukaryota; kingdom Metazoa; phylum Arthropoda; class Insecta; order Lepidoptera; family Noctuidae; genus Xestia; species Xestia ashworthii. Next base: position 263,636 of record OX465565.1, on the reverse strand, counting down.
CCCTCTCGGAGTCGACGTGAGCTGAGCGTGTGGATGAACTAGTCTCGTATAAAGTAACTGTGCCGCCGTTATCACAGCTCCGGCTATAACTCCAATAAACAGGGAAACTGCACCTCGGCCGGCGCGCGCCGCAGAGAAAAGGCATACTTCGATCAAACAACTACGGTTTTAGAATCATACCTCTTTACCTTATGTTGTGAGTAATTCACCTCTTCCTTTTACCACATGAATTGAACGTTACTAACAACACCATGAACTTGTAGATCAATACGACGTGGTAGGCGACATTCAACGTCTTGTGTAGTTTATTTTTTACAACAAGTATTTAAATTAACTCCATACTAGTACCTGTAGGCACTTAGTGTTCAGGTAGTCAGTACTTATCTGGCAGTTTCAGTTATCTACACTATCTGTGGAACAGAAAAAACTTTTTTGCAAAAACACAAAAAAGTGAAAAATAACTTTAACTTCAGAAGTCAGTTCAGTGTTATGAACTGATGTAAACTATAGACAGACAATAGATTTTAGCAATCTCAGTCCATTTGCTATCATTTATTGAGGAGTTCCGGTGCCTATCTCCGAAGTTCTTCATCAGATCTTCACCAAATTGAAATGAGACCACTTTAAGAAAGTATTCTTACAAAAACTACACAAAACGCATCCAGTGTGCCTATAGAAGAGTTCTCTCTATTTCTCCAGGATCCCATCATCAGATCCTGACTTGATGATTATGGGACCACCTGGGAAGTATACCCTTCAAACAAAAAAATATATAATTCAAATCGGTACAGCCATCTTCGAGTAATCGGGGAATATACATAAAAAAAAGGTTCCGACGAATTGAGAACCTCCTCCTTTTTGAAGTCGGTTAATAAATTAGCCGGTATAAGCCAAATAAAAAGACCAATAAATCTCAGCGGGGGACCGAGAGGGTGTTGCGGTGCTCGGTCTATACTACCAACACCAACCAGATAGTGCCTAACCTAGGCCTGTTCTTAACGACGATCTTATATTTGATTAAGGCCGGGGACGTTGTGATACGAGTACTTTAGTTGTATATTATGACTACCTAATACATTGGTGATACGACCGACTTCTGAAAAAGGAGGAGGCTATTGAAATTGATTTCAATTGTGTTCGGCGAGCTTGTTCAACTATATTTTTATTTTTAACTTCCAACTTTTTTATGCGTATGTCCAGCAGTGTAATGCTAAACCATTACTAACTCTTGATGTAGAATAATCCTATAACTATTTTGTATTTTTAACTTTCTTCTAATCACCTATCTGCAAAGTAATTCCCCGTCAATTGTATGATGAGGTATGTTTGAGCAGATTGGGATTGGATTGAAGTTCACTTTTAATGGTTATCAATAGTTATGCAGGATTCGTCATTACATTACACACAGTCCGATGGGTTAGGCAGAGGTGTTCGCTAGTTATGTTTAAATCCCAACAGGGGGGCAGCCTATTGCCATCAATGAGATACAAATCAAGACTCTGCGGCTGCTACTGAGAAATGAAGAGAATACCGATAGTATAACACATACCAACTGCAAGAAAAGTTAAATCAAAATCTGCCTCATCTTTTGCCAACTATATCGGGGTCGGCTTCCAGTCTAAGCCAGCACAATGGGAGGTTGCTGTGTCTGATCACACGCCTCAACGGAGACACAGGAACTGTAACCCTTAACCGTCTACAATTATTGGAATCAAATATAACAGCTCTCAACTTAGGACCCATTAACGTTAATATTTATCCGTGGTGCTAGGCAACTGAGCCTATCCCAGTTTTAAACGTCCCTTTGTGCCTATTGGCCTTGTTTCGTTCTACCTCCTGCTGATATGGAGGGAAGTGGAAATTATTTTTTTTTTCCTACTCCTCCGCTATATTTTCTTATTAATTTTGTTGCGGAATCCAAGACAATTAAATTCATTCTCAAAATCAAAATCAAAATCAAAGCATTTATTTCAAGTAGGCCAGTTACAGGCACTTTTGAATTGTCGAAACAAAAATGAACATTTAATGTAGCTACAGTCCCAGTCACAAGACATAAAAACTGTGAAAGTACTGTAGTTGCCCATTCCCTAGCGTAGATCTCTATGGAGATGAACGGGCAAGAAACTCCATGGACACTCTTTTAAATCAAAATATTGTTACAAAATCTTGGTTACATCATTCATGTTGAGATGGTATATTATGTGAGAACAATGTAGCAAGATGTGCACGTTAAAAGTGTCCATAGCAAAACCAAAACAAAATACAACTCAAAAACAAAATAATTAATTCAAATAAACCATGGCGACTAAGAGATGACCAGTCACAACTGACAGCGCCCGTTCACGCACATGACGCATGGATCAGCACCATTCAGCTCAACCATTTTGAAGGGAACTAAATGGTCCGACACACGCGCCACCATCAGCGAGACATTTGAGTGAGCATGACATACTCTCAACCGCCAGGGCACATTCAAGTCAAGAACTGCCGTAGGTTTCCAGTGAATGATAGCTTACTAGTACATAGTACTCACACAATATGGGCTATGCGATTATATAATACTAACACTGAATCTATACAATGCAAAGATAGTTAAGTACAATCTAATTCTCTGGGACTTCATCGAGCTTCATTGTCTCGGCGCTTTTCTGGTGGTCGCCACTGTTGATTCTGGCTTTGAGGGATTCTGGCTTTCCGGAGTTATAGTGGTTTGGGCGTGTGTGGCGGGCTTGTCCCAAAAAAAAAAACCGTCTACAAACATTCGAGTAATGAATACGGCTTCTTTTAATATTGTACAACATAGTTTAAGGTCCACGCATCTGTTCTCGCTGTGGCCTAGCATGCGTGTGCGTAGTGTGACAGCAGCGGGGAGGGCGCGGGGCTCGGGGTACCGAACGTACGCGGCTGCTCCAGCGCCGCGCGCCGCTGCGGCCATTACTACCCACTGAAGTCACAGACGCCACTCTGGACATATTTAGTACGGTCTTCATACGTTGCAGTTTTATGTTAATTATGGAATTACACCTATATTTAAATACAGTCCATTAGTTTTCGTATAATAAAGGGTATAAAAAACCCCTTAACGAAGCCGAAAGGCACTTGTGCTCCCCGTCATTGCGATATTTTTTTTGTTCTACACTATGGTGTCTTACTATGGTGGTGACTATGGTGTCACTATGAACTTTTTCACAAGTTATTTTTTTAATAAGGACAAGTTTTTATTGTAAGATTTTACTATAAACACCTCCACGACCCCCGTACTATTCAATCCATCCATCAGCACAATGTTTTGAGTGCGTTACATTGAGTTCTACCACAAAACATGACTTTTCACCCCAAAACAAAAGTTGTTTCCCAGCAATAATTTTTGCATGAAGTTACTTAGTGTGATGTACACAATGCTTGGTTGACGGCTTCGTGATGAGGTTGTTTACACCCTGTATGATCCCAACGGAGTAAGTCAATAGAGTAAGTGGCAAGCTTACTTCACATTGATGCTGTATCCACCGTTGGACGTTTTCGCCATCCGAAACAGTGAAGAGCCAACTCGTAATAACTTGACTACAATAGGCTTGTGTCCTAAAAAAATCTAATTAGTCCGTCAGTTAGATTATTAAAAAATATTTGACCCGTATTTTTTTTTGTTACATAAACCAAAATTGATGAAGATACGACGCTTTTAAAATTCGCAATACGTCACGCCGTGCTATAGTTTTTAGTGCGTTGTGACGTCACGAGCCCCCACTCCCGAGTTTTGATGCGTTTTATCTTTGTCAGTACTCAGTGATTTACAAAAACAAAAAATACGTGTCCATTATTTTCCAATACTCTAACTGACGGACTAATTAGTTTTGCAATTTATTGATGGTGGAAACTAGCCTATTTGATAGAATGTGAGGAGTCGGAAGTACGTACAAGTTAGTTGAAACAATGTAATACACATCGAGTATGCAGACCGCAGCGTGCCACGGGGTGGGGAGGGGAGGGGTAAGTCTGTTATGTATCTTACTGAATACTAAATGTATCCCTAGCTCTCTACTAACTGCCGTCATGATTGTATAAAAACTGTATTTTTGTAGTATATCAAGTAACTTTACAACTATTCTCATCAAATCAAATCAAAATCAAATCAAAATCATTTATTTGCGTAAATAAGGTACAGGAGGGTCTTACAGATAAAAGTATATTTCTCTTATTCTGCCATTAATTTCGGCGTGCAAATTTTACATAAATAGTTATTAACATAGAAATTACTTATTTTATTTATTTATTTCAGGCCAACCAACAACTGTTTATTCTGTTACATTTTAAAATAAGATTCTTAAATCAAAGGTTAGTATAACAAAATCCAGATTAATTAGACTTAAAATCATCAAAACAAAACAAATAATAAAATACAAATTCAAAATTAAATGCAAAATCAAAATTAAATACCGAATAAAATTAACTACAAAATCAAAATTAAAAACAGAATCAAATTTAAATACAAAATTTGAATTAAATGCACAATCAAAATAATACCATACACGATCAAATTGTCAATTTAAATTACATAAAAGCAAATTCATAATAAAAATTACACGAAACAAAGATACTTAATATAAAAATCAAATTCAGACTACACCCAATGTCAAAAATTCAATTGTAATTGTATTAAATTAAAAAATAAATTAAAATAATGAAACTTTATAATTATAATTCAGGATTTACAATTTATAATCTAGGAATTCAAGTACACTATAAAAACATTTATCTATTAAGATTTTTGTAAGAATACGCTTAAATTTAAAAAATGGGAGTGTCGTTACGGAGCTTGGAATTTTGTTATACAATTTTATACACATTATATAACTGTTATCTACATTTCTTTCTTACGTGTGATAAACCAAACCTGGTATCACAGTTATCATGCCACCCATGGGCGTTTGACTTGGCTTTTACATACCTATGAGAAATATCTCTCTGGCTTGCTGTTTTCCTTACGATGTTTTCCTTCACCGAAGCTGAAATGTGATAGTCGTACAACGCGCATTTGATGAAAAATCAGAGGTGCGTGCCTTGGGTTCGAACTTGAGACCTATGACTTCACAGTCCGACGGTTACACAACTGGATTATCACTGCTATATCACTATTCTCATAAGAAAAGTAGTAAAAATAAAAAGGTTTTAAAATTCCTGACTTCAAATTAAAAACAAAAAACCGGCCAAGAGCGTGTCGGGCCACGCTCAGTGTAGGGTTCCGTAGTTTCCCGTCCGTCACAATAAGTGTTCATTCCAATCCGATTTTAATAATTCTTTTTTTGTTTGAAAAAAGATACGTTCAGGATAATAAAATATGTAAACGAAATAAAAAAAAAATGCTTGCATATACGATTATACTACAAACTTAGTCCAGAGATTGTTTTGTACAACTTTTTGTCTTTTTTGTACAAAAACTTGTTTCCTTCCAAGATCAAAATAATTTTCCTAGAAAATCCTTATAAAGTTCTACTTTTCAGATTTTTTTCATATTTTCTTTTTATTTCCGAAATTATTGACATTATCAAAAAATGATTTGAGTAAACCCCTATTCATTTTTAAATACCTTGCCAACAATATATCACACGTAAGGGTTGAAATTAAAAAAAAAATCACTTCCCACTTTACATATAGGGAATTATTGGAAAAAAGTGTTTTATTAGGATAGCCCTATCCTAATAAAACATTTTTTTCCAATTTTTATTTTACCACTTTGTCGGCGTGATTGATACACATATTGGTACCAAACAGCTTTCTAGTGCTAACGGTCACAGAGATTAAGCGAGGACGGACGGACAGACAGACATGGCGAAACTATAAGGGTTTCTAGTTGACTACGGAACCCTAAAAAAGACTGTGCGTGTCGGGATTTTTACAGATTTACCTATTCTAAGGATTTTGGGTTTTGTACAAAATATCCAACACCCTAGTGCAACGATCATTACTGCCATTCTACTCGTAATAAAGATGTCTTACCCGCTATAATTTTCTTTAAACTTCATGAAATTTTAAAAACAGTTAGCTGAAAAATCTGGAAAAAATAGTATAGTACTTACTACTATACTATTTTTTCCAGATTTTTCAGCTAGCTGTTTTAGAAAAAATCAGGTCGTCAAGAGTAAATGGACACCTGGGTACTCCAGCAGGTGGTGCATAGTTAGATCTGGAGCGGCTTTGACGTGGAGTTGCAGACACCAGCCCGTTGTACAATACAAAACCCCACTTTGCCAGATTATGTTTGCAGCGTCATAATTGGGTACGCAATCGATTCAGAGCTTTTCAAATAGGCCACTGTATAGTTCACTGCCGGGAGCTAGATGTTCTTGGGGCTTCAAGAAGTCTTGAGATGGTGGACACCTCTCTTGCTATAACTGGCTTCTTACTGTAGAGGGCCTGTCTTGGATTGCTTGAGTGGAGCGAAGGAATCTTGGTTCTTTTTGTCTCGTTTAGAGCAGTGCTTACTTTGTGTCAGCGAATCGATGCCAAAAACTGTGCAAATATTTAATTGCATTTGTCCATTCCCTAGCGTAGATCTCTATGGAGAAGAACGGACAAAAAACTCCATGGACACTCTTTTAAATCAGAATCATCATCCAAGTAGGTACCTAGCCTTTTCCCAATTACGAGTATGTTGGAGTCGCTTTCTAGTCTAACCGGATGCAGCTGAGTACCGTATTTTACATGGAGCGACTACCTATCTGATCTTCACAACCCAGTTAGTACTGGGTAATACGATACTCCTTGGTAAGACTGATTGTCAGACGTTTTGGGCCACTGACTACCTGTAACGACTGTCAGCCGGGACCTCTTTTAAATCAGAATGTTTTGACAAAACCTTGGTTACATCTTTCATGCTGAGATGGCACATTATTTGAGACCGATGAGGCAAGATCTGCACGTTAAAAGTACCCATAGTAAAAAAACTATTCAAAAACAAAATTATTAATTCAAATAAGCCGTGGCAACCAAGAGATGACCAGTCACAACTGAAAGCGCCCGTTCACGAACATGAGCCATGTATCAGCACCATTCAACTCAAATATTTTGAAGTGAACCGAATGACACACGCGCCACCATCAGCAATACATTTGAGTGAGCATGACATACTTTCAACCGCCAGGGCACATTCAAGTCAAGATAAGAAGTAGGTTTCCAGTGAATGATAGCTTAAATAATACTAAAGAGATGGAATCTATACAATGCAAAGATAGTTGTACAATCTTCAGCAGCTCCAAGCTCGTGTCTTTGTGGAGCAGGACCAGCATTGAGCCAACCATTTTTATCAGTGGTATAATTGCTAAACTTGGAATAAACTTGCTTACGGGTGCATTAAATGCATGTTAAAATTTCGTCTCATTCAGTTCTAGAATCATCATCATACATACAGCCTAGCCACTTCAATACTATGTTATGATCGGCTTCCAGTCTAACCGGATGCAGCTGAATATCAGTATTTTATTGAGTTCAAGAACTTTGTCGGATTATTATTATAGTATCTCGAACGGTGCCCCATGAAAGACGAGTCTAATTTAGTAAGTCTGAAGCCTGGCTGAACTAGTTGGTCCCTATTTCTGGTACTATAATTGTGTCTGTCACCTCTTTTACCAAAAAAGATGCAGATTTTTACTGACGTACATTATGTTTTTGGAGATGTATCAAATGATCATTTCCTTAAACAGTTCCCGTAGATAATTGCACCTACGAAGATTATATATGGCTTCGCGGCTCTTTTATGCAGAATAAATATAGACTGAATGTCTGCAGTACGACCCCATGAAAAATGCATTATGACATTATACTATGAAAGTAAATAAAATAGACCAGTCTAGCGGTTTCTACATCAGTAAATTGACTTAGCCGCCCCGTAAGGATGTTAAATGAGAACTCCATTGTAGCCTTGAATTAAGCGTTATCCCCAGGAAAACCGTTTTATCTTCATTCTTCATTCCGTTCTTCTTCGTTTTATTCTTCTTCGTTCATATGCTTATCATATGGTTTGGGTTCCTATTGCGGAGGTGGAATGCACACGACTGTGACTTGGACGGATGCGGCCGTAGAGCATTCCTAAGATCATATTTCCTAATACGTCCAGTGCCTCTGTCAATTTGTGCTCTGCATCTTCGAAAGTCGCTGATTGACCTTTTTTTGAAGTCGGTTAAAAATAATTGAAACAATTGTCCGCTAACCTCCGTTTCAGTAGATAGTTGTTCAGATATTATTTCAATTTTATTATTTCAACAATGACTTTAATTTTATAGATACGAGCAGGTAATTTCGAGTTCTGAGTAAAGTACAGACTACAAGCACGTATAAATTAGTACCTCGCTGATAGAAATGCGAGGAGTATCGCGTGTGAGATGTACTGTACACATCGCTACTTTACTAGTGGCGGCGTTTCTTTTGCTGAATTATCAACCGCCCCTGTCCGGACACGTGTCGTGTCTGCGTGTCTGTCTGTATGTCCGCAACACTTTGACAGGCGAAGCGTGCAGACACACACGTACAGGAGGTAACTAGAGGTGAGCTCACACTTGTCCTTCCTTCCGACCGCGCCACTCATCAAATGTATGTATCACTCTTTGTATTCTTACGTGGAACCTGCACATAAGCCCGGCTCGTGTTAAAAATGCCTGTGCGCACATAATGCGGGGAAGGTGTGTTACCACCCCTTAACACCGTGTCAGTTAATGTAGTTATTTATATTGGACCGCTGTCGGTCTGTGTAGTGTCCTGTGACCTGCCCTAAGTGTCGCCACATTAACCGGTTCCGTGCGACTCGCATCCAACGTATTCGCGCAACCTTCACCAGGTCATCAGTCCACCTAGTGGGTGGTGTTCCAGCGCATAGTCTTCCGGTTCGCGGTTGCCACTCCTGGTATGTCCCACTTTACACTAAAGTAGAAAGTGAAAAGGTGAAACCTATTGTTATTCTGATCACGTGACATTTCTTCGAAACTACGACAAAGGCAGGAAGATGATGATGATGACGACATTTCTTCGACAAACTTTTGCAAAACAGCTCCGTTCCTGTTACCACAATACTCCCACTCGACTCAGCATACAAACTGGAGCGAATCAGTGCAATTGTAAAAACATTAGCTTCGCAACTCGTAATGCAAAATCGCACAGAGCAGTTAGCGCCGACGCTATTATATTAACGTTGCAGGAATCCGACGCGACTCGGCACAACACTATTAGCTGTGTTTGTCGGTACGACACAACGGCACACAACGGCATGGTGACATTGTGGCACACAAGTAGGTATGTACCGATAGTAATATGACGGAACTACGCCTATCTTATCAGCACTGGTAACTTAAGGTTAAGGTATTAGATATTACAAAAGAGCGAAGACGAAGACAAGGTACGTTCTGTTCTGCACACAACAAGAATCTTCGGTCCGAGACCAATCGTCTTCTTCGTTGTCCTTCTCATCGCTCTGGCTTTTTAAAGTCATCTTTCTTTGTCCAGGCGGTCTTTCTTTGGAATGCGCTCCCTCAGAATATCAGGACGGTAACCAATCGGTTTACTTTTAAAGTGAACGCTCGAGAGCACATTCACAAGAAGTTGGCAGAGTCGTCTCAGTATTAACTTGTAGTTTTTTTTTTTTTGTTAATCTCTCATAACCTTTTTTATATTTTGCTTTATGTATGTATATATGTATTTATTATTGTATTTTAGTTTTATGTTTTAACTATTTTGTCTTCTGTTATTGCACCTACTATGTATTGTCTCTGCATCACCCTAAGGTAGACTGGTAGAAAATGCCCAAGGCATTAAGTCCGCCTTTGTACAGTGTTTACTTGTGCATAAAGTTTTAATAAATAAATATCAAAATCAAAATCAAAATCAAAATCAAAGCATTTATTTCAAGTAGGCCAATAACAGGCACTTTTGAATTGTCGAAACAAAGATGAAAATTAAATGTAGCTACAGTCCCAGTCACAAGACATAAAAACTGTGAAAGTACTGTAGTTGCCCATTCCCTAGCGTAGATCTCTATGGAGAAGAACGGGCAAGAAACTCCATGGACACTCTTTTAAATCAAAAAATTGTTACAAAATCTTGGTTACATCACTCATGTTGAGATGTTATATTATGTGAGAACAATGTAGCAAGATGTGCACGTTAAAAGTGTCCATAGCAAAACAAAACAAAATACAACTCAAAAACAAAATAATTAATTCAAATAAACCATGGCGACTAAGAGATGACCAGTCACAACTGACAGCGCCCGTTCACGCACATGACGCATGGATCAGCACCATTCAGCTCAACCATTTTGAAGGGAACTAAATGGTCCGACACACGCGCCATGATCAGCGAGACATTTGAGTGAGCATGACATACTCTCAACCGCCAGGGCACATTCAAGTCAAAAACTAAAGTAGGTTTCCAGTGAATGATAGCTTTCTAGTACATAGTACTCACACAATATGGGCTATGCGTTTATATAATACTAAATAGATTGAATCTATACAATGCAAAGATAGTTGTACAATCTTCAGCAGCTCCAACAATACCATTTAATGCTATCAATTTTTGAGCCCCTGTCCTTGTGGAGCAGGACCAGCATTGAGCCAAGCATTTTTATCAGCGATATAATCGCTCAACTTGTAATATACTTGCTTAGATAGTGTGCGTTTAATGCATGTTTTAAATTTAGTCTCATTCAGTTCAAGAATACTTTGTGGAATTTTATTATAGCATCTCAAACAGTACCCCATGAAAGATGAGTCTACTTTAGCGAGTCTAAAGCCTGGCTGAACTAGTTGGTCCCTATTTCTAGTACTGTAATTGTGTCTGTCGCCTCTTTTACCGAAAAGATGCAGATTTTTTCTAACGTACATTATGTTTTCGTAGATGTATTGGCAATGAACCGTCATGATGCCAATATCCTTAAAAAGTTCCCTTAGAGAATCGCGCCTACGAAGATTGTATATGGCTCTGATGGCTCTTTTCTGCAGAATAAATATAGACTCAATATCAGCAGCCCGTCCCCATAGCAAAATACCGTAAGACATTATACTATGGAAGTAACTAAAATAGACCAGTCTAGCGGTATCTACATCAGTGAATTGACGGATTTTTCTAATGGCATATGCTGCTGAACTTAAGCGCCCCGCAAGAGATGTTAAATGAGAACCCCATTGTAGCCTTGAATCAAGCGTAAGCCCCAGGAAAACCGTTTTATCTACGAATTCGAGTTTCTCTTTATTCAATATTATCTCACAATCACTACTTTTAACATTCGGTAATGAAAATCTTATGCATTTAGTTTTTTTTTCATTCAATACCAAATTGTTTGCTGTGAACCAATTTTGGACCTGAAGTAGGGCATCATTCACGTCATCTAGATTTTGGGCCCGTCTATTTATCTTAAAAATTAGAGAAGTGTCATCAGCAAACAACACCATATTTTGAGGTTGGTGTTTCAACAAATAGGGTAGATCATTTATATATACTAAAAAAAGGAAAGGACCCAATATTGAGCCTTGCGGAACCCCCATTTTTACATTCAAACCCTGTGAATTAACACCATTTATTTGAACATGTTGTTTTCTATCGCTCAAATAAGATTTTAGCAGGCTAAGTGCAAGTTTACCCAGTCCGTAATGCTCCAGTTTCAAAAGTAATGTGTCGTGATTTACGCAATCAAAAGCTTTGGAGAGATCACAGAAAATTCCTATTGCGTCTTGGGACTCTTCCCACGCAGCAAATATGTGCTTTAATAGGGTTACACCGGCGTCAGTTGTACAACGTCCCTTGGTGAAACCATACTGTTGATCATGTAAGATTCTGTTGGTGTTAAAATGACAGAGCATTTGATTAAGCATTACTTTTTCAAAAACCTTGCTAAAAACTGGTAACACGGATACGGGTCTATAATTATTGGAATCTTTACTGTCCCCGGATTTGAAAAGAGGTATGACTTTACTGTATTTCATTAAATCCGGGAAAACTCCTTGGTCTACACATAAATTAAAAATTAAAGCTAAGTACGGGGCTATGGTCTCAAGTATAGATGTACAAACTTTGATAGACATTCCCCATAAATCTTCGGTCAGTTTGATTTTAATTTGCCGGAAAGCTTTAATAACTGTCATAGGGTTAATGTGTTTAAATTTAAATTCAGCCAGGCAGCCAGACACATTCGCCTTTAATAAGCCAATTGAGGCTTCAGGTGAGGAATTAAGAGCCCCTGTAGTTTTTATTGGTATTTCGGTAAAAAAATTAACAAATTCTTGAGCTACTTCCTGATCAGAGCTTTTAGGACCACATGCTGTATCTAATGTAAAGCTATTCTTACGTATTTTCTTTCTGTTAGTCTCGTTATTTATGACTTTCCAAACGGTCTTTATTTTATTTTCTGCTGTTTTGATCTTGTTGCTTATGTGCAGGGCTTTAGCAACCTTGCAAGTACTTCTAAAAATCTTTGAATACGTAGCAACATACTTGCTAAAAGTTTCAGTGTTTATAAAAGGCTTGAGGCTATAAAGCTCAAATAGCCTTTCCCTACTTTTTCTGATACCTTTAGTTGCCCAATCACTAAATATAAATTTAGGGCAAATACTCTTTGTCTTCTTTAATAAATAAATAAATAAATAAATCATTTTACAGGATGAATTAATTAGTAGTGCATTGGTTTAAAATTTAGGAAACGATGGACGGACTATATGAAGGATGATATGGCTAAAAAAATCTTTTTTTTTACAAAAAATATAACCGACTTAAGGAAACACAAAAAAGTAATAAATAACTTCAGCTTCAGAAGTCGGTGACGTTTGTTTGATTGATTTAGTTCTTTTGGTTTTATTTTTTGTAAAAAAGTTATTATTTTTCAATTTTTTGTGGTTTACATAATTATGCTACCCCTTTACAGCGTACCGGCGTGATTTTCTGTTATGAACTGGTGTAAACAATAGACGGACATGACATTTCAGCAATCCCAGTACTAAAATGATTCTAGTGTGCCTATAAAATTTAATGAGTTCTCTCTATTTCTCCAGAATCCCATCATCAGATCCTCACTTGCTGATAATGGGGCAACCTGGAAAGTATACCTTTTCAAACAATAAAAAAAACAACAAAATCGGTCCATCTATCATCGAGTAATCGGGGAACATTGAATTGAGAACCTCCTCCTTTTTGCAGTCGTTTAATAACGAAGTTATGGTAGGTGTCGCAAATATCCGCATAACCTATAAAAGATTCGGCCGAGTATCGTTAATTTGCTCCGAAGAATGGAAGAGTTCCGTTCCTTTGTCATGGATCCCAGTATCAGAAGTAATCAGAACCTAACCAAATTTCTACCCAAGTACCCTTGAAGTACATCCTTTCCAATAAAATAAAAAAACAACTCATGTCACCGTAATAGGCTTATCCCCAATAAATGGAACTTAACACACCTAACTGTCGATATCTAGGTGTATTGTACACTTCTGCGTACCCCCTCAGAGCATACAGGCGTGATTTTACGTCATGATGTTGTATAAACAATAAACAACCAAGCGATTGCAGCAAAATAACTTTTGCTGTCTATTTTTGAAGAGTTCCATTTATATCTCCGAAGATCAGCGCCAGATCGTAACCAAAAAGCAAAAAAAATGTGACCACACGGAAAGCACCAGCTTTCAAATAAAAAAGAACCGTCAAAATCGGTTCACCCAGTCCAAAGTTATGAGGTAACAAACACAAAAAAAAAACCGGCCAAGAACGTGTCGGGCCACGCTCACTGTAGGGTTCCGTAGCTTCCCAGACCATTAAAAATACCAACATTTTTCGTCAGCAAAAATAACTTTGTTTTTCATAGTATTTGTATCAAAAACAAAGTTATCATTTGCGTTTTTTTGAAAAAGTGCTATATAACTCAAAAACTATTCAACTCATCAAGTTGAAAATAATTTTCCTAGAAAGTTCATATAAAGGTCTACTTCTGTGATTTTTTTCATATTTTTTAAACTTATGGTTCAAAAGTTAGAGGGGGGGGGGACACATTGTTTTTGACTTTCGGAGCGATTATTTCCTAAAATATTAATATTATCAAAAAATGATTTTAGAAAACCCCTATTCATTTTTAAATACCTATCCAACAATATATCACACGTCAGGGTCAAAATTAAAAAAAAATCGCTCCCCACTTTACGTCTGGGGGAGGTACCCTAATAAAAATGTTTTTTTAAATTTTTATTTTTGCACTTTGTCGGCATGATTGATATACATATTGGTACCAAATTTCACCTTTCTGGTGCTAACGGTCACTGAGATTATCCGCGGACAGACAGACAGACAGACAGACAGACAGACAGACAGACATGGCGAAACTATAAGGGTTCCGTTTTTTGCCATTTGGCTACGGAACCCTAAAAAAAACAGTCGAATGGAGAACTTCCTCTTTTTGGAAGTCGGTTGAAAAGCAGGTGACGAGAAAAGTATGGAAGAAAACATGCTGCAATAATCCAAGTTTATTAAGAGTTGGCGCTTTATTTAGATTGGGATTAGGGCAGGAGAATGATGATGGTTGAAAATGATATTTGTTTTATTCAATGATCATGATGTACCATGGCTTGTTCCATTGTTCGACACCGTGCGACTACTAGGTACTGGCTACTAGGTACCGTACTGCTAGCTCAACCCTATTGTTTGACATTTATATCATACACTAGCGGACGTCACGTGGTTTCACCCGCGTTGTTCCCGTTCCCGTGAGAGTACGGGGATAAAATATAGCCTATGTTACTCAAGGTGAATGTAGCTTTCCACTGGTGAAAAATTTTTTTAAATCGTCACAGTAGTTTTTGAGTTTATTCATTACACTCCTCTTTATAATATTAGTGTAGATAACTTCGTCTACATTAGGTAATTTAACCGTTATGCTTGTTTGTAAGGAGGAAAATTTAGTACGTGAAGCTTAACACGAATAACTAGTTCTAGATACACAATCAGTTCAGTGGCTCTTGATATGTTCCACTTTACGCTAAAAAAGACAATGATCACAATATGAACAATAAAATGTGAATGTAAATTAATCCGTCGACATGAATCTATCTGTGTCACAGATACGAGTCTAGACAGCAATAACAACACTATCCTAACTGACCGTAACTCTTAATCACCTCTAGCTAATCAGGACTGATCTAGCACTACTTAGATCCGTAGATATAAGTACCATATGACAGATACAGTATTCGATACAAATAATAGAAATGGGAAAGCATACGTTTTGACAGGATGCAGTTTTAAGACGTCAAATAAAAAAAATCTTGACAAAAACTCATCGTTTGTCATTCTGAAGACTGTCAATTGGTTAAAGCTGGTCTTCCAATGATGCTTCCTAATGTCTATTGCGATGCCTATTGATTGCGTTTGCGCAAAGAGCGAAACTCTATCGATACTCTAATGACACCGCATTGCACTTCATTTGCACACTCCAGGGCCGTTAAACTTATTACCCATTATACTTGTTGCCCGTTAAAATTATTACTTACCTACATTTTGCAGACAATAACATTTGTCCTAAATTAAGTTAAGACCAACGTATACTACTTATGCGTTTTTGATTAATCAAAAGTATGACGTATCGCGAGCATTACTTCCGACTGCGACATTAATCCGATTAATCATATTTACAGATAAACAGCTGAAAATACAATGATTAAAAGAAAATCCGATCAATACATTCACACACATTCTACGATATAGATAAAGTAAAGCATATTTCTACCTATTTTTTCAATTTTACTTCATTTTGTCTGATAAAGGAAGACTGATGTAATAAAGTTTATTATGAATTGTTTCAAAATCCTATGGCTACAATACGGTAAATTAAAGCTTTATTTGTATCGTCTAAATTTTGGTCCATGGGCGGGTCCGCGCGCCACCACTAGTCGTCCCGCGTCATTACGACGACGTAGGAACACGTGAGCGACACTTAAACTCCTATTATCACACATAACGCGAACAATCCGCTAATGTCATCCCTCCCCCCCCCCTCGCCCGCTTGTGCCCCGCACCTCTCAGATTTACATATAATTGCGCACGCGGCGTCATCACCCCCCGCCGCGGAAACATTACCGACAACACTCATACGAACTGAGTTCCTAGTCATCAAGAGCGCACTCACACACACTCATCCTTCGCTCACAGGCAAGTCACCGTGGCTCCGCGCGCTGTTCTCTGTAGACCAGCCACAAGGTCAGGGTAATGAGCATCACACGTGTGTGCGTGCTCTCACGACAACGTCGAGGAGTGGAGCCACAGCGCAGTACAGCCTGCCACCACAGTACTCCAGCGATACACACTGTCGTATACTTCGCAGGCTCCACGCACCCAACGACGGTTAGTTCTGTGGCAAGAGAGTTTCATAGTACAGTGTGCTGTAGGCAGTTACGCGATTTTGATTGCAGGCCTGAAGAAATATGTCGCACTACATGTGTTCGCGGTCTACAACTGTCATGTTAGTTTCGTAAAGAGTTATGCTTTAGAAGCTACGCCTACGCCCTCCAACTTAATAGTGTTAATATTAACACATTTAGTGGGTGATTTCTGCAAACTATCGTAACTACCACTCATACAAGTACTATAACTCACGCACTGCTATTAGAGCTGATTTGGGCTAACTATTGCTTGTTGCAAAACTAGTGCATGCTGTCATTTTATTTTGTTTCTTTTTTCATTCCACTTCCAGTATGTTAACGAGGTGATCGACCCTTCCCAGTGGCTTCTTACTTACTTACTTTGCCAGCTATGTACATCTACGAAACTGCTTTGTTTGTTAATAATAATAATAATAATAATACAATTTATTTCAGACCATCTAGTCCATATTTGAAACATAAATTTTTTTATCGTTAAAACTAATTAACATATTTTTACAAAAAAATCCGACGTTAAAAAAACTCCAATGCGTTCTCAATATATATTAATCAATATTATTGTGCGACATAAAATGCAGAATCGGTTTAATGAAAAAGAGTTTTTTTTGGAATGGCTTCAAAAATCTATCTTCTCTATTAATACTTATAATAAATCTGTAGAGAGGTCAATTCTGTACATGAAATATATTTACAAAATAACTATCGGGGGGTGATTAGTGATCGATACTGATGCCAAAAATGCAATCAGTAAAATTTTTGTCTGTCTGTCTGTCTTTCTGTCTGTCTGTCTGTCTGTCTGTCTGTATGTTATTTATAGAAAAAAAAAACTACTCGACGGATTTTAACGAAACTTGGTACAATTATTCTACATACTCCTGAGCAGGTAATAGTATACTTTTCATCACGCTACCATTAATAGGAGCAGAGCAGTGAAAGGAAATGTTGGGAAAACGGGAGAAGTTACTTGGTTTTTTTAGCTTCCGTCGCGTGTGCAGCCTTAATGGTTAAAGCTACATAGAAATCAAGTATAACGGGAATATTCCACATAAAATTATATAAAAAATATCCCAGGACAGCATATGTCTATCTTTTATAGTTGACTCACAATAACACGTGTAACTCCCAATAGCTTAGCAGTTCGGAGAATAAATGTGAATGTAAGTTTGTTTGTTGCGCTTTCACGCGACAACTACTGAACGGATTTGGATGAAATTTTGCACACAGATAGTTTATAACCTGGATTAAAACATAGGATACTTTTTATCCCGGCAGTAAGATTCCATGGGACAATAATCAAACTTCACGCGGGCGAAGCCGCTGGCAGAAGCTAGTTTATAATAAAATACCCGATAGTATACATTGCCCCTATCAAAATTTAAGAAAGCTTTCTCCTCTCTATTAATAAAAAAATGTTATTATAATGTTCCAGATTTTATAAATGATAAATTTTAACTTTTTTTAGTTTATGCTTCGTTTTGTTTTATTGTTTTGTTACAATTAGTTTTTTAAGTATTTCATTTTAGTTTTTATAATTACATTTTTATTTAAAACTAGCTTCTGCCAGCGGCTTCGCCCGCGTGAAGTTTGATTATTGTCCCATGGAATCTTACTGCCGGGATAAAAAGTATCCTATGTTTTAATCCAGGTTATAAACTATCTGTGTGCAAAATTTCATCCAAATCCGTTCAGTAGTTGTCGCGTGAAAGCGCAACAAACAAACTTACATTCACATTTATTCTCCGAACTGCTAAGCTATCGGGAGTTACACGTGTTATTGTGAGTCAACTATAAAAGATAGACATATGCTGTCCTGGGATATTTTTTATATAATTTTATGTGGAATATTTCCGTCATACTTGATTTCTATGTAGCTTTAACCATTAAGGCTGCACACGCGACGGAAGCTAAAAAAACCAAGTAACTTCTCCCGTTTTCCCAACATTTCCTTTCACTGCTCTGCTCCTATTAATGGTAGCGTGATGAAAAGTATACTATTACCAGCTCAGGAGTATGTAGAATAATTGTACCAAGTTTCGTTAAAATCCGTCGAGTAGTTTTTTTTTCTATAAATAACATACAGACAGACAGACAGACAGACAGACAGAAAGACAGACAGACAGACAAAAATTTTACTGATTGCATTTTTGGCATCAGTATCGATCACTAATCACCCCCCGATAGTTATTTTGTAAATATATTTCATGTACAGAATTGACCTCTCTACAGATTTATTATAAGTATATAGATATAGATATAGAAGATAGATTTGTACGCCATCGCGGCAAATCATAGCACTCAAATATGTTTAACCTAACACCTTTATGTAAATACCTACCTATGTTTAACAAATAAAGATTTTGATTCTGATTCTTTGTCTGGCAGTTGAAAAATAGCAAGCTAGTATTTTATTTACGTTCGTTGGTGTTCGACTGTTCGCAAAAAAACGGTTCTGACAATGTAGAAATAACATTAATCACTAACTTATAATATAATAATAATAATAATAAAGCCTTTTATTCAGATCACTTAGTACAATGAATTTTGAAACTTAAGTATATAAATATTTAGATCTTAAACCTAGTAGATATAATTATGAGTAATTTTAAATATTTGTTAATAATATTTGTTGCTTGGTTATCATCCCTAGATCTGTTTGCCAGCCCAGGCCTTTGCCGAATCACTAACTTGCATAACATTAATCATTAACTTGCGCTGCGTTGTAACTAGTACTCACTTGACTTGTTTACGTATCAATAATTATTTCAATAATGATAAATGACGTCACTTCCGATAACCTTTTTGTCTAGCTACAATAAGCTGAGCACGCGCACTAACAACTTGGACATTTTTTCGAACAGTCTCAGATCTTGATCGATTTGTTTGTTGATTACTTTTACAAAAGTTTAATTTGTGTGACTCCATTCAATGCATTTTATACTGTACGATTTAATTTAATTTAATTTCTTAACTCAAATTTTAATCTATTTTATTCTTTCAATTTTAATTGTAATTATTGCAATATTGTGTTCTAATTTGTTTGTTATTTTTGTAGTTTTAATTTATAATTGTATTTCTAATCCAATTTAATCGATGTTTTTTAAATTTTTGAATTGTACTGTATTTTAATTTAATTGAACTACTTGACATTTTAAATTCAATGTAAGTATACTTTGTAAATTTTAATTTTGATATTATCATATATTTTTCATTTTATTTTTTTATTATTGATTATACAAGTGCTGTGCACACCTAGTGACGAGTTCACCGCAACGCTGTTGAAATAGAATATATTTAATGTAATGAGTGAGTGAATAAGTCGTTGGTGTGTCAATAAATAAATAAATAAAACCTCGCGACAAGTTGTCGGAGTGCCCTAGATATATTTTTGATACTTCCACAAATACATGTGAAAAGATAATGGACCTTACTTTATAAAAAGACCTAATTTTTATAAGGTTAAGTTCTTTAAATTATGTATTAAGAAAATCTTTGCTATATTCTGGCAAAAATCCCTTGAAGTAGGATACAATGTGTCAAGGAGTGTCCCTGGACGCGTGATGTGTCACGTCACCGCTCATTCATACGCGCATTACGCGCTCAGCGGACAAATGAGCCGCGTGTTCACCACGCACCGCTCACACACACACGACACACACACACCTGTTTGTCAGTTGGTCACTAATGAACGGTTATTGCAATCCCGCTGTAATCCGTGTCATTTCATTTAAATACATAATAATTGGCTCGACTACAATGACATGTCTTATTTAGCGGTAATCACAGTCTACTTAGTACAAATCAGTTTTCACGTAATTCCTTATTATAAATGAAACAATTACTGTGTTTTGATTGTAATTCTTTAAAGTTTTGATCTTAAAAAACGGCTAAAAGGCTGAAGTTTTGCAGGACCTATAGTCGGAAACAGATTATCTATAAGAAAGTTCTGAGCCAGCTTCAAAGTTAGCGCGATCTGTAAATCGGCTCTAGCGGAATCCTTATTATACTAAATTATACGCTGACTTATTCATTCGCTTCATTTCCATCTTATGTTATTAATTTTAACTTTATAATTGAGTAGATACACAGTTATAGTTATCAACTTCACGGACAGGACTAGCTGGAGACAGATCCGAAATACATAGAATATAATTCCTAATTAGGCTGATAATAATTAGCAGTTTAGTACTAATTGAACAAAATTTACAAAAGATTGTCCCTCCTTAATCAGCCATCACCACTCTCTAGAGGTTAAACATTAGGCGCTGTAATATTTTGGCAATCTAATACCAAATGTTTTATATTTCATTCTAATTTATTTTACGGAGCATATAATTATATTCATAGATAAATATGACAGTTATTTTCGATAAAATGAGTTTTTGACTCCATAAAACTCATTTTATCGAGAATAATTTTCAAATTTATCTAATCGAGTCCTATCGAGTCCTACGTACTTGCACTGTTGTTCTAATAATTTCAGGCTTATTTGTGCAAAGTTCCTAAAGTATGTAGTGAAGGCATTATTATAGTCCAATGTTATAATCTACGATACTTGACACAAACACTATATACTTAATCTGATAAATAGCCAGCAGTAATTATATTCCTCATGATACTGAAGTGTGATCGGAACATTACGATAATTTGCTCGGGAGAGAAGCACTCTAAATATCTTCGCTCTCGGGAACAGTCGAACGAAACGTCTTCGGGAATTGGAGTTCCACGTGGAGGTGTCGTAAATTAGTGGAATCCGAAGCGATGGGAACAATCAGTATCATTTGCATTATAAAGGCGGAGCCTTGCCGCCTCCGCTCTCGGCTCTCGGCGCTCAGCGTTCGGCGGTCGGCTCTCGCGCCAAGCCGAGAATTTTTCTTATTTTCCCGACCGACTTTTTTAAATCTCACCTTGATCCACGCAATGAGTTCGCAAATTACGTGGATATTCCATGCATACGAATCACAGGGCGAGGGTGAGGGCGCGGTGCGCGGGGTGCGGGGGGCTGGCTCCTGAGGCCGCGGGCAAATACTTGCCTCATCACCGTTGTCATTACTCACCATACAGTGATGAACTTCGACTAACGTCAACCAGCTGCCACAAAAGACCACAACACACAACTCACATCTACTCGCCGCGGCGGCTGACGTCACACAGATATCTCAACATAATATTGGTGACGGTGGACGAGATTAGACTTGGTTGATGTTTATATGTCTAGTGCTTGCAAGTGCTACTGCTTGAGCATGAGGCCTTAGGTTCGATTCCCCGGCCTACCAATATGTTATTTGGTTTTTCCATCACATTTTCTTAATAGCAGCCCACAGTCTGGATTTGTGCTCGATTGATGACTTAATCATCTGGCAAAATGTGGATGTAGCTTCTAAACACTGCTGCCTAACCTTTCAGGGAATACAGGCGTTATGCTATATATCTAATGAAGTTGCAGTAGCTAATAGTTATTTATTGTTTGAAAATTACATATAATACGAGTAATAGAAGAACCCTCAAGTTAGTGTTCACTCGTTCCTGATGCCACTCAGCACATCATCACCGAACACGGGAAGTGAAATGTTCAATAAACAATTTTCTTTATTAATATGAAAAAGTGTACACGATTGTAGTTCTCGAAATTGCATCGCACACCCGCTTTAATTTCATCAAAAACTTAATCCAATCTCAGCACATAATGAAATGTCCGCGAAATGAATTTCGCCGGGGGAAATTGTTTTATCCCTGTTTTGCGAAGGTATTATAATAATATGTTAGGGAGTGCGGCGCAGACTACACTCTGTCTACGTACTCTACTAGAAATCGTCTTCCTACAGCACCTCACTGTGCACGCACACGTAGAAGCTGCTCTTTATTTGTATTTTCTAAGCGCCTATTACGTACGACAACCCCTCAGTCCCCCGCCTCGCTCCACACGGTCATGTCACTCGTGTGTGTGCGTGATCTCGTGACAGTCAGACAGTGCACACTATGTGGATGCGGCAGACGGCGTGTGTCGCTGTGTGTAATTGGCGGCTAATCGTCGAGGCCCACTCTCCCGCCGCCGCACGCCACTCACCGCGCGGCTACAGTACACAGCAGCGCCCTCTAATGTTTTACGCATTACGGTAGTAGGGCGCAACGCCGCGCCGCGCCGCACCGCTGTCTTGTCGCACTACGATCATATTAGAGTTAAATTAATTGTGAAAGCGACAGTGCAAAAGCAACCATAACATATGTGGTTTAGACAGTCACACAAAATCAGTGGTAAAACAGTACGAGTAACTGTAAAGAGATTGTAGTGCGCTGATACGTACCATTGACTCACACGATCAGAGTGGCTGCTTGTATGGCATGTTGAGCTTACTGTAACATACCTTTTCCGAATGTCGATGATGTTATTTTTACTAACAGCTACTATTCAATACAGGAGATCACTATAGTCCTAGTGAAGACAGAACAGTGAGTGTTTCGCTAACAAATGTCTCGTGTGAATGGGCACTTATATTACTAAAGTGCTTATTTCTTCAACTTGTTAATAGCGTCAATAATAGCCTCCTAATAACCTTCACACAAAATTTATATTATACACAGTATCTACCTGTTTTTCCGTACCTAAAATAAAGCATAATATTCTCCCTATAATACGTCATAACTTAAAATAAATGATTATGTTATTCGTATTGTTCGTATCTCTCAGCACTGTTTGATACAGAGGTACAAGATTTGCCCTCAATGTGCTACATCGGCGTCGGTGCTACGCAGGTGCTACTTCGGTGCTACGCAGGTGCTACGCAGGTGCTACGTTAGTGCTACGCGTGGCTACGCGTTCGTAGCTGATACAAATGAACAGGCACGAGGCGTGACCAAGTCACTACACTGTAGTTTTAGAGAGGGTGTAACAGGTTCGTTTGAATTTCATATAATTTCTATTATTTTCTCCAGTCCTCAGCACATAAGTCAGGCACGAGTGCGCGTTAGTCAGCGCGGTAGTTACTTGAGCTTACTGCCAGCGTGCGCCAACCCGTTCATATTTCTTTACATAAACTTATACAAAATAGTTTCCTTCGAGACAAAGCGCAGCGCAATAAAGGACAGGAGTACAAGCGGCTGCAGCGCGGCGACGGTGCGGGTGCGAGGCGGCAGCGGTGCGGGAGCGTGGCGGCGGCGTGGCAGGTCGTGGCGGCGGCCCCGGCGCGTATAAATCACGCCACTTTATCGTCTTATATTTTTATGATATTTCGCCACAAACAAAGCCACTTCGCATTTGTCTTCCGCGCCGTATCTTTGCTCTGTTATTTTTCGTGAACAATGGCCGCGTGAAATCAAATGATAATTTAAAATTTGAGTGAGTCGGGCATGTGCGGGGCGCGGGTGGGGGAGTGCGGGGTTGTGTGAGGGGGTGCGCGGGGAACGGGCTCTAAATAAATTGTTTAAGATAGAACATGAAGTCGTTGGCGGTGAGTTATGGTGGTGGAGCGCTGTGCGGTACTGTGCGGTACTGTGCGGTACTGTGCACATAATACTATACACTCGAGACGTCGCGTTGTGCTGAACTTCATTACATAAACACTAACGATTAGTCACTCAATGGGTTTTCAACCGACAGGTGACCTTGTTTCGCCAAAATTTAAAGGAACTCAAAACCCTCTGATTTTTCAGTTTCGTGTGCGTATTGTATAATTATCGCTTGCTTCGGTGAAAGAAAACATAGTGGCGTAACCAAACCAACATGTCGAGTGCATGTACAGCCCAATCAGAGGCCCAGTAGGCAACATAAAAACTCTGACACCAGGTGAGACACTAACCACACGAAAAAAAGGACACAATTCATTACATTTCACACTTACTATCGAGGCTCTTCATAAAAGGCATACTTTTCATGTCGACTCTGCTGCCTTGTTTGTTAACTATTAACTCTTTCAATAGGTGCCACTAGGTAGCGGTCGATTGCCGTTCATCATTCGATATTAATGATCTCAAAATATAATCGAATTGATCGCTGATCGTGATCCGCATGCACCGCACCGACAGACCGCGATCAAGACTGTACTACAACACAAACTATAGTACTAATATTCTCTCACATTCAGTGCATTGACTCATTGTTTAGAACTAACTTTCCTTTCATTTACTGTCGCTGTAGCTGTCTATTTTCAGCTCACGATCAAATCTCAGCACTGACATGTAAGACATACAGTTGGTATTAACTCGTCAGGTGTACAGATGGTCCCGTGAGCACGGTCATACATAATTACATTACGTGCAGGTTACTGTTCTCTTACACGATTAGTTCCGATTATTCACGGCATCAGCACGCTACTTAGTCGCTCGCTTGGAGGACCGCTGCTGCGATCATGGCTATTCAATCCGACATTTTACTACCTAATTACGTTATTGTGGAGTGTAGTTTAATAAACATTTACTGACATCAAGTTGGCTGTCAGTTTGCCAATCTATAAGTCTCACTGACTTTAAATGACGACGTATGCCACATTGGGCACCCGCTTTAAGGGCACCTGAGGTAATGGCACCTGAGGTATTCCACATTCGGCACCTATCAATATTTTTTGCAGGTGCCCTTAGTGGAATGGTTTATAATGACTACAGGTTACTCGACAGATTGGTCTGTGTTTAGTTGTGGTCGGTATCTAACAAATGACAAGCAGCAAACTATGTAGGCTAGTTTCCACCATCAATAAATTGCAAAACTAATTAGTCCGTCAGTTAGAGTATTTGAAAATAATGGACACGTATTTTTTGTTTTTGTAAATCACTGAGTACTGACAAAGATAGAACGCATCAAAACTCGGGAGTGGGGGCTCGTGACGTCACAACGCACTAAAAACTATAGCACGGCGTGACGTATTGCGAATTTCAAAAGCGTCGTATCTTCGTCAACTTTGGTTTATGTAACAATAGAAAAAATACGGGTCAAATGTTTTTTTATAATCTAACTGACGGACTAATTAGATTTTTTTAGGACACAAGCCTATTAGGACAACATATTAACTACCGACGTTAACTTTTTTCAGTCTTTGCCATTTTTGTATGCTGGAATGTGTCGCAGGTCAACACTGACGCGGCACAGCAGCCCGCGCCCTGCGCACGGCGGCTCCAGCTGGAACAACTCCACGAAGTATCAATCCACGGATACACTTCATACTTGCAGTCAGCGGTATGTGTGGCCCGACCAGCTGTCAGTGATTGTAGGAACAAACCGATCTAGCACAGGGGATCAGTTGAAAGAGCACTATGTTCAGTATACGTTCCCTGCTCAACCGCTGCCGCTGTTCACCGCTCACCGCTGCTGCGATGCCTGTTCTCCCTAGTGAATATGATAAATTAATTAAAATAATACAGGAAATCATTTATCGGATCACATATTTATAAACGCGTAAGTTGAATAGATTTACTGCAAAGAGCGGTGTTCCAACAATTATTAGATTGTGTTAGAATCACAGATTTATGGTTTGAAGATAAAGTTCTTAGAGCATGATTCATTCAAGTCATTTGCTGAGTGATGCTCTGCGATGATTCACCGATCAAGGAAAAAGTCTATACAATACTCGTATTATAATTATCTTGCATTGTATAAAATCCGTCAGCAATCGCTTATCAATAACATAATGATATCTACTTATTTTGGTATTACAATTTGAAATAATTGTGACTCAACGTCGGAAATAACAGATTACATGGTATTAAATTTACAAAGTTCCTACACTAAAAATACACGAGATTATGCGTCAAGTGGTGAGGGGGCTCGTGTCTTACTGCTACCTAGTACGAATTCTTACTAATATTCGCTTGGTAATAAACATCTCAGTACTAATCGAACCTACTCTCCTAGCAGCCGCGGCCGCACCCCGCCATTGAGATGAAGGGACTAGAATATTGCACAGACGGATAGCCAGGCCATCTCCCGACCTTATGTATTTAGAGAAGTGGTAATTGTAGTCCATGTTAATGGTACGTTCAGTAGCGGCAGTAAATCTGTCTGGTGGCTCCTCAGCCGCTACACAGCGGCGACACGCGTGATGTACGGCCCGGGTAAACAGCCGGATTTATTCATGAGCCTTCACCAGCCTCCGTCTCGTGTCGCACAGTCGCACTCAGCTGAAGCAGCGCGGCACAGGATCGCTCACTATACGCTATACACAGAACACTGCTCAATGTGACTATGACACAACTACACAAAATCTCGCCTGCCACCTTCGTGCTGTACGGAGGTGGCAATATTCAAACTGACAAGTAGCATGGTTATCGTTACATGTACGAGTACTTTAAGATCAAACACATGGAGGTGATGTAGGCCCAACATCCAGGTGCACAGAGTCCGCTCACTGATGCTCGTTTTCTTCAACCCTTTACGTACCCTACTTGTTATTATAATGTAAAATACTGGTATTCAGCTGCATCCAGTTAGACTGGAAGCCGACCACAACATAGTTGGGATAAGGCAGGCAGATGATGATGACGACACTTGTTACTGTAATACGAGTTATCCAAAAAACTGGGATTTCTTGACAAGCGACACACGAGTGACGCCGCCCGGCTAACTAAATAGTGCCCCGTTATACATTATGCAGCAGTTATTTCTTGACAAGCGACACACGAGTGACGCCGCCCGGCTAACTAAATAGTGCCCCGTTATACATTATGCAGCAGTTATTTCTTGACAAGCGACACACGAGTGACGCCGCCCGGCTAACTAAATAGTGCCCCGTTATACATTATGCAGCAGTTATTTCTTGACAAGCGACACACGAGTGACGCCGCCCGGCTAACTAAATAGTGCCCCGTTATACATTATGCAGCAGTTATTTCTTGACAAGCGACACACGAGTGACGCCGCCCGGCTAACTAAATAGTGCCCCGTTATACATTATGCAGCAGTTATTTCTTGACAAGCGACACACGAGTGACGCCGCCCGGCTAACTAAATAGTGCCCCGTTATACATTATGCAGCAGTTATTTCTTGACAAGCGACACACGAGTGACGCCGCCCGGCTAACTAAATAGTGCCCCGTTATACATTATGCAGCAGTTATTTCTTGACAAGCGACACACGAGTGACGCCGCCCGGCTAGCTAAATAGTGCCCCGTTATACATTATGCAGCAGTTATTTCTTGACAAGCGACACACGAGTGACGCCGCCCGGCTAACTAAATAGTGCCCCGTTATACATTATGCAGCAGTTATTTCTTGACAAGCGACACACGAGTGACGCCGCCCGGCTAACTAAATAGTGCCCCGTTATACATTATGCAGCAGTTATTTCTTGACAAGCGACACACGAGTGACACCGCCCGGCTAACTAAATAGTGCCCTGTTATACATTATGCAGCAGTTATTTTCGCCGACGTCCCATCAGAGCCGATGAACCGTGTAGATTGAGGAAGTAACTCACAAACACCACAGATAATATATATCAACCGTTCCCAAACTCCGCTAGATTCATACTTATTTAGTGAGGAAATTTTGAGTCTTCTTTTTCCTTTTTTTTTTTTTTTTTTTTTTTTTTTTAGGATGGGAAATCATCAAATGACTTCTCCCACTCTGGGCGGAGCGGGAGGGAGTGTCAGACTCTTACTGACTAAAACCCATCCATGTTCCTTCCTCGCCCTTTACGTTCCGGGGCCACGGTATCTCTTTCGAACAGTCCCGCAACCCCGGCAGGCTTCGGCCCTTGCGGGCCCCTCTCTTATGCTGACATCTCTTTGAGGCGCGCGTGGAACACGAACGCGCCGTCGACACGGCCTGTCGTCGTTAGACGGACGGACGGCTAGCTAGCCCATAGCCAACCGTCCACAGGCCCGCATCTACGGTGGCCGGTAGCCACCACGTGGCCCTCGACGCCCGGTGCGTCTCCCGCGGCGGCCGGGAAGTGAGGATCTCTCCCTCTCTCGTTCCGCCACCTCCTTCGCTAGCATGACTGCTTCGCAGAAGGAAGTGACGGCTTCCCATTCCATCTCGCTCCGGACCATGGATTGAACCAGGGCCGGACGCGAGAGGTCGCCGCCGCCGATAGTCTTCTTTTTCCTGAGGTGAGCAGTTGCTCATTATGTTGAACTCGAGAATTTCGAATTTCGTGGGGCGGGAGGGGGGGGGGATCAGTTATTATGACAAACCACAAACGATCAAGATGTATGTCGTCATCAGCTGAGTCTTCATTATAAAGCGTCGGTGATCTTCTGGTTGACGCGGCGACGTAGGTAGCCTATCACATTAATACAGGGTGTAAACTACCTCATCACGAAGCCGTCAACCACATTCTACGTCTAAGTAACTTTACGCAAAAAATATAGCTGGGAAACAACTTTTTTTTTGGGGTTGACAAATAAAATTTTGTGTTATAACTCAATGTTACGCACTCAAAACATTGTTCTGATGGATGGATCGAAGAGATATATTTTAAAGTAAAAATCTTCCAATAAAAACTTGTATTTAAAAAAAAATTGGTAACTTTGACCCCCAATATCTCCGTAACTAGGTTTCCAGTTATGGTGGAGAACAAAAAAATATCGGAATGACGATGAAGCCTTTCGGCCTTATGAAGCCTTTTAAGAGGTGTTTTACACCCTTTATATTGTAGACGCCATTACGCCATTACATTGTGATCAATTTTCTAAGTTATATTTAGGGTTTCGTACCTCAAAAAGTAAAAAAAGAACCCTTAAACCCGTCTTTCCGTCTGTCACCACCGATTTTCTCAGGAAGGAGAGGACCTAGCAAGTTGAAATTACCAGATGTTGAGGTCTATAATCCCTATTAGGTGTATGAAATCCAGGTCCTGAGTCAACACGATAAAAAGATATGGCCAAATTTAGATTCACGCGAAAATTTGTAAGTACCAACTTTAATTTTCAACTTTCTTTAATTTTTCGGAAATTTTTATTTACTTTTGCTGCAAGACCTTGATTTTACCAAAAATTTAATATTCTAGGTCAACCAGAAGTACCCTATAGGTTTTGGGTCCAAAATATTATGGTATTTCCCGACTCCGACTCACTCTTGGCCGGTTTTTTTTTCCTATTAAATTAACATAAATCGGTATGCAATGACTCTAATAAGAAGAAGGGCCAAGTTTCTATTGAGCTTGGAACTTCTCCTCTACGTACTCGTACTACCTGCCTTGTTACAGCATTTCAACGGCTGACAAATAACAACAACAATTGTATTGTGACTAGAACAAAAGGTCAATAAGATGCGAGTGTGTGCCTGTGACTGACCTCCGCCGTGGCGAGATAACGCGTGTTATGGACCGCATCATTACACCTACGCTAATTAATGAGTTATGAGCAATAACAGCCGCTCCCGAGATAACTCGAAGAGATGCTAACCGGGACATAACCACGCACTATGTGTGTACACAGGATCACTGCCTAGTGCCCACTAACAACCCACTAACGATTATGTTAAACACCTATCTACATATCACGTCATTTAATTAGTTTAATATTAGGTATTGTAGCGTTGGCAATCGCCTTATAACACAATCCACTCTAAGAAGCATTATCAGACTCTGTTAGTTCGTTGAACCTTCTAGACTCTAGTGTTTCCAGACAGAGCTACGAGTGCTACGAGTGCTACGAGCGCTACGCCTCGTAGCGGGCCGTCTACGAGAATGGTCGTCCATTTAATAATTATACGCTTTATCAATAGTTGGCCAATTAGTTGCACGGTACAGTTTGAAGTGGTAAAATGTTATTATAGAATAAAGGCAATGTAGTGCAAATACTACTTATTTTCTAGAACAGCGATATCGAATACCTATCTTCAGTAGCATCTTAGTACTTTATACAAGTGATCTGAATTGTCAGTTGGTTTAAAAAAAAATATAGGGTTGCCACACGTTTATGTTTCCACAAATCATTCGCTGTTGGAGGTTACAGCCCATCATACAAAGTTGGTTGAGTTGCAGCGGGAGCGCGTTTCGTTGCTCTGCATGGTGCGGTGTGGTGCACGCGGGGAGGTGGGGGGGGGGGGGGCAGGGGACGAGTGACAGGTGAGCGCAATAAATACTGAACGCAATATAAGTTGAACACTCGCCGCCCGCGCGCCTCCACTGCGCTAGTAGCCGCGACATTACACCGGGCGGGACAGTTACCTAGCAAACCATTACCACAAACATATGTGTTATAATTATTATAATTTGAGTCCCATGTACTAGCGTACGAGGACGAAGCTTATTGCCGTAAACCAGCCATAAATGTCCAACCTGAGAAACGAAGACCAACGAGGCGGTCTTACTATAAGTAGTAGTTACCTACATAACATGAACCATAAACTCATTTAAGTACCTTCGGTGCTTACGGCAACGTTTCCTATGATCGTGTTGTGCTCGTTTACGACCTGATAAGGAATATTAATGACCTATCGCTACATTCTCCTTTAATTAACTTTGCATTAGGTAGTTAGTACGCCGAGCAACTTGTCGTGACAAAGTGTAATATTTGATTACTAATCTACCATTGTAGATGCCAGCTCCCGAGCTGCTGATATTCTAGTTTCAAGACACAAGATATCGTGCCGTATCGCACAGTGCGAGCGCACTCGGAGTCCGAACTTAGTTGCTCGCGTAAATCTGCGCACAGCACCGGCCGCGACGTGGCGACTCTGAGGGTCCAATCACACCGAACTGTGATACTAAACCGTGCTCTTACTGCTAGACTGCAAAGGCTCACATCTCACATTTATTTAGATTACAAAACAGTTAGCAATCCGATAGAAGCTCGCCCTAGCTTTAGTAGTGTAAATATTTGAAGTCACGACATTCGCATTCTTAGCGTGAACATAACAATGTGCCACTACGTCGCTGCAGTGCGCGGTGTGAGCGGCTGCTAGCTTTGACTTGTGACTGCAGGGAGCAAGTTGGCGTGCTCTCGACCAGCGCCTGACTGTGAACCTAATAACAACACTTACTCCTTTATCGGAACCAAGCACACATTATACTCCCATAAGAATGCCTAAAACTGTTCATTCCTGTTTACTGCATTTTTAACTGTAGATTAGTTACTAAAATAACCGATTAAGTTTGGTTACATATTAAACAAACTAGCTGTTGCCCGCGACTTCGTTCGCGTGAAAATATTGATGGGTCATGTGTGAGACTGCATCGTTGGTCAAGTTGTCGCAAGCGCTACTGAGCATGAGGTCCTGGGTTCGATTTCCGGGACGGGCAAAGTATTATTATATATTATTTGTGCCCGGTTGATAGAAATAAGCTAAATGTGCGAAATGTGGGTGTAGGATTAGATACACCTCTACCTAACAGTGGCGAAGGGTGAAAATACTGTCAGGGGAAGCCGCAGAAAAAAAAATGAGAATTGTGTTTTTTTGCTTTTGTTAACTTATTTTCCCATGTTAATTTTGACCTCATTTTCATTATCAGCGACACCAAAAACCACGGAAACGACACCCATGATGAAAAATCCAAAAATGTTCATCTTCATTATTAGAGACCCCAAAAAGTAATAAAATGCAGAAGAATTAAAATTCCGTCGACTACGCTTAATAACACGGGGAATATTTAAAAGTGTTTTAGGTTTAGGTTATATTAATCGGTATTTCTCAGAAATGGTACATTATTATTTTCATGAGAGTTTGTGTTATTTTATTCCTCCACACCGCGTGAGTTGACTACCATCACATGCATTTCACGAAAAATAATGCGCTAAAATGTAAGCAGTATTTTCGTTTGACAATATTTCGAGAGTTTACAATATCGCTAAAGAGATTACAATCTAACGTGTTTGACCATTTTACGGTTACATTGACATGTAACTTGATTTGATTTTTATGAAATCTCATAGATGGCGTTGCTTTAAAATTGTCATCATTTCATTCATTTCATTTCATTTCATTTATTCAATAACAATAACAATTGTGTCTGAATGCGTTACATAAAAAGTTTAGATTGGTTAGTTTGGATTGGTTGTCTTTATACTACTAACATTCTTTATACTATGTTTCTCTGCCCAAGTTACTTAAATGGCGTAGTTTTTATTGTGTAATGCTAGATAATAGCATGGCTTACTCAAAGACACCATATATGCGTCGTTAGATTACACGCTGTCACAGAATGCGTAAGAAAAATAAAGATTCACAGCTCCTCCCCCGTAGGTAATAGCGTTATAATATGTAGCCTATATGTTGACCCGACCTCTTAGTAATATTCATGCAAAATTTGAAGTAAATCCATGCAGTACTTTTTGAGTTTATCCCAGACATACATACAGACAAACAGACAAAAATTCTAAAAACTATATTTTTGGCTTCTATATCGATTGTAGATCACGCCCCAAATATTCTTTTAAAAACATATTCAATGTACAGTTTTGACTTTCCCACGATTTTATTATGTCATTGTATAGATCACGGCAAAAAAAGGCCGAATTATTTATTTGCTCTAAATGTGGTACAAAAGAAGGTAAAACTAATATATAATAATATGCAATGCAATGACAAACGCCAAAAAAATTGCATTCAAACAAAACAAAATGCTGATTTCAATACACGATACCTAGGTATCGTGTATTGAAATCAGCAAACTTAGAAACATACTATAATTAGTTTAGCTAAACTAATTATAGTATGTTTCTAAGTTTAATTCACTCGACACAAAGCAGCATGTTGCTGTTACTAAATATTGTGGCGAGCTATCTCGTATAAAGTGAATCCTGGTCACAAACTCACAATTCCCACGTTTGTAAATGTGATAAAGATGGCACGCAGGTGACATCCGAGGAGGGTGTGAGTGTGACTTACAACCGCAACGTGCATGACGTCTTCGGAACTGCAGGCGTGCGACCTTGGGCCCGGGTGGCGCCCCGCGCTGCCCCGTGTCGTGTCGCCGACGTGTCGGTTCATTTCCTGCGTCTCGGTGCCACAATCCGTCGCTATCGTGTCACGGGTGCGCCGCGCCGGATCTCATCACCTGTCTTATGTGACGAGCTCACACATCGAGCGAGCGTAACCTTTGTATAGCTACCACTTCACCTGAGAGGTCACGAACATCCTCGATGTGTGACGAACTACCGCTTAGATGACTTCCTGCACGGCGAACTGTGTCAACATTCATTATTATATTATAACTACAAAAAGCTCAACAATACGTCCAGGTTCGACTTTTGATCGTAATCAACAGTGACACAAAGAAAGCGGCAAAGTGGCTCGCATGTCACGCTCATCGCCAACTGCCCTCATTTGTATCACGTTACACTGCATTCTTTTCTCTGTGTATCGTTTTGTGTACGTTTATTATTGTCATGTGACAATACCATGGATATTTTGGACTTGTGAGTATGGTCAGCGTCAATGTCGACCGATGTTTGTGTTACATAATAATAAAGCATAGGGTAATGCACGCAAGTGAATAACAAGTTCAAACGCGTTGTTAGCATTAATTACCGAGAGCCGTGGGCTTCAGCTGGTAAGTCCCCTACAGTAAAGCCTGTTGACTCGGCCGCGGCACACTCCAACAACAAGTAAGCTGCTACAGAAACAGGTAAGTATCACAAACTTGTGTAGTTACACGTAGCTATTGCTTCCCTGCCATTCGATCTACTAAGGCTGCTTATACACTCCACTACAACACGACACATTCACAAGGTTATTGATTATCAATAGCTAAATCATAAAGGGTGTAAAAAACCTCTTAATGAATCCGAAAGGCACTTGGTCTCCCAGTCATTGCGATATTTTTTGACTTTTTGTTTTACACCAACCTTCTAGTTACGGAGTTATTGGGGGTCAAAGTACCAACTTTTTGACAAGTTTTTTTTTATACATAATAGTTTTTACTGTAAGATTTTTACTTTACACCTCCACGACCCCCGCACTATTCAATCCATCCATCAGCACAATGTCTTGAGTGCATTACATTGGGTTCTACCACAAAACATGATTTTACACCCCAAAAAAAAAAACATTTCCCAATTATTTATGCGTAAAGTAGTAATACTTGATGTATAGAATGCTTGGTTGACGGCTATGTGATTAGGTTATTTACATCCTGTATACATAAGTTAAATGTTGGGTATTGTATGTTCACGAGTACAAAGAAAGAAGCGAATTTATATGTAAGTACCTGTATTTCAGAATCCAATTTGGTACGTGTCCATGTTACGCGCGGTATAAGTGCAGCATCTAAATCGCGCGGTCGGCGAGTGCAAGGCGGTCTTTATTAAGTTTCGTGATTGGATGGTTCCGCGTAGTCAATTGTATCAGCGACCGGCGACCGCTAACAAGGCCCGCGCCCTGACCCCGCATCCTGCACACTAGGTATACCTCCTGAAACGTTTGATGTTAGTCTTCTGTAACGCGTTGTTTTGCCGGCCTAGAGCGGTGGCGTGTACAAGTCTGTCTTGCTACACGTGCATCTTGGTTCAGTACTAGCTACTATTATCCTATATTTATTTGATGAACTTAAAAAAAATCCCTGACTAAAGACAAACGACGAACCATGTAACATTTATTGTGATTCCAAATGACAGTAGAATGAAGCGTCTAGTTCGACACAACCAATAGGCTCATTACACATACACTCAACACCAGCGTCTTTGCTCTCTTACAAATAGTTTTGTATCATCATAGTAGTAGTATATATTAGCCACTAGTTTATGCCCGCGTGGTGTTCGGTAGTTGTCCAACAGCATCGTTGTACCGGGATATGTACTTTGTATATACATTCAGCAGTTTTTACGTGAAAGAGTAATAAATATCGATTCATCCACCCTCACAAACTTTCGCGTTTATAATATTAGTAGGAAGTAGGATAGTAGCTGAAAGTATGCATGGAACGAACCATGTAATCTATTCCATACATTTGTGGAAATCATATGTATGGAACAGCTGATGTCAGCGACGTACACAATAATACGTAACCATTTTGTATAATCTAACCATACTTGACGCGAAGCCAGTCACCGCTGAACCGTCTGCAAGTGCTTCATGTACGACGCTAGCGATGGGCCACGGACTAAGATGTCAAGTGAACTGAGTCGCGAGGTGACCTCACTGTTACTCGTTCACTTTAGAGCGGATTTCCCCAATGGAAATATTTTGTGTCTCGTCGTACATTGGAACGGAATATCATAAACAATAATCACACAGATTAGCCACACAATTAGGTGTTCCTTATCTTTCGAGTTTCAACAAACACAGATTTAAGTGATAGATTACTGCTTATCAAATTAAAATTATAATCTCGACTTCACGACATCGATAGCACTTTTATTTTATAAAATATAAAATTGTCATAAGCTGGCCACATCTGTGACATGCCGGAGGAACGATGGACTAAAGCAACTACATAATGGGTCCCAAACAACAGTAAATAGCAACACGACAGACCCAGAAGGAGATGGCGGGACGAACTCGACTCTTTTCACAAGGATTGCCGAATAACAACACTACACAGGGATAACTGGAAGCAGGGAAGGGAGGCCTTAGCCCTGCATTCGGACACAAATGACAGTTAGTAAAAATATAGTGGCCTCCAAAAGAAATTGTGGTGTCGTCAAATATTGTATGTCAGCATAAATAAAAAAAAAAGTATATAGGGTGACTGGTAATTAGTGTACGATACTTAAACACGTGATTGTGCTCATGATAACAAACAACTTTTATTATGGGGCCAAAGCCGAAATCGCGAAAAAAATATCAGCTGTTCAGTACAATAGGCGAACATAAATGTACTGAAAGTAATAAACACAAGTAAAATTAAATTAAAAATTTAAAAAACCCCCGAGACATAATGTACTAAAAGTCAAATAGAAAATGATTCGTTATTTCGCCACAAAATGGCGAAATAACGAATTATTTTCTATTTGACTGTGTGGCGGTGGCGGCCATCTTGGATTTTCAATTTATCATAATGTATAGTATTCTTCTAGTCAAGCCGTTTTATTTGATACCCATATTGAGGGAAGTGTTGAATAAATATGTAATCCGCCATTTTGTGGCGGTGGCCATTTTGGACTGATTTTTATCAAACATAGTGTTAAACAATTAACATTTAAGCTTCAACTAGATATTGACTGTAATTGTCTGTTTCTGTGTCTATATGTCAGAGGGAGCAAAGTTAATAAAAAACTCTTAGTGTCTTCTTAGTGTAACAATCAAATCATACATTTATTATCCTTACAACTAAACCACACAATACTTATTTTGGAATATAATGCATTGTACATACTTTCTACAGAAATTACAAAACTAGCAACAGTTACACCCTAGAATTCAACACATTTTGAACAAAATAACGGTCACAGTTTATTACACGGCATGATATTTTAAAGAATAGGTACTTATTAAATCAGACTGACTTACAGTAGGTCTCTTCACTTGATACTATACGACTTGTTCCCTTGGTAGTCCGAGCTCGAAAAAGAACCTCAGCCCCAATGTCCTCAACCTCTTTTTTTGAGCGTTGAATCCACGGACAAAATTTACAACGATCGTTGTCACGTGACAGGTAAAGGAAATGTATTCATTCAGCCAAATCCACGAACAAAAATTAAAAATGTGGGAAACTTAGTGCACTTTTTGTGGAAATATGATTAAATAAAACCTGAATTCCCTAACAATAGCTAAGAACACTCCCGACTAATTCACCTTTCAAACAAAAAAATCGAAATCGGTACATCCGCTCGGGAGCTACGATGCCACAGACAGACACACACATACACACAGACACGTCAAACTTATTACACCCCGTCGTTTTTGCGTCGGGGGTTAAAAATCACCCATCGCGCGACATCTCACTATATGCGTTTATTTGTGTGTGTGAGAGCGCGGTTATAGTGCCAGAAGTTACAGACGGACTGCGTTTAAATACGGGTGGTTTACACTCACCGATTTCCATAAATAAGAAAAAAACTTCCTATTTTGTTACGGATTCGGGTCGAAAATCATTAGCATATACCTCCTTGAATTTGAAAAAGTTGCAAAGCAACACCTTGTATATAACATTCATATTTAACTATGATTTCAGAGAAAAAAATGACTTCAAAAGTTGTCTTTTGGTAACGAGCTCTTGAAAAAAGTATATAATATGTTCCAGAACGATCCACTTAAATTTTTGCCATGAGTAATTAAATAAAATACCTGCAGCATGCGTCCCTCTCCGTCGGCGATGCGCAGGAATTCTAATGTAGCTACTAGCTAGGTAATAAAAAAACTAATATAACATGCTAGAGGGGAACGACACGCGACTGCGAGCAGGCTAGGTAAATAGTCTACAATTCTACATGTTTGTCTACTTAAGTTGTGACTGATAGTCGCATTGATAAAATACCGACTGCTTTGGTAAACGGTAATTTTCCACACCTAATTATTGATGGGAGATTACCGTTTCATATGACACAACAGAGAAGAGGGGCCCGCATTGAGGATGCCAATTACGAACAATATAATCATTCAGTGTAGTGTAAGCGAGAATACTTCCCTTACACGAGGCACATATATTATAATCACGAGGGTAGTGCAAAGGTCGTCGCGGTCGCTTTATGTCGCCTCTTTTGTTTTCACAGCATGCAACAACCGTCAAAATTAAAATCAAAATCAGGGCATTTATTTTCAGGTAGGCCAGTTACCACTTTTAAACTATCGAAACAAAGATCAACATTAAATAGCTACAGTCCAAGTCACAAGACCTAAAAACTGTAAAAGTACTGTAGTTGCTCATTCTCTAGCGTAGATCTGTATAGAAAACAACGGGCAAGAAACTCCATCGACACTCAATCAAAATATTGTCACAAAATCTTGTTTACATCATTCATGTCGAGAAGGTATATTATGTGAGAACGATGTAACAAGATTTTCACGTTGAAAATGTCCATAATAAAATAAAAAAGACAATTCAAAATCACAACAATTCATTGTAATAACCCAAGGCAACTACGAAATGACCAGTCACAACAGACAGCGCCCATTCACGAACATGATGCATGGATCAGCACCTTTCAACTTAACCATTTTGAAGGGAACTGAATGATCCGACACACGTGCCACCATCCGCGAGACATTTAGTGAGCAACCGCCAGGACACATTCAAGTCAAAAAAGATCTATGTAGGTTTCCATTGAGTAATAGCTTTCTAGTACTTAATAGCGATATAATCGCTCAACTTGTATTATGCTTGCTTACACAGTGTGCGTTTAGTGTATGTTATAAATTTCATGTCATTTAGTTCAAGAAAACTCTGTTAATTTTATTGTACCACTTAGAACGTCTAAAGCCTAAAGCCTGGCTGAACTAGTTGGTCACTATTTCAAGTGCTGTAATTAGGTCTGTCACCTCTTTTACCTCATCATCAGCCTATTAATGTTGACACTGCTGGGACACGGGCCTCCTCACTTTGAGAGAGAAATGGGCTATAATCCATCACGCGGGCCCAGTGTGGATTGGGAGATGTCACACGTCTTCGAATTTTTGGTTCTAGGACATGCCGGTTTCCTCACGATGTTTTTCTTCACCGTTTTGAGAGCAGTGGTGATGAAATAAATTGCGCAAAGTAATGCGCCTGTCTGCGAAATTATTTCTTAACCATTCGAAAATATCAAAAATGCACAACGTGTTTTGGCTAATTTTTTGCGCCATTTTGATTGATGACTAGGCAGGCAGCATGCATAATGTACTCTATACGCGCTACCATCTCCTACATGTACCTACGAGTACTCCTAGTGAAAAGAGAAAGAGAGAAACATTACATCGCTATCGTACGAATCCGACGAATCAATCAATTAATTAATCACTTCATTTTGAAATCAGATATACTGATTATAATATCACAAAACTAATACAAAAGATGATAATTGGCACTTTTAGATAACCACCCCAATCTATCATTTTCAGCGCAGGTGTTGCTTTTATAAGTTTTAGCACTTACAGAAACTGACGCAAAAAAGGTGAAATTATAAAAAAAAAACCCAACTGCGTAGAAAATAACTTCAAATAAAAACTGGTAAGAAAAAAAAAACAAGTTCAGGACACAGGAAAATAGTCGGGACCCATATTGGATGTAATTATTTTAGTTTGTTTGAGGATGGATTGTTTGTTACTCTCCTTCACGTGAAAACAACTGATCAGAATGATGATATTGTGTAAAAATGAACGTACACATCTCAGTAATCCTACAAAGGAGCGTGGCCTTCAATGGTTCACCAACCTTACTTTGCCAAACATGACGCAACTCGAGGAAATATTTTAATGAAAAGTAATCGTACATTGAAGTGATGTAATGTTTTATTTATAGTTAAATCTATAATTGAGTCTAGTATTACTGATAACGAGAGAAGTGATTTAAAGATAAGAGTAAGCCTTCGTCCACTAATTGGCAGATAAAGTTCGGCGAAGTGCTTTCTGTGATAGCTTATGGAGAGTATTAACAGTCAATTAAATGTTATTGTAGTGAGTGAGGCATGAGTCACACGGTTAGTTATCATAAATGTGTTTGTAGCTATCGCTGCAAATAAGGATAAATATTAATAAATTATGAATCATGAATAATTACAAGGGAAATCACAACACAAACATTTGGGTTGTACCTAATTGTCACAAGTTATTATTTTAAAGATGAAAGTTTTACAAAATTATTATATTAACCATAAAGAGAATTTTGTTTATCGACTGATGCAATATTATTGGTGGTCGCTCACAATGGGCCTTATCAAAAGGCTTAAAGTCATTCAAAGGGCAATGGAGAGGGCTATGCTCGGAGTTTCCTTGTGTGATCGAATCAGAAATGAAGACATCCGCAAGAGAACCAAGGTCACCGACATAGCCCGAAGAATTGCTAAACTTAAGTGGCAGTGGGCAGGGCACATTGCTCGCAGAACGGATGGCCGCTGGGGCCGGAAAGTTCTGGAGTGGCGACCGCGAACCGGAAGACGATGCGTTGGAAGACCTCCCACTAGGTGGACCGTTGACCTGGTAAAGGTTGCGGGAGTCCGGTGGATGCGAGTCGCAAGGGACCGGTCAATGTGGCGACACTTGGGGGAGGCCTATGTCCAGCAGTGGACGTCTTTCGGCTGAAATGATGAATGATGATGCAATATTATTTTAATAATTGTGTGAGGTAAGAACGCGTAATGCGCATCGTGTTCGTAGCGCCTCTACGCACTGTTCAACTATCCATTCTGTCAAAAGTTCATTCGCAATAGTCGGAAGGAACACGATCTCTTTCTTCTTCTTCGTTCTTTCAACTCTATTATAAGGTTCGCAACCGCACATGACGTAGCTCCAAGCTGGCGGTGTTCGTCAGTGTGGGTCACTCGGTACAAGGTACCTCCACCAAACGTCTTGATGGCGTATGAACATCTGCCCGGTGCTATAGCGTAAGCAGAAAAAGTAGAGATCTTAAAGTGATTTGATTGAGTTGTCAGATAGCAAGTTGAATTTAACATTATTGTGTCGACAACAGTGTTGGAAAAATATTTGATAACTGGCGCTTGAGTTTCGACCAAAACCTGGAAAACCTATCGCTGAGCTACCCAAGAAAATCATAAGCGTGCCTTCGTGATCTTCACGCGTCGTGATGAAGTTCTTCACTCTGGACCTAACGACTGATAGCTGATGTCTGCAGTATTTTATAAATAGTATTATCATTAATAAGAACTGTGAATTATCATCCAGAGTTCGACGTCTATGACGGCGAGTTGTGACGGAGCTTGCGATCCTTCACAAGCCGCGAGCAATGACAAGTGAGTAACAACTTCTAAAACATGTGAAATATGCTCAAGTATCGTGCCAAGCAAGACTGGCGAAATTAACACGTTAAACGCCGTGGGGGACAACATATGGGCCTCAATTATTTAGTAAAAGGAGCCAGGTCAAAAATGCCCGATTGTTAAATTTTACGTTTATGTTTTTATTGCTTTAGGGGCTAGAAAATGTGCCAAATCTCATGAAATAAATCGAAGAAAAGTAATTAGTGACTTTATTTTACCAAAATACTACTGTCACTCAACAGTGGCCCCCCATGGCCCACGCGGAAATAAATCGCGTTGTTCGTTGGCGGGGGCCGCGGGGGTCGGGGTGTCGGTCATCCCCGCTCATGTCCTGCACGAACAAACAAGACGAAAAAACAAGACGAAAAAAGTTGTAACTTTTTGTGAAACCTGCCCAACCTAACAAACCATTTCTTTGTTTTGATTGTTTCCATAAAATTCATTAAATAATAGGTGTAGTAACGTTGATATTGATCTCAATAAGTCTGATTTAATTTTGTTTCAATTAAAAACTGTAAATAAATAATTATTATATTTCTGATTTACAAACATGTAGTTTAATTCATCAAAATATCTCCGAAAAATTAAACCCTAACAGCTATGTTACTTTAACCAGATTTTAACTAATTCAGTAAAAAGTAACAGTATACAGTATTTTACAACACATTTTAAATAGTAATTTTATGGAAAAATAGAAAATAACACATTATCATACACACTTTTTCCTTTAGAACTTTCAAACAAGTCGTGTCCCGAAATGATTTGTCATATTTTTCTAAGTCATATTTTTTACTAAAAACCAAATACAATCTGTTTGTCTGCAGGGCCGTGGGGGTCACGTCAAATACATATTAGCTTCATATCTGTGCCCGACGGCCCAATAGAGACGCTTAAAATCGCCTCTGACTCGCGGTCATATGTTGTCCCCCGCGGCCCCAACGGAACTATTGTATGTCGACCATACGGTGTCCCCCACGGCCCAAACAGAAAGACTGAAAAATTAAAGCGGCGTTCAACGTGTTAATAAGATTCATCGTTACATGAATATCCACTACCAACCTAATCCATTTATTAAAAATTCAATCTTACACATGTATCAGCTAAAGATTAGATTATTTGTAATTTATGTTGCAATCAGTGCATTGCGTGATCGCCAGCTCACAGTCGCACGCAATCTGTACGCTCAGTGCTCAATCATCATAATCGTAATGATAAAGCTGAACAGGGCAGCCACACCTAGTATTACAACACGAGCAAAGTATAGCAGTAAGGACGTCGCTGGGCTCCAGCCGCACGCGGCAGCTAGTATCGTGATGGTCTCTGAGAAAGAGCACCCCAGGGCGTCACTTACTTTCGGTTACTGTCACCGATGGTTTTTCCTATCGCATTTAACCCTGTTATGTGAGTACCCTGTACCCCAAACGACACAGATTACTGACAAATGGAAAAATACATATTCATACACATTATTGTCGCACTAGAATAGGATATCCCTCCATTTGAGCTATGTTTCTCTTGCAGCAAAGCAGACTGGTACTATGTGTTAGGATGCGTGTTTTGGTGGTTGGTGATGGCCGGCTCAGCTTCGCTCAGCCAAGTTATCCGTCGCCGCGTCGAATGTGCGAAGTCTTGACTGAACGCCAATAAAGGCGCGTGCGCTGTATCAAGCCTGCCTGCTCGTAAATACAAATCAAAATCAAATCAAATCAAATCATTTATTTGCATTGAATGTAGGTTACATTAAAATACAGGTGGAATAGAAAGGAGTGAGCCATGTACATTCTGCCTGAAAATAGGCACGCAAAAATTAAAAAAAAAATTACTAAAAATTGTCAAGAATAGAAAAACAAAAAAAATATATTAAAATAGTGTTACAAATTATTAAAATGTCCCAGTTAGAATTAATGCAATTATACGTATACATTAAATAAATATTGAAAAAATGTCAAATTAAAATTAAAATGTTACGCCATAATAAATTACATTTTAACTGTTATTATTAAGTATCATGTGTA
Source organism: Xestia ashworthii (assembly GCA_950022955.1). Classification (NCBI taxonomy): domain Eukaryota; kingdom Metazoa; phylum Arthropoda; class Insecta; order Lepidoptera; family Noctuidae; genus Xestia; species Xestia ashworthii. The sequence goes on along the minus strand of OX465565.1, from coordinate 220,506 downwards.
CATGTTCAAGATAATATTAATAATATTTATTATACACATTGATTATTAAAAAGTTTTGTCCATTAAAAAATCATTAATAGAATAATAACATTTGTCTGTTAGGAAGGCCGCTAATTTCTTTTTAAAGTTTTTAATGGTATCATTTTTCAGAACATCTGGCAATTTGTTGTAAATAGTAGGACCCATACAAATAACACTTTTCTTCAATAGTGCTGTGTTACAGGACTCGATTTTTAATAAATTTTTGTATTGGTTTCTGACAGGTCGTTTTCTAGTTTCGGTCATCGTGGGAAATAGGTTTTTATTGGTCTTTACAAACACGGCCATTTCAAAAATATACAATGACGGAAATGTGAGAATTTTGAGGGACCTAAACTTTGGTTCGCAACTGTCTGTGGTCTTCAACCCACACATCGCTCTAATGCAACGTTTTTGCGCCTTGAATATGTACTCCCTTGAGCTGCAATTGCCCCAGAAAATAATACCAAATCTTAGAACTGATGCAACCAGACCATGATAAGCTACCAATGTTGTTTGAATATCAACTTTCCTGGACAACTTTGAAAGAACATATGCCGCTGTATTCATCCTTTTGCAAATTTCCTCTGCTTGTGACTTCCAATTTAGTTGTCTGTCAATGTAAATCCCTAAGAATTTTGCTTCGTTAACTTGGTCAATTTTTTGTTTATTGCAGTCTACAGATACTTCTTTTAAAATTGTGCGTTGATGGAAGTGCATTATGTTAGTTTTTTGCAAGTTTATCAACAAGTTGTTTCTTTCAAGCCAATGTACGATCTCTTCCAGGGTCTTGTTTATGTCCCGTTCATAGCTATCTGGATGTTTACATTTTATTACCACGGTGCTGTCATCGGCAAAAAGCACCATTGGATTTTGAACTTGTCGTGGCAAGTCATTAATATAAGTTAAGAAAAGGGGTGGCCCAAGGACGCTACCCTGCGGCACCCCATATTTTATTGTCCGTCGTTCGGATCGGTATGTTCTTTCTGTCTTCGTCTTAGGGCAAATTCTAGTAATTTCCGTGTACTGTTTACGGTCACTAAGATACGATTTAATAAGATTGAGCACGTTTCCCCTTATGCCATAAGCGCTTAACTTGTTTAGTAGAATTCCGTGGTCGACGCAATCAAAAGCTTTTGATATATCTGTAAAGATTGCGCAAACAGGTATTTTGCTATCGACGTTTCTTATGATAATATTAAGCAGATCAAAAATAGCTGTATTTATGCTTTTGTTTTTCCGGAAACCTTTTTGTTCATTACACAAAATGTCATACTTAGATAAGAAATTGTTAAGTAATTCGCAGATTAACTTCTCTACTACTTTGGACAGTATCGAAATTAAGGCTACTGGTCTGTAATTAGCTATTTCTTCCTTTTTATTTTTCTTATAAAGTGGTTTGACTATAACAGTTTTTAAGCTATTAGGGAAAACCCCAGAATTTATGCTGAGATTAATAATATGGCTGAGATGTACAGCTATATTGTTCGCCACAAATTTAACAACTTTCGTTGCTATGCCGTCACACCCAACGCTGTTTTTGTTTTTTAAAGACTTAATTGCTCTTATTACGTCTTGGGGTAAAACTGGGGCCATAAACATTGAGTTCGGATTTTTCGGAATATTACTAGTTTCGTATGACACTTGGGGTGACTGTTGAATCTGGTCAATGAAGTAGTTGTTAAAGATGTTGGCAATCTTCTGAGGATCCGTTATTACTGTGTCATGTAGTCTTATTTGGGAAATTGGATCGCAAATGTGTGTTTTGTTATGTATGACTTGCCAAGATGCTTTTGATTTATTATCTGAAGCTTGTATAAAATAGTTATTCTGTGATTTTTGAGTTAATTTGATAATTTTTCGAAATTTTTTGGAGTAGTTTTTAAATTTGTTTTTATTGTCGTTAGTTGGCCTAAGTCTGTATCGCCATAATAGGTGACGTTGCTTTTTACTGCACATGCGTATCCCTCGAGATACCCATTTGACTTTTTTGTGTGGTTGTATTATTACAAATTTATAGGGAAAGCACAGGTCATACAGTAAACGGAATTCTTCCAAGAAAACATTACATTCTCCGTATTGTATATTTCGGAGAACGAGATGCAGCTAAGATGATTATTAAACTTAACAAGGTTTTCTAGCGACAAATCTCGTTTCTTGATTCGCCAAGATTTTAATCTATATGTTTTATTTACCTTAATTTGCAAAAATTGTGCCGTGTGATCTGAAAGAGCTAATTCGATTACTTCACATTTACATTTTTGACGAGAATTGTGACTGTGAGTGTGAGTGTGACAACTGCGCTCGAACACGAATAACACTCACCCGTTATACACCCTCGGACGGAATGAAGACAATCGGTAGATAAGGAATACGCCATTGTAGGAAACGACAGTATTTTATGTTGGTTGTTGGCTCCATAGCCTGAGCCTTATGGGTCTTCACTGACATGGTTTTAGGATTGGTTACTAAAAAATAAAAATATGGAAATGGTGAAAATTAGTAGGATAGACCAAACAAAACCGGCCAAGTGCGAGTTGAACTCACATAAAGAGGGTTCCGTACAAAGTAAAATTTTCCGTAAGTGAACGTAACGTACTATATTGAGTGTACCAATTTATTTTCCATTGTAAAATTCTTATAGGTTTTCCTATAATCTACGAGCAATGAACTATATTTTGTATTTTTTTCAAAATTTTAGGCTTAGGCTTTTCGGAGATCAGGTGGGCCCCCCACCTGATGTGAATGTACAATTTTCGTCTACTTTCATGAATAAAATCAACTATTTATTTTCAAATAATAGCAAAAAGAAAAATTAGAAATTCTCTTAACGAGCCCTTTAATTTATATATAATAATTAAATGGTAAGATTGGCAAAGTTTTTTAATATTTAAAATGTGTGTAAATGTGACAGGATTGTTGCGATTTGTCTGTTAAAGTTGTTCTTCTAATGGTCAATATTTTTTAAACTAAGTATACCAACAGAATGTCATTATTTAAGACAATTATTTTTTACAAAAGTGAGGACTTGTTTTAAATAATCACCATAAATTATTATTTTTAAACAAATTAACAATTATTTGTGTTCAAAATTAAAAAATACAAAAAAATAACATGTTTTCTTTATTAGACTGTTTAGCGTAAGCGCAAGCATATTGTAAGTTGGGGGTTTACATTGATGATAAAATGCTTGGCTCAATGCTGGTCTTGCTCCACAACCATAGGGGCAAACTCTGCGTCTCATTCAACCTGTACTGCAAAATAATATAAAAATTGACGATGCACAGTTTGGTTTCCGACCCGGACTATCAACGGACTCTGCGATTATTAGCCTTAAGAGTGCGGTAGCCTATTACACTCACCAGAAAACTTCCGTGTATGCTTGCTTCTTAGACCTGAGCAAAGCTTTTGACCTGGTTAATTATGAAATCCTTTGGGACAAACTAAAAAAGTCAAAAGTACCTCACCAAATCGTAGATCTGTTGAGAGTCTGGTATGAGGGTCAAACTAATCAAGTAAAATGGGGTGATACTCTATCCAGCAGTTACAGGTTGGCCTGCGGAGTGCGCCAAGGTGGGTTGACTTCCCCGGACCTTTTTAATCTGTATATCAATGGTCTGATCGAGGAACTCAGGAGAACCGGAGTCGGCTGTCACTTGGGCAATGTCTGTGTAAATAGCTTGAGCTATGCTGATGACATGGTTCTTTTGAGTCACTCGATCAAAGGTTTGAGGAAGTTGTTGTCGGTTTGTGAGCATTATGCTGATGCTCATGGACTAAAATACAACGTTCTTAAGACCGAATCCATGGTATTCAGGTCTGGAACAGGTCCGGGGAACATACCCAGTTTGTTTTTGAATGGTGCGACCATAAAGGTCGTAAAGCAGTTTAAATACTTGGGGCACATTTTGACGGACAGACTCCAGGACGACTGCGATATTGAAAGAGAGCGTAGGGCTCTCTCAGTGAGGAGTAACATGCTCGCACGCAAATTTGTGAAGTGCACCAAAGACGTCAAGAACACTCTATTTAGAGCTTATTGTCTGTCAATGTACACCTGTCAACTATGGTGCAACTTCACAAAAAGGATGTACAACTCATTAAGGGTTCAGTACAATGACGCTTACCGAACCCTTATGAAACTGCCAAGGTACTGTAGTGCTTCGAGCATGTTTGCTGAAGCGAGGGTTCCTGATTTTTATGCCATTATGAGGTCGAGGGTCGCGTCCTTTTGGCAATGTTTGGGACGCTCCAGTAATAGCATTTTGAGGGTTGTCTCGTGCAACCTTGCAAGCCCTATATTTGTGCACTGGATTTCTGTTCACCTAAGCGGAAACAAAAAATGACGAAAAAATTAATGTTATTTTTGAAGACTATGGGTACCTATACATACCTCCATGTTTTTAATATTTTAAGGGTCTTATTGATGTTGTTTTTATTTTTAATGATTGTTTAATGAATTGAATAATATTTTATGATTTTTAATTAAGTAATTTGAGTGATATATTGATATGACTTGTAATGAATTTAATGAATTTTTTTTTATGATTTGTAATGAATTTAATGATATTTTTATGATTTTTATGATTTTTGATTTCTTTGCTACTATTATTTTATCGGGTTCAATTGTATTTGTGGTCTACTTATGGGTATTCTTGCCTGCAATAAAACACTATTTATTTTATTTATTATTTTATTATTTATTTACTCAACGACTCGATCAAATAAATGGTGATATGGAAAATATTAAGGCTAATAATACAATAACACAAAACAAGATGAAACATATAGAAGAAGAAATTACCCAGCTAAAAAACCAACAAAACACTGAATGTACAACGCCAAAATCGCCCATCTTATGCCACCAAAGCCTCATCCTCGGACTTAAAGCCCGATGTGAGCGCGAAAAAAACATCGTAATTGTGGGTTTATCGGAAATCAACGAAAGAAACACAAATTCCAGGCGAAATCACGATAATAACGAAGCCATGGGGATAATCACAACACTATACGAAGACTGCCCTAAACCAATTTCAAAATCAAAATCAAAGCATTTATTTCAAGTAGGCCATTTACAGGCACTTTTGAATTGTCGAAACAAAAATGAACATTTAAAGTAGCTACAGTCCCAGTCACAATACATAAAAACTGTGAAAGTACTGTAGATGCCCATTCCCTAGCGTAGATCTCTATGGAGAAGAACGGGCAAGAAACTCCATGGACAGCGCCCGTTCACGAACATGACGCATGGATCAGCACCATTCAGCTCAACCATTTTGAAGGGAACTAAATGGTCCGACACACGCGCCACCATCAGCGAGACATTTGAAAGAGCATGACATACTCTCAACCGCCAGGGCACATTCAAGTCAAGAACTGCCGTAGGTTTCAAATCAAATCAATTCGTTTATTTTTGATACATGGGTTAAATGCAGGTTTTCATTACATAATTATAAACTAATAATGTTCATACCATGATCAGCCACTTTGGCATACAAATTATTATATAACAATCAAAATATGAGTCGAGATTCTAAATCTAAATTGCATTAATTTAGTTTTATCGATATTAATTAATAAATTATTACTTTGTAACCATTGAATTATAGAAATTAAACTACTATTAATAATATTTTCATCATTGTATACAACAGTGCAGTCATCAGCAAATAGTACCATACGATCTGTAATAGATTTTGGCAGGTCATTGATATAAATATTAAAAAGCGGTGGGCCCAAAACACTACCCTGAGGAACTCCATATTTTATTTTTCTGCTGCATGATACATACTTTATTTCGTGTTTTGTATTAGGACAAACTTTAACAATACTCGTAGCCTGAGTTCTATTACTGATGTAAGATTTTAGCAAATCTAAAGCGTTGCCCCTAACACCGTACGTTTCCAGCTCAGTAGTATATTATGATCCACGCAGTCGGTTTCCAGTGAATGATAGCTTACTAGTACATAGTACTCACACAATATAGGCTATGCGATTATACAACGTGTAACAGAAAGGGTATAGTCATATAAAAGGGTGTGCTACAGACCATCAAACTGAACAACTTTCTCCATGGAACCACCATCGTAATCGCGAAAAAATTTTCAACGGCCCCATACTAAATTCCAACCAATACCTACTCGACCAAATGTATGAAACAGCTGATAATTTTTTTACGAGTACGATGGTGGTCCCATAGAGAAAGTTGTTCAGTTTGATGGTCTGTAGCACACCCTTTCATATGACTATACCCTTTTTGTTACACGTTGTATAATACTAACATTGAATCTGTACAATGCAAAGATAAGTACAATCTTCAGCAGCTCCAACAATAACCATTTAATGCTATCAATTTTTGGGCCCCTGTCCATGTGGAGCAGGACCAGCATAAAGACAAGCATTTTTATCAGCGATATAATCGCTCAACTTGTAATATGCTTGTTTACATAGTGTGCGTTTAATGCATGTTTTAAATTTCGTCTCATTCAGTTCAAGAATACTTTGTGGAATTTTATTATAGCATCTCAAACAGTACCCCATGAAAGATGAGTCTACTTTAGCGAGTCTAAAGCCTGGCTGAACTAGTTGGTCCCTATTTCTAGTACTGTAATTGTGTGAATTAAAACCATGAGACTGGGAAAATATATCCCAGACAAAAACAGACCACTAAAAGTTTGCTTCAACAATTCAGACATACCAACATACCTTCTAAGAAATAAGAAAAACCTGCTAGACAACATACAGATTTACGCAGATCAGACCCCAGCTCAAAAAGAGCATTTACAATTATTACAAGTGGAGCTCAACAAACGCATTGAAAACGGTGAAGGAGATCTCGTTATCAAGTATGTAAAAGGAATACCCACAATCACACGGAACAAAACCAACCAAAAAAACCAGTAACCGATCTAATACAAAATGCAAAATATACGGATAGACTAAACCATCAACTAGTAAGTAGATACGAAGATATACCACATCACCCGTCCTCATTAAGGTTCTTTTATGCGAATCTACGTAGTATCCGCAAGACGGGCAAACTTGATGAGATTAAATGCATAATAAAGGCAACGCCAATGACTATACACTTACTCATTTTACCGAAACGTGGATTACTTCGGAAGCGGACGCAAAACTTTATCAGCTTCCTCATTATAAGCATGTTTATAACTACAGGCAAGACTGCAAAGGTGGCGGCGTATCGATATTTGTACACGAAAGTATCAAACACGAAATAACAGAGGAAATGTGCGAACTTGGTAATCACTACCTATGGATACACATAGACAAACTCTCATTGGACATTGGGGCGGTTTACAAACCAGGTGAGTCCAATATAAACAATTTCATAGATACATATATCTCACAATTAGAGCAGCGAAAGAGAGCGGTTGTTTTCGGAGACTTTAACATTGATCTACTTAGTAAGGACAGTTACGTCACAAAATACCTAAATAAAATTAAAGGAACAGGATACGAAATATTAAATAAAATACATAAACTGCACAGTACCCGTGAAACCAGCACTACAAATACTATTCTTGATCACATATGCACAAACATAAACAATCACGCGTTCAGCTTAACTGTAATTGACTCAAGCCTATTAGACCATAAGCAGATATTCCTTGAGTAAAGCAGCCTGGCACCAAAAACAAACAAGAGGATCCAATACAGAGCACTTAACTATGAGAAATTATACAACAGTACTCTAATAGCAAACTACACTAATAACGAAAACGACTACTACTTAATTTAGAAAGATTCATTTTAGAACAAATAAAGAAAAATAAAGAAGATAAGACCAAAATTCTAAACCTACCTCAAGAAGACTGGATAAACCGTAATATTATAGATTCAATCAACTTACGAAATCACTTATGGAAACAAACAAAATCCTACCCAAAAGACGACAACCTACGAAAGAATTTTGATGAAGAACAGGATAGAGTAAAAAACCTTATCAAAACAGAGAAGAAAACCTACTACCACAACTTATTTGATAACAGCCACAAACAACCTAAAAAATGTGGGAAATCATTAATACCTTAGCAGCGAATAAAATCAAAGACAGCAATGCTCCCCCCAAACTAATTTCGAACTCAGAGCGTATTACAAACTGTAATGAAATTTGTAATGTACTTAACTTATTCTTTGCGTCAATAGGCGAGGACTTAGGTAATGAAATACCTAGCATGTACCTGATGTACCACACAAACACAGGTAATATTCTCATGTACGACAGCAATTACACACACGACCTAACTTTAGACGAACTTTCCCCATGTAACATAGACGAAATATCAAAAATAATTGACAACCTTGACTCCAACACTAGTACAGGCTCGGACGATATCAGCACAAAAGCTATTAAATGCCTTAAAAACATAATTGTGGAAAGATTAACTAACTGTATAAATATTAATTGTTTAACGCACGACACTTACTGAAAGTTGCTAGGGTCAGTCCTATTTACAAATCTGGAAGTAGAACTGACCCCGGTAACTATCGACCGGTATCTGTCTTACCCGTTATTTCGAAAATATTCGAACGAGTATTATACAACCGTTTAAACGAGTACTTGACAAAGAAAAAAATCCTAATTGATCAACAATACGGCTTCCGCCCTAAATCAAGTACTCTCACTGCCACAGTAGATTTAGTAACGAAAATGAAAACTCAAATTGATCAAAAAAACATTGCTGTACTTACCTGCCTTTTTTACTTTGATAAATATTTACAGAACATTATCACCGATGCGCAAAAAGACCTGGACCTACTCAGTGAATGGTTGAAATATAACTTACTAACTATTAACACCTCAAAAACATCATTTATGATCTTCGCCGCGAAAAATAAGCCATTACCAGAGTTCTCACTTCTTACGGTTAACGGAGAAACAATCAAACGGTCTAGTCGCGAGAAATATCTCGGATTGTGGGTAGATGACAAACTTACTTGGAGACTGCACATCGATCACATCAAAACAAAATTAATATCACTATTAGGAGCGTTGCGAAAAATATCAAAATTTATCCCGAAAAAAGTACGTCTAATAATATATAACTCTCTAGTAAAATCAAAAATTGAATACCTAATTGAAGTGTTGATTGGATCAGCCGCTAAATCTAATTTAAATCCACTATAAAGAATACAAAATAAAATTATTAAAGTATTATTTCACTACCACTATCTTTATCCAACAAAACAATTATTCGAAAAAACTTAACTACTAAACCTCACACAACTTTACAAATATTACACCTGCATTCTCATAAAAAGATCACCACGAATTCTGTGCAATCAAATATACAGTAAAAGATCTATAGCGTACAACTCAAGAAGTAAAAAAAACTCCAACTAATGACTGCACGTGCACGGACCAATTATGGCATAAAAACAATATTAGTGGAGGGAGCACGACTGTTTAATGATTTACCGGAACAAATAAATAACTGTAATAGTATTAACTTATTTAAGAAAAAATTAAAAAAACATGTATATACCATCTAACGTCGCCATCGCCCCAGAGGCTCTAATGTATATTATTAAGAAATAACTTTGTATCTCATTATAAGTGAACTGTTATGTAAAAGTTCTTATGAGAAATAAATATCTTTAAACCTAGATGTAGAACGCCTCGTCGCTAATTACGGTAACTTGTCAAGCAATAAAATATGAAATGAATTGGTTTGTAAGTGTTTGGCTCCGTGTGTTGATTTTAAAATAAATATTAAGAAAGTATTGGCTTAATAATTGTATCGGCCAATCACATTTGTGAATATCATTTGAACTTGAAAACGATCACATTCCTTCTAATCAGTCAGTTTCTGTGGTCCTCCACAGAAACTACACGTGGTTCCAGCGTATTATGTCACCGTAAAATTGTCAAATACGTTATATTGTAATATCACTAGCGATATTGTAAAGTCTCGAATTATTGTCAAATGAACATACTGCTTACAATAAAACGCATTATTTTTCGTGAAATGCATGCGATGGTAGTCAACTCACGCGGTGTGGAGAGAAGGAGGGGTCCTCCTTGCCCAGTGGTACCACTCTCATGAAAAGATACTGTACCATTCCTGAGAAATATCGATTAATATAACCTAACCTTAAAACACTTCATATTCCCCTAAAAAGCGTAGTCGACGGAGCCCCGCTTCGCGGGGCCCCTATTTCCGAGTGCAGGGTTTAAAGGAACCTAACTAACCTAACGAGGGGGTGCCCCAAGTCCCGTTTATTGGGGCAAGAGATACTTCCGTATGTTCAGTTGACAATAATTCGAGACTTTACAATTTCGCTAGAGAGATACACGTTATATTGTAATATAACGTATTTGACAATTTTACGGTGACATATACACTGCACAACACTATTTGCCACTCACTGTTTACAGTTCTTTTTACATAAGATTATATATTATAGTGTTGTATCGAACTCAATTAAAAAGCCGGAAAGTTTGAGATTCCACATCAGTGATGACAGGCTTACATCTCCACGAATGTCGATTGTTGCGTTTCCGACATTGAGTTGAAGATGGCAGACTGTCAAAGAACGACGATGAAAATCCGCAAGATAAACAACACACCGGTCGGAGGAACACTGATGGGTACAATGACACTGCTGCCACTGCTCTTACTCTGCTCCACTCTGGTAGCTCGACGTGTGCTTTCCTCCAAAATTCCGTCAAGCGACACAAACAATCGATACCCTTCGATTCACTTTATCAGCGCAGTGATAGCAGTGTGTGACTAATTTTTAAATACTATCTTTATATTACATCTCGTTGATTGTCGCCACATATCAGTATCAGTAATCACTCATTAGCAAAAATGTTTTTTTAAGTCATTAGTTCTTAACCTAGTTGTTTTTAAGTTGATTTTGCCAAAGCTGCCGTGGCTTTGTTTATGTGTATGTTAGTTATTAGAAAACCCATTCAAAGTGTTTTCCTCCGATTTTGTATGTTAATCGAATCGTTCGGGCGCAATATTATCTTGCCGGATACAGTGTAGTATTTAATCAACGGTCTCTTTCCGATTGAGACATTAGTTCGTGAACAGTGAACAGGGCCACAACAACATGATCGTGCTAGCACTGCTGATCGTAGGCGCGGTGGCGCTGTATCTGTACGGGACAAGAAACCATAACTACTGGAGAGACAGAGGAGTCAAACATGACAAGCCCATGCCAATTTTCGGGACGGATGCGAAACGGTACTTCTTACAACGTAGTATAGCGCAGATGTCCGCCGAGACGTACTGGAAGTACCCCGGCGAGCGATTCGTGGGCTACTACCGCGGCTCCATCCCCGAGCTGGTGATCCGTGACCCTGAGCTGGTCAAGCGCATCATCACCACGGACTTCACGTACTTCTACTCGCGCGGCCTGTCGCCAGCGCACAAGGTCATCGAGCCACTGCTGCGCAACCTGTTCTTCGCGGACGGAGACTTGTGGCGCCTCCTCCGCCAGCGCATGACGCCCGCCTTCACCAGCGGCAAGCTGAAGGCGATGTTCCCGCTCATCGTGGAGCGCGCCGAGAAGCTGCAGACGCGGGCGCTCGCCGCCGCCACCGCCGGCCGCCCCATCTGTGCGCGTGACCTCATGTCGCGCTACACCACTGACTTTATAGGCGCGTGCGGTTTCGGCCTCGATGCCGACTCACTCAACGATGAGAACTCGCCCTTCAGAAAGCTCGGCATGAAAATTTTCAATATTACCTTTAAACGCACCATCGTAATTTTCTGCAAAACCATATTCCCCAACATTTTCAAAAGCATGAAGTTTCTCGGTCAAGATCTCGAAGATGACATTTTGATGCTCGTAAATCAGATCCAAAATCAAAGAAACTTCAAGCCTTCGGGCCGTAATGATTTCATAGATTTTCTAATGGAATGGCAACAGAGAGGAAAGATCTTGGTGGAGTCTCTGGAGCAGACGAAGCCGGACGGCAGACCCAAGGCGGTGGAGCTCGAGATGGACGACGTTCTGGTGGCGGCGCAGGCATTCATCTTCTTCGCGGCCGGCTTCGAGACGTCGTCGTCTGCCACGAGCTTCACGCTGCACCAGCTCGCCTTCAACCCCGAGGTGCAGGCGCGCGCGCAGGCCGACATCGACCGCGTGCTGGCCAAGCACGGCGGCCGGCTCAGCTACGATGCTGTCAAGGAAATGACGTACCTGGACTGGGTGCTGCTAGAGGGCATGCGCATCTTCCCGTCGTCCGGCATGCTGCTGCGCCAGTGCGTACGCGCCTACACCATCCCCGGCACCGACCTTACCATCGACCCCGGCGTCAAGATCAATATACCCCTGGTGGCACTACACAACGACCCGCAATACTTTGACAACCCCAAGGAGTTCCGCCCCGAGCGCTTCGCCCCCGAGGAGGTCGCTAAGAGACACAAGTTCGTGTACCTGCCCTTCGGAGACGGACCCCGCTCTTGTATCGGTGAGTACCATTATTTTATTATTTAAAATTCATCCGTAAGTTGTATTTTTATTTATATTCAGAACTATTGCTGTAATGTACGAACAGAGCCATCTATCGAAAAATGGCGTAAACTGTACTAAAAGCTATCCACGTCCCTGAGTGCTAGCAAGTAAACGACCCTCCTTGCTACTATCAACTCAATTTAAAAACGACAGATGTTGTTAGGTGTAGCGATACAAAATAATACCAGTTATTATTGACAACTCAGTGTAGCTACCGCTGTTTACAAATAACATCGAATCTCTATTGTATGTCGTTGAGCGCTCCTTGTTAGTTACAAGACAGTGGAAGTGTGTTGTAGTGTTAGCTAATGAACGTAATGTTTGTGTTGCGCAGGTGGTCGGCTGGGTCAGATGCAGTCGCTGGCGGGGCTGGCGGCCGTGCTGGCCAAGTTCAGCGTGTCGCCGGCGCCCGAGACGCGGCGCGAGCTGGTGTCCGACCCTAAGTCCAGCATCGTGCAGAACATCGTGGGTGGCATCCCGCTCATCTTCACCGAGCGGGACAACGCCGTCCCGCTCGACCACGACACCAGTCGCTCGCTCTAACCGCACTCAAGATCTTACTTAACTCTATCCTGGTTCCTGGGGAACGTTTCAATTGTGATATTTTGAACAAATTAATGTGGTCGTGGCTTCACTGTTGTTTCCACCGAAGCTTTGCAAACGTTTGCTGACTAAATTTCAGAGTACTTAACTAATAATTGTAAAAAGTATTTATGTTAGTCTCGATTTGATACGGAACGATGAGTGTCTCGTGAAGCTGTGATCTGAGAAGTGTGTATGTACAACTGAATGTTTTGTTTGTATAGGTTTACTAAGTTATTTTTCTCAATGTTAATCTCTGTTGTATAAAAGTGAAGAATGGTATCAAAATGCAATGAATGATTACACTTGTTATGTATTTAATAATTAAGATAATTACGAATAAACATAGTTCTACTTTGAAGTGTTAAAATAAAAGTTATGGAAACTATCAATTGTTTTGCCTGCGATCTCATCTCTCATACACAAATACACACAGTTACTCCCCATATCGCACGAACACTGGTCTAGTCAAAGTTCCAATTTTCGACAAGTTTTTTTTTGTACACAAGTTTTTACTGTAATAAACACTTCCATGACTCCCGTACTATTCCATCCATCCATCAGCACAACACAAAACATGATTTTTCACCCAAAAAACGTCGTTTCCCAGCAATAAAGTTACTTATTTTGATGTACAGAATGCTTGGCTGACGACTTCGTGATAAGGTTGTTTACAACCGTATGTGAAGTTGTGATTACCAAAGACGAACAGAAAAGTGTATTTAGATTTTCTGAAAATATTACAGAGGAATAAAAACAAAAGCTACCATTTGAAAACAGAGACATAATCAAGTCTACAAAAGAAACACTAGCGACATCTTTGACGCAAATAAAGAACTAACCGGAAAACCCGACGATAATACATCCGTGTACGAGCATCGCCGTCATGATATGAATTGTTTTAGTTTCACCTGAACAAGCATTTGCTAATTCGCCGATTACATATTATGTAGTATGTACTTAATAGTAATTCGCTGACTAGGCTATCGCACCCGCAACAAGTACCTAACCTACGTGTTACTAGCTGCGCTCCACGGATTCAACCGCGTAAGTTCGATTCCGTGGGAATATCGGGATAAAAAGTAACAGCTACAGGTAACGATAATGTACCTATCAAGTTTATAATTAATCGTTTTCTCAGCGCAAGCTAAATAATGATAATTATAAATTTTCCTATTTTGGGTTACATTATTGCATTCCTGTTAAGTTAACTTTGTATTTGTGAAAAAAAAAATGGTTAAAATTGGTCCAGTAGTTTCGAAGCTTATTCGGTAAAAACCAATAAACAAAAACATCTTTCCTCTTTATAATCTAAATATATAAAGCAGAAACTGACTGACTGACTGAGGGACTGACATATCAACGCATAGCCCAAACCGCTGGATCTACAGATTCAAGGCAAGGCAAGTAAGGCAAGTAAGTTCCATAATATATGTAGTCTAGGGGTGCACTGAGAAAGGATTTTGAAATATTCACACCCTAAGGGAGTGCAACGGGGCTCGAAAGTTTGCATGGGGAAACCAGATTATTTAGACTATTTCATTCGAAATAACAGCGCAGGAGCAGCGGTGGCCCAGTGGTGGCGGCCCCGACTTACGTGCAGTAAGTTGTGGGTTCGAACCCAGACAGGCGCATTACTTTGTGTAATTTATTTCATCACCGCTGCTCTCAAAACGGTGAAGGAAAACATCGTGAGGAAACCGGCATGTCCTAGAACCAAAAATTCGTAGACATGTGACATTCACCAATCCGCACTGGGCCCGCGTGGTGGATTATTTATCCCATTCCCTGTCCCAGCAGTGGGAACATTAATAGGCTGATTGATGATGATGATGATGATTCGAAATAACCTTTCCCAGAGCTATGGCTCTATTGAGAGCAGATCGCACATAGTTCACATAACGCAAGCCTAATTATATTCAAACGACGGCATTCTGGTTATATTGTAATGATGATCGCGACGTCGTCGCCATCATCCGCCAGCGCGGTATTTACTGTTTCATGGGAACGTCGGCTCGCGCGCTTATCAGATTGGTCACAGAAACCTCACTTGACCGGAACACAACAAGCTCACCACCCACATAAACACTGCAAAAATATTACAATTATACTTAACAAACCACCCGTTTTACTCGTTTCACAATTACAATTATACTTAACAAACCACCCGTTTTACTCGTTTCACAATTAACAGAGCAGTTTTACAATGGGCAACAACTGCATAGTACCTAGAGGTCAGGACACGATAGTACCTAGAGGTCAGGGCATAATGTCTCGTCACACCAGCCTCCACACTCGGATTCTCTGTGTCATCTTCGTCTTACAAGATGAATATGTACCATGGGATGTCCTCAGGGCTCGGTAATCGGTCCGTATATGTATGGAATTTGATGATTTCCTCGCTATTCCACTTCCACCCGGCTGTTCATTAACCGGTTACGCGGACGACGCCCTGTTGCTCATTCAGTCAAGTACTCGGGCTGGACTCGAGAATTTAGCTGACACTTGCCTACGATTAATATCTCAGTTGGGCGATCGAAACCGTCTGACCTTTGCACTGTATAAAACTTTTCAACTAATTTTAAAAGGTGATGTTACATCGTGGCCGAGTATTAAATTTAATAACGTTCCCGTGAAAAGAAATCCGTCCGTGAGCTACCTTGGTCTGGTCTTAGAGAGGAATTTTTCAATCGTAGATCACATAAAAAATGTCGGTGAAAAAGCTAAAAAGAACTTTTATTCCATAACGAGGATTTCCAAATCTACGTGGGGACTGTCATTTTTAACTTTAAAGACCATCTATGTGGCTACTTACTTGGGTTGTATGTGTTACGGGGCACCTGTTTGGGCCGATAGGGCCACCATAGGAGCGGTGCGACGTAAATTGCTTCAAAGCCAGCGTTTGGCGTTGATATTCTTATGCAAAGCGTATAGGACGGTTAGTACCGAAGCTTTACCGGTGCTTGTTGTGGAAGTACACCCGACTTCCAGTCGATCTTGAGGTGCAGCGGCGGGCTGCAATGTGCTATAACGCGCGTGAGACCACGGACGCCGACTTTTTAACCATACGTGATCGTGCTAGGATTTCTAGATTATTCAAACCACAGACCGACGTCTGGGAGGAACTTTTATCTGAATGGCAATGTAGGTGGGACAATTCCATCAAAGGCAGACACCTACACCAGTTCTTTCCATCCGTTCGTGAGCGGCTGGATAGGACATGGCTGGAGGTTGATCACTGTGTTGCCCAATTTCTCACGGGTCATGGCAAATTGAGTAAATTATTTTCCTCCAAGCTTGTTGACTCACCTTTTTGTCAATGTTCCACATCTGACTGTGAACATGAACAATCTGCACATCTCATTTTGTGGGAGAGTAGTCTTTGGCAAAATGAACGCATTATCATGTTGGATAGTGTACAGGTTACATCCGGAGTTATTTACTATACGGACCTTGTATACCTATAAATAATTACCTTTTTGCCATACCTGTAAATTATTGGAATCAAATATAACAGCTCTCAACTTAGGACCCATTAACGTTAATATTTATCCGTGGTGCTAGGCAACTGGGCCTATCCCAGTTGTAAACGTCCCTTTGTGCCAATTGGCCTTGTTTCGTTCTGTCTCCTGCTGATATGGAGGGAAGTGGAAATTACGGTTTTTTTCCTACTACTTACGCTATACTTCCTGATTAATTTCGTTGCGGGACCCAAGACAGTTAAATTCATTCTCTGGGACTTCGTCGAGCTTCATTGTCTCGGCGCTTTTCTGGTGGTCGCCACTGTTGATTCTGGCTTTCAGGAGTTACAGTGGCTTGGGCGTGTGTGGCGGGCTTGTCCCAAAAAATGAAAAAGATGAATAAATGTAGTAAGTCATACAATAGCCTCTCACAGTAAGATTACATCTTGACAATAAACATTTGCAAATCCAGAGCAATAGTATAAGTTAAAGGCAAAGAGATTTGATAAATGATATTATTTTGCAAATTGGTTTTCGTAAAAACTTTTACGCGTCCATATTTTTTAAACTAGATGGGTCCGGTGTTCTGTAGGTAGGTACCTGACTACTCTGAGAAGAATCATCCGAAAAAAAACTCAGAAAGTCAGAAGTCATATAGTCTCTTTTAAAGTCCACACATGAGAACTATGCAGATTAGTGTCTGAGATGGTCTTTTGAAGAAAGAACCACACAGATTTGAGTGGACCTGTCCAGTTAGTACAAGCATTTGTCTATCGAGTTCGACATATAACTCAAGGAGCTCAACGAAACGACGATCAAATACCAAAGAAAGGACATTTGGGTAGATCATTAAATATCACAGTCACAAATTAAATATTCATGTCAATACACACACATAAAAACATAAAGTAAAAAAAAAAAAAATACTGAACTAAGTATTCATGTTAAATCATTTAATGCCGAAGTTCGAAATTTTGACATTCACAGAGCAAATTTCATTGGAGCAACTTAATCCCAAGCCTTTTTATCTTTGAGATGATATTTAAAAGACTTATGCTTGTACCTAAGTGTAACGTGTGCATGTGTGTGTGGTGTGTAAGTGAGGCTAGCGAGTTATGGGATGGGTGTGCGATTAATGACTGAGTTTCGGTGGTTGGTGTCACAAGCGAATAAAAAACATAAACTAACAGATTGGGGACAGAATGAGCGTTTGAACGTTTGGTCCAACTCATCCTTTATGTATTTGTGTGGTAAATATTATATGTACACAACCACACAATATGTCAGTTGGTGTTAGTTCACAGACTTTGTTTACTGCGTAGTAAACGTTGTCAAATGTCAAGAAATACAAAACTGATTTCTTTTTCTTCATTTTCTACTCGAATTTTCAAAATTTAGTTGCGCCTTGACCAATTTATTAGCAATTATCTACTGTGAGTAAAAGTACAAACAAAATGGTACAGGGAGCAGAGGCCGATTAATTAATCGGGTAATCGGGTTCAAATGTTAACCGTTTAGTCAGACTTATAAACCGTAGGTACCAGAGCCCAAGCAGCAAAAACTAATGCTCTAAAAGACCATAGAACGTTTCGTAAAAAACTGTCCTTGGTCCTAAAAAACCCCAAAGAACGTATCTTTTATTCGGAAGTGGCGCATTTATATCTCTGTTCAGTGACAAAATAATTTTATTGCAGTGTTCCAAATGACGAAACAGTCCAATAAAATCTATGTAACAGTGATGCAGGTCTCAAAATAATGATGTACTGGCTACTGTAGTACCTTTTATAGTACTTTTTCATACTATACAAGAGTTTAGTTTCCTTTACCTCACATTTTTCATTCATCATCATCATCATCAGCCTATAATGATCCCACTGCTGGGACACGGCCTCCTCTCAATGAGAGGGAATGGGCTATAATCCACCACGCGGGCCCAGTGCAGATTGGTAGATGTCACATGTCTTCGAATTTTTGGTTCTAGGACATGCCGGTTTCGTCACGATGTTTTCCTTCACCGTTTTGAGAGCAGCGGTGATGAAATAAATTACACAAAGTAATGCGCCTGTCTGGGTTCGAACCCACGACTTACTGTTCGTAAGTCGGGGCCGCCACCACTGGGCCACCGCTGCTCATTTTTCATTCACCATTCGTTATTTTACATTCGTGATAGTGCAGAGTGTAAAAATAATTAAAATAAGTTTAAAAAAGGACACTAGCAATCTGAGGTGAGTAAGTTTTTATTTTGTTATCATAATATTAGTCTAGTACGGTGGAAATTACGTGCGACTGCAGCTTTACTGATAAACTAGGGGTAGGTTTACCATGAATTTAAAGTGCCCCCGCGAATTGTTGAGCTTTTACTAAAATATTTATCACATAAAGTGGTTTCGATGATCTAAGAGCCATTATAGTACTTGCCGTGATAATGTTTTCACAGTCAGTCATCGTGGATTCAACCTAAAATTGGGGTTATGTGTGAGCATGACTGAATATTTAATACAGTGTTTTTTTTACGATTTTTTTGAAGACCATAGGTAATGAAAAAAAAAACTTAATCATACACTGTTTACTGACGAATAGTGTGAATTAATCATGTTACCAGTTTTTTTTTTCTTCGCGAAGAACTTACATAGTTATATCAAGTTTTACGTATCTAGTGTTTATATTTCTTTATATGAAGTGCCTACGTATTAGTAGCATCACTGAAGTTTAGAAGCAATACCTTTATAAATATAAACTGCAGTTAACATTGTGGTTTTTCAGGGTACCAATGGACGACGCCAATATGGATATCGAAAAATTTCTTAGTCGAGACGATTTCATGCGGCTTACAGCAGCGGAATGGCCGTGGAAAATCACACATTTTATATTAAGTGCAAACTGTGTTAACTGTGGATTATATACTTGTTAAATACATTATTTTTCTGGTGTCGGGGTTGCGCTTTTATGGCTATTTATGACCATTATCCTTCCGATGAATGTCGACTTTGCAATTAAATAAAATTCACCACGAAATTGTTGGTTTTTTTTCGAATGTTGAATCATTGCTTGAAGATTTGGACTCTCTTCAGAAATAATATATTATCTTTATAAGACACATTTTGTACGGAACCGTACAGAATGCAAGTTCAAAATTAATTCCGTATCAAAATGCCTGAGTATTGTTGTAAAAGCGAGCCAATAATCCTTTTTGGAACTTAACTGTCATTTAATATAAACATTTATCTACATGTATGTGACTCTTTTGCGTCATTATAGTGATAGATACCCATTAGAATACTAACAAGCGAATTACTAGGCACCAAAAAAGTTTTCATACAATAATTCTGCTCTATTATAGTGTCTGTGTGATATGCTTATCGATAAAATTATAATAATAATAATAAAATTTATTCACAAATATAAGGTAAACGTTTACAGTTTTTATTAAATATATGTCAAGTTCACACTATGTCTTGAGCCTGAACTAGGTAATCCTGTTTCAGGCAATTTGAGGTAAAATTAATTGATTTAATAATCACATAATCATGATTATAAGATTATCGGTACTAATATGAAAAGGTATATAAAATAATACTTTCTTAACTTAGTTAACTAGTTTAAAAAAATAACAATTCTATGTGCAATGTTTACTTTAGCACAAGTAATAAATTCTCTGTATCTTCATAGGACATAGTTTGAAGAGCTTCTTTAAGGTTTTTTTTGCAATTATTGCCATTTAAAGAATAGATGTGCACTTTTTCATTTAGCCTGATATAGAGTAGCGGTCGGAGGAACATATAAAACTTGCCCGTGAAAGCATGTTTTGTACTTTTTTGAGGGCAAACTATATCTTTCCGTCTTTTTTTAGTAAATTCAGTGCTGTATGGAAGTGCTGCGTGTTGTTTTAGTACAGTGCTCATAATAAATAACTGTCGAACTGTTAGTACTTCGCAAGATTTATACAGGAGGTTAGTGGGGAAAAGGAAAGGGCGGCAAGTAGCCACCTTGAGAATAGCTCTTTGAGCTCTTTCAATGGGCTTTAGTGATTATGGATCACTAATATAAGGAATCGATGCTTAGGTTGTAGTAAATAAGAAAACGAATAACGATCTGTAGATTTAATTCTAAGGCACGGCTTATATACAATTTCGAAATCCAAAAATAATAAAAATCAGGGTACATACACAAACTTAATAACTAACACAAATTGTAAATGGCGGTACTATGTGCCGCGCTCTCTTCGAGGTGCTAGCGCAATGATACAGCGGCCGTGCGATCCAAATTCCTTTCTCTTGTGCCGGGCCAGCTTAGTACGCGCGGGCGCACGGTGGCAGACGGCCGTGCGCGCTCCTCTACTACGTATGCCTTGGTACGTAAGTATGTGCTGCTACATCATTCCCCCGCTAGTGAAACGCACGCAGGGCTTCGATGTCCTTCCAGATCTTGTGACATACGCGTACGTATCTGTGACAGGTGCTTCTGACTCGGTGTTCAACTGGAAAGCTGGTTTTAATCTGTCAACAGTTATGTTTGCGCGTCTATTGCGTAACTGGACAGTGAAGTACTTGTCGTTACGACTGATCACTTCGTACGGGCCATCGTAAGTCGGCGTCAGGGGCTTGCGTGATGCGTCATTGCGTAGGTATACATGCGAACATTTAGGTAGGTCGTCGTGGATAAATGTCGCTCGGGATTGGTTTGATTTCCGTTGCGCCTGGGCCTTTTTTAACGCTCCATTTAACTTATTCATTAAGTTGGAAATCGTGTCACGATGTTGTTGATTCTTCATAGAATTCTCCGGGTAATCGCAGCGTTTGGCCATATAGCAATTCAGCTGTACTCGCACCAACGTCTTCTTTTACCGAAGCGCGCAGTCCCAGTAGCACTGTGGGTAGCTCACGTGACCATGTTGCAGATTTTAGTCTTGCGGTGAGTGACGTCTTGAGTGTGCGGTGCCATCGTTCTATCACGCCGTTACACTGCGGGTGGTAGGCAGTGGTGCGGGTGCGGTGAATTCCCATGCGTTGCATCAATTTATTAAAGAGGTCTGACTCAAATTGCCTCCCTTGGTCGGTGGTTATGGTTACTAGGCAACCGAATCTCACGATCCAACCTTCATAGAATGCATTAGCAACCTTTTCTGCGGTTATGTCTTCCAATGGGCAGGCTTCTGGCCATTTGGTAGCCCTATCTATCATGGTCAATAGATATCGATAGCCGTCAGAAATAGGTAACGGGCCAACAATATCCATGTGTACATGCTCCAACTTGTTTGCTTGTTGGAAACTTGCAATGGGTGTCTTCGTGTGTTGTTGCACCTTCGCACGCTGGCACGCGTCGCATGTTCTAGTCCACTCATTTACGTCACTATTCATGGAGGGCCAAAAGTAGCGAGCAGTGACTAGCTTCCTTGTCGCCCTTATGCCTGGGTGACTAAGGTCGTGAATCGCTTGGTATGCATCTTTTCGAAAATCTGGTGGCAGATATGGACGGGCAGTGCTTGATGACATCTCACAGGTAACTTGGGCAGTTGAGTTAGGAATGGCGATCTTCTTGAATGTATATTTTCCTTTGTTTGCTAGCATTTTCAATTCTTCGTCTTGGTCTTGTTTTCTTGCTAACTCGGTGTAATCCAGTGGTGTCGGGCATGTTATTGTTTCGACTCGCGATAGTGCATCTGCGACTTGGTTGTCCTGGCCGGTTACGTGTTGAATATTTGACGTGAACTGTCCGATATATTCAAGGTATCTTGTTCGCCGGGGTGTCTCAGACTTGCTGTTAGAAGTTAATGCGTTACACAGCGGTTTGTGGTCCGTGTAAACGATTAACTCTCGTCCTTCAAACACTCGGCGGAAATGTCGTATTGCCATGTAGATTGCTAGCAATTCACGGTCGTACGTGCTGTATTTTTGTTGTGCGTCACTGAACTTTTTGGAGAAAAATCCAAGTGGTCGCCATTTGCCGTTGATCTTTTGTTGTATAACAGCACCAGCACATGTGTTTGATGCGTCTGTCATCACTGCGAAAGGTTCGCTCAGTGATGGATAGGACAATAATGCGCAGTTCTTGATGTCTTGTTTACATTGGCTGAATGCTTGTTTTGCCTCTTCGGTCCACTGTATTTTTGTTTTATCGTTTTTCTTGGCGTTGTGAAAGTATTTGCTCAATTCTTTTTGATGTTCAGCCGCATGGGGTATACTCGAACGATAAAAGTTCAGCATTCCGACGAAACGACGTAGTTCTTGGTTCGTATTTGGCAATGGATACGACTGGATTGCTTGAACCTGAGGTGTTTAAGTAAAACAAGCGTGTAGCTAGTACCGTGGTTTATTGGTGACTGTCCGTCCTTAACACGACCGCCGCGTCGGCGCATACGCACTCACACATAGACACACATACATCACACCTTCACCCTTAATCTAAACATCCTTATATTTATAGGTATACAATTAAGAACTTACATAACTAACAAAATCCAAAATATACTTATAGCTAGGTAGCTTATTTACCAATACATATACTTATACAATTAATAACTTACGTAACTAATAAAAGAGGAAATATTACTTATATACTTATACAATTAATAACTTACGTAACTAACAAAAGAGGAAATATTACTTATCATATCTTATAACTAGGTGGCTTATTCATTCTACATGCCCGGATGGGACGAGACTGGGTCGGCTCAGGAGAAGGCAAAGGAGTCTGTGTTTTTGGTTCGACACAATCATCAACATGCTCTTGTTCTCCGTCACCCTGAGGTGTATTTGCGGCGGCTGAGTCGTCGAAGTCCCTGGGCGCTTCCTGGTTCCCAGATACATCCACCATCTCTGGCTTCCCTCTATCCGGGCTAGAAGGACAGATTAATGAACTCCGTATCCGTTGCTTTAGCTGGTCAACATGTTTATGGGATTCCCTACCTAAAGCATCTACTACTTTGTAATCGGTGGTTCCCATCTTTTCCGTTACTTTCCCTGATAACCATTTATCCTGTCCCCTATACTGACGCAACCAGACTTCATCCCCCGGATGCAATTGACGTGACCCAGTTGCGCCATACTTTTGTTGTCGCCACTGAGCGTCCCTAACTTTATTGTCCCTATTAGGTCTCAGGGCGTCGAATTTAGTACGCAACCTGCGGCCGAACATGAGAGACGCCGGAGTTTCACCGGTAGTACAGTGTTCCGTGTTCCTATAATATAAGAGAAATTTATTTATAAATAAAGGTATGTTTAAATTTTCCCTAATGGCCTTCTTAATCACCCTTTTCACTGTGTGTACTGCATTCTCTGCTGCCCCGTTTGAGGCTGGGTGATATGGTGCTGAAAATATGTGTTCAATGCCATTGGCAATAAGGAACTGCGAAAACTCATGACTTGTAAAGGGTGGCCCGTTGTCCGAGACTATTTGTTTAGGTAAACCGAAACGCGCGCACACGTCACTTAAAACGTTTATTGTGTGACTAGCTGCTGTACTAGGTACTTGACTAACTTCTAGCCACTTGGTTCTAGCATCAACCATAACTAAAAATATCTGCCCCGAAATAGGGCCCAAAAAATCTACATGTATACGGGCCCACGGTCTATCTGGCCATGGCCAAGGGCAGGGCATATGTCGCGGCGGCGATTCACTTTCTACAGCACAGACACTGCAAGCGCGGCATGTATTTTCTATCGCTTCGTCCATTCCCGGCCACCAAATGTAGCTCCTAGCAAAAGCTTTCGTTTTAACTATGCCCATGTGGGCTTCATGTAAACCAATTAGAACCTTACTCCTACAAACCTCAGGTACGACCACCCTATGGCCCCACATCACACAACCTAATTCCTCATAAAGTTCTTTTCGGCGATTGAAATAAGGCTGGAGCGATTTTATTTCGTTATCGGATGGCCATTCGTCGCGAAGATATCTTAAAATTCGGCCTAGTAACTGATCTCGGCTCGTCTGTTTTTTAATTTCGTTATAGTCTAATAGCATTGCATTTTGCGCGAAATGTAAATATGACTGTTCCGGAATTGTATTTCTTTGTTTACTCGCAACCACAGCTGGCAATCGCGATAAGCCGTCCGCCCCATTCTGTTTAGAGGTGACGTACTCAATATCATAGGTATAGGCTGACAACTTTATAGCCCATCTTTGTAATCGACTGGCAGCCATCGATGGTATACCTTGTTTAGGGCCAAAAATAGTGACCAACGGTTTGTGATCTGTGCGTAGTGTAAAACGTCGACCGTATAAATATTGGTGTAATTTTTCTAAACAAAACACAATAGCTAATGCCTCCCGCTCGATTTGTGAATAATGTTTCTCAGCCGCGTTAAGCGCGCGCGATACATACACAACCGGGCGCTCGCGCGCTCCGCCTGTGCTGCTATCCTGCTCGCACATCTGGCTCAGCACGCCGCCTATGCCTCTCGCACTTGCGTCGCAAGTTAAAAACAACGGTTTGTTTGGTTCATAATGAGCTAGGACGTCCGCACTAATTAAAACATTTTTAATTTTCTTAAAGGCTGCCTCACATTCCCTGTCCCATTTCCACATCACTCCTTTCCCTAATAACTTATACAACGGCGCCAGCATAGTGCTTAAGTTGTTGACAAATTTAGCGTAATAATTTATTGTTCCTAGGAAAGCCCTTAAGTCGGTGATATTTTCTGGTCGGGGAATGTTTAATATACCTTCTACCTTTTCTGGGTCCACTTTAATGCCCTCGTCGGAAACAATATATCCTAAGTACTTCACTTCATTAGTCATAAACACACATTTATTTTGTTTAAGTTTCATTCCGTTATTATGTAAACGCTCTAAAACTTTCTCCAGTGTAACTAAATGTTCCGTAATATTGCGTGTTCCAATAATGATATCGTCGAGAAATACTTCTACGTTTGGGATATCGTTGAGTAGGTTGGCCATAATTCTTTGGAATATGCCTGGGCTCGAGGATAGGCCATAAACTAACCTTTTATATTTAAAAAGACCCTTGTGGGTATTAATAACTGTACAATTGTCGGGGTCATCTAATTCAATTTGATTATACGCCTGTGTTAAATCAATTTTCGTAAATATTTTAGCACCGTTTAATTTAACTAACAAGTCATTAATACGTGGTAACGGATATTTGTCAACCAGTAGCACGGGATTTAAAGTTATCTTATAATCAGCACAGATACGGAGTCCACCATCAGCCTTACGTACCGGTACAAGTGGGGTAGCCCAGTCCGAGCTCTCCACGGGCTCGACGACACCAGCGCGCAGCATACCCTCTAATTCTGCCTCAACGCGCTCGCGCAGCGCGTACGGCACAGGCCGTGCGCGGCAAAATACCGGCACCGCTCCGTCACGCATCCGTAACCGGGCCTTGCCTCCCGTGAAACGGCCCAGTCCCTCCGAGAACAAATCCTTATATCTGTGAAGCAACAATGTTAATTCTTTATTACAGGAGTTATTACCATTCGTTCTGTCTGTGTTTATGGTCAACATATTTTGATACATTGGTATTTTAATACCTAATTCTATAAGCCATTGCCGACCTAACAAAGCCGTGGTACCCCCATCTATCACAAACAACTCCATTTGTTTCGACTTATTTTTATAAGTAACTAGTGGCATTATTACTCCCATTGGTTTAATTATAGTGCCATCATAGAATCTAAATACCAATTTAGAGTTTTTTAATGGTCTATGTCTGAACAGTTTATAATACATTTCCCCACTGATGCATGACACTAACGACCCCGTATCGATTTCCATACCTAACTTGGTTCCATCGACACACATGGTTAGGCTCACCGGTTTATAACTGTTTAAGCTCAGTTGGTGGACGTCTTCTACCGCCTCCCAATCTCCCTCGTCTGAAAACGGCGCTTCATCGTCCCCTGACTGGTCCGCAGGGGTTCTCGGTCTGACCGCTTCGCTCGTTGCCCGCACATGCGCTGCCATGTTGTTGGTATCACATCGATCTAGGGGCTGTCGAGCCCCTCTTCGCATTGGACATACCCGACGTAGATGACCTTTCTGCCTACATCTCCCGCAGATAAACCGATTGTATCTACATCCTTCACTCTGATGATCTGAGGCCCCACAAGCTGCACAGCTAATCCGCGACTCCTCGGTATTGCCCTTCCGCGTGCCCGCCGATCTGTCGCTCCGTACATCACGGCCTCTCCGGCCGCGGCCACCGCGAGTCGACGTGGCCACCACGTGCAGTGCTCCTGCCGTGACGTCACCGCCACTGCCCGGCTCGCCATTACTCCCGACTGTGTGTTCCACTGCCGCTGCATCTCGTTCCGCCGCTTCCATAGTGCATGCTATTTTCACCGCGTTTGTATACTGCAGATTTTCTTCAGTGAACAGTCGTTGTCTAATTGCCTCGCTTCGCAACCCACATACTAGCTGATCACGTAGGTTCTCTTCTAAAACGGCTTTAAATTCGCAATATTTCGACATCTTCTTTAGCTCTGAAATGTATTGTAAGATCGATTCACCCGCATTTTGTCTTCTCTGTCGGAAACGATACCTCTCTGCCATGAACGACGGTTTTGGTTGCAAATGATCAGTCATAATTTTCACCACCATTGTATAAGTTTTTGCACTCGGTTTGTCCGGACTTGTTAAATTGCTCAATAGTTCGTACGCTTCGTCCCCCATTGTTGCAATTAATGTGGGTAACCAAAGTTCCTCCTTAACACTGTTCACTTTAAAAAACATTTCCATACGTTCCACGTACATAGTCCAATTTCCCGACCTTACATTATATTCCGATAACTTCCCGATAGACAAATTTGAATTTATTCGTCAGCCCGCTTTTAATTTATATCCTCGTCGCCAGTGAGGTGTTTAAGTAAAACAAGCGTGTAGCTAGTACCGTGGTTTATTGGGGACTGTCCGTCCTTAACACGACCGCCGCGTCGGCGCATACGCACTCACACATAGACACACATACATCACAGAACCTTTTCTTCCGTCGGTGTAATGCCTTCAGGGCTTATTGTGTATCCCAGGAAATCAAGTTTTGACTGGCCGAAGATACACTTAGCGACGTTTATTTTTAAACCACTGTCGCTGAGTCGCTTAAACACTTCTTGAAGCTCTCTTCTGTGTACTTCTTGATTCTCAGAAGCTACAAGAATGTCATCGACGAATGGAAAAACAGGTAGGCCGCGAAGCACGTTGTCCATGTGTCGTTGGAATGTCTGGCCTGCATTCTTCAAACCAAAACACATCCTAGTGAACTCGTACAAGCCAAAAGGAGTAATCACGGCTGTCTTCTTCACGTCTTCTTCTCTATTTTTGATCTGGTAGTAGGCCTTCTGCAGATCAATTTTTGAAAAAATCTTCTTGCCTTTGAGGTTATGTGTGAAGTCGTGAAGTCGTGGTATCGGGTATCGATCGGGTGTGGTTACGGCATTGAGTCTGCGATAATCACCACAGGATCTGTAGGTACCATCCTTTTTCATTACCATGTGTAATGGACTGGCCCATGGGCTACTAGACGGTCGACAAATTCCCTCGCTCATCATGAGTTGGAATTCTTGTTTTGCAGCGTTGTACTTATGCGGCGGTAGCGGTCTTGCTTTAGTAAATATCGGCGGGCCGGTAGTTTCAAGATAGTGTTCGACTTCACTATTTCCCAGTTTCTTTAGGTTTGGTCTCGTGATGTCTGGGTACTCGGCTAACAGGTCGTGGTAGGGAAGCTTGTCGTCGATGGTACGGATGCTTCCTTCTGCTGCTGGTGACAGGGAACCTCGTGCCGATAAATTGGTTTTTTTATCCACCAATCGTCGTCCACGGAGATCTACCATAAGTGTGTGGTGGTGCAAGAAATCAGCGCCTAATATCGGCCTACTGACTGTTGCAACCATAAATCGCCAACTGTAGGCACGCCGCATTCCGATGTTGAGTTCAATGGTTCGCTCGCCGTATGTGGGTATTTTTGAACCATTTGCTGCGTACAAGTAGTTGGTGGGTGTTCGCTGTTTATCGCGTGCTGTGGCGGGTAAAACAGAAACATTTGCACCCGTGTCGACAAGGAACTTTTTTCCGGGTGATTTGTCGTGAATAAATAGGCGGTATGAGGATAAATCGTCGACTTCTGCCACCGCCACGGCTTGGGTCTTCTTTAGTTTTCCGGCTTTTCGCTTGTGATTCCTTTAAAACTGCATGGACTTCTGCATCGGTATGCTGCCTTGCCGAATTTCTGGTGAAAATAGCACACGGCATTTCTTCTGTCCCGAGATTTCGAGCGGGAACGTCTTCTGGAATTATTGAATCGGCGTTGTTTGCGAGGTCGATTCGTTTTCAGCGCTGCAACTTCCTTAGTTAGGGCTTCTATCATGCTGCAGAGTTTGTCAGTGGTCGCCGCTGGGATCTTGTCTTCTTGCGCAGTCATTTTGAACGCGGGGTCACCACTTTAGTGATTATGGATCACTAATATAAGGAATCGATGCTTAGGTTGTAGTAAATAAGAAAACGAATAACGATCTGTAGATTTAATTCTAAGGCACGGCTTATATACAATTTCGAAATCCAAAAATAATAAAAATCAGGGTACATACACAAACTTAATAACTAACACAAATTGTAAATGGCGGTACTATGTGCCGCGCTCTCTTCGAGGTGCTAGCGCAATGATACAGCGGCCGTGCGATCCAAATTCCTTTCTCTTGTGCCGGGCCAGCTTAGTACGCGCGGGCGCACGGTGGCAGACGGCCGTGCGCGCTCCTCTACTACGTATGCCTTGGTACGTAAGTATGTGCTGCTACAGGGCAATAACAGAGTTTTATTCGCCCCACCCCATGAGGTAATGCAATAGGTCAGAATTGACTGACAAATATCAAAATACACTTGCCTGCTTTTTGAATACGAATATTACCTTACGAATTCTATTATTAGGAGCTTTCATATGTTGATTGAAGGAAAGGGTTTCGTCTATTATAATACCCAGGTATTTTATTTTATTAGTTTTCTTAATATTCGGACACTTACACTGGCTATCAGCCGGGACTGGACAACAATGAGCATGCAACGCTGAGGGGGGGATATTTGCTTGCGCATCGAAAACATAATGTAATTCGTCTTCTCTGCATTTTCAGTTAGTGAGTTATTTTGAAGCCATTTATTAACAATATTAAATCCGCGTTGCGCAAGCTTGTAGACTTCATTTTCTGATTCAGCCGAAAAAAGTAAGGCAGTGTCGTCAGCGTAAGTTATGATAGTGCCATGCTCTAGCTTTAGATTGCAAAGGTCATTTATGTAGATCAAAAACAAGGTAGGCCCTAGAATACTTCCTTGGGGAACACCAAAAGATGTGTTTTTTTGAACAGCGCTGAGGATATCGCCAATCTTTACGCACTGGGAACGATCTTTTAAATAACTTTTGAATATTTTCTGTTGGGCACCTCTTACACCCATGATCTCAAGCTTGCGCAATAGAATTGGAATGGAAACTGTGTCAAAAGCTTTGGCGAGGTCCAGGAAAATTCCCTGTGGTTACCCTTGTCAAGTTCATGCGCTAGATAGTCAGTCAGATGATGTACTGCATCGGCGGTTGAAACTTTAGGTCTAAATCCAAACTGCCTTTCAGACAGAATAGATTTATCTTCCAAATATTTCAACAACCTTTTGTTTATTATTTTCTCCAATATTTTCGACAAAGAAGGTAGTAAAGAAATAGGTCTATAATTTGTCACTTGCTCTTTGCTGCCTGATTTATAGACAGGGATGATTACAGCTTTTTTGAGACACTCTGGGAAATGACCTGAAGACAAACAAATGCGGAAAATATAAGTCAGCGGTGGTATCAAAATGTCCTTGAATCTTTTAAAAATTTTGTTCGAAATGTTGTCCCAGCCAACTGCACAGTCTTCTTTCAAGGTCATGATTATACTTTCTACCTCAGTCTCGTAAGTATCAAGTGGCGCGAAGGATGATAAAGCAGCGTTAGTAGTTAATGGAGTGCTCGTCAGGTTTTGGGATTGACCCAGATTTTTTTCCGCCAGGCACTTACCCACATTAACAAAGAAATTATTTGCTATGTTAGCGGATTCCACTGGTGACGAGTGTGCTTGTAATAAACTTGAAGATGACTCATATTGTTTTGTAGTATACGTTACGTCTTTTATATACATTTCCAGATCTTTTTACTATTTGTTCCCGCCTTTTCCAAAGCCATTTTGTCGTAGTTGCTTTTAATTTTTCTAAGAAGATCGTTACAGAAATTTCGATATCTTTTTTACGAAAGTTGCAACAAACCGATTTCTAGATTTGATTTAGCTTTCATATGCAGTTTATCCCTATGTTTCATACAGCGAATAAGACCTGATGTGATCCATGGTTTTATGTTCAGATTTTTGTTACTCAACTGCGATACAACTGTGTTTTTCTGAATTGCATTACGTAAGTTTTCAATTATAAACAACATACAAAACTGCGGGTCAGCGGAATTATAAACTGGATCAAAATCGATGACGCGTAAATCTTCTTCAAGTCTATTTATATTTAATTTTGAAATTTTGCGAGTGCCTTGTTTAGGTAATTTACAATTTAGGGTTAGTAGGGCAGCATTGTGATCGGTTATTGTTGAGTTGACAACTAGTGCAAGCGAAGGGAAATTTATTTAAGCATAATATGATCCAAACAGGAGCTACTGTGATGTGTAGGAAAGCTGTGCGCTGGGAGCAGGCCATGAAAGGCGCATAGGTTAAGGTAGTCCTGAGCAGAGGCATCAGTACTTCCTGGAAGAATATTGATATTAATGTCCCCAATTACAATCGTGTTTTTGATGGATGACAGGTTCTGCAAGGTCTCATTCAGAGAGTCAGTAAAATTAGTAGTGTTTTTAAAAGACGGAGGTCGATATACTGCTAATATCGCAAAATCTGAGCCCATTTTAACTAACAATCTGTTACAGTCGTACATATCAGGTTCCTCAACAGATACGTTCAGATGATTTCTTGCATAAACTATCACACCATCATTTTGGTTGTAATTTATGATACTTCTATTCATATTATATCCCGGGATTAGTGGTATGTTATACTGTTTGGCAAGCCAGCATTCGGTTAAAACAATAATGACACAAATTATGTTTAGCCGTTGCTGAAATGTTCCAAAGCTATCAAAATTCTTAAAAACACTGCGAATATTTTGTGTTAATATGGTTAGTGGAGATTTGTAGCCGGATAGATATTGTTTGCAGTTTTCAGCTTCACAAACTTTGGACTCGAACACAGAGAAATTATCTAAATCACTAATTAAACTACTTATCATAATGGTAAAATATAAGAATATAAAAATAAAAACAATAAAAATAAAAAAGTCAGAAAGATAACTAATAAACGGCGCTCTTAGGCGCCTCCATAATCTACAGAATTGATGTACCTTTTTTCAGCCATTAGTTTCGCCGGGCAGTCAGCAGCACCTGTGGTATGATTGTCTGGTTTTTAAATGCAGGCAAGTAGCACATTTTGGTTCATCAGCCTTTTTTGGACATTCTTTAACTGAGTGACCCTGATCACCACAGTGACCGCAGGTATACGACGTCTGTCGACATGAGTTGGCCGCATGTCCATACTGCTGACACTTATAGCATCGTGTGACCAAAGTAAAGTCTCTCACAGGGCATGATGACCAATTTACAAAAACTCGGTCTTGCGATATCAGGGTTTTGCGTATGACTGCAGATACCTCAACAATAAAGTTACATGTTTCAGAGTCTTTCTTACCAGATTTATGACTTAATTTAATGAGGCTTAAAAACGTCTCAAGGCTGCAATCCTGAAGTTTTTCGGCTAAATTCTGATTGTACACACAAGTAAAAACCTCATTTTCCTGCATGGATGTCGGCACTCCAATGATCACAACCCTTGGCTTTCTTTTATGGGGCTCGTCGACTGTTAGGCCTGATCTGGTAAGCTGCACCGACGGTTTCAGCTTCTCAATGTCGTCCTTCGTCTCCGTGCTGATGATAACACCGCCGTTCTTCGTCTTGCGCAGGCCTCTCACGTGGAGCTTCATTTCTTCAGGGCAGATAATTTTCTGGACAAGGGTTTTAGTTTCATCACTGGTCTTCAATTTGTCACTAGGATAGATGGCCACAGAACTTACGTGACTTGGCTGGATGAAATTGTTGGCACCTTTCTTTACCATGTCAGCAAAAGGAGGTCCCTCGGCCGGTTTTATCGAATCTTCTATACTCAGCTTAAGCTTCTTGAGCTGTTGCGAAAGATCGAGTTGGTTTTCTAGAGTTCTGATGACGTAGCTCGATTGGAGGACTTTGGCTTTGGCGGACTGGTACATGACGGCCATCTGCGAGGTTCCGTAACTAATCTTCCGGGTTAACTTGAGGATGTTTGTTTTCTACTCCACATTAAGCTTTCCCTCGCTTGCAATAGCGCACACCTCGTTCAGGTTCTGTTCAATATTAGCCATCCAGGTCTGAATTTCTGGTGTCGAGACAACTTCAGGTGCATCTTTCCTTTGGATAGGCGCTTGAGGGGTAGAGGCGGGTACGGCAACGGGCACAGGGGTAGAGGTGGGTGCGATCACGGGTGGCAGAGGTGCACAGAAGCCCGGCACAGGTGTAGCAGGCGGGGAGCGAACACATTTACTACTCCGGTTGAATGGACTGTCCTCCATCATGAACCAGGATATATTGTTTCTGTTAAACACCGGTCATTTCTTCTAGTAATACACCTTTCACAAATGTACTGTACAAGTATGGGTTAGTATTGGCTATTTGTAACTAGGTCACAATTTCGCAAGTGATTATTTGTTTATTGCAATAATTGTTCGATACGTCTGTTCACTACGATCGGCAAATATGCATGCAATATGCATCTAATAGTTATTTGTTATACAAGAGTGCAAAGTTGTTTTTTAACCGCGTGCTCAATTTTCTTGACCGAGCAAGCGAAAGATTCTAAAATTGAGTCACGAGCGCAGCGAGTGATTCAAAACTTAGAATCTTGAGCGTTAGCGAGGGAATCAAAAGAGCACGAGGTGAAAAATCTTTGCACTCGAGTGCAACACGTAACTTTTCATCCCACCTCAGCGAGGAAATAGGCTTAACTTGAAGATGGTTTGAGTTAATGGATAAAAATGCAGAGAATTCAAATGATGGGTGCAAGGGATCTTCTGGAACCAAATGGCAGGTGCAGCTAAGATTAAGTAACGTAGTATTACAGAGGGCCCTAACCAGTGTTTTAGATTTTGCATTTGTTAAGTAATTATACTGTTCTAAAGCATTTAAGGAGATAAAGTCGAGAAAGCATTTAATCACCCCGCTATTACCGGTAAGAGATGGTTGCGCAAGACCTATGTTTTGCTCACCGATTTTCCAAAATACGTTACTGAGGTTAAAGTCCCCTAGGATAAGAGTGTAATCACCGTGGTTAAGAGCACCCTGTGCAGAATTGCAGAAAATTTGCATAACATCAGCGGTTACTGGCGGGGGTAGGTAGACGCCGCAGATACGGAATTTATGTGCTTTTGAGCCACGCGGGGCTGTTTCAATATTGACCAACAAATCCTTACAAGAACTCTCCAAATGTAGTAGTCGACACGACTTTAACTTCCTCGAGATCGCTATCAAGACGCCACCACCATCCTTGCGCGCACTATATCGACTAGATTCACGGTCCCGTCTATAAATATCATACCTGTCGTCAAACAACTCAGCGTCATAAACACCACCGTTCAGCCAAGTCTCCGTAAGCACAATTATATCGTAATCTTGTAAAGACATGTTATGGTAAAAAATATCAAGTTTCGTTTAAAGGCCACGTACATTTTGATAATAAATCCGGAGTGAACTATCGAATGAGGCTAATTAAAGTACAAAAACTTTCCAAAGTTGCTTAATATTTATCCTAACATGTTCATGTTAATGACTTAAGTTGCTCCTGGTTCGTGATAACAATGCGTTCAGCTTGTTCATTCTTCTTCATGAATATTCTTCCGTTTCGCACCCAAACAAACTTATACCCAAGTGCTTTGCTACGAAGTCTACTCGCCGCGTGCAATGCCTTGTTTTCTGCCGACAAGTGTTCCACCACGTAAATCGGAACTGGATTCTCAGTGGCGATACCAAGATCACTCGTATTCAGCTTATTATTAGTATTGTTCTTGTTGTACGTGATAGCAGCCGCTAGAAATGTATCTCGCAAACGTGGGTTGTTGAATTTTACAAGAATAGATCTAGGCCGAGCTGTTTGGGTATCCTTTTTTGCGATCCTGGTAAAATGAGCTATGTTGGCTTCCAAGATTTCACTATTAGTAATTTTGCCTAGTTGTAACACCGCTGCACCGTGGTAAATAAGTTTTCTGAGCGGTTTTCGGGCACATTCTGAATTTCGAGGTTGGTGGCTCTGGAATTCTGTTCCATAAGGTTTAGGCGTCGATATAAATCGACGCCTAAACTCGTGGATTGACGTTTGTCCTGTAACTGTATGTTATCTTTCTCAAGTACTTGAATTCTGGAAGATTTTTCTTCCCGTGATAGTTTCATTTCTTCATACTTTTCGTTAAAAAAGTCAAGGGAAGCCCGAAAGTCTGTTAGTAGCTCGCTGATTTGCTTAAACTGGTCAGCCACAACATCTTTAAGCGCGCAGGCAATCTCTTGCTTTATAATTTGCCTGAGGGAACCTTTTGAAATTTCTAAAATGGTGTCGTCGTTAATTGGACTCTCAGGGGGGCCTCTGCTCTGCCTTATCTGTTTATTGCGGACAGTTACGTTGGATTCGGTAGGTGAGCTGTGATGTTGCTGATCTGTATAGTTGTTGTTGGAGCAATCGCCTCGTGCAGCTGCTGATCGGACTGGTGTATCCGTGTTGTTTGTCTTCGGTTGTTTGCTCTGACAGTCAGGACATTTCCAAGTCGCTTTTTTAGCTATAGGTACCCATTGTTTTGAATTGCTTTTCGGGTACGTTAGAACACAGCAAGTCGTACAATTATAAAATTGCAGGTAATCTAATCATCTTTGCTTTGTATTATTACAACCCGCGCATATTATATTGGCCATTATCGTAAGTAATCTGTTTAAAAAAATTGGACAAATTACAATAATAATTTCTAAGCGCCAGGCTCGAACTCGCGACACAGATTCCGACTAGTTACAACTGTATGCCGAAGCCGCTGCGCCACTTGAACGTTTACTTATGTGATGAAATTAGGAAGCGCATTGTTCGGATTTTAGATTTCAAATAATAAAAACGTTACAAGATTGACTCATTTGTCATACATTCCGAACATTTTTTCACTGTTGACGGTTTTGTTTATCACTTTTTAACACTGTGTTTTGCGATTGTCTTGCGGCTAATCGTTATTATTGTGTTTTTTTTTTAATAATACTTTGGTGATTAGGCACTTTTACACGTTATATTCGTGGTTAACTGCACTTGGTCATGTGATTTTAAATTCGATGGGTTATCGGATTTCCGTCACAAAGAGCTTGAATAACACTTTCACTTGATATTTGTCCTCGTACCTTCTCGTGAATTACTAAATTATGTGAAATTACACTGTATTTATATTTTTAGGGAAATATTAACACGGAGCTTATCAAACTTAGATGTTCGCCATCTATCGAGTCCTACCTAGATTGGAAGTCTGAAAGTGTTGCCACGCACCGATGTCTGCAAAGTTATATATCGGTTGTCATGTTAAAGGCATGTGATGAGGTCAATGACGTAAGGAAAGTATTGAGTAAGTATTAGCAACACTGTGTGAAGATTTTTTTTTTAAATTATTAAGATGGTACGTAGACTTATAAACTAAGCCCCACAAAACCGTAGTCATGGTTTGACTGTGACTGTTTAATGAAATATATAAAGAAGGTGAGAGATAAGGAGAAATATGGAAGAAGTAGACACTGCACCGAGCACAAATTAATTGGGATGAATCACAAACTAAAAATAGCGCCAGAAGCGCGCTCACTGCTCTTATAGTATGTGCGTTGATCTTGTTGTAGTTTTGCTGATTGCTGTAATATTTTTGGTAGGAGCCTGTGTCCTGCTCCACTCTGAATTTGTAGATATTTTGAAGATAATTATGTGATATGACCTACTTGAACCTATCAAATGATGTGTTATATGTTTTATCACTATGTATGACTCGCTATGTAATAATAACTCACATATTATGTGAGTGAATGAAAATACGATGCATAGAAGTGGGTAAGTAAGTACCTACGCTACGAGTGTAATGATCTCGTCAGTGTTGTTCGTGACCCCACCGGTGACCCCGGTCATATCGCCCGGTGCCCGTGTGTCAAAGTGTATCAAGTTAGTGTACTGCGTGCCAGTCTGCCCGCTCACTTGAATACTTAGAATTACAGATAATATGACTACAACATGTATTAGCTAGTAATGTCAAGTGAAACTCACTGTCAGTTTGACAGCTGACATAAAGTAAGGTAATGGCAACATCGGGCAGCTCTTCTTTCTGGGCTTGGCTATGAGACCCGACCCGGGCTTAAGGTGCGGCGCTGGTGCTCCCTGGACTCCTGAAGTGTCGCAACTGAGAAGGGGAGCCCGCAGTTACCTACAAATTGTCAACGCTGGTAGCGTTAGGTTGGACGTACTTCATGCTGTGACCGAACTGAGCAGTGAGGCCCACCAAGCGGCAAGCAGTCCCACGTCTCGCACCCGCAGCCCGCGACCTGAAAGTGTTGCGTATTCAAATAGTTGCAGCAGCACTATTGCAGTTCATAACATGATGAGATTACTAAGGTGAGCGGCCCATAGCTGGACAGGGTGCTGACACTCAGTACTCTCAGTGTGTGGGGCATATACCCCACCCCTCCTTACGCTACGACAGCTATTCGGCAAGTGGGTGAAAATCGCTAGTCGCCAAGTTTAATGCACCCGCGCAGCTATAAGTTTCAAATATACGAGGAGATTAATTCAGAAAACTTAGAGAAAACGCTGCGAAGTGCAGTTTATATAATTGGGCAATAAACGGAGTAGCGGCCGATCCGCTGCCGCCGCGCGCCGCTGGGAGTCAAGACGTGGGGTCAGCGGGTGCGGTCGCACTAGTGCACGCCGCGGCCGCGGCCGGCACACGCTGCTGAATATCCGCCAAACTAACAAAATGTAGCTTGAAAATTTCCTTGTTATGTTATGAGTTATGATGACATATTTATAATGCGTCATTCACATTCCGCTTGGGATGCAGCAGCGTTAAACCCTCGCCAGCAGACGGCGCGGCGCATCGCTCCACACAGGTTTCCGCCGGCAGTGCGACCCCGCCCGGTGCCTCCTCGCGCCTCACCGGGTCTCCTTGCTCCACTATTATTTTCTCAAACAACTGACTCGCATAAATTCAAACAGTTTTCAAACAAGTCGATCTTTCAGTTAGAACGCTGTTCCTTCACGAGTTCATGACCGGCCTTGTTCAAAGAGTTACCCTACTAGTCCGTAGCTTTCTATCAAGAGCGTTCATTTAATTACTTCGTCATTATACTTAGGTATATTACAGTGCTCCTAAAAACTATGAATATCACCACCATGCGGACTAGCTGTGCGACGTTTCACTGCCGCCGCAACACCAGCA
Source organism: Xestia ashworthii (assembly GCA_950022955.1). Lineage (NCBI taxonomy): Eukaryota > Metazoa > Arthropoda > Insecta > Lepidoptera > Noctuidae > Xestia > Xestia ashworthii. Next base: position 182,419 of record OX465565.1, on the reverse strand, counting down.
AGGGACTGTCAGAGTGACTTCACCCGACCGCGGCAACAACGCCACCAACGTAGCAATTAACTCAGCTGTCAAATATTTTTTGTGCTCCCATAATCATCAAGTCAGGATCTGATGATGGGATCCTGGAGAAATAGAGATCTCTTCAAATTTTATAGGCACACTTGATAGTACTTTCTTAAAGTGGTCCCATTTCAATTTGGTGAAGATCTGATGAAGAACTTCGGAGATAGGCAACGGAAATCCTCAATAAATGATAGCAAATGGACGGGGATTGCTGAAATCTCATGTCATGTCATGTCATGTAAATAACACTCTACTGGGTCCATGATTGGATTACCGCAAACTATTCAGTTCTAAATGGGAAAAAAACTAAGTGCATTAGATTTGCTCTACCAAATGGCAAAAGTAGTCATTGTGACATAGTATTGAATCAAGAGAAACTAGAATTTGTCGATAAAACGGTGTTCTTGGGAATCGCGCTCGATTCAAGGCTACAATGGGGCCCTCATTTAACATCTCTTGCAGGACGGCTGAGCTCGGCAGCATATGCTGTTAGAAAAATCCGTCAATTTACTGATGTCGATACCGCGAGACTAGTATAATACAGTTATTTTCATAGTATTATGTCATACGGTATTTTACTATGGGGACAGGCTGCAGACATCGAGTCTATATTCTGCAGAAAAGAGCCATCAGAGCCATATATGACTTACGTAGACGTGATTCTCTAAGAGAGCTGTTCAAGAAAATTAATACCATGACACTACCTTGTCAATATATCTATGAAAACATCATGTACGGTCGAACAAGCTATTTGGTTTACAGTTTAACACGCAAATTACATTGTAAAGTGTAAACAAGCAATTTGGCACTTGAAGAGTACTTAAAATCTATGATCACCTAAAATAAAACTGAAAAGACGAAGATTCTTAACCCACCTAAAACGGATTGGATAAACAAAGATATAATTAAAACTATCAATACCAGAAATGAACTGGGAAAGAAAGTAAAAGAGAATCCTGAAGACGCAGAAATAAAGAGCAATTTTATAGCTGAACGTAATAATGTGACAGCTGTTATTCAGAATGCAAAGAGTTCTTATTATTTAAAATCATTCAAAAAATGTAAAAGGCTTTCTTTTAAGATGTGGAAGTTGATTAATAGTATAACTTGCAATAAAATAAAAAATAACACAGCCCCTACAAAACTTGAAGGTCCTGAAGGTCCGATTACCGATACAAAACTTATATGTGAGAGTTTCAATTATTATTTCTCAACAATCGGTACAGTTCTAGCTAGTGAAATCCCAAAATGTAATCAAAATAATGCAACTGACACGCTTTCGAGACCTCGATCGAGTACACAAGCTGGTGTAGAACTTACAGAGTTGTCACCAACCACTACTAAAGAGGTCTCAAAAATTATTGACGAATTGAAAACTAATACGAGCACAGGCATCGATGGCATCAGTACTAAAATAATTAAATGTATTAAAGACTTACTTTTGGAAGACCTAACAAAATGCATAAACAAAAGCCTTCAGGAAGGAATATTTCCTGATACATTAAAAATCGCCAAAGTCACACCAATACATAAAACTGGAAGCAACGCAGATGTGAGTAATTATCGTCCAATATCGGTCTTACCGATTATTTCTAAAATATATGAAAAAATCGTTCATAATAGGTTACAAGCTTACCTAAATTCTATATCTTTTATTTCCAAAAACCAATATGGCTTCCGACAGAAATCAAACACCCTATCCGCGACTATTGACCTTATTACTAACTTAAAAACTAACATTGATAAAAAACAAATAGCTCTTGGGATCTTCATCGACTTAAAAAAAGCCTTTGACACTGTTAGTCACAAACTTCTTCTTAAAAAACTGGAAAGTATCGGTATTACTGGCTCTGCACTCAAAATACTAAATTCTTATCTTACTAATAGGTACCAAGTAGTCGGTATCGATGAACATCGAAGTGAACCCAAGCCCATTACCTGTGGAGTACCACAAGGTTCTATACTAGGACCTCTATTATTCCTTATATATATCAACAATATTAATGATTTTGGACTTAAAGGAGTTATTTCACTATATGCCGATGATACTAGTCTTTTTTACTTTGGCAGTAATTTAGAAGATATTGTTAAAGAAGCTCAAAGTGATTTAAATAAACTAGCTATCTGGTTCCAATGCAATCTACTTACTATTAAAACCAAATACATGATATTTAGTGCTAAAAATAAAAAACTTCATACACATGGTGAATTAAATATAAATGGTCAACCATTACTAAAAACAAATATCGAGAAATATTTAGGTCTTACTCTTGATGATAAACTTACAATGAAACCTCACATTGAGAAAGTAAGAAAAAAGATATCATCACTGACTGGTGCACTTAGAGGAATTGTCCGATGTCTTCCACTACGGGTTAAATATATTATTTATAACTCGATGGTTAAACCACATCTCGATTATTTAATCGAAGTATGCGGAAGTGCTGCCAGAATTCACCTTAAAAAGCTACAAACATCTCAAAATAAAATAATTAAACTCCTATTCAATTTTGATTATTTAACATCTACTCAAAAGGTTTTCAAAGAAACAAAATTAATGAACATTGATCAAATTTATAAATATAACACTTGCATTCTTGTACGTAAAATAATTAATAGAGATATACATACACAAATAACATTTACAAAAAGAATGCAAATTCAGAAGCGGATTACGAGGCAGGCTAATCATATAATTTTAAGAGCACCGTGGACAAACTACGGTAGAAAGACTGTCGTATATGAGGGGGCTGAACTCCTAAAGTAATCAAAGAATCGAAATCACTTCCAACTTTTAAAAGGCTATTAAAGCACCACCTGAATAATTTATAAATTGTATTTGCATTTTTGTGTGTTTTCCGTAACTTAGTTTATTACCAAGCGAAACCGTCGCTTAATTGTACCATTATTTGTATGTGTTTCCTCATAGAAGTGAATAATTGTATTCTTTTTGAGTGAAATAAATTTCTTAAACCGTAAACCGTAAACCAAATAGCTTGTTCGACCGTATGTTAGGAAAAACCTGCATTTATTCAGTAAACGAGGTGACAGACACCACTACTAGAAATAGTAGAAACAGTACTAGAAATAGGGATCAACTAGTTCAGCCAGGTTTCAGGCTTGCCAAAGTAGATTCAACTTTCATGGGGTACTGTTTAAAATGTTACAATAAAATGCAAAAATGCTATGTAGGCAAGTATATTAGAAGTTGGGGGATTATATTGATGATAAAAGTGCTTGGCTCAATGCTGGTCCTGCTCCACAACCATAGGAGCAAACTAATCGATTCCCAGTTAAGTTATTGTGGAAGCTGCAGAAGATTGTAAAAAGATCCTTGCATTGTATAGATTCAATTTTTTTTTTTTTTTTTTAGGATGGGAAATCATCAAATGACTTCTCCCGCTCTGGGCGGAGCTGGAGGGAGTGTCAGACTTTTACTGACTAAAACCCATCCATGTTCCTTCCTCGCCCTTTATGTTCCGGGGCCGCGGTATCTCTTTCGAACAGGCCCGCAACCCCGGCAGGCTTCGGCCCTTGCGGGCCCCTCTCTTATGCTGACATCTCTTTGAGGCGCGCGTGGAACACGAACGCGCCGTCGACACGGCCTGTCGTCGTTAGACGGACGGACGGCTAGCTAGCCCATAGCCAACCGTCCACAGGCCCGCGTCTACGGTGGCCGGTAGCCACCACGTGGCCACAGAGGATATCTCCCTCTCTCGTTCCGCCACCTCCTTCGCTAGCATGACTGCTTCGCAGAAGGAGGTGACGGCTTCCCATTCCGTCTCGCTCCGGACCATGGATTGAACCAGGGCCGGACGCGAGAGGTCGCCGCCACGAGGACACGGCGGTGCTCCGCCCACGCAGGGCAAGATTCCATCTCTTAGTATTATATAATTGCATAGCACATGTGTGAGTACTATGTACTGTAAAGCCACCATTTACATCTAGTTATTTTATTTTATTTTTGACTTGAATATGCCTTGGCGGCTGACAGAATATCATGCTCACTCAAATGTCTCGGTGATGGTGGCGGGTGTGTCGGGTCATTTAGTTCCCTTCAATATGGTTAAGTTGAATGGTGCTGATACATGCATCATGCTCATGAACGGGCGATGTCAGTTGAGACTGGTCATCTCTTAGCTGCCACGGTTAATTTTAATTATTTTATTTGTATATTGTTGATTTAATCTTTTCTCTGGACGCTCTGTGCACGTCTTTCTACATCGTTCTCACATAGATGTATAATCACAACATGAATGATGTAACCAAGATTTTGTAACAATATTTTGATTTAAAAGAGTGTCCATGAAGTTTCTTGCCCGTTCTTCTCAACTACAGTACTTTCGCAAGTTATTATGCCTTGTGTCTGTGACTGTAGCTTTGATTTTTCTTTGTATTTTTGACATTCAAAGGTGCCGTAATGGTCTAATTGAAATAAATGCTTTGAGTTTGATTTTGAATTATTATAACAATATCTATATATATAATATATAATTATCTTTAAATATAGGTAATAAAAGAGTAAAAAAACTGTGTCTGTACATTGAATAAATTAAAAAAATAATAGTTGAGGGGGGTTTAGAAACAGTAATAGGGCACGAATCCAAAAAAAAAATCTGTCTGTTTGTCTGTTTGTTTGTACACGTTGATCTTCGGAACTACTGGACGGATTTGAATGATTTTTTCTTTCTTGTATAGATACTAAGTGTTGGATTTCGTATTTATTCATAATTTTCACTGTAGGGTAGAAGTAAAACTGACTTGCAAACTGCGTCACTATCCTATGGTATCCCATCCTTTTCCCACATGCACACCTGGACTATCGCTGTCCTTGTCACCGCCGACGGTGACTGTGTGAAAAATTGAAGACTACATCGGCCACTTCTCACGACTCATCTCAATATTAATAAAGTTATAAATAAAAGACAATTTGGTTATCAGAAAGGTGTTGGAACTACAGAAGCTATTAGTACTTTAGTTAGCGACGTGGTTGATAAACTAAATAAAAAATTGAAGGTAGCTGGAATTTTCTTAGACTTGAGTTCTGCATTCGACACTGTCAATCATACATTGTTGCTTGCCAAAATGGAACACTACGGGGTAAGAGGTCAGGTTCTAGCGCTTTTTCGGTCATATTTAGCAAATAGAAAAATGTATGTAGAGGTGAAAGATATAAATCAGAATCATTTTCGAGAAGTCTACCATTCAAAGTTACGAAGGGTTTTGACAGGTGTCCCACAGGGTTCTATACTGGGTCCAATGTTATTTTTAATCTTCACAAATGATTTACTTAACTTAGCAGCAAAACTTAATCCAAATTTAAAACTAATAGCATTTGCAGATGACACCAATGCTGTTGTTAGTGAAAGTACTGCAGAGGCTTTGAGCAACACTATAAACACGGCGCTTGACTCTTTTCAAAAATGGTTTACAGCAAATAAGTTAAAAATTAATCCTAAAAAAACAAATATAGTACTTTTTAAGTCCACATCACGTGGTAGTGCTAGTGATAATCTAGACATTAATTTAAATGAAGACAAAATCGATATTGTCGAGTCAGTAAAATTTTTAGGAGTTCATATTGATTCTTTATTAAATTGGAAAAATGAACTAAAAGCCATAGACGGGTCAATATCATCAGCATGCTATGCCCTCAGGAGCCTACGAGAAGAACTTAGCATAGATATTTTAAAATCAGTTTACTATGCACTGGTGGAGTCAAGACTGAGATATAGTATTCAGCAATGGGGAAATAGCTACAAGTATAATTCTGATAGAGCATTTGTTCTACAAAAAAGGGCAATCAGAACAATGGTTCGTATTCCCCAAATCGAGTCCTGTCAGAAACATTTCCAAAGTCTATCCATACTTACAGTACCTAGCCTTTACATACTTACAGTCTTGACCAGCCTAGCGAAACACATAAGTGATTATGAAACGCAGGATGAAAGACTTAAAAGGGAAAGCACAAGGAACACATATTTGAAGCATAAAGTGAACCCCAAATTAAATATTGTAATGCACTGTGTACAGTATCAAGCGGTAAAATTATTTAATTGTTTGCCTAAAGACATAAAACCACTGCTATACAAAACCACCTTATTTAAAAATAAATTAAGAAAATTCTTACTGGAAAAATGTTTCTATTCCGTGGATGAATTCATGACTCACGGATATTAGTGCAATTTGTTATTAAGTTGTAATTGTAAGTTGTAATTTGTTATCATAATCTGTAAAATACTTGAAATGACATGGTTTTTAATGGATTTTTTTTTTCACGTTGGATATATATATTTTATGGAAATGAAAATTTTACTTTATTTCAATGATTTTTTATGTACCTAGAAGAATGAATTTTAATTTTAATAATTGTGGTTATGACTTTCTATTTTAAATTAATTGTTAATGAACGATTATTTAGTATTTTATATGACATGTTTTCTTGGATTTTATGTATTAATTTGATTAAGTTTTGGGTGACATTTTAAAATATTTCATGTTTTCTATTTTTACTATGTTGATATTGTATATTTTTATTAATTTAATTTGATCAAGTGATGGTATATTTTCTATTTATTATTAGTCGAGTAGTGTTTTTTTTCTGTTTATTTAACTAATCTAAACTTTTTATGTAACGCATTCAGACACAATTGTTATTGTTATTGAATAAATGAAATGAATGATGATGATTGAACGAGAGTAGCCTTACTAAGAACATACTCCCTTATTAATTTGCCGCGAGTGCAATTACAAACTATTATCTAAAACACTGAAAAGTGCGTGCTTATTTGTGGTGAAAGGCGTCTGTGCGCCCCCTCATGCGCTGCCCCTAAATACAGCAAGGACTCGAACCCCCTGCCGACCGACGCGGAGGACAGATTGAAGACGGCGAATCTACAGGTCAGTGGTGCTGCATGTTTCCTGCCAAATTCCTCTGTCCATATTTACAGCTCGTCGTCCTAATTTCGTGTCGCATTTGCAAGTTCAGACCACCTACCTACGTACTTTTCAACCCCCGCAAAATACAGTCCACTATTTTATCATACATCAACCGCTGCCGGAAACGCACACACACTACGATGCGCGCCCGCCATAGCAAGCCAGCGCGCGATTCACCGCGGCGGACGGAACGACAGTCGTCTTCGTGTGGCCACACGCAGAGCTCAACCCAACGTTGCTATGTAAATCTAACCTCTTTTCGAAAGTACCTGTATTCACGTTTTTGTACAAAATTATACAACTTAGCAGCAAGTACAAGTTTTATTTGAAATCTACACTATCTGAAACAAATTTGGCGACCGTGACAGGACTTTCTGTGCGTGAAGCACAGATACATACTTGAAGAAAATTCTGTACAATCGAAGGAGCTAGAAGCACGCGGCGAAGGCGTGACTGGCTGAAGTATATAGAAAGAAAGAAAGAAAGAAAGAAAAACCGTTTATTTTGCACAGACTACAAACGCGCAATAATAAAACGCAAGAAGACATGAAAGCTAATAATAATAAAAAATAAAAATAAAATAAAATCTAATATTTCCTTCGCAGTTCGCAGAGAATACTATTCTCCGTCTACGATTGCCCCGAGATCCCCTGTGGCACTGAGATAGAAAATTTTATGTCAATGCCCTGTGGCATCTGTGGTCACACCACAGACAGAGAACTCTAGAAAACGCACGTCTATGGCATGGTGACACCATAGACGAGCATTTTCGACATGACATTGACACAACGATGACATAAGGAGATCCCAAAACAATAACAAACTACATAGGTCATAGGTACAGGTACAATACGAAACTTAAATCATTACATGAAGGCACGAACTATGTGGAACATAAATGAAACTGCGCGTCCAATCCGTGCAAAAATGGTCGATGCTCAGCTAAATGCTGTGGCTTCGGACGAACCGTAAGTCCTCAGCGCTGATTTTCAGCAAAGGCCAAAGGAGAGGAGTGACATAGTGACGCCGCCATGGGGTGTGCTATGGTGTCTCAGTTATTATTTAAACACTAATAATAATAATGGTAAGTACTATTAAATGTATGTGTATTTGGAAAATTTACATAATGATTGAGTTGTAACACGAATATCATATTTGCAAGTGTACCTACAGAATATTTTGTGTAAATAAGAATAAAAAATACATGATAAGTAGTACTGCCAACAAACAAAAACCAACACAAAAAAGATGCTCAAAAACTAGCATTATTACCTATAACTAATTATTAAAATCTGAAATTAAATATCTATTGAATCTCCAGGTACTGATCACAGCATGGAAAGAGATTTTCAACAATGGTCAATACACCATCCCATGAATGAACCATGGGCGTGGCGGCCATATGCATTATGGAATGGCGTCGTTTGACCAAACGAAGTAAACTTAATTGCCTTGGATCAATCTAATTGAAAGGCGCAATGCATCAGCCGTGAGCACGCCTTGCATTGTTGAAGGTCTTCTCCAATTGCTCTTAGGCCGTGACCCCGAGGTAAGTTCCAAATGCACTGGTGCAATAAGATCTACCTATCATCGGATTGCTGCAGTTGCATGAAGCTTTTCTTTAAAATATTTAAAAAACGCCTTTTTGTTTTCAGGACTCTCACTGGTGGTGGAAGGTCATTCCAACAGTGTGTGGCGGCGAATTTGAAGCAACCCCTGAATGCTGCGGTTCTATGTTGTGGATTACAAAGCGGTTTTGTGGAATAACGCGGTTCATATTTACTCTGTCTCCAACTTAGCTTATCAAAAAGGTAGTGTGGTTTCTGTGTAGTGACCACTCCAAAAAGCAAACTAGCCAGATGCAACCTTCTCCTAGCAGCCATTTTCAAAATATTATTTTCGTTAATATAAGGAGTGACATGACTTCTACGAGGGATATTAACACAGAACCGTGTACATGCATTTTGTATTCGTTGAATTAGTTTATTGGTTCTTTCTAACAGGCATGGTCCATACACGGTGTCACAGTAATTAAGTCTAGACAAAATAAGACTGTCTACTAGTTGCTTGCGTAGCTGAACACTCAGGTAGTCTCTAATGGAATACAGTAGCCTTAATCTATAAAAACAATTCCTCATGGAGTTACTGATGTGCTTTTCAAAACGTAGTTGAGGATCCATAGTTAGACCAAGATTGCATGCAGTTTCCACTCTGTCGATTTTATCGCCCCTGATAATGACTTGTGGTTTAGCCGACAGTATTGCGCTGATCATTTTCGTACTCCCCAAAATCATAAATTTCGACTTTAATGGGTTTAAAACCAGTGAGTTGCTTTCTGACCATTCTACCACTCTCTCCAGATCCCTATTAATTTTTCGTACTGCCTCTGTTGTATCTGTTGGCTTGAAAGATATATATAATTGGATATCATCTGCGTACATGTGATATTTGCAATGATGGAATGAGTGTATTATATCGGCACTGTAAAGGATATAGAGCGGGGGGCCCAAAATTGAACCCTGAGGCACACCACGCGGCACCTGACGAGGTGGGGATGATATTTTTGATCCATCCTCCCTCTGGATCTCAACGAGCTGAGTTCTATTTTGCAGGTAGCTAGCAAACCACTCTATTGTTTCCCCTGTGAAACCATAGTAGGCCAACTTAGAAAGCAATAGAGTTGTATTTATTGCATCAAAGGCCCGTGAGAAATCCAGAAGAGCAAGGATTGTCCCCTCCCCCCTATCCCTTGCCTCCAATATATTTCCTACTACATCAGAGAGAGCTGTAGCCGTCCCACGGCCTTTCCTAAAGCCAGACTGAAGGTCAGGGAGCATACTGTTTGTTTCCAGATATTCCAGCATTTGATTGTAAACCACCCTCTCTAAGACCTTGGACAAACAAGGCAGAATGCTTACCGGGCGTAGATCTTTGAAAGTTATTGGGTTACTAATTTTAGGTAGCGGACGCACAATAGCACACTTCCATGAGTTAGGAAAAGTGCTTGACTCTATTGATTTATTTACTATTGTAGTGATGACCTGGAGGGTGGTTGGCAATGTGAGCATGATCATATCCAGACTCAAATCATCAATCCCTTTAGCGTTTGATCCCAAGCCTTTCATAATTTTCGCTATTTCTTCCTCGGTAACATTCCTCAGCTTAAATTGAGCATCTCCATATTTGTTGCAACTAAAATGTGATAGCTGGGATGGGGGCAATGTGCTCTGTCCAGGTACATTGAGAAAGGCCTTGTTTATCTCATCTGGGTCGTTAAAATGACTGGGGAGAGTACCATCATGATGGTCTGCAAACACATCTGACTTGAGATTTTGCCAAAGTTTTTTGGGGTTTTTTATCTGACCATTAATATGCTTTTCAAAGTAGACCTTCCTTTCCTGCATCAGTGCAGCAAAAGCTTGTTTTTTTAGATCCAAGTAATATTGTTTTGCAGTATCTTGCTTGTTCTTGCGATAGTTTTCCCTTGCCTCATCTCTAAGCCTTATCATTAATTTAATATTGTCTGTTAGCCATGGTGTGGGACGGTCTCTAAATATTTTACGTTTTACAGGTGCATGCAAGTCAAATAATTGGGTGATAAGAACATTGAAGTATTCTACCATGCAATGCACGTCCGGTAGTGAGCAGACTTCCGACCAAGGCATTGATACCAGATCCACCGCATAGTAATCCTCCAATATATCCCTTAGAGGCCGATATACAACTAACCTAGGTTTGCTCTTCACTTTCTTAATTACAGTATCACATACAATAAACGAGTGATGGCCAAGTTCACTGATATGACTAACCATCACATTACGAACCCCTATGTCAGTACAGATCACATCTATAAGAGTACTACTATCTCCTACAAAGTGGGTTGGTGACTGTACAACCTGAACTATATCAGCGTAATTTAAAAAATCCATCAGATCCTTCGTTTTTTTACTATTGATATCCAGTAAATTGACATTGAAATCCCCCAATACCACTAAATGATCATAAGGTGCCAGCGCTAATACTGTCAGTTATACCATCTAAAAATTTTGCCAAATCAAACCATGGTGGCCTATATGCAGTGCCTATCAATAACTTTTTACCATTGATATTTAGGTTTAGCCACATCTGTTCTACATCAGAATGTTCTGAGTGCAGCCGTACCCGCACCCTAACTCCAGTTTTAATGTAAAACGCCACACCTCCGCCCCGCCCCCCACGTATATTCGCAGGACGCGGCACGTGTTTTAGCCTGTATCCGGGAACCTTAGGAGCACGTCCATCCTCCCCAGGTCTGAGCCACGTTTCGTTGATTGCCATTATGTCTACCGAGTGGCGTAACATGGTTACTATAAATTCATCCTGGTTAGTTGCTAGAGAGCCCGCATTGAATCAACCAAACTTCAATAATTTTGACTTAGCGTGTGCGTGTAGATTGTAAAAGCTGTATATTTATTATGTGTAGTATTCTAGTGTGATAGAATTTATGTATATAATTTTTAAATATGCGGTGTATAAATGTTTTGTATACATGTGATATGTGTAGTCTTAGTTGTTGTGGTAAGTTAATAATTTTAGATATCTTTAAATTGGCTCTTAAAGTTGTGCTTATAAATAAGGTTGTTTTTTGTGTCTTAATAAAATAAATAAATATGTATATAACTATAACCATGTTCTTTGTGTCTTTGCAGTACTCACTCTCATATTCCCGCCTCCCCCCATACTGACAGATACGACGCGCAGGCTCCATGTATGCAATCCAATAACCAATACAATACCCCTTATAAGGTGCGATAAACAGAGTAACATCAAACAATCGTTTATTAATTAGAGTCTGTGTATGGTCCAATAATGTTAAGTATTTCTTCCTCAGATGTAATCCTGTGAGTGGCGTCTCCAGGCTTGCTCCGGACCAGGACGCGACCCCGCGCCGTCCATACGAAGCGCCATCCGTGAATCCCCGCAGCAACCCTTGTTTGGCGAAATAAGTGCTGGTTCACCTTGGTCAGCCTTTCATTGACAAAAAAACGAACAGGTTTCCCAGCGAACCCCAGATTCTCTGTTGTGGCACCTCGTCGCACACGGGCACCATTCAGCACAGCGTCACGCTGGTCACGCCGTGCGAGGCGCACCATGATAGCGCGAGGTCGCGGCTCTGCCGAGGCTGTAGGGCTTGACGCCTTGATATGTCGACCGCCAACCCGCTCTGCACTCACGATGTCACGCTCATCTAATGTGACCCCCAGCTTTGTGGCAATTAGCTGCAGCAGATGAGTTGGATTTTCCCCTTGAGTTTCAGGCACGTTTGCTATCACAATGTCATTTGCCATCAGTTCCTGATCTCTGTCATTCAGCTCCCGCCTGAGCTGTTGCACCACGCTCTCCAGCGCACTTGAAGGAGCTGACGGAGCGCATCCAACATCATGATGTTTTTCCAGCGCCTCCAACCTGGACTCTATGTCTGCCATACGAGTGTGACTCGAGTCGTTGGACGCCTTCAGCTCCGCTACGTCCCTTCTGAGCTCCAGGACCTCATGCCGCAAGGTGCGTAGTTCCTCCACTACCAATTTTAGAGCGGCACCTATATCCTGCGAGAACTGAGGAAGCGGCTTCAAAGTTTCGCTCTCCACGCCCATCGCAGCAGGCGACGGCGATGCGGCACCTATATCCTGCGAGAACTCCGCAAGCGGCCCCAAATTTTCGCTCTCCACGCCCATCACAACAGGCGACGGCGATGCAGCACCTGATGAAGGCGACGTCTGGGTCACGGCCACTGGCGTCACCGCTGGCGGTGTTGACACCGACATGGTCCCGGGCCCTTCTTTCTGTATTTCTCCCACATGGCCACGTACAGGTGTGTCGGCCTTATTGTCCCTACGGACATTTTTCCGGCATTCAGGGCACTGCCAAGTGGCGGGTAAGGGACCCTTTGTTGGAAGAACGACGCACACTCGGTGATAAGCGACGCTACATTTAGTGCACTTCACTGTGTCTATTGCCGACACAAACTTCCCGCATGCACCACATTTCGCCGGCATTCTTCAAGGTCAATTTCTTCTGTTGACAAACAAAGTCTTGAGTTCGCTGTCAGATTGACGTTGTCAGAGCAGGCAGAGGCTGACAGGTTACAATTCACCAGACGTTGACAGTTGGTCGTGACAGAATAATTTCCAAAAAATTGTGGGTAATTAAAAATTACTTGGAATATTTTGTATTAATTCACATAGGAATTATGCACTTGAGGAGCAATCACAAGACCTCACCACACTATATATTATGTATTATGTAACTGTACACTTTATTAAAAACTTTTATGAGACTGTATCGACGTATTTTCATTTATTTCCGTACAAAATCAGGACAACGTTGCCACCAGTACGAACGTCAAAACGTCACTCTATATGCGAAGAATCTAGCAAGGAGAAACACGCAGCGATGCGAAGAACTGTCTAGTTGGACTACCATTCTACGGAGCGAGAAGCACGCGGCGACGGCGTGCGTGGCTGGTTGAAGCAACTTCGAAGAATCCAGCGCAAGCACGTGCACGTGGCGTGGGTGATTGGCGTTCGGTGTCTGGAATCCAGTGTCTTGGCAGCACGTCGATACGAGGGATGTTTGCCCGTTCCTTATTCCGCCCAATCCTAAAATCCTAACCATATTTCTTTGTCCTGCAATCCTTTGTCTTTTCAACTGTGTGAATTTTGTTGCATGTTACTGCTAAACTATCTACTTAATTAACTGTAATTTAACTTGACTGCAAAGGATTAAACTGTATTTTATTCCATTATCACTGCAAAACTATCAAAATCAAATAGCTAAGAAAATTATAATTTGACCTTTGACTTGTTGAACACGTGTGAGGTTCTCATTTAAGATTGCCATCAGCAACGGTTTCAATCCGCTTTAAGCACATGCATAAAGGTTTCTCTCTTGCACGCTTGCTCTGCTTGGAGATTGACGCATAATTTCTACAATTTCAGCTCGAAATTACCTACCTACGATCAACCAAGCTCCATATACCGCGCGCAGCGTGCACACAAGCCTTCAGGCGGCGCCGGCGGCGCCGGGGCGCCCGGCGCCTACTCACCACGTGGTGGCCGAGTGTTAGGAGGAGTGCCTGCGGATAGTGCAGCTGTTTCATAGAGGTTTGCCTGGAGTGCAGGTATTTATAAATTGCATTATTAATCCTTTTGAAAGTTTCCTCTGCATTATGTCTGACACGGAGGTAAAGGAGTTTATTAGGAAACGAGCTTCATTAAAAGGTAGACTTACTAATTTTAATAATTACCTAGCAGATTTCCGTAAAATTGAAGATGTTTCAAGGCAACAAGTAAATGAATTAAAAATCCGTTTAAGCAAAATAGAAGTATAGTTCAATGAGAATGATAAAATTCAATGTAAGATTGAGCTTTTACAAGAAGTTTCAAGTGAATTGTCTCAAGGAACCTCTGATGAACCTGAAAAAAGTTCAGAGAGGAATGTAACTGAAAACTTATTCTATTTTGTAATAAGTTCTGCTCAAGAACTAATTGAAATTCAGGAAAATAAAGATTCATATGAGAGTGTTAAATCTCATAATAGTCAGGCATCAACTCATTGTTGCGGAAATAACATCAACAATGTTAAGTTACCTACTGTAAAGCTACCCATCTTTGATGGCAATTACAACAAGTGGTTAGAATTCCATGATACATTCAACTCGCTTATTCATGTCAATGTGGGTTTAAATGAGATAAATAAATTTCAGTATTTGAAAGTGTCATTGACGGGGCAGGCAGCTTCTGTAATAGAATCTCTCGAACTTTCGTCAAGTAATTATGCAGTGGCCTGGAAATTGATATGTGATCGTTACAACAACAAACGGCAATTAGTTCATAATCATTTAAAATCATTGTTTAACATACCTATGGTAAAGGAGTCTGGAAAATCTCTGAGATCAATGATTGATCACATTTCAAAACACATTCGGGCATTGAATAGTTTAGAGGAGAAAACTGATAATTGGGATACATTAATTATTTTTATGTTCAGTCAAAAGTTAGATCATGTAACAATGACCAAATGGGAAGAACATAGGAATGGCTTAGTGAACAAGCCCACATTTGTAGACTTCTTTGAATTCTTGAGACGTAGAGCTGATGTGCTCGAAATGGTGAATGCCGGTGTCAGTGACAAGCCTCGTAAGGAAAATGAAAAGTCAGATAAATGCGTTGAAAAACATAAAACGTTTGTTGCTGCTGCTTGCGACAGTAAAGCAACTAAATCAAAGTCTCAAGTATGCCTCATTTGTGAAGGAGATCATTTCATTTACTATTGTGAAAAATTTAATAGTATGTCAGCAGAGGATAGGAACGCAGAAGTAGCTAAATTGAGAATTTGCATAAACTGTTTACGGGGAGGTCATTTTGCTCATCAGTGCATGTACGGTCCATGTAGAATTTGCAAGCGCAAACATAACACCTTGCTTCACAAAGCAAAGGTGTCCACACCAGTTACTGTAGAAAATAGTCCTAGTTCAAGTAGTACCTTTAATCCTATTGTACTATCATCCTGTATCGAGAACCAAGTTCTACTATCAACAGCAATAGTAAAACTGCAAGTAAACAATAAGTGTCATGAAATACGGTGCCTGCTGGACTGTGGCAGTCAATCATCATTCATCTCTGCATCACTAAGAGCTAAGCTAGGTTTAAACAGTGACACTATAAATTCAATATCTGTAACAGGCATAAATAATATGTAATTTTCAGCTCTAGAGTGCTGTAATCTCACTGTTAAGTCATGCACTAGTTCTTACTGTAGAGATGTAAAGCTGTTTGTTATCCCACAAATAACCAGCACTATACCTAGTTCTAAAGTTGATATAGTGGCACTAGATATACCAAAAAATATCACACTTGCAGATCCTACATTCTATAATCCATCTACCGTAGATATGCTGTTGGGAGCTGACGTTTTTTGGGATGTCATTTGTCCTACTAATCAGATTAAATAGGAAACAATAAACCTGTATTACAAAATTCCCAGTTTGGTTGGTTGGGGGTTGGGCCTATTATGTGTCCAACGAACGTACCTAATAGGGAAATATGCTGTAATTTCAGTCAAGCTATACAAAATCAACTGAAGCAGTTCTGGGAGCTAGAGGAGCTGCCAGACAAACCGAGGCTCACCTTGGAGACAAAAGCCTGTGAGGAGCACTTCGGGCAACACACCCGCCGCATGAAGGATGGGCGATTTGTGTCGCATTGCCTTTACGTGATAATCCACAATTGCTAGGAAATTCATATCCTAGAGCAAAGCATTGTCTTGATTCCTTACTAAAACGGTTTAAAAGGCAACCTGACATAAAAGAGCAGTATGTGAGTTTTATTAACGAATATGCTGACCTGGGCCATTTGACTATAATTGAGAAACCTGAAATCGTTAATATGTTACCACATCACCCTGTCATTAGAGAACAGAGCGAAACGACAAAGTGTCGTGTAGTTTTCAATGCCTCCTCAAAACCTGATTCAGGTCTCTCTTTAAATGATTTACTTATGGTTGGGCCCACTGTGCAGGACGACATTTTCTCCATACTGATGAGATTTAGACAACATACATACATAATTACGGGAGACATAGAGAAAATGTATCGTCAAATTCTATTAGAGGAATCTCAACGCTATTTGCAAGTGATACTGTGGCGTGAGGATGAAAATCAGCCGATGAAGTACTTACAACTCAATACTGTAACATATGGTACCTCTTCCGCACCTTTCCTCAGCACAAGATGCTTAGTTCAGTTGAGTCGGGAATGCGATGATCCAGAAATTAAAGAAATAATGTCACATGACTTCTATGTCTATGACTTAATATCCGGATGCAATGATGAATCAATGCTACTTAATATATATCAGAAAATAGTAGTAAAACTTGACTCAGCTGGTCTCCCTCTTAGAAAAATCAAAAGTAACTCCACTCAATTTCTAAATTCTATTTTAAACACAACTAACTGTAATCAAGATAACTTTAAAATAATCTCATCCCCAAGTCATGCACTAGGAATAGAATGGAATCCTAATACTGACAACATTCTTATAGTTTCTTCTAAACTGCAAGAGTGTAACAATGAAATACGATTTATTAAGCGTTCCATTCTATCTATAACTTCTAGTTTTTTCGATCCATTGGGTTTGATCAGCTGTTGTATTATTGCATGCAAAATAATTCTACAAAACCTATGGTCTCTGAAATTGGGCTGGGATGATGAAATACCTATATGGAGGTACATAAGTCTTGGAAAATATTCATTGATAATGTTCACCACTTGCAAACCCTTGAGATACCTCGACATGCCTGTTGCAGTAATCCTGTAAGAATAGAATTGCATTCCTTTTCTGATGCTAGCATGAAGGCTTATGCTGGCTGCATCTACAGGGTGTAAGGGTAAACACCGTTGTCACTCAAACCACGGGTAGTTGACATAAATAAAAAAATATAGGACAGAGTTAAAAAACTGGATAAGGGATTTCCTTAAAAAAAAAATTAAATTAAATTATCCGACGATGTCCCCGAAATCATGGCTAGCCCGACTACACGAGTGACGTAATCGCTGCCCGCCCGTCGAGGCATCTATCTACTTACAGAATTCTCGTAACATTACCTGATAAATGCAACTTTACCTGGCAAATTCCTTCACTAAAGTTAGAAACTTTTGTAGCACACAGAGTGGCATCAATTCAAGAATTGTGTGATAACTGTAAGTGGCTGTATGTCCCTACATCACAAAACCCTGCTGACATAGCATCTCGAGGTGTAAATCCAAAAGAGTTAAAATTATTATCATTATGGTGGCAGGGACCTACATTCATACAAGAAGAGGAGGAACATTGGCTATGCCAAACTACTCTAGTAGCCCCAACAACAATGCCTGAGTTACTTGTCAACACTTCCTGTGTTGACACGTCACAATCAAATAATTTGGCTATTGATCTAACAAAATATTCCAGTTTTTCAAAATTGCGTCGTATAGTAGCTTATATATTTCGGTTCTATAATAATACTAAAAATGTAAACAATCAAATTAAAGACAATTTAACTGTAGAAGAATTAGCAATAGCCGAACGTAAGCTGGTATACCTTTCTCAACAAGAAAGCTTTCCTAATTTTGAAAAACTAAGTAAAACAGCTCCACTACTAAGTTTGACACCATTTATTGATGATAAGGGATTGATAAGAGTTGGAGGCCGTCTGGAAAACTCGAAATTCAATTACGAAAAACGGCATCCAATTATTATAGATACTAAACATCACGTTTCCAAACTGATTTTCCATTATTTTCATGTAAAACATATGCATGCTGGTCCTCAACTGCTTCTTTCACTTATACGAGAAATTTACTGGCCCATTAAAGGCAGAGCTTTAGCGAGGCAGACTTATAGAAAATGTACCATTTGCACTCGCATGAATGGACTAGTTGCTAAGCAAATAATGGGAAATTTGCCAGCTAGCAGATTAACTCCGGGCTATCCATTTTGCAGGACCATTCCTGATAAATGATAGAAAGGGACGCGGATCTAGGTTAATTAAATGTTATTTATGTATATTCGTATGCTTTAAAGTTAAGGCTGTTCATCTGGAACTAGTTGGTGACCTCAGCACAGAGGCTTTTATTCTAGCATTACGTAGGTTTATTAGTAGGAAAGGCAAACCCCGAGAAATTTGGTGTGACAATGGCTCCAACTTTGTCGGGGCTCACCGTCAATTAGGAATGTTTGTAGAATCTAGCTGGACCTCTGTGTCAGAACCTTTTGCAGAGGAAGGCATTACATTTAAATTTTCACCTGCATATTCTCCTAATTTTGGCGGACTCCATGAAGCTGCTGTAAAATCGGCAATCTGTCTACAACATTCGACGGAAACAGACGTGTACGTGCTCCGCTTTTATAAGATATTTAATAGTCCAACCAACACTAGTACTTATCTCTGACTGTCTAATCACCAATTTCGCGTACACCGATCAACTACATAGCGGAGGTGCGCCCGCGCACCCGCTACCCGCGAGGGAAAAGGAACCACCTCATAATTGCCATCCTGCTCCTGCGCCGCTGACATCTCTACCGCACGCCAGCCGCGTTACGTCGTCACTCTCCATGCACGCCGACGACGCATGCTACAAACGATCACGGATTTTACATACGCCAGTGAGTCACGGCTTCGATGGCTGCCCCTATTGGCTGCTTGGTGGTGAGTCAGAACGTTCAACTACGCTCATCGCGCGACCTTATATGGTCACAAGTTCACAAAAGCAAACACAAGTACGGGTAAAACACTCTACTAATTTCGTAGTGCTTACAACAGCTGAGTTGGCCGATTCGGTTAAGGAGCGGCACCTGAGACGTAGAGGCGCGGGTTCGAATGTGAGCATCACAACTACTTTTTGGAACATTAATTATTTTTGTTGCTTGCTTGATTCGACTGTTGACATTCACAGTGCAAACTTTGCTGGTTTTGTTTTGGATTTTAACTGTATTTATCTTGAGTTCCAATAATGAAAACGTGTGCAGCCTGCAACGTGCAGTTTAATGACGGAGTCCAATGTGGAAGCTGCAAGAAACATCTGGATTTTGGCTGTGCCAATATATCCGAAGCCGGATGGAGAAAGCTCGGCGCCAGCAGAATGGCGCAATGGAAGTGCCCCACCTGTCGAACGTCATCACCAGCTCTATAGTAGTTCCTGAACCAGCTTCCCTTGAAACCATTCTAAGTGAAATTCGAGACATGAAACGCCAATTGCTTAATTTGCCGACCCTGGTTGATGATATTCGAGTAATCAAGGACGAGTTAGCTGAGCTAAAAATTACTTGTGAAGGCACTAGCGGTAGGCTCGACGAATTTGACACTAGACTAGCGGAGGTTGAAGCAAAAGCATCAGAACTTGACAAGCTTCCAGAAACAGTTCTTTGCCTGCAGACTGACCTAGAGAAATCAAAGTTCGAACTCGTAAAATATGAGCAGCGATCCCGATTGAACAACGTCGAAATCAAAGGAGTCCCTACAAGAAAAGATGAAAATCTTTTTTCTATTATTGAAGCGATCGGCTGGAAGGTCAATTATAGCTGCCCAAAATCACAGGTGAACTACATCTCAAGGGTGCCTATTTTCAATTCCAACGAAAAGCTGATAATTGTGAGTTTTCTGAACCGGTATGTTAAAGAAGATTTTATCGCAGCTGCACGTGCCGTTAAGGATCTATCTACATCCCACATCGGGTTTCAGAGCACATCTCAACGTATATACGTCAACGATCACCTGAGCGTGGAGTACAAGAAGCTTTTAAGTAGGGTTAAGACCATGGCCAAGGAGAAATTTTATGAGTTCGTTTGGGTAAAGCATGGGAAAATCCATGTATTGAAAAATGCTAATTGTAAAGTAGCTATTATACGTAAAGAATCTGATTTAAACAAGATTGTGTAAAGTGCTTCCTATTTCTACTAAGTTATTATTTAATTTTAATTTTATCTCATTCTTATAATACATTACAATCACTTATTTTTATTGTGATCCTAAGTATCGCAATATTTACTAACAAAAGCTTTACCACCTCAATCGCGCTTATGAGCTCGGCACTCGTTTCTTATCGCGCTGTTTACTTTAAAGTTCATATACATTTAATTATGTTTGACTCGCTCTCGCTTGTACGCACCACGCATTACTGCTTGCTGTTTTGCACAGCTGCTTACCACATAATGTCGTATGATTTATGTTCACGCGCAAACTTTTTTAAAGCTTACCTTCCTTGCATATTTATATTCTTATTGTACCTAAATATATATTATTGTTTAATGAATGCTGTCATTGTAATACTCATACAACATGCCGATTTATATTCAATTATTGACTACATTTTCAATGGCTAATAACGGTAATAACTTAAACATTTACTATCAGAACGTTCGAGGTCTTAGGACTAAAACTCATTCTTTTTATCGTCAAATGTCACTAAACTCCTATGATATCATAGTACTTACTGAGACCTGGTTATTGGATGGCGTTTTGAATTCCGAGTTTTTTGATGATCGGTACATTGTTTGGCGCCGCGACCGAGACTACGTTTTAACCGGGCAATCGCGTGGTGGGGGGGTACTCATTGCTACTCGTAGAGAATTATCTGTTATTTGCCAACCTAATTTTCACTCTACAGCAGAGGACCTCTGGCTATCCATAAACCTAAAAAATCGTATCACGAGGAACAATATAACCTTGCATATCTGTGATATTTACTAATGCCAACAAAACTTAGGCTATTCTTTTTCCTCACAACTTTCTAATTTTCTTGCTAAATTAAACCTTACAGTTATTAATAATACTTCTGATACCTTTCTCGTAATAGGAGACTTTAATATGAGCGGTATTAACTGGGTTCCTTCCGACAACATGTCGCTTGTTCCATCGAACCCCAACAGTAATGACGAAGTTTTGCTTTGTGATGAATTATGCACTCTTGATCTTGGACAGTATAACACGGTAACTAATAGATATGGTAGAATCCTAGACCTTGTCCTTTCCAATGACAAAGTCAGTCTGACTGAATGTTCCAGCCCATTAGTGCCTATTGATGCCTATCACCCAGCGTTATTCCTTAATTTGGACTTATCAGTAACACCTCCACTTGAATGTGCACCCCGTACTCAATTCTTGTATGATAAAGGTGACTATGATTCTATCAGTAGAGCGATTTGTACTACTGACTGGGAAGCAGAGTTCTCCGCGCGGTCAATTGATGATGCAGTTAGCTTCTTTAATCAGTTTATTGTTGATCTACAGTTAAAATGTATTCCACAAAAACTTTTTCGGAATAAAAAATATCCAACATGGTATAGTCCGTCACTTATCAAAACCATTAAAGAAAAATATAAATACTTAAAAAGATTCAAAACATATGGTAACTTTTCTGACGAATCAACATTCGAATTTCTTCGTGAAAGGGTGAAAACTGTGGAATCCCAATGCTACCGCAACTATTTGGGCCTTACAGAAAATGCCATTAAAAATAACCCAAAATACTTTTGGACTTTTGTAAAAAAACGTCATAACTCAAACGCAGTCCCAAGCACTTTGAACTATAACAGCGACACCTTGCGGACGGGGGAATCTATTTGTCAGGCTTTTTCGGAATACTTCCATTCTACTTTCCTCAATCCCAGTGTTGGTCTTCCAGTCTCTTCTTCTTCTCTTTTTAACGATTCGTCTAACCTAACATCTGATATCTTTTTTTTTTTTAGGATGGGAAATCATCAAATGACTTCTCCCACTCTGGGCGGAGCGGGAGGGAGTGTCAGACTCTTACTGACTAAAACCCATCCATGTTCCTTCCTCGCCCTTTACGTTCCGGGGCCGCGGTATCTCTTTCGAACAGTCCCGCAACCCCGGCAGGCTTCGGCCCTTGCAGAAGAGAGGGGCCCCTCTCTTCTGCTGACATCTCTTTGAGGCGCGCGTGGAACACGAACGCGCCGTCGTCACGGCCTGTCGTCACTAGACGGACGGACGGCTAGCTAGCCCATAGCTAGCCGTCCACAGGCCCGCATCTAGAGTGGCCGGTAGCCACCACGTGGCCCCCGACGCCCGGTGCGTCTCCCGCGGCGGCCGGGAGGAGAGGCTCTCTCCCTCTCTTGTTCCGCCACCTCCTTCGCCAGCATGACTGCTTCGCAGAAGGAGGTGACGGCTTCCCATTCCGTCTCGCTCCGGACCATGGATTGAACCAGGGTCGGACGCGAGAGGTCGCCGCCGCCGATCGCCGCTACGAGGACACGGCGGTGCTCCGCCCACGCAGGGCAGACTTCCACCGTGTGCTCCACCGTGTCCTCCGGTCGATCCTCACAGTGGAAACACCCGGGCGTTTCCTCCCGCCCGATTCGGTGCAGGTACCTCCCGAAACATCCGTGTCCGGTGAGGACCTGCGTCAGGCGGAAGGTGAGGGCGCCGTGGCGCCTCTCAAGCCACTCCTCAAAGAGGGGACTTACCGCCACTATCGTGGCGTGCCCTGCACGGGGTTGCGACAGTCGCTCTCTCCATGTCGCCATGAGATCGCGCCGGAGGTCTGTCCGCTGAACGGCGATTTGCCGCGGCAGCGGAGTTTCCCCCCGGCGTAGTGCCTCCGCGCGCCATTCGTGTAGGCGCGCGAGGACTATCGCCTCCAGATCCCATGGCAACATCTGATATCTGCAGTATTATTGTTGAAACTAATGAAATTACTAACTTGTTTCGTAAGTTGGATACGTGCAAATCGGCAGGTCCTGATAACATCCCATCTAAACTTCTTGTTCGGTGTGCACCTTCGATAGCGCAACCTATTTCAATTTTATTTAAAAAATCTTTGAATACCTGTGTTGTACCACAAATATGGAAATCTGCGTTTATAACGCCTATTCATAAAAAAGGTGTCAAAACAGACATAACAAACTACAGGCCGATTTCTAAATTGTGTATCATGGCAAAACTCTTTGAGAGGATAATATATAATCAGGTTTATTCTGCTCTGAAAAATTCATTTAGCTCGGTCCAACACGGTTTCCTAAAAGGGAGGTCTACTGCTACGAACCTGATCCTCCTTAACGAATTTATTACTTATGCCATGTGCAACGGTAAGCAGGTTGACGTCGTTTATACGGACTATAGCAAAGCCTTTGATCGACTCCCGACCTAGATTTGGCCAAATCTAAATATAACTCTAATATAAATACATATCGAATCCATGGTTCGGGCATGCCTGCCCTAAATGGGAATGTGGCAAATAACAAAAAAAAATGGAAGTACCTGCCTCTATGGAAAAGGGAATCACCAACGCTTCGTAGCGTCTTTAGGGAGAGGATTGGCCCAATAACATTGATTAAGGACCGTATCGCGGTGTAGGGTTTCCCCATGCTAGAACGATATCAGTCTCAGGTGGTGGCTATCAAATTAGCACAACACACAATGAATCAACTTATACAATCATTCTAACGTGCCTAACTGAGAGTAAATCGTAGAATCCTTATTAAATCCGAAGAAGATGCATTAACCATTGCATTGAATAATAACATAGACGAGTTAAGACAAACTCCGCGTTATCGAGTAGAATGATTGATAAGTCTACATTGTTCGAACAGTGGAGTGTACTCAAGATTGACCTAAGGTCAATCTAAATTTAATTGTTGATTAAAACCCCGAAACGACTCTCATGCTACAGTATTGTTTCCTAAACACTGGTGTACGGAAGTAAGATCCTTCCTAGACTAAACACAGTGTTAATTATCAAAGGCTAATTAAGAAAGTTCGATTCTTTCTAAACATCTTCAATCACGAGAACAAACAGACTAGACGATCAATGCGAGCAAATACAGAACCTAGGTACGATGACCACAGGTCGTCATCCAGTACCATCACAAGGTCCCAAGCAGTAGGGCACGCCACGATAGTGGCGGTAAGTCCCCTTGGTACCTGCACCGAATCGGGCGGGAGGAAACGCCCGGGTGTTTCCACTGTGAGGATCGACCGGAGGACACGGTGGAGCACACGGTGGAAGTCTGCCCTGCGTGGGCGGAGCACCGCCGTGTCCTCGTAGCGGCGATCGGCGGCGGCAGCGACCTCTCGCGTCCGGCCCTGGTTCAATCCATGGTCCGGAGCGAGACGGAATGGGAAGCCGTCACCTCCTTCTGCGAAGCAGTCATGCTGGCGAAGGAGGTGGCGGAACAAGAGAGGGAGAGAGCCTCTCTTCCCGGCCGCCGCGGGAGACGCACCGGGCGTCGGGGGCCACGTGGTGGCTACCGGCCACCGTAGATGTGGGCCTGTGGACGGTTAGCTATGGGCTAGCTAGCCGTCCGTTCGTCTAGTGACGACAGGCCGTGTCGACGGCGCGTTCATAACGATAATTATTTGGGGAACAGAAAATCAACTTGTGACTCAACTTCGGTTTGTGCGGTCCTATACTCCGTTGCTGTACCTGGTCTTATAGTGTTTGTCTGATCTATCACACCATAGAAAACAGCCGTAAACGTGTTTCTGAAAATAGCGCCATCTGTGACCTGGTCAGTGTACTACCTGAACTTATCAATTCGGTAAACAAACAAGCTGCAACACATCATGGCCAAGTGCGGTGCTTGTGGCAAGTTTCTGTCTTCGGCAGAAGCAGTTAACTGCAGCAAATGTCGGCGCTGGTATCATCGAGCGTGCGTAGCCATCCCGAGTGCGGGCCCTGTACCGTCCCCCTGGCACTGCCCTGAGTGCGAGAAGAACCAGGTAAGGGATAACCGGGCTGAAACACCAGTACGGTCCCGGGCACCAACACCGACTCCGCACGAGGAAAGCCTGGTCAACTTGATGGACACTAGCCCTATAAACACTACAGCCCTGGATGCCACTCAGGAGCTCAACTTGGACATCCTCAGGGCAGAGCTAAGCACTTTTAGAGAGGAATTCGTGAAGGTGGTGCGAACCGAATTCCAGCAGCTGCGCGATGACCTGTCAGAGTTGAGATCCTCTCTAAAGTCAACTAATGATAGGATGAGTAACTTGGAGGAAAGGGTGGCTGTGATGGAGACCAAACTGGCTCAGCCCCAAGTGTCGCAATCGTCAGATGTGGACATAATCAATCAGCTGAGGAGTGACATCAACGATCGTGATCAGGATCTGTTAGCAAATGATCTCCAAATATCAAATATTCCGGAGATAGGTGGCGAAAATCCTACCCATACTGCAATGTTAGTGGCTGCAAAGATTGGCGTCAAACTCAAAGCGCGCGATATTGTGAGCGCCGAGCGCGTCGGAGGCAGGCGCATTAACGCCACACAGGCGTCGGCGCCGGTGGAGACCCGCCCCCGCTTCCTCGTTGTGCGGCTCGCACGCCGCGACCTACGAGACGAGCTGCTGGAGGGAGCGCGAGTGCGCCGCGGCATGACCACTGCGGATCTCGATCTGCCAGGCCCTGCGACGCGCTTCTACGTCAACGAGCGCCTTACTAAAATAAACAGGGAGTTGTTTCGGAGCGCGCGTGAGGCGGGCAGTCGCTTCGGTTGGCAGTTTGTGTGGTCAAAGCGTGGACGTATCCTCGCCCGGTACAAACCCGGGGATACCACTTGCCACATCCGCTGTGAGGCTGACATACTGCGCACCTTCGGCGCGCCCGCGCCACCGGGAACCAGTCCAAATAGGGCACTTTAGAGCAGCCATCCTGTTTGTTTTTGTTTCTTTCGTCTCTCTAGTTATTTGTAGTTTTACCCTAGTAAAGGGAATTAATTATATGTATGCAGTCATGCGGACTTTAAAAGCTATTTTTTTTAAAGGGTATGACAACCTGTCGAAAGTATCCGTAATATTATTAACTTTGTTTTCGTACTTCAAGCAATGTATTGTTATGGCAGTTGTGTGTCTCGCGGCGCACATCAGTAAGTTACGTGTAAACCAGTTTTCTAACACTACACATGTATACATATACCTACTCATCATAAAACTCCTACTCCACTTTACAGACCTATCAGTTACATGCCACTATTTTAAACCTCTGCTTTGTTCTATATTATACACTATCTTCTTATTTACAATCCGACTTAGCCAAATTACACAATATCTAATTAAAATTGAATGCACTGATTATAATAACGATTTTACCAAACGTCGAACCTTATTTATACTATTTAAATGACGACTAAAGGAGAAAAATATTTGAAAGTTGGTTTTCTTAATGCTGGCTCACTGGGTACAGATCATGACGACTTGATAGGCGCAATTGACAGGCATTGTTTTGACGTTTTAGCCATCAACGAAACTTGGCTCCGACCAGGCGAGGAGGGCCGCGCTCCGGTGGTGCCGGGCTATCGTCTGCGTCACACACCGCGGCCGGCGAGTGTTCGTGAGGGCCGTGGAGGGGGTGTGGGGTTCTATTTGAGACGGGGACTGAGCGCGCGTACGTGTGCTAGTGCGGTCGATCCTAGGTTCGAATCTGTCGAACAAATGTGGCTAACGCTCTCATTAAACGGTAAAAAAATTGCTTTAGGAACAGCATACCGTCCACCATGGTTAGACCTAGTCCTTTTTCTCGATGCCATTACGGATTCGATTAGCTCCTTGGGTAATTGCGACCACTACATTCTGCTTGGCGATTTTAATGTTAATATGCAGGATACACATGGAACAAAAACGAAAAATGTTAATGAATTTCTGAATTGTCTAAATCTTACGCAATTGGTCACTAGCCCTACTCACCACACAGCAACCAGTGCAACACTCATCGATCTCCTATGTACTGACCTGATAGCAAGACACACAGCGGTAGAAAATAAGCAGTACCTTTGTACTCATATTTTATAATGTGTTTTCCTGTGTTGTTTACTGTGTGTACATAAATAGTTAAATAAATCGGACCTAATTAACAGGAATTTTTTGATTGTTCCCGGTAACCCCGTGCCAAGCGCATCGCTTATTAATTATTATAATACTAATAGCCGCGGTGAAGCAGTTTTTACAATCACCCCAGTGGACCAGAACAATGTTTCACGCACTATCGCTAGTCTCAAGAGTAACGCTTCAGCGTTACTCTTGAGACTAGGCTACGACACCATTACCCTGGATATGATTGAGATGACTTTGCCGCACACATTAAAAAATATAACGGACATAATAAACTGCTCCATCGTGACGTCAACGTTTCCTGACCAATGGAAAATTGCCTCCATTAGGCCATTGCCAAAAAACTCAAATCCAGTAGCCCTAAAAGACCTACGCCCTGTTAGTGTATTGCCATGCCTATCCAAAGTACTAGAGAAAACAGTCAGCTGCCAACTTTCGCATTTTTTAGAACAGAATAACATTTTACCAGATTTACAATCAGGGTTCAGAAAACAGCGCAGTACATCTACTGCTTTACTGGATGTCACTGATAATATACTATCAGCCCAAGATAAGGGAATGTGCACATTGCTGGTTTTGCTAGATTTTTCCAGGGCATTTGACGCTATTAGTATTCCGTTATTATTGTCAAAATTAAAATATTACGGTTTCGACCCCCAAGCCATACAATGGTTCCGCAGCTATCTAAGTGATAGGGAACAGCTAGTTGATCTGCGTCTGAGTGACGGCACTACTCTTAGATCGGCACCGGTTCCCGTAGAGAGGGGAGTCCCGCAAGGTTCTATCTTAGGTCCCATTATTTTTATTTTGTACTGCGCAGACATCATAAAATGCCTACATAAATGCAAGTACCATGTATATGCCGACGATGTACAACTATACATTTCCTTCAGACCAAACGAGTATGACAGTGCCATTAAAGACCTTAACGAGGATCTTCAACGTATCGCCGTTTGGTCTGAGGAGCACTGCCTGTCGCTGAATCCTACCAAAACTAAATACATTGTATTTGGCACCAGGCAGCAGCTGTCTCGACTACCTTTGACTTTTGACCTGGAATTAATGGGCGAACCAATCGAGCGTGTATATGAAGCGCGAAATCTGGGTCTGGCGATGGACAAAGACCTTCGTTTCGAAAAGCACGTAGCAAGCTCTGTCAGAAACTGTTTTTACCGTCTAAAAGTTTTATATAAGATGAGGCCTTACCTATCAGAATCACTGCGGGAACAGCTGGTGGAGACCTTGGTTCTATCCAGATTAAACTACGCCGACACAGTGTACGGCCCGCGCCTACTAGCTCGTACCGATCGTCTCATTCAAAGAGTACAAAATGGTTGCGCGCGGTTTTGCTACAACATTCCCCGGCGAAGTCACGTAACACCTTTCCTAAACAAGCATTTTTCACTAAAAATGAAGTCCAGACGGAAACTACACTTGGCGTGCCTCCTGTTCGGTGTGTTTAAATATAAAAAACCAGAATATTTGTACAATAAATTAACTTGGCTAACTAGTAGACGGGAATGTGGGAGAAGGCAATGCTCGCAACAACTCTCGACCCGGTCTCATAACACAGCAGCCTTCAGGGGTAGTTTTCGCTATGCGGCTTCCAAAGTATGGAATAACCTGCCACCACCGATTAGAATGATCAGCACAATTCACGTATTCAGAAGACGTTTACGGCAGTATCTCATAGAATCGCAACGGAAGTTGGACATGGTCGCACTTAATGTCTCAATTATATGATGTACAAACTGTCATACCTACATATATAACTAGCTGGATCACGGTACAATATCTTTGTCGACTGCACAAAATACGGATGAATACAATTATTCTGCTCATGCTCACGATCGGTCTGCTTGGGTTTACGCCCCTTGTATCCTCAGCTGGAGGGTGGTGTCGGGATACCCGCGGCGCCGCAGCAACACATCGCATTTTGTGAGACCTGCGGTAGATAAAATGGTTCACTATCTTAACTGTCTATTTATTTATTTTATTTATTTATTTGCCTATACAAATATGTTCTGCAGCAATTGCTTGCGCATGTTCTTACCTAAAGTGCCTGGCCTACTTGCATGCGACTGGAACAAACGGCGTCGGGACGGCTCCATTCTCCCATCGTTTTCACTTTTATTTAGCAGTGGCTGACCCCTCGTGTGAACTGTGCCTCTGTCATGGGCATACCTATGTCTGTAAATGCAAAAACAAATTAGAAAAATGACAAAGAGGTCCGTTCATTTTACACTAATTACCTATATCAACATTTCAAACTAACTTACCATTTTAAATTTTATTTTTTTTACTTTGCTCCATTTTCCTTCGGAAACGCAATATTTTTTGCCGTACTTATCTATGTACCCACACAATAGCCATCGCATTTGCAAACTTTTCCGTTCACTTCCCATCTCTATATATAAAAATGAATCCCTATTTCCCTTGGTCACGGCATCACGCGTGAACGGCTGGACCGATTTCGCTAATTCTTTTTTTGTTGTGTTTGTTATTGTCAGGAGAAGGTTCTTATGAAAAAAAAATTATGATATTTAAAAAAAAACTCGAAATTAACCCAGCATGTCCAAAGTCTTCAATTGTTTCACCGCATGCATGTCAATAGCTATTTTAGTCAAATTGTCAATGGAACAGATAGCCTAATAGATTCAAGGCCGCCTATGACCCACTGATCGTAGGTTCAAACCCCGACCATTTAGATTACTTTTTGTGATTTATTTCGATTTTTTATTCGATCCCCAACCGCTTTTTACTTTTTGTGTTTGTAACCATATATTTTATTGATAACTGTAAGATTTTAAACATTGTTAAATACATACTTTTCATTTATATAGTTTGCTTATCTTCACATTTTGTTGACGTTGAACGAAGTTGCCATTATTTATGGTCGCTGGCGAGAATTTAGAGTCTTGCGATAATTTGATTCTGCGTGTCAGGGAAACTCATCGTGCATGCATACTACTACCTGCTGATATTTTGAAAAACGAAATAGTCTAAATTATAATAGCTTTCGTCACGACATTACAGCACGAGTATTCAAGCAGAAACTCAATGCACTCAAGAACTTCTTCGTAATGTATGTTTTCGGAGACGTGTGATGTACTCTGTGATTATCAGCAGAACGATAACGTTGACAGTCAAGAATCAGGTGGTTGTCGTCGACAGCGGCTGGATTGTTGATGGTATCGTTATCGTTAACAAACACACATAGCAAAAACACAAAGCAACACACAAACACACAAAACACACGCAAAACGCACACGCACACATGAAAAACAAACGCACACAAACGCACGAACGTTCAAAGCGCATTACAATGATAAGTAGGTAGGTACTGCAACTCTATCAAGTCCATCAAATAAAAAAGAGTTGCCGAAATATTTTGTATAGACCGCATCATCAAAAATTCCAAAGTCGGAAATAGGGAAAACTTGGTCCTGGATACGTGAATATGCGTAAAATTCTTACAGAGAAGCATTTCAACGTTTGCAATCGTTAGGAAATGACGCTCATTGGCACCAAACTGTCAATGATGCTGTTACATAAATTTTTCACAAGCTCATCAAATACGAACATTGTTTTCTCTAAATTTCAAGATATAGATCGAGTACAAAATGAATAGAACAGGAAAACCAAAATTGGCGGTCAGTGAAGAAAAACAACGAAGCGTTTAGGATATCACATAATGGCATGTGCTAGACCGAGATGCCGCTTTTAAATTAAGATCGTAACGCGAAAATCATAACGATTTAAAAGCTTGAAGAGAATCAGTTTGAGTAAATTTGAAAACAAAAGTATGTATTTAATATATTCTTATGAAAGTTACAAATGGCGGAATTGGGAAGAGTTGCTTGGCACTCTAAAAGTATTTAGAGGCATTACACTAAGCCATGCAAGCTCCACGGAAAACCCGAATAAATAGTTCTATGATTAATTTAGCAGGAGACTTTCGTCGAAGTTAATGACATAATCAAAGTTATTGACATAGGTCTTTGCAAGTTCTCTGTAGACGTTTTGACTGGATGCATTACCTTTACAGAACTTTTTGTCAGTTTACGGATTCAAAAACCGATTATATTCAATAGGTTGCTCAAAAACGTAGCTCAAAATTACAGAGATCATATTTAGTTGAGCGAACAAGCTATTTTGGCTGCCAAAAACTTAGATGAATATATTAAAATATTTTAAAATTAAAAATGTAATTGCCGGTGAATTGAAGATTTCATCAATCATTTATCTTTGGTATATACCAAACAGTTGATTCCGCTACCAACCAAGATGGTACCAGCATAATATTTATATCCATCCGATTTTTTGAACACACCTTCACTAACTTAAAGGTCGGATCGGTGATCATAATGTTGCGAAACATCAACCAACTGCGTCTCTGTAACGGCAAACGGCTAGCGGTGAAAAATTCAATAACGTGATCGAAGCACCATCCTGGAGGGAAAGTACAAAGAAGACGTTTTGATACCACGTATCCCAGTGATTCCGAAAGTCATACCATTTTTGAATTTCTCAACCACTGCAGTTTCCTTTTTAAAATCAAGAGCTTTGTTTGATAGAAACAAAACGATAGAAGAGTATATTAACATTATGCAAATTTATTGTTGTTAGATATAACCTAGGTAGGTACGTAGTTTTATAACGGTAATTCATTTTCATCATCTGCTTGCCTTTTCCCAACTTTGCTCCCCACCTTTGCTTCGGCTTCCAGTCTAACCGGATGCAGCTAAATACCAGTATAACGGTAATTATTTGATTGTTAAAGTGCTAACTCTGAAGTCCGTATTTTTTTTTGTTTAGTTTAAATTACACATCAGTTGTATGACCATAACTTAAAACTGAAGTTGTCATCACGTGCTAATGTGCACAACCAAAGCGACAACCAGGAAGATAAGTTCGGAGGACTGCCACACACAGTCCAGTACTCTTCGACAGAACAACGTCTGTCGGGTCAGCTAGTTTAGTTATATTATTACATTATCACTCCATCGCGCTCGGCTGCTTGCAGCGTATTGAACGACGAAGTGCACGGATCGATGACATAATATTATGCGTCTAATGGTTGGGATCGTGCGAAACAGGTTTATGTTGCCATGCGTCCGTTTCATTTATTTAAGTACTTTGGGCTGTTTGTTTTATCTTGCACTTTTCTTAATGTTTTATTCATAAGTAGTTTATCTGTCATTTTATTTTAGTATCTATTCACGCATACACAAATCTAATTTGAACACTCACACCACAAAACTGTTTTATGTCCGTGACATCACCATCTCAGGTCCAGTTGAAAACCAGCGTCGGGCACTAGCTGCTCGGCAATAATGCTGAACTGGGCCTTTTTGGCGCAGCCGTGAGACACACAATAATCTCTTTGTTTTCTGTACAGTTTTAAGTATTTACTTTTTATTGTTTAGTTTTAAGTTTTTACTTTATTTAATTACTATTTTTGTTGTGTTGTGTTCACTTGCGGCATAAGCCAAATAAATATCTTTTCTTTCTTCTTTCTTTCTTCTTTCGTGTTCCACGCGCGCCTCAAAGAGATGTCAGCAGAAGAGAGGGGCCCGCAAGGGCCGAAGCCTGCCGGGGTTGCGGGACTGTTCCAAAGAGATACCGCGGCCCCGGACCGTAAAGGGCGAGGAAGGAACATGGATGGGTTTTAGTCAGTAAGAGTCTGACACTCCCTCCCGCTCCGCCCAGAGTGGGAGAAGTCATTTGACGATTTCCCATCCTAAAAAAAAAAAAAAAAAAGGTCCCAAGCAGTGGTCCTTAATAATTATATATCTAGCTGGGTCCCTGTCCCTAGTGGAGTCCCGCAGGGTTCATTACTCGGTCCTTTGCTTTTTATAATCTACATCAACGACATCGACTCTTGCTTGACTTCATCGAAACTTTTGTGTTTTGCCGATGACATGAAAATTTATGCCACGATATCATCCCAGATGGACGTAATTGCACTCCAAAATGACCTACGTCGCCTTGAGGAATATTGCCAAAGGAACAAGCTGGATCTTAATCCCGCTAAATGCTCGGTTATTACGTATTCTCGGAAGCGCTCAAACGTCGCTACATCGTATACCTTAGGCGATCAAATTCTACCTAGATCAAACTCTATCCGTGATCTGGGGGTTCATCATGAT
This sequence comes from Xestia ashworthii, assembly GCA_950022955.1. Lineage (NCBI taxonomy): Eukaryota > Metazoa > Arthropoda > Insecta > Lepidoptera > Noctuidae > Xestia > Xestia ashworthii. The sequence goes on along the minus strand of OX465565.1, from coordinate 148,904 downwards.
TCCAAGCTTAGCTTTGAATTACACGTAGATGCAATAGTCGCTAAGGCATCTAAATCACTGGGTTTCATAATGCGACTAGCTGACCCGACAGACGTTGTTCTGTCGAAGAGTACTGGACTGTGTGTGGCAGTCCTCCGAACTTATCTTCCTGGTTGTCGCTTTGGTTGTGCACATTAGCACGTGATGACAACTTCAGTTTTAAGTTATGGTCATACAACTGATGTGTAATTTAAACTAAACAAAAAAAAATACGGACTTCAGAGTTAGCACTTTAACAATCAAATAATTACCGTTATACTGGTATTTAGCTGCATCCGGTTAGACTGGAAGCCGAAGCAAAGGTGGGGAGCAAAGTTGGGAAAAGGCAAGCAGATGATGAAAATGAATTACCGTTATAAAACTACGTACCTACCTAGGTTATATCTAACAACAATAAATTTGCATAATGTTAATATACTCTTCTATCGTTTTGTTTCTATCAAACAAAGCTCTTGATTTTAAAAAGGAAACTGCAGTGGTTGAGAAATTCAAAAATGGTATGACTTTCGGAATCACTGGGATACGTGGTATCAAAACGTCTTCTTTGTACTTTCCCTCCAGGATGGTGCTTCGATCACGTTATTGAATTTTTCACCGCTAGCCGTTTGCCGTTACAGAGACGCAGTTGGTTGATGTTTCGCAACATTATGATCACCGATCCGACCTTTAAGTTAGTGAAGGTGTGTTCAAAAAATCGGATGGATATAAATATTATGCTGGTACCATCTTGGTTGGTAGCGGAATCAACTGTTTGGTATATACCAAAGATAAATGATTGATGAAATCTTCAATTCACCGGCAATTACATTTTTAATTTTAAAATATTTTAATATATTCATCTAAGTTTTTGGCAGCCAAAATAGCTTGTTCGCTCAACTAAATATGATCTCTGTAATTTTGAGCTACGTTTTTGAGCAACCTATTGAATATAATCGGTTTTTGAATCCGTAAACTGACAAAAAGTTCTGTAAAGGTAATGCATCCAGTCAAAACGTCTACAGAGAACTTGCAAAGACCTATGTCAATAACTTTGATTATGTCATTAACTTCGACGAAAGTCTCCTGCTAAATTAATCATAGAACTATTTATTCGGGTTTTCCGTGGAGCTTGCATGGCTTAGTGTAATGCCTCTAAATACTTTTAGAGTGCCAAGCAACTCTTCCCAATTCCGCCATTTGTAACTTTCATAAGAATATATTAAATACATACTTTTGTTTCCAAATTTACTCAAACTGATTCTCTTCAAGCTTTTAAATCGTTATGATTTTCGCGTTACGATCTTAATTTAAAAGCGGCATCTCGGTCTAGCACATGCCATTATGTGATATCCTAAACGCTTCGTTGTTTTTCTTCACTGACCGCCAATTTTGGTTTTCCTGTTCTATTCATTTTGTACTCGATCTATATCTTGAAATTTAGAGAAAACAATGTTCGTATTTGATGAGCTTGTGAAAAATTTATGTAACAGCATCATTGACAGTTTGGTGCCAATGAGCGTCATTTCCTAACGATTGCAAACGTTGAAATGCTTCTCTGTAAGAATTTTACGCATATTCACGTATCCAGGACCAAGTTTTCCCTATTTCCGACTTTGGAATTTTTGATGATGCGGTCTATACAAAATATTTCGGCAACTCTTTTTTATTTGATGGACTTGATAGAGTTGCAGTACCTACCTACTTATCATTGTAATGCGCTTTGAACGTTCGTGCGTTTGTGTGCGTTTGTTTTTCATGTGTGCGTGTGCGTTTTGCGTGTGTTTTGTGTGTTTGTGTGTTGCTTTGTGTTTTTGCTATGTGTGTTTGTTAACGATAACGATACCATCAACAATCCAGCCGCTGTCGACGACAACCACCTGATTCTTGACTGTCAACGTTATCGTTCTGCTGATAATCACAGAGTACATCACACGTCTCCGAAAACATACATTACGAAGAAGTTCTTGAGTGCATTGAGTTTCTGCTTGAATACTCGTGCTGTAATGTCGTGACGAAAGCTATTATAATTTAGACTATTTCGTTTTTCAAAATATCAGCAGGTAGTAGTATGCATGCACGATGAGTTTCCCTGACACGCAGAATCAAATTATCGCAAGACTCTAAATTCTCGCCAGCGACCATAAATAATGGCAACTTCGTTCAACGTCAACAAAATGTGAAGATAAGCAAACTATATAAATGAAAAGTATGTATTTAACAATGTTTAAAATCTTACAGTTATCAATAAAATATATGGTTACAAACACAAAAAGTAAAAAGCGGTTGGGGATCGAATAAAAAATCGAAATAAATCACAAAAAGTAATCTAAATGGTCGGGGTTTGAACCTACGATCAGTGGGTCATAGGCGGCCTTGAATCTATTAGGCTATCTGTTCCATTGACAATTTGACTAAAATAGCTATTGACATGCATGCGGTGAAACAATTGAAGACTTTGGACATGCTGGGTTAATTTCGAGTTTTTTTTTAAATATCATAATTTTTTTTTCATAAGAACCTTCTCCTGACAATAACAAACACAACAAAAAAAGAATTAGCGAAATCGGTCCAGCCGTTCACGCGTGATGCCGTGACCAAGGGAAATAGGGATTCATTTTTATATATAGAGATTATCCAAGTGCTTCACTCAAGCCAAAACTTTAAAAATTCTATATTGTACTTTTGTTAGAAGCCACTTGGAATATGCATCTGAAATATGGAACCCATGTTACCACAAATACATTGCTGGGAGTACCTCCACGCGGTGTGAATAAATATTATGTCTTCGGGCTTATGTTATTTGAGTGTTTAATTTCCTTTTCCATTTATCTTCGTGACTCGGTAGCCTACCCGGTAACGCAAGGGAGCAGTCACTTAGGTTTTAGTTGATCAGGTCTCTTCACAACAAAACTATAACCATGCCTAGAAAGAGGTCAAATCTTTCCCAATGTTCCAAAGGAGCTTAAAGATTGACGATCATAAGATCCTAAGAATCTACCGTTATTTTCCCGTCCCCGGGCTATCAGACGAATTCGTATCCGAATTCGACATCAGACGTTTCAGATCTTCGATTTTGACGACCCCGTTGTCGCTGGCATAAGCAACAGGATTCAGAAGCTAGTTGATAATAATTTCTTACTTAGTCAACTACAACGAAACGACGAGATTCCGTAATTATTTACCATCGTCTGTTCTAGTTAACTTAAACTGTGCGATGATAACTGGGCAGTAGGTGGCAACCAAATACGTTTTAATCAAGCTTGAACTAGTGTGACGGAATCGAAACCTAATATTCTAGTTGTATATCTTGACTTGCAGCCTAGTTTTTCTTGAGTCTTAACTTAGGTGCCTCTAAGTAGCCCAGGTAACTCCAGTAGATCGGAAGGAAAAGTGTTAAAATTTTTGTGCTCGCTTCGCTGCCTCTACAGACTACTTTTTCTTGATTTTACTAAAAGTCGACCAAGTAACTCCTAATTTTGAGGGTTCGAAACCATCGTAACTTGTGCAAGGCTATTTCCTGTGTCATAGATGTCCCCATCCCAAAAGGTGGCGACCCCTTTGTATATGCATAGCATGGATTTCTGTAATGGAACGCACATTTGATATAATAATTACCTACCTAGCACACGCGAGTGATGTGTTGTAATGAATGATTAAACTTTTATTTAATATCTATTACATGTATTATCAATGTTATCATTCTTAACAGTACTTGTTATCTACGTTAGTGCAAAATCCAATATCTAGAGCGTTATAATGTTTGATCTGCGGTACACGTTGACGAACCCCAGCGCAAACAAATTGTTTGTAACGATAAGTGAGCACATTATTATCAGAAACAAGCATTAACCTTTGGAACGTCAACTAGGTAGGTACTATACCTACCTAATATGTTAACTCGGCCACATTCACACACAAGTATAAGACTGAGGCTACATTAGGCCGCGACGCGACCTGCGACACATGAGCGATTAAAACAAGTAAATGAATGCCTACGTATATGGCTACACTGTACATCAAATATTACTAGCGATCTTTGATTTCTTCATGTTCATTTTCAGACTTTGTCACCCCATTTCCAACTTTAGGGGTTGAATTCTGAAACACAAATGTTAACTCATTTATCGATAGGAGTACTCCTGCTTAGTTTCGAATAAAATAGTTGTAATTAATCTTGTTTCCCCATACAAACTTTGAAGCCCATTTTCACCTCCATAAGGGGTAAATTTGGAAAAATCCTTTGTTATTGCACCCTAGACTACTTATGGAATCTACTTGATTTTAAAATCTGTAGACCCAGTGGTTTGGGCTGTGCGTTGATAATTATGTCAGTCACACAGTTTCTTCTTTTATTATATTAAGAATAATAATGCTTATAACAGAAAAATCCTATTTAGGGTTAGGGTTTTTATTTACAATTTACATATTTTGTTTTCTTTTGTAGAATAAAATTATAATTACATGGGGACATAATGTTATTATGTTAGGTATGAGAGATTTCACACCTTTATCTGCTGGCTGGCATATAAGCTTACTGAATATGATAAAAAAAATTGATTGTGTAAATTAGTTTTCCATACACTTTAGCACGATAAAATGGCTATAATCCACCACGTGGGCCCAGAGCGGATTGGTAGATGTCACATGTCTTCGATTTTTTTGGTTCTAGAACATGTTCCATCACGATGTTTTCCTTATCCGATCTACTCAGCTACTCCGAAAAGAAACAGAAACAAACTCAAAAGTCCTCGACGTTGAGGAGGTGTAAGGCAAGGGATTTAGCCTGCCCACGCCTCTTTAACCTATGTACAGGTTGATCCCGAACCGGCTGATCGGTAAGCCCAACAGCGCTAATATTGGATGGTCCATAACGAGTTTGTATAAACAACATTAACGCGGATGATATTATGGTGTTGGTAAATCCATCGATCGGTCCGTTACGTAAACTTTTGCGTATATGTGAGACAAAAATTGTGCGAAGGCTGACTTACAATGCTAAAAAAAGGGAATTCATGATCTTTAAAGCCGGTACCCAATGTTACTCATCTGTACCTCCTGTCACTCTTTGTGGCATTTCTTTAGAGTGGAGTGCAGCATTTCAAGCACCACCACTGGGTCTCTGACAACAATCTGGACATTGAGAGGGGGGAGCGCAGGGCGCTGTCTGTCCGCTGTAATATGTTGGCTCGCAGGTTTGCGTGATGTACTACACCTCTGTGAAGGTGACTTTAGGCATATTGTCAGCGCGGGCCTGTGGACGGTTAGCTATGGGCTAGCTAGCCGTCCGTCCGTCTAGTGACGACAGGCCGTGTCGACGGCGCGTTCGTGTTCCACGCGCGCCTCAAAGAGATGTCAGCAGAAGAGAGGGGCCCGCAAGGGCCGAAGCCTGCCGGGGTTGCGGGACTGTTCGAAAGAGATACCGCGGCCCCGGAACGTAAAGGGCGAGGAAGGAACATGGATGGGTTTTAGTCAGTAAGAGTCTGACACTCCCTCCCGCTCCGCCCAGAGTGGGAGAAGTCATTTGATGATTTCCCATCCTAAAAAAAAAAAATAAGAAAGGCATATTGTCCGTCGTTCTACAAGTGCACTGCGTATGCAGTACAACAATGCTTTCAGGATACTGTTAGCGCTTCCGCAGTTTTGTAGTGCTTCGACTATGTTTGCTGAGGCGCGGTCCGATGAGTTTTTCGCGATCATGATAAAGCGGAGCGCTTTAATTCATCTGTTTGATTATTTTTGTATTCTATATGGACCATGTCTGAACGTGTCGGGCCACGCGTAGTAGGTAAATTATCAATTTAAATCCTTAGGTAATTGTTTAAAATATGTCAACAATAATTGAGTTAAATTAAAGCAGGTTCATTGGAATAGCTAAAGGTACATAGTCCACTTATAAAGACATTCTGACAATTTTCGCTTCATACTTTACGTTTTGATTTTTGACCTGGTTCTTGATTATAGCTAGGAAGTTACGTATTTGTGAAAGATTGCTAAATGTGTTCTTTATTTTCAAGAGACCTTTTTCTAGTGGCAACCAATTGTAGAATAATGAAACGAACTTACATTAAACGAAATAGCCTCGGGTCACAGTAACTCACGGATAACCGATGATGATGTACAAATTCGGCATAAATCTAATCTAATCTATCATTCTGTATCTGTACGAAACAGATCGTAATGTCCAGCATTCCGTAAAAATAGAAACAAAAATTGCATGTGCGGAGACGAAAATGTTAAAAATATTAATCTTTTTTGCTTTGCTTTCTAATGAGCATAGCATCATGTATCTGGGAAGAGTGGAACTACCTATAATTGACCTAGTATCAGCTATACTTAAGCAGAGGAATTATGAACCGTCGGGTAGGAATGACTTCATTGATTTGTTGCTCGAGTGTAAGACAAAGGGAAAGATGATGGTAGAATCCGTAGAAAGTTCAGCCGAAAGACGTCCAGTGCTGGACATAGGCCTCCCCCAAGTGTCACCACATTGACCAGTCCCGTGTGACTCGCATCCAGCGGATTCCTGCAACCTTCACCAGGTCATCGGTCCACCTAGTGGAAGGTCTTCCAACGCAACGTGTTCCGGTTTGCGATCGCCAGAACTTTTCGTCCCCATTGGCCATCCATCGACCTCAATTAACACGCAGAGAAGAACGGGGCAGGCAGACCCAATAACATAATTTTGTACTGCAAAAACGCATATACCTATGCAGATTATGCATCGCATTTGAATGCGCTAGGACAAATAATAATAATAATAATAATTTTATTAAAATGAAAATGATTGTTAATGCTATTGTAACCGCGGAACATGTACTTGTATGACAAGATCCACTGGTTACGTTACTGTGTGACGCCGCCGCTGCGCGCTGTTGATACAGCTACAGAGCGTCGTCGGCCGCCATCAACAACACAACAACACATGCCTGCTTCACCTCACCTTCTCATCGTCACTGGGAAATCCGTTCATGTTGTGCTGGAACAGACTACGTGATAAAGTAAATAAATACTTATTATTACGAGTTGTATGTTGTTGTTGTTGTATGTAGTGACATACCTAGTACCTACGTCTAATGCAAAGCAAATGTAAATGCAATGTAATGTAAATGCAAGTATTTGTGTGAGGAGTGCCAATTTAGGTAAGTCTTGTCGAAAATAGTTTGACAACAAAAAAAAAAACATGTTATTGTTACCTTTAGGTTTAAAAAGTAATTAAATAGCTAAATAAGAATTTATTAATACTTTTACATCATACACTTTAACTTAAAATACTTCCGTTAGTTATTTTCTAACACTTACAAAACTAGTGCTCATCACATGCAAAACCAATATCACAAATAAAACACTTCTTGTTCGACTCTAACTGTTGTCTGGGTCTGATTCGTCTTTCATATTTTCCACTCATCGATCACTCAATCAATGAACGTTTCTCACTGCGCAATGTTTTTATCGAGGTCACTAACTAACTGAGTATTTCACATCACAAGAGGCTTGTCAAGTCCGTTCGCTACCACCGTGGGTGTCCGCTCGATGAAGGAGAGTGGCAGTCCACCCTTGATACTCTGCACGATGCCAGACCTGGGGTCGACGACAGGGTGGCGCAGCGTGGTCGCTGCGGGCGCCACCGTGAAGCGTGACAGCACAGCCGCCAGCCCCGCCAGCGACTGCATCAGCCCCAGCCGCAGACCTGCAACCACACAACACACAATTCAGTACTTGAACACTCTGATGTTATACAAACTGTCATATTCTGCGAATAATACTTGAGAATGTTTAGCACGACCTTGCCGACTAGAAAAATATAATTATAACACTAACGAAGGTGAGCACTAGGCGTCCTTACTGCTATGAATGAATTCTTAAAGCTGTATGTAAGTTCGTAATATTTCACACGGGTTGTACTTATAAGAAGTATTTACCTATGCAGGCGCGGGGCCCGTCCCCGAAGGGCAGGTACACGAACTTGGTGTTCTCGTGTTGCTGGTCGGGCAGGAAGCGCTCCGGACGGAACTCGTGCGGCTCCGGGAAGTACTGCGGGTCGTTGTGTAGCGCCTGCAGTGGGATGAACACTCTCACGTCGGGGTCGATGGTGAGGTCCAGCTCGGGGATGGTGTACGTGCGCGCGCACTTGCGGATCAGGAAACCCAGTGACGGGAAAATGCGCATGCCCTCATTGAACGCGCACTCCAGGTACGTCATCTCCTTGACGGCGTCGTAACTGAGCCGGCCGCCGTGCTTGGCCAGCACGCGGTCGATCTCCTGCTGCACCTTTCGCTGCACTTCGGGGTGGTAGGCGAGCTGGTGCAGCGTGAAGCTGGTGGCCGATGACGACGTCTCGAAGCCTGCTGCGAAGAACACGAACACCTGCGCTGCGATCAGCTCGTCCGTTAACTCCAACGTAGTGATCTCAGGAGTGCCGTCCGATTTAAGGTTTTCTACCGATTCTACCATCATCTTTCCCTTTTTCTTACATTCGAGCAACAAGTCTATGAAGTCATTCCTGCCCGAAGGTTCATAGTTTCTCTGTTTTAGTATAGCTGATACTAGGTCAATCATAGGTTGTTCCACTTTTTCCAGATACTTTAAATGCTTACACCATTCTATGAACATCTCTTTCAACATAATTACGAAAACTTCCTTCGGTCCAACTTTAAATATTGAGGCTCCTAACTTCCTGAAGGCAGAGTCTTCGTCGTTGAGCGAGTCGGCGTCGAGACCGAAGCCGCAGGCGCCGATAAAGTCGGTGGTGTAACGCGCCATGAGGTCGCGCGCGTCCAGCGGATGGCCGGTGGCGGCGGCAGCCAACGCACGCGTCTGCAGCTTCTCGGCGCGCTCCACGATGAGCGGGAACATGGCCTTCAGCTTGCCGCTAGTGAAGGCGGGCGTGATGCGCTGCCGCAGCATCCGCCACAGATCGCCGTCCGCGAAGAACAGGTTGCTCATCATCGGCTCGATCACTGTCTTGTGCGGGTTCAGGCCGCGAGGGTAAAAGTATTGAAAATCTGTCAACAGGATGCGCTTCTAATCTCGGGATCTCTGATCACGAGCTCTGGATTCGTGGATCGGTAGAATCCTACCACTTTCTCTTTCGGATACTTCCAGTACATTTCGGCGGCCTTCTGCGTGATGCTCTTCTGCATGAGGTAGACTTGCGCATTATTGCCGACCAACACAATCGGCTTGTCGTGTTTGACTCCTTTCTTCTCCCAGTAGCTGAAGGTTCGCGTGCCGTACAAGTACAGCGCCACTATGGCGACGAGCATGATGGCGGCGGTGATCATATTGCTGTGTTGCTGGTGACTGCGGAGACAGAGCGACGCGTGCGCGTGGCCGACTAGGGGCGGAGTGTGCCGGGTACTGCGGACGCACCGTGTATATAGGAGCGCGGTGCGTCGTGTTATCTAGCCGCGCGCTATCAATCTGTGGGATATAATTCAACTGCCACTCAATTAAATAAAATGATCATCTTACAACCATGTTTGAAACAGCTTTTCTTACCTTCTTATCCAGGCAAGAATAAAACGTTGTTTTTCATGTTGTTTAAATAACTTGTCAATGACAGTGAAAAAATGGGAATAAAGTCGCAGATCACGATAATGGCTTACCTACTATTTCATTTCACCTACTACAAGGAGAACGAGCAGAGTTCTACACACTTTGGTCCAAGAAGCTTTGTTGATTCTAGAGCACTCAAATCACATGTCATGTTTGATGGTTTTCAATTACCAAAGCTTATGAAAATCGTTTAAAAAAAAGTAATAAATACTACTTTTTGTAAATCAATTCTTCATTCCATTAAAAAGCAATATAAAGTAGATTATTATATACAAGCGATATTATACTCGTAAGTATGGCCTTCAACTTTTATTTATATGTCTATAATAAAAAAAAACTCGTCCATGAAGGGTTCCGTAACAGCAAGTAACATAGCATAAAAGTTCTTGCAGTTCGTTGTACATAAAAGGTAAATTGCAGTTTACGATTTATGACGTATTAAAAAAACTACTTAAGTAGGTGACCCAAATAAAGCCTATGCCCTAATAAGGCCTATTTTTTAAATTTCCCGCTTCACGAGTTCAAATTGCCGCCAATGTTTGTTAATGTGTGCGTGTACATTAACTAACACCCACAAGCACAGCAAGTGGCCCGTGTCGCGAGCGTGTTGGATTGGAACCTGCAGTCGAAAACAACAACGACGCGGAGCGCACGCTCGTTTTTATAAAATTCTGGCAGAGTAAATTGTAAGTATTTTTATTTTTATTTGTACACGGTGTGCTGTGTTTTGTCTGTAGGATAATTATACGTGTATCCATCGCCTCACATAAGTGAAAAACCTGTAATATAGGTGTATTCCTTATAATTGTTGTTTTGTGTACCCATGTGCCATGCCCTAATAAGGCCTACAAAAAAAATGTGTAGGCCTTATAACGGCACAGGTACAGGCCTTATTAGGACAATGTTATATGTCAGTTAGAAAAGTATCACAGTAAATTAATAAACCCTTGTTTTCAGTAACATCATGGAAAACGAATCACTAGCTTCTACTACAAGGAAAAAAAGGGCTCAATGGACTTCGCAAGAGATGGAAAACGCTGTTAAAATGGTAGAAAGAGGTATATTATCTACATGCTGCTGCAGTCATAATATACAACATCCCAAGAAGAACCTAACTCGTCGTCTTACTTGTGCCGTTTGGTATCATGAGTTGTGTGTTGGACTCACACCCGCAGATAAAATATTTTACTGTTCAGGAGATTGCTTAAAAAAAAGTTGAAAAAGGCTGATTAATATAGTACTTTTAAATGATGAGAAAGTCTGATCAAAAGTAATTTTTGGGATCTCATTACATTTAATATAAGTGTTGATAACGTTTTTTTATTAATTAAGAAGATGACCGTTTAGTTGTTTTTATTATGGCTTTATTAAGACACAGGGTTCCCAATAAGGCCAAAGTGACATTTTAGTTATTTGAGTTTATAAAAGTGTGATTTTTGTTTCTTTAGCAATTTTGTTTGTTTTATTACAAAGTTTAATAAATAAACATAAGTATTTCAAATAACCAGTGCATTGTTATTATAAACCCGCTAGTAAAAAAATTAAAAAAATAAGGTAGGCCTTATTTGGGTCACCTACCTAGATCTCGTTCAAACCAATTTTCGGTGGTAGTTTACATTAATATACATATTTTTTTTAGTTTTATCATTCTCTTATTTTAGAAGTTACCGGGGGAGGGGGGGGCACACATTTTACCACTTTGGAAGTGTCTCTCGCGCAAACTATTCAGTTTAGAAAAAAATGACACTAGAAACCTCAATATCATTTTTGAAGACCTATCCATAAATAAGCCACACGTTTGGGTTTGATGAAAAAAAAATTGAGTTTCAGTTATACGAGTATGTACGGGGAACCCCCTAAATTTATTGTTTTTTTTTTTCTATTTTTGTGTGAAAATCTTAATGCGGTTCACAGAATACATCTACTTACCAAGTTTCAACAGCATAGTTGTTATAGTTTTGGAAAAAAGTGGCTGTGACATACGGACGGACAGACAGACAGACAGACAGCCAGACATGACGAATCTATAAGGGTTCCGTTTTTTGCAATTTGGCAAAGGAACCCTAAAAACACACACACAATACGCTACATTCATTCATTCAAGGTTAGTCTCGATTTCCTCAATAACCGAGGCTCCTTGTATCTCTTTCACTTGTAGGCTTTATTATATATTTTTATAACAAAAGATCTCTGCGATATCAATAACAGAACAGCAAAAATTTACGAAATACTCGTAAGACTAAATATTTACAATACTCAAAGATTTTACAGAAATGTGTTAACACATCAAAAAAGAACGCTAACATCAAATACATTATAAACGATAGTGAAAACAAATGTAAAGCTGTCTGGAGAGTAATAAATGATGAAATTGGGAACAATAACGATAGGGACAACATAGAAAATCTTCTACTTGATAACACAGTACTTTCAGATCCTGTAGAAATAGCAAGAGCAATTCCACATAAACAAATTAGCGTCAAATAATTGCCACCTAGTTACATAACTAATTGATATAGCAGTTCCCAATACTCACAACATACAAAAAACTATAACTGAAAAAATTAGCAAATACGCAGAACTCAAAGAAGAAGTTACTAGAATCTGGCGCCAAGAAAAAGTATACGTTGTCCCAATAGTCCTTTCCTCAACAGGGGTAATCCCAAATCGTCTCCTTCACAGTTTAAAATTATTAGACCTGAATGAAACCCTTTACATTACAATGCAAAAAGCAGCAATTTTAAATACGTGTAGAATTGTAAGAAAGTTTATGCAGATAGAAGAGAATGAAATAGGACCTCATCCCACATAAACACACCACACGCTACATTCGTTTTGGCTTCGGCCCGTAAATGTAGTTAAAATCCAGTTCAAGGGCTGAGAAGAAAAACACTTTTCGAAAATAATATTAAAATATTTATTTCAGGTAACAAAGACCAAGCAGCAAAAAAGAAGGGAAAGAAGGGAGCAAAAATAAAAAGTAACGAATATTCAGTAGTCCATTCGATGTTCCTTAAACTTGTGTCCGTAAATAAAGTTAGAGCAGAGATTATGTCATTGAATAACACAAACTCCGAAGATTATGACGAAATTAACACGAAAATCATTAAAGCATGTACCAGTGAACTTATTGAAATTATGACATATTTAATTAATTTATCATTCTCACTTGGCATTTTTCCTGAAGCTCTGAAGCTGTTAATGTAAAACTACTTTATAAAACTGGAGAAAAATTATCGCCCAATAACTTTAATTCCTTTTTTTTTCTAAAATCGTCGAAAACTGTATGTGTATGAGACTGATAGAATTCTGTAGTAAATTCAACATTATTAGGAAAGAACAGTTTGGCTTCCAAAAAAATAAATCCACAACGTTAGCTATCTACAGTCTTTTAAAAATAGTACTGACGAACATTGACCACAACTATCTTACCACAGGGCTGTTCTTCGATCTATCTAAGGCCTTTGATCTAGTCTCTCATGACATTTTATTACAGAAATTGGAGGCAACTGGGATTAGAGGCATTACACTTCAATGGTTATCATCATATTATATCTAAGTAATAGAGAACAACTCGTTATTATTACAAAAATATATACAAATAACAATTTATGACATCTCACTATTCTGAGTTCAAATCCAATAAAAAAGGCGCCCCACAAGGAAGCGTATTGGGCCCTTATTCTATTCCTATTGTATATAAATTCTATCATTACTATAACTAAACATAAATTAATACTATACGCTGATGACATATTATTATCTATTATTGTGACATCTGATAAAAAAGTAATACAATTAAAGACTACGAGACAGAAATTAATAATGTGATTGAGAGACTGATAAAATGGCTAATGGAAAATAACTTTTCCATAAATCTGAAAAAGTCCGTTTACATACAATTCAGTATATCAAATAATGCAAAACACAATATTAAAATGACTATACATAGAATTCACGAAGTAACGCAAACCAAATTTTTAGGAGTTACTTTGGATCAAGACATCAACTAGAAAGCACATGTTGATACAGTATCCAAACGAATTAATAAGTTTGTATATGCACTGAAACAGATTAGAAACATAACAAACATTAAAACGTCTATAACAACATATCGTGCATACGTTGAATCAGTGCTTCGCTATGGCTTAATTATGTGGGGAAACAGCAGTGATCAAAATAAAGCATTTGTTGTACAAAAGAGATGCATAAGAGCATTGTGTGACCTTAAGCCTGACGAATCTTGTAGGCCGATGTTTAAGAAACTTGATTTGTTACCATTACCGTCTCTTTATATTTTTGAAATTTGTTTGTTTGTGTGGAGGCATAAGGAATTGTTTGCGAAAGCAAGCGATATGAATTCTCGCAGCATGCGCGACCCCTACAGGCTCGTGTTAGATGTCCTCCCAAGGCTAGCGAAATATAATAAAAAAGCTGTATGTTTATGTGTGTCCAGGTATACAATAGAATACCAGATGAATTCAAAATATAAAATACAAGAATGTTCATAACTAAATTATATAAATGGCTCTCTGCTAATAGTTTTTACAGTGCTAAGGAGATCCTGGAACATATAATCACATGATGACTGATTGTTTAGTTATGTATCAAAACATGTTTGTTCACATTATTAATATTACCATCTTAGCATCATACCATGTTTTTAGCAAATTCATGATATTATTATTGACAGTAATCACACTAATCACACATAATGCTCTATAACCTTTTTCTCCCGGCTTTGATTTGCTTGTGACCTGGACAAAAAACACTCTTCTTGTAAGCTTTAAAATTATATAATTATGTGTTAATCATCGAAGCTCCTTATCTCTCGAATTAGAATTCAAGAGAAATAATAAAACTGGTGACCCTTCGGATGGTTCAAACTATAGGCCGATTTCTCTGGCTACAATTATAGCGAAGGTAAGTAACTGGACAGTGTTATTGACCGACACTTAGGGACACACTTGAAACTGAACGATGCACAGTTTGGGTTTAGACCTGGCCTCTCAACAGAAAATGCTATTCTGTCGCTCAAACAGACTGTCCAGTACTATAAAGCTAGGAAAACTCTAGCATATGCTTGTTTCTTGGACTTACCGAAAGCCTTTGACCTAGCGTCCTACAATAAGTTATGGGAAAAGTTTCAGAGTACCTAGGGAAATAGTGTCCATCCTGATGCATTGGTACTCGTATGATAAGCAGAAAAACCATGTAAGATGGGCAGGCACACTTTCGGATGAACACAAGCTGGATTGTGGGTGAGGGGGGAGGGGGGGCTTTCCTCCCCTCGCCTTTTTAATTTTTATGTGAATGAGTTGATCTACGAACTAATGGTTTTTAAGTCAGGACCTTTAAGTTATGACAATGTACCTGAAGTTTTCTTGGGAGGTAACTCTTTAAAAAGAGTTACAAAATTTAAGTACTGTCACTGGGTCACCGATGACTTGAAGGATAGTACTGACATTGAGAGAGAGCGCAGGTCATTGTCTGTACGATGTAATATTTTAGCTCGCAGGTTTGCACGGTTTACTAAAAAAATAAAATTTACGTTGTTTGAAGCATACTGTCAGTCCTTTTACACGTGCAGCCTGTGGGTTGACTATTTGCAGAGGGCATAAAGTGACCTGAGAGTGCAGTACAACAATGCATTCAGTGTGCTGATAGGGCTGCTGCGGTATTGCAGTGCCTCAGGCATGTTTGCCGAGGCCCACGTAGACAGCTTTGCTGCAGTCATGCGCAAACGTGACACCTTTGTCTTAACACGCATGCGTGCTAGCACCAACAGCATTCTGTGCGTATTGTCGGATCGGTGGGATGCTCCAATGCTCGAGCGCTGGATACGACTACACACGGTCAAATAAACACTCGCACGAGTATCGGAGTATCCAATTGGTCATGTTTACTTTGTTTTTGTATTTAGTTTTTAAATGTCTCATGTCTGTCATTACTATAACATTAGTTTCTCATAAGTATTTCTGTGTTACTAACAATTTTATGGATGTTTATCTGAAATAAATGAATACTTACCAAACACAGAAAACACCACCCGAAGTCAAGCATACATCGAATCACTCTGCCGCGCCAAAAAGGAGGAAGAGGCCTTACAGACATGCACAACTTACACAATAAACAAATTCAGATCGTACTTTTATAATAAATCCGAAAATTCGTCACTACACAAACATGTTACCGAAAACGATAGGAAACTTACTCCACTTAACCTACACAATAGAAACACTAAAATTAATGAAGTACCCATAACCACACAAGAAAAAATTACCGCATTTTCTGCAAAGGCCCTCCACGGGAGACGGCGAGCCTATCTGAGCCAGCCACACGTCGACAAAACTAAGTCGAACGAATGGCTCAAACGAGGCGAGCTATTTATGCTGGCGATCCAGGACCAAATAATAGCTACTCGTAATTACAGAAAATAAATAATTAAAGACCCTCATCAGCCGACTGACTTATGTAGACATTGCAACACTGTCTCTGAGACCATTCAACATATTACAGGAGCTTCTAAATCACTTGCAACAGACTGACTATAAGCATTGACATGAAAAAGTGATAATAATAATAATGTTTATATAAAAAAAAGCTTAGACATTGGTTACAAAGTGTTAACAGGCTAATTTAGGTCAGTATAACTGGTGTAGTCATCTGTAGCCGAACTAGGCAGAGCCTGTTTTTCGACTATCAGCGCCAAACCCCTCGAATATTAAACATTTAAAGTGCCAGTAACATTTCATTAGTTTCTTGTACAAATTCTTTTTTTAACAATTTTATAATATATTTATTTATATTTACTTTAACAAGTTTTTCTTTTTTAAATACAAAAAATTAAACAAAAAAAGTTTGTGTAGTGTTTGCATGCAGGGCCTCTTATTTGTGTGAGATGGGAATGTACGTGTCTAATGTGTAAGAGGATGTGAGTGGTATTGTCTAGTGCTCTGCTGTGTTGTGGTGTGAGTGAGCGTGCGCGCGTGTGTGTGTATGTTATGAGAGATGTATGTTATATTGTTCATATACTATGGTTTATTATTAGGATTCTATGTGTAAAAGAAGTTCAGTCTGTTCATAGGTAAGACTTTTCAAATATTCGGTAAGTTTCTTCTTGCATTGCATTTTTATTAACGGGTATATATTAAGTATTCTGTTTAACCTATTATAAATTAATGGACCAATGGAGTGGGCAAAGCGTTGACTAAATTTAGTTCTAGACTGCTTAGTTCTTTCGCATACTATGTCTTTTCTTCGCTTTTGGAGGAGTAATGGGTTGTATTTTAATCTACAGTGTTGTAGAAGGGCAACGCTTAGTATATATAATTGCCTCACTGTCATGACCTCCCAATTCTCGTATAGTGTTGTTGTAGAGAATCGGATAGGCTTGAACGTTGCAACCTTCAGTATTGCACGCTGGGCTATCTCGATAGACTTCAGAGTTGTTTTTGATGTGCCTCCCCAAGAAGATATACAATATGTAAGAAGCGACTGACAAAGAGCGTAGTATATCTGCTTTAGCAACTTAAAATCAGCAATGTGCCTCAGGTTTTTAAAAATGTATATGAGCTTTCGTATTCTTCCACATAGAAAGAAAGAAAGAAAAAGCATTTATTAGCACGCACAGGACAAAACACATAAAAAATATCAGTATAAAACTTACTAATAAAACTTAAACAGAAAAAACAAACATATATTTAAAAATTAACAGAAACGAAACTCGTCCTGTACGAGGCCTTACATGTTCCTTGAAATTGAGATTGCTGTCTATGATAACTCCTAGATATTTCAGTGCCTGCACGCGTTCCAGTGAAGGACACTTGCAGTTTCTTCCGGAGTGACACTCGTGCAATACGATATTTCGCACGTTGCTATCTCCAGTTACATTTTTTATGCTAAAGCAGATATACTTGGTTTTGTCAACATTTAATGTAAGTATGTTACTCGGAAGCCAATTTCTCACGATATCGAAACCCCGCTGTGCAG
This sequence comes from Xestia ashworthii, assembly GCA_950022955.1. NCBI lineage: Eukaryota > Metazoa > Arthropoda > Insecta > Lepidoptera > Noctuidae > Xestia > Xestia ashworthii. The sequence goes on along the minus strand of OX465565.1, from coordinate 131,339 downwards.
CACTGAACGCCTCTTCCCATGTATCAGCAGCAAAAGAAAGGGCAGTATCGTCCGCAAAAGATAAAATTTCACCATGGGGAAGTTCGAGACTCGTGAGACCATTTATATACACAAGAAATAAACTGGGTCCCAGTATGCTACCTTGTGGTACACCGCGAGTACTCTGGAGGTGAGTACTTTTACAATTTCCTACACGAACACACTGAGACCGGCCAGTCAGATAACTAGTAAAAAGTTGCAACTGCGTACCTCTAATTCCTAATCTTTCGAGTTTATTTAGTAAGAGGGTAACAGAAATCGTATCAAAAGCCTTTGCGAGATCTAGAAAGATAGTGAGACATTTTTTCTTTTTATCTAAATTGGAAGTAACAAAGTCTATTAGTTTATTTACGGCTTGCTCAGTTGATTTACCTTGTCGAAAACCATATTGGTTAGCTGAGAGCAGTTCATTTTTTTCTAAATATTTTACTAGTCGTGAATTTATAATTTTTTCTAGTATTTTTCATATCGCTGGTAAGATAGATATTGGTCAATAGTTATTGATGCGATTTCTGTCCCCACTCTTATAGATTGGACAAACTTCGGCTTTTTTAAGGACATCAGGGAACACTCCGTTTTGCAGACAATCATTTATGATCTTTGTAAGAGGTGGTACAATGATGTTTCTATAGGTTTTCAGAAACTTATTACTGATATTATCTCCACCACTGGCACAGTCCGATTTTAGGTCGAGGATGAGACGTTCTACCTCCTCTTCAGTTGTGTCTATGAGGGCAAACGAATGCGGACTACTGGTAGCTGTGTCTCCATTGGTATGTCTATTGTTTACAGTATTCGTGTTTTGCTGATGTATTTTGTTTGCTAGTGAACTTCCTACATTTATGAAGTAACTATTTACTTCGCTCAATGAGTTTTCAGGACAGGTCGATAGTGTCAGTAGTTCTTTCGGATGATTAGGTACTTTTGATGTATTTGTAATTTCTTTTATGGCTTTCCGTAGTTTTTTATTATCTTGTTGTGCATTTTGAAGTTGATTTTTTCATACTCTATTTTAAGTTTTCTTAACAATGCATTGCAGAAGTTTCTGTATCGCGTGTATGTCACTTTTAGAATGAAATTTTCTGGTGCACTCAGGTGGTGGTGTGTGTCAGTTGCCATTGTTATAGTATACACCAACACTTAATAGCATTCAAATATAAACTCATAAGTGAGATGAAACCATACTATAAATATAAACCCGAAATAACACTAGAAAATAGGAATCAGAAAATCTATTGGGACAGGACTATTATAACAGACAAAACTATACTTTTCAATAGACCAGATATAATCCTTCACGACAAAATCAACAAAACAGTTTACCTAATAGATACCTACTACAATATCTGAAAAGCTTAGTAAATATCAAGACCTCGCCAAAGAAATAAAAACTCAGTGGGAAGCACATCGTCCCTATAGTAGTGCTCTCTTCCACTGGTATCGTACCGAAATCTCTTATGCAAAGCTTGAACACACACTTCATCTGCTCCAAAAAACCACAATCGCATCACCCGGTTTTTAACTTCTTCTGCAATATCATCAACATTCTCTATTTAAATTTCCCCCTACAAACTTGGCTACGGCCCGTGGATAGGGTTTTTGTACTCTCTTACCAGAGAAGAAAATTAAGGAATAAGAATTAATAGTAATAAGGAGCGTCGGTGATATTTCGTCGGGGATTTTTATCTATACCTTTTTTCTCACGGCGCCGATTTTCTTGTGACCTTGACAATGAAAAACCCTTAAGCTTTAAATGATATACGTGTTAATCACCGGCGCCGTTTGTAATTAATGCAATCGTTAATTACAGAGTTCATTTTAAATGGTTAATACTTTTTTCCCATAGAGGATTTTTTTTGACGCCGTAACAAAAAGACATGCTCTTAAGAAAATATAGGTTTCGTTCACCGACGCTTCTTGGACCGCTTTGGCCCGATCTCCTTTGAGCTCGCCTACACTACGCCTGTGCTCCTGGTAAGTCTTGTGGTGCAACCAGACTCGCCGAAAGTAGAGCATAACAGACCTACTTAGCTACAAATAAAGCGTATATTATGACATGACTATATGGGTTAAATCTAACAGATACTCGTACATGTTTGATAATAAGAAGCAAGTTCATTTATTCATTTATTTGGATCTCCAACAAAAGATACACAAATACAATATAGGTCACAGTTATACAAAGGTTCTTTTGAGTGTGTTCCTTCAGTTACAGGAGACCACAGCATGCACATACACCTAGGAGGAAGTAGAAGGAGGAAGTTCAGTGATACATTCACAGAGCAAAACATATAATTTTATAGCACTTATACTTACTTTTGTTTTTTTTTTCAATTTTTGTTTTTGTGAGTATGTATGTGTGTATGTATATTGTATAATTGTTCATTGTTGGTGAGTTTAGCTTGAGAGGTGTTGTTAGATTCGTATTTACTGTGAGTGATAGGTACTAAAAAAAGCACGCGCGATGCGTGCGGGTCTTTGGGGCCAAATTCAATTTTTTGGCACGCTCTGCAGCCTGAACGGCTCGATATAGGGCTCAATATGAGGATTTTAAAATGGTACCTGTATCTAAGTAACCAAAAAGTGTATAAATAGAAAATAAAAAACCCCGACTGCGTAAAAAACAACTACTTAATAACTTTAAATAAAAAACTGAAAAGAAAATTCAAGTTCAGGAAACAGGACATAATTATTGACTACAACAGTCGGGACATATATTTGGCGTAATGATTTTAGTCTAGATTATTGAATGAGTCTCGACTGTGTGTGTGTGTGTGTGTGTGACTGTAGTGGCTTTGAGAGCAATTACATTTTTTTGTTCTTGTTTAAAAATCGAGATACCGTTCCAAATTCTCAGTAGGTAGTACGATTGGATTTATGCATTTACAATGGAAAAGTTGCATCATCAGTGGAACCATGAAACAGTTGTCAAAGAAATACTTCAAGAATTTTTATAAGTAATATTATCATGAGATAACAACACGAAATGATAACATCATATTATAATTAAACACAATCACCTGTTTATTAAAAGATCGAAGTCCATATTATGTTTAAACGGATAAACACGAATGACTCGGATTTTTTTTGTGAGATAAACAAATATTTAGGTAAAATACGGTCTGTACTTTGTACTAATCGATCTAAACAAATGTCCTGCATCACGATGACGAACGAGCCTCCCCACAGTCACGTGCACTTCAAGTTCCACGCCCGGGTCAGTCACTCAGCCCGGATGCTTTCCGCCACTTCCACACAAATACTCGTAGCATTTTACAGAGGAGTGCGATTTTTAATGATTCTTTTTTATTTGGAGAATGTCAAAGTCAAAGTTGGTCCCATTAAAATTTAAAATTCACACGGCGGCGGCGACCTCTCGCATCCGGCCCTGGTTCAATCCATGGTCCGGAGCGAGACGGAATGGGAAGCCGTCACCTCCTTCTGCGAAACAGTTATGCTAGCGAAGGAGGTGGCGGAACGCGAGAGGGAGAGAGCCTGTCGCCCCAGCCGCCGCGCGCCGCGGGAGACGCACCCGGCGTCGGGGGCCACGTGGTGGCTACCGGCTATGGGCTAGCTAGCCGTTCGTCCGTCTAATGACGACAGGCCGTGTCGACGGCGCGTTCGCGTTCGTGTTCCACGCGCGCCGGGGTTGCGGGCCTGTTCGAAAGAGATAACGCGGCCCCGGAACATAAAGGGCGAGGAAGGAACATGGATGGGATTTAGTAAAAAAAAAAAAAACAGGGGCTGCGGCACTGTTCGAAAGGGATACCGTGGCCCCGGAACATAAAGGGCGAGGAAGGAACATGGATGGGATTTAGTAAAAAAAAAAAAAACAGGGGCTGCGGCACTGTTCGAAAGGGATACCGTGGCCCCGGAACATAAAGGGCGAGGAAGGAACATGGATGGGTTTTAGTCTGACACTCCCTCCCGCTTCGCCGAGAGTGGGAGAAGTCATTTGATGATTTCTCATCCGGAAAAAAAAGAGTAAAACAGGGCTTGATTGATTTTTTCCTATAGTTTTCCTACTTCATTTTCAATTGTGAACCCATTTTGTTTTTTCGAACACCTATGAAGTTCCGAGGACAATGTAAAAGAACAAAGATTTATATTTATCTGATGATGGAGATGGAAGCCAGTTGCGAGAGATCCTCAACAGTTTACAGCAGCAATACCGTGTTTGGTTGGCGCCGAATCGAAATGAATTACTTACCTTAGCTAGACTAAAACGTTTTTATTTTTCGCTTTTCAGTTCGTGTTTTCATCGATAATTTTTTTAAATATGAGTTTTTTATACTTAAATGTTTTACTAACTTAAAACATAATGCAGCAATGACATATTGGGGTGAGTGTAAAGACTCTCACTATACCATGTCCGAGCCGAGTGTCGAGTGTTGGAGGTGCAATTTTGTATGGACACAAAATTGCAGAATGTCATACAAAATTGTCGTACAAAGTTGCAGAATGAACGTAATATTATGTTGGATAGTGTACAGGTTACATCCGGAATTATTTACTATACAGACCTTGGAAAAACTATAACAAATTTCCGTGCGTTCAAGCGTTTTTGCCATAGGTACCTACCTATTATTGGAATCAAATAATTATAACAGCTCAATGTTAAGTTTTATACGTGGTGCTAGGCAACTGGGCCTATCCCAGTTGTAAACGTCTCTTTGTGCCTATTGGCCTTGTTTCGTTCTACCTCCTGCTGATATGGAGGGAAGTGGAAATTATACATATAGGGTGTAAAACACCTCTTAACGAAGCCGAAAGGCACTTGTTCTCCCCGTCATTGCGATCATTTATTTGTTCGACACCGTACCTGGGGACCTTCTAGTTACGGAGATATTGGGGGTCAAAGTTACAACATTTTGACAAGTTTTTTTTAAAATACAAGTCTTTGTTGCAAGATTTTTACTTTAAATACCTCCACGAACCCCGTACTATTCAATCCATCCATCAGCACAATGTTTTGAGTGCGTTACATTGAGTCATACCCCAAAAAATGATTTTTGACCCCAAAAAAAAAGTAGTTTCCCAGCAATAATTTTTGCGTAAAGTTACTTAGTTTGATGTACAGAATGCTTGGTTGACAGCTTCGTGATGAGGTGGTTTACACCCTGTATATTTCGTTATACTTTCGGATTAATTTCGTTGCAGGATCCAAGCCAGCTCTGGGACTTCGTCGAGCTTTATTGACTCGCCGCTTTTTCGGTGGTCGCCACTGTTGATTCTGGAGGACTTACAGTGGTATGGAAAGAGTGTGGGGGTCTTGACCAAAAAAAAAAACAAAATTCCACGGATGACACTCGGCTCGGACCCGGCATAGAAACTGTTGAATAGTCGGCGACTGCCGCGCACACACTGTCGCTTCACGTTGTCATAGTTTGCCATTTTCTAAACTCCGTCAGTATTCCTATCCAGCATTCCTCCACAAACAAAAGTAAAGTGAGTGCCCGCACGCGGGAAAATAATGTTGCATCAGGTGATCAGGTCCGTATTACTCATGTATTGTGCGTGACTCACTAAGTCACAACATAGCGCTGGGGTTGATAACGGAATTTGTGCAAAAAATAGACTTGTCATTGTGCGCATTTAATTGGACTTTGACTCACAATCACAAGTCATAATTGATGATTTATTGGGCGAATGTTCGAAGAAAACAATGTTTTCTTGATAAATTTTAGGGTTTATTATATCGGTGCACATTAAAGGCAGAACACAATGTTGAAAAATAATCTATGGTAAAACAGGAGCGCATAGACAATATTATAATAATATAGGCAGGGTTAAACTTTCTTCTATCAACACTCCCACTAAAATTTAACAAGGTTATAAAAAACTACAAAAAAAAACTAACTATACATAATTTGATCCCTTAAATAGGTTAAAGTTTGAGTGGGCAATGGTTTAGTCATAATATCTGCTAATTGGCATTTACTTGGAACATAATTAATTTTGATTAGACCCGACTCAACTTTTTCACTAATAATGTGTTTGGTTCTCTTGTGATAAACAGGGTTATTAATTAATTTTATTGCACTCTGATTATCTACATATAGTGTAATACTGGTACGTATCATAATCCCGAATTTTAAAAGACCGAATTTTAAAAAACCGATGGACGAAATCCCAAAAATTGAAACGCCGAATGGTTGTTTGATCGAAAGTTTAAAATCCCGAAAGTTCTTTTGCCCGAAGTTTAAAATCCCGAAGTTTAAAACCCCGTAGTTCAAAATCCCGAAAGTTCATTTGCCCGACAGTTTAAAATCCCGAAGTTTAAAATCCCGTGGTTCACAATCCCGAAATTGTCACCGTTTCCGAGAAAAACGTTTTTTTGTAAACCTATCCTCAAAACACTTAAAAGTTGCGTAGCCAGCAGCACGCATGCAGCAAGCATACAGCAAGCATGCAGCAAGCATGCAGCAAATATGAAGCAAACATACAGCAAGCATGCAGCATGCAGCAGGCATGGTTTCTGTCACGGCTCCGGCGGCGCTGCGGGGCTCCGGCGGTCACACGCGACCTTATAGATAGATAAATAGGTAAATCATTTATTTAGTGCACACAAAAGACATAGCACAACACACTTAAATGATATAGTTAAAACAAAATGATATAGTAAAAAGCAAGGTGCCAATATACAAAAAGAAAAACTTATTTAAGAAATAATTATAGTAACACCGTGACAGACTTTTATAACAAAATAAAATAATAACAAGTAGGAATGCAAGGTGCGGTGTGCGTCTCAGGGTTGCACCAAATGGGAGTCCAGCTCAGCATGTGTCAGGCGTGCACCTGACGCTGATATTCTGCTGGATCCCTGTGCAGTGACATACGGACGTCGAGTAGGCGATATAAATTGGTGTTGTGCACAAAGTGTTTCATGCGCGGAGTGAAATTATGTAAGTACACCCTCAAATTAAATAAAGTATTTTACAGTAAGTTCACTCTACTGTGTTCGAAACGTTATTGTTTGTTGACGTGTGTTTTAATACGTATTAGGTTAAATTATATAATAAAGTGCTTAAATAAATAATCTTAATATACTAATATTTTAGCTGTGTAGGTATAGATGAAGAAGAATAAAAAATACGATTGGGCTCGACTGAATTATGTTTACAATAGATAAATATAGATTAATGTCATTTGAAGGTATTATATTAATAATTTATTATTGCCCAACAAAAAAAATCACAAACAATGCAGTCACTAAGTACCCCCTTGTTCACAGGACTCGGCACGAATACCGTGCATTCTCTTCTGCTAGCGATCCAGCTCAGTTTATTGTACAGATAGGTCGGCTGGCATTTTGCACCCTCTGGATCAGTCGCTCAGTTCTAGCCAGTATCCGAGGGCCAATAACTGTATCTGCGTAGTTCAGGTTTGATAGCACGAGTGACTCCACCAGCTGGATACGCAACTCCTCCGATAGATAAGGCCGTATTTTATAAAGGACTTTAAGCCGACAGAAACAAGTGCGCACTGACTCTGCCACGTGTGCTTCGTATCTCAGCCCCACGTCCATGTTCAGACCCAAATTACGTGCCTCACTGACTCGGCTGACCAACTCACCCAGCAGGGTAACGTTGAGTGATGACGGCATTGCGCTGATTTGGTTGTGGGTTCCAAACAGCATGTATTTAGTTTTTGTGGGGTTAAGTACTAAACCGTTATTTTCCGCCCAGCATGCTATCCTGTCAAGATCTTCGTTTATATCCTTTATAGCAGTGTCATAGTCGCTTGGCTTAAAGGAGATATAGACTTTTACGTCATCAGCATAAATATGGTACCTACATTTCTTCAGAGAATTTATGATATCAGCACAAAACAAAATAAATATAATGGGGCCCAATATTGTGCCCTGCGGGACTCCCCTATAAACAGAAGTGAGTGATGAAAGAAGAGATGAGCCATTGCTCAGTTGGATTTCCACACGCTGCCGACGGTTAGTAAGGTAGCTTTGGAACCACTGTATCGTATTTTGGTCAAATCCATAGTAGTGCAGCTTTGATAGAAACAAGTCTATATTTATGCAGTCAAAGGCTCGCGAGAAATCAAGTAGGACAAGAAGTGTGCATAGGCCCCTATCTTGTGCTGATAGAATGTTATCTGTCACGTCCAAGAGTGCCGTAGAAGTACCACGCTGCTTGCGAAAACCTGACTGTAGCTCCGGCAGAATGTAGTTTTCTTCTAGGTACCTTGACACCTGTTGACAAACCGCCTTTTCAGCGATTTTAGAAGGGCAAGGCAGAACACTGACAGGCCAAGACACAAAATCCAACTGATTTAAAAGACCTACGTCTTTTAAATCAGTTGGATTTTGTGTTTTAGGCAATGGCCTTACGATAGCAATTTTCCAGATGTCGGGGAAAGTTGCTGAGACAATTGACCTGTTCACAATGTTGGTGATGGATTGTAATGTATGTGGGAGTGTAAGCAAAAGCATGTCCAAGGTGACTTGATCACAGCCTACAGCGTTGGATTTTAGCTGGCGGAAGTATCGCAGAATTTGATCAGACGTTACTGGCTGTAATGAAAAAGCGAGACTATCATCACCGTAACGATGAGATTCAAAAAAGGCGCGTTGCGATGTATTGCAGACAAGGTTACCAGGAACGCTCAAAAAGTGATTATTTATTTTGTTTGGATCTCTGAAGTGAGTAGGAAGGTCATCAAATTGTTTCTTCGGTAATACTGTTTTTTTTTAAATTTTTCCACAATGTTTTAGGATCCCTGATTTGGCCATTGATATTGAACTTGAAATATGCTACTTTTTCTTTAAATATGGAAGTTACCACCAGAGATTTCAGCTGTTTGTAGTATGCCTTTTTGTAGTATTTTTTCGTTTTACGGTACTGGGTCAGAGCGTCATTCCGCAAGCGCATCATCAATCTTATTGAATCGGTTATCCATGGATACGACGGTTCCTTAACTAAACATGTCTTGACCGGAGCGTGCGCATCGTAAATTGTTAAAATATTTTCGTTTAACTCCTCAACCATGTCATTCACATTATGCAAGGCGCAAATTTTGTCCCAGTGTATTTACGATAAATCACTATCTAGCACTTCTCTATTTATTTTTATTAATGGGTCTAATAAGTAATTGTACAGGGTTTATATTTGCTACGCCTAATATTAAACTCGCACACAACAAGTGAGTGACCATTTATTGAGCCATAAGGCTCAACAGATATCCCTTTGTGGTTGATATTCGTACAGACAAGGTCGATCAATGTTTCGCTATGGTCTGTGAAATGGGTGGGCGAAGTTACCAGTTGTTTTAGGCTCATGCTATTCAAAAACTCACAGACTTTCTTAGTTTGCCCATTAGCATTTAGTAAGTTGACATTGAAATCGCCGAGCAGTATGAAGTGATCACATTTGACTAAGGAGCTAACAGAGTCAGTTATAGCGTCGAGAAAGATGTCCAAGTCGAAGCGTGGCGGACGATACGCTGTGACAATTGCAATTTTACTTCCATTGATTGTGAGAGTAATCCACATTTGCTCGATGAGTTTGCTAATTATTTCTGCATTTACATCAATGTTAAAATATGCTTAAAAACATTTCTAACTTTCTGTAAGCTGGCGGTAATTGATAAAATAGCATGAATGTCCACAATTGACCATTATAATCAACATCCTTACCGTATATTTCGCGTAGCGTTGCCCATAGACATCGAGAAAAAAATAGTTTCCAACCCGTAGGAGACACACACCGCCTTGCGACATCACTAAGTATATAGCACAGAGTACATAACAATCCTTTAGGTGCAAAACAAAATAATAGTATAGAGATCAAAATGTAAACATCTACAGAGGCACTATTGCGCGTTCTGTATACTTGCTTTGTATATCTATATATGTATACAAAGCAAGTATACAGAACGCGCTCGGATGTGGTACAAACCGACCATTACCCAAAAATCTTACGGATATCGTCTTCACTCCTTATTCGTTCGGCTTTTTGGCCATCTCCTCTCCGAGCTAAAATCTTTCCTTCCCTTGTCCATACGAACTACCATTTGTTTTGGCTCCCTGCCTGACGAGCGTGATAAAATAACTGGCGGTTTATTCGAGTCAGACGTTCGTTAACGTACACGGTCACCTGCACTCAACCCGCGGCGGACCCGAGCTGCGCGCAGTAGTGTGTCGCGCGTGGCGCGCCTTGCGAAGCGCACGGATATACACCGCGGTCGCTACGCAGTGGGGTCGGCAGAGATGGAGCCGTCAGAAGTCTCCATTCGATTACGGCGCGTGGATCCGACTCGTTCAGCATGAACTACGTCCCTCTCGTCGATGTCGACGCCAAGTTTTACGGCTAGTACCTTAACGAGGTGCAGGGTGCTCTCATCCTTGCTCTCCGGTATTCCGGTCACCTCAATATCGTTGAGCAGGAGTTCTTGATCGCGCTCGTTCAGTTGGCATTTCAGCTCAGCGATGGTGTTCTCCAATGGATCCCTGTCTAGCGGAACTTCTTGCTGCAGTCTATGTTCGAGGGCGCCTACTCGCGCTTCTAAGGTATCCATCCGCTCATCAGATATCCTTAAAGATTCTTTTATTTGAGCCATCTCCGTGCGCAATTCTTGAAATTCCACATGCATCGAACGAAACTCGGCACGCAGTTCTTCTTTAAATAACCACAACTCGTCTGCCAAGTCGCGAGAAATATTAGCGGTAGCATCCAGTGTTTATTGAGCTGTCCATGTCCGTGAGCTCCTTGGGGCTACCGGGCTCCTCTGCCTGGGAAGGATCAGTCCCACCTCGAACTGATGTCTCCGTCCTGTTGGCCCGTCGTTGGTTTTTTAAGCATTCAGGGCAGCGCCAGGTGGGTCCAACAACACCCGTAGCAGGCAAGTTAACGCAAACGCGATGGCACAGATAATATAATACTAGGCGATGGTAAAAAGCGTTGCACTGACGACATTTAGCGGCCTCTATCGGTGATAAAAATTTCGCGCAGCCACCGCACTTCGCTGCTGGCATGATGATGTACGTCGTTCGTAACGTTAGGTAAATCGATCTAGCTTAGTCGTTCCGTGCTGTAGTAATAGATGGCGCTGTTTTGAACTTTGTGAATTATGGTTTGATGGCAATTTGTTATGGTTTGTTCACACCATGCAATACGTCACTGGGCTAAGCAGAATTGTGGAACACTCTCGGTCGACACTTCACAGCTAGAGTTTCAAATGTTTTCACTAAATTGTTTTGATATTAATTGTAATGTTACGGGTAGATTTTGTTACTAGTTAAAGTTTACACATTAATTACTACATATTTATACACTGTATTTGCGCACTAGATAACGTTCCGTGTTTTGAATTGTTGATTGTAGAAACTTTCTTTAGTAAAATTGTTTTAATTAAATGGGTTATTTTATTTATAACACTATAAACAACAGACTCGCGTACAGTCTTACTTGACGTCCATGACGTCACCCCCTTATCGTCGCAGAGGGTTTTAACACTCACCACCGCGGCTGAGGCTGGCCGGCATCAGCCGGCCAGCAAGCCGAAGCTGCGAGCTGCGGCGAGTATTAAAGCCACCTGCTCCTCAGCTCGCGGCCCGCCTCGCCCCTCCGCGCCTACGCGGGCTTAAATTACACTCTAGGGGTAGGGCAGAAAAGACTACGTGGAGTCGGTTCTGCAGCGATTCATTTCTGTCACAAAATTTGTGCTTATAGGAAACCAAAATCATTTATTTCTTTTTTTTTTGGAATGGCACAATCAATATGTGTAATGTCTTTGTTTCAAACGTTGTTTTATTATTATTATTATTTATTTGCCAGACTACAAAGAGGTCCACCGTGTTAGTAACAATATAACTTAGCCTATGTTAGTACTTAATAACTAAAACAGATCGGGTGCGATTAGTTAGCGCCCACACTAACGGGCTGTCCGCCCGGGCGGCTATCGATTGCAGGATAGTGTTGGGACTGCAACGCAGTCTGTGGAGCAGCGAGGCTGATTTCTTACGCCACAACGCATCAAAACTTTCAGTGCGTGCCTCAGCAAACATTGCAGAGGCACTACAGAAGCGTGGCAGTCGCAGCAATACCCTGAACGCATTATTATACTGGATACGCAGAGCATTTAAGCTTTTTGAGTATATGTGAACCACAGGGCTCCCGAGTACAGCGATGTGCAGTATGCCTTGAAAAGGACTATTTTAATTGCAGCTGTGCATCGAGAGAACCGGCGTGCCAACATATTCGCCCTTACTGACAATTCTCTGCGTTCCCTCTCTAAATCCAGATCATCCCTCAGGTCTTCCGTCACCAGGTGGCCCAGATATTTAAATTTATATACCCTGTTTATCGGGTCACCTTTCATGAGAAGAGGAGGGACTGTAGTGGGACACCTGGTTTCAGACCTGAAGACCATGAATTCTGTCTTTCTGCTGTTGTAAATCAATCCGTGTGTTGTAAATCAATCCGTGTGCTACAGCGTACGACTCGCACACATTGAGTAGCTTCCGGAGAGCACCGATCGAGGTAGCCAGCAGCACCATGTCATTCAAATTCAAATTCATTTATTGTTTGTCACAGGTAAAGTATCAGTTCTTATGATTTCTGGGAACTTTGCTTCAAAATGAATATGGATGACAACGTAACCTGCCGCAACCGAAAATTATTTAGAACAAGTTCGTTACATGACATGAGTGCCGATAGTTCCGCTCTTTTCATGGTAAAGTATCAGTTCTTATCCGCATAGCTAATGTTGTTAAAACAAACTCCATCAACATAGCATCCGACATGCATGCCGCTGAGTCCCTCAATCAGCGCATTGACATACAGACCGAAGAGCAAAGGTGAGGATAGGCCCCCCTGCCTCACCCCGCACTCCGGCCGGCATGGCTCCGACAGCTCACCCGCCCATCGCACCTGAGTCTCCTGGTTTAGATACCAGTGCTTGAGGAGTAACGTAAACTCTGGCGGCAGTGTCGTCTCGTCCAGCTTTTTCCAAAGAAGATCGTATGGGACAAGATCAAAAGCCCTAGACAGATCAAGGAAAACCGCATATACGGGTGTATTTCCAGCCGTATAATACCTGACAGCATGCTTCAAGCTAACAATAGCCGTTTCCGTAGACAACCCAGGCCGGAATCCACACTGAGCGTCACAGAGCTGCACATGTTTATTTAAATGTGAGTAACACCATACATTGAACTCCAACCTGGCATTCCTGTGAGCCTCGCTCACATATTTGTTCCACCCAGCCAGTGGTTTCCGCTTACCTCGACTGCTCGCACAGGTCGCTGTAGCACACGAACATAAAACTTTGACTATGTCACTATATAAATTATTTATTAATTCCTTATGATAGAGATCACTACAATATTTACCACAGCACTTTTGTAAGTCTGCTAATAAATCAATATGCCTAAATTGAGAATTACACATATTTTCATAACATTGATCAACATTCCTTTCTCCCCAATTTATTTTATTACAAGGAGTTTTTTTTGGACTTATTTTCTGCCTTATAACATCGAGATCACAAGTTATAACAAGCGGTAAATAATCAGACCAATAAACGTCGTATTTTACGGATACACCTGTTATACAGTCCTTAGCAGAGTCAGTCACTAGACAGTGATCGAGCCACCGCGTTCTTCCGTGAGCCTCACTAATAAATGTGAACGTCCCCGACGACAGTTGTAATCTATTGGGATACCAATAGATTACAACTGATAAGACTGAGATTTCTTGATGGAGCAAGATTGGACTTGTGTCGATAGACAAGTCCAATCTTGCTCCATCGAGAAATCTATTTGTTCACGGTAAAAATGCTCACCTGGATGCGCGTTGTAGTCACCCAGTATGAAAACAGACTCGATGTCACTTTCACTTGTTATGGCACTGATGCAACTTAGACAGTTCGTGAACTCCGACACATTTTCTATGCAGTCAGTTGGCATATACACACTTACGACTAGCACTGGCCTATCATTCGTCGTAAGACGAATTGCCGCAATACGCGGATTCGAACACTCAATCACTGAAACGGCCAAAACATCGAAATTCAAAATACCGAAAGTTTTAAATACCGATAGTCGTTATATCGAAACACAAAATACCGATGTTCAAATGCCCGAAAGGACGAAATCCCTAATGGACGAAATACCGAATGGACGAAATCCCGAATGGACGAAATATCGATGGATGAAAACTTTTATTTAATAGCCGTATTATATGCCCCTAAAAAGCGTAGTCGACGGAGCCCCGCTTCGCGGGGCCTCTATTTCCGAGTGCAGGGTTTAAAGGGAACCTAACTAACCTAACGGGGCAGTGCCCCAAGTCCCGATTATGGGGGCAGAGATACTTCCGTATGTTCAGTTGACAATAATTCGAGAGTTAACAATATCGCTAGAGAGTAACACGTTATATTGTAATATAACGTGTTTGACAATTTTACGGTGACATATATAAGCACAAATTTTGTGTCAGAAATGAATAGCTGCAGAACCGACTCCACGTATTCTTTTCTGCCCTACCCCTAGAGTGTAATTTAAGCCCGCGTAGGCGCGGAGGGGCGAGGCGGGCCGCGAGCTTATGGTCGCAGAGGGTTTTAACACTCGCCGCCGCGGCTGAGGTTGGCCGGCTTCAGCCGGCCAGCAAGCAGAAGCTGCGGTGGTGTGTGACCGCCGGAGCCCCGCAGCGCCGGAGCCGTGACAGAAACCATGCCTGCTGCATGCTTGCTGTATGCTTGCTGCATGCCTGCTGCATGCCTGCTGCGTGCTTGCTGCATGCTTGCTGTATGCTTGCTGCATGCCTGCTGCATGCCTGCTGCATGATTGCTGCATGCTTGCTGCAAGCTTGCTGCAAGCTTGCTGCATGCTTGCTGTATGCTTGCTGCATGCCTGCTGCATGCGTGCTGCTTGCTAGGCAACTTTTAAGTGTGTTTACGTTAGGTTTACAAAAAATCATTTTTCTCGGAAACGGTCACAATTTCGGGATTTTGAACTTCGGGATTTTAAATTTCGGGCAAATGAACTTTCTGGATTTCGAACTTCGCGATTTTAAACTTCGGGATTTTAAACTGTCGGGCAAATGAACTTTCGGGTATTTGAACTACGGGCTTTTAAACTTCGGGATTTTAAACTTAGGGTTTATAAACTTCGGGATTTTAAACTTTCGGGCAAATGTACTTTCGGGATTTTAAACTTTCGGTCAAACAACCATTCGGCGTTTCAATTTTCGGGATTTCGTCCATCGGTATTTTAAAATTCGGTCTTTTAAAATTCGGGATTATGATACGTACCCGTTCAAAAGATATACACGTAAAAGTAAAATAATGTTATTTTGTCCTAGAACCTAAAATAGGAATACTAGAGTTTAACTTGTAACGTTTACTTGTATCTTGTAAGCGTTTACAATGTCTTGGCAAGTTTCACTTATGTAATCTTAGTGATTAATGAGCAATGGCATAATTTCTACCACTGGACCACTGCATTGTTTGACATCCGATTGCAGGACTTTTCAATGGAAAATCAAAATGAAACATATTCCAATATTCTGTGTATCAATTCAACTCTTCACATATTTCAGCTCATTTCACTTAGTAAATAAAGTGATATAATAAAAATACCAGAAAAACCTCAAAACACGGATAAACCGACCAAATTGAATGGCTTTAAAAAAGCGGCCCTGCAGTATAAGACATTGTAAACGCTTACAAAATACAAGTAAACGTTACAAGTTAAACTCCAGTATTCCTATTTTAGGTTCTAGGACAAAATAACCTTTTATTTATTTATTTATTAAATGGCTTCTCAACAATGAGTACACTGTTACAATATCATTTGTACATTACAAACTTAAGTCTAAGCGCCTCATCACTTATAGAAAAGCACAGCATGCACAACATTATGCGGAGATAAATATACAATTAAATCATTAATTAAAACAATAAATACATAGTTTGGAAAAATATGCAAGTTACACTTAAATACTTAAATTAAAATAAATAACATGGATTAAATTAAATTAGAATGGATTAAATTAGAAAACAAATAAATTCTAATAAATTGAATTAGAATAAATTAAATTAGAGTAAATTAAATTTGAATTTGGATTGATTAAATTGTATTATTATAGACTGAATTATTTTAGACTAAATTATTTTAGTATAGGTTAAATTATTTTACTATTGTTTGAATTATTTTATTATAGATAAAAAAAAATGTTGTATAAGATTATGTAAATATTTGACTAGAGTAGAGATCCATTAAGTGGCGAGGGTGACTTTTTTTAGAGCACGTAACGAAGAGTTAAATACACTCGAGAGCAATGAATCCGGGTCACTTAAAGAATGTTAAAAATCTCGGAAACTAAAAATGATAGGTTAATGCAATAAATTGTATTTAATAGACAATGTAATACTCCTTAAATGGAAGTAAAAAAAATATGAGTCACCATACATTTTATTAACACAAAATTACATAAAGAAAAAAACTGCTGATCTCTCCTTAAAACAAAAATAGGAAACATGAAATTTTTGAACTTTATTACGATTTTCTTGAATTTTAATACTTCGTATTGCCTCCTCGTGCTTCCATTACTGCGTTTACGCGGTTTGGCATGCTGTACACCAAGTTCCTTATACGATTTTGGGGAATATTCTCCCATTCCTCTGTGAGAGCAATTTTGAGCTCACGAAGCGTGATTGGGGGAGGGTTTCGTTGTTTTACGCATCTGCCTAGCTCGTCCCAAGCATGCTCGATCGGGTTGATATCCGGGCTGCGCGCTGGCCACTCCATACGAGTAATGTTCATCTCTTGAAGGTAGTCATTCACAATCCTACCTGTATGAGGTCGGGCATTGTCATGCATAAATATAGCATCCTCACCTAAATTGACCATAAATGGACCAACGTGATCATTGAGGATTTCTTCCACATATCTTACGCTAGTTAAAGAGCCGTTTTCTATGATCACCAGCTCTGTGCGACTTTCAGAAGAAATTCCGGCCCACACAAGTACAGACCCACCACCGTAGGCTACTTTTTCTTCGATGCATGCTTGCTTGAATCTTTCCCCTGGTCTTCGATACACTCTGTGTCTTCCATCGTGCTTGTAGAGCATAAATTTTGATTCGTCGGAGAACATAACTTTTGACCAATCTTCAATACTCCAATTTACATGACTCTGGGCGTATCTTAGTCTTGAAATACGATGCCCACGCTCCAGTTTAGGGCCGTTTGCAGGTCTAAGGGGCTTTAAGTTAGATTCAGCAAGCCGACGTCTTACTGTCCATGCACTTGGGTTACTTCCTCCGAGGCGTCGAAACTGATTTGTGAGTTCAGTTCCTGTGAGAAAGCGATTTCGAAGCATGGTGTTCACCAAGTATCGGTCTTCTCGTGCTATGGTACACCTGGTTCTGCCCGTTCCTGGTCTGCGTAGGTTAGAACCAGTTTCTTCGTAACGTCGGAGAACTCTTTGTACTGTTGACAGCGACACACCGACAGTCCTGGCTGTATCGCGCTGACTCCGGCCGGTTTCCAGCATTGTAAGTATTTTGGTGCATTCTTCAGGCGTAAGCGACATAATTTCAGCTTGAATAATGAATATAGAGCACTATCAACATGGTTTATGTACCCACATAAATTACAGATTACAAACAAAAGCAAAACCAAATGCTGTAATTTCGTAGTTCCATCTTCGAAAGTGGCCCTTTTTCAAATTTGATTTTTTTATGATATAACTTTACAATAACTAAGAAGTTTTAATACCTTCATTTAAGGAGTATTACATTGTCTATTAAATACAATTTATTGCATTAACCTAGCATTTTTAGTTTCCGAGATTTTTAGGATTCTTTAAGTGACCCGGATTCATTGCTCTCGAGTGTACATCAATGTCCCCTTCGTACTCTTTGTATGCAGCATACATCCTTGATAGTGGACAGAATTGCCTTAAGTTGGTATGGCATCTGGGCATACAGAAAAGTCTCCTATTAGAACTTCTTGGCAGATTACGTGGCACGTGGAATAATAACCTTATTTTACTTTTAGGTGTAACCTTTTGAACGGTATGTATTTTCCAAATTCTGTTTTGACAAACATTATACACAAATTCAAAGCAACGCGCGTGGAAAATTACAACTGTGTGCAAAGATCTCTCAACTCCAAGTCACTTGCCGTTTGTTCTGTATTTCTAGGGGAAAATAAAATATCTGTCGAAAATGTTCTACATGATCTCTTGGCTTTGGAGGACGAAGGGTCGTAGGTCTTATCCTTTACCGAATCATCTGATCCATAGTCATCATCACCATCTGATGACGGAGCATTTTCAAAACAATGTAAGTGTATTTTGCGTCTCAAGGATTCTGGGGATCGGGAAGGTGTCGGGATCATCGGGGACGCTAGTGGCTTTGCGGATGTTGACGTTACGCCTACGGTTTCTTTAAATTTACTAGTGAGGTTATTGACTTCAGTCATCTTCCCTAATTGGGAACCGTGTTCATTAAATGTATTAAATATAGGCAAAGAACACCGGCCACAGCGCGAACAATTTTTTGTTGAAATTTTATTTTAGCGTCTGCCCATGAGAAATATGTAAAAGTATAGAGTTTGAATTCCTGAACAATTTTTTCTTCTGTTATACTTTTACACGAAGTCAGGAATTAAAGATATTTTAGTTTGAAGTTGTAAAGGTTATGTATGTGCAGTCAACATCAGATAAATGTAAAAATAAGTACTTACTTAGCACACACACGCAAAGTAAGGGTAGATCCCTTATTAGCGTGTGAAATACGCAATGGTGAATCAAATATATCTATTGATTTTAAAAGTCACCCCTGGGTTTAACTTTAATAGACATTTTGTAACTTGATTATATACTTCTTTCTGTAAACTATACCACTGATTCCTCAAATAATTAAAAAAGCATTTTATTTGTCAACTCATTTCAATCAATTTCAATGTCAAATTGTAAATAATTCGCTATTTCATCTCTTATTTATTGTTTTTTTAAACTGAAATCTTCATTTTGATCTTCAGTTGGACTTCGATTAATTCAGTTACTGAACAGCAAGTTGTGTTTTATTAATGAAGTACGAGTTGCCTTCGGATTTTGTTTGGTGTTTGTTGATATCATTTCCATTAGAGATTTTCAAATGATGGTACGAGTACATCCCAACCGAAGCCAATGAGTTACAAGAAACCTGCCGACTGAGATCGGTCAGGACAAATCGCCAGTCAGAATATTATCGTATTTAACTACTTACGAGAGGGAAAAATAGGCAATCATTTTGTATTGAACTTCCAACTAAGTAGCTACGTGCCACGATCTTGAGTAACGGAATGTGTGTAATATAATCATAATAAATAAATAATAAATTATTAGTATCTCCTTTCTTGACTTCTTATTTGTGCGCCTTCCATAAGCATTGCATTTGTAAGTATCACCTACATTACTTTAGTAGAAGGCGAGCCTATTGCCACAGACCGTACGAGCACAATGTTCCAGGCTTCAGGATACTAGAATGACAGAATCAGTACAAAAATTGTTTCCCTCTAAATATATATCATCCTATTATACTACATACATACTATTATTTCATTAGGCCAGTTGACAAAATAAATGTCATGGGTTTTTGTTTGGAGGTGACATTATAGTTAGAGAGCCCATGACACTAGACCTAGTTTGAAAAGAATCTCGATACATATTATAATATTATCATTCATAATGGGGTCACACAAAATGGCGATGCTACAATGCAAAACACCTGGCGGCGCTATCAAAAAAACTATTTTTAGGTATCTAGTATGATCGACCTCCTGAAAAAACCACCGCTCATTTGAAATGTCATCAATTTCTTTGTAAGAAAAACCACTGCTGCATCTTCCAAACAGTGAAGAAAGTGGTTGCTGCAGCGATTGAACGTCGCCCTCCGCGCAGCTGGATTCGGCATTTTGTCAGCACCCGGTTCCTTTCGATTTATACTGATTGAATACGCGTGCCACGGTCACGTATGAATAATTTTACGAAACTTGGGAGTCATATCATACTAGAAATCGTTTTGTTCGCCAGGCTTTTTGCATTGTAGCATCGCCATTTCGTGTTCCCCTATTAATAACCTTACGAATTATTTATATTTCGCCTGGGAGTGTCATGGGCTCTCTAACTATTAAAAGTATAGCTTAGCCAAAAGTCATGAAGTCAAGCCAGAAAGAAAAAAACTAAGCCATGATTATTTCTTATCATCATTATTCTAGTCAATCAAGCTTTTAATTATTACGATTTTTTTTCCTGACTTCGATAGGCCTTAAGCTTGATTTGATAAATCTTAGTAAATTATTTCGTCGGTATCTATAACGGTGACGTTTGTAGACGCTTAATAATTTCATCAGCAATTGTAGGGCCGGTGTTCTTTCTTATTCTTATCTGTGGCAGGTTCACCTCGGTGTAAGCTCGGAGGCTACCTTCGTTCGTGTGGACTGTATTTTTACTGGCTTTAACACGATTGAAACCACTTGCTTTGTAGAACACTTTATTTATCACTGACGTGCATACACCACGTTTCTAAAGCTAACCGAAGAGAGAGGAAAAACAAAAGAATTTTCACCAAAGACAAAACTTTGTGTTGCCATAAACATACTGCCACGCCAGGCAAATAAACATTGTACATTGCTCTTTAAACAAATAAAAATGTGAAGTACAATAATAACCATATCCACTATATAATAGAAACGCACTATATTATTGCACCATTCTAAATTTAACTGAACAAAAATACATTTTCTTTCAAGTTTGCTTGTTTCACATAAACCTTAATCATAAAGTTAACTACATTATATAGCAACTAGTTAGGTATAAATTTACAGGTAAGTACAACTCAAAGATTAAGCAACCTATAACTAATGTATTTAAGTAACTTAAGTTTCTGCTGTATCTGTCACAACCTTAGTTACGTATGCAATATTATGCATTTGCTAACACAACACCTATTCTATACACCCTACAGTAACAGCTACCTATTCAATATTATATATTTAGTACAATTATTTCATTATACTAGTTAACTATTACTACTACTTACAATTATTTCATTTTACTAGTTACTTATAATTATATAAAAATAGAACATAGGTACATCTAGTTGTATAGCTAAAGTTAACATAAACATCTTATTTTATTAGAAAATAAAACTTGAAAAATTAGGTACTATTCAATAGGCAGCACACTTATGCTTTGCAATGACTTCACTACACGTGCCATGGGCCACGCCAAAGGAGGAGCATCGGGTTCTCTCATAAGTACAAGTGCACCTACATTTATATTAGGCATGGATTTACGCCATTTATTTCTATTCTGTAAAGTATTCAAATAATATGTATTTATACCAAGCTTTCCGAAATCTTTGTTGTAATTGTATACATTGTTGCCAGAAACCCAGTCTATTTGTTTTGGTTTCTGAAACATCTACCTCAGGGTACATAGTTATAGCTGTACCTATAAGGAAGTGGCCTGGAGTCAGGTAACAGTAATCATTGATATCTTCAGAAAGAGGTAAAATAGGACGCGAGTTAAGCACCGCCTCTATCTGACATAAAACAGTGTGTAACTGCTCATTGCTCGAATTCATCTTGGCCGAGGTTTGACTGGTCTTCTGTGAAATGACGGTTAAGGTGGTTCTGGAATCCTCATATTCGAGATTAGATCGACGTATACGCAGTACATACGATGATTGTGAGACTAGTTACATTGAGCTTCATTATTGAAATTGAGGTTTGTGACAGACAATTCAATTTTGGTGTCGCTGATTTTCAATATTGGTGGGCACTTTCGATTTTGGTGGGCGATTATCAATTTTGGTGGCCACATCACACATTAAACTTAAATATTTCAAAAAGTTATCGAGATATTCCTGGGCCTCTTGAAGATTCTTTAAGCTTGGACTTTCTATTGTTATACCAGATCCTTATTTTTCACGAAAACTGAATTATAAATTTTGCCACCAAAATTGTCAAAAAATGCACTTTGCTGATAGTCACCCATGTGACTAAGAGAGCAATGCCACTGTTGATAGACAGAGAGAGATAGATAACTACGGATGATAATAATAAGTATCACGACTGGCAGGGAAGAGTGGAAAAGATAAACACAAGTAGTTCATTTCAACCGAAAGACGTCAACTGCTGGACATAGGCCTCCCCCAAGTGTCGCCACATTGACCGGTCCCGTGCGACTCGCATCCAGCGGATTCCTGCAACCTTCACCAGGTCATCGGTCCACCTAGTCTATGACCTAGTGGAAGGTCTTCTAACGCAATGTCTTCCGGTTCGCGGTCGCCACTGATCTCAAATAACACGCAGAGAAGAAAAGGGCAGGCAGACCCTATAAGAAAATTATGTACCTACTGCAAAAACGCACATATGCAGATTATGAATCGCATTTAAATGCGCTACAAATGAAAATGATTGTTAGTGCTATTGTAACCACGAAACATGTACTTGTATGACAAGATCCACTGGTTACGTTACTGTGTGACGCCGCCGCTGCGCGCTGTTGATACAGCTACAGAGCGTCGTCGGCCGCCATCAACAACACAACAACACATGCCTGCTTCACCTCACCTTCTCATTGTCACTAAGAAATCCATTCATTTTGCGCTGGAACAGACTACGTATTAAAGTAAATACTTTTTATTGTGGGTTGTGTGTTATTGTAACTATGTGTATAAACTATTAGACGTAGTTAGATGTAAATGCAAGTCTTTTTGTAAGGAGTGCCAATTCAAGCAAGTCTTGTCGAAAATAGATAGACAACTAAAAATAAACATTATGTTACCTTTAGGTTTAAATTGTAACTTATTTATTAAAACTTTTACATCATACACTGTAGCTTAAAATACGTTAGTTATTTTCTATTTTCTTACACTTACAAAACTAATAGTCATCACATACAAAACCAATGTCACAAATAAAACACTTCTTGTTCGACTCTAACTGTTGTTTGGGTCTGATTCGTCTTTCATATTTACCACTCATGTTTTACTCCATTCAATGAACGTTTCTCACTGCGCAATGTTTTTATCGAGGTCACTAATAAACTAAGTATTTAATTTTCACATCACAAGAGGCTTGTCAAGTCCGTTCGGTCTGTCCGCTCGATGAAGGAGAGTGGCAGTCCATCCTTGATACTCTGCACGATGCCAGACGTGGGGTCGACGACAGGGTGGCGCAGCGTGGTCGCTGCGGGCGCCACCGTGAAGCGCGACAGCACGGCCGCCAGCCCCGCCAGCGACTGCATCAGCCCCAGCCGCAGACCTGCAACCACACAACACACAATTCAGTACTTGAACCCTGATGTTATACAAACTACCATGTCCTGCAACTAATAATGCAGAATGTTTTGCACTACCTTGTTGATTAGAAAAATATAATTGTAACACTAACAAAGGTGACCACTAGACGTCCTTCATGCTATAAATGAATTCTTAAAGTTTATATTTAAGATGCTGCAGTATGTTTCACACAGCTTGTACTTAAAAGATGAGAAGTATTTACCTATGCAGGCGCGGGGCCCGTCCCCGAAGGGCAGGTACACGAACTTGGTGTTCTCGTGTTGCTGGTCGGGCAGGAAGCGCTCCGGACGGAACTCGTGCGGCTCCGGGAAGTACTGCGGGTCGTTGTGTAGCGCCTGCAGCGGGATGATCACTCTCACGTCGGGGTCGATGGTGAGATCCAGCTCGGGGATGGTGTACGTGCGCGCGCACTTGCGGATCAGGAAACCCAGTGACGGGAACATGCGCATGCCCTCATTGAACGCGCACTCCAGGTAAGTCATCTCCTTGACGGCATCGTAGCTGAGCCGGCCGCCATGCTTGATCAGCACGCGGTCGATGTCCTGCTGCACCTTTCGCTGCACTTCGGGGTGGTAGGCGAGCTGGTGCAGCGTGAAGCTGGTGGCCGATGACGACGTCTCGAAGCCTGCTGCGAAGAACACGAACACCTGCGCTGCGATCAGCTCGTCCGTTAACTCCAACGTAGTGATCTCAGGAGTGCCGTCCGATTTAAGGTTTTCTATCGATTCTACCATCATCTTTCCCTTTTTCTTACATTCGAGCAACAAGTCAATGAAGTCATTCCTGCCCGAAGGTTCATAATTTCTCTGTTTTAGTATAGCTGATACTAAGTCAATCATAGGTTGTTCCACTTTTTCCAGATTCTTTAAATGCTTACTCCATTCTGTGAACATCTCTTTCAACATAGCTACGAAAACCTCCTTCGGTCCAACTTTAAATATTGCAGCTCCTAACTTCCTGAAGGCAGAGTCTTCGTCGTTGAGCGAGTCGGCGTCGAGGCCGAAGCCGCAGGCACCGATGAAGTCGGTGGTGTAACGCGCCATGAGGTCGCGCGCGTCCAGCGGGCGGCCGGCGGCGGCGGCAGCCAGCGCGCGCGTCTGCAGCTTCTCGGCGCGCTCCACGATGAGCGGGAACATGGCCTTCAGCTTGCCGCTGGTGAAGGCAGGTGTGATGCGCTGCCGCAGCATCCGCCACAGGTCGCCGTCCGCGAAGAACAGGTTGCGCATCATCGGCTCGATCACTGTCTTGTGCGTGTTCAAGCCGCGAGGGTAAAAGTATTGAAAATCTGTCAACAGGATGCGCTTCACGATCTCGGGATCTCTGATCACAAGCTCCGGATTCGTGGATCGGTAGAATCCTACCACTTTTTCTTTCGGATACTTCCAGTACATTTCGACGGCCAACTGCGTGATGCTCTTCTTCATGAGGTAGCCTTGCGCATTATTGCCGACCAACATAATCGGCTTATCATGTTTGACTCCTTTCTTCTCCCAGTAGCTGAAGGTGCGCGTGCCGTACAGGTACAGCGCCACGATGGCGATGAGCACGATGGCGGCGGTGATCATGTTGCTGGTGACTGCGGAGACAGAGCGACGCGTGCGCGTGACCGACTGGAGGCGGAGTGTGCCGGGTACTGCGGACGCGCCGTGTATATAGGAGCGCGGTGCGACACGTTATCTAGCCGCACGCTATCAATCTGTGAGATCTAATTCAACTACCACTCAATTAGGTACTGTTGGAAAAGAGAAATAATGATCATCTTACATCCATGTTTGAAACAGCTTTTCTTACCTTCTTATCCAGGCAAGGATAAAACACTGTTTTTCATATTGTTTAAATAACTTGTCAATGACAGTGAAAAAATGGGAATAAACTCGCAGATCACGTTTTTTTATATTTTTTAACTACTATTTCATTTCACCTACTATTAGAGCTCACCTACACAAAGCCTGTGCTCCTGGGAAGTCTTGTGGTGCAACCAGACTCGCCGAAAGTAGAGCATTACAGACCTACTTAGCTACAAATAAAGCGTATATTATGATATGACTATATGGGTTAAGGGGCCGGCGGAGGATGCGTATTTCATACAAACATAATACCAAAATAATTTGTAAATCAAACATATTCTTAAGGTAGTCTGTATTTATTTCGATTGAATTACAGAATATCTATGTTCCCAAATAAGTTTTTTGAGAGAATAGTGATGCAAAGACGAGATATGAGGAATTTAAATTTTCTATAGAAAACTTATTTTTCTTATAACTCTTGTTAAAATCAGTGTCCAATCGAAATATATATTTGGAAACCTAGATATTCTGTAATTCAATCGAAATAAATACACACTACCTTAGGAATATGTTTAATTTACAAATTATTTTGGTATTACGTTTGTATGAAATACGCATGCTCCGCAGGCGTCTTAAATCTAACAGATACTCGTACATGTTTGATAATAAGAAGCAAGTTCATTTATTTATTTATTTGGATCTCCAACAAAAGGTACACAAATACAATATAGGTCACAGTTATACAAAGGTTCTTTTGAGTGTGTTTCTTCAATTACAGGAGACCACAGAATGCACATTGCATTATACTAGGAGGAAGTAGAAGCAGGAAGTTCTCAGAGCAAAGGATATAGTATGCTTACTTTTGTTTTTTTTTTGCCAATTTGCAAAATTTACGATGAGCTATTTTAATGAGGTGTATGTTTTTCGTGAGTATGTGTATGTAATAGGCTAGTTTCCACCATCAATAAATTGCAAAACTAATTAGTCCGTCAGTTAGAGTATTGGAAAATAATGGACACGTATTTTTTGTTTTTGTAAATCACTGAGTACTGACAAAGATAAAACGCATCAAAACTCGGGAGTGGGGGCTCGTGACGTCACAACGCACTAAAAACTATATCACGGCGTGACGTATTGCGAATTTTAAAAGCGTCGTATCTTCGTCAATTTTGGTTTATGTAACAAAAGAAAAAATAAGGGTCAAATATTTTTTTATAATCTAACTGACGGACTAATTATATTTTTTTAGGACACAAGCCTATTGTTTGGCACGCTTTGTGGCCTGAACGGCGCGATGGAGTTTAGCTGATCTATTCCCATCCAATACCAAGAGCTAATACCATTTGGTATTAGTTTATTTCCGAATTTATTTTCTATTCCCAACGAGTACCACATTTTAAAACCAATACCAAAACAAGTTTGAAGAAATTAGGTACAGTCAGGTTCAGTAAAATTAAAATGCTTTGAGTGATTTTAAGTAATGTTTAATCAAGATTAGGGTTTGAATATAAATATTGTTTATTTTTCTTTTAATTTGTCATTTTTTTTATGGTGATGATATGATTGCGTATCTTAGTAATAATCTTAGTAATAAATCCCGTAAAAATTTGGCAAAAAATCGAATATGAATAGTTAAAGTACTGATAATCTAACAAAATTATAAAATATCATAAATAATCAAAAAAAATAGGTAATAAAAATAAAAAATAAAGTTAAAAAATAAAGGGAATAAAGAAACGTGTTTCCGGCGGATTCTTTATACAAAAGTATCTGAAATAGTAATGTAAGTAACATTATAAGGGTCGCATATTTCTTTCCCTCTTTCTTTCGCGATACTAGATATCCATTCTGCACAGCGAAATGGGTCACTAGAAAAACTATAAACAAAATTAACAACACTACTCCATGCGTTCCCTGTTCAAGAACTGTCGATGTTTGATACAATGGTTGGTGCGGTGTAGCAAACATTGGCCAAACAATTATAATATTAGCTATTTGAATTTATTTACTATTTAACTGTTTTTATTTTATGAAAAATACTTAATGATATAAACTTACCGGAAAAAAAATAATTCTTCCAAAACCTTGGTGTTACGGTGGTTATTTACACAGTTTTTGAACGCGCGATGCGGCATTTTGACGTCTTAATGTTGGCTATGCTTGGACCATACTAATTTGAAATAAGACCACAAAAGTATTTGTGGTCTTATTTTTCGGGCCGTTTTTGAAGCGCTGATCGGAAATCTAGTACTATTATTGATCGAAGACTACCCGCCGCAGGCAGGGAAATGTACTGAACTGAGTTGTCTGTCTGAGAACAAGACTTATTTTGCACTCAATTCTGATTGGGTGCTTCGAATTTCAAAACAATAGACAAAAATCGACCCTTTCTCGCGGGTAAAGAGAAATTATTCATTTGAACTACTTATTTGTTAGTTTGGAAAGTTTTAGACTTTTATCATTCAATTACGATAGTATAGTACGTAAATGTTAGAAAATAAAATAAAACTTCGTGTAACTGAGTGTACAAAAATTCACGTTTTGGTATTCGTTAGTAATAGATTTTTTATTTAAAAAAATGTGGTACTCGTTGGGAATAGAAAATAAATTCGGAAATAAACTAATACCAAATGGTATTATGTCTTGGTATTGGATGGGAATAGATCGTTTAGCTTGAGAGGTGTCGTTAGATGCGTATGTACTGTGAGAGTGATACTGGGTATATCAAAACTAAAAATAAAAAAATGCGCATTTTTGGCGCCAAATTCAAATTTTTGCCACGATCTGCAGCCCGAAAGGCTCGATAAAGGGCTCATCATGAGGATTGTAATAATTATGGTACCTATAACTTAGTAACCAAAAAGTTTAAAATAAAAAAACCTGACTGCGTAAAAATAACTAATAACTTTAAATAAAAACTGAACGTAGCGTAGGTAGTACGATTGGATTTATGCATTTACAATGGAAAAGTTGCATCATCAAGTGGAACCGTGAAACAGTTATCAATGAAATACTTCAAGAAATTATTATAATATTATCATGAGATAACAACACTAAATGATAACATAATATTATTAAACACAAACACCTGTTTATTAAAAGATCAAAGTCCATATTTTTAAATGGAAAAAACACGAATGACTTGGAGTTTTTTTGTAAGATAAATAAATATTTAGGCTTAATCAGTTTGTACTTTGTACTACTCGATCCAAATAAATGTCCTGCATCACGATGACGAGCGAGTCTCCCCACAGTCACGTGCACGTCAAGTTGCACGCCCGGGTCAGCCACTCAGCCCGCTTTCCGCCACTTCCACAACATCACGGGCACAAATACTTGTAGCATTTTACAGAGGAGTACGATTTGAATGATTCTTTTTTTACTGGAGAACTAGCGGACGTCACGCGGTTTCACAGGCGTAGTTCCCGTTGTCATGGCAGTACGGGGATGAAATGTAGCCTATGTTACTCGTGGATAATGTAGCTTTCGAATGGTGAAAGAATTTTTATAAACGGTCTAGTAGTTTTTAAGCCTATTCATTACAACCAAACAAACAAAGTTTTCCTCTTTATAATATAGTGTAGATATGAAAGTCAAAGTTGGTCCCATTAAAATTTAAAATTCACACCTAAGGGTAGAAAACCTTAGGGCACGCCACGATAGGGGCGGTAAGTCCCCTCTTTGAGAAATGGCTTGAGAGGCGCCACGGCGTCCTCACCTTCCGCCTGACGCAGGTCCTCACCGGACACGGATGTTTCGGGAGGTACCTGAACCGAATCGGGCGGGAGGAACGCACGGGTGTTTCCACTGCGAGGATCGACCGGAGGACACGGTGGAGCACACGGTGGAGGTCTGCCCTGCGTGGGCGGAGCACCGCCGCGGCGCCGTGTCCTCGTAGCGGCGATCGGCGGCGGCGACCTCTCGCGTCCGGCCCTGGTTCAATCCATGGTTCGGAGCGAGACGGAATGGGAAGCCGTCACCTCCTTCTGCGAAGCAGTCATGCTAGCGAAGGAGGTGGCGGAACGCGAGAGGGAGAGAGCCTCTCTTCCCAGCCGCCGCGGGAGACGCACCGGGCGTGGGGGGCCTGGGGGGCCACGTGGTGGCTACCGGCCACCGTGGACGGTTAGCTATATGGGCTAGTTAGCCGTCCGTCCGTCTAATGACGATAGGCTGTATAGACGGCGCGTTCGTGTTCCACGCGCGCCTCAAAGAGATGTCAGCATAAAGGGAGGGGCCCGCAAGGGCCGCAGCCTGCCGGGGTTGCGGGCCTGTTCGAAAGAGATACCTAACGCGGCCCCGGAACATAAAGGGCGAGGAAGGAACATGGATGGGTTTTAGTCAGTAAAAGTCTGACACTCCCTCCCGCTCCGCCCAGAGTGGGAGAAGTTATTTGATGATTTCCCATTTTTCCTATAGTTTTCTACTAAATTTTCAATTGTGAACCCATTTTGTTTTTTCGAACACCTATGAAGTTGTGAGGACAATGTAACAGAACAAAGATATACATATTTATTGATGATGGAGATGGAAGCCAGTTGCGAGAGATCCTCAACAGTTTACAACAGCAATACCGTGTTTGGCTGGCGCCGAATCGAAATTACTTACAAACTTGCCTTAGCGAGACCGAGACTAAAGGTTTTGTTTTAGTTTTTGCTTTTCAGTTCGTGTTTTCGTCGGTTAAATTTTTTGATAAAAGTTTTTACTAACTTAAAACATAAGTAATGCAGCTGTCGACGCTGCGACACTAACTATGAAATCGGGTAGGTCGGGGGCAACGCTGTTCCCTTTTAGAGGTCTTTGAAATTAAACGCCACTGATTTTATATTTACAAACACTTATATTCACGAAAGATCACCATTAATTTACATACAATAATCAGGATAGAGAGACACAATTTAAAATAACTAGAGTACTATAATTACAACAACTGGCACAACTTAACGCAGACTATTTAAAATAACTTTTTTTTTTTTTGGATAGGGCATCTCGCAGTTCAGTCTACGAAGACTGGCTTCTGCTTAACCGGGCAAGTCCTGTGGATGCCTTGAATTTAAGGCCTCCAGCCAGGGCAAAAATGACTAAAAACTAAGCGACAGCGCTCTAAGGGCACCCCCTGTGGGGTACGGACCTCGGCTTAGGGCGTCGCTGGGGGCAGCAAAGGGACAGGCTGGATCTGATTGTCATTATTTAGGGACTGTTTTATTACTAAAGGCTCAGCATCGCGGGCTGGCTCGAGCAAGGGTCGGGGAGGGATTGACTTGGGATTACGCGCCGGACCTCGGCGGCGAGGTCGGAATGTCTTCGGTTTGTATTTGTACATTCTACGAACTGTACTGGTATCTTTCCTACTCTCTTGCAAGATAGTGATCGGATCGTCGGGGGTGACTAAGGTGTGACGCGGACGTTGGACTGAGCTAATACGCGATGGGTCGTACCGGGCCGATGCGATTAGGGGGTTCCTATGCTTGATAGCAGTGTCGAAGTAACGCTTGGAAAGGCGTTTCATGAACTGCTTAACGGTAGGGATTCTAAGGTCTACGTGTAGACTGTCATTACGGACGTACGGGGGGGCACCGGTGATTTTACGGAGGAATCGGTTCTGCAAGGTCTGCATCGTGTGGATATGACGCGGGTGGGCATGAGCGAATACGATACAAGCGTATGTCATGATGGGACGGATGACTGCGGTGTAAAGACGCAACTTGCACTTAAGTGACAACTTGCTCTTCCTAGTGATCATGAAATGGAGTCGGCCCATAGCGAAGGCAGCTCGGTCACGAGCTGCTTTGATGTGAGCCTTGAATGACAGATGGTCGTCAAGAATAACTCCAAGATATTTGGCTTGCTTCTCCCAAGGGATAGGCTTGCCAAACATAGTGACGGGGGGACCTGGCGAACGCTTAAGGCGTGCCTTATAATACAGAACTGCCTGGCTCTTGTCAGGGTTAACCTCAATCCTCCACTTACGGAACCAAGCGCCGAGCGAGTCAACAGCTGTTTGGAAGATGCGACGGATGTTAGCCTGAGAACGGCCGGTGTAGTAAATTGCCGTGTCGTCGGCAAATAGGGCTAACTGAACCTTCTTGTTCTTGGGGATGTCACTAGTATACAACGTGAACGCGAGGGGAGAGATAACGGAGCCCTGAGGGACTCCGGCACGGATAGGATGGGGAGAGGATAACGTCTTACCCACACGGTAGCGGAAGGTACGGTTTGACAAAAAGTCTCGTAAGATGAGCACGAGACGGTCAGGCACACCGAGTTGGTATAGCTTATATAATAAGCCATTGTGCCAGACCTTGTCAAAGGCTTTCGCTATATCGAAATACATCACCCCCGTCATCGCTCCGCGCTGGAAACCAGCGGTAATGTGTTCAACGATGCGGTGGACTTGATGCATGCAAGAATGTTCGGTCCTGAAGCCGAACTGTTCTTTAGGGATGAGGCCCTTTGTCTCGGCATAATCTCTGACACGCTTATAAATAAGCCTTTCATAGATTTTGCCGAGAGCACTCAGGAGACTGATCGGCCTGTCGCTCGAAGGCTGGGCTTTCGGTTTCCCACGTTTGGGAATACCTATAACAGTGGCCTCTTTCCACGCTTGGGGGAACATATTGTTGCTCAGGGCGCCATTGAAGATGGCAGCCAAAAGGACTATGAGCCGGGCGGGGAGGGCTTTAAAAACTCTATTAGTGAAGCCGTCGGCGCCTGGTGCTTTCCGAGGCTGTAACTTATCTATAATATCTTTGACCTCTTCCGGGGTGATGACGGGGAGAGGGTCATCGGGGTCTTCTACAGGGGGAAGCGATGCTCTACGTTCGACTTCTGCATCCACCTCATCAAGGTGCTGCTTGTCTACTGGTAGAGTGCTCGGTGAGTGTCGAAAACGCCCGAAGACGCCCTATTTATACCAACGCGCATAAGCGCAAGTGACTGGGGATCCATTATCTGTCACCGCTCGCTGCCCATTCGTTGTTGCGGAGACCGGTGGCGCCTCCCCCGCGTTCCCCGCTCAACACCCCTGTGGCCTACTTTTGCAATGGACTCGCCCAACGAACCCGGATGTAGAATACAATGGCGAGTTTCAGCCAATCAGCGGGTTTGTTATGACTAGTAACTGATACCTTGTCAATCTAACTTTCATACATTACCGTGAAAGCCTAAAACAGTATTTGTCTACTAGTTCATAGTTTTTAGGCTTTATTTAGTACTTCTAGATGAGATAGGGTTATGAAACTTTCAGATACTATTGTTTTGGTTGTAATGTTCATTTTAAAGCTATCTATATCATCTTAACTAATGTATTTCACCGACCATAGGCCATTTTCTTATCTCTACCTACTGTTAAGTTGTGTTATCTATAATATGTATGTGTTTAGAAATATATAAGTATGTTTATCAGTTGTCTAGTACCCATAACACAAGCTCTGCTTAGCTTGGGACTAGATGGCGTTGTGTGATAGTTGTGGAATATTATTATTATTATTATTATTTATTTATTTCTTAGTTTAAATCATTTACATTGCTGCTGTGAGCCAATCCACACAAATCTTTACTTCAAACTTAACTTCTAACATAAGTTTTACTTAAGGCGCTTAGACGAGCTAAATTAGCAACTCTATTTGCGGTGGTTCAAACTTCGTTTTAAATGCTGTTAGAATGAAGTTCTAATCAGCTTGCACTACAAAGTGGTTGCTACGTCAGCCACTGCGGGCCAAATAGCGCGAAATGAGTGGTTTCGATCGATTTACAAAAAAACTGTTGATTGGATTAAAAAACTAAAACAGTATCATGCTAACATATTGCTTGTAGAATTATTTGCCAAAAAATCAGAATGATCGCATGCATATTAGTATGTTTTTTATTGTTTGAAAGATATTTTTATAGGTAAGTTCGTGATTTCTTTTTATCGAGCCATATTAATTGTATTATGTTTTCAAAACAGTATCATGCTAGCATATATCCTGAAGAATATCATATATTTTTCTGGTCTTGTTTATAGCAGTGAATCATATACTTTTAGTAATTATAAAACTCGCGTTTAGCTCGTGTAATCGCCTTAAACTAAGTCTGACTATAGCTAGCAGAACTGTGCTTCGCCTACAGCAGCAATGACATATTGGGGTGAGTGTAAAGCTTGACTCACGCAGTCACGCTAAACCGTGTCCGAGCCGAGTGTCGAGTGTCGAAGGTGCAATTTTGTATGGACACAAAATTGCAGAATGTCATACAAAATTGTCTTACAAAGTTGCAGAATGAACGTAGTATTATGTTGGATAGTGTACAGGTACGTATTACTCATTTATTGTGCGTGACTCACTAAGTCACAACATAGCGCCGGGGTTGATAACGGAATTTGTCCAAAAAATAGACTTGTCATCGTGCGCATTTAATTGGACTTTGACTCACAATCACAAGTCATAATTATACCAGATGTCTAAATCTATTTGATGTAGGTAGGTACTAATCAAGATAACATCAATCAACATTTTTATAACGTCTTTCCGTATAGGTACGCTCGTTTTTACCACCCTTCACTGTGCGTGTTGCGACTCGCACTTGCCCGGTTTTTAACCGACGACTAATAACTTTTTACAGAGAAATCCGATCGAATGTATTTTAGAGTTCCGTACATCAAAAGAAAAACTAAACCCCTTTTATACTTTGTTGTCCGTCTGTATGTCAAGATCCTATATCTCGGGAACGCGTGAAGGTATTGAGTTGAAATTAAAACATATAAGTACTCAGGTCTACAGTCCCTTGAAGTAAGTATTGTATTGTATAACACTATTGTACACATCTGGAAAATTGTTTTCGAGTGGGAAAACGCCAAGCTTAGTGCAATTTTTCCGAATAACTGATCGTGACGGACTGACTGATTGACTCCAACACAATTTCTATTTCAACGTGATCAAAACGGATACGAATCGCCTCCTGTACACAAGCTTGAAGGTCAGTCCAAGTGTTGTTTTAATAATTGAGATGTGAATGTTATGTCAGACAATCTACAATTCATGACAATTTCAAAATATCGATACAGCGCCATCTATCGAAAAGTGGCGCAACTGCACTTTGACCTCAGTTCGAACCCAAGTCACCGAGCTATCGTTGTAGTTCCGCTAAATGCCCCTAGAGGTCATCAACAATACGTATCCGAAATTGTACGAGAAAATCAACCACAATTTCTCATCATGGACTTCTTCATCATACACTATTTCTCATTAGGGACTCCGAACAAAATATTACATATCGGAACTGGTAGGGTAGACCGGGGACAATTGAAACAGGTCATAATTGCAACAACTTCAATTTCTCGGAAACTATGATACCTACGTACGCGTGTGACGCGTTGTTCGTGGCATCGTCGGCCATGTTCGGTTTTGTGGTTAGTAGGGCTCGAAGGACAAAATTTGCATAAAAAACAAAGTAATCACGATTTTTTTTTTGTTATTTTCCTAAGTATTTGAATCTTGTTGTTTGTCAGTTTTTCTTATTTTGAAGTATTGTTTATCTATATAAGTTGGTGTTTTTTACTGTCCATTAATGTTTAAGCCAATATGTAACAAAATATTGAGTGTTGAAGTAGAAGATGTGTCATGGGTACGTTTGCAACAACGTGTCTGTGGACGTTTGAAACGTTTCAAACGTCCCTGCATATTCTGCATTTTTATCCGACTGCACAGAAGAAGGTTGTGTTTTCTAAAATGTCAATAAAAATAGAATATCAAAACGCATCGAGTTAAAAAAAATGAAAAATAAAACCACTTTTAACTCACAATCACTGGGTACCTACTTATTATAAAATTACATCTGATAGGCAACCCAACAACTCCGAAGACACTAAAATTGAGCCCGCGACATTAAGTTTAATCTAATTTTTGTCATTTCTAGAGATGCACCACCCAGGAAAACTGCAAGAAACGCAACAAAACCGAAATCTGCTATTTACACAGATACTTACTATAATAAATAAATTAAGTAATATTAGCTAAGTTGATTGATCTTCGCTTAAATAAAGTTTCTTAGACAATACGGGTCAATAAACGATTGTTATGATTGAAACATTTTATGATTAGAACTTTTGTCATGATTGAAACATTGTAATGATTGAAACAAGCTGTTTTGTATGAGACTGTATTACCTTTTTTTCTTCCCCATGTTAGTGCATTTACAGCAAAATAGGGTATTGAGTCTCTCAATAATGTGAAATAGTATTCAATAACTCAAATTAGAGCAAGAAAATGATTAAAATAAGAGATTTAGTACGTTATCTTTATTGCAGATGTTTTTGCATTTATAATTTTAGAAATATTTATGTTACGGTGACTGACTTGTCACTATCTCAATTAATAATTTAGTGGTAAGGTAAATTGTTAGGATTGATTAAAAACCTTTAGTAGTTCCTAAAATAATTAAATGTTTTAATTATCCCTACATACCGTTTCAACCGTCGGCGTCGTTGGGGTGGGGTCGATAGAACCACTGCTGCACTGTGCCCGGTCTTCTTTAATATGTGATTGTAGGTGAACTAGTCCAAATAGAGATATGGATTATGTTTAATTTAGGAACTAGATAACGAACCTTTCAACGATATAAATACGAGGGACGGAGGACGTGTTACAATCGTTGTTTCTAGCGAAAATAGCTATAATATTAAGGAAAGTGTATATGTCACCGTAAAATTGTCAAATACGCAATATAACGTGTATCTCTCTAGCGATATTGTAAAGTCTCGAATTATTGTCAACTGAACATACGGAAGTATCTCTGCCCCCATAATCGGGACTTGGGGCACCCCCCCCGTTAGGTGAGTTAGGTTCCTTTAAACCCTGCACCCGGAAATAGGGGCCCCGCGAAGCGGAGCTCCGTTGAATACGCTTTTTAGGGGAATATAAAGTGTTTTAAGGTTAGGTTATAATAATCGGTATTTCTCAGGAATGGTACAATATCTTTTCATGAGAGTTGTACCACTGGGCAAGGGGGACTCCTCGTTCCCTCCACACCGCGTGAGTTGACTACCATCGCATGCATTTCACGTAAAATAATGCGTTTTGTTGTAAGCAGTATGTTCATTTGACAATATTTCGAGATTTTACAATATCGCTAGAGATATTACAATATAACGGTGACATATACATATTATTAGACGTACTATAGATACTCCTCTACACACGGTTTAACCTTCCTCGGTTCTTCGGGTCATATTCTTGGTCTTCGGAAATTTAACTGTCAATAAAAGTCGTAATTATTAATATAATTTATTAAGACTTCGTGACAATTATTAATTATGCATTCACTGTATAATATTATTGTAAAATTATGGTGAAGTCTCTTATTAAGAAAATTAAGGTTTTTCCGTCTTAGGTTCCTCGGGTCAATAATACCCGAGTATGAAAAAGGTCCTCGGGTCAGAAAAGCCCGTGTTTTGCAAACAATTATGCTTAGTTGCATTCTAAGAATTCACTTATAATTTATAAATGGCTTCTGTTTAGTATTACTATCGTCAAATATGACACGAGAAGTAATTTGGCTGGAAAACTGAGGACTTAAAATTTTCTCTGATAAGGAACCATGTGAAAGGTCATTGGAGTACCTACTCCAATGACCTCCTTTCACATGGTTATAATTCTAATTTGTAACGGTAAGTATCTATACTCATAACTACTTACGCGGTTACTTATGAGGTAGGTAGGTCTGTCCTCATCTGTCATCATCTTCGTGCCCTTACCCCCTTACTTATTACTTGGGGTCGGCGCTCGCGGTCGGCGCAACACGTTATATCTCTTCCTTTCTCCCCTGTCAACCCTCACACAAACATTTACACTTTTTCCTTCATACTATCATTCTTCACACAATCCCTCCGCCGCGCGCCGTTTCCTTGGTCTTCCTCTCCCTGTCCCTCCATCTACATTTATATACAATAAAAACTTGTATACTTTAACCCCCAATACTTAACCGTAACTAAAATGGTGTAGAACAAAAAAAGGGGCCAAGTGCGTGTCGGATTCGCCCATGAAGGGTTCCGTAGCAGATTGAATGAAAGGTAAATTGCTGTTTTCGATTTACTAAAAAAAAACTACTCACTAGGTCTCGTTCAAACCAATTTTCGGTGGGAGTTTACATGATAATGTACATCATATATTTTTTTTAGTTTTATCATTCTCGTATTTTAGAAGTTACAGGGAGGGGGACACACTTTTTTCCACTTTGGAAGGGTCTCTCGCTCAAACTATTCAGTTTAGTAAAAAATGATGTTAGAAACCTCAATATCATTCCTGAAGACCTATCCATAGATACCCCACACGTATGGGTCTGATGAAAAAATTTTTTTTCAGTTTCAGTTCTAAGTATGGGGACCCCCAAAATTTATTGTTTTTTTTTCTATTTTTGTGTGAAAATATTAATGCGGTTCACAGAATACATCTTCTTACCAAGTTTCAACAGCATAGTTCTTACAGTTTCGGAAAAAAGTGTCTGTGACATACGGACGGACAGACGGACGGACAGACAGACAGACATGACGAACCTAATAAGGGTTCCGTTTTTGCCATTTGGCTACGGAACCCTAAAAATGATCGCTATGACGATGACGGGGAGAACAAGTGCCTTTCGGCTTCGTGAAGAGGTGTTTTACACCATTTATTTAAAAAAAAACTGAAAAAGTTGGAACGATTGACCTCCAATGTCTCCGTAAATAGAGGTTCCCAGGTATGATCTAGATCAGTTTTTAGTTTATTCGTTACATACAATAATGAGAGGAGCGGTGGCCCAGTGGTGGCGGCCCCGACTTAAGAACAGTAAGTCGTGGGTTCCAGTCCAAACTCGATGGGGTTACGTCATTTAATTACTGAGTTCCTATGGCCATCTTCCAGCTCCATTATCAGACCTTGGTTACCATCTAGCACCAAAGTACTCATCAAAACGAATCAAACGAGCACAATCTCGATGTGGTAACGTCATTTAATTATGGAGATCGCATGTCCACCTTCCAGCTTCATCACAAAAGTGTGGTTACCATTTAAGACCAAAGTACTCTTTAAGACTCAAACGAGCCCAAACTCGATGGGATTATGTCTTATTATCGGAGTTCATATGGCCAACTTGCAGCTCCATCATCAGACCCTAGATACCATCTAAAGACAAAGTACTCATCAAACCGAATCAAACGAGTCCGAATTCGATAGGGTTACAGCGTTTTATAACCGAGTTTCTATGGTCACCTTCCAGCTCCATCATCAGAGCCTGGATACCATCTAAAGACAAAGTACTTATCAAAAATATATATTATAGTTTATCAACTGTCATGTCAACTGTCATGCATTTTTCTGTAATAAATATTTGTTAAATAATTTAAATATTATACGAAAACACGAGAGTAACAATGTCGTCGACTACGGTCAAGTGTAATACGTGTAATGTGGTGATAAATGAAACACTTGCCTTTGTGCAAAATAAGATAGATGTGATGGATGAGGAGAGCCTGGCCCGTATTTGTATAACATCTTTTAGTACGGATGAGATTTCCATCGCAAAGAAATTACTGTTTGAGTCGGCGCCGTCTTCAA
Source organism: Xestia ashworthii (assembly GCA_950022955.1). Taxonomy (NCBI): domain Eukaryota; kingdom Metazoa; phylum Arthropoda; class Insecta; order Lepidoptera; family Noctuidae; genus Xestia; species Xestia ashworthii. Next base: position 92,633 of record OX465565.1, on the reverse strand, counting down.
AACGTAAAGTTACGAGGAGAGGAACAGGAAAAAATGAAAGAGATTTATATGATATAATTACATTGCTAAAGGAAACAGATCCAGAAAAGGTACCGATTTTTGTGGCACGTGAATTACAAAAACTCCCATGTAGACACTCCCGGGTAGCGTCTACATGGTCCACCTTTGACCATGTAGACGCTACCCGGCTGTTAAAAGATATTATATGCCTACCAGAAAGACACAGCGTTAGTATGAAGAAGCAGTCTATGATTCTGGTTTCTAGGAGCATAGATATTGTAAAACATACCTGATTCTCTTTGGATTTACGTTGTTACCTCTCATTTCCGGCAGGGGTCGCCATCTCTGGTTCCGGTGACCGGCCGTTTAGGTTTTCATAGCGTTTATGATTTTTGTCGTGTAAGGAGCAAAAGTTTTTCAAAGTTTAAAAAACCGACAAAAATACTATCAGATTCCAATAATTCATTGTTTTCGGTCTGAAAATAGTGTTAGAGTGATTGTACACTAATAATAAACACGTATTCAGTGTTTTAGACAGTGTTCAGTGTTGCGTCATTGACGGCGATTCGGTAAGTACCTACCCACTATTATGAACTCGGAGGATTCCGTTCCTGAACCTGTAGCTCAAGTCGCTGCTCCGGATGGAGAGCGAAGAGCTGTGAGCTCGAGCTCATCGCAAAGCAGTTCCTCGTCTTCGGAAGACGAAGAAGGTTTTGCCTCGCCGCCACCTAATAAAAGGTCTAAGCGGCGCAGGTTCAAACAAGTGGGAACTTGTTCGGATCCTCGCATGGACACTATTATTGATCAAGTTTCATATTTAACAAACTGTGTAGCTCAAATGCCGCAGATTTTCACGGCTATTAATACGAATTTCAACAATAATAAAGAAAATGTCGGCAGCCATTTGAATTCCGTGAATTCTACGAATACGAATGATCAATTTCTAAACAAACCACAAGTTTTAAGTAAAGCAACTAATAATAATAATATGTGTTTGGGGGAGTTGAAAATAAGTTACGACGAATCTAAGATTGTACCTGTTGCCGATCCCGTTAAACTAGCAGAGTTAAATAGTCTTCAGCAATTTAACTCACAGGCCTGGAAGGGCATTCGGTATAAAAAGGACTTGCAGACACTTATAGCAACACCAGGTTTTATAGGCTTAAAATTAAATGAGGAATTATGTCACCTTAATAAAGGAACAGATTATTTGGCTAGTACGGAGCAATTGTTAGCGGGATTGTCAAATGCTGTTCTTGAAAATAGGCAACTTTTGAAAAATGGTTTGCAGGAGGTTGTAAATTGGGCTGCTAGTTCTGACACAGAGCTCAATGCAAGCACTCTCTGTGATAAGTTGTCTGAAAAATTTGGTCCAGCGTCACCTTCATATAAAAATATGGAAACTTGTATGCAAGTCATATGTGGCAAGCGAGCTGAATGTATTGAGGTTAGACGTGACCGCATTCTAAAAGAAGTTAATAACGTTAATCTTAAATTAGCATTACAAAATATTCCACCTAGCGCTGAGTATCTCTTCAACAGAGAAGCGCTCATCCCACTGGTAGATTCTTTAGGAGGCTCGCAGGTATGGCTTAACATGCCAAGTTATTTAAAAGATAAAAAGAAAGTCAATAATACCAATCAGGTTAACAATAAAAGTTTCAAGCCATCTTATAAAACTAATTTCAATAAGAAAACTAAGTTTAACTCGGACAAAAAATCAAGAAATAATAATTATAAAAAACATTCCTTTCGTCGTACAGGCACTCAAGATACCTCCAACGTTAAAGATAAGTGACAATCAAAGCAGTGTATTCAAAGGCGGTTGCCTAAAATCCCATGTTCAGGCATGGGAACAGTTAGGGGCCAGTCAATATATTCAAAAAATAATAGCAGAGAGTCGCATACCATTTTCAACGAAACCTCCTTTACATTACCCTTACAAAAGAATATTGAACAAGTTTGCAACAAAGTCATCCAAGAAGATGACAGAAATCATACAACAGTTAAAAGATGCAAACATTTTAGAAAAACCAAAAAACATAACACCCGGCTTTCACTCCAAAATGTTTTTAGTCCGGAAACCAGATGGGGGGATACGCCCTATTTTCAATTTAAAGAGCCTAAATTTACATGTCTCGACTCGACATTTCCAATTACTTTCTCGACAGGATGTAATTCAGTTCCTACAGGACAGGGACTGGATGACAAAAATAGACCTCCATCAGGCATATTTTCACCTAAACACAAACACAACACACAGGAAAACCACAGGCGCTTCCTGCGCATAATATATGGAGGCGAAATATTACAGTTAACGGCCTTACCTTTCGGTCTCTCATCAGCTCCTCAAACCTTCGCCTCAGTGACCAATTGGATTGCGGAAATCCTTCGGAAACAAGGCATAAGAATAGTAGTTTACTTGGACGATTTTTTAATAGCCAGTCAAAATCAGACACAACTCATAGAACACACCAAAATAACCATACAAACTCTGGAAAAGTTGGGATGGCATGTAAACTTCAAAAAATCACTTCTCACCCCAACCCAAGAAATAGAATATTTAGGCATAATATGGAATACAAAAACAAAACTAATTTCACTTCCTGTAAAAAAAGTAGAAAAAATTCTAGAACTATTAACAAGCTTATTACAGAAGAAAGAGTCGTGTCTCCGAGTGATGCAAAAATTGCTGGGTATGTTAAATTTTGCAAATTTAGCAACCCCAAACGGCCGCCTCCATTGTCGCCGTAGACTCAGATTTTTCTAAAATCATTCAGAGGAGCCAGACCAAGGCAAAAGAGGGAGTTACCACCTCTAGTGACTCAAGAGTTACAATGGTGGGTAAGAAACGTAGGGAAAAGTGCAAGACCAATGCACACGCCCAAGATTACCCACTTTCTCACCACAGACGCGGCGGACGCGGGCTGGGGAGCACACCTGAACAACATCATGTTGTCGGGCAAATGGAATTGTCGCCAGCAAAAGTGGCATTCCAATGTGAAGGAAATGTTTGCTGTGTATGCAGCCTTAGTAAGACAAGGTGCACACATGAAGGACGCACATGTTCTAGTGCAGTCGGACAATCGAACTCTCATAGCCTACTTAAGGAACGAGGGGGGAACCCGGTCCTTAGCCCTGTTGGGCCTAACAAGCAAACTCCTTCACCTAACCGAGCAGCACAACATAACGCTGTCGGCATCATACCTCCCGGGGAGGTTAAACGGGATTGCAGACCGCCTCTCAAGAGGAAAACCGGTCCCCGAATGGCAGCTACAACCCCAAGCCAAGAATGTAATATTCCAAAAATGGGGCGTCCCAGACGTAGACCTGTTCGCTTCAAAAGAAACAGCAGTGGTCTCCCAATACGTAACTTGGGACTCAACAGATGGGTCAGCAATTTTTTGCGACGCCTTCAGTCGAGTTTGGGACTTTCAGCTGGGCTGGGTATTCCCTCCACCCAACTTGATCCCTCGAGTGCTCCATCATCTGAACGGGGCCATAGGGACATACATAGTAATAGCACCACAGTGGGATCAGTGCTTTTGGCTGGCCGATCTACAAGCCAGGGCCCTGTCAGACCCAATATCGATAACAGATCTGCGGAAGAACCTGATAGATCGATCGACGGGGCTCTGTCCCCCACAAGTGGACAAGTTGTCCCTCCAGGCATGGAAAATTGGGGGTGGTCAGATCAGGTAGCAAACTGGAGTAGGGAGGAAATTGAATTACTAAGCAATAGTTGGCGCAAAAGCACTCTAAATACTTACAAAGCCCCTATTAAAAGGTGGCTATCATTTTGTGCCACAAATAATATTAATAAAAGAAATCCTGACGGCAAAGACGTTGCAAGATTTTTAGCAGATTTGCATTTAAAAAGAAATTTTTCAGTAAATACAATTTTATTACATAAATCAGCTATTTCTACCTTCTGTGCTTCAAATGCAGACAATATAACAAAAAATTTCTTTGTTCAACAAGTTTTAAAAGCCATAGCATTATCAAAACCTCCACCTACAAAAACCCCTATTTGGGACACAAAAATAATTTTCAATTGGTTGAAAACAGTTCCAAGCACAAATTCCCTTTTTGATATCTCAAGAAGAACTGCAATTATTTTATTGTTAGCATCAGGCAGAAGGATACATGACCTTACCTTGTTGGATATTTCTCAAAGCAACTTCATAAAAGAAGAAGAAAAAATTATACTATGGCCAAAATTTGGATCAAAAACAGACTCAAGCAAATATAGACAGTCCGGCTGGTCTTTATTAAAACACCCAGATGCAAATATATGTCCCTTGAGACATATTTCACAATTGATTCAGATTTATTTATTTATTTATTTATTATGGGACAATAAACAGCTACAATACACAACGTCTACAAAAAACAATAATATACATATGAAGTATTAACAATATTGCAGCCCACTACATTATCCGCATGTTAACAAAATTAGGATAAGGTAAAAAGTGCCACTAGATTTAGCATTACACAGATATGTATATAAATTGAAATAAAAAGGAAACTAAAAAAAAAAAAAAAAGATTATTAAATAAATACAAGAAAAAAATTAAAGGAAAACAAACAAAAAAATCTAATTGAAATTAAAAAATAAATAAATTTGGGATTATTCGTTATTATCACAAATAAGAATTGAAATTATGTAAAATAAGGAAAATTGACATCACATCACAGTACAATTACAAATTCATACAATTCATTAATATAAATAATTAAAACGGTTGACATATATTAAATTAATAATAATAAAGGACTTTCACTATTTCTTATTAGCATTAAATAAGATTTTAAAAACATTAGACTTAAATTTCGATTTGGAACATACAAAAATATCAATATCAATAAAGCTGCTATTATAGGATTCCACCATACGACGAATAGGGCAACGCAATCCTGAATTAGTCCGACAGGTATTTACTGCGAACAATGTACCTGCACGGACACTACGCTTATTCACAGTGCGGGGGACCACATAACACAACTTACTCGTGAGATCAATGGAATCGAAGTAATTATGAACAATACCATGTAGTACGTTGGCTTCTAGAAATTTTCGCCTAGATTCCAATGTTAACATGTTATATTTATTTAGTAATTGTGAGTAAGACAAGCACCTTTTGTAACACCTATAGTACATGGAGCGAAGAAATTTACGCTGGACCTTCTCTATCATATCTATATATTTCTTATAAAACGGGTTCCAAATAGAGACGGCATATTCGAGCTGCGAGCGTACAAGCGTCTTGTATAAGTAAAGATAGGTGGAGGGCCGTTTGAATTCTGAAGATGATCTCAAAATAAAGCCATACATCTTAAACGAATTATTTACAATTCTCTCCACGTGTTGATTAAGTGATAGCTTATTATCAAGTAGAACACCAAGATCTCTTACAATGGAAGTATTACATAGAAAGGTGTTATTAAGCTTATACTTAAAATTTGTGACACGTTTATTTTTTGTGAAGTTAATATAATGACATTTGGAGACGCTCAAGTGTAATTTGTTCTCAAGACAGTATGCTGAGAGTCTGTCTAAGTCTTCTTGGAACATTAGACAGTCTTCTATTGTATTAATAATTTTAAAAGCTTTCATGTCGTCGGCATACATAAGAAATTTTGTACTTAAAAAGCATTTCCAAATGTCATTTATATATATATTAAATAGGAGTGGTCCCAGGATTGAGCCCTGTGGAACACCAGAGGTTATAGATACCGTATCTGACTGATGGCCACTTACAACAACCTTCTGTGTTCTATTTTGAATGTAGGATGAAAACCACCGGAGCAAGTTTCCTCGTATGCCATTAAATGCAATTTTATTAAGTAAAATTTCATGATCGACCTTGTCAAAGGCCTTTTTGAAATCTGTGTAAACAGCGTCCACCTGCAAACGCCTGTCCATGTTTTCATAAAGATAGTTGGTGAATATTAATAAATTGGAAACAGTAGATCGGTGCTTAACAAAACCATGCTGTTCAGGAATTAATACGTTGTGCAGGATTGGATATATTTCGTTATGAACGAGTCTTTCAAACAGCTTTGGCAAGGTCGATAGAATTGAGATGGGTCGATATTGCTCAATATCATGTTTCGAGCCACCCTTGTGTACAGGTGTTATATTGGCCCGTTTCCATATTTCAGGAAACACCCCTTCACTCAGGCATTTATTGTAAATGATGTGAAGAGGTCTGTAGATGCTATTAGCGGTAGCCTTAAAGAATAGAGCTGGGTATCCATCAGGGCCAGCCCCTTTGGACGGGTCGAGGTTTTTTAACTCCTGAAGTAATTTAGATTCCTCGATACATAAGTTATCGATTATGACGTTAGCGTCACAGTGAGTTGGCGGGGTCCATGTCGGTAATGTGGGCGATGCAGGTTCGAACACTGACAGGAAGTAATCGGAGAACATATTGCAAACCTCGTCTGGAGCACTTGACTTAAGGTCTTGGTATTGCATCGTAGATGGGATACCTGATTTATCTTTGCGATTAGCTATATAAGTCCAAAAGCATTTAATATTAGAGGTGAGATTATCCTCAACGGATTTAATGTACGTGGAATAGCAGGAGTTACAAGCTTCTTTAAAGGTCGATCGGTATTCGGCAAACATATTGTAGTCTTTAATGTTTTTAAACTTCTTCCACTTTATCCAGAGGCGCTGTTTCTTTTTGAAAATTTTAATCAAGTGAGGAGAAAACCAAACAGGAAATTCAAGTGCTCGAGACTTTACTAGAGGAACGTTTGCTGAGACGATGTTGCTCAATACATCATAAAATTTTCTCACCGCTTCCTCAGAAGAAAGATGATCCAACAGGACCGACCATTGGACTTCGTCGATTTGTTCATTGATAACATCATAATTGGCCTTACGGAAATCGTATTTTTCCAAGGGTTTTCTTTTTATAGTTGGCATTGATAAACCTATGGGGGCTATCGCAACAAACGGAGGGTGGTGTGGATCTATAGGTAGTAAGGGATCTATTGGAGGGCTCAAAGTGCTAATTATGTTAGAAATGAACAAATCGAGAATTTTACCGTTACCATTAGCTATGCTATTATATTGGTAAGCATCTAAGGTTGACATCAGCTGAAGGAGTTCTGAGCATATAGGGGAAGATCCTGTGCAAGTCATGCCAGTGGTTTGTTGCTGACTACCGGGCAGGGCTAATTGCCACGTAATATCCGGAAGATTATAATCTCCAGCAATGAATACAGTCATCACATCAGGTTCATTCAGTATGTCCTGCAGTGTGTCGAAGTGAGAGCTATAAATATCAGCGGTCACCCAAGGTGGTATGTATACTGCACTAATAACGTGCATTTTGGCACTGTTATTTTTATTTGGAAGTCCGACCATGAGATGCTCAATGCAGGAGGTGGAGTTATTATGCAAACGATTAGAAACGTTAAGCAAACATGAACGAAGTTCCCGCAACACTGCGATGAGGACCCCGCCGCCATCCCGTTTTTTTGTTGTGCTACGATCTCGGTCGCATCTGTAAACAACATATCGAGGATCCACGAGCTCAACGCTAGCAATATCGGGCACAAGCCATGTTTCAGTTAGAATTATAACGTCATATGAAAACGATAAAATGTTTATAAACAAGGTATTCAGTTTGGTACGTACACCTCTACAGTTTTGGTAGTAGATTGATATTTGGTCGCTGTTATCCATAACCACAGTACTTTAGTAATTCATATAAAACAAAAAAAAAATGTGCACCCAATTAATAGCCCAAGTACAGCAGAAACACCCGGCAACATAAACCCACCTATGATAGGATCGAGAATGGCCAACATCACATTTAGATAAAAATAATAATCGGCTAAGTCATACCCACAGTTACAAAAGACATTCAATGTTTTCGATTCGTACGAGTATAAGTATTGTGTTGAAATAAGAAGCAACATAGTAATAAACATAATATTATAGTCCCAATAATTGCCAGAAGCTAAAATTAAGTCCAAATAATAAGAAAATAAAATAGAATAGAATGTTAAAATAATCAAAATTTATAGAATTACAATAAATGAGATTGGTGATAATAAGATAATTAAAATTAGCAACACATGCAACACAGAAAAAATAATATTACTTAACAAACACAACAAATACACGACAGACGACGGCGACAAATATGAAAAATGAACAGTGGTTGTGCAGTGGATTCCTGAAAAGAAGAAACAGTTATTCAGCTGGTTTCGCTTTGGTTTTAACTTTATTGAGATCGCTTTCTCCACGTATTGCGAAAGCATTTTCACCCTCACGCTCACGCACCAGTATGGTACCATTTTTGATCCATACAAATTTGTGATTATGATTGTTAGCGAGTTCACGGGTTTTACGAAATAACTGTTTCTTCCGTAAGGTTAAGTGCTCATTAACGTATATAGATGTAGATGTACCAGTTATACCGATTTGGTCAGACTTCAGTGACTTAGCTTTACGGAATGCGCTGAGCATATTGTCCCTCTGTAGGCGCGTAGCGAATTTGAGTATTATGTTTTTCGGTCTTGTACTTTGTTGGTGCGCGTGGGGTACCCTATGCACGGAAACAATGTCATTCAATAAGACCGGGGACTTAAGTGCACTTCCTACGGCTTGGATAATTACTGGTAAGTTTTCATTGCGCCTCTCTGGCACGTTGCATATTTCCACATTACACTGCCGAGCCTGCTGTTCCAACACGTCGATCTTAGCCTCCAGGTTGCTGACCAACAGCTCCGACACAGCTGGTGCGTGTGTACTGCTCAGTTCCTCTACACGCTTCTGTAGGATGTCATGTTCCACCGACTGGCTCTGGGCACTGGTTTGAAGCGTTATGACGTCATTGCGGAGATCGGAAACCAGCTGTTTTAAGAGGATTTGCTCTGTACGTAGTGTTTGCATTTCCTTCTGGATGTCTGTTAGAGTTGACTTTATATCGTCACGCAACTGACGCATGTCTGTATTCATGTCACTACGCCATTGACTTAGGGTTGATTGCAGATTAGCAGTGAACGATACCAAGTCTGCATTGGTGCTAGGCTTCGGCGACTTTTCCGCGGTCATAGTTTTATTGCCCAAGCTGGTGGATGAGCTAAGATAACTCTGGTTCAAGTTATCACATGACATGTCCATAGAGAGGTCATCAGCTGGGAGTTCAGTATAGCTGCGCACAGGCGTATTTCACAGGAAAGAAGACTTAATAGTAATGTTACAAGTCTATTTGTTTCATTAAAAGGCCAAATAAAACCAGCCACAAGGACTATTATAGCAGGTTGGATTAAATCTATATTTAAAGATTTAAATTTAGAAGCTACTCCAGGAAGCGTCAGACCAGCTGTAGCATCCAAAGGCTGGTGGGAGAATGTTCCTGTAGATGAAATATTGGCTAGAGGGAACTGGAAGAGTGATAAGACTTTCAGAAAGTTTTACTGTAGAGAGATTATTAAAAATACAAATAATGAAGAGGAAGATTTGTTACGATTAAATTTCTCAAGTTTTAATTAGAATTGTTAAGTTTTATGTGCCAAAGTTGATTGTTTAAGTTGAAGTACCTAACAAATTGTTCATTTTAATTTCAAATGATTATAATTATTTATCAGTAACATAACCTTACTGATTATGGTAATTGATAATAAATGTTTAATCTGAAATGAATTTCTTTCATTCTTTAACACATTTATTTATTTCACATAGCGTTTATTATGTTACCTTCACCAGCAGATATCAAACAAGTCTTCATACTAACGCTGTGTCTTTCTGGTAGGCATATAATAGGACTGTTTTACACTAAAATAAAACAGTTATTATGTGCCGAAAGAAAGACACAGCGTTAGCTCAAGGTCCTTGCTGGTATGAAGACACTATGAAAACCTAAACGGCCGGTCACCGGAACCAGAGATGGCGACCCCTGCCGGAAATGAGAGGTAACAACGTAAATCCAAAGAGAATCAGGTATGTTTTACAATATCTATGCTCCTAGAAACCAGAATCATAGACTGCTTCTTCATACTAACGCTGTGTCTTTCTTTCGGCACATAATAACTGTTTTATTTTAGTGTAAAACAGTCCTATTTTGTTAATTCAAAACGAACTTAAGACTTATAGAGAAGCTTATGTCACCAAAGATCAGTTTAATGAAATTAAAGAGGAAATAGAAACACTTAAAACTTCATATACAATTAGTCATACCAATTCCAATAATATAAATAACAGCTTAAGTAAAGTTTCCAACAAAAATATACATTGTCATAGCAAGTCACAGGAACTACCTCACATCGTCGTTGTAGAGAAAGCTACCGATAAGAGCGCGGAACTATGCCTGTCTCCTTCTCTTGAACCTGAGGTATGTAGCAACATCTCGCTCGAACATTTTGTTGACGCATGCACCTCAATACCGCACGTGGAGGCCCGACCCGTGCGGTATTGAAGCAGGTGGGGCGCAGGTGCTTACGCAGGCTGCAGTGGGCCTCAAGGGCGTGCCCAACGAGAGTTTGGAAGGGATTAGAATACCTACGACCTACGCTGCCGCTGCTAGGCTTGCTATGTCAACACCGCATAAAATAAAAAGCTTAACGGTTTTGGAAACAAAAAATGATGAAGAGCAAAATGAAGGGTGGATTTTAGCTCAAAAGAAAAAGAGTCTGAGAGATAGGTTTATAGGAAATCAAGGTCGTGCGAACATAGATTGCATTGCAAAATTTAAAGCAGCGGACATCAAAATACCGTTATTTATCAATAACGTTGATCAGAATGCGTCTGCTAACGACATACATGTATACATTATGGAAAAAACAAAAATCAATGTACAAATTGAAAAGATAAATATGAGAAAACAGAAAGATTACGATGCATATAAAATTTTTGTACCAAGGCATAAATTGCATTTATTTTTAGACAACAATTTATGGCCAGAAGGAATTGCTTTTCGTAGATACATAGACTTCAAGAAGCGAGACGAAGAATATCACAAAAATATCAGTAATGGATTACGACAATGGTGTCGATTCTGTTGTGCACAAACTAAACTTAATTTAGGCTATTACTATCTTTTTCTCACTAATAAAACGAGAAAGAGACGGACGTAATTTAGAGCTGTCAAATTTAATTTGAACTAATATTTCCATACAAATGAAGGGTGCACGTAAAAACATGTCGACTAAAAACACGGTGAAGCGAAAGGCATAAACTAGTTTGACATTTCTAACTTAGTGCATAGGTATAGCCATCCTTTTCTCGCACTACCTTTTAGTAAAAGATAGCAATAGTCTAAATTAAGTTTAGTTTGTGCACAACAGAATCGACACCATTAACGATATTAATTCAAAAGCAAGTATTTTTGTGAGTTTTAATTGTAAATCTATTACTAGATCGGTGGATTATGTCAGATTGTTATGTCAAACATCTGATATAATAGCATTGCAGGAAACCTGGTTGTTGCCTCACGACATTCCTTTTCTGAGCAGCATAGACCCTCACTTCGACTTCGTGGGAAAATCGGCGGTAGATACGTCGACGGGCGTCCTACGAGGGCGTCCTTATGGTGGAGTAGCCATACTGTGGCGAAAGAGCGCCTACGATAATGTGTCGTCTGTGCAGTGCAAAAGTGTACGTCTTGTGGCTATAAAAATAACAGTAGGCGGTAAATCCCTTTTAGTGTTCTCGGTCTATATGCCGACGGAGTCAATGGATAATCTTGGAGAATTTGTTGAATGTCTTTGTGAGATTCACGCCATTATAGAAAGTAGTGGTGTTGACGCGGTCTACATTCTAGGGGATTTTAATGCTCAACCGAATGGTCTTTTCGGCAGAGAGCTATTGAGTTTCTCATCTGAAGTTCAGTGGCGGTGCGCAGACGTGTGCTTGCTCGGCGCTGAGTCAGACACGTATATTCAATTCAATTCAATTCATTTATTCTCTATTCACAATATACTTACGTAAGTGATGCACATGGTTCCACTAGTTGGTTAGACCACTGCGTAGTAACGGATGCGTCTTGGAACACTATTAGAGACGCTAGCGTGCTGTATGACGTGTCTTGGTCGGACTATTTCCCTCTAATCATAAAGTGTGATCTCCATTTATTAAGGCCGAAAGTAACACCTGGACTACCAAAATGTAACAAAGTAACATGGGGGGATAGAGACTTAGAGCAGACTAAATTATATAACAAGTATTGTAATGATCTCATGAAAAAACTGGACTTTCCCATTGAGTTTACAGAATGTAGTAAAAATAGATGTAGAACTAAAGAACACGAAATCATTTTAGACAATATGTATTCGGAAATTGTGCGTATTATCTGTGAGGGTGCTATCAAAAGTTATAATAAGGGTACACAGCGCAAAAAGCGATACATAACGGGCTGGAATAAGCATGTGAAGGACGCACACGGACAGGCTCGGCTTGATTTTCAAACCTGGACTCTATTTGGTAGGCCTAAAAGTGGTCCTATGCATGAAAAAATGGTGGGAAGTAGAAGGGTTTTTAAAAATAAATTAAAATGGTGTCAAAATAATAAAGACCAAATAAAAATGAACATCATTGCGAGTCATCATGACGCCAAGAATTTTGGTAGCTTTTGGAAAGCCACGAATAGCTTAAATCCCAGGTCGAGTCAGCACGTTAGTGTTGAGGGTCTTAGTGATCCTAATGAGATCGCCAATTTGTTTAGAAGAACTTTTAAGGTCGAGTCTCCCCTAGGTTCGTCATCGGATGGGTCTGAGGTAGTGGTGGGGTCCGAAGACATGCCTATCAGATTTTCGGCCAGGGAAGTAGCGACTGTCATACGTAGATTAAAGAGAGGCAAGTCACCTGGTCATGACAGCCTTAGTATAGAGCATCTACGTTATGCAGGTAAGCACTTGCCGCGAGTGCTAGCAATGTTTTTTAGTTTGTGCCTGAGTCACTCCTATCTTAAGGTGTTGGACAGTCTGATTGATCGGCAGTTGGATAAGCACTTAATACTCCATGACGCCCAATTTGGGTTTAAGTCGCTTTTATCCACCGAAACAGCTATCCTATGTCTCAAACAGACTGTTCAATACTATACAAGTAGGAAAACTCCTGTATATGCATGTTTTCTGGACCTCTCCAAGGCTTTCGATCTCGTGTCTTACGACTGCCTATGGAGGAAATTATCAAATATTAAGGACCTTCCAAGCGATCTCATAAGAATGCTGAAGTTTTGGTATAATAACCAATACAATTATGTTAAGTGGGCGGGTGTCCTGTCAGATGCATACAGGTTGGAATGCGGAGTGAGGCAGGGGGGACTCAGCTCACCTAAGCTTTTCAATCTGTACGTAAATGAGCTGATCTGTGAGCTCAGCAATACCAATATCGGGTGCTCCATTGACGGGCACTGCGTAAATAACATCAGCTACGCGGATGATATGGTATTGCTGAGTCCATCCATCAGTGCACTTAGGAGGCTTCTCGGCATCTGTGGGGACTATGCGGTGGCTCATGGTCTCAGGTACAACGCGACAAAGAGCGAACTTCTGGTATTCAAAGCGGGTAACAAATGTTACGACACTGTCCCACCAGTCACACTAGGGGGCGCTCAGCTCTCTAGGGTGACTAAGTTCAAGTACCTGGGACATTGGGTCACCGATAGTCTGTCTGACGATGAAGACTTGGAGAGGGAGCGCAGAGCATTGTCAGTTCGATGTAACATGCTGGCCCATAGGTTTGCACGTTGTACAGAAGAGGTAAAAATTACACTCTTTAGAGCGTATTGCCAAACTATGTACACTTGCGCCCTATGGGTCGGCTATACAAAAAGCTCGTACAATGCTCTGCGAGTCCAATCTAATAACGCCTTCAGAGTTTTGTTGGGACTACCGCGCTTTTGTAGTGCATCAGGGATGTTTGCGGAGTACAGCGTGCCTGATTTTTACGCTCTTATGCGAACACGAATAGCCTCCCTGATGCGGCGAGTGCGTGGTAGTTCTAACAGCTTGGTGGCTATCATGGCCAACAGAATGGACAGTCCAATGATGTGGCACTGGATGACCACTCATCGTGCGTCATTTATATATTTAAAATGAAATTCTCTATAAATAATGTATGTTTGTATCTTTTCATTTTATGTATGTTTTGTGTTCTTTCGTGTATGTGTTTTATGTATGAACGATAAAAATTTTATGTTTCAAATATGGACTCGATGGTCTGAAATAAATTTTATTATTATCTCCTTTATTTACTTAGCATCTTACTTCATACATTTTTAAATATTTCTTAAAAAACATATAAAAACATTTAAAAATATAAAAAATAGGGATCCACCGGTGTCGGGAGCAGGGTCCAAGTCACCGGTGGTTAGGGTTGCAGAGACAGGAACCTCTTCACAATGCGAGCCGTATCGAGGAGTACTGCCTTCTGAATCAGGCCCTTGATCCAACCGCCTAAAGAAAGCTTCGACAGATGTTCCTCGAGGCTCTTGGCTATCAAGCCATTGGCCGTCACGACAATCGGCACAATGATAACCGAGTTCATATTCCACATGTTGCGAACCTCGTGTGCCAAGTCGAGATATTTTATTTATTTATTTAAACTTTATGCACAAAAAGTACAAAGGTTGTAACGTTGCACTTTGCAAGTTACAAATGAAAAGAGTTAAGTTTAAGAATCCTTAATATTAAGAAATCTATGTACACTTAAAACTACACTAATTACATAAAACTTTAAAGAAATAATCTATTATAATAATACTAACTAAACCTAACACTTAAATAAAACATTAAAATTAAATATTATTGTACGGAACCTACGAGAATCTATTATATTAAAAGGTCCTCGCTTCTAGGCGCCCGCGCAACGCTAAAACGATCCTTGCCGAGTGTCGCCGAGGAGTTACGAATCGGTGCGGCCGGTAGGGCCCATGACCAGTCGTTTTTGAAAGCACTGATTTGACAGCTGTGTCACTCGCTCCGATCGTACTTTAATAATTTTATTAAATACTTCGCGAAATCCCTCTAGGGTAAGTTTCCTTGTATTTTATTAGAAGAGCTTTATTATTGTAAGGTGTTTCTAGAACTTCTTAATCTTCTTAGTCTTCTGCTGTATTTCTTCCTATTTTCCTATCTGGGACACTGTGACCTTTGGACCTACGAAACGTGGTTCCGACAGCTTGCTCACGCTTCCGTTTCTGTCTGGAATTCCAGGATTTTCTAGTCTACCTTTGAACCTTTCGTCACGTCGTGGTTCCTGCGTCGTGAAGGACGCTCGGAGAAGATCCTCTGCTGCAGAGTGACACCTACCCCACCGAAGTCATCCTACCCTACGCTGACGTCGGCTACCGAAGACAGAACCTGGGACTGGAGCCGTTGGTTGCTGGCTAGGCCCAGTCGGAACCATCATCGCTGGAGTCGGTTCAGGCCAGTGTTCCTACCACATCTTTCCTCTGCAATCGAGTCGTGTGAAGGCCACGGAAGTTCAGGCAATAAATAATAAGTGTACTTGATCCTCGAGCTCTTATTATTTACAGACCCCTACCTACCTACCTGCTGACACCCTCCTACAGGGCTTAAGTGTCACAGTGGCGCCCTTAACGTGTGTTTCCAGTGGCCTAATCACGTCTAGATTCTTTTTCCCCGAAATACAGCTGTTCAATCGATCTACCTACATTGTTGCTGTGAACGTGAAGGTGACAATCTACAGCAAAGCGAACTGGTACGTACTTTTTGTGTCTTAAAGTTCTCTGTTTTTTCTGCTTACTCATTGTCATTTCTATACCTATTAGTGTGTGGTTATTGTTAACTGTTACGTATTGGTTCTACTAATTCGCTCGCTTAATTGTGACGAGAAGTTAAGACTAGTTAATTTTTTTTCACCCAGTACCTACCTACACTAGTAAAAAAAAATTGTGTGAATAATTCAAACTTACTTAAACGTTAAATAACAATTTTGTTATACGTAACAGTTCGCACAGCTAAAATCTTCTTAGTTTTCACTTCATTTAGTAGTTAGCATTTCTATCATTTTAATAATTTACTTTCATTTCTATCATTTCCTCTTATCACCAATCGTAAAAAGGTAGCTAGTACACTTGCATATTTGTAAAGAACACCATTTATATATCGCTTGTTAATCTATCCCATCATTGTATTCATATATTAATACCGCGCGTTCATTCTTCTAGTAAACATGGAAACGTACCCTATTAAATTCTTTGTGCTTAACAAAAACGAACTTACTTACGAAGTGCTCATTAGAGGCGAAGAACCTGCATCAACCGTACTCGAACTTCGTAAACAAATAAATAAACTAACACCTATTATACCTACCTCTGATATTTGTGAGTCGGGAATCGAACCTGATGCCGATATTTCTGGCGTTGGTGTTTCCATGACCGAACTTACAACTCGAGTTAAATCATTAGAGGATAAATTTGACACGAATCTTTTCGAACGAACTAAAGCATTATGTAATCATTTGTACCACCGCATAAAACGTATTGATTGCTCTGATTCCAAACACTCTGAAAAAGTTAAATCACTCTCAAAAAATCTAACTTCACTAATGAATAAAATAAATACACTTAACAAATCTGCTAACCCTAGCTATGAGCCTGTCGTGAGTGTTCAAACATCTGTTGATACCGTACCTAACGTATCTATGTATTGTGACCGCTCGCACATTGGTGAACTACAGAAACTGAGGTATAACGGTAAAACTTGTGTACACGCTTTCGTGCAGAGAGTGAATGAATATAGTACTGCGCGCAATATACCCTCTATTAAATTATTAATGTATGCTACGGAAATATTCACAGGCGATGCGTTACATTGGTACCGTAGTATTAAAGATTCTGTTACTACTTGGGATGAGTTGATAGTTTTATTAATCGAGGATTTTAGTCACTTTGATTACGACTACCGATTATTGACTGAGATACGTAATAGAACACAGGGTGATTCGGAAAATATTACTATTTATTTTGCAAAAATGTCAGAATTGTTTTCCAGATTAACAAAGAATATATCAGAACAGGAGAAACTAGACATCTTAATGCATAACATTAGACCTTGTTATTCTAGTGTATTGGCCTCAAATACCAACTCAATTAATACTATGGGTGACTTAAGAACCTTATGTAGGAATTTTGAGAAAATACAATCTCTGTCTTCACAATTTAGAGAACCACCAAGAGTGTCGTCTGATACGTTGGCTCCTGACCTAGCATTTTCTAAATCCAGTGAAGAAGGCACTAGTAAATCAAACTATCAGCATAGGTATACGAAACATCACTCAAACTCTTATTTTAGGCCTAAAGATAAGCCAGATGTTGCTTCTATTGCCACTTCCGATACTAATGCTAAACCGGTTTATTGTCCTCGCTGTCGTAATTCAGAACATTCATTAAGCAAGTGTAAAGCAGATAGGTTCCTAATTTGCTTCAAGTGTGGTACGAAGGATGTAAAATACCCTAATTGCCCTAAATGTCATTCGAAGTCTAAGGAAAAAAACTAGCTAGTGAAGATTGCTGTAGTGAAAAGGCTGTAGTAAATTCTAATAAAAACAAAAACTTTGACGAAAAAGATTGGAAGGACTGGCTTTTGACGGTCAAAACTTTCTTTTCTAGCTATTTCATTACAACAATCTTCGATAAAAAACCAAGGGATGATCTACGTCCGTACGCGACTATCCAAGTACGCGACACCAATCTTTGTGGTTTACTTGATTCCGGTTCTACAGTAACTATATTAGGTAATAATTCTCACTTACGTTTTGTTTCATTGGGTCTTGAACTTCACAGAGACGCTGCTAAAACTTTTACAGCTGCCGGTGGACAAAATCTAGCTTCTATTGGATTTATTAATCTACCCGTAACTTTCGAAAAACAATTTCATATATTAAAAGCTTATGTCGTACCTTCTGTAAAATCAACTTTAATATTAGGCATTGACTTTTGGACTAAATTTAATCTATTTCCTAAGTTTTATAATTCTATTTCTATTCAAGAGGCCTCAAATAATATAAGTGAAATAGCTACAGTATCTGAAACTACTAGTGTTGTTCATTCCTATAATGAATTAACAGAAGCTCAACGAGTAACCGCTGATAACATTATAGAACAGTTTAAAAATATTTCAACTGAAAAACGTGGCTTAGGCAGAACTAACTTAGTAACGCACCATATTGATACTGGTGATTCTTTACCTATTAGGCAAAGATATTACAGGGTTTCTCCTGAGAAACAACGTATTCTATCTGAACAACTAGACGAAATGTTATCCTTGGGAGTTGTTGAGGAATGTGAGAGTCCATGGTCTTCACCTGTTCTATTGACACCAAAAAAGGATGGTAAACTTAGATTCTGTCTAGACAGTCGTAAATTGAATTCGGTCACTAAAAAGGACGCCTACAAGTTGCCTTATATATCGGAGATTTTGGATAATTTAAATAATGCTAAATACCTAAGTAGCATTGATTTATCAAAAGCCTTCTGGCAAATTCCAATTTCAGAAGACGATAGAAATAAGACTGCTTTCTATATTCCTCATCGAGGTACCTTCAGATTTGTTACTATGCCCTTCGGGTTGACAAATTCACCTGCTACTCAACAGAGACTAGTCGATACATTATTCTATGGCCCTGAGTTTGAAAATTCTGTCTTCGTCTACATCGATGACATTGTCATAATTAGCTCTAATTTTGAAAATCATATTTCTCTTCTATTAAAAGTCCATAAAAAATTAAGTATGGCTAATCTAACAATAAACTACGAAAAATCGGTTTTCTTTCGTAACCAACTTAAATATCTAGGTTACGTCATTGACTCAAAAGGTCTTCATGTCGATTCAGATAAAATCGACACTATTTTAAATTACCCTACACCTACAAATAAAAAAGACGTTAAAAGATTTCTTGGAATCGCGTCTTGGTACCGTAAGTTTGTTCCTAAATTCAGTTCTATTGCTGGCCCATTAAACAAACTTACTTCCACTAGTAAAAAATCTAATCCCTTCCTTTGGTCCACAGAAGCTGAAGAATCTTTCACAAAACTAAAAGAACTCCTTGTCTCTGCTCCGATTCTTTCATGCCCTAACTTTGACCTACCGTTTGAAGTCCACACCGACGCTAGTGATTATGGTGTTGGAGGTCTATTAACTCAAACTATAGACGGAGTCGAGCATCCTATAGCCTACACTAGTAGAACCTTGACTGGGTCAGAGCGGAATTACAGCATCACTGAAAGAGAAGCTCTCGCTGTACTAGTAGCCTTAGAACACTGGAGATGCTACCTTGATAATGGCAAAAAGTTCATCGTATACACTGACCATTCAGCTCTCAAGTGGTTCATTAACCTAAACAATCCTACTGGACGTCTAGCTCGTTGGGGTGTTCGTCTTTCAGCGTTCAATTTTGAAATTAAACACCGTCGTGGTGTGGATAATATCATTCCTGATGCACTATCACGCGCTTGCCAGGTTTCAGCTATCGACACTAATCCTAATACTGCAGTTTCTACCGACCAATGGTACTTAAATATTTATAACGGTTGCCAAAATTCTCCTACATCTTTTCCAAATTATCTTGTAAAAAATAATCGCTTATTCCGATACATGCAAACTAAACATTCCCTTAATAAAGAGTTCGAGTGGAAGGAGGTGATACCTGCTGAGTCTAGAACTGAAATCATTTTAAAAAACCACTCAGAACCAACCGCTGGTCATTTTGGTATATTTAAAACCTACAAGCGGGTAAGTCTCAGGTACTACTGGCCTGGAATGCATGCTGATGTCGTAAAAACGGTTACGTCATGCGATACCTGTATTGCACATAAACACCAAACTCATTCTCCCTTAGGTGAAATGGGTAGACCTAAGCAATGTTCTAGACCTTTTCAAATTATTAGCGTAGATCTAGTAGGACCACTACCGACTACTAGAAAACAAAACTCCTACATCCTAGTCGTGACTTGTTGTTTTAGTAAGTACTGCTTATTATTTCCAATAAAGCGCGCGACCGCTGAAATTGTTACCAAGATCCTAGAGGAACATGTATTTCTAATACATGGCATCCCTTCTACTGTGATACTTGATAATGGTAAACAATTCGTAAGTGCTACGCTAAGACAAATGTTTGACAAATATAAGGTGCCTAAATTACATTTTACTCCTAAATATTCACCTCATGTAAATACAGTCGAGCGATACAATAAAACTATAATGACCGCTATCTCAACGTTTATAACTACCGATCAACGAGTATGGGATCTGCTAGTACCTAAAATACAATTCGCCGTGAATAGTTCCGTTAATGAGGTAACCGGTTTTACTCCTTCATTTCTAGTGTACGGGCGTGAACTAATTGCTTGTGGATCGCACTACGTAGACACGGAAAACGATGACGATCTTATTTTTCAACCTCGCGATTCCTACGCTGAGAACTTGGGTGTGTTGTCTAGTATATTTAATAAGGTTCAAGCACTATTACTCCAGGCTCATAGTAGGAATTGTCAACATTATAATTTACGCAGAAAACCTGCCGAATTTGATATTGGTGATGTTGTTTGGAAAAGGACTTTTTATCAGAGTGATAAGGACAAATATTTTAATAAGAAATTAGCTGCAAAATTTATTAAATGTAAAGTTATTGGTAAAAAGTCTCCTCTTGTTTATGAACTCGCTGACATGTCTGGAAAACCACTAGGATCTTGGCATATCAAAGATATCAAACTTACCAACTATAAAGTCTAAACTTATTACTTAACTTATCATAGTACCAGATCTTGCTTTAATCTATACAAGAACCAACTACATAAACTCGTATGTGTTAAATAATTAATGCTATTTTAATACATTCAAACTTACTAATTGAGTATAATTATTAAATAATTTAGTTATTACTCTGTTGCGATGGTCTCAAGTCTTTATTAGTAGACTCGATGATTTTATGAAAGGTGACTATTTGCGTGAGGTATGAAAGATTAGACTGTATGAATTTAGTAAGTTTAGTTAAGTTTAGTAGTGCTAGTCGGATTTTACATCTAGTATGAAAAATCCTTCGCTTTTTGGCGGGGTACTGTAACGTTGCACTTTGCAAGTTACAAATGAAAAGAGTTAAGTTTAAGAATCCTTAATATTAAGAAATCTATGTACACTTAAAACTACACTAATTACATAAAACTTTAAAGAAATAATCTATTATAATAATACTAACTAAACCTAACACTTAAATAAAACATTAAAATTAAATATTATTGTACGGAACCTACGAGAATCTATTATATTAAAAGGTCCTCGCTTCTAGGCGCCCGCGCAACGCTAAAACGATCCTTGCCGAGTGTCGCCGAGGAGTTACGAATCGGTGCGGCCGGTAGGGCCCATGACCAGTCGTTTTTGAAAGCACTGATTTGACAGCTGTGTCACTCGCTCCGATCGTACTTTAATAATTTTATTAAATACTTCGCGAAATCCCTCTAGGGTAAGTTTCCTTGTATTTTATTAGAAGAGCTTTATTATTGTAAGGTGTTTCTAGAACTTCTTAATCTTCTTAGTCTTCTGCTGTATTTCTTCCTATTTTCCTATCTGGGACACTGTGACCTTTGGACCTACGAAACGTGGTTCCGACAGCTTGCTCACGCTTCCGTTTCTGTCTGGAATTCCAGGATTTTCTAGTCTACCTTTGAACCTTTCGTCACGTCGTGGTTCCTGCGTCGTGAAGGACGCTCGGAGAAGATCCTCTGCTGCAGAGTGACACCTACCCCACCGAAGTCATCCTACCCTACGCTGACGTCGGCTACCGAAGACAGAACCTGGGACTGGAGCCGTTGGTTGCTGGCTAGGCCCAGTCGGAACCATCATCGCTGGAGTCGGTTCAGGCCAGTGTTCCTACCACATCTTTCCTCTGCAATCGAGTCGTGTGAAGGCCACGGAAGTTCAGGCAATAAATAATAAGTGTACTTGATCCTCGAGCTCTTATTATTTACAGACCCCTACCTACCTACCTGCTGACACCCTCCTACAGGGCTTAAGTGTCACAAGGTATAAGGTATTTGTTTCTCTTTCTCAGCTTTCACGAGGTTCTCGTCATGCGGAATGGTAACATCGATTATCATTACGCGGCGCGCTGATCGGTCTATCACCACTATGTCAGGCTTATTGGCGACAATAGTCCTATCAGTAATGATAGACTGATCCCAGTACAACGTAACATGGTCTTTCACGAGAACTGGGTCGGGCACATACTTGTAGTACGGTACCTCTGATTCCACAAGATTAAATTTCAAGGCAAGTTGCTGGTGAATAATCCTGGCTACTTGATTGTGCCTGTGCAAATACTCGCCGTTAGCCAGACGAGAACAACCAGAAATAATATGTCTGATGGACTCACCCGGAAGGTGGCATGCCCGACACACGTCAACCGTCCCGTCCCTCATAATATATTTCCGGTAGTTGTTCGTCAACATAACTTCGTCCATAATCGCACAGACAAAACCTTCAGTTTCCCCAAAGAGGTCGCCAAAACGTAGCCAGGACACGGACGCTAGAAAATCTACATCGGGCCCATGAAGAGCCCGGTAGAAGCGCCCGTGAAGCTCCTTGCCCTGCCATTCTTTCTTGCGGTCATCAGTAGTAAGTACCACAGGTTTGCGCCAGTTCTCTTTAGCCATGGACAACGGGGTGAGTCCCATGTCCACTGTGACCACATCCTGATGCATACCCACCTCGACTTTTAAAAAATATTCTCTGAGGCTGCACACCTCGCGGTTGTGGAGGGTCTTCGCATTTAAAAAGCCTCGACCCCCGCATTTCCGCGGGATGTACAGTCTCATCATCGATGACCGTGGGTGATGCATCCGGTTTTCGGTCAGCAGTGTACGAACTCTTCTATCCAGGGCGTCAAGTTCAGTCTGAGTCCATTTGAGTATGCCGAAAGAGTACATTAAAACCAGCATGACCCAACCGTTGAAGGCGCGCACCTTGTTCCCACCTGAAAGAAGGCAATTTAATACCTTCTTTAGGCGACCGAAGAAGCGCTCCTTCAACGATTGCTTCATGTCAGTTACGTTAATGCCTAACGCTTCCGACATACCCAAATACTTATAGCTCTCGGATGAGGAAAGGGATCTTAGGTGTATGGAATCCGAGAGCTGAAGTCCCTCGGATTCCATAATCTCCCCTCGCTTTACATACATGACTGCACATTTGTCCACACCGAATTCCATCCTGATGGCGTTACTAAATGTTTCAGTTACTTTTAGTAGCTCCATCAGTTGCAATTTGTTGGGGGCAAAGAGTTTCAGATCATCCATGTAAAGCAGGTAAGATATGACCTGACCATCTTTCCTCAACCGGTAGCCTAACCCTGAATTCTCCAGCAATGTGCTTAGAGGATTCAGGGCTAAACAGAACCAAAGTGGACTCAGGCTGTCGCCCTGGAATATTCCCCGTTTAATCCATACAGGTTCATCGTTCCCCAGGATCTGTCGACATCCTGGATATCGAAGGACCGTCCTCCATTGCCCCATACATGACTCAAGGAAGGCGCGTAGAGTTGCATCGATCTTGTACAACTCCAGCACCCTCATGAGCCATGAATGTGGCACCGAGTCGTAGGCCTTCATGTAATCTATCCAGCATGTTGACAGATCCTTGCGGGATCGACGGACCTGTTGGCTAATGGCCATGTCGATGAGGAGTAGCTCCTTAGTACCGCGGGACCCATTCCTACATCCATTTTGAGAGGCAGACATAATAGAGTTATTGTCAATGTGTGTATTAATTTTCGTTCTCAAAATGGATGTAAGAAGTTTATAGACCGTCGACAAACACGTGATCGGTCTGTAGTTCTTGGGTTCCGCGGGACTACCTGACTTATGGAGCAGGTGGGTAACGCCTGTTGTTAGAAACTGTGGTAGGGACCCAGACTCTAAGGATGACTGGAATTGGGATGCCAGGCAAGTGTATGAACTACTAAGCCACTTGAGCCAGAAGTTGTGCAGTCCATCCGGTCCTGGTGACTTCCAGTTCGGTAACGGACGAACTGCTCTGGCTATATCTAAGGGTGTTATTAGAATTGGTGCCATTTCTGAAATAAGTTCACACACTCGCTCGACATCGCGCATCCAATCAGCCTCAGTATGACAGACGGGCACTGAGCAGATGCTGCGCCAGAAGGAACTCGTGACGGCATTACCCGGGCGGCACACGTCTGTCATATTTTGCTCAGGTCGCTCCCAAGCTCTGTATACCCACCTTTCATCGCTCTGGAACATGCGATTCTGCGAATACCGATCAACCCGCCGCTTATACCGCCGAATACGGCTCGCCCATGCATAAACTTTCTGCTTCAGGAAGTCGATGCGCTCTGTGACACGGGACATACGAGTATATTCTTGAGGACAGATTTCAGTCCCCGAGAATGCCCGCCTCACAAAACGCATCACACGTGGTCGTGTATTGCCCTCCCTGAAGCAGTGTAGTTTGCCGATGAGTACCCTGGCCCCGTCGATACGGCGCTCAATCCTGCGTTGCCAGGCTGGTACGGCTGGTTTTGGTCGAGTAGCTAAGTCACAATTCGGGAACTTGACATTAGCTAAACGACATGCCGCAACAGCCCCGCAGAACAGGATCGAGTGTGTATCAACGAGGTCCTCGCTACTCTCGAATACATTCTTGAGTTGCGAGTCCAGGGCACACACCAACGCCCTATTTTTCTTATGCATGGGTAACCGTGGTAATCGGGGCCTAAGTTCAGCAGCAGCTCGTTTCATTATTAAAAATAATGAAACGAGTCAAAATTCGATGAGGATGCCTCGTTCCATTACAGAGTTCCTACGGCCACCTTCCAGCTCCATCATCAAACCCTGGATACAATCTGAAGACAAAGTACTCATCAAACCAAATCAACCGAGTCCAAATTCGATGGGACTACGTCGTTTTATAACTGAGTCCCTATGGCTACCTTCCAGCTCCATCATCAGACCCTAGATACCATCTAAAGACAAAGTACTCATCAAACCGAATCAAACGAATCCAAATTCGATGGGATTACGTCGTTTTATAACGAAGTTCCTATGGTCACCTTCCAGCTCCATCATGAGATCAGCTCCATGTTATTTGTTTGTTGTATTGTTGTTCTATCTTTGCATTGTATAAATTCAATATCTTTAGTAATATATAACCTCATATCCCATATTGTGTGAGTGCTATGTACAGATGTACTAGAATGCTATCATTCGCTGGAAACCTACGTTTTTATTTTTTGACTTGAATGTGCCCTGGCGGTTAATAAGAGTATGTCATGCTCACTCAAATGTCCCGCTGATTGTGGCGCGTGTATCGGGTCATTTATTTCCCTTCAAAATGGTTGAGTTGAATGGTGCTGATACATGCGTCATGTTCGTGAACGGGCGCTGTTGGTTGGGACTGGTCAGCTCTTGGTTGCCACGGTTTTTTTTTTTAATTAAGTATTTTATTTTTGAATTGTTTTTGTTTGTTTTTATTATCGGCACTTTTATCGTGCACATCTTGCTACATTGTTCTCACATAATGCACCATCCCAACATGAATGATGTAACCAAGATTTTGTAACAACATTATGATTTAAAAGAGTGTCCATGGAGTTTCATGCCCGTTCTTCTCCATAGAGATCTACGCTAGGGAATGGGCAACTACAGTACTTTCACAGTTTTTATGTCTTGTGACTGGGACTGTAACTGTAGCTACATTTACCGTACCATCAACGACCTCCAAACTCAGATTTATGTGTTTACAAGTTGTTTTAGTGAATTCGCAAGGGTATTACCACATTACTATTTATATTAAGCTACAAGTAAAATAATAATAATTTGTCTTAATTTTTGTACTACGTTTTTGTTAGTATTTGTATAATGTTTTTGTGTTTTTAATTTTAATAATGTTGTTATTTTTATAGTATACAGGGTGTAAACCACCTCATCACGAAGCTGTCAACCAAGCATTCTGTACATCAAACTAAGTTACTTTACGCAAAAATTAAATTATTGCTGGGAAACAACTTTTTTTTTGGGGTCGAAAATCACGTTTTGTTGTATAAATCAATGTAAACGCACCCTAAACATTGTGCTGATGGATGGATTGAATAGTACGGGGTTCGTTGAGGTATTTAAAGTAAAAATCTTACAATAAAAACTTGTATGTAGAAAAAAACTTGTCAAAATATTGTAACTTTGACCCCCAATACCTCCGTAATTAGAAGGTCCCCAGGTATGGTGTAGAACAAAAAAAATATCACAATGACGGGGAGAATAAGTGCCTTTCGGATTCATAGTTTAAGCTGTTTTAAATAAATAAATAAATTTAATTTTCATCTTTGTTTCAACAATTCAAAAGCGCCTGTAACTGGCCTACTTTTAATAAATGCTTTGAATTGATTTGTTATCATAATATTTATCGCGATATACATATTATGCGTTCAAAATTTCAGCTCAATCGGTAACCGGAAAGTCGATCAGATTTAACTTGCCATTCATTCCATTACAGACAAACATCGGGACAGGTGAAACTAAAAAAAAACACAAAAACGTGAAAAATAACTTTAGCTTCAGGAGTCGATGACCTATGTTTGATTCATTTACTTCATAGAGTATGTATAGTCTTTGATTTACTTACTTAGTTTTTTTGTCCCCGGCTTCTGAAGCTAAAGTTATTTTTGACGAAATTTAAAACATGCGTTAAACGCACGCTATGTAAACAAGCATATTACAAGTTGAGCGATTATATCGCTGATAAAAATGCTTGGCTTAATGCTGGTCCTGCTCCACATGGACAGGGGCTCAAAAATTGATAGCATTAAATGGTATTGTTGGAGCTGCTGAAGATTGTACAAACTTATCTTTGCATTGTATAGATTCAATGTTAGTATTATATAATCGCATAGCCTATATTGTGTGAGTACTATGTACTAGTAAGCTATCATTCACTGGAAACCTACGGCAGTTCTTGACTTGAATGTGCCCTGGCGGTTGAGAGTATGTCATGCTCACTCAAATGTCTCGCTGATGGTGGCGCGTGTGTCGGACCATTTAGTTCCCTTCAATATGGTTGAGCTGAATGGTGCTGATCCATGCGTCATGTGCGTGAACGGGCGCTGTCAGTTGTGACTGGTCATCTCTTAGTCGCCATGGTTTATTTGAATTAATTATTTTGTTTTTGAGTTGTATTTTGTTTTGGTTTTGCTATGGACACTTTTAACGTGCACATCTTGCTACATTGTTCTCACATAATATACCATCTCAACATGAATGATGTAACCAAGATTTTGTAACAATATTTTGATTTAAAAGAGTGTCCATGGAGTTTCTTGCCCGTTCTTCTCCATAGAGATCTACGCTAGGGAATGGGCAACTACAGTACTTTCACAGTTTTTATGTCTTGTGACTGGGACTGTAGCTACTTTAAATGTACATTTTTGTTTCGACAATTCAAAAGTGCCTGTAACTGGCCTACTTGAAATAAATGCTTTGATTTTGATTTTGATTTTTGATTTTATCTCCGAAGCTCTTTATCAGATCTTCACCAAAATGAAATGGGACCCACTTTAAGAAAGTAGTCTTCTTAAAACTACCCAAATCGCATCAAGTGTGCCTGTCAAATTTGAAGAGTTATCTCTATTTCTCCAGGATCCCATCATCAGATCCTGACTTGATGATTATGGGACGGGACCACCTGGGAAGTATACCTACCCTTTCAAACAAAAGAATAATAACTCAAATCGGTCCAGCCATCTTCGAGTAATCGGGGATCATACATAAAAAAAAAGGTTCCGACGAATTGAGAACCTCCTTCTTTTTGAAGTCGGTTAATAAAAGCTTGCAAACCCGCAGCTCTGCATAATATTATGTATTTACATTATTTACAAAATTCAAAATATACAGAATGTGCTTAGAATGTAGAGGAGCCATCAGCCGAGTTCACCGCGTCGGCAGAAGCGCGCGCGCGAGCAGCGCGGCGAGAGGGAGAAGAGCGCGGGGCCGGGGGGGCGCCGCACTCGCCGCCTCGTCGCGCTGCATCGCCTCCGTGCGGTGTTCTGCAACCAACGCCAGCGTTACAAATATCTAATCTTAACGGGCAATATTTTTAATGCAATATACAGACGCCAGCACATCAAGCTACCCAAAACACAAATTTTCCCAATCAACCTTGTACCCACTTTTCAGCGATAAATTGTAGTAGTTTGATGTGCTCTATGGCTGCAATACCGTTGCCGCCAACCTCAACACAGCAATTACAGAAAATAGGGTTGGGGGTGGTCTCAGGAGCCCTACAAAACTAAATAAGGGTCCGGTTTTCAGTTTTGACTAACCGCCGAGCAAATCGGCATCCTTCGTAGTCGACGCGACTTTGTACCCAACTCCCAAAGAAGGGTTATGTTTTTTTAAAAACTATTATAATGTGAAGGGTTGTGATTTAGTAACAGTTTCAGTCCTAGACGATTGGCCAACATAGAAATGTTGGGGTTTTGGTTTATTGTAAACTACGAGTTTAGGTGAGCTGACGATTGGCCTTGAAATAAATATGAAATAAATCCAAAAGTCATCTGGACAATACTGTGGCGTCACTCTACATATTCTACTTACAATTTCCTAGAATCGTATTAAAACATTTTAATGGTCCGTCGCACAGTTGGAAATAATGTGAAGCAGATGGTGTAAGCGTCGTAGATAAGTGTCTCGTGGGTGACTCACCGTCATCGTCGAGAGTGAGCGTGAGTGCGGCGGCGCGGCCGGCGGCGCTGCACGAGTAGGCGCCGGCGTCGCGCGCGCTCAGCTCCGCCAGCGTCAGGCGCGACTCCACGCGCGCCGTCCAGCGTGCCGTGTCCAGCGCTACGCCCCCGCGCCCCCCCTGCAGGCTGACGGGCTGCTCGCCCTTCTGCCAGCGCAGCTCGAGCGGCGGCAGCGGCAGGTCGCGCGGCGGCGGCTCGTAGTGCGCCTCGCACGCCAGCGTGGCGGCGCCCCCCGCGCGCCCGCGCACCGCCGCGGAGCCCAGCACGGACACCACCACCTCCGGCACGGGCTCGTCTGCAAGGACCACCACATTGTAAGGCGAGGCTTATCTCTCTCGAAGTCATTCAGGATGTTTATGTACTTAGGATTCACTTTATTTTGCGGCAATGGAACGGTGTTTTAGAAAAAATACGAGTAACAAACGTCTTTACTCAATGATGATTTTATTGCGACTGTTTCTAGATCCTACTGTATACATTTTTATATGAATTAAATCTCAATCAAATCTCAATTACTTATACATCTAATCTAACTATTAGCTTAATTTTATCATTAAACCGCCCACCGTAGCTCACTTATGGTGTTTCTTTGGGAAGCGTTATCAATTTGTTTAGGGGCCTTTTTAACTCCTTGTTTCCTCTAAAACGACCTCCTGGTTTGGTCCTGGTTTGTCCTTTCCAGGATGTACTTGTTCCACCCGTCCCAATAACCATTTCGTAGGGGGCAGATTATCTTCTATAATACTAACAACATCTCCAACAACAGGCTCTGGAACCTTCACTTGCCATTTGTATCTTTGCTGGAGCATGTTAAGAGATACTCTGTACGCCATCTATGCCAGAAGTCTTGAGTAATTTTTTGAATAATTTGCCACCTAGTTAACAGACTGACAGACTGGTACTCGTAGCATGTCTCAGGACCCGAAAACAAGGGCTCGCCAACTAAAAAATGCCCTGGGGTTAGCGGTAACATACTATTGTGTGTTGAAAGGACAATGATATAAAGGCGAGATAAGAGGAATTTAAAATTTCTATAGAAAAAATATTTTTCTCATAACTCTTGTTAAAACAGTATCCATTCAAATTCTGTAATACTATCGAAATAAATACACACTACCTTAAGAATATGTTTGATTTACAAATTATTTTGGTATTACGTTTGTATGAAAAACGCACGCTCCGCAGGCCTCTTATTGAGGGTGCTAATTGAGACACGCCTCGATTTGTGCTAAGAGCGTAGACGTCCTCCTCGTAGGTCAGCTTAGTGTCCTTATTTTTCCTTTAGAGATGTCGTTTAGCAGACTGAACTCCATCCTCTTACAGGCCTCCATGCACATGTAGGCATCCTTGATGGTATGAAGTGCCATATTGTGTTATAGCTAACGCTAAAAGTTCAGCCGCTTCGCTTCCTTCAATTCTTTGGCAGCGCCAATAAAATTGGTGCTATTGTCGCTCCACAAGTTCGAACAGTAGCCTCGACGTGCTACAAACCTCCGAAATGAGGCTATGAAAGCTTGTGTTGTTAGGTCTGTAACCGCTTCTAGATCGCGCGAGTGGCCATACATATAAATAAACAGAAATAGCCCTTTGTTGCATGGTGTCCGCGGCCTTTCGATGTCCTTATGAATACCGGTCCAGTGTAATCAACCCCACTATTCATAAATGGCCGATGTTGAATGACTCGAACGGCAGGCAACTGACTCATGAACTGGGTTTTTACCTTTGCTTTATCCAAAATGCAGGTCTTACAGCTGTGAATACATTTTCTTACGACAGACTTCAAATATCTATCACCCAATATCTTATTCTCACAAAACCCATCATCGCCTGTATCCCACCATGTAGTGTTCTAAGATGAGCTTCTTGAACTAATAACTTAGTTATATGCTGATTACACGGTATTACAATCGGGTGTTTTGTAATTTCAGCTATTCTCTAGCCTTCCTCCCACTCTTATTAGGCCATTTTTATCTAAAAAAAGGGGCGAGTGTGATAAGAGAACTTATTTTCTTCACGCTTTCATCATTCTGTAAATCTTCAATGTCCTTCTGATAAACTAAGTCTTGATAAAATACTTTATGCATAATTCTAATAATTTGTTTAGCTCATTATCTGTTAAATACATTTCCCTTTTTCCCGTTTCTCTTTTTGTAAATCTTCTGCAGTAAGAATAGCATAGAATAATCATTTATTCGTTAATGGACAGCACAACACAATGGAGCAGTACATACATATACATTTCATATAACAACATAATTAAAATAACGAAAGGGTAACCAACTCAGCATAATTATGCTGGGTGTAAAACACTCAGCGCTGGTTTTCAATAGCCCCCCCGCAGTGACACACGGAAACTAATATTCTTTTTAACCGACTTCTAAAAAAGGAGGAGGTTCTCAATTCGGATGTTTCTATTTTTTTTATGTTTGTTCGCGCATAACTCCGTCGCTTGCCAACCGATTTGAAAAAATCTTTTTATTTTTTGGAAAGGGTATAGTTTCCCAATGGTCCCATAGTCACCAAGTCGGTCACTCTTCAAATTTTACAGGAAAATGTACAACGATTTTGGTAAAAATGAAATGACGGGACCCTTCAATTCATAATAATATGTCTTTAGATCGAGATTTTTATGTTTTAACCAGTCCATGCAAAGATTTTATTTTTGGTATTTTTATCAGGTCTTCCAAATCATGAATTAAGTCTGTTAGTGATGCTGCGGCGCGTAATTCCAATTTAGGTATTGAAATTTTGCTTCAAAGGCGAAACCTTGGTTCGAGATGCGATAATTGTGATATGTACTGTGTCCTCTTCAATAATCTTTAGGTAAGTACCTAACAGCAGCATATGCGTACGTAGATGCATCTGCAAAACCATGCGATTCAATGTATGTATAATTGATTGGTGTAGTTTCCAACCAGCGTGGTATTGTAATGTTTTGCAGGTGTATTAATTCTTCTCTATATTTCATCCAGTCATCTACCAACTCTGACGGCAACTCGTCATCCCATCCCATGTTGCATAGCCACAGTTTTTGTATCAAGCGTTGATAATCACCGGTGACAGCCATCCAAATGGGTCGAACAGCCTAGCTACATCAGACAGAATAGATCTCTTCGTTACAGGACATGAAACTTCAGGTAAGTTAATTATGAATTTAAATGTATCATCCTAATTATAACTTTATCACTATTCCATCCTTCGTACTGCTTGTATCTTCTCCTTCTTGTAAATACTTTAATACTTCTTCCGAATTATTAGACCACTTTTGCATTTTAAATCCTTGACTTAGTATCAACTTTATTTCCTCACAAATTTTCTTTGTTTTTTCTTCATTTTCACTTCCCGACATCAAATCATCCATTTAAAATGAATCTTTAATAACAGGTGCAGTTTTAGGATATTCGAGTGCTTCATCATCGGCAAGTTGTTGTAACGTTCGTACAGCTAAATAAGGTGCTGCAGCTGTACCAAACGTTACAGTTATCTCGCCAGACTATGCGTAGTAAATTCGTGTGTTCTGGTGCCATATTAATCATTCTATGCATCTTAACTATGTCTCCTACTACACAAATATTTTATGTGTTCGCCATGTGATAATTAAGCTTCGTAAATCAGATTGCGGAACATAAAGGGCGAGGAAGAAACATGGATGGGTTTTAGTCAGTAAAAGTCTGACACTCCCTCCCGCTCCGCCCAGAGTGGGAAAAGTCATTTGATGATTTACCATGCGAAAAAAAAAGAAAGGGGGTTAAACTTCGGAACTGAAATCTGACTTCGGGATTTCTGTCATTAATGGGAAGCGACAATGTCCTCGAGTGTTATATGACTATACTAGCTTCTGCCCGCGACTGTACATTGTACGCGGATCCTGTTGCTTATGCCAGCAACAACGGGGTCGTCAAAATCGTAGATCTGAAACGTCTGATGTCGAATTCTAAGAGCCCGGGGACGGGAAAATAACGGATATTTCCCACCTGAGCAACCCATACTTCACAAAAAGTACAATTTTGTACCATACCTCCGATGGCGGAATACGTGGCGTATTCAATCATATGAGTTCCTATATGTAAATGCACTCCGTTCCTTATCTACCCAAGGAAGGTCGCCATGCACTACGGCTATATAATATCTTGAGACACATCCGATTTTTCAGATGATATAGACATTCTGTTCAGAGAATGTCGAAGTCGATTAGAATTCAAACGTTCGTTGCGCACTTTTTCTGTCTCTTCATGCCGTACCGAATATTTGCCGTGCCGTGAATATTTTGTTGCGTGCGTGTTCGGGACAATGTGTGATAATCTCGATCTGCAGTTAGTCGCGCATCACGTTCATCACTCGTTTCAAAAGACCTGTCAGTAGATGTGCGAATACGCTGAGAACTCAATCGTGATTCAGTATCGGTAAACGTATCCGATTCGCGAGACAATGCATGTCGCTCACGATCAGCGGACAGTCGCGCATCACGTTACACACTTGTCTCTAGAGACTTAGAAGCAGATGCGTAGGTATATACGCTTGGAACTCAAGCGCAATTCTTTACCCGTGAACATCTCCGACTCGTGAGACAATGCATGACGTTCACGATCAGCGGTCAGTCGCGCATCTATTCTTCACTGGTCTCTAGAGACCTGGATGTAGATACGTAAATACCCTGAGAACGAAGGCGTGCTTCATGATCCGAAGAGGTTTCCACGGAGCAACTTGCAGCCTGAAGTTCTCGAACAGCATCAAGTCTCTCCTGAGCCTGACGCACTTCGGTAGATTCTTGGGATCTTATGATCCTCACTCTTTTATCTCCTTTGGAACATTGAGAAAGATTTGACCTCTTTCTAGGCATGGTTATAGTTTCGTTGTGAAGATACCTGATCAATTAAAATCTAAGTGACTGCTCCCCTACATTACCGGGTAGGCTACCGAGCCACTAACATAAATGAAAAAGGAAATTAAACACTCAAATAACATAAGCCCGAGGACATCATCATCATCATCTCAGCCGAAAGACGCCCACTGCTGGACATAGGCCTCCCCCAAGTGTCGCCACATTGACCGGTCCCTTGCGACTCGCATCCACCGAATTCCCGCAACCTTCACCAGGTCACCGGTCCACCTAGTGGGAGGTCTTCCAACGCATCGTCTTCCGGTTCGCGGTCGCCACTCCTGAGAAACTTGTCGAGATATTGTGTCGGAACTCGCACCACAAACGACTTGAAGTTAGTGTTGTGACGCGGCTCCAACTTCTCGACCCTTAAAGTAATGCTAGTCTTCACATTCATGTACTCTACTACCTCCTCAACCTTCGTGGAGTGATGCAGTCGGGACACATAAAGCAACGTCGTTGGTGTCGCTGGACGCAGCAGCATACTTGGTCCTGACAGTCCAGTACCGCATTGATTGCGACAAGTAGGCTTCTTCTTCTGAACTAAGGTGAAGCCGTCCTCATCACTCTCCTGCTTTGCTGGACAACGCTGTACCGGAATCCTCGGAAGGGTTTCACAGCGACGGTTCTGCTTTCCCTCTTTCTGCTGCTTAGGTTGTATTGCAGCTGAATTGTATGAGGCAGCAATTGCGGCGTAAGCTGGTTTGGGGGTCAACGTAGCTACGCGTGTCGTGTTCTCTGCCGGAGCAGAGGGACGGGGGACGGCGGGGCACGGTGCATCGCCCTCGCTGTTTGCAGTCGATGTCGAATCCAATTTCGCCGACGCAAAACTGCTGTCCGAAGCATTTTCCGCACCACGACGCGAGTTCATATTGGTATCGTCATGTGTCCTACTTTCCGAAACCGCACTGCGTAGCAACACATCTCGGCACGTAATTCACGGATGGTATTATCTGACTTCTCCAACTTACACTGCACCTCGGCCAGGCTTGACTTTATCGATGTAATGTCCTTTAACAGCCTGGTGACGTCTACGTGATCGAAAGTGACGGGCGGTAACTTATGTAGCTCCTTCGCTATAAAAGTTGGCACGTCGTCAGGGTCGGTCACCTTTAGAAAGGTGATAATGTCTTGGACACTTTTCTCTGTACCATCTCTCCTCCGAGATGGCATTTGGTCAAGCTTCCCAGTCGACTGGAAGAGTAGCTTCTTGCCCGCGCTGATGTCGTCTTCTTTGAAGCTCGACTTGCAGATCTGCATGATGCTCACCTCGTCCATAGTATCGATAGCATTCTGTACGAATGCCAACAGTTCGTTTACAATAAGTTGTTGCGAACTCATTGCGAAAAAAAAACAGGCAGCAGCTAATGCCGCACACCGAGCGTACAATTATGACAACACGTCCGTATTCGAATACGCATCGCACTGCACTGACTGCCTATATGTGTTATGGTGTAGCTGGCCTCTTGGAGTTTCACAACAGGTGTTCCGGATCTTCAATTTTTATAAATCAACTAAGAGTACTCATCAGATTGAACAACTTTTGCTAAGACGTCATTTCTATATGTGTTATGGTGTAGCTGGGCTCTTGTAGGTCTACATCAGGTGTTCCAGATCTTCAATTTTTATAAATCAACAGAGAGTGCTCATCAAGTCAAACAACTTTTGCAAAGACCTCATTCCTATTTATGTGTTATGGTGTAACTGGGCTGTTGGAGTTCCACATCAGGTGTTCCAGATCTTCAAATTTATTCTCTCAGCAGGAAATGCTCATCACGTGGAACAATTATTGCTATAGTGTCATTTTTGTATCTCTTGTAGTTTAGCTGGTCTGTTGCGGTTCTGCATCAGGTGTTCAAGTTTCCATATAGATAAATTATAGCCTATATGTTGCCCAGACTTAATATTATCTATACAACACAAAAAAAAATCATTCAATCCGTCCAGAAGTTCCGAAGATTAGCGTGTACAAACAAACAGAAAAACAGATATTTTTTTTTGATTCGTGCTCTATTACTGTTTCTAAACCCCCTTTTTTTTCGGCTGGGAAATCATCAAATGACTTCTCCCACTCTGGGCGGAGTGTCAGACTTTTACTGACTAAAACCCATCCATGTTCCTTCCTCGCCCTTTATGTTCCGGGGCCGCGGTATCTCTTTCGAACAGACCCGCAACTTCTAAACCCCTCAATATTTTTTTTTTTAATACACTTCTGGACACATCTATTGGCCCACCTTAGAGTTTAGGTTTCGATGGCCCCTACCGAAATATGATTGCTAGATTGAACAAAAACTGTTGATGCAGTTTTATACCTGATACATTTTACCATCTTTTTCGATCGTATTGTTTTAAATTTGAATTCAGAATACCATACGACATGGAGCTACGCCTAACAAGTCGGATATGCGCCTTGTTAAAGGCAATTGATTTTTGAATAAAAAACATGTTTTATCAAATAAAGGTTTAATTTAATAACGCGTGTTGCCTCCATGGGCATCTACCACAGCTCTCATACGATCAGGCATAGAGTTTATCAACCGCTCTATGAAATTTTGAGGGATCATCTCCCATTCCTCTTCTATGGCAGTTTTCAACTCCTGCATCGTCTGGGCAACTGGCTGACGAGCCCTAACACGTTTTTTTAGCTCGTACCACATGTGCTCAATGGGGTTCATGTCTGGGCTTCTGGCTGGCCAGTCCATAACTGTGATGTTCACATCCCGAAGATATTCCCTGACGATGCCGGCCGCATGGGCTCTTGCATTATCATGCATAAAAAGGAAATTTGGGCCCACATAGTCCGCGTATGGTATCACGTGAGGTTCTAAGCACTCACGAATGTACCTTTCAGCATTTAATGTTGGCAGCCGTGGTCCTGTAACAACCTCAAGTTGAGTTTTGCCGCTCGCGGATATACCGCCACAGACAGTCCATGAGCCACCGCCATAAGCAACCCTCTCTTCAAAGCAGCATTGTGCGAAACGCTCTCCCTTACGTCGGTAGACCTTCTTCCTTCCATCATTGCCATGTAACACAATTTTAGACTCATCAGAAAAGAGTACACGGCTCCAATCTTGCTGTGTCCAATTTAAATGACTGCGTGCGAAATGAAGGCGCGCTGTTCGGTGGGCTCGCGTTAGTTTGGGCCCATTAGCTAGCTTGTGTGGTACCATATCGCGTTCTTTTAACCTTCTCCGAACAGTTCGAGCGCTCACAGATACTCCGTGGAAGTCGCGAAGTTGGTTTAGTAACTCAATGGAGGTAAGGTGACGATTTCTCAAGCTGGTCGTCACGATGAATCGATCCTGCCTTTCAGTTGTGACCCGAGATCGTGGCCTTCCTTGGCGACGATCAAAGCCGCCAGTCTCTAGGTACCTCCGATAAACATTTCGGACCGCAGATCGACTTAAATTAAGTTGAGCACTCACGTTTCTTTGGCTGTGTCCGGCCTGAATAAGTGCCACAGCTTGGGCGGCGACTTCAGGTGAAGTATCCATAGATTATTGATAGAACCTCACCTTAATGTTAAGAATAAGTAATGTTTGTTGCAAAACCAAAGATATCAATCACTTTTTCAAGAATCAAATCCAAGTACCCAATAAAACCAAGTTTTCTTAGTATTCGATTGTTTGATATTGTTACGAGCTGGGTATGAGATAAATTAATTACTACCGATTAAACAACACAATAACTTTATTAATCACAAAACAATTTAAACTTAATCACAAGTACACTACAATACACTACTGATCACTATTCGCTTAGATATCGCACTTCAAGTTCACTTCGATTCGCTTCGTTGTGTAGCCAAAACAAGACTGACTGTCGCGGCCCTGAGCGTTCTATTTATACTCGCCCACAGACACACCAGAATAACCTCGAATATTCTAGAGGGTCATAGAAAACACTAACAAAAGAAGTAGGTAATTATTATTACTAGCTACCTGTACAACACAAACAAATATGAACCGTATGCCCTAGGCGTACGGTCGAAATTCTAATGTCTTTTTATAAAGAGGTAGCGAGTTTGTAGGTACTTACCTACCTAACTTTGAAAGTAATAATAATAGAAAACACTCGAAATTTCAACGTACACAAACTGTAATCACGTGCTTTCTCGAATGTTCTAGTAGGTCCGATGTAACACTGCCCCTTCCTTAGACATGCTCGTCCCAAGCATCATTAGTTCCGTAGTATCGCGCCGACCGGTCTACATGCACAATCTTAGGCGCACCTCGTGGACCCTTCTCTATTCGGTAGGTGACATCGTTGATCCTAGTCACGACTCGGTATGGTCCATCCCATTTTGCTTGTAACTTCGGAGACATTCCCTTGCTCCGCCCTGGGTTATGCAACCACACCAGTGAACCCTCGTCGAAACCCCTACCGTTTGCCTTCCGATCATAACGGGTCTTCATCTTCTCAGACATCTGTTGGCCGGATTGTCGGATATGCTCATAAACATCGTTCAACTTATTACGCAATTCATTCGCGTAATCTGTTACACTACATGGAGCATCAGGGGGAGTTCCAGTGATTAAATCAGCAGGTAACCGTAATTCCCTTCCAAAGTTCGCGAAGGCTGGTGTCACAGTCGTACTTTCGTGGACTGCACTTCGGTAAGACAGAAGAAACGGCTGTATGTGCTTGTCCCAATCCCTTTGCCGGCTTTCCACAACTTTCGCCAGATATCTCTCCAACGTTTGGTTGAATCGTTCCACCATTCCGTCAGATTGTGGGTGGTAAGAGGTGGTTCTGGTTTTATGGGTACCCATCAATCGACAAGTCTCTTGAAATACTTGCGATTCAAAATTCCTTCCTTGATCGCTGTGTATTTCTAAGGGTACTCCAAAACGACAGAAGACTTCTTGAACTAATTTATCTGCGACAGTTGTAGCTTCTTGATTAGGAATGGCGAAGACTTCTGGCCACTTTGTGAAGTAATCCATGACCACCAGGAAGTACTTGTTTCCGCTCTCACTTACTGGAAATGGTCCCGCAACGTCAAGTGCTATCCGTTCCCAAGGGGCTCCAACGTTGTACACTTTTAATGCACCTCTGCTGCGTGTAAGGGGTCCTTTCACGGCCGCACAACTGGTACATTTACGGCACCAGTCCTCCACATCATCTCGACAGTGGATCCAGTAGAAGCGTTCTCGAATTTTAAGTAGAGTCCTTTTTACCCCCATATGTCCCCCTGAACATCCATCATGGTAGAGCCGTAATAAATAATAATATAATAATAATAAAGTTTCATTTTGCTGAGCCTGCTGTAGGGACTCCTTCCATTCATCGCTGAGATCCGTTCTAAGCATCCTCACGGGCACTACTTCCTTAGTCTCTTGCCTGGCACAGTGCTTACAGTCTTCAGGACAAGGTCTTCTTGACAAGGCGTCTGCGTTACCGTGAGTTCTCCCACTGCGATGTTCAGTTACGAAGTCAAACTCTTGTAGTAGTTCAATCCATCTCGCCACCTGCCCCTCTGGATTCTTGAACTGTAATAGCCACTTCAGTGCAGCATGGTCAGTTCGTAATTGGAATTTACGTCCCAGCAAATATTTACTGAAGTGCTGCAATGTCTTTACTACGGCGAGTAGCTCCCGTCTTGTAACGCAGTAATTTCTTTCTGGTTTGGATAAAGACTTGCTGAAGTAAGCTATTACAACCTCCCGGTCTCCTTTCCGTTGAGACAGCACGCCCCCAATTCCAGTAATACTTGCATCTGTGTCAACTATGAAGTCATTTTTAGTGTCAGGATATCCCAAAATAGGTGTATTGCACAGACGTTTCTTTAATTCCTGAAATGCGACGTCTTCGTCGTATACCAGTCAGCGTATCCAGTGTGTCATCGATCCTAGGCAGTGGGTAGCTGTCCTTTTTCGTGACGTCGTTCAGTCGCCGATAGTCCACACAGAAGCGCATACTGCCGTCCTTTTTCCTTACCAGGACCACAGGAGAACACCATGGACTCGATGAAGGCTCTATAACACCGTCCTTCACCATTCCCTCAATCATGGTTTCCACCTCTTTTTCTCGTGCAACTGGCAGTCTTCTTGGTCGCTGACGGATAGGTAACTCGTTACCCGTATTAATCTGGTGCTGAACAAGTTCAGTTCTCCCTATGTCAGCATCATTTGAAGAGAACATGTTGGCGTACTGAAGTAACATCTTCATAGCCTTGTCCATTTCTTCTTCAGTTAAATCGCAGTTTTCCAAAAGCGTCGACACGTCAAATTTTGTACTACGAATTTTATTTCTGGTAAGCACATCTTGCAATTGACGCATCCAAGCTACTTCCTCGCAAGTGCCGATCAAGGTGCCCTTCTTAATCACATGCTCCTGGTCACTTGGATTCAGTATGCGTACTGCTGAGACGTTGGTGGCCTTGACCAGAGTTCGTGCCATCTTCCATGGGAAGTCATTGTTCACCCTTTCTATCAGAACACTTCGACGTTTGTTTCCAGAATTCCGTGGCAAACAAATTGGCACAACCGTTTCTGATCTGCGAGGAAGAACAATCTTTTTCATACAGTACACTTTTCCTGACGGTGCACCCTCCATAAACACTTCCTCTGAACCACATTTCAGTACTCCTTGATCAACGTCGATCTCACAACGATATTTCCGCATGAAGTCCAAGCCCAAGATGCAATCGTCCACTATGTCAGCCACGATGACATTCTGCTTGTAAAATCTGTCACCCAATTTTAACTCTACCTCCTTCTTGCCTCGGACGTTTATGTGCTGACCGGTAGCTGTTAGTAACTGTATACGGTCGTGCTTATTGAAGTGGTCCCCAAGAAACCGACTTGCTAGTTTAGAATTGACGACCGTGTGAGAAGCTCCAGTATCCAGCGTCAGTTTGCATGGTGTACCATTGACTTCGCCTTTGATGGTCAGGCTGTTCCCGTCATGTGCTTGCGAGATCAAGATTCTCGGGGCTCTTTCAATACCAGCCAGCACCCGCCCCCCAGTCCTGGCATTTACTCGTTTCCCTGCTGTGGCTGGGCAGTCACTTCAGCCACCCATCCCTGCTGATCTTCTCTCGGGGTGCTGCGCTTAGGACAGCTTGACCGAAGATGACCCCTTTCTCCACAAGTGTAGCACCTAGGGCTATACCCTTGCGGGCGGTCGCGTACAGGTGATGCCACCACCTCCCTGACGCGGTGTGTTCGGTGGTCCTGCCTCACTGCCTCTACTTCTAAGGCATGGGCCAAGGCGTCCTTCAATGTCTCGTGATGCCCAAGTCTCACGGCGGCTCTAACTTCTAAGTCACGTATTCCATCAACGAACGCTGTACCAGATTTCCGTCAATCAGTGCAGGGGCAGACAGGTAGGCTTTCCGAACGAGTTTTTCAACTTCCAGAGCCCACTGCTGTAGGTTCTCGGCACTACGTTGAACACGGTCCTTCAACTTAGCACGGAATACGTGCTCTAGGTGCGCGTCGCCGTATCTGGACTCCAACGCCTCCAGCAGCTGCTCGTAGGTTACATCCTTGCCGAGTGCCTCGAGAATAGTTAGGGCCTGGTCTCGGAGGCCCAAGGTGAGCGCGGTCATGGCTTGTGGTTTGGTCCATCCATTCGCCTTCATGACGGCCTCAAACTGTATTTTGTAGGCCGACCACGACGATGTTCTGTCGAATGGCGGAACCTTAAAACCACGCGAAGAAGGTGCAGCAACCACTGAAGCTACAGTTCCACCTTCAATCTTCAGTTCGCCCAAAGCCTTCTGCACCCCAGCAATCTTAACTTCGGCCTCTGAGATGCGGTTCTCATGCTGGTGAACCTGATCTTTCATCAACTTGAGGTCCTTGCCGAAAGTTGCATGCAGATCCTTTATCAGGAGCATCTGCTGATCTGCTCGTCTTGGCGGCGGACCTGCTCCTCTTTGTCTCGCTGCAACTGCTCTTCCAACCGGCGAGCCTGCTCCTCTTGACAGCGAGCTTGCTCCTCTTGACGGCGAGCTTGCTCCTCTTTATCTCGCTGTAACTGCTCTTCCAATCGGCGAGCCTGCTCCTCTTGACGGCGAGGAGCTGGGTATGAGATAAATTAATTACTACCGATTAAACAACACAATAACTTTATTAATCACAAAACAATTTAAACTTAATCACAAGTACACTACAATACACTACTGATCACTATTCGCTTAGATATCGCACTTCAAGTTCACTTCGATTCGCTTCGTTGTGTAGCCAAAACAAGACTGACTGTCGCAGCCCTGAGCGGTCTATTTATACTCGCCCACAGACACACCAGAATAACCTCGAATATTCTAGAGGGTCATAGAAAACACTAACAAAAGAAGTAGGTAATTATTATTACTAGCTACCTGTACAACACAAACAAATATGAACCGTATGCCCTAGGCGTACGGTCGAAATTCTAATGTCTTTTTATAAAGAGGTAGCGAGTTTGTAGGTACCTACCTAACTTTGAAAGTAATAATAATAGAAAACACTCGAAATTTCAACGTACACAAACTGTAATCACGTGCTTTCTCGAATGTTCTAGTAGGTCCGATGTAACAATATCAACAAACAGGCTCCAAATTGTCTTTTGTTTCTTTAAATTCTGTGTTCGAAATTCAAAAAAGACTATTGAATGAAATTGTGAATGTGCCAGGTTCAAAACTGCATAAAAACTTTTTGCTCGACCTAATATAAAATTTTAGCTAGGACCAAACGAAACTGAAAATACAAGGTGGGCCAACAGATGTGTCCAGAAGTGTACATTCAATGTACAGACACAGTTTTATTACTGTTTTATTATCTGTAATAATAATAATATATAAACTTAGACATTCCCATGGAATGATTTCCGACCATAACACGAGCGAGGCCGCGGGCAAGGCTAGGTAGATGATGATGAGCATGTGAGAGTCAGTGTTATACTCACCCACAACGGTGAGGTTAAAGAAGAGGCTCATTTTGGGCTCGGTGTTGACCTGACACTCATAGCGACCGGCGTCGCTGGTGCGCAAGCGCTCGATGCGCAGCGTGTGCCGGCTGGCAGGCGCGCCCGGCCCCGAGTTGGCCGACACGCGCGTGTCCGCTGTGAACACGGCGCCCGCGTGCGACAGGATCTGCAGGTCGCGAGAGCGCACCCAAGACACCTGAACACAACAACGTTCACTTGTTACACTCCCCTTCTTATAACTGCTTCCAAAATAACACTCCTTTTTTGGGCAGTCATGTAAAAACGTGATACTTGAACACGATCTCTTGAATAACATAATATGTATAAAAATCATTAGACGACAACATAAATTCAAGAGATCTGTCTGTTGATTGAAGTATGCAGTGACTAGAATAGCAATAGTCCACCAAAATAGATGGATACAAAGTGCACGCCATTGGGAAAATAGATTATCTGCAGGTTTATTTCTGTATCCTCGACATTGACCACGAATTCTGGTTTCTTTATAACTGTCAGCGTCACATTGTAAAAACCGTTACATTGTAATATAACTAGCGAGATTGTAAACTTTCGAAATATTATCAACTGAACACACTGCTTACAATATGATATATATTCTATTCTATTCTAATCTACCGAAAAATAATGCGTTAAATTGTAAGCAATATGTTCGTTTGACAATCTTTCGCGAGTTTACAATCTCGCTAAATAGATTACAATCTAACGGGTTTTACAATTTTACGGTGACATAACCACAAGCAACTGGCTTCGCTACAAGCTTTACTAGAGTTTTCACATGCTCTCCATTCCTGCTGTATTTATTTTAGGAAATATCATTCCACCTTCAATTGAACTCAATTTGTTCAAGCAACAAAGCTTGCCTGTGGCAATCCACAGCTGGACGTGGAGCTGTCCTTCCACTTGCTATCGGTACCCGCTATCATCTGTATTAGGGATGTTACGGAGTTCCGATACCGATTCCGATTAGTCGGAATTTCCGATTGTATTTGAACCTCCGATTCCGATAGGTACCTGTTCCAAAACTTTTCAATCGGAGGTAATCGGAGGTCGATGCCTTGCGGCGGGCGGCGGCATACGGCCGCGGTCAACGCGTTTAAAGTTTACAAGTACAGACGCCAGCAGCAATTTTGTCAATCGAACGTGTACCTTCCCACTTTGTGATAAAGTTGAAAATCTTTTGAAGAAATTTGACAGATTGTGGTATGTTGATGTGCTCTGTACAATGCATATTTATTTTATTAATAATGATTGATTTTTTTTTCAACGCCTCGTCAGGCGTTATATTGTTTGTATTTGAAATTAAAAA
Source organism: Xestia ashworthii (assembly GCA_950022955.1). NCBI lineage: Eukaryota > Metazoa > Arthropoda > Insecta > Lepidoptera > Noctuidae > Xestia > Xestia ashworthii. The sequence continues at coordinate 48,773 of OX465565.1, read as the reverse complement.
TACTGATTAGCAATATTATAATGTATAATGTATTATTTTATTTCATTAATTAACCCTACATTCTCACACATTCTCTTCTTCAGCATCCGCCTCCGATTCCGATTCCGATTCTGATTCCGATTTATCAAATCCAAAACCTCCGATTCCGATTCCGGTTCCGATATCATCACATCCGTTACATCCCTGATCTGTATCCGAGGTGATGTGATGCGAGGATACCACTCTGTAATATAATTTAAACTAAATAACAGTGCAACTTGATGTTAATCACCTACTCTGCTAAACATGCCTGGCTTGCTGACCTGGTTTGGAACATGCTAGTTCTGTTTACATGAGGCTAAATTAATTAATCTAGTACTATTGTAGTACTTAATCATTAAATAATAAAACAATAAATTAAGCTTATTCATTTCAGAAAGTACTTGGAAAAGTTACAAAAGTTTAAGTTTTAGCTCTAACTGTACTTTACGTATAGTTAAATACAAAAAAAAAATGTTTTCAGGCATGGAAACTGATTCGCGAACGTAGTGTAATTGTAGGTAGGGGGTCGAATACACTTGGCAAGTTTCCATTCAAAATCAAAAACAATCGTAACCCGATCAAATCCGGCTCACACACAGCATCTGTGGGCGGGGGATGAGTAAATACACAAATGTGATTACGTAGCGGTGCAAACATCTCGCGCAAGTTATAGCGTCGTGGCGTCGTCGTGTTGGCAGCGGGCGCTTCCGGGAGCGTGCGCAGTGGGCGCGCGGCGCGTGCCACCAGCTATATGTGGTGCGCTGAGCTCGGGGCTCGGGGGGAGGAGAGTCGTTGACCGGCATTTTTCAAATTGCTCACGATCAGTGTCAGGTGTTTGTTTTTAGCGGCGCGATGGTGACGTCGCGCGAGGATCCCGAGGAACCGCGCTTCAGAACACGCGCGCGTCATGCCCGCGTGCCCACGTGCCCACGTGCCCACGCGTCCACAATCCTCACATCGTTTAATGTTCTAATGCGTTTCACATTACACACTGGTCTTCGATTCATTTCAATGATATTTTTGGATAGCGATAGAATTGTTTACGATACTCATTTCGGAGCTTTGGCTTTATAGTTCATTTCAATTTAGATTTAAGTGAGTAATCCGTCATTTAATGATTTCAGTATGTATTATTATATTGAGGATGTGTTTCAACGCGCAGCTGTGGGACTCAGCCGCTCTGCTTCAGCGCTACGTAATGTGCTCGGCACGGTTGTACACTGTACATTACAATATAGACAGAAGTTTTAAAGAATTTCGTTTTGTATAAAATTTATCTCACATTATCGTTTCACAGAATAATCAATACGCAGAATACCTATTTACTTCGAAAAAAAAATATAAAATAAAAAAAAAAACTTTTTATGGCGCTTAGACGAGCTAAATTAGCAACTCTATTTGTGGTGTGTGTCAGAATGGCTGGTTGCCTGTGGCTTTGGTCTATGAAAGTTGATTAGAAAATTGCTACATAATTGCTTATATTTGCTACATTTAAAAAATAATTGCTACATAATATATATATTTAGAAATAACATTTTTTTTTTGTACAGCCATGCTGACGTTTGGTTGGCTGGTCGCCTCCTAGTTTAAAGCCAAGCATGCAGAGTTTCCCGAAATGTATTGCGTCAATAATTGCTACATATTTGCTTCATTTATCTAATTTAGTTGTATCTTCAAACATATTATTATGTTAAATAAAGGATGTAGCAATTATTTCAATTATCCCAAGGAAAAGTGCCTGATAAAACAATAAAGGCAAATACTTAGTTATGTTGAATCGGTTTAATCGTTTAGGCTCTGGCAACAGCGTAAGTAATGCGATTCTTGATATAAATTCAACCATTAATGATTTACAAGAAGCCGCAAATACTTTAATTAATTCTCAAGAACTTACAGAATGCCGTCGTAGTAAATGTAAAGGTGTTAAATCATTTAGTGTATCTTTACGAGATCTTATTGCATTTGAATTTCATTCCAATCAATTCATTTCAATAGATGATACACCAACATCTCTTTTTTTACAAGGATCAGAGTTTGATTTGCTGTCTACAGGGTGTAAACCACCTCATCACAAAGCCGTCAACCAAGCGTTCTGTACATCAAACTAAGTAACTTTACTCAAAAATTATTGCTGGGAAACAACATTTTTTTTTTGAGGTTATAAATCATGTTTTGTGGTAGAACTCAATGTAACGCACTTAAAACATTGTGCTGATGGATGGATTGAATAGTACGGGGGTCGTGGAGGTGTTAAAAGTTAAAGTCCTACAAAAAAAACTTGTCAAAAAGTTGTAACTTTGACCCCCCATATCTCCGTAACTAGAAGTTTCCCAGGTATAGTGTAAAACAAAAAAACGATCGCAATGATGGGGAGAACAAATGCCTTTCGGCTTCGTGAAGAGGTGTTTTACACCCTTTATAATAGAATTCGAGCCCCCAGTATGTGAAACACTAATTGGTCACTACAAAGCTCATTGCAGACGAAATTCAGAATGGAAATGTTACGATGACCAATCGAAAAAAGTTACGAAGAGTAAAAAGAAGCTAATACCACATTGTATAACATATGCGAAAAAATAATATGGAAATTAAGTAAATTAATAGTTGAATATTTTTTAAGTCAATTGTAATATTATTAAAATGAATCTTATGAACGACCCGACGTTTTTATTTACGATATCTTTTTAATGTGCTTCCACTTGCCACCACTTCCACTTACCTACTCATAACATAAAGTAGCAATAATTGCCTCCTTTCTTTTTTTTTTTTTTTTTTTTTTTTTAGGATGGGAAATCATCAAATGACTTCTCCCACTCTGGGCGGAGCGGGAGGGAGTGTCAGACTCTTACTGACTAAAACCCATCCATGTTCCTTCCTCGCCCTTTACGTTCCGGGGCCGCGGTATCTCTTTCGAACAGTCCCGCAACCCCGGCAGGCTTCGGCCCTTGCGGGCCCCTCTCTTCTGCTGACATCTCTTTGAGGCGCGCGTGGAACACGAACGCGCCGTCGACACGGCCTGTCGTCACTAGACGGACGGACGGCTAGCTAGCCCATAGCTTACCGTCCACAGGCCCGCATCTACGGTGGCCGGTAGCCACCACGTGGCCCCCGACGCCCGGTGCGTCTCCCGCGGCGGCCGGGAAGAGAGGCTCTCTCCCTCTCTTGTTCCGCCACCTCCTTCGCCAGCATGACTGCTTCGCAGAAGGAGGTGACGGCTTCCCATTCCGTCTCGCTCCGGACCATGGATTGAACCAGGGCCGGACGCGAGAGGTCGCCGCCGCCGATCGCCGCTACGAGGACACGGCGGTGCTCCGCCCACGCAGGGCAGACTTCCACCGTGTGCTCCACCGTGTCCTCCGGTCGATCCTCACAGTGGAAACACCCGGGCGTTTCCTCCCGCCCGATTCGGTGCAGGTACCTCCCGAAACATCCGTGTCCGGTGAGGACCTGCGTCAGGCGGAAGGTGAGGGCGCCGTGGCGCCTCTCAAGCCACTCCTCAAAGAGGGGACTTACCGCCACTATCGTGGCGTGCCCTGCACGGGGTTGCGACAGTCGCTCTCTCCATGTCGCCATGAGATCGCGCCGGAGGTCTGTCCGCTGAACGGCAATTTGCCGCGGCAGCGGAGTTTCCCCCCGGCGTAGTGCCTCCGCGCGCCATTCATGTAGGCGCGCGAGGACTATCGCCTCCAGATCCCATGGCGGCAATCCGGCAAGCAGGCCCGCCGCCTCGCGGGCGATCGTGCGGTATCCACGGACCATTCTCACGGCCACCACTTTCTGGGGCGCGTTCAGATAGTGGGCGGCTCGCCGCCTCAAAGAACGCGCCCACACTGGGGCCCCGTAAAGGGCCATGGACCGCACGACCCCCGCGTAGAGCCTGCGGCAGGAGGCGTTTGGCCCCCCAAGGTTGGGCAGGAGCCGCCTGAAGGCAGCCCCGGTCCGTTCCAGCCTGGGGGCCAAACGTCGGAAATGCTCCACGAAGTTCCACCGGCTGTCGAGGACGAGTCCTAGGTACTTCAACGTCGACTCGACGCCGATGGATACCCCTCCTACCGTCAGTGTGGATCCCGACGGTGGCGCGTTCCGAGGCCCATGAAAGCACATGGCCTCGGACTTGTGCAATGCCACCTCGAGACCCAGTTGCCGGATCCTCTCAACGACTATCGCAACCCCGCGTGTCATCACTTCGGCCGCCGCCTCGTGCGACCTCCCCTGTGCCAGCACCAGGGTGTCGTCTGCGTAGCAAACGAAATAATTGCCTCCTAAAGTAGCAATACCGTTGACTGAAGACACACTGCAACTATTTGCCTTTATTGTTTTATCAGACACTTTTTCTTGGGATAATTAAAATAATTGCTACATCCTTTATTTAACATATGTTTGAAGATACAACTAAATTAGATAAATGAAGCAAATATGTAGCAATTATTGACGCAATACATTTCGGGAAACTCTGCATGCTTTGGCTTTAAACTAGGAGGCGACCAGCCAACCAAACGTCAGGATGGCTGTACAAAAAAAAAATATGTTATTTCTAAATATATATAGTATGTAGCAATTATTTATTAAAAGTCGCAAATATAAGCAATTATGTAGCAATTTTCTAATCAACTCTCATAGACCAAAGCCACAGGCAACCAGCCATTCTGACACACATTATTTGTGGTGGTTCAAACTTCGTTTGAAAAGCTGTTAGAATAAAGTTCTGATCAGCTTGCACTACAAAGTGGTTGTTACGTCAGCCACTGCGGGCCAAATAGCGCGAAATGAGTGGTTTCGATCGATTTACAAAAAAACCATTGATTGGATTAAAAAACTAAAACATTATCATGCTAATATATTGCTTGTAGAATTATTTGCCAAAAAATCTGAATGATCGCATGCATATTAGTATGTTTTTGTTGTTTGAAAGATATTTTTAGAGGTAAGTTCGTGATTTCTTTTTATAGAGCCAAATTAATTGTATTATGTTTTCAAAACAGTATCATGCTAGCATATATCCTGAAAAATATCATATATTTTTCTGGTCTTGGTTATAGCAGTGAATCATATACTTTTAGTAATTATAAAACTCGCGTTTAGCTCGTGTAATCGCCTTAAGTGAGTACCTCGAAAAACATTTTATCGCGGGACAATTTATTTCGAAATGTTTCAATTCATACACACAGAACTGAAATGTGTAGCAACACACTTGCACACCTGTGAAAATAATTATATTCACGAGTGTGTGTGTTTTCTGGGTACTCGCCATTTCCAAGTTTAAGGCGACTACATGAGCTAAACGTGAGTTTTATAATGCCTAAAAGTATACGATTCACTGCAATAAACAAAACAAGAAAAATATATGATATTCTTCAGGGTATTTGCTAGTATGATAGTGTTTTGAAAACACAATACAACTAATTTTCCTCGATAAAAAAAATCACGAACTTATCCCTAAAAAAATCTTTTAATGAGTAAAAAACATGCATTCTAATTTTTTGGCAAATAATTCTCCAAGCAACATATAATAATGACAGTGGCGTCGATTCTGTTGTGCAAAAACTAAACTTAATATAGACTATTGCTATCTTTTACTAAAAGGCAGTGCGAGAAAAGGACGGCTTTAGCTATGCACTAAGTTAGAAATGTCAAACTAGTTTATGCCTTGCGCTTCACCGTGTTTTTAGTCGACATGTTTTTACGTGCACCCTTCATTTGTATGGAAATATTGGTTCGAATTAAATTTGACAGCTCTAAATTACGTCCGTCTCTTTCTCGTTTTATTGGTGAAAAAAAGATAGTAATAGCCTAAATTAAGTTTAGTTTGTGCACAACAGAATCGACACCAGTGTTTTATGTTTTTAGTCCAATCCATGGATTTTTTGTAAATCGATCGAAACCACTCATTTCGCACTATTCGGCCCGCAGTGACTGACGTAACAACTACTTTGTAGTGTAAGCTGATTAGAACTTTATTCTAACAGTATTACAGGTGAAGTTTGAACCACCACAAATAGAGTTGCTAATTTAGCTCATGTAATCGCCTTAAGTAGAAGTTCTAAAAGATATCAAGTAAGTTCTTCCCCTGTCAGATGAACTCTAATGTTTTGACTTTTGTTCCTTTCTTAGTTTGTCGTTATTTTTTACGAATTCTTCTCGAGTATACAGATTGCAGTTAATTTGCGTATACTCCTAACTCACATTCTACAATCCTAGTTAAACATGGTTTTGGTAAACCGTAATCTTCTAAGGTCCATGTTCACCAAAAAGATAACAGCCTGATTAGCTAAAAACAGCTGTCACTGTGACATATTACCATACAAAAATGTGTTTTAAACAGCTGTTTTAGATAATAGACTGTCATCTTTTTGGTGAACATGGACCTAAGGCACGACCTGGTGCTATTCAACCTCCTTCCATGAAGTTCTCTAGCTGCCTCTTACTTGCCTCTCAATTTATTGTTTCGTCTTTAGAAAGGTATTGAATTAAATGATTAAGCATAATATTCTAAAGCATAAATTTATTAAGCATAAAGTTCTAAAGCATAACTTTTTTAAGCATAATATCCTAAAGCATACATTTGTTTGTTGTTGTTGTATTTTGTGGGTTTTTTGTCGCTGTAGGAAGCATGAAGCAAGCAAGCATACAGCATGCAAGCAAGCATACAGCATGCAAATAAGCATACAGCATGCAAGCAAGCATGCAAGTAAGCATGCAGCAAACAAGCAAGCATGCAGCATGCAAGCAAGCAGCAAACAAGCAAGCATGCAGCATACAGCATTTAAACGAGCATGCAACATGCAGCAGGCAGGGTTTCTGTCACGGCTCCGGCGCTGCGGGTCTCCGGTGGCCCCACGCGTCCTAATCGTCGCAGCCGCCTGCTCCTCACCCCGTGGGCCGCCTCACCCCTACGCGCCTACGCGATTTTAAATTACACTCTAGGGGTAGGACAAACAAGACTACGTGGAGTCGGTTTTGCAGCAATTCGGTTCTGTCACTAAATTTTGTTGCACAGCATATTAAATTTTTAACCAACAATATTATTTAATTGTTACAGAAACTATAGCAAATTGGTTTGATCAGAATTAACTGATTGACAACAAAAACTGTATAAACATCTAACATATTCTTCAGATAAAAGTTATCTCGCGATTGAAAAATCGTTTTAGTTACATAATGCTAAATATTATTAATATGTTAATGTTAAATAAATCATTTGCATGAAAATTGTTTTTGTTATTTATATTAATTGTATGCCTAAATATTATTATGCTAATAGTCATATATTAATTGTATGCCTAAATATTATTATGCTAATAGTCATTAGGCCTACTAACGTTATGCGAATCAAATTTATGCCAAAACAAATTAGTCTTTAAGATGATTATGCCAACATTAAATGTATGCCTAAAAAAATTATGCCGAAGTATTATTATGCCAAAACAAATTGTGCCAAAATCGTTATGCCGAAGTATATTAGGACAAAGAACATTATGCGAAAAGAAGGGATCCCTTTACGGTGTTTCAATCATAGGACATCACATGGTCATCACATCCACCCACATTCGGTCCTGTTTTTCTTCTTTCCAATAGGCTAGTTTCCACCATCAATAAATTGCAAAACTAATTAGTCCGTCAGTTAGAGTATTGGAAAATAATGGACACGTATTTTTTGTTTTTGTAAATCACTGAGTACTGACAAAGATAAAACGCATCAAAACTCGGCAGTGGGGGCTCGTGACGTCACAACGCACTAAAAACTAAAGCACGGCGTGACGTATTGCGAATTTTAAAAGCGTCGTATCTTCGTCAATTTTGGTTTATGTAACAAAAGAAAAAATACGGGTCAAATATTTTTTTATAATCTAACTGACGGACTAATTAGATTTTTTTAGGACACAAGCCTATTGTTTATCTTCCAAAAGTAATAACGGTATTTCACAACACAGGAGATTTTTTTGAAAAGTTATCTACTTGTCATTGATCGAAAAAAGACGCGAGTGTCGTTTTAGGTGGACTATATACTTTATCAACCATATTTTATTGGTTGAAATCTCTTTGCCAATTTTCTTTCTTGCACGGTGGGTGGACCACCGGAAGAAAACGCTAAATAGCAATCAAATGAAACTGTTGTGTGTCTGTGTGTTTCTTAAATGACGTTTTGCCCCATGTACGGACTTTTGGAAATTCGTCCCCTTTTTTTTTCGGATGGGAAATCATCAAATGACTTCTCCCACTCTGGGCGGAGCGGGAGGGAGTGTCAGACATTTACTGATTAAAACCCATCCATGTTCCTTCCTCGCCCTTTACATTCCAGGGCCACGGTATCTCTTTCGAACAGGCCCGCAAACCCGGCAGGCTTCGGCCCTTGCGGGCCCCTCCCTTTATGCTGACATATCTTAGGCGCGGGACAAACACGAGTGGCGTTTTTCGAATGGCATGGCGCGGGTGCACGGGGGGCGAGGAAGTGGCGCCATTTCCTCGCCCCCCGCGCACCCGCATCTACGCCAGCGCCGCGCCACCGCCATAAGCCACTTGTATATGACCCGCGCCGCCCGCGCCTTAGAGGCGCGCGTGGAACACGAACGCGCCGTCGACACGGTGAAATACATTTCAGAGGTTAAAAAAGGGGACCCATATCGGGCTATTTTCAAAAGTCTACCAAATAAACTTATTATTTGGATAGAGCATAAATATAACAAACCTTTTTTGTTATTACACCAAAACCGTAAGTCGATTCACCGAGAAGTTATCCAACTACCAAATATCTGAGATCACCCAGGTTGGCCGTTGGGTATTTTTTTTTGCCGGCCAACTAAACTAAATGCAATAATTAATTAGAGCCTATGAATGTAAACATTATTTATTATGCCGCCCAACCAACCCAACCCAAGTTATCAGAGCGCAGCATTTTGGGTGTAAAGTGAACAGATAAAATACGGAACACAATGGTGAGCTCAAAAACGCTGCCAGGCTCAAATGGGATTGGGCAGGTCACGTGCGACGCATGCATAACGACCGCTGGGTAAAAGTCTCAACACGACGGACGGACGTTCTTCTCCATAGAGATCTACGCTAGGGAATGGGCAACTACAGTACTTTCACAGTTTTTATGTCTTGTGACTGGGACTGTAGCTACATTAAATGTTCATTTTTGTTTCGACAATTCAAAAGTGCCTGTACCTGGACTACTTGAAATAAATGCTTTGATTTTGATTTTCGATTTTGACGGGTGCCTGAAGATAGGCGGCGCTGCCGAGGCCGGCCTAGAAAGAGGTGGCGTGATGATCTGAACGCGCATTACAAAGGCAATGTTTTAAAGTGGCGCTGGAGAAGAGCACCTGGAATGGTTTTACCCAGCAGTGGAACATTCAAAGTTACTAAAAAAGTATAAAATCTAAACAAAACATGCCTTACGCGACCAAATCATCAGCCTGAGGATGGACGACGCCACCAAAGACGGACTAGAAAGGTAGCTCGTTCTAGATACTCCGCCTCGTTACTCTTTGGCCACTCTTTGGAAACTTTTGCAATTAGTTGAGTGACTAGGTCTGAGCACCGTAGGTTAGGACGGGCAGGATAAACACATCGATGAGTTTGGGCTCAAGCAGATTGGCAGATCTCCCTTGACCAATAGCATTTATATTTTAGTAATCATTATTATTTATTTAAAACTTCAGTTTAAACCTTGCGTGGCATAATAAAAAATGTTTATATCCATAAGCTTTAGTTAAATATTGCGTTTATTTTAGTTGGCCGGCCCAAAAAAAATACCCCAATCTAGGTTATCCCAAATATATTGTGGTTGAATAACTATCGGTGAATTGACTTAGGTGTACTAATAAAAAAATGTTTATTATGTTATGCTCGATCCAAGTTATAAGTTTATTTTGGTTGGGTTACTTTTGAAAATAGCCCAAAAATTTATGAAGGCTGGGTGATCTCCTTTGAAGTTAGAATTATTGTAAGTAGATGATGTCATGCATAGTTAGAAATAAAAGTATACTGTAAGTATCACTTTTTTGGAACTTCAAAAATGACGGAGTTTCATACAAACTTACATCACATATTTTACCCCCATAATTAAATATTTTTTTTTAGTGAGACAGTATACTTTTGTTTGGAACCATGGGCTCATTTCTAGTTTTTTACATTTCTGACTTCAAATTTTCATACAAACTTTCAAACCCCGTTTTAACCTCTTAGGGGTCGAATTTAGGGCACGCCACGATAGTGGCGGTAAGTCCCCTCTTTGAGGAGTGGCTGGAGAGGCGCCACGGCGTCCTCACCTTCCGCCTGACGCAGGTCCTCACCGGACACGGATGTTTCGGGAGGTACCTGCACCGAATCGGGCGGGAGGAAACGCCCGGGTGTCTCCACTGCGAGGATCGAACGGAGGACACGGTGGAGCACACGGTGGAGGTCTGCCCTGCGTGGGCGGAGCACCGCCGTGTCCTCGTAGCGGCGATCGGCGGCGGCGACCTCTCGCGTCCGTCCCTGGTTCAATCCATGGTCCGGAGCGAGACGGAATGGGAAGCCGTCACCTCCTTCTGCGAAGCAGTCATGCTGGCGAAGGAGGTGGCGGAACAAGAGAGGGAGAGAGCCTCTCTTCCCGGCCGCCGCGGGAGACGCACCGGGCGTCGGGGGCCACGTGGTGGCTACCGGCCACCGTAGATGCGGGCCTGTGGACGGTTAGCTATGGGCTAGCTAGCCGTCCGTCCGTCTAGTGACGACAGGCCGTGTCGACGGCGCGTTCGTGTTCCACGCGCGCCTCAAAGAGATGTCAGCAGAAGAGAGGGGCCCGCAAGGGCCGAAGCCTGCCGGGGTTGCGGGACTGTTCGAAAGAGATAACGCGGCCCCGGAACGTAAAGGGCGAGGAAGGAACATGGATGGGTTTTAGTCAGTAAGAGTCTGACACTCCCTCCAGCTCCGCCCAGAGTGGGAGAAGTCATTTGATGATTTCCCATCCTAAAAAAAAAAAAAAAAAAAGGGGTCGAATTTCGAAAAAATCCCTTCTTCGTGAACATTAACGTCATTCAAGGAAGGTTTGTGCAACTCGTACTGACTATGATGCTGAAAATTCCGAAAATAAGGCGTAGTCGACGTAGCCCCCTACGCGGGGCTCCTATTTCTGTCTGCAGGGTTTAAAGTAACCTAACCAAACCTACCGTCGGGTGCCCTTATTACCGAGCTCGCTTCGCTCGATTTAGCGGCGTATCGAGGATGCACTCTTTTGTATTTGGGCGGCACGTTTACAAACGCCACTTTGGCGAACGTGAAGTGCTCATTTAATGCGGCGTACTTTATTTCAGCCGAATTGTAATCCGGCTAAACGTGAATGTTGGGCTGGGCGGGTGTCTATCTAGGTACAACATTGTGGCGTCAATGCGCTGAGGCAAGGCTATGTTCAAATGGCTATAACTCTTAAAATAATAGATCTTGAGTCAATATTTTGACATAATTTAATTTTGTAGGCTGACTTAATTACTTCTCATTTTACATAAAAAAAACAATCATACTCAACATTCGTATGTAATTTTGATGTAAACCTTCGTAATTTCGTATTCGTTCGTTCGTTTCGATTTCGTTTTCTTCGTATTTTTTTTTCAGTAAGTAAGTAAGGTCCATGTTCACCAAAAAGATGACGGTCCGATTATCTAAAGACAGCTGTTTAAAACACATTTTTTTATGGGAACATGTCACAGTGACAGCTGTTTTTAGATACTCAGACCGATAAGTTTTCGGTGAACATGGACCTAAATAATATGCCCTTAAAACATCGGTAATCGGCAGCCAAACACCCTGTATGCTCATGCAATGTTTCTGATGTAGTGTAGTGTAGTGTGTAGTGGTATGGTACTGACCGACTTGTCGCGCAGGCGCAGCACGCGGCAGTCCAGCGTGGCGGCGTGCCCCGCCGGCGCCAGCACGCTGGTGGGCTGGTGCGCCGCGAACGCTGGGCCCGCCATCCCCGCCACCCCCGCCACCCCCGCCACCCCCGCGCTCCCGTCGCCCTCCGCCACAGATACCACCTCGCCGTCCGCGCACCAGCCCGCGCGCCCTGCACAACACAAACATTCCAAGATAAGCATAATAATATGTTTATGTTTTGTGTCACTGCACTGGAATAATCTCAGTGCGGTCTCGCAAATAAAGATAGTAAGCAATTCAAGTTAGATCTGGCTCGTGAAGTTGCGTAGACCCATTCCTACAGGGGAGAATGGGACAAATAATATCGCTGGACAGTACACACAGCGCCATCTAGTGCCACACTAAGCAAGGCGTGTGACGTGGACACCAGATAGTAGACAGCAGGTAGTTGTAGGTAGTTGTTGTTGGTAGGGTGTCGTAACACATACGTACTTATAGGTACTTATAAGTTGTTTGAGTTTTTTGCCAGTGAGTTATAAATGACTATTTTTGGATTTAATCTTCTTTTTCAAGTTACTGACGATGACGTTACTAACACACTAATGATCCATAATTTCAAAAAAAGTTGATGAGAGGCAAAACCCGTTTAGAGCCTATCCCTACTCTCTAGTTGCTGCCAGTTAAAATCGCAATAGCGGTCATTGACCCCACCTACATTTGTTAAAGTTTTTAACTTTGAAATACAAAAATAAGCTTGTTCAAGTCTTGAATCGTTATCTATCGTGAATATCGTGATCTTCAACATTTTTTCGAATGAAAACCAATACCTATAGTCATGGTTCATTGTTTTGGTTGGTACTAAGAGATATTAGGGAAAGGGCAATGACCGCTATTGCGACTATTTGCGACCTCAACTGGCAGGAACTATAGTAGCTACTCGAATCAGATATTATTATTATGCAAGTACAAAAATACCTACAATTTTGCTTAAGTAATTACCTAACCCATTTACTACTGGGACTATGGCCTTTGATAAACTTGAATTATAATGTGGCTCGAAAATATGAAATGGTTATAGCATGAATGGACAACGCAAGCTCCCGGCCTCACGGGGTGAGGAAACGAAGAACAGCGCGCGCAAGGCCGCGGCCCATGAATGGGGCGTGACGTCACGTGCGTACTCCTGCGCCGCCGCTGCATACTGCAGCAGGCACGTCCGGCCAGCGCGCTGAATCACTGCACTGCACGCCATCCACAATGTAAACTATGCAATTCTTGGAATTCATTTAAATACACACACATACCCACGCGACACCGGCGATTGCTGTGTTTCAACGTCATGGACATTGAAATTATTTTCACAGCGTGAGCTCACAAAAGAAAAATTCAACATTCAGGCAAACAAATCGTACATTGGCACGAACGTAGCAGTCTCAAACATTAATGATTTTACCTACTATCTATAAACGAAAGAACGTCCGGTATTCGCATCCACATTCGTCAAATAATCCTGTGACGTCATACTCTAGGACTAGGGTTGCCAACCGTACTTTAAAATAGAGTATTGTACCTACTCTATATCATGTAGGCGTACTCTATAATCTATAACTCTAATAGAGTACCCTATAATACTCTTTTTATGTTTGTTTAATCATTTAGAATATATTATAGAAGGAAAACTTAATTTACGAAGACTAAACAGATGAACAGTTTTTGTTCAGAAGTTATAATTTTAAAAGAACTCTAAGGCGAATTGCGAATAACACAGATTTTATTAAAAAAACGTCCTAAAGAATTTGATGTTTAAAATAAAACCAACTAATAAAAAAACAAAAATGTTAAAAATAACTTTAGCTTCTGACGTTGGTGACAAAAAAAAATCATCAATCAATCAAACAAAGGTCACCGACTTCAGAAGCTAAAGTTATTTTTAACTTTTTTGTTTTTTTATGAAGTTGGTTTTATTTATTGCAAAAAAGTTTTTATTGTTCACTTTTTGGTGTTTCACATGTGCTTGGTACACATGGAAAGTGCATACCGTTACAATTACAACAAGCCTAAACACGATTATGTCCCTAGGATACATTGTCTCATTATGGAGTTCCGTGACTCTTGGCTTCATCATCAGATCTGATCGTAGAATGGTTCTTATCAAACGCAAATTTTTCATTTGTTGCAGAAAATACCAAAATCGCTGAACGTTATCCTATAAAATTGGAAGATTTCCCTCTATTTAGCCAAGATTCCATCATCAGATCCCGACTTGGTGGCTATGGGACCATTTGGAAAGTATACCCTTTCCAACGAAAAAAGTATTTTTCAAATCGGTTGGCAAGCGACGAAGTTATGCGCGAACAAACATAAAAAATAAATAGAAACATCCGAATAGAGAACCTCCTCCTTTTTTAGAAGTCGGTTGAAAAAATACTCTCTGCTCCCAAAACTTCAGCTTATTGAGAGAGTATTTTTGATCATGAATATGAAGTGGCGGAAAGAGAGAAACAGAGCTCCATTGAAATTGATATAAAAGTGAGCTGCAAACATTCTGACTAAGTTTATACAGGGTTACTGGTAATTCGACGTATTCCTTGCAGGACGTTATAGTAGGGTTATAATGCAAGAAATTAAGCCACCAAATGTTCTACCGAAATTCAGTGGTTTTTGAGGTAGGTCGATTTTTATTTATTTTTTTTAAATCCCAGATTAAATCATTTAAAGCCAATTTAAAAACGATTTACGGCGCGAATGTACTGAAATTTAAGTTATTATCATAGCTGATGACACAGCAGAGCTTTGCTAATAATTAAACGTTCAAAAAATTCAAAACTCTTAGTTGAAATCACTAATGAAACAATTTTTTTTGTAATTTTTGCCACTTCTTAATTTTTTTTTTTTTTTTATTGGGACAAGCCCGCCACACACGCCCAAACCACTGTAACTCCTGAAAGCCAGAATCAACAGTGGCGACCACCAGAAAAGCGCCGAGACAATGAAGCTCGACGAAGTCCCAGAGAATGAATTTAATTGTTTTGGATCCCGCAACGAAATTAATCAGAAAGTATAGCGGAGGAGTAGGAAAAAAAACTGTAATTTCCACTTCCCTCCATATCAGCAGGAGACAGAACGAAACAAGGCCAATAGGCACAAAGGGACGTTTACAACTGGGATAGGCCCAGTTGTCTAGCACCACGGATAAATATTAACGTTAATGGGTCCTAAGTTGAGAGCTGTTATATTTGATTCCAATTATAGGTATGGCAAAAACGCTTGAACGCACGGAAATTTGCTCTAGTTTCTACAAGGTCCGTATAGTAAATAACTCCGGATGTAACCTGTACACTATCCAACATAATATTGCGTTCATTTTGCCAAAGACTACACTCCCACAAAATGTGATGTGCAGATTGTTCATATTCGCAGTCAGATGTTGAATATTGACAAAAAGGCGAGTCAACAAGTTTGAAGGAAAATTATTACTCTTGAAGTTGCCATGACCCGTGAGAAATTGGGCAACACAGTGATCAACCTCCAGCCATGTCCTGTCCAGCCGCTCACGAACGGATGGAAAGAACTGGTGGAGGTGTCTGCCCTTGATGGAATTGTCCCACCTACATTGCCATTCAGATAAAAGTTCCTCCCAGACGTCGGTCTGTGGTTTGAATAATCTAGAAATCTTAGCACGATCACGTATGGTTAAAAAGTTGCGTCCGTGGTCTCACGCGCGTTATAGTACATTGCAGCCCGACGCTGTACCTCAAGATCGACAGGAAGTACACCCGCAAGCACCGGTAAAGCTTCGGTACTAACCGTCCTATACGCTTTGCATAAGAATATCAACGCCAAATGCTGGCTTTGAAGCAATTTACGTCGCACCGCTCCTATGGTGGCCCTATCGGCCCAAACAGGTGCCCCGTAGCACATACAACCCAAGTAAGTAGCCACATAGATGGTCTTTAAAGTTAAAAATGACAGTCCCCACGTAGATTTGGATATCCTCGTTAAGGAATAAAAGTTCTTTTTAGCTTTTTCACCGACATTTTTTATGTGATCTACGAATGAAAAATTACGCTCCAAGACCAGACCAAGGTAGCACACGGACTGCTTTCTTTTCACGGGAACGTTATTAAATTTAATACTCGGCCACGATTTAAGATCACCTTTTAAAATTAGTTGAAAAGTTTTATGCGGTGCAAAGGTCAGACGGTTCCGATCGCCCCACTGAGATATTAATCGTAGGCAAGTGTCAGCTAAATTCTCGAGACCAGCCCGGGTACTTGACTGAATGAGCAACAGGCCGTCGTCCGCGTAACCGGTTAATGAACAGCCGGGTGGAAGTGGGATCGCGAGGAAATCATCAAAACCTATATTCCATACATACGGAGAGATTACCGAGCCCTGTGGACATCCCATGGTAAGGGACTTTGACATAGAATGATGTCCGAGTTTTAGTTGCGCGGTACCATTTAAAAAGAATGAATAAACAAGATTATATATGTTTTTGTAGCAGCCACGATTTTTCATTTTAAGTAGTAGCATCGGCCACCAAGCGTTATCAAAAGCCCCGGAAATATCTAGAAAGATTCCAACCACGTACTTATTCATTTCTTAATTTATTTATTAAAAGGAGAACCAACAGCTAAAATAAATGAGTAACAATTGAATAAGCGACACAGAGCCAATTACAGGTTCCCACGAGTAGACACAGAGATGAAGTAGAAAACTTAGATCACTAAATAGCAAGCACAATAATAATACAAGTTAAGATAATTAAAAATAAGCAATAAGCACTAAATACACTCAGACACTAGGTTAGGCATTGTTGACATGGGGAAAAAATAATATAAATAAACTTAAGCACTACGCGCTTTTTTAAAAAAGTTTGCATTTAACCGAGTGCGTACAGAAGAGGCTTTGACGCAAAATGGGTCAAAAGAGAACTCCTTACAAAGAATATTAAAGTCCTTACTCGCTCGCACCAAGTATGAGTTTTGCCTATAGTTGGATGAGGAAAAGGGAATGGAGATAGGTGGATTAAATCTGACTGACCTCTGAGGGACATTGAAATGTAATTTATGCAGGAGATCAGGACAGTCAACATCGTTATTTATAATTTTTAAAAGAAAAGTGCAATCTGCAAGTCGGCGGCGATCTAAGAGTGGCTGTAAATGGAATTTTTTACAGAGATTTAAGTAATTATCAGAATGATATGTTATACGTAGCCGAAAACAAAGAAAACGAATAAATCTTTTTTGAATACTCTCTATACGATTTATGTATTTACCATAACACGGGTTCCATATTTGTGACGCATATTCAAGGTGACTTCTGACAAAAGAGCAATAGAGGATCTTAAGGGTTTTGGCCTTCTTGAAACATCCAGAGAGTCTCATGATAAAGCCCAGTGATTTCGAAGCTTTAGCTACTATTTGCTCAATGTGAACGTTAAATAAAAGTTTTGAATCGTGAAAAACACCTAGGTCGCGAACACCGTCACATCTCTGTAATAACCGCCCTTTAAGTATATATGTTGTAGGGAGAGGGACGCGTTTCCTGCTAAATGAGATTACTGAACATTTAGCAGGGTTCAAGTCCAGCTTTTTAGTTAGACAATACTCATCCAATCGCGACAGGTCACGCTGGAGAGCATCCATGTCATCCTCCGACGATATTGCCGAGAAAACCTTCATATCATCAGCGAAACATAGTAATTTTGAATTGAGGAAACATGAGTCGATGTCTCCCGCGTAAATAATAAAAAGTAATGGACCCAATAAGGAACCCTGGGGAACGCCACTAGGAGCTGAAACCCAGCTCGACATGTAGTTACTGATAACGACAGCTTGAGATCTATTTTCAAGGTATGAGGTAAACCAACGTAGTAGATCACCTCTGATACCATTATTAAAGAGCTTGGTTTTGAGAATGTTGTGGTCGATTCTATCGAAAGCCTTACTGTAATCCGTGTAAATCACGTCGACTTGAGCCCCATTATCCATTTGGTGCGTTAAAAAGTCATTGAGCAAAGCCAAGTTTGATACAGTTGAACGACCCTTAAGAAAACCGTGCTGAGCAGGGCTAAAACATTTAATAGAAAGATGTTGCATAGTGAAAAAAAAATAATACTACGCCAGATGTACAAATTACTAAAAAAATATCCTTGTCTTATCAGCTATTTAAAATGGTATAAAACTTATTGAGAAGTTATGAACTACATTATGTATATCGTTTTTGATTTAGTACAGGAAGGCGTTCATCTCACAAAAGGTATTCGGAAAATCTAATTAAACAGTTTCGTGTAACTTTATTTTAGTTTTAATCAATATCAATCACACCGACAAAGCTGTGAGTAACTTTGTGAGCGAACATATTAGTAGAGAGTCCATGTCTAAAATGTTTGCCTGAACCTTTTACGATTAAATCCGTAAAAAATGTAAATTGGTTTAATTATTGTGATTCCAAAAATACTAACTTCAGTTACTTGCCTGACCGCGTTTTCAAATAAGCTCAATTTTGTTTTAATCTAATCCGTCTGATTTGATTTAAATAATGTGAAACAGTATGAAGTTAATTTTGAATACCAAAACACAATTTTCGGACACTAGTAGCGTCGCACGTTGTGAGAAAATTTATATGAGTCAAAAAAAAACCTATTGCAAACAGTCTGCAAATCTTGTTTTCGACTGACGATGCGAATATTTAATTTTTAATACTGTTTAGGAATCTTAGTAGATGATGCACATTCTGAATAGGTTTAAGTTAAGATGGTATTGAGTTGAGTTGCCTAAGTATGCACATTATCGCGATATACTTTGGCAACCTAAGACGATCATGGGCTTGACATAACTTTAATCGACAACACGTTACTAAGCTTACTAATTAATATTATTTATTCGTTGAATGAAGGTCGGTCTCCTAGACTATTTAATTGAGTGCGCGAACAGAGAATGCGTGTTCGCTGACTCGAGTCCACCGCTACTACGTGTGCTCTCACAAATGTGCGCGAACATTTCGGTGAACACGCGCATGTTTCGTTCATAATCACTAGAACGAGTCCACCGAAAAAAACATGTGGCACACTGGTAAAACGTCTTAGTCGAACAAGACGTGTAAAAATGAGTTTATAAGTTTTAAAAGTGAAATCGATTAAAAATAATAATAATTCACGAAATTCTTTTCTTTGATTTTCCGCATACTTTGTACCTTTTTTTCCTTGTTTGCAAAATCAAAAACATTTTTCATAACTTAGTCCATAACTTTTCAATAAGATTTATACCATTTTAGAGAGCTGCAGTACAAGTACGTAAAAATCGATAAGACTCGATGAGATAAATTTGACAGTCATTCTCGATAAAATGAGTTTTTGACTCCTTAAAAACTCATTTTATCGAGAATAACTGTCTAATTTATGTTATCGAGTCCTATCGATTCCTACGTACTTGTACAGGCTGATAAGACAAGGATATTTTAATAGTATTTTTTACATTTGGCGTAGTATTATTTTTTTCACTATGCAACATCTTTTTATGACGGAATGGCAAAAATTACAGACTATCAAATCAAAGTTGCCCCTTAAGAAAGGTAACTTACCTGGTGCCGGTGGGCTGAAGGGGATGACCAGTCCTTGATCAAGCCGGGTCTGCAAGGATGTATGTAAATGTGTGTGTGTAAGTGTAAAGTGATGCGTGGTTGAGTGACTTGCCAGATCCGACTGTGTTTCAACAGACGCTGCCCCGGCAGCGTATACCAGGTCGGGATGAAGCACAATAATAGTTCAAACGGCACAAGAACAACACTTTTAACAATTATTGTCAAATTATAATGTTCAATTTCAATCTCACACGCTGGGCTGACGCAACCTCAATACGGCGCGGACAATCAACAAATATACCCGTGGTTTTGCTCAAAAGGGGGTGTTTAGTCCAATCAAAACTGAATCACAACCAAAATCTTGCAAACAAAGGGGATCCACAAAGATTTCTCAATTATCTCAATCAAACAACAAAAATTCAATGCCATGTCATCTCGTAAGTATCCACAGACAAGTTAAAAGCACAGATAAGATATGTCAGAGACAGTCCAAACGTCAAGTTGCGTTTCGATACACGTACGGCACGAAACAGTGACCTCTCCAAAACATTTGATTGTGTAAATCACGACACATTGCGTTTGAAACTTGAGCATTACGGACTAGGTAAACTTGCACTTAGTTTGGTAAAATCTTATTTAAGTGATAGACTGCAATATGTTCAAATAAATGGTGTTAATTCACAAGGCTTGAAAGTAAAAATGGGGGTTCCGCAAGGCTCAATATTGGGTCCTTTCCTCTTTTTAGTATATATAAATGATCTACCCTATTTACTGAAAAACCAACCTCAAAATATGGTATTATTTGCCGATGGCCCCCCGCCGCGCGCTGTGTCAAGTGGACGTGTGTTTTGTACTCGCGAACATTTTATTTCGGAAATATGGTCTAAAGTGCAGTAATCTGTTCTATAGTTACACCAATAGTTGCTCAACAAATCATATAACAAACAGTGAAAAAACTAAATCTGTGTACAAACTATTAACGGAGATAAAGACAAAACAATATCAAAGTTTTTAAAGTGAACGTTATAAATTTCTTTGTGTCGGTGTCGAAGTGACTTGACCTTTGAACGGATCAATGACACAGGTCTGGGATCCTTAAAGTGTTAACAACAGAGCGTCTAATTTCACCGCATTCATTAGAGCGTCGCGCGTCGGTGGTCTAAAGGCGTAAGCCGGCCGCCACCCAACAGTTGGTCAAGTCTTGAGTTCGAGCCCCGCATCGAGCAGCACTTTTTGGAAGTTTTAATTCTTTCAATTTAACAAACCAAAAAGTATAAACAAAGACGATAATAGATGACTGGTAAAATGAAATGAATAGTGAAATAACCAATTATTTAGAGTTGCCAACAAATGGAACGAACGGTTTCGGGGAATTAAAAACAATTTAGGACTTATCAAGAAAGAAACTTAACATGATTTCGAAAACTAAGTGCACCAACAGCGGCCGAAAAGAGCAGCCACTAGTCACCTGTTATAAATGTAAGAAATTAGCGGAACACAGAAATACGCTGACTTGCTCTTCTTGTAAAAACAATTTTGAATTTGATTGTGCTGGTTATCCGGAGAAAGTGTATCGCTTGAAGAACTTAGAGGAGAGAAAAACATTTAGATGGGTTTGCAAAACCTCCTCTCAAAAAGCAAAAGGGCAGAATATACCTACCCCTGGAGTATCCAATGTTACATTGAGAAAAAAACACTCATCACCTAGAGCAGAATCAAGTAGATGTGTCACACCTAACGTACCGGAAGAGAATACACCTTGGTCCATCCTAAAGAGCACAACTTCTGAAACTTATGACTCACATAAACTAACAATGGAACATATGTATGATGATTCAACTGCTATATCCGATAACACACTGTCAAGAAGTATGGACTATACAACAATTGATCCTATTCAGAACCTTGAGCTCAAAGAATCAATTGAAAACCTCCAGATGGAACTTAAAAGTTCACAGAACGAGCTTGATAATGTCATACTAACCAATATTGAGCTCCGTAAACAAAATGAAAAACTCCTTAAAGATAATACCACTTTAAAAGGATTCTTAGGCCAGTCCCCACACAAAACATCTTACAGAAATGAAGGCACAAAAAACCAAATGCGTCGTACTCTTTATTACATTCAGATATGCAGGCATTCTTTACACCGCCTAGAAATTTGCCTAGAACTACAAATAACACAACAGATACACATATAAAGAAACATCTAAGCGGGAATATCCTAAGCCTACAAAAAAACATCGCCGATCAGTTGATACAGGCTGGAAACGATATAGTATATCTCAAGGATCAAATTCTAAAACTACAGAAGCTATTAGATTTAAAAGAGAGCGGTAAAATATTCATCGACAAGAAAACTTCTGACGGAATAAAAGAAGAACGCACTAACAAGATATTTATCTTTGGCACACAACAATGTGTTGGACTTTCTTCTGCATTGATGCAGTCGAGAGCGGCTACGCCGCACATAAAATATACTGTGATGGCCGAAACAAAACCACACGCGCTTACTTGTGACATCATTAAAAATTGTCAAAATATTTCAACATCAAATGGCGACAAACTAATAATTTGTGTGGGTGAAAATGACTATGATACAAAAATCATATCTGCGCAATTACGCCAACTCCTCGACGCATTCACTAATAATTATATAATTGTTTTGAGTCCACTTAAGAATATGTATATAAATATAAATGACTTGAAACAAACGATACGTAATATTTGCAGTGAATACAAATGTTGTAAATATATTGATTCTGAATACAAATTGTACAATGCATGTAAATCTATAAACTACATATGCTATTGACTGTTACGATTACGAAAACAAATATTTAAATGTTAAAGAATTAAAGAAAATAATACTGCGTAGTGAAACTAAGTGTGAAAAACCAGATAGCAAACATGTAATAGTTTCGAAAGGTACAATCCCTTATTATTTTGCACGTGATCAAACGAAATGCCCTACTACAAATGGTCCTGATGTTGAAAACTCTACCCATACAAACAAAAGGTACTATTCCATATTATTTTACAGTTATAGATCATAAAGAGCTTTTTCGTGAATAACAACATCGTAACAACTGAACCTAAAACGTTTAAAATATTGCATCAAAACATTGCTAGTATTCTTTCAAAAAAGGAAATTTTAGAACTAACGTTGCTGGAGTTACGAGATGCAAATAAAGAACCAGACATATTATGTTTGTCTGAAACCTTTCTGCGTGCCGGAAATAAGAAATATTTAAAATTAAATATCTACGGCGTAGCAGCTGCATTTAGTAGAGACACACAGAGAGGTGGGACCTGTATACTCGCTAAACAGGGTATTGTTTGTAATGAGCTTTCCCACATTAAAAAGTACTCAACCCAAAAATCATTTGAAGCCTGTGGCGTTGAAATTCCATTGCACAAATTACTAATCGTATGTCTTTATAGAACGCCTAAGTCTGATCCTAACATATTTTTGGATAAACTTGATCAAGTTATGTGCGAAACGGTAAAAACATATGGATCAAGTACAAAAATAGTTATTGCCGGTGATTTCAATATAAATACTTTTAAACAAGGGAAAGTCACCAACTACTTAAATGATCTATGCAATATCTATAACTTACAGATTCACGTTAAAGTTCCCACACGTAAAGACTCATGTATAGACCACATACTAAGTAATATAAAAAAGTCTTCTACTGAGGTTTTATCCCTATACTTATCAGACCACGACACAGCACAACTCTTAGATTTCCCAGTAAAAGAGCAAAGTTTAAAGCCCAATTCATACTCTATGTATAAATAAAAACTTTTTTGCAAAAAATATAACCGACTTCACACAAAAAAGTGAAAAATAACTTTAGCTTCTGAAGTCGGTGACCTTTGTTTGATTGATTTCGTTTTTTTGTCACCGACTTCAGAAGCTAAAGTTATTTTTCACTTTTTTGTGTGAAGTCGGTTATATTTTTTGCAAAAAAGTTTTTATTTTTCCCTTTTTAGTGGTTCACATGTGCTTACCCTTTCACAGCGTATCGGTGTGATTTTTTGTTATGAACTGTAAACAATAGACAGACGTGAGATTTCAGCGATCCCAGTACATTTGCTATCATTTATTAAGGAGTTCCGTTACCTATCTTCCGAAGTCACCAGATCTTTATCAAATTGAAGTGGGGTCACTCCGAGAAAGTACTCTTCCTAAAACTACCCAAACCGCTTCTGGTGTGCCTATAATTTAAGGAGTTACCTCTATTTCTCCGGGATCCCATTAAATGGAACTTTACACGTCTAACTGTCGAAATCTGGGTGTATTGTACACTTCTGCATACTCCCTCAGAGCATACAGGCGTGATGTTACGTCATGATGTTGTATAAACAATAAACAACCAAGCGATTGCAGCAATTACTGCAGCTTTGCCGTGTATTTTTGAAGAGTTCCATTGTATATCTCCGAAGATCAGCATCAGATCTTTAGCAAATTGAAATGGAACCACACGGAAAGCACCAGCTTTCTAATAAAAGAAGAATCATCAAAATCGGTTCACCCAGTCGAAAGTTCTGAGGTAACAAACATTGTCGAAATCTGGGTATATTGTACACATCTGCGTACCCCCTCAGAGCATACAGGCGTGATGTTACATCATAATGTAGTATAAACAATGAACCTGCAAGCGAATGCAGCAATCACTGCAGATTTGCCATCTATTTTTGAAGAGTTCCATTGTATGTCTCCGAAGATCAGCATCAGATCTTCAGCAAATTAAAATGGGACCAAACGGGAAGCACCAGCTTTCAAACAAAAAAAGAACCATCAAAATCGGTTCACCCAGTCGAAAGTTCTGAGGTAACAAACACAAAAAAAAAAAAAAAAAAAAATACAGACGAATTGAGAACCTCCTCTTTTTGGAAGTCGGTTGAAAAGACTATTGTTGTGAAAATATAAGGAAATTCAAAAAATGCCTTGCAAGTTTAACTTGGTCAGAGGTACATCTAGAAAGTGATATAAATAATGCATTCAATAAATTTCACGAGTTTTTATGTTTGTTGTATAATTTATGCTTCCCAAAGATTAAGATTAAAATAAACGATTCTAATGCAAATACACAAAAATGGATAAGCCAGGGTCTCAGAAATAGTTTCGAAACCAAACGATGTTTACGGTATCTCTATTATAAAAATAAAACACTCACGTTCAAACTTAAATTCAAAAAATACTCAACAATACTGAAAAAATGTATTGTTAAATCTAAAATAAATTCAAATATTAAATACATAAATAACAGTCAAAACAAATGCAGAGCAACGTGGTCAGTCATTAACCGTGAAATTGGAAATACAAAATGTGACAATAATATTTCTCAACTAGTATTAGATAAGCGAATACTGACAAATCCCTCTGACATAGCAAATGCTTTCAATGATTATTTTACAGATTCGACCAGCACTATGACATTCAATAATTTACATGAAAATGACGAGCCTAATAAAACCAGGACAATACCCAATTCCATATTTCTTAGCCCTATGACTGAAGACGAGATTAAAAAAGAAATAATAGCTTTGAAAAACACTAATTCAGAAGGTTACGACGGAATTAGTACAAAAGTAATTAAAACTTGCAGTACAGAATTAATTCCTATTTTGACTTATCTAATTAATCTTTCATTTTCATCTGGAACTTTTACTGATGCGCTAAAACTATCAGTCGTTAAACCTCTCTACAAAAAAATGACAAAAATGATGTTAAAAACTATCGTCCGATAACCCTTATACTATCTAAATTATTTGAAAAATGTATGCAAAGGAGACTTTCCGACTACTGTAGTAAATACAATATCATAACAAAAGAACAGTATGGATTTCAAAAGCACAAGTCAACAACACTAGCAATTGCTAATCTTTTAGGGCATATCGTATTTCCTAAATAAAAATTATTTAACGACAGGGTTATTAATCTACTTAAGAACATAACAAGAAACGGTGTAAGTAAGTAAGAATCTACTTAAGAACATAACAAGAAACGGTGTAGACGAGAACAATTTTGCTAATACTAATTAATAATTACTGTGTTAGTACATACGAAAGAGTCACAAGGATGGATAACTTGGAAAGACGAAAAAGTTTCAACAATGTTACTCTTAGAAGAAACAAAACAAATAATATTTCCAACGAATCATTAAACTTATCCTACTCATCAGTCACATCTAATCCATATACAAGAAGTTTGCCAGACCTATCCACAACCCACACAGAAGATATAGAAGCACTAAAAGAAGAAATATATAAACTAAAACACGAATTAGAAAGCGCACACCAAGAAATTGACACTTTAACAACTGAAAATAACGAGCTAAAACAAAAAACGATTGAACAAGAGAGAAAAATAATACAGTTTAAAGAAGTTTACCATGGGTCCCCATCTTACAAGAATTCTCCTCGTAAAAGAAAACCCAAAAGCAGCTGTAATGATATTTTATTGGATGAGACCATCGCTGCCGGTACCGACAGCAACGACCAGGAGGATATTAGTACCTCTCAGCCGATAGATGTCGCCACTGGTACATTGCAACAGCTAACCGCGGAAAAGAAAAATGAATTACAGCCCAACTCTAGTAACGAAGGCAAGGCTGAATCATTGAAAATTATCAAGAAAAATAATATATACATCTTCGGAGATCAACAAGCCCACGGTCTTAATAAAACCTTGACGAACACCAGGTCTAACAAATGGAATGATAACTACAAAGTAAGGTCTTTTGTCAAGCCAGGGGCTACGAGTGCACAGATACTTAATAGTTGCAATGATGACTTCATAAATATGTTGACCCCGGACGATATTATAATTTTGGTGTTAGGGTCTAACGATAAAAGCCCATATTCTTATATAAGTGAATTATGTAACGTATTATATAAACTTCGTAACAATATTGTATTCATCACTAATGTGCAATATAACCCATACTTAAACGAAGATACAATCAATTATAATTTAGAAATGGTTGTACAAAACTACAAAAACTGTAAATACGTAAAAATACACAAGTCGGTGAACAAACATAATAATACTGCTAGTCAAATGAAAAGTTACCAACAAGAATATCTGGGATATCTGTGTTTTGGGCTGAATACGAGAATTGATTTTAAGAAATACCAAACAGAGTTTCTCAATCAATTTAAGAACAAATCAGCTAGAACACTACCAACGAACACACTTGCACAACACTCTGAATCAATCACACAAGCAAGACCCCTAAAAACAACACAAACAAAAATTACTACATATTTTGAAAGAATAACAAACAAAATAAACACAAATAATAAGTTTTTTCGAAGATCAAAATAAAACTAAAGCAATTACGTTAATTCACCAGAATATTGCTGGAGTACTAAATAAGCAAGAATTAATTGAAGTAGCTTTGACAGACTTACAACTTGAGTTGGGTTCCATTGACATTATATGTCTCACGGAAACATTTCTTAAAAGTGGTTCTGAATCCAACCTTAGAATTCAAAACTATAAAATGGCATCTTTCTTCTCGCGATCAAACCAGCGCCGGGGTGGTTCATGTATTCTAATAAAAAATAACATACAATACAAAGAAATCATCAACCTTATCCCCCCTATCCCCCTCCAATTCGAATTCTGTGCTATTGAAATTCTTAAACACAACCTAATTGTCGTATGCATTTACAGAACACCAACACATGATGCTGCTACATTTCTGAACAGTTTGGAGCTCCTCACAAATAAACTGTGTGCCAAGGCTAAAAAAAAAATCATCCTTTGCGGTGACTGGAATATAGACATCCTAAAAAGAAATAAAACATCCGATGACCTAATTGCCATTCATAATAATAACAACTTGAAAAACCATATTACAAGACCGACTAGGAAAACCTCTTGTTTGGATTTAATTGTAAGCAATATGCACGACGCTAAGCCTTTACTGCACTATTTAGCACTATCCGACCACGAAACTGCACAATCTCTAACTCAAAAAAAACTCAAAAAACTCAAATCATTTATTTCAATTAGACCATTACGGCACTTTTGAATGTCAAAAATACAAAACTAAATCAAAGCTACAGTCACAGTCACAAGGCATAATAACTTGAGAAAGTACTGTAGTTGCCCATTCCCTAGCGTAGATCTCTATGGAGAAGAACGGGCAAGAAACTCCATGGACACTCTTTTAAATCAAAATATTGTTACAAAATCTTGGTTACATCATTCATGTTGTGATTATACATATATGTGAGAACGATGTAGACAGACGTGCACATTAAGAGCGTCCAGAGAAAAGATGAAATCAACAAATTAAAAAATAAATAAATTAAAATTAACCGTTTTTTAAAATTAACCGTGGCAGCCGAGAGTTGACCAGTCTCAATTGACAGCGCCCGTTCACGAACATGACGCATGTATCAGCACCATTCAGCTCAACCATATTGAAGGGAACTAAATGACCCGACACACCCGCCACCATCACCGAGACACTTGAGTGAGCATGACATTCTCTCAGCCGCCAAGGCCCATTCAAGTCAGAAAAAATAAAATAACTAGATGTAAATGGTGGCTTTACAGTACATAGTACTCACACATGCGCTATGAAGTTATACAATACTAATATATGGAATCTATACAATGCAACGATCTTTTTTACAATCTTCTGCAGCTTCCACAATAACTTGACTGGGAATCAATTAGTTTGCTCCTATGGTTGTGGAGCAGGACCGGCATTGAGCCAAGCATTTTTATCATCAATGTAATCCACCAACTTATAATACGCTTGACTACATAGTGTGCGTTTTACACAAGATTTAAATTTCGTCTCATTCAGTTGTAGAATGTGGAGAGGTATTTTATTGTAACATTTTAAGCAGTACCCCATGAAAGAGGAATCTACTTTAGCAAGCCTGAAACCTGGCTGAACTAGTTGGTCCCTATTTCTAGTATTATAGTGGTGTCTGTCACCTCTTTTACTGAATAAATGCAGATTTTTCCTAACGTACATGATGTTTTCATAGATGTATTGACAAGGTACTGTCATGATATTAATTTCCTTAAACAGCTCTCTTAGAGAGTCGCGTCTACGTAAATCATATATGGCTCTGATGGCTCTTTTCTGCAGAATAAATATAGACTCGATGTCTGCAGCCCGTCGCCATAGTAAAATACCGTATGACATGATACTATGAAAATAACTAAAATAAACTATCCTCGCGGTATCAACATCGGTAAATTGACGGATTTTTCTAACAGCATATGCTGCTGAGCTTAGGCGTCCTGCAAGAGATGTTAAATGAGGGCCCCATTGTAGCCTTGAATCGAGCGCGATTCCCAAGAAAATCGTTTTATCGACAAATTCTAGTTTCTCTTGATTCAATACTATGTCACAATCACTACTTTTGACATTTGGTAGAGCAAATCTGATGCACTTAGTTTTTTTCCCATTTAGAACTAAATTATTTACAGTAAACCAATTATGAACCTGCAGTAGGGCGTTATTTACGTCGTCAAGATTAGTGGCACGTCTGTTTATCCTAAATATTAAAGAAGTATCGTCTGCAAACAACACCATTTGCGGGTGATTGTTAAATAAATGGGGTAAGTCATTAATATAAACTAAAAAGAGGAAGGGACCCAATATCGAACCTTGTGGTACACCCATTTCTACTTTTAAACCCATTGAATTGACACCATTGATTTGTACCTGCTGCTGTCTATCACTCAAATACGATTTTACTAAGCTGAGCGCAAGTTTACCTAAACCGTAATGCTCAAGTTTCAAGATCAGGGTTTCGTGATTTACGCAATCAAATGCCTTCGAAAGGTCACAGAAGATTCCTATGGCATCTTGTGCCTCTTCCCACGCAGTAAATATGTGTTTTAATAAAGTGACACCGGCGTCAGTTGTACAACGTCCTTGTTGTAGTTATCATAATTTATTTGCATTGATTCATAATCTTTCATCCAATGTTCGGTAAAACAAATAACATCAAACTTGGTTTTTTCTAAAAACAATTCTATCTCTAATTGTTTGGATGAAAATCCCTGAATATTCTGGTGAAATAATTTCAAGGTATTCTGCTCAGCCCCTTTTTTACAAATAGTTGATGTAGAGCTAGAAGATATCGGTTTATCTAAATTGTCTCTATTACCTTCTATTGTCTTACTGACTAGTTTAAATCTAAGCTAAAATGTGTATAATTACAATTAGTATAATTACTAATTTCCGTGGAACTATTTACAAAAGACTGCGACATACAACTTATGTCTGAGTTTATATTAAAAGCTAATAGCCTCGCTATTTGACGTCTAAAACTAATCGGTAGATATGCATTATTCCTCGTTGACTTTAATTTCTGAACGAAACTGTTGGTGTCAAAAAATACCAACTTGTCACAATAGTGACTTAGTAAATGCATGTGATTATTAAGTTTATGAATATAATGATTTTGCCTGCTTGACAACTTCTCAAAGTATGGAAAGGCACAAAGAATTATTTTCCTACAATTTAGTTGCAACAGTTGAGTGACATTGTCAGTGATATCATCAATTTTTACGTTAAGACTATTCCCAACAAATACAGTTAATATAGCATTAGGATCTACTAACAGTTACATTAGACATTGATAATAAAGTTAAGGACATTCACAGTTTCTGGTTTAAAACTGTAAGGGAGCTCAATGAAGAAAACATAACCAGAGATTGTTTGTCGATTTTTTTCTGAGGTGTACGAATGCCACTCAACAAACGACGCCTTCAATTGTCTTCACGATACAATTACTCTTTTTTACAATTTATGCTTCCCCATTATCAAAGTTAAAAATAGTAACAAGCAAGTGAAAAACCGATGCCTAACAAAAAGTATAAAACGATGTTGTATTACAAAACGAACATTATACCTAAAATATAACCTTTGTAGAGATAACAAAAAACGAAACAAAAATATGATGAAATATGACGACTACACTAGAATATTAAAAAGATGTATACAAAATGCGCAACAAATTAATAGTTTTCAATACATCAAAAAAGCAAAAAATGCAAGTAAGGCAGCATGGAATTTAATAAAAACAGATGTTAATAATACGTCAAGTTACTCGGACATTGACACAATACAAGTTGATACTGAAATTTATGACGACCCTAACCATATCTGTAACCTTTTTAATGACTACTACATATCCCTTACTAATACGACCCAGAACCCACGAGAAAATAATCAGAATACAAATTTTACAATTCCCCAGAATCCCAAAAGCATGTTCCTAACACCAATAGATGAAACAGATATGTATAAAATAATTCTTGGTTTAAAAAATACAAACGCGACTGGTTATGACTACTTAATATATAATACTAAAGTGTTGAAGATATGTGCACGGAGTCTGGTCTCACGTTTAAGTTACATAATAAATTTATCCCTAAGTGAAGGAGTCCTTCCATGTCGACTGAAAAAGTCTATTATCAAACCTTTATACAAGAAAGGCGTAAAGTCAGACATGAGTAATTATCGACCAGTCACTTTAATCCCCATATTGTCGAAAATATTTGAGAAAATTATGTGCAATAAAATAGAGAACTTTTTGACATCATATTGTGACATCCTTAAAAAAGAACAGTTTGGATTTAGGTAGGGGAGCTCGACTTCTTCAGCATGTTTCTCCTTAATAAAACAGGTAACCGAAAGTCTAAACCAAAAATCCAAAATAGGCTGTGTCTTTTTAGACATGACGAAAGCCTTTGACTTTGTCTGCCATAAAACATTGCTATCCAAACTTTCTCACTATGGTATCCGCGGAAAGGCCAACGATTGGATCAAAAGCTTTCTTGCCGACCGTATGCAATGAGTAGAAATAACAAGAAATTATCAAAAAGAACAAAAAAAATTCAGATCAAAATACGGGAAAAACAACGTTGGCACACCCCAAGGCGGGACTTTATCCCCTCTTTTCTTTCTTGTCTACATCAACGACCTACCAGAGGCGATAAACGAGGAGTGCGTACTATTTGCTGATGACACAACATTGATTATTAAAAGCGACGATAACAAAGACTTGGAAAAACGAATTGCTGAAGCATTAGGCAAGGCAATCAAATGGCTAGAAACTAACAATTTAAAAATCAATATGGCAAAAACAAATATAATAAAATTCCAAGCACTCAGCACAAACACAGAGACTCTACACATCCAATATAACAATTTTCCCTTAAACATTGTTAATGAATGTGTATTCTTAGGTATAACCGTGGACAAAAACTGCAGTTGGAAACCACACATTGAAACCATACTTAAAAAAATTGATCGTTTTGTGTATATTCTGAAAAGAATAAGACAGACGGTCGATCTAAGTACTGCAATGGTTGCTTACCATGCTTATGTAGCATCTGTACTCAGGTATGGTCTGATAATATGGGGAAACTCAGTAGACGTACAAAGAGTGTTTAAAGGACAAAAAAAATGCATCCGAGCAATATGTGGAGCCCACTTTTTAGATAGCTGTAAACCATCTTTACCATGTCTTTATATTTTTGAAATATGCGTTTTTGTAAAAAGGAATTATGACTTATTCAATAAAATCAGTTACAAAATAAATAGTAGAACACGGCACAAAGACAAATTGAAACTACCCCAAATAAAATTAATGCTATTTAAAGGAAATACTTACTGCATGGCAATTATTATATTTAACCATTTGCCAAATAGTATTCAAGACTTGCCATTGCCGTTATTCAAAAGGGTATTGTCTAGACTGCTATTGGAAAAAAGCTATTACAGTGTTCAAGAATACTTAGAGGATAAGTCGTTAATGACCATGCAGCAAAATAATCTTTAGTCCATCACATGACATAGTCATTGTTAATTATTATATCATTACAATACAATTTCAATCTTTAATAATTTATATAATAACTAATCATAATGTATAGGTACTTCATAATAGTTTTATTAATTTATTAATGGTTCTTTGACTTTCATGTATTGATTTAAAAATATTTTAATTGACATTATCTTCATATTTTGTTTTTTTTTTGACATCTATCATTCTAGCTATACTTAAAATCAATTTTATTGTTGACATTTGGGAGAAGACATATTAAGGACCTTTGACATTCTTGTTTGATGATATTTGGTTGAAAATTGTTATTATTGCAGGTAATTAACATAATTCATTTTAAAGTTATTATAATAATTGTACACCAAATGGCAAAACATAAAGTAGATGTTCAAATGAAAATGTAACATCTCACACTACAGTGTGAGATGACTACCTAGTTCATACCCAGTTTAATAAAATAAACATTCTGAGTTAGTGATTTATAAGCTTTGTTTTTGTATAAAAAAAAATATTTGCACGCCATATTATGGCAGGATATGCTGGAACCAATATTGTAACATCTATTTTGTACCATATTCTAACAAATAAACATTTTTGATTTGATTTGATTTGATTTATTCTTCGACCTGTCACAAGCCTTCGACTTTGTGGCACATGACATCTTGTTGAAAAAAATAGAAAAATGTGGAATAAGAGGTTTAGCACTGCAATGGATCGCGTCTTATTTAAGCAACCGAAAACAATACGTTGTTATTAATAAAGTAGATGAAAATTTGTTAACCTCGTATTCATCTGACTTTAGAGTTAATAAGTGTGGCGTCCCCCAAGGGAGTGTGTTGGGACCCATATTGTTTCTTTTACTTACCGACTTACCGCTAGTGACTAATCATAAATATGTATTATTTGCAGACGACATTTCTATTATTGTGTCATCTGACAAGAAGTTTAAAACTAAAGCTGATCATGAAATGGACATTAATAATACTATTGATGACATTTTATAGTGGCTACAGGCAAATAAATAGAAGATTAATTTAGGCAAATCTAATTTTATACAGTTTAATAAATCAAAGCATGCTAAATACAATTTCAAACTTCACATTGACAGGTTAAAAGAAGTTCCTCAAACTAATTCTTAGGCGTACTCTTAGATCAAGATCTGAATTGGAAAGTGCATTTGGATAGTGTGTGCAGTAGGATTAATAAATGTGTTTATGCTCTCAGACAAATAAAGAACATAACCAACAAAAAAACAGCAATTACAGCATATCACGCTTACATAGAATCTATCTTACGATATGGGCTTATCCTTTGGGGTAACAGTACAGATAGACACAGAGCATTTATTGCGCAAAAGAAATGCATCAGAGCTATTTGTGGTATCCGTCCTGACGAGTCATGTAAACCGTTCTTTAAAACGCTAGGTATATTACCCCTTCCGTCACTGTATATTTTTGAAAATTGTAATTATGTTTATAATAATAAGGGATTGTTCAAAAAAGCCTATCAATTGAACTCTCGAAATAGAGATCCATGCAGACTTGTATTGCAGGATACTCCTAAATCGGCCAAGTATGCGAAAAGTTTCCTAGTCATGTGTATACGCATTTATAACAAAATTCCCAAAGAATTAAAATTGTTATTTAATATTAACTCATTTAGAAACAAATTAATGAAATGGTTGAAAGAACATATGTTTTATGACATTAAAGATTTACTGAACAATAATAACTTATAAATTTCTGTATTTTTGTCATTGCGGATAATGCTCAGAGAAAACTATTTATTGTATCACTATTCTACCATCATTATTATTGTATTGACCTTATATCTGTGACATTGTACTTCAAAATTTACTTATGATTATTATTTTGCATGCAATTGATACAAATACCCTGTATAGTGTAACGTTGCACTTTGCAAGTTACAAATGAAAAGAGTTTAGTTTAAGAATCCTTAATATTAAGAAATCTATTTACACTTAAAACTACACTAATTACATAAAACTTTAAAGAAATAATCTATTATAATAATACTAACTAAACCTAACACTTAAATAAAACATTAAAATTAAATATTATTGTACGGAACCTACGAGAATCTATTATATTAAAAGGTCCTCGCTTCTAGGCGCCCGCGCAACGCTAAAACGATCCTTGCCGAGTGTCGCCGAGGAGTTACGAATCGGTGCGGCCGGTAGGGCCCATGACCAGTCGTTTTTGAAAGCACTGATTTGACAGCTGTGTCACTCGCTCCGATCGTACTTTAATAATTTTATTAAATACTTCGCGAAATCCCTCTAGGGTAAGTTTCCTTGTATTTTATTAGAAGAGCTTTATTATTGTAAGGTGTTTCTAGAACTTCTTAATCTTCTTAGTCTTCTGCTGTATTTCTTCCTATTTTCCTATCTGGGACACTGTGACCTTTGGACCTACGAAACGTGGTTCCGACAGCTTGCTCACGCTTCCGTTTCTGTCTGGAATTCCAGGATTTTCTAGTCTACCCTTGAACCTTTCGTCACGTCGTGGTTCCTGCGTCGTGAAGGACGCTTGAGGAAGGTCCTCTGCTGCAGACACTACAGAGCGACACCTACCCTACGCTGACGTCGGCTACCGAAGACAGAACCTGGGACTGGAGCCGTTGGTTGCTGGCTAGGTCCAAGTCGGAACCATCATCGCTGGAGTCGGTTCAGGCCAGTGTTCCTACCACATCTTTCCTCTGCAATCGAGTCGTGTGAAGGCCACGGAAGTTCAGGCAGTAAATAATAAGTGTACTTGATCCTCGAGCTCTTATTATTTACAGACCCCTACCTACCTACCTACCTGCTGACACCCTCCTACAGGGCTTAAGTGTCACAGTGGCGCCCTTAACGTGTGTTTCCAGTGGCCTAATCACGTCTAGATTCTTTTTCCCCGAAATACAGCTGTTCAATCGATCTACCTACATTGTTGCTGTGAACGTGAAGGTGACAATCTACAGCAAAGCGAACTGGTACGTACTTTTTATGTCTTAAAGTTCTCTGTTTTTTCTGCTTACTCATTGTCATTTCTATACCTATTAGTGTGTGGTTATTGTTAACTGTTACGTATTGGTTCTACTAATTCGCTCGCTTAATTGTGACGAGAAGTTAAGACTAGTTAATTTTTTTTCACCCATTACCTACACTAGTAAAAAAAAATATTGTGTGAATAATTCAAACTTACTTAAACGTTAAATAACAATTTTGTTATACGTAACAGTTCGCACAGCTAAAATCTTCTTAGTTTTCACTTCATTTAGTAGTTAGCATTTCTATCATTTTAATAACTTACTTTGATTTCTATCATTTCCTCTTGTCACCAATCGTAAAAAGGTAGCTAGTATACTTGCATATTTGTAAAGAACACCATTTATTTATCGCTTGTTAATCTATCCTATCATTGTATTCATATATTAATACCGTTCATTCTTCTAGTAAACATGGAAACGTACCCTATTAAATTCTTTGTGCTTAACAAAAACGAACTTACTTACGAAGTGCTCATTAGAGGCGAAGAACCTGCATCAACCGTACTCGAACTTCGTAAACAAATAAATAAACTAACACCTATTATACCTACCTCTGATATTTGTGAGTCGGGAATCGAACCTGATGCCGATATTTCTGGCGTTGGTGTTTCCATGGCCGAACTTACAACTCGAGTTAAATCATTAGAGGATAAATTTGACATGAATCTTTTCGAACGAACTAAAGCATTATGTAATCATTTGTACCACCGCATAAAACGTATTGATTGCTCTGATTCCAAACACTTTGAAAAAGTTAAATCACTCTCAAAAAATCTAACTTCACTAATGAATAAAATAAATTCACTTAATAAATCTGCTAACCCTAGCTATGAGCCTGTCGTGAGTGTTCAAACATCTGTTGATACCGTACCAAACGTTTCTATGTATTGTGACCGCTCGCACATTGGTGAACTACAGAAACTCAGGTATAACGGTAAAACTTGTGTACACGCTTTCGTGCAGAGAGTGAATGAATATAGTACTGCGCGCAATATACCCTCTATTAAATTATTAACGTATGCTACGGAAATATTCACAGGCGATGCGTTACATTGGTACCGTAGTATTAAGGATTCTGTTACTACTTGGGATGAGTTGATAGTTTTATTAATCGAGGATTTTAGTCACTTTGATTACGACTACCGTTTATTGACTGAGATACGTAATAGAACACAGGGTGATTCGGAAAATATTACTATTTATTTCGCAAAAATGTCTGAATTGTTTTCCAGATTAACAAAGAATATATCTGAACAGGAGAAACTAGACATCTTAATGCATAACATCAGACCTTGTTATTCTAGTGTATTGGCCTCAAATACCAACTCAATTAATACTATGGGTGACTTAAGAGCCTTATGTAGGAATTTTGAGAAAATACAATCTCTGTCTTCACAATTTAGAGAACCACCAAGAGTGTCGTCTGATACGTTGGCTCCTGACCTAGCATTTTCTAAATCCAGTGATGAGGGCACTAATAAATCGAACTATAGGGATAGGTATACAAAACATCGCTCAAACTTTTATTTTAAGCCTCAAGATAAGCCAGATGTAGCTGCTATTACCACTTCCGATACTAATACTAAACCGGTTTATTGTCCTCGCTGTCGAAATTCAGAACATTCCTTAAACAAATGCAAAGCGGATAGGTTTTTAATTTGTTTCAAGTGCGGTACTAAGGACGTAAAATACCCTAATTGCCCTAAATGTCATTCGAAGTCTAAGGGAAAAAACTAGCTAGTGAAGATTGCTGTAGTGAAAAGGCTGTAAATTCTAACAAAAACAAAAACTTTGACGAAAAAGATTGGAAGGACTGGCTTTTGACGGTCAAAACTTTCTTTTCTAGCTATTTCATTACAACAATCTTCGATAAAAAACCAAGGGATGATCTACGTCCGTACGCGACTATCCAAGTACGTGACACCAATATTTGTGGTTTACTTGATTCCGGTTCTACAGTAACTATATTAGGTAATAAGTCTCACTTACATTTTGTTTCATTGGGTCTTGAACTTCACAGAGACGCTGCTAAAACTTTTACAGCTGCCGGTGGACAAAATCTAGCATCTATTGGATTTATTAATCTACCCGTAACTTTCGAAAAGCAATTTCATATATTAAAAGCTTACGTCGTACCTTCTGTAAAATCAACTTTAATATTAGGCATTGACTTTTGGACTAAATTTAATCTATTTCCTAAGTTTTATAATTCTATTTCTATTCAAGAGGCCTCAAATAATATTAGTGAAATAGCTACAGTATCTGAAACTACTAGTGTAGTTCATTCCTATAATGAATTAACTGAAGCTCAACGAGTAACCGCTGATAACATTATAGAACAATTTAAAAATATTTCAACTGAAAAACGTGGCTTAGGCAGAACTAACTTAGTAACGCACCATATTGATACTGGTGATTCTTTACCTATTAGGCAAAGATATTACAGGGTTTCTCCTGAGAAACAACGTATTCTATCTGAACAACTAGACGAAATGTTATCCATGGGAGTTGTTGAGGAATGTGAGAGTCCATGGTCTTCACCTGTTCTATTGACACCAAAAAAGGATGGTAAACTTAGATTCTGTCTAGACAGTCGTAAATTGAATTCGGTCACTAAAAAGGACGCCTACAAGTTGCCTTATATTTCGGAGATTTTGGATAATTTAAATAATGCTAAATACCTAAGTAGCATCGATTTATCCAAAGCCTTCTGGCAAATTCCTATTTCAGAAGACGATAGAAATAAGACTGCTTTCTATATTCCTCATCGAGGTACCTTCAGATTTGTTACTATGCCCTTCGGGTTGACAAATTCACCTGCTACTCAACAGAGACTAGTCGATACATTATTCTATGGCCCTGAGTTTGAAAATTCTGTCTTCGTCTACATCGATGACATTGTCATAATTAGCTCTAATTTTGAAAACCATATTTCTCTTCTACTAAAAGTCCATAAAAAATTAACCATGGCTAATCTAACGATAAACTACGAAAAATCTGTTTTCTTTCGTAACCAACTTAAATATCTAGGTTACGTCATTGACTCAAACCGTCTTATTATAAAAACTTCCGTAAGTACCAGGTTTAAACCAGAACTAAAAGGTCTTGGTTTAGTACGGTACTAACGTTAGTTCTTACATTCGTATTACAAATCGTAGACCAACAGAGGACTACTTAGTACCAAAGATAGTCCCTAGTTCAAACATTATCCACAGATTATAAGCAAAAAAATATTTAAACCATTCATTCATTCGTTCAGCGTTCTATGTGCTGCTCCTTTTTACACAATGTTGTTAAGTAAATTAAAGAAAAACTATTTTATAAATTGTTATTTGTAGTGATAAAAATTAAAGCTTTGTTATTTAAAAGTACTTATTTAAATATTTCGACTTGTTTTTTTTTTTAATGCATGTTCACAATTATTTTAAATTGTTCTGGTTTGGAACAACTATCGAGCTAGCACGTATAACGAAGTGAACTTGGCGGCGCGCGTAATTCCAGTAACGAAATGTCTATGTTACAACTTAAAAGTAAACTCAAGACAAGAAAAACATCAACATTATTAAAACAAGTAAAGGTACAGTTCTTTGTGGTGAGATCGTGTGTGCATTCGGGGGATAAATCTTCACGTACTAAATCGACAGTCCTTTCGCCAAAACGTTTAGTAAATCTTTAATTATATCGAAAATCTGCGTCAGGCAATTCAAATGGATTTCGTCGCTGACGAACTCTGTTGGGTCCCCGGGAACTAGCAAGTATATCCAACACATCCAAATCTTCCATATTTATATCCATTTTTGGTTTTTATCACAAAATAATACTTTCCGAAAGATAATTTGCTAACCTCAAAGTTAAGAATTTGAGTGAATTTGACGTTTGACAATTTAGTACCATAGTTAAACTAGGGGTCGCGATGGTCTAACTTTGGTACCATAGATAGTTCTAGGACTAGCGATAAACTTCGTTTTGTAATAACGTTTTTTCGAGTTCATGGTTTAGACCTAGTACTAAACCCGGTACTATTTTTAAGACCACGTTTTGTAATAAGACGGAAAAGGTCTTCATGTCGATTCAGATAAGATCGATACTATTTTAAATTACCCTACACCTACAAATAAAAAAGACGTTAAGAGATTTCTTGGAATCGCGTCTTGGTATCGTAAGTTTGTTCCTAAATTCAGTTCTATTGCTGGCCCATTAAACAAACTTACTTCCACTAGTAAAAAATCTAATCCCTTCCTTTGGTCTACAGAAGCTGAAGAATCTTTTACAAAACTAAAAGAACTCCTTGTCTCTGCTCCGATTCTTTCATGCCCTAACTTTGACCTACCGTTTGAAGTCCACACCGACGCTAGTGATTATGGTGTTGGAGGTCTATTAACTCAAACTATAGACGGAGTCGAGCATCCTATAGCCTACACTAGTAGAACCAAGACTGGGTCAGAGCGGAATTACAGCATCACTGAAAGAGAAGCTCTCGCTGTACTAGTAGCCTTAGAACACTGGAGATGCTACCTTGATAATGGCAAAAAGTTCATCGTATACACTGACCATTCGGCTCTCAAGTGGTTCATTAACCTAAACAACCCTACTGGACGTCTAGCTCGTTGGGGTGTTCGTCTTTCAGCGTTCAATTTTCAAATTAAACACCGTCGTGGTGTGGATAATATCATTCCTGATGCACTATCACGCGCTTGCCAGGTTTCAGCTATCGACACTAATCCTACTGCAGTTTCTACCGACCAATGGTACTTAAATATTTATAACGGTTGCAAAAATTCTCCTACATCTTTTCCAAATTATCTTGTAAAAAATAATCGCTTATTCCGATACATGCAAACTAAACATTCCCTTAATAAAGAGTTCGAGTGGAAGGAGGTGATACCTGCTGAGTCTAGAACTGAAATCATTTTAAAAAACCACTCAGAACCAACCGCTGGTCATTTTGGTATATTTAAAACCTACAAGCGGGTAAGTCTCAGGTACTACTGGCCTGGAATGCATGCTGATGTCGTGAAAACGGTTACGTCATGCGATACCTTTATTGCACATAAACACCAAACTCATTCCCCCTTAGGTGAAATGGGTAGACCTAAGCAATGTTCTAGACCTTTTCAAATTATTAGCGTAGATCTAGTAGGACCACTACCGACTACTAGAAAACAAAACTCCTACATCCTAGTCGTGACTTGTTGTTTTAGTAAGTACTGCTTATTATTTCCAATAAAGCGCGCGACCGCTGAAATTGTTACCAAGATCCTAGAGGAACATGTATTTCTAATACATGGCATCCCTTCTACCGTGATACTTGATAATGGTAAACAATTCGTAAGTGCTACGCTAAGACAAATGTTTGACAAATATAAGGTTCCTAAATTACATTTTACTCCTAAATATTCACCTCATGTAAATACAGTCGAGCGATACAATAAAACTATAATGACCGCTATCTCAACGTTTATAACTACCGATCAACGAGTATGGGATCTGCTGGTACCTAAAATTCAATTCGCCGTGAATAGTTCTGTTAATGAG
This sequence comes from Xestia ashworthii, assembly GCA_950022955.1. Lineage (NCBI taxonomy): Eukaryota > Metazoa > Arthropoda > Insecta > Lepidoptera > Noctuidae > Xestia > Xestia ashworthii. The sequence goes on along the minus strand of OX465565.1, from coordinate 7,886 downwards.
GTAACCGGTTTTACTCCTTCATTTCTAGTGTACGGGCGTGAACTAATTGCTTGTGGATCGCACTACGTAGACACGGAAAACGATGACGATCTTATTTTTCAACCTCGCGATTCCTACGCTGAGAACTTGGGTGTGTTGTCTAGTATATTTAATAAGGTTCAAGCACTATTACTCCAGGCTCATAGTAGGAATTGTCAACATTATAATTTACGCAGAAAACCTGCCGAATTTGATATTGGTGATGTTGTTTGGAAAAGGACTTTTTATCAGAGTGATAAGGACAAATATTTTAATAAGAAATTAGCTGCAAAATTTATTAAATGTAAAGTTATTGGTAAAAAGTCTCCTCTTGTTTACGAACTCGCTGACATGTCTGGAAAACCACTAGGATCTTGGCATATCAAAGATATCAAACTTACCAACTATAAAGTCTAAACTTATTACTTAACTTATCATAGTACCAGATCTTGCTTTAATCTATACAAGAACCAACTATATAAACTCGTATGTGTTAAATAATTAATGCTATTTTAATACATTCAAACTTACTAATTGAGTATAATAATTATTAAATAATTTAGTTATTACTCTGTTGCGATGGTCTCAAGTCTTTATTAGTAGACTCGATGATTTTATGAAAGGTGACTATTTGCGTGAGGTATGAAAGATTAGACTGTATGAATTTAGTAAGTTTAGTTTAGTAGTGCTAGTCGGATTTTACATCTAGTATGAAAAATCCTTCGCTTTTTGGCGGGGTACTGTAACGTTGCACTTTGCAAGTTACAAATGAAAAGAGTTTAGTTTAAGAATCCTTAATATTAAGAAATCTATTTACACTTAAAACTACACTAATTACATAAAACTTTAAAGAAATAATCTATTATAATAATACTAACTAAACCTAACACTTAAATAAAACATTAAAATTAAATATTATTGTACGGAACCTACGAGAATCTATTATATTAAAAGGTCCTCGCTTCTAGGCGCCCGCGCAACGCTAAAACGATCCTTGCCGAGTGTCGCCGAGGAGTTACGAATCGGTGCGGCCGGTAGGGCCCATGACCAGTCGTTTTTGAAAGCACTGATTTGACAGCTGTGTCACTCGCTCCGATCGTACTTTAATAATTTTATTAAATACTTCGCGAAATCCCTCTAGGGTAAGTTTCCTTGTATTTTATTAGAAGAGCTTTATTATTGTAAGGTGTTTCTAGAACTTCTTAATCTTCTTAGTCTTCTGCTGTATTTCTTCCTATTTTCCTATCTGGGACACTGTGACCTTTGGACCTACGAAACGTGGTTCCGACAGCTTGCTCACGCTTCCGTTTCTGTCTGGAATTCCAGGATTTTCTAGTCTACCCTTGAACCTTTCGTCACGTCGTGGTTCCTGCGTCGTGAAGGACGCTTGAGGAAGGTCCTCTGCTGCAGACACTACAGAGCGACACCTACCCTACGCTGACGTCGGCTACCGAAGACAGAACCTGGGACTGGAGCCGTTGGTTGCTGGCTAGGTCCAAGTCGGAACCATCATCGCTGGAGTCGGTTCAGGCCAGTGTTCCTACCACATCTTTCCTCTGCAATCGAGTCGTGTGAAGGCCACGGAAGTTCAGGCAATAAATAATAAGTGTACTTGATCCTCGAGCTCTTATTATTTACAGACCCCTACCTACCTACCTACCTGCTGACACCCTCCTACAGGGCTTAAGTGTCACAATAGCTAAATATGCGGACTTTAGATTAATATCTGACTGTAACAACTTTTATACCATATTTAAGGCAAATAAAGACTTATCTTATCTTATCTTGATGACACTTCCTTAATTTTTGAGATAAATAGACGAGCCCAAAATCTAGATGACGTGAATAATGCCTTACTTGAATTCCATAATTGGTTCACAGCAAACAAATTGGTATTCAATGAAAAAAAAAAACGAAATGCATAAGATTCGCTTTACCGAATGTTAAAAGTAGTGATTGTGATATAATATTGAATAAAGAGAAACTCGAATTCATAGATAAAACGGTTTTCCTGGGACTTACGCTTGATTCAAGGCTTCAATGGGGTTCTCATTTGACATCTCTTGCGGGGCGCTTAAGTTCAGCAGCATATGCCATTAGGAAAATCCGTCAATTCACTGATGTAGATACCGCTAGACAAGTCTATGTTAGTTACTTCCGTAGCATAATGTCTTACGGCATTTTGCTGTGGGGACGGGCTGCTGAAATTGAGTCTATATTTATTCTGCAGAAAAGAGCCATCAGAGCCATATACAATCTTCGTACGCGCGATTCTCTAAGGGAACTGTTTAAGGAAATAAACATCATGACTGTATATTGTCAATACATCTACGACAACATAATGTATGTTAGAAAAAATCTGCATCTTTTTGGTTAAATAAGTGACAGACACAATTACAGTACTAGAAATAGAGACCAATTAGTTCAGCCAGGCTTCAGACTCCCTAAAGTAGACTCGTCTTCATGGGATACTGTTTGAAATGCTATAATAAAATTCCACAAAGCATTCTTGAATTAAATGAAACCTTTAAAACATGCATTAAATGCACACTGTGTAAGCAAGCATATTACAAATTGGAGGATTATATCGCTGATAAAAATGCTTGGCTCAATGCCGGTCCAGCTCCACAAGGACAGGGGCGCATAAATGGATAGCGCTAATTTGTGTTGTTGGAGCTGCTGAAGATTGTACAACTATCTTTGCATTGTATAAATTCAAAATCTTTAGTATTACGAGTATATAACCTATTGTGTGAGTGCTATGTACCAGAATGCTATCATTTGCTGGAAACCTACGTTTTTATTTTTTGACTTGAATGTGCCCTGGCGGTTAAGAGTATGTCATGCTCACTCAAATGTCCCGCTGATGGTGGCACGTGTGTCGGGTCATTTAGTTCCCTTCAAAATGGTTGAGTTGAATGGTGCTGATACATGCGTCATGTTCGTGAACGGGCGCTGTCGGTTGGGACTGGTCAGCTCTTGGTTGCCACGGCTTTTTTTATTTTATAAATTATTTTATTTTTGAATTGTTTTTGTTTGTTTTAACTATGGACACTTTTATCGTGCACATCTTGCTACATTGTTCTCACATAATGCACCATCTCAACAGGAATGATGTAACCAAGGTTTTGTAACAACATTATGATTTAAAAGAGTGTCCATGGAGTTTCTTACCCGTTCTTCTCCATAGAGATCTACGCTAGGGAATGGGCAACTACAGTACTTTCACAGTTTTTATGTCTTGTGACTGGGACTGTAGCTACATTTAATTTTGATCTTTGTTTCGACAATTCAAAAGCGCCTGTAACTGGCCTACTTGAAATAAATGCTTTGATTTTGATTTTGAAACATCACGCCTTACGCTGTGAAGGGATATGCACAAGTGAACCACTAAAAAGTGAAAAATAAAAACTTTTTTACAAAAAATAAAACCGACTCCAAAAAAAACAAAAAAGTTAAAAATAACTTTAACTCCAGAATTCGTTGACAAAAAACTAAGTAAATCGATCAAACAATGGTCACCGACTTCTGAAGTTAAAGTTATTTTTCACTTTTTTGTTTTTTTTGGAGTCGGTTTTCGTAAGTCCGCACTCTTTATTTACCTCCTTTGAAATCAGATGTAGGTACTCTCCTTCTAATAAAAGTTGGCAGCCCTATGATCTAGGACGTTCTGGATCGAGTTTGAGTTGGAGTTTGAGTTGAGCTTTCTGTCTACGGTGTCTTTCTGTTTATTGTCACTTCGCGAACATCACAAAAAAATAGAAAATAACAATGAAATGATGATGAATGACGATGTGTCTGAGTAGACCTTAGTCTACTTCAGCCACTTCCATTTTCTATCGATGATTTTCTTCACTCATCATCTGCCTAACCTTTTCCCAACTAGTTGAGGCAAGGTCGCAGCTGATTACCAATGTTTTACATGCAGCCACTGCCTATCTGACCTCTTACGGACTTACGGGCTTCTGACTACTTGTTACGTCGCCGACATAACGTCGGTTGTGACGACTGTCCCAGATCTACAGAAGGCAGCCAATGGTTTAATGTACTGTTACGTCGTACGAGAACATTCTAGATTACGAGCGAGTCTAAAAGATTCACTACGGAACTGTCTAGTATGGAACATTCGAGTGAGTTTTGGAACCTCCTCGAAGGATGGTGTTTACTATGGGACAGAGTGGGACTGTGAAGAAGGTCGCCATATAGGTAAATAGCCGACGTGTTTGCAGGAGCAGTCAGTCTGATTTTGGTTAGACAACGAAGCGAATCGAAGAGAACTAAAAGTGAAATATCTAAGTGAATAGTGATTAGCAGAGTATTTGTGATTAAGTTTTTAAGTGTTTCGTGATAATTAAATTAATTTGTTGTATAATCGGTAGTGTTTAATTTATCCCATACCCCGGGCCTTAAGATGCCTGATAATAAAATTATTGATTGATTGATTTACTGTGACGGCACCGCCGCGCCGCACCGTGCACGTGTGCACCCACCGCACGCCTGCGCGGAGCTTGCAGCTGACACTGCTCATTAGAAGGACCTACTCAGGTATCCAATACTGCGCTTTAGCCATTATATAGTGTTCGGTCTAAAGCCAGGGAAAGTTGTGGTGACCGAACTGTCCGCGATTGGCGGAGACAATCAAATTAAAGTTGCCCTTACGAAAAGCGACTTACCTGGTGCCGGTGGGCTGAAGAGGATGACCAGTCCTTGATCACGCCGGGTCTGCTGTATGTCTGTGTGCGTGTGTGTGTGTGTATAGTGTTACGTATGTGGTCGGGTGATGGCAGATTTGGCAAATCCGACTATGTTTCAACAGACGCTGTCTTAGTAGCGCGTAACAGGTCGGAATGCAGCACAATATTAGTTCAAACTGCACAATTGTCCACTTCAATTTTCACCTTGCACGCGGGGCTAAACATAACCTCAAACCGGCACTTTGACAATGAACAAATAAACCCGTTTTCTGGTACAAATGGGGGTGTTTTGTCCGGGTTCCATCAATCTGGCAGAATCTTGTTTCTCCGAAATTCATTTAGCATAACACACTTGGCATAATTTTCTTTAAACGAATATATTAAAGGCATATTTTTTTTTAAAATATACTTATTGTTTGGCTGAATGTTTGTATGTCCGAATTTGGAATGGCATACTTTTAGATGGCAGAATTTTTTTTTGACATAATTACCTTTGGCAAAATTTCGCATTATTTCGTTTAGAATAATGTTTATTTAGAACGACGATTATTTGATATAATTTCACTTGGCATACTATGAAGATTGCAGAATTTCATTTGGAATAATTTTATTTGGCATTATTGTCATTTTTCAATGCCACGAAATAGCATTTTTAACCTTAATTTAAAATTAAAATATTATGTTAAAAAGTCAATATATTGTGCTAGAAAAGTTAGTGACGGAAACGAATCGCTCCAAAACCGACTCCACATAGTCTTGTCTGCCCTACCCCTAGAGTGTAATTTAAAATCGCGTAGGCGGGGAGGGGCGAGGCGGGCCGCGAGTTGAGGAGCAGGTGGTTGTAACACTTGCCGCCGCGGCTGAGGCTGGCCGGCATGCCGAAGCTGCGGTGGTGAGCGTTAAACCCATCTGCGACGATAAGCTCGCGAGGGACCGCCGTAGCCCCGCAGCGCCGGAGCCGTGACAGAAACTATGCCTGCATGTTGCATACTGCATGCCTTCTTGCATGCTGCATGATTGCTGCATGCTGGCTGCATGGTTGTTTGCATGCATTCTGTATGCTTGTTTGCATGCTTCTTACAGGGATATAAAAACCAAGTGTTCACAATCAACTGACTTTATGATTTTTTTGTGATTTGATAGATGAGACTTTCCATTATTATGCATATGAAATGTATGCCAAAAGATAATTCTAACTGTAAACTTTCTGAGAAATGATAGTTCTGCCTTTAAAGACTATCGATATGAAAATTATGCCAAAAGATGATTCTGACTGTGAACTTTCTGCGATAAGATGTTTCTACTTTTAAATCTTATGCATACGAAATTTATGCCTAAAGATGATTCTGGCTTACAAAATTATGAGTTTGAACGTATGATAAAGGTTCCCTATCCATTTGCATAAAATTTTAAGACCTAATATAACTTAGCACAATTTTGTTTGGCATAATTATATTTTCGCATAACATAATTACGCATAACAGCTTACGCATATTTTTTTAAGCATAATTTCTCTAGCCATAATAATGATTAAGCATAATATTGTAAAGCATAAATTTATTAAGCATAAAGTTCTAAAGCATGACTTTTTTAAGCATAATATCCTAAAGCATAAATTTGTTTGTTGTTGTTGTATTTTGTGGGTTTTTTGTCGCTGTAGGAAGCATGAAGCAAGCAAGCATACAGCATGCAAGCAAGCATACAGCATGCAAGTAAGCATACAGCATGCAAGCAAGCATGCAAGTAAGCATGCAGCAAACAAGCAAGCATGCAGCATGCAAGCAAGCAGCAAACAAGCAAGCATGCAGCATGCAAGCAAGCGTGCAGCATACAGCATTCAAGCGAGCATGCAACATGCAGCAGGCAGGGTTTCTGTCACGGCTCCGGAACTGCGGGCCTCCGGCGGCCCCACGCGTCCTAATCGTCGCAGACGGCTTCGCTCACCACTGCAGCTTCGGCTTGTTGGCCGGCTTCGCCGGCCAGCCTCAGCCGCCTGCTCCTCAGCCCGCGGGCCGCCTCACCCCGTACGCGCCTACGCGATTTTAAATTACACTCTAGGGGTAGGACAAACAAGACTACGTGGAGTCGGTTTTGCAGCAATTCGGTTCTGTCACTAAATTTTGTTGCACAGCATATTAAATTTTTAACCAACAATATTATTTAATTGTTACAGAAACTATAGCAATTGGTTTGATCAGAATTAACTGATTGACATATTTTTTTATACAAAAACTGTATAAACATCTAACATATTCTTCAGATAAAAGTTATCTCGCGATTGAAAAATCGTTTAAGTTACATAATGTTAAATATTATTAATATGTTAATGTTAAATAAATCATTTGCATGAAAATTGTTTTTGTTATTTATGTTAATTGTATGCCTAAATATTATTATGCTAATAGTCATATATTAATTGTATGCCTAAATATTATTATGCTAATAGTCATTAGGCCTACTAACGTTATGCGAATCAAATTTATGCCAAAACAAATTAGTCTTTAAGATGATTATGCCAACATTAAATGTATGCCTAAAAAAATTATGCCGAAGTATTATTATGCCAAAACAAATTGTGCCAAAATCGTTATGCCGATGTATATTAGGACAAAGGACATTATGCGAAAAGAAGGGATCCCTATGATAAATGAGTATCTGCCAAACGATTTTCTGCCAAATGAAGTATATGCTATCAGCTGGTATGCAAAATAATATTATGACATAAAAAGTTCTGCTATAAAGGGTGGACCCGTTTTGTCCAATTAACACTGAAGTATAACCAAAATCTTGCAAACAAAAAAGATTCACTTGGATTTTCCAAGTATCTCAATCAATCAATAAGTTCGATGTAATCTCGTAAGGAATCAAAGACAAGAGGCAAACGTCAAAAAACAAACTGTTAGACACTCGGACGACAAGAAATGCGTTCGGAAACACGCATGGTACGAAACAGGTAGACTCGCAGCGGACTGGAGCAGTGTTGTGCGCAGTGTCGCAGCGGGCGAGGACGGGTGCTGGCGGCCCCTGCGGTACGGGGCTGCACGCCCCGGTACGATTGAGGCTCATCGCTATAAATATGACATTCACTCTAGTCACGGCCGCCATCACTCACTGGACCGGCAAAAACAAAATAAAAACGGTCATAGTACGGTCTTCGTTCAACTAATTCTTGTA